>OY728132.1:2018936389-2020328056 GCA_963277665.1 Viscum album | reverse complement strand
ATACAAGAAATGCATTGACTTTGTTTGTTGATCCACTATCACCCAAACACCATCATATTTCTATGGTGACCTCGACAACCCAAGCTAGATGTCCGTAAATATATACTCCTAATGTTATATCATAACTGTAAAATTTTTGTACAACCCCACTAATATATGGTAATCCATATATACACTCAAACATACTAGAAAATGAAAAAGAAAATTGTAAAAAAATTCTCTTCAATCCAAACAACTAATTTTAGTTGGAATGGCCTGAAGGCCTTCATTTTTTATTATTTTTTATAATACACCTTTCAAGGGGTGAGGTGTAACCCATACATGGCTCGAAGGCTTAGAGAAAATTACATGACTCATAGGTCTTAGAGGGAATCACCCAGACAATACCACTTAGAACTACTCCTCCCTGGAATATTCCATGATATCAGCACTCCACCTTCGCGGGGATTGTCGGCTAATTATCTTATACAAAGTTGCGCAGGCCCGGTACTGATGGCAATGGCATACCCTCTTGTTCTTCCAATTCTGGTTAGCTCTTCTCTAGTGAATGTGCCTACCCTGAATCCTCATCTGAAGCCTTTCCCTTGTAATCATTCTGGTACATCTGCATAATCATGTGGCCTGAAGGCCTTAGGGTTCCCTAATCCCTTAAGGTGGCCCAAATTCCTTGAGAGACAACTAGCCCAAAGGCCTTAGGTGTCCTGAAAGCCTTGTAGCACCCGAGGACAAAATTGGTGGCCCAGAGGCCCAGATGGATAAATAGTTCTAACTGCTATAATATCGAACAGTACCTGCTATAGTGCCTACTATTGTACCCTCTACAGTACTGCTATAGTGCCCAGAAATATATCTCCACCTGGATTTGATCTCAGGTCTCTTGGATGAACTTTTTGTGTCCCCACCAACCGGGATGAGGCTCATGTGCTAACCACTAATATTGGTGAGTAATATAATGATACATCAAGGTCTCTCCAAGATGTGTTGTCTATCCTAAATGGTGAAATTTACAGAGCAGGTCCTTATTAATCTGTAATTTAATCATCATTAATCCTTTAAAATAAAGTACCAAATCTACTAAGACCGACTATCCCACAATGGTCTCACCACCATTTATAGTGCCACTTATCCTCCTTCAGTCCTCATCTTACAACTACCCTACATTCACCTAATCCAACAAAATAGACATCCCATTAAGGGTAAAAAGTACCAGATTATGTGTCATCACTACCACATCCTAGTGAAATTCCATCATCAATCTCATTTTTAACTACTATTTTCAAGATCCCTTCATTGCCTTGGTTGGATTCTTCCATCTCAAGGAATATTCCACCACATTGTGTTTTCCTGTTGTGTATATGAGCTCGAAATCCAAGGTCTAAAGCTATTACACCTTCGTATGTTGTCTCATGTTGAGATAATTCCTGGACTGAATCTATTTCATACTCTCTTGATATGTATACACAAATAATTCATCAAAAAATAGGTAATGCGTCCAACTCTTCTAGGTAAGAACAAATGTATCCAACAATGTGGGTTGAATAAATCTTCTCATGAGGCCTAAAATACTTATACCCATGAGATGAAACATTATACCTATTAATCAAAACACATATAATCCCAAAAAATATATCACGAAAAAATTCAAAAAAATATTCTAATTTAGAGAGAATCAAAACAGGAGTTGAAGTTATCCTCCTCTTCAACTACTTATATGTCACTTGATATTTCCCACTCTTTTAAAAAATTTCTCCTTTCCAAGTAAAAATACCCAAGGAGAAGTTTACTTTAAAAGTATTAAATTAACCTCTAATACTATCTAACCAATCCCAAGAAACATTAAATATTAGACACATTCTTCATTTTTTTCCAAGTCATCCCAGCCTTAATATTATTAGGATCTAAAGATATGCCTTTATAAGAAGAAAAATTATTAGGTAACATCATCTCTTGAATACCAATCCAAATTTTTTGTATTTTCTAATGACACTTTTAAGGGGTAAGTGTGAACCCTTACAAAAAACACCGGATTCAGAATTTAGAATTCAAATCAAACAACACTCCTAATCCAAGACCGCCATAACCGCCTTTCAAAACCACAAAATTAAAATATAAAAAACCATCACACATCTCATCACGTGCCATCCTCGAAACCAACATTTCCATCATCACTGACACCACTATCTGTGATGTCATCACCACTCGATTTCGTCATTACAGAAGAATCGTCATTGTCTATGATCAAAGAACCAAACCAAAATTCCAGAGGTAACCATCAAAAAATGAATGTCTGTCGCGTCCTAATAGACATTCATTGTCCCCACATCGCTGGTGAGAACAGAACAACAACAGATGCCAGAATATAGAAATCAAAAGGAAAAAGAAATACAAAAACTGACATGAAACCCAAAGGAATCACGAGCCATGTTCACACACATCAGGCGAAGTCCCAACGCCATCCTTCAACATCATGATAACCACCAATGTCACCATCTTTTCCCAAGCCCATCAGAGCCAATGAACGAAGAAAAATAATGAAGATCACGGTTGTAGACCAATACACCTGCAACAAGAACCCATTCACCATGAGACCATAATCAGTTGCCGGAATCGAAGTCGGTACCCCACCTCCATCCCATCCCCAACTAGCTGCAGACACCCGATGGTCGACGAGCCTCACCGGAGTCTGAATCATGCACGTGAAGAGGAAAGGAAGAGTGGGGAACCTCCCACAAGCGATGCTGCACAAATCCAAATGACCATCAAACGTCAAAGAAAAAAATAAAATACCCCTTACTGCTATCACCTTCAGATTTGAACCAGCGAGGAGGAAGAAGAAAGCTCGCCGCCGCCTTCGAGACCTCACACAACAACCAGATCTGCCCAACACACCCCTAGTCGAGTCAGACACGAAGCAGAAACCTTCCCCGTAGTGTGGGAATACAAACCTTGAACCCTCACCATGCCACCATTTAAAGGTCGGAAAAAGATGAGATACGCCAATATCGATCCCACATTGTCGCCGCAAGAAAGGCCATACCACAATCGCGCCGAACTATAGGTACATTGGTAACTATAAAAGGTATGATAAAAAACACATAATGTCAGCATCAATGATGGAAATCCATGTTTATAATATTCTATTCTTTCACTCTTAACTAATAAATCCATACTGAAGGATAATTTTGGAGAACTAATGATCTCACTTTAGTTGGTCAAATAGATCATCAATTGGGGTAAGGGATATTTATTCTCCATTTTCACTTGATTAAAAAATTTATAGTTTATACACAACTTTATGTTACCATCATCTTTATTTGTGAAAAAAATGGTGTATCCCAAATGGAAACACTTGATCGAAAGAATCCATTATATTTTAAATTATCCCATTACACCTTTAATTCCAATATCTTTGTTGGTTCCATGTGATAAAATAGAAATGATATAGGTATCATCCTCGGCATAAAATCAATATTAAACTCAACAACCATATTAAGTGGTAACCTAAATAAATACTTAAGAAAAGATTCTTGATATTGATCAACCACCCTCAAAAGTATAGGTGGGTTCTTACCTTACATTGACCTAACATCAAATCCTTCCATATAAAAATACAAGGATGTAATATCCCTCGTTACCGAACCATTCATGATTTCCTGGATATCGCACTGTAACTTAAAAGTGTGAATCATACCATCTGATGTTGTAATAATAAATAATAAACCAAAATCGTTTATTTTTGCTTTAAATTGAATCAACTAATTCATATTAATGATCAGATCACATGAATTCATCTTAAGAACCATGAATCTCCATGATAATTTCACCTTACTTATCATACTTTTTTAATATAGACACTTCAACCATTTTTCATTTATCTCACTAAGTTGAGTGTTTATCCTAATTTAATAATTAATCAAATATATGTGAATCCTTAATATAATAAAAAATCATTAATACATAATTAAATGTGTTTCTCTAGTATTAAATAATTCATAACTAATGGAATAATTTATAAAATTGTACCTCACATTGTATGTTGTCTCCCATTAACCAAAGCCTCATACAGTTCCTACTCAATAGAAAAGTTCTTTATATCGGTATTCATAGGTGAAAATTTATCTTCTTATATAGTTTCTACCTCCCTTCCATGATTCTTTAACTCAACCTTACCTAATTCAACACCCCTTCATATTTGATCCTTGAAACTGGTTGGATGTCCCACTGTGGATCGAACGTGAGAAGTACTTGTAATATTTATTTAGATTAACCATGTTTCTTTATTAATGACACATTAATTGAGTATTTGGTAACTTGTTATTTGGTTTGAAGACCTCTTCACACTAGAATCACTTTAGTGGTTATTTTCTTTTGGAACCTAATAAAACCCATCAACATATTTCTATTGAATATCCTTTTGTTTTCTATTCTTTCAACTAATTGAATTCTATATACGACTCATCTGAATTATATTTTTTGAAGTATCCTTGAATCCAATTACCTATATTCATTTTTTACTTTGTTACATTAGTATAAGATATAAGGTATCACACCCTAAAAGATTAATTAGTTTATCAGTCTTGGAAGACTAGATATATACATGGATTTCATATTATATTTTAAGATAAAAACATAGCATGAAATTCTTTCTTGAATCCTTGAAAATAATTAAAATATTTCATACTCATTTTCATGGGAAACAAAAACAAATAAAATGGTGAGATTATATTCTCAATAATAAAAAACATATAACAAAAGCTAACATTAATATATAAATCATAAATAATATGGTAGAGTAAATAATCAATACATATAACATTTAATCAATAACTTGATCTTCTAAATATATCCATGGAAAATAAAACTAACATGTGGATTATAATAACTTAAATTTTAAGGAATTAAATATATAATGTTGAACATCGTAATCTTATCATCAAGGCCTCATACCATGACATCATAAACCTTACTATCAAACCCATGTGCCAAGATATATTGCATACCATCAAGGCCTTATAAAAATAAGTTTTCATTATATGTGCTAGCATACACTAATATATACCCATCCTTGGTTATCTCATGATTACTATTGATGCATTAAGGTTTTATCTATACTATTCTCTACCCATAACATACATATGTCCAATAAATTTCTCACATATTTAATTAACAATATAATACATAATCAATATGCCATATCAGTAAATAATTATTCATATTAAATAAATTATATAAAATATTAAAATTTCCTTATTAAATGAAATATTTTTTCTTAGAAAAATTCCTTCATTTAATACCATATATATAAATAAGTATATGGTTTGGTAAATATTGACATGAAGAATGATATATAACATATCATCATGGAACTAAAATTATTCCTTGTGAGAAAATTAAGATATAAACCAAAAATTATTAATGGATGCCAAAAGACCATTAATTAATCAAAAATTATGTTTTGAAGTAAAGGAATGCCTTTTTAAAATTAAAGAGGAAAATGGAAAGGAAACTTTAAAAGTAATATTTCTTGATACTTTTGTACTATTAATATAAGAAAATTTATAAATAATTTTAAAGCTCTTTTCATGTGGTTTTAAAGGGACTTTTAAAATATTCTATTAAAAAAATAACTATTAATAGATATTAGTATTATAAAATAAATTTATATTTTAATATAAAATACATTTAAGTAATATAAAGTCACATTTCAATACTTTTAGAAAGTAATACCCATTTATTTTAATAAAAAGTATAAAAATTAACATAAAAATGGACAAAGAATTTTCTTTGATAACCATCACAACTTTTAATAGAATCTAAATAGATAATAAAATTAATGTAGGCATGAAAATTAATTCATTACATATCTATTAAAAAGAACATTTCGTTAACACTTTTGTAAATAAAGTCAATAATGACTTGTTTTGAAATTTTTTAAAAGACTCCATTTAAAATTTTGTATGGAAATTCAAATATAGACAAAAAATAACATTAAAAATAATTTAAAAGTTCATAAAAACTTATATAAATCAATTTAATTAATATAAATATAGAATATAATGGTTCTTGATAAAAAAACAAATAAGGTTATATTTTCTTAAAATTATTCTTTAGTCTGATTGAGTAACAAAGAGAATAAAAGATTTAATAAAAAATGGGAAACCCAAAAATAAACATAGGAGTAGAAAATTTATGGGGTTTAAAAATAGAAATATTATATAATTATTTCAATGTAAATTTAAATATGAACAATCCTGAATAAGAGTTAGATTATAAAATAAACAGTTACATCTTTAATAACTTTTGAATCAAAACCCGTTAAGAGAGAAAACTTGAACTCAACCCTCAAATTCCATGAATAAAGATTAATTCATTATATAATATTTTAATGGGGCAGTATATGCCCCATATAAATTAAATTATATATATAATTTAAAATATGTCTCAATGGAGTGGAATTCAGATGAAAAATGCTTACCTTGGATTCTATCTTGGTCAAGAATGTTAAATCCTACTGAATAATCATTTTAAATTTATTAAATACATGATTAAGAACCTTTTCCATCTATATTTTATTTTAAAGTTCCTTTTCTGATCATTTAACATCAATTCATTGTATAGTTCTTTCTTATCTTGACCACAAAAGGTTGTTCAGACAATTATTCAAAAACTAATTCGGTATATTGATCATGGTTAAAGGTGTTATGAAATGGTTACAAAATCTAAATAATTTTAATAATTTAATGAAAATAATATTTATTCATTGTATATAATTTTATAACCAACTACTCAGGGTGTTAATAGAAAAAAAATATATAAGTCATTCATGGAGGTGGTTATTCGCACAAACGCATGATGATGTTTTTATTTTCTTAATGGTTGGATAGGAAGGAAGTTATATAATGATTTATAATTAAAGAATAATATTTATATCATAAATTTAATTTATATTCATTAAATATATCCTTATATTCATCCATATAAACCTGAAATTGAAAATGAATTGCATCACTTCATGGAGGAGGTAGTTGATAAAACACTATTTTGTTGAATATTTTATTTATAATAAATGATATAATTTCCTTACATTGTTTTAAATATGTTTATTTATAAAATATTTGGAATTTGATCATTCATTTGAAAATTTGGTGAAAATTCCAGTTTTACTCTTTATAGTGCTCTGTAGTATTTCGAAGATAAATATTTTTCTATTTATTATTTTAATTTTAAATTTTTTAAAAGTGTTTCTAACTTAAATTTATACAAATTTTATTCAAGAAACTAGAGATAAATAGTGCATTGGTTGTTGAAAATGGGCCATCAAGTCAAAGTTGGTCTGGACTCTCCAGAATAGATAAGCTTATGTATTTCGGCCATAACGCCTTCATCTGAGCATATATTGAGCCAAACATTTAGAGTAGATAGAGGATCCAAATCCACACATATTATCCTTATGAACGTCGGGCCAATTCACGCATTTGGGTGGTCAAATGGGTAGTGCAAGTTGGCATAAAATATTTTTCTGAGATTCCCCATTCACACTTGAAACCTCATTGAACCTAGCCTCACCACCACTCTATAAATTGGTGTTTTTCTCATTTGGTGGGGTTGGGACGTGAATTAATATGTTTAGGGCAGAGTAGAAGAGGTTCCACTCCAATTTTCCATGTAATTCAATAAGGGTAGCTCTTGAAGCAAGGATCCCTTCGTCGAAGCCCTATTCTTCTTCCTCATGTTGTAATGTTTGTGTTTTCTTAATAAACTTCTTTGTTCTTCTTTTATTTATTCTATTTTCTTCTATTTTGTTTAAATTTATTCTTCTCTTAATCTTCCTCTTTGGGCTGGAATTCTTGAGTAGAAGCGTTATTGGGTTATACACATTATAAACCTTTGCACATGCAAAACGCTTCTACGATGATTACGCCACCCATGGAAGAGTATTTCTTTTTAGTAATCGATCGACCTCTATAATTATTCATTCATTTATTTTGAATCAATGATATAATTTAATTCAACAAACATGATCCATTAATTTAGTTTTAAAATTATAAGAAACTAAGTGAGCAATTGAACAATTTACACAAACGCGCGAGGTCGGGATTTGTGTGAATTGTGAGAGCGCGATCTTAATCAGCAATACAAGACCACACAGGATCAATTTGTAGAGTTAAAATAAAATCCATAAATTCAATTAATCCTAATTTCTAGAGTGGTTATTTGACTTAATTTACCACTGACCATAAGCTATCCTTAGAACATCAATCAAAGCAGGGTGCTACGATAGCATGTTCTGAAGCTAGCCTAGGGTTTAATTAATTTCATATTTGTGGTAAGGTTAATTCTCATAGGGTTTGAGGGTTAACAAATTAAGGGATCATAATTAAGTGAATATTAATTTAAATTATAATTATTAATAAATTATTGAAGAGGTAGATTTAGATCGATTACTTCTTTTAAATATTTTGTAAAAAAACATTTTTTTGTTGTGTCATTTTAATCGAACTTCATTTCAAAACTAAAAATAAAAAAAAATACAATATTGTTATAGAAAACTTCTTCTAGATTCATAAACTATAACCAACTCCCATCCTTTAAAGTAGTTTATTTATTCTCTTTTATTTTATTTTTACAATACCTTTAAAAAGTTGTTTTAAATCTACTTCCTCCTTTGAGAGATGACCTTGGTCAGCCACTCCGCTTCACATTAGTACCCCAAAATCATATTAATCATTTGAGGGCGCCCACGATAGCGCTCTTTCAAATTGGTTCCATTTCCGGGGAGGCAAGTAATTTATTCAACCATTTAGAGGTATTTATTTTAATTTTCATTTTATTATTTTCTTCACCTCTCTCTTTCATCTTTCCCCTTTCTCAAGTTTTCATTTTTTTCATCCTCTTATTTTCTTTTTGGACCATCAACTCAAACTTATCATTTTTATTTTACTATGGTCCACTTTCTCTCATTTTATTTTTATTTGATTTATGAAATGAACTAATCCCAAAGATCTCTTAGATCTTGACCCTGAAATTGAACATAGCCTTAGGGCTTGAATCAGACATTCTCAGTCTATGATAAGTTTCAATATTCAACTAGTTGGTGAATTCTCCCTTCTAGAAACATTGAAATTGGAAGCAATTCAAATTAAAACATAAAAGAGGAACCAATTGCTGGAAATAATGGAAATGAACTTAATATTACCATTCAAGAATTGGTTGCACCTGATATTAACTATCAACCAAATTTTATTTCAAACCCGAATCTCGGATTAGACTTTGAGTTAAAATCTAGCTTAATTCACCTTCTTCCAAAATTTCATGGCTTATCTGGTGAGGATCCAAACAAACACCTTAAATAATTTAATGTGTTTTTCTCAACCCTTAAACCAAGAAATGTCTCTGATGATCAAATCAAATTAATAGCATTCCCATTCCCACTTGATGGAGCTACGAAAGATTGGATGTATTATTTAAAACCCGAGGATGTAACTTGTTGGAACGATTTAATATGTCTTTTCTTGTAGAGATTTTTTCCTGCATCGATGACCACTTACATTGGTAAGGAGGTCTCGGGGATCAACCAAGCACAAAGGGAGTCAATGTATGAGTATTGGGAGAGATTCAAGAAGTTGTGTGCAAGCTGTCCTCATCACCAAATCAGTGAGAAACTCCTCATTCAGTACTTATATAAAAGACTCACACCTATGGAGAGGATCATGGTGTATGTCGCAGTAGGAGGGGCGTTGGTGGACAAGACACTAGTAGCCGCACGTGAATTGATCGACAAGATAGCACAAAACTCTCAACAATTTGGAGATCGAGGTACACCACGTGTTAGGGGAGTACATCAGGTAAGTCCTTCTTCTCTTGAAAGTCATTTGCTTAATACCAAGTTGGAATAATTGACCACTATGGTGAGGCAAATTGAATTGGCTCAAAAGACCTCACAACCCCCTCCTTCATGGCCTTGCGGTATTTTCACTAAGACAAGCCACCCAACTGACTGTTGCCCACAACTGCAAAAAATAGAAGATTGTGCAGCAGTGTTCCTGGGGAGACCATATCAGCAACAACAAAAACAACCATATCCCCAAAATAAGTTTGATCCAACATACAAAAAAGGGTGGAAGGATCAATCGTACATGAGGTATGGCTCTGGGCAACAACAAAGGCCCCCTTTTCAACCAAACTTCCAATAGCCTCCACCTTTCCAACAGGGTTTCCAACAACCCCAAAAGAGATTTGAAGCTCAAACATAAACAAGTCAGCAACAAGGGAATCTCCAAGACAAGGTATAATCTAACACTGATGATCTTTTGAAAAAACATTGTTCTTAATCAATAGAATGAGTTGAAGAGTCAAGGTTCAGTGTTAAGGGAGTTGAAGACTAAAATAAGCCAGATTCCCACTGCCCTCCATGAACTTGTGAGTAAGAATTCAGGAAATCTACCTTCTCAACCCACTCTAAATCCAAAGGGGAATGTCAGTGCCATCACATTGAGAAGTGGTAATCAAATGAATGATACATTTGTACCTACAATTCCACTGGGATTCACCTCAACTCCAGAGAAGCTGCATTCCATACCAACTGATGAGCAATCCAATGAGAAAGATAAAGGTAAGAAAAAGATTTATGATGTTCCTCCTAAACCCCTTCCTTTTCCAAACAGGGTTGTTCAAACCAAGAAGATGGCTGAAGAACCAATGCAAAAGGAGGTTTTGGACACATTCAAGCGTGTGGATATCAACATTCCTCTACTTGAAGCCACTAAGTAAATTCCAAGGTATGCGAAATTTTTAGAAGAACTTTGTACCAATCAAAGAGGGCTCAAGGGAAATGAGAGGATAAACCTTGGAAGAAATGTCTCATCACTCATTACACCAACTCTAGAAATGCCAACAAAGTGCAAGGATCCAGGGACATTCACCATCCCATGCACCATAGGGGAGTTGCACTTTTCTGATGCACTTTGTGAGTTGGGAGCTTCCATAAATGTGATGCCACACTCTGTATTCTCTTCTTTACAGGTTGGTGAGTTGAAGCTGATGAGAGTAGTGGTGAAATTGGTGAATAGAGCTACGGCATATCCTGCGGGAGTCCTTGAAGATGTACTTTTCCGGGTAAGAGACATGATCTTTCCAGTACACTTCTATGTGCTCCAAATGGAGGATGATCAGGTAAGTTCTCATGCCCCCATTATTTTAGGTAGACCCTTCCTCAAAACTGAAAAAACTATCATAAATTCAATGAGGTTACACTTTCCATGGAGTTTGGAGATGAATTTGTGGTATTTAATTTCATGGAATCCATTAAGTACCCCTTAGAGGACCATTCTGCTTTTTTTATCTCCCATTTTGAACCACCAAATAAAAATCCATGGAATTTGATTTTCCTATGCTTAGGGGATTATGAGTATTGGTTCAAGTTTGATGTCTAAGAGCACTTCCACACATGTTGCTGATACACAATCATCTCTTGGATTTGATTTTGATGTGGATTCATATTCTAATTTTGATCAGGTTCACTCTGATTTTGACATGGTTGTTGAGTATGCTGATGGATTTGATGCTTTATTCTCTGATATTTGATGATGTCTATTCTGATACTAACGCTCTCTGTGCACATATTTCAGTTCCTTAAATGTCTCCATCCATACTACACCCTCCTTCATTAGAACTCAAGCCATTGCCACTAAATATGAAATACTCATACTTGTTGAGTGGTAAGAGATTACCTGTTATCATTGCTAACAATATCCCTTTTGAACACGAAGAAAAGATTTTGAATATTTCGAGGGAGAACATCAGGGCGATTGGGTGGACCTTGGCTGACATATCAGGTATTATCACCTCCATTTTCATGCATAGGATTCTCGTGGAGGATGGGGCTAAACCGGTGAGACAACCAAAAAGGAGACTCAATCCCACCCTCCTGGAAGTTGTTAAAAAAGAAGTTGAGAAATTGCTCGAGGCAGGTATAATCATTCCCATTTCAGATTCTCAGTGGGTAAGTCCTATTCAGGTTGTGCCTAAGAAGAGTGGTGTTACTATTGTTAAAAATGAGAAAGATGAGTTAGTTCCAATGAGGGTGCAAAACAGTTGGTGTGTGTGTATTGATTACAGGAAACTGAATCAGTCCACTCGCAATGACCATTTCCCCCTCCCATTTATTGACCAAATGCTAGAGAGACTAGCTGGGAAAACACACTATTTTTCTTGGATGGATTTTCTGGATATTTTCAGGTTCCTATAGCTCCAGAGGATCAGGATAAGACTACATTCACTTGTCCCTTTGGCACATTTTCCTACCGAAGGATGCCATTTGGACTTTGCAACACCCTGGGTACCTTCCAGAGATGCATGGTGAGTATTTTTTCTGATTTTATTGAGACCTTCATGGAGGTATTTATAAATGATTTTATAGTGTATGGATCCTCATTTGATGAATTTTTAAATAGTATGGGAAAGGTGTTGAATCGTTGTATTGAGAAGAATCTGGTCCTGAACATTGAAAAGTGTCATTTCATGGTAGTGCATGGAATTGTCTTAGAGAATGTAGTGTCAAAACATGGGATAGAGGTTGATAGATCAAAGGTAGATATTATTTCAACCTTACTATATCCTTCATGTGTGTGTGGTGTTAGATCTTTCCTACGGCATGCAGGATTTTATCGGTGCCTCATCAAAGATTTTAGTAAGATCGCTCTTCCTATATCCAGATTACTTCAAAAGGATTCTGATTTTGTGTTTGATGTTTCTTGTAGGAATTCATTTTATGAGCTAAAACAACATCTAACCACTCCACCTATCATACATCCCCCACAGTGGGAGATTCTTTTTGATCTTATGTTTGACGCCTCCAACTTCGCGGTTGGAGTTGTCTTATCTCAGAGGGTGGAGGGACGTTCACATGTGATCGCCTATACATCGAGGACACTGGATTCAGACCAATCAAATTACACATCCACGGAAAAGGAGTTTCTTACTGTCATATTTGCTTTAGATAAATTCCGTTCATATTTATTGGGCTATAAAGTAGTTGTTTTTTCTGACCATGAAGCTTTGAGGTACCTCCTGAAGTAGCCAGATGCAAAGCCACGAATTATCTGTTGGATGCTCCTTCTTTAAGAGTTTGGCCTTGAGATAAAGGACAAGAAGGGGTCAGAGAATTTTTTGGTATACCACATGAGTAGGCTTACTCACACACTAGAGGATGACACCTTGGACCAGGTACCACTTCAGGACACTTTTTCCGATGAGCATCTTTATTCTATCTCAAGTACACATCCTTGGTATGCTGATTTAGTAAACTTCCTTTTTTCCTCTAAAATCCCTACAAATTTAAAAAAACATCAAGTCCAAAAATTAAATATTGAGTCAAGATTTTATGTTTGGGATGATCCATACCTATGGCGCATGTGTAGTGACCAAGTTATTAGGAGGTGTGTTCCTGATCATGAGTTTGAGTCTGTTTTGCATTTTTGTTATACACTTTCTTGTGGTGTACACTTTGGACCCCAACGGAAAGCTAGAAAAGTCTTAGACTCTGGATTATATGGTCCTAGCTTATTCCATTATGCCCATGTGTTTTGTAAGTCATGCTCTCGTTGCCAACACACTGGGAACATTTCTAGGAGACAAAAGATGCCCTAACAACCAATACTATTGTGTGAGATTTTTTATATATGGGGCATTGATTTTATGGGTCCTTTTCCTAGTTCATTTGGATTTTTATATATTTTTGTTGTTGTTGATTATGTGAGTAAATGGGTGGAGGCCAAGGCCACTAGGACTGACGATTCTCATGTTGTAGTGGACTTTGTAAAAGAACATATTTTTTTGCAGGTTTGGAGTACCAAAGGCCATCATCAGTGACCATGGGACACACTTCTGCAATTGGAATTTTTCATCCCTCATTCAGAAGTATGGTGTGACACACAAAACATCCACACCATACCACACTCAAACAAATGGCCAAGCTGAGGTTTCAAATCGTGATTTGAATCAAATCTTGGATAAAACGGTGCAGGAAAATAGGAAGGATTGGAGAAAGATCTTGGATGATGCATTGTGGGCTTATAGGACAGCATACAAGACACCCATTGGTATGTCCCCATTTCGGATTGTTTTTGGGAGAGCATGTCATCTCCCCGTGGAAGTTGAGCATCAGGCTTATTGGGCTATAAAGAAATGCAACATAGATTTGGTCCAAGCTGGAATCTAAAGGAAGCTAAAAATTCAAGAGCTTGAGGGGATTAGATTGTCATAATATGAGAAATCAAGGCTCTATAAGTAAAAAAACAAAATAATCTCATGATAGAATGATCCAACAAAAGGATTTTCATGTTGGAGAGAAAGTCCTTCTCTACAGTTCATGACTGAAGCTGATGCCTGGTAAGTTGTGTTCCAGATGGTTAGGTCCTTATATTGTGTCTAATGTTTTTCTTTATGGTGCAATGTAGATCACACAAGAAGACACTGGAAGGAGCTTTACAGTCAATGGGAAATGTTTGAAGAGATACATTTAGGGACTTCCTACTAATGCAGTGGGTTTTATCACACTGCATGACCCCATCATCACTTGAGGAAATCAGGTTGTTCCCAACCCTTTCACTTTTATATTATTTTTCGTATTTAAAAATTCTGAATTTCATGTGCATATATCATCTCATGGGTTCACATTGAGTACAATGCAATATTTTAAGTGTGGGGGAGGAAACCTTTTAGTTTAGTAATTTCAATTGTTTTCCTGTTTAAAAAAAACAAAAAAAATTGTGTATTTTTCAAATTTTGTGTGTTTATTTTTCATTTTTCTTTGTGTTTTTGAAATTTTTGAGATGAAATGATTCTCATCACAATTTTGAAATGCATATCAATGATTTAAACAATTTATCCCATGAAACTGAGCTTAAATGAATGCTTAAATTAATTTGTTTCATGTTCAAATATTTAGTAATTTCATGAAAAGTACATTGAATTTTGAATCCCATGCCACATCTCATTGCCTTTATATTTGAAATCACTTTCCTGTGAGGCTTCTGAACCATTATTTTCATATTCTTTAAATTCACCTAACTTCTTGAGAGAACCAAACCATGCTTTATTTGACCATAATTTGATTTATTTCTATCAAAACTTGAGGGTTTGAGGTACATATGTTTTAATGATTGAGGCATTTGTTTGGTATTAAAGCCCCTACTTCAAAGAATCCTTTTTTATAATGGCCTACCTTGAACATTTAATTCTTTTATTCCTTAGAATCCATACACAGCCTATTAGGTTAGCCACATTACAAGCCAATTTTCCCTATCCAACCAACTCTTGAAGTGAAATTGCATAATCTAGTAGAGCTTAAGTGTGGGGGATGCTATCTTGTGTTGTGCTACCAACTTCTGTGATACTTTGGGTGGAAAATTAAATTTTGAAGAGATGTGTTTGCTGCTGAAGAAAATAATTATATTGAAAGTTGTTCCTTTTCTAGAGATTTCATGACAAGTGAATCTGTGCCTTTTCTGGAGATTCTAATTGAGGTAGAAGGTTGTACCCATCTGGAGATTTCAAGAAAATCATGTTTGAGAAGATTGAAATTTTTTATGCTGAAATGAAAAATGGTGTAAACTTTTCATGAATTTTCATGATGATGGAGCAGAATTGATACTATGGGGATTGAGGAGAAGACCATATTTAAGTGAAAATTAGATTAATTCAATTTTGCTTCAAAAAGAATCAATCCCTCCTCATTCAGCCTCAGAATTTTTCACATCTAAATCCTACCAACCGAAAGCCACAGAACAACCCTGAAAAGCCCTCATGATAAACATACATCCTTGACTCACATAGGGTGGCGATGTAAGAATCTATCAAGCCTATAGTTTCCCTTGGAATTCGAGGATGACCTCCTGGATGGGAGATTCAAACGTTCTGATCGGTTTCTAATGGGTTTGTTCGTAGAACCGGAAACATCCAATGATTCCACATCCATTGGGACCTACTTTCCAAAGGTAGGTGCTCATTAGCTTGTGGACTGATGAGGCTTAGGAATTTTCATTGGTCGAGAGGATGGGAGGTCGGACTCATCACACCTTTTTTAGGGGAATTATTGTCTATTCCGGGACTCTCTTTATAGATTTAAGTTATGTTCGTGAATCCTTATTATATTACCCAGTATAAAATGAGCTTTCCGTCAGTTTTGACAATCAATGATTAAATATGTAAGAAATTTAGAGAATCTTTTATATGTATTTGAGGTTCTTCATCAATAGAGAATAATCTATATCTATTTAGAGATTCTTGGTCAATGGTATCCTTCAAAACATTTATATAAAAGTCTCTTGGTCATTATGATGACCAGGCTGGTTTTAAAGCCACTCAGTGGGGCACTTGAAGTTTATTTTCATTCAGAAGGACATTAATTATTTCAGAGTTGGGATCGAACCCGTAGATGGGCTACCTACGTATCCTTTATTTTGGAAAAGGAATCAGAACCCACGTAGTTCGAGTAGGGGAGTATAATGTTTATGATTGATGGCTCAAAGAAGGATTTCATAATTACTTTTACTCTCTAAGCTCACGTGATTCATGCTCGGTGTGAGAAACAAGAGGTATTGGTAATAAAATAGACAATTGGGCCATGAAAGATGTAATCATAAGAAATGGTTTGGGGCTTATGTATGTATGACTGCCCAGATAAATGAAGGTTAGGATTTACTTTAGGGAGAAAATCCAGGAACAGGGTCCATAAAGGTATATGTGCTTCATGGAGATTTGAATACTCTAACTTGGGACTTATTCCTGAAAAGGAAACCCAAATTAGGAGAGGATTGATAATTGGGTTTTACTCCTGAGAAAGAATCCCAGATCAAACGTAAATTAGGACTGGTTAAAGAGAAATTAAGGGACTTGGGGCTTATTCCTGAAAAGGAAGCCCAAAATTTATGACTGGGACTTATTCCTGAAAAGGAGGCCCATGTTAGCGGACTTGGGGCTTACTCTTGAAAAGGAAGCCCAAAATTATGACTGGGACTTATTCCTGAAAAGGAGACATAGGTTAAGGGATTATGACTGGGACTTATTCCTAAAAAGGAGGCCCAGGTTATGGATTAGGGTTTGGGGCTTACTCTTGAGGAAGATGCCCAGATTTGGGAATTTTAAGAATTTGGGGCTTACTCCTGAGGAGGATGCCCAAGTTTGGAGGACTTAGGACTGGGGATTATTCCTAAAAAGGAGACCCAGATTAATGATTCTCTCATCTTAAAGGATGAGGTTTAATGAATGAACTCTCCATATTTAGTGACATAAATATATTTAAATCACTAGGTTTTGAGAGATATTTCACAGAATTTCTTTCAGATAAGGAATTCAAATCAAGAAATCATGCCATAAATGGATTTGAAGAGTGTTTTGAAGACTGAATCTTGAAAAGGAAAGGTGTAATGGCTTAAGAGGGGTTAAATGGGAAAGAAAGTCACCCAAAAAAGGAAGGGGCGCGCAAGTCTTGGAAGGCGTGTAGGTACTGCGGCGGCACGCAAGTATTGGTCGCGCAGGTATTCCTGCGCGATACATGGTGTACTTGCGTGATGGTCAACCAGCATTGAAATACTTGAGCGACTCTTTATTAAAGCCTTTATAATTCTATTGAGGTTCTTCTAGAAATGGGACGTGCAAGTTCTATCGAAAGAGTAAGGTGGCGCGCAAGTGTGGTCACTTCCCTTAAGGGCTAGCCAATTAGGCGCGCAAGTGTTGATGAGTTTCAACATTAGGCCTTCCTCCCTCTATTTAGATCTTCCATTATAAGTAAGAAATTACCTTAGAAGTGTTCCGGAAGCTTTGAAAAGAGACTTGGGCATCGGGAGCTTCAATCCGAGTTTCTGGAAAAAAAATCCTCTCGAATGGGGGGCCCACAGGGTCTATTTATAGGCAGGAGAAGACCTCGAGCGGTTACCGGGCAGTTATCATTTAGGTCACGCAAGTCACTTGCGCGCCAAGGTGCGTCGCGCAAGTCCACTTGCGTGACCATGAGGAAACTTGCGCGGCCTATGGGGAAAGTTCTTTTTGTTCATCCCTTTGTCAATTTTTTGATGTTTTCTTCAAAGGTTGAACCATTTTAATCTCAGATCTTCCCTTTTTCCAATCTTGAGATATTGTGATGGAAGGAGCGTCAACAAAAGTCCCCCCTCAGATTTTGATCCGGAGAGAAATGAGGATTTGACTCTGAGGAAATCGACTACATCCAAAGAAATAGTGGCGCGCAAGTTTTCAGGGCGCAGAGGGCGGCGCACAAGTTCGTGTCGCGCAGGCTTTGAGCGCACTTTGTACGGTGCGCAGATAGGCTTCATGGCCTATAAATACACAGCTTTTGGCCATGGAGAGCATCTGATCCCGAATTTCTTGAGCTCTCGCCATGCAAGCCATCTTCACCACGCAAGTCTCTTCTTTCCACTGTTTCCTCGCTGCCGCGCTACTCTCAATGTAATAGGACTTGTGCGGTGATACATGCACGACAAAAACATGCGCGGAAAATGTAACACTTGTGCGACATCTCCATACTTGCGCGCCTTAATGACTTAGCCATTTTTTTGGATTTCTTTCACAAAGTTTGTGGAAAGTCAATCTATTTATGAATTAATTTATTCAACTCTTGTGCAGAATTAATGGCTCTTAGACCCGGATTAATTGATGAACTTGCTAGCAAGCTGATAGATGATATGATGAACATCATTGGCCATGATTATTATATTGTCAAAGATAGCACTCTTCCGAATTTGGCTAAGTATCTGAAGAAATATCGTCTCAACTTTCCTCAAAGCACTTATCTGCCTTTGTATGGATATGGTCATCTACAAGAAGTCACTATTCCAGAAGTAAAGAATTATCTTCCATTTTCGTGGTTTCAGAATTATACCAACTTTTCTTCAGCAAATATCTCTGGTGGAGGAGTATTTATAAATGCTGGAACAGTGGAGAAGGCCTATATGATGCATCATAGCCCTTGCACACCAGATCTGAAAAAACATACAGCTGAGCTTCAACCACATTGTCATCCTTAGATCTTCCGAAATGCTCAGATGGATCAATCCAAAGGCTGGAAGAAAAGTTAGGACTTCCATCCTGGGGGAGGTGTGAAGCCAACTTGGATGTGGGTATACTGGGTGCGACAGACCTGCGCAGAGTTTATCGAGGATCTAAAGAGAGCTGCAATATACGAGGTTGTCTGGGTTGGGAAAACATATGTTTACAGACATGATAACTTCGTGCCAGAGATACTCAGCCACTGGAGCCCAGCAACTAATTCTTTCCATCTGACTCATGGATAAGTAGGTATCAGTTTGTGGGATGTCCACAAGATCTCAGGGGCTCCAATTTTGGGTGATATGTATGATGAATTCATTCCTCCCAAGGTGACTTGGAATGATTCAGAGAAGACTCCTTCTTTAGCTCGAGAATTATTTAAGATCTTCCACAGGCTCAAGAGTTCAGAGACCTCATTAACTCATTTTAGAAAAGATATTCATCCGGAATAATGGATGGATGTATTTCTCATTGAGAAGAAAGAGATGGAACTAAAAGAAAAAGGATCCAATAAAAAGAAATCCAAGGATACCAGGCCCAAACGTCCTACCAACTGTCCAAAACCTGAGAAAAGAGGAGCTCCTGGAACATTCTGGCCAACTCTAGAAGCAGGAGAGTTTGAAAAGTGGGGATATGAAGTGAATCAAATAATTCCAAAGAAGACTTGTCTGGCAGGTTTCTTGGCAATGTGGCTCAGTGTTTATCTCTTGCTGGTCACAGATTCGAAGGGAGGCGTTAGGCCAGGGACCTTCGTCATTGCGGCAAAGTTGGCTGAGGGAAAAATGGTTGGGTTAGCTACCCCCATTTTAGCAAAGATCCACAAGAGTTTACTTCATGTCTTCATGGGTAAATCTCCTTTAATAATAGTGGGACCATTCCAAGTTTTGTGGGGATGGATCGCCACTCACTTCAGGACTTACAATGTACAGAATGGATTACAAATTCCTGGAAGCTCCTTCAGACCATCAGTACAAGCATTCACTGGAATTGCTCCATTAGATGTTAATGGTTATGACATGAAAGTGAGGCTGAGCATGTTTAAGGAATTCAACTTCTTTCCCTATGGAAGTCCTCCATCCGGGCTATTTGTTGATGATGGGACAGCCCATTTGGATTTGAGGGCATACATGCTAGCTTGCAGGGATGGTGTGTTAGTAGCCAGGATTGATGGAGAGATCATATGTGAGGCCTATGCTCCATATAGATTTTCACGCCAATTCAAATGTCTGCAACAGATTGTTGTATCCCCTCCAGTACATGTCAGGTTAGAGCAACATCTGATGGTTTCTCAACAACAATGGTTGCTGACATCAAGAGAGAAGACTGGGGTAGTATTTGATCTACTAGTTTAAAAAGCGGCACATAATTTGACTACATATTATGCCGAACACTGGATAGCATCATACCCCAAAGGGATATTGAATCACCCAGTATATCATGTGGGAAAGAGGAAGGGGACTGTAGAGAAAGAAACACTTCCTCATGAAGCTGATGCTTCCTCACCTGAAATTGGTTCAACAGACTCCTCTTCTAGAACTGATTCACCGGATTATCATGATGGGGATGATGAGGCACAACCAGCAGCAAAGCGATTTCGTGCCCGATATAATCCTCCAGCCAGAATTAAAAGACCCACTCCATCAACTCCTGGTGAGTTGTTTCATTGTAGTAATTTTAATCACTGCTGCTTCATAAAGTAATAAGTCTTACTTTCTTATTCTCTATCTGTAGCTGCAGGAGCTGGGAAGAAATTAAAGTCAAAAATTGTAGGAACTTCCTCACAGCCTTCATATCTAAGACCTGAGGCTGTTCAGCTATGGAAGGGATTATATTGTGGTACTGAGACCGCCTGGCTGGATTTGTGTGAGGGCCTACAACTTCCTAGAATAGGAAATCTTATGGCTTCTAAAAATCTTCAATACGAAGATAACCCCAATGAAGTGTGAGCTTACATCAGAGAGCTGGAAATTCTCATATATGCCACTGATGACTCTGTTCCTATCCCCAGGCGGGTGAAGGAAATGATTAATCGTGGCGCCACTAAGGGGGCTGGTGGTTCTGGAGATGAGGAATGGCAAGAGTACGTGGCTCCTGAAGATGTAAGTTTTCTTTCCTTATTTGCTTTGCAACTTGATTTCAGTTGAAGCTTTGTTACTTAAGGAAGTTATTTTCTTCATCTCGCAGCTTGCAAAGAAAGGAACTGGGGTTCCTTCTCCACAGTATAGCCCTGGTGGTACTGCTATCGGGGTTGTTTCTGATTCTCCTCGCGAACCAGGCGAGATATCTCCAGGCCAACAGGCCATGAATAAGGCACTAGACATAGCCTTCCATTCGCCAATCCAAGTGCCTATAAGGCAGACTACTGATACTCCAAAAAAACAAAAGAATCAAAGGCAATGAAGGAGTAAATCCACAGCTAAACGCTTCATTAGCAGCGGTAAGTCCTTCGAACAATCATGAGTTTATACCCATAATCACATGGTTACTCATATTTCTGAGGATTGCAGGGGATTCTTCAATTTCCCCCTTGAGGGAAGGGACTGATCCTCCTTCAAAGGTTGTGGAGGGTGCTGTGGAACAATCAAAGACCCAAGCTGACATGGCTATTCCTGGAGAAGAGCTAGCATCCATTCCCAGTATCGCTCCTGCCGCTGAAGATGCTGTCCAGGGTCAGGGGTTGTAGGACGTAAGTCAGCAAGAAGATGTAGAAAATGCTCCCACTGGTGAGACTAATGAGAATTCTGAAATATCATTGGATGAAATTATGAATCAATGAATGACTTTCGAAGAATTTTATGATCATGCTAAGTTGTCATGTGATTTAGAAGACCTTGGGCGTGAGTGCTACCCTTCGCCCAAAGTTTTTTTAAAATTTACACTTCTAACCATGACTGAAAATAATATGCAGTTTCATCCGTAGAAGCTGCTGAACTGCCAATGCCTGAAGAGGGTGTGGACATTGATGTCAACCCTAACATTGCAGAAACATTAGCTCAAGTAGAGCTAAACCCAATAAACCCTCCTGAGACCCATCTTGAAAATCCTGTTGAGACCGGGAAAGATGGGGAGAAGTCTTCTCAGGTTGCTGAACCATCCTTGGGTAAGGGATAACAATATTGGTGATTGTACTTTATTCGTAAGACAATCTATTCTTTTGTTATCCTTTGAAGCTAACTAAATCTTTCAATTAATCATGTAGGGACATCAACTGCAATGACTAGGTCCGGAGGTGAGGCCTCAGCCTCTGCCCCAACGGGAATTGAAAGTGAATAAGCACAAATTAGGGGGGGAAAGTAGGACAGGGCACTTCCTTAAGTGCGTTAATTCCAGATTACACGCCCCCCTCCGACGATGATGTTGAATCAGATCCAGATATGCTTAAAGCGTTCAGCTTTTCACGACATAAGGCATGGAACAACATATGGAACATCATATCTGGGGTGACTTTAGAAGAGCTACCATTGAAAATTCCTCGATTGTCATCCCAATTTGTTATACTAGGACTTGGTGGTTTTGGATATGAAAAGATCCATGCCATGGTGAAACAGATCATTTTTATGAGGGAGCAGGCGCAAAAAAGTCGCGAAGATTTGATCAGAGTAAAACTGTTAGTCAACATAGGCGAATTTGAGGCTGCGGTATCCCAAGCTGAAGTTGATTATGCTGCCAAGATGAAGGAGCTGAAGCATAAAATCAAAGAAAAAGTTGTCCAACAAGTGCAACTCCAGCAACAGTTAGATGTTGTTATTGGGGAACTTGGTCAGCTTAATAAATCATTGGATGAAACTCATATGAATGGCATGAAAGACATTGCAGATGCTAAGAAGGCACTTCATAAAGCTGAAAAGAGTGAAGCTGGTCAAGTGCACGAGCTTCAAGTAACTGCTGATAAATCTCATGATGTTGTACATCAAATGAAGACTTATGTTGAGAGTCTTTTGTAATTCTTGAAAAAGAGAAGAGACTCCAGTCTATGGATGTCCTTCTATCTCCTGTGTATCAATGAAAAACACTTTCATCTTCAATAATTTTGTACCTGCATTCTTTCACTACCCGCTTCAAATTTACTTAAACCAATGGGCCTAGTAAGCATAGTTTGATTTTTTTACTAGGATTATTACAAATAACCCTATAAACTTTGAATCTTTTAATTGCTCAATATTACCTAAATCATACAGAATGTATGTTTAGTGAGCTGGAACTTGACTTTTATTCATGGTTACTTTGACTTTTGTGGGCAGTTTAAAGTCATGCATGCCAGACATAAATGGGATAATGTTTAAGGTCGAAATAGCTTTGACCAAAATGGATTAGAATTGACATAATTCCTTGAAAATTCATCTGAAAACATACTACCATACTCAAGTATGAGGGAAAATATGTAAGCTATGACTTAAGAATATTTGAATCTGAGGAATGATATGAAAAAGAGCTAAAAGGCATTAGAAGAAGTAGTTTCCAAGAATAAAGTTACCATTATTTAACAAACCTGTTAGGGGGTTGAATTATGCAGGGCCACCTAAGGGCATTGGCTGCATAGTTAAATAAAATAGTATCTTTTGGCTAACAAGTCTGTTATGCGGACTGTTTATGCAAGGCCACCTATGGGAACGTGCTGCATAGTCAGGAAAAAAGAACTCTCAGAAATTTACTTTCCTAGTGCTAAAAGCTAGTGAAAGTTTATGGAGATTCAAATCTTCCAAAGTATAGAGTTTGTTGTATGTAAAGAGGTACTTGAATATGGAGAAGATATTTCCAGACAAGATTATCGAAGAACTGGATGAATATCACTCCTACGAAGGTCTGACCCAAACGTAGGGAAGAAGAATAAACCATAGACTTGAATAATTTCAGATCATAAAAAAGGATATGGGACAAATATGTTAAGGATGGCTATTTTTTTTTGCGGATCCCTACATACTGTCGTTTAAGACAAATAAGGACAAAAGAGGCATTCTTCCCAAGAATGAAGTTACCATCATTTAACAAACCCGTTAGGGGGTTGAATTATGCAGGGCCACCTAAGGGCATTGGCTGCATAGTTAAATAAAATAGTATATTTTGGCTAACAAGTCTGTTATGTGGACTGTTTATGCAAGGCCACCTATGAGCACGTGCTGCATAGTCAGGAAAAATAATTCTCAGAAGTTTGACATTTTTGTGACTAAAAGTCATGAAAAGGGTTATGAAGATCTGAAAATATTTAAGGTTAGGATTATAACACATAAAGATGGGTATTGTCCAATGTATATAGAGATACATAGGTTAATGATAACCATAATCATGTTGTGGCTGGGTCCTGAATTGAAATTTTGGACTTCACTACGTATCTCATAAGAATGAGAATCAAGCCATACGTAGTTCTTGAAATGTAGTTTAACGTCATGTAGGACGAAAGTATGAGAGATCTTAGTTTAGGGTCATAGAGTTCGGACCATAATAATGAATACACAGTGTGTGTTTTCATAAGGACTTTTCAGCCAAGGTATTGAAAGTGAAATTTGGGGTTAGGCCCAAAAAGACTTGGGGCTGGATTCGAGGGATACTCAAACATTCCTACATATCCTATAAGGATGGGAATCAATCCTACGTAGTTCTAGAACTACCCTTTGTACAAATTTGGTTCGTACATGTGAAGGGTGAAAGGGGACTTTAGTGCAATGATGGTTTAACCTGAGATAAAAAGTTTAGGCATTACCATGTATGCACGTAGTCTTTTGAAATGAAACATGATTGAAAAATCAATGTAAATAATGGTTCCCTCTCAAATGAGGAAATCAAAGAGTGTTGTAGTTTATTGTCGTACCGGACAAAAGTGTTGTATAGTTTAACGTCGTATAACAAGGACGAAAGTAAATCAAATGTAAAGATATTGATTCTAAGGGCAGTTTCACAAATCACCATCGTATGAGATGAAGGTGAACCGAAGTGAAGAGATTTTTTTTGGGCTTGAACCTTGGGAGGTTGCCTATGTACCCAGCCTGGAATGCAAGGATCAAAGTCCGTGTAGTTCAATTAAAGAATTAATTAATGATAAAGTTGTTCTTGGGGACAACGACCTAAAAAAATGTTGTTGGGACTTATACATGGTTAGCGGCCCAAAGAGAGTGTTATGGTTGAGGTTTTCTCTAAGCTCATGTGAGTCATACTCGGTGTGAGAAACAAGAGGTAACAACAACCTTAACGATGCATAGTTTAATGTCATGTAGGACATATAAAGGGACTATGCAGTTTAAAGTCTTGCAGTTAGGACTATTGGTGTTGCACAGTTTAATGTCATGTAGCAGGGACAAAATACAGTTTAATGTCATGTAGGACGTATCAAGGAATTTCTATACAGTTTAGCGTCATTTAGTTAGGACGATGGGGACAATACAGTTTAACATCATGTTAGACAAAAAAGGGGACTGCGCAGTTTATTGTCATGCAGTAAGGACAAAATAACACACCATTTACGTCATGTTGGACGCATTGGGAATTTTTTTTACAGTTTAGTGTCATGTTGAACAAAAGGGAGAATAGTTTAAGGTCATATATATGGATCGTGGATGGTGCAGTTTAATGTCATGCTGGACATAAGTACAGTTTAAGGTCTTACAAGACCTTTGATGATTATGTAGTTAAACGTCTTTCCGGACGTAAGGGACTTTTAAATAGTTTAGGGTCATATGCATGGACCATGGATGGTGCAGTTTAATGTCATACAGGACCATGGTGTAGTTTAAAGTCATATATAACTTTTTAGGGAACTTTTTCACAGTTTAACTTCGTGTGGGACGAAGTTGCAGTTTAAGGTCATACTGGACCATTTCTGTATAGTTTAATGTAATATAGCAAGGACGAACTGGTGTTGCACAGTTTAGTGTCATGTTGCGGGGACATCTTGTGAATACTTTGTATTTTATACAAAATATTTCTTCAAAAATCTGGCATTAGTTGGAGTAGTAATGAGTTCTCTATCCATCGAGATTAATGAATAAGCTCCATTAGAGTAGACCCTATGTATTGAATAAGGTCCTTTCCATTTTGGCTCAAGCTTGGGAGGTTTCTTTCCTGGTATCATTGGAGTTCTGAGAACTAATACCAATTCTCCCTGAATGAATGAACGAAGACGAACTTTTTTGTTAAAAGATCGTGCTATTCGATTCTGATAGATTTCTAAGTGGTGAAAAGTGCACAATCTTTTCTCATCTAACCGTTCCAATTCATTCAATCGCTTTTGGGATTTCTCATCTGTAGATAACTGATCAAAAATGGATACTCTGATTGAGGGCAATTGAACTTCAATTAGAAAGACTGCTTATGTTCCATATACCAACGAATATGGAGTTGACCGCGTTGCATTGCGGGTGGTAGTCCGATAAGCCCATAAAGCATGAAAGAGTTTATCAGGCCATGACCTCTTATCTTTATCCACCATCTTTTGCAGTATATTTGAAAGAGTCTTGTTAAAGGCTTCTATTTGGCGATTGGCCGTCGCATGATACCGAGATGAATGGTTGGATTTAATGTTGTATTCTTGATACAATTTCTTCACCTCAGAAGAACAGAAGTTGGTGCCGTTGTCTGTCAATATGGTATGAGGGACACCAAATCTAGTAATGATGTTAGACTTGATGAAGCTAACAATGCATTTAGAATTAACTTCTTTGATAGGTACTACCTCTACCCATTTGGAAAATAAATCAGTAGTAGTAAGAATGTACTTAAACTGCTTGGTCGTAGCTGAAGGGTAAGGTCCCACCACATCCATTCCCCATGTGGAAAATGGCCACGAGTATTTAGCTGTATAAAGCAACTCTGGAGGTTGATGAATGAAGTTGGAATGTACTTGACATGAATGACACTTCTTTGTGAAATTAACACAATCTTGTATCATTGAAGGCCAAAAGTATCCAAGCCTTCGAATTTGATCAGACAATCTATGTCCAGACTGGTGGGCACCACAGACTCCTGCATGCACTTCTTTCATGACAGCCATTGTCTCTTCACCATCAATGCATCTGAAGAGAACTCCATCAAAACCACGTTTGTAGAGAATTTTCTCTAGGTGGTTTGGGCTATCATAAAGAGTAAAATTGACCACAGGTCATCATATTTGTTCTTTCTCAGCTTTATCAGGTGGAAGTGTTCCATTTTGAAGGTATTCCCTGATAGGTGACATCCATCCTGTAGTATGACCATACGGTTCAGGAATGGGACTAATTTCATTAATTTCCTCTATTCTGACATGAACATAAGGTGAAATTTCATGGCGGTGGGTAATACTGATGGTTGTCTCGTCCCGATTTGGATCTGCTAGAGCTGTGGCTATATTCGCCAGCGCATCAGCTTGAGCATTTTGTGATCTTGGGACATAAGAAAATGTCGTTTCTGAAGGGAATTCCGCCATTAACTCTCTGACGTAATCATACAAAGGGATTAATTCTTCTTTTCTGATGGCATAATCCCCATTGACTTGTTTGATTACCAGGTCTGAATCACCTTTCACCTTTAAGTGATTCACTTGTGCTTGAAGCGCTAACTCCAAGCCTGTGATAAGAGCTTGGTATTCGGCTTCATTATTGGTACCATCTTCCCACAATAAAAAGGAATAAGGTAACAATGCCTTATCTGGAGAAATGAGTACAATTCCTAAACCAACTTTGTTGAATTTAAGATTTTCCATTTTCTTCCCTGTTGGACTTCTGGAAGCACCATCAAAATACATTTCCCATGATTGAGGACTCTCTTGAATAGAAAAAACTTCCTCATCAGGGAGTTCAATATCTGAAGACGTGTCTTCCACTGAAGGATGTTCAGCCAGGAAATCAGCTAGAGCTTGGCCCTTTATTGCCTTTTGAGATACATACTGAATGTAGAACTGCTGCAAAATAACTGCCCACCTTACTAGACATCGTGTAAGCATTGGACGACTAAGGATGAATTTGAGCGGATTATTGCGAGATACCAATTGGACCTCGTGATGTTGCAGGTAGTGTCTCAGTTTCTGAACTGCAAAGATTAATGCCAGGCAGCACTTCTCAATACTTGAATACCAGGTTTCTGCTTCAAGCATAGTTCTACTGAGATAGTAGAGGCTATTTTCATTCCCAGCATCATTCTTTTGAGCAAGAAAGGCACCCAATGATCGCTCTAGAGCTATCACATAGAGGATAAGTGGTCTTCCTTCAACAGGTGGCATGAGTAATGGTGGACTCAAGAGGTATTTCTTGAGAACATTAAATGCTTCATGACATTCTTCAGTTCACTGGTAAGTGACTCCTTTTTTAAATAATTTGGTAAAGGGTAAACTTTTGCCTTCCAAATTGGCGATGAAACGCTGAATATAGGCTAAGTTTCCTTGAAGTCCTCTTAATTATTTCAAATTCTGAGGAGGTGACATACCAAGGATTGACTTGGTCTTCTCAAGATCGACTTCAATACCACGATGGCATATAACAAAGCCGAGGAATTTTCCTGAGGTTACCCCAAAAGCACATTTTAAGGGGTTCATCTTCAAATTATGTTGTCAAAGCTTGTGGAATATGACTTCCAAATCAGCCAAGTGATTAGAACGTTGTTTGGATTTAACCACTAAATCGTCTATATAGAATTCAACAAACTTCCCTATGAAAGTTTTGAAGATACGATGCATGGCGCATTGATATGTTGCACCTTCATTCTTTAAACCAAAGGGAATCACCTGGTAACAAAACACACCTTGAGGGGCTCCGAAGGCTGTAGATTACTCATCTTCTGGGGCCATTCGGATCTGATTATATCCGGAATATCCATCCATGAAGGAAAGTACTTCATAGCCAGCCATCACATCAATTAAGAGTTCTGTAATCGGAACTGGGAAATCATCTTTAGACAATACCGATTAAGATCTCTGAAATCGATGAAAACCCTAATTTGTCTGTTCTTCTTTTTTACAGGGACAATATTATCCAACCACTTGGGATACTGAACTTCTCTGATGAAGTTAGCTTTGATCATCTTATCCACTTCAGCTTCAATTTTGGAAGCATAAGTTGGGTGTGTTCTTCTCGCGGCTTGGTTAAATCCTCGATGTTCTTTTGGTAAACCCAAATGATGAGTAGCAACATCAGGATAAAGCCTAGGAATTTCTGTATAGTTCCAAGCAAAAAATATCTTTATTTTGCTTTAGAAAAGAAATATACATCTCTTGCTCTTCAAGGGTCATGGCCGCACTAATTAAAGTGGGGAATGGATCTTTCTCTGTACCCAAATTTATTTCTCTGAGTTCATCCATAGTGGTAGAGATACCCTCTTCAAATGCTGGAGGAGCATCTCTAAGATCTTCCTCTTCCTCTTCATCATGTGCTATTTTTTCCGTTTCTACTTGCATAGTATATGAAAAAACGAAATTTTCATGATCAGAAGAGATGTCACAATTTGCACATTTTGAAGAAGAAGCTTCCATTTCCGACCCTATTGATGATAAAGGGATTTCTTTGGGAAATAAAGAGGAGATGATGGATTGAGAATTAATATCATTATTCACCTCCGATGTTTCTATAACTTCTTCTGGCCTGATTGGCGAAGTATAGACCTGTTGGATTTTAGCAGATGAAATGAAAACGTCACTACTTGTGTTTTCGTCACTGTTTGGTAGGTTACCAATTTCTCCCATGTTGTCTGGCTCGATTGCCGTAATTGACGTTATGGATCTTTCCATAAGAGTATTTTGATTTGGGCCTATTTTGTCAATTTTACTGATAGGTAACACATAATCTGTACTCACATGTGTAAATGGATTTATTGGAATCTTCTCCAAACCATATGGAGCATTAACTTTGGTAATTTCCTTTATTGTAGATTTCTCTCTTCCCTTCATGTGATAAAATTCCACCTCAATGTATTGAGACTCACATGTCTTGAACGGGGTCTTATCACCATAAAATGTTCCAACTTGACCATTGAAACAGTATTTGAGGCATTGATGGTATGATGAAGGGATAGCTGCATGCTGATATAGCCAGGGTCTTCCAAGCAAGACGTTGAAAGCTGATTCTTGATCAACAATCATGAAATCCGAATTGGATAAAAGATTTCCAAACTGAGTTCTGAGGGTAACTTCACCTATTGGTTCTTGTTCATTTTTATCATATCCTTGTAACATCATGGTAGAAGGAGATAAATCAGATTCCGTGAGGCCCAATCGATGAAGTGTACGAATGGGCATGAGGTGGACTCCTGAACCATTGTCAATGAAAGCTCTTCGAATATCTACACCATTGACTTTTCCAGATAAGTACAGAGGTTTTATGTGACCATGAACAACATCATCTTCATCTTTATCAGTAAAAGATATCACTTCATGGAATTCTGCAGGATTATTTTCCATGTGATAGACTTCAGCTGCAACAATTTCAGCTTCAAACTCCTGAGGACTTGACAAAGCTTCGATGAGTGCTTCCCGAAGATCTTTTGACAGATTCAAAGCATCCAAAATTGATAACTTGTCTGGTACTTGGGCCAAGTGTTTCAATATATCATTCTTTTGATTTAGAGGTCTGTGTTTCCCAACAGGAATATGCGGTTTAGCAGGTACTTTGGAAGCTGATGCTTTGGAAGCTGATGCATCTTGTATTGGGATAGAAGTTGGCAACATCCATGGTTTTGGAAGTTTAGACCGATTAGATCCATTTACTTGCTGAGATAAAGAACATGGAATTTTCAATCGGTCTTCCAAAATAACTGTGCCAAGACTGAGTTGACTATTGGTAGAAGAACTTGCTTGTTCTTTTTGAGCTCGTTGAAGGGCTCTACCACGAGTTTCTGTTGCATACACAGTGCTAGCAGGGGTAGAATTGGAGTAGTGGCTTCGGAAAGATCCATGTCTTCCCCTGTATCCTGAACCTCGGGAACTTCCTCGTATTCCCTTATTTGATACAGGGAATTCAGGCTCATCAAAATTGAAATTATGACTGGAATACGGATCTGTTAATTGAATCATATTAACATAACTGAAGATTAACTCTTCGTCTAATAAAGACTCTGCCTGACTAGCCTGTTTAGGTTGTGCCGTTTGATGGGGCGGTGCTCGTGGCTTTTAAGTAGATGGCATAAAGTCTACTAGAGTCAAAGACAATTTAGGCTTTGACACATACTCATCTTCTTCTGATTCTTTTTCCTTCTTTGAATCAACCCATTTCTTTGAGGACTTTCCCTCTGACGAAGAGGGTTTTACCGCAATATTCATGGTTGAAGACACAATTGGTTTCTTTAATTGTGTTCGCAAAATGGCATGAGTCCAATTGATTGTCTTTCTTACCATCCAATCATCATACTTCTGTGCATTTCTGCTTTTGACTTCTTTCCATTCACCTTCCTCCTCTGGAACTGTAGTAGTAACACATGCTACCTGAGTCGAAGAACCTTTCAACTTGACTTGTCCCAAGTCGACTATCTTTTGCAGGAGGTCTTTAAAGACAAAACACTCCTGGATGGGATGCCCCAACATTTGATGAAAGGGAAAATAATTGGTACTGTCTTCATCTCCTTCCTTGTTTGGCCTCTTGGGCACTGGTAATTGAACCAAATTATTTTTCAGAGCTGAAATGAAGTAACCAGGAACTTGCTCATTTTGGAAAGAGTATGTTTTACTCTTCAAATCCTGAAATTGTTTTCGTCATTGATCTCTTTGATTAATTGGAAAAAACGGAATTTGTTGTTGGCATTCAGGTGGTGGAGCCCTTTGATAAGATGAAGGTTTTGAAGTAGAGATAGGTACAGGTGCTTGTTTAATCATAACTGTAGCAGTTTCCACTTTACCCATTCTCCTTCCTGGAGATGATGGAATTACACGAGATTTAGCCTTAGCCTGTATAAGTTAATCTTCAATCTGCTAAGCGATTGAATTAAGGTCTCGAAACCCTCCTATGTATTTCACAGGGATCAATGGCGTGCGTAATTCGTCACGCAAATTTGCCACATAGATTGGAAATAGCTCTTCCCGCGGGAGTGCTAAACTCAGGGAATATGTTAATCCCTTCCAGCAAGCAATGAAATCAAAGACTCTTTCATTCTCCCTTTGCTTGTAGTTTTTAAGATCGAAAACTGTCGTTTTTGGAAAATTTGAGCTAAAATGAAGAAGGAATTTTTGGCGAGGATCCTCCCATCTGATGATTGACCGGGATTGCAAGCTTGTATACCAGACAAAAGCTGGTCCATGCAAGGTTCGCACGAAGCATCTGAGTTTCACTGCTTCTTGCTGCTCTGGAGTTCCCATCATAGGATCACAACAAGACACGTAATGTGTCAAATATTGTTCAGGGTCGCCTGATCCATTGAAAGTAGGGAAAACAGGGTTTCCAAAACTAGATGGAGGAGAAATTGAATCTACCCATTCAGGGTAAACTTTCTTTTCTAGTTGAACTTGTACCTGTTTCCCTTCCATAGTTTCTAACCGAGCTGTTAATGACTCAATAGTAGTTATTAACTTTTGAGAAACATCAGGTTGAATTTGGTCTTGGGTAGGTGCAATGAATGGAGCTTGGACAGATGTGGTGATTGGTGCTGTAACTGATGGTAGCACTGCCAACTTTTGTTGCGTTTGACCCGTAGGATTAGACCTCTGAGGGTGAACTGATAAAGGAGTTCATTCCTGATCCATCTCAGTAGCTACAACAAATTCCTTCTTCTGTCGGACTTCAACATTCTTAAGAAGAAGACTACTCTGAAGTATTTCTGCATTCAGCTTTCTTAATTCTTTCATTTCTTCTTCCTGTTGTGCAAAACTTTTCTCTAATGAGAGCGATTGACCTTCTCCAAAGGAAGGATATGTAACCTGATTCTTTCCCCTCCCTTTGTTGGATACTTTTTGGAGAGAAGGAAGTGGATTACCTAGGTTCTGAGTAATCCTTTGACATCGTGTACGCACACCTTCTTCATTTGTATCGGTGCGTACATTTTCTTGAGCAGGACGCTCTTCATCTGAGTCCCCTTAGTGAGTCTCCTCTAGTGGATTAGAAACAATGGAATTGATGACATTGATTGATGCATAATGCATCGCATCCCTTATATCAACATTTCTGTGATATTGTCTTTTTTCATGTCTTTGATGAGACATTGCCATTTGTTGATTTAATACTTTAGGAACTTCTTGTCGAGCTATAACTTGGAGGGAATTTCTTGATAATTTGGCTCTTCGTTCCTCTTGGGGATTCTTCCCCAATCGAGAAAAGACCGATATTCTCTGAGAAGGGGATTTATGATTTGAAAGAGTCCCCAGTCTCGTGAACTGGGAATGTTCCTGCTGCTTCCGCTCAACTCCTCGAATCCCATTTGTTGACTCTGAGGGTTGGGTTAAAGGAGTCCCCAGTCTGACAAGCTAGGGTGGCTCTTGACATGCTATGTCTGAGACCTTCTTAAAATCTCTCTTGATCTTGCGAATCTTAGTTCGGAAATTAGCTGGATGCATTAACCTGTATCCACTTTTATCACCTGGTTTAACAGGCCATTGGATGATTTCCGAAACATCTGTCATTTGATGATGTGTTTGCTCCATATGAGAGGCTTGTGCAATATTCTCGCCTGCTTGATGTAGGATCAATTCAACAACTTGTTCTCTATATGCTTGATTTTGAGAGGAACTAGTTGAAGCCTGTTCTTGAGAAAGCTTTTGATTACGAACAAAGCCCATTGATTGTGGTCGGCCATGGGCAATAACATTGCATGAGACCATTTTCGGCGGGCTTTACTGACTGGAAAGAACTGTGAAATGTAGTGCTCCGTGAACACCCCATCCTCTGATATGAACACCAGATGGAGCATTGGAAATTAACTGACGCAATTTTCTTAGTGCGCCAAGGCATGAACGTTGAAGGGTTCTCTCTTGCTTTTCATCCTTCGGATACCAAGACACTGATAGAGATTCCAAATCAATCTGACGTTGTAGCCCTTCTATTATCTTAAGATGATTTTCATATTCATCATAAGATAATACCTTCTTCTTCAATTGACAAAGAGTTCTCCATATGTTGAGACGAATATCATGTATTACATCTTCCATCAACATCTTTGGAACGTCATACTGGGAGTCTGCCAATGGCCAAAACATGACTGGTACCTCATTTTTTGCCAGTTTTTTCCTCATGTTCAGAATTTCCTCTTCATCATTAAATGAATATTCTTCTACCTGTTTTGACCAGAGTTGGTGTTTCCTTGTTGCTTCATCAGATTCAACAAGATTGGTAGAGAAATCATTGATCAAACTATAAGATGCATGACTTAGGGGTGGTTTGGAGGATGACCTACACCCTGGGCTATCTTCTGATTGAGAAAGTATTTCACTTTCTAGCGATAAAGCATCATACATGACTGGTTTCGCATTTTCAAGTGCCTCAATATAAGAGGGATTTCTTGGCACTACATTTTCCATTGAAGTATTTTCCAGGCAATGTGAATCACTATTGTGGAGAGGACTTTCGCAGCGAAATTCATCATCATGGGGAGGACCACCATAATGAGTTACAGCAAAAGAAGAGATCTCTTGCTCCTTAGTCTTCTGACCATATAGAGGGTTCCTATGGCTCTCATCTGAAGACGAAACTTCAAGATTGACCGAATTGTCACGAAGCAACCCTTCATGAGGAAGTGTTTGTTGAAGACCTTCGGAATTAACGTTCCCGTTATTGGGAACTGAGGGAGTAGAATCTTGAATTCCAACAGATAAATGTCTGAGGGATTCAAGAACTCCATCATCGAGCAAGGATTTGTTATAGATTGGCCTTTGATCTCCTGACTGTGCTGGGCAGATCTTTTTCTTAGATGCCTTCTTACTCGCTTTGGAAACCACTTGTTGACGAAAGTGGTTGCTCTGAGCAGGTGTATGTGCCTGATCAGGAAATATGGTCAGGTTAGGCTGACGAACTCCACTCAAATCAGGTGTATGTGCCTGACTTGGTTGTCCATATGATATGGGGGAGTATGCCTCATAACCCTCTTGGACTGGAACAAATGTGTGTGTCTGTTCCGGAGTGAACCGTTGATGTGTCACTCCACTACTAGGGATAGATTTATGTGTCTTTGCCTGAGATGATGCTGAAGCTGTTATGATATCCTGGAAAGCATCCAGAATATGAGCAGGAATTTTCTTCTGCTCTTTCACCACTGACAAAATATGCTTGGTGACTTCAGCTGCCGAAACGGGGATATACGTCCATTCCTGGCTTGGAGTAGGTGTATGTGCCTGCTCCTGCCCTCCTTTTCCTATCAGTGAATCCTGACAGTACTCAAGTGTGGAGGTAGATAGTTGAGTCCGCCTCCTGTTTGTCGTCGTAGCTTTCCGACTGACTTCTCCGTGCGCTACCAAGCGAGACTGTTGGTAGGCTTTATTAGTACTAGCAGGTGTATGTGCCTGTTGATTACACTTCACCAAACGCGGTTGACGAGATCCATCATATGTATTCAGGAGAGCATGCTGACTAACTAATGATGTATAAGAAGATGTATGTTCCTGCCTATAGTACTCCGCCGCAATTGCCTGGCGGGATTGGAGTGATGCTGCCAGACGAGTCTGCTGGACAGCGGAATTAAAACGGACAGGTGTGTGTGCCTGCTCGTTGTTCGCCACCAAGTTAGGTTGGTGGACTTCTCTAAAGATGGCAGGGATGAAAACCTGCCCATTTTTAACTAGATTCCGTCTCTGGCGGTTCGTCTTGCCTGCTTGGGTTCAAGGAACCTGAGCCGAATGCCTGGAGTCGGTACCCTCATCATGTTGAGGGCGCACTACCGCACGAGTCTGGCGGTGATTGTTGATGGGAGCCCTCGGGAAGGACTCCTGTCTTTTTGAATTAAGGCCCTGAGGGACCTGCTCATTCACTTCCTCAGAGTAAGGGAGCAAATGGAAATTGTGTTCCGGGGATAACGACCCGAAACGGTTGGAGACGGTAGTCAACACCGCCTGCCTCTTGATCACTGGTCGTCGTTGTCCGGACAACCTGTGTGAATTGTTCACTTGGAGGGCATTTCGGGCAGCCTCCAGAGTTGGGATGGTACCATGTTGACGGTACTTCTTAACCAGCGCATTTGATACCCAACGTTGAAGACGCTAAGTAGGTGATGTCATCTTCAGAGCGGATGACGATCCAGTAGGATTAGCAGCCAAGGTATTTTCAGCAGCAGTATTCACAAGTGTGAATTTGAGAGCAGCCATTATGAAAATACAGAAGATCTTGGAAAAGAGTGCATGTTTGATATAACAGACGTAATCAAGATAAATTTAGCTACGTCATCCTTTGGATGAGCACACATGTCAATGATTGTTTTTTTATCCCTTTTATTGAGTTTTAAATAGGGTCTTAAAAAAATACGTAAAACATCATTTTAACATGGTTAAGAATTCACATCGGGTTCACCATTTTTTGTTTCCCTTGGAATTCAGGGATGACCTCCTGGATGGGAGATTCAAACGTTCCGATCGGTTTCTAATGGGTTTGTTCATAGAACCGGAAACATCCAATGATTCCACATCCATTTGGACCTACTTTCCAAAGGTAGGCGCTCATTAGCTTGTAGACTGATGAGTCTTAGGAATTTGCATTATTCGAGAGGATGGGAGGTCGGACTCATCACACCTTTTTGAGGGGAATTATTGTCTATTCCGGGACTCTATTTATAGATTTAAGTTATGTTCGTGAATCCTTATTCTATTACCAAGTATAAAATGAGATTTCCTTCAGTTTTGAAAATCAATGATTAAATATGTAAGAAATTTAGAGAATCTTTTATATGTATTTGAGGTTCTTCATCAATAGAGAATCATCTATATCTATTTAGAGATTCTTGGTCATTGGTATCCTTCAAAACATTTATATAAAAGTCTCTTGGTCATTATGATGACTAGGCTGGTTTGAAATCCACTCTGTGGGGCACTTGATGTTTATTGTCATTCAGAAGGACATGAATTATTTCAGAGTTGGGATCGAACCCGTAGATGGACTACCTACGTATCCTTTGTTTTGGAAAAGGAATCAGAACCCACGTAGTTTGAGTAAGGGAGTATAATGTTTATGATTGATGGCTCAAAGAAGGATGTCATAATTACTTTTACTCTCTAAGCTCACGTGAGTCATGCTCGGTGTGAGAAACAAGAGGTATTGGTAATAAAATAGACAATTGGGCCATAAAATATGTAATCCTAAGAAATGGTTTGGGGCTTATGTATGTACGACTGCCTAGATAAATGAAGGTTAGGATTTACTTTAGGGAGAAAATCCAGGAACAGGGTCCATAAAGGTATATGTGCTTCATGGAGATTTGAATACTCTAACTTGGGACTTATTCCTAAAAAGGAAACCCAAATTAGGAGAGGATTGATAATTGGGTTTTACTCCTGAGAAGGAATCCCAGATCAAACGTAAATTAGGACTGGTTAAAGAGAAATTAAGGGACTTGGGGCTTATTCTTGAAAAGGAAGCCCAAAATTTATGACTGGGACTTATTCCTGAAAAGGAGGCCCAGGTTAGGGGACTTGGGGCTTACTCCTGAAAAGGAAGCCCAAAATTATGACTGGGACTTATTCCTGAAAAGGAGACCCAGGTTAAGGGATTATGACTGGGACTTATTCCTAAAAAGGAGGCCCAGGTTATGGATTAAGGTTTGGGGCTTACTCTTGAGGAAGATTCCCAAATTTGGGAATTTTAAAAATTTGGGGCTTACTCCTGAGGAGGATGCCCAAGTTTGGAGGACTTAGGACTGGTGATTATTCATGAAAAGGATACCTAGATTAAGGATTCTTTCATCTTAAAGGATAAGGTTGAATGAATGAAATCTCCATATTTAGTGACATAAATATATTTAAATCACTATGTTTTGAGAGATATTCCACAGAATTCCTTTCAGATGAGGAAGTCAAATCAAGAAATCATGCCATAAATGGATTTGAAGAGTGTTTTGAAGACTGAATCTTGAAAAGGAAAGGTGTAATGTCTTAAGAGGGGTGAAATGGGCAAGAAAGGCACCCAAAAAGGAAAGGGCGCGCAATTCTTGGAAGGCGCGCAGGTACTGCGGCGGCGCGCAAGTATTGGTCGCGTAGGTATTCCTGCGCGATACATGGTGTACTTGCGCGGTGGTCAACCAACATTGAAATACTTGAGCGACTCTTTATTAAAGTTTTTAGAATTCTCTTGAGGTTCTTCCAGAAAAGGGACGCGCAAGTTCTATCGAAGGAGTAAGGCGGCACGCAAGTGTGGTCACTTCCCTTAAGGGCTGGCCAATCAGGCGCGCAAGTGTTGATGAGTTTAAACACTTAGGCCTTCCTCCCTCTCTTTAGATCTTTCGTTCTAAGTAAGAAATTACCTTAGAAGTGTTCCGGAAGCTTTGAAAAGAGACTTGGGCGTCTGGAGCTTCAATCCAAGTTTCTGGAGAAAAAAAATCCTCTCGAATGGGGGGCCCATAGGGTCTATTTATAGGCAGGAGAAGACCTCGGGCGGTTACTGGGCAGTTGTCATTTAGGTCGCGCAAGTCACTTGCGTGCCAAGGTGCGTCGCGCAAGTCCACTTGCGCGACCATGAGGAAACTTGCGCGGCCTATGGGGAAAGTTCTTTTTGTTCGTACCTTTGTCGATTTTTTGATGTTTTCTTCAAAGGTTGAACCATTTTAATCTCAGATCTTCCCTTTTTCCAATCTTGATATATTGTGATGGAAGGAGTGTCAACACCTATGGTGACCCTTGTATGAGTTTGGATGAGAAAGACATTGCAAAAAAATGACATTTGTGTGATAAGAGAAAATTCAAGTGAGGTAAGTGTTTTGTGCATGGGAGGATAAAAAAAGTGGAAATATATTGAATGATATAAATGAAGAACTTTAAATAATTATTTTTTATTAGGAATTATATCTTTTTTTTCTTGGTTTTTAATTGTTTGATCTCAAGGATATGTGTTTTAAAATTGGTTTTGATTTGATATTGATGTTTACTTGATATGAAATTTTACCCAGGAGTGCAAAAGGGTAAGTGTGGGGGAGTTGATAAAACACTATTTTGTTGAATATTTTATTGATAATAAATGATATAATTTCCTCACATTGTGTTAAATATGTTTATTTATAAAATATTTGGGATTTGATCATTCATTTGAAAATTTGGTGAAAATTCTAGTTTTACCCTTTATAGTGCTCTGTAGTATTTCAAAGATAAATATTTTTATATTTATTATTTGAATTTGAAATTCTGTAACGAGGTCCCTAAATTAATTTTCTACAACTTTATTTCATAACATTAGAGCAAAATAGTGCATTTGGTTGTTGAAAATGGGGCATAATATCAAAGTTGGGCTGGACGCTCCAGAATGGAGAATCTTCTGTATTTCCGAAATAACTCCTTCATCTGGGATTGGATTGTACCCAACGTTTTAGAGGAGATATAGGACCCATATCTTCACATATTATCCTACTAGAATATTGGTCAATTCACGAGTTTCGGTGGTCAAATGAGCGGTGCAATTTTTCATAAAATATTTTTCTGAGATTCCCCATTCACACTTGAAACCACATTGAACCTATCCTCCCCACCACTCTATAAATTAGTTTTTTTATCATTTCGTAGGGTTGTGATGTGAATTAAGAAGTTTAGGGCAGATTATAAGAGGTTCCACTCCAATTATCCAAGTAATTCAATAAGGGTAGCTCTTGAAGCAAGGATCCCTTCGTCGAAGCCCTATTCTTCTTCCTCATGTTGTAATGTTTGTGTTTTCTTAATAAACTTCTTTGTTCTTAATTTATTTATTCTCTTTTATTCTGTTTTGTTTAAATTTATTCCTCTCTTAATCTTCCTCTTTGGGCTGGAATTCTTGAGTAGAAGCGTTATTGGGTTATGCCCATTATAAACCTTTGCACATGAAAAACGCTTCTATGATGATTACGCCACCCATGGAAGAGTAGTTATTTTTAATAATCAATCGACCACTATCCTTATTCATTAATTTATTTTGAATCAATGATCTACTATAATTCACTAAACATGATCCATTAATTGATTTTTTAAATTATAATAAACTAATTCTGAAATTGAACAATTAACACAAACGCGCGAGGTCAGGATTTGTGTGAATTGTGAGAGTGCGATCTTAATCGGTAATACAAGACCACACAGGATCAATTTTTAGAGTTCAAATACAGTCCCTAAACTTAATTAATCCCCATTTCCATAGTTTTTATGTGCCTTAATTTACCACTGACCATAATCTAGCCTTAGAACATCAATCAAAGCAGGGTGCTACGATAGCATGTTTCGAAGCAAGCCTAGGGTTTAATTAATTTCATCATTGTGGTAAGGTTAATTCTCATAGGGTTCAGGGGTTAACAAATTAAGGGATCATAATTAAGTGAATATTAATTTAAAAAATAATTATTAATTAATGATTTAAGAGGTAGAGTTAGATCGATTATGTCTTTTAAATATGGTCTAAAAAACATCTTTTTGTTGTGTCATTTCAATCGAACTTCATTTCAAAACTAAAAACAAAAAAAATACAATCTTCTTCCAGAAAAATTCTTCTAGATTCATAAACTATAAAAAAATCCCATCCTTTAAAGTAGTGTTTTTATTCTCTTTTATTTTATTTTTAGAATACCTTTAAAAAGTTGTTTTAAATCTACTTCCTCCTTTGAGAGACGACCTTAGTCAGCCACTCTGTTGCACATAAGTACCCCAAAATCACATTAATCATTTGAGGGTGCCCACGACAACACTCTTTCAAATTGGATCCATTTCCAGAGAGGCAAGTAATTTATTCAACCATTTAGAGGTATTTCTTTTATTTTTCATTTTATTATTTTCTTCACCTCTCTCTTTCATCTTTACCCTTTCTCAAGTTTTCATTTTTTTCATCCTCTTCTTTTCTTTTTGGACCATCAACTCAAACTTCTCATTTTTATTTTACTATGGTCCAATTTATTTCTTTTCATTTTTATTTGATTTATGAAACTAACTAATCCCAAATATCTCTTAGATCTTGACCCTGAGATTGAACGTAGCCTTAGGGCTCGAATCAGACATTCTCAGTCTACGAGAAGTTTCAATATTCAACCAGTTGGTGAATTCCTTTCTTCTGGAAACAATGAAATTGGAATCAATTCAAATTCAAACATAAAAGAGGAACCAATGTCTAGAAATAATGGAAATTAACTTAATAGAACCATTCAAGAATTGGCTGCATTGGATATTAACTATCAACCAAATTGTATTGTATACCTGAATCTCGAATCAGACTTTGAGTTAAAATCTGGGTTAATTCACCTTCTTCCAAAATTTCATGGCTTATCTGGTGAGGATCCATACAAACACATTAAAGAATTTAATGTGGTTTGATCAACCCTTAAACCAAGAAATTTTTCTAAAGATCAAATCAAATTAAGAGCATTCTCATTCTCACTTGATGGAGCTGCGAAAGATTGGATGTATTATTTACAACCCGAGGATGTAACATGTTGGAACGATTTAAAATGTATTTTCTTGAAGGGATTTTTCCAGCATCGAGGACCACTTCCATTGGTAAGTAGATCTCAGGGATCAAGGAGGCACAAGAGGAGTCAATGTATGAGAATTGGGAGAGATTCGAGAAGTTATGTGCAAGTTGTCCACATCACCAAATCAGTGAGAAACTTCTCATTCAGTACTTCTATGAAGGACTTACACCTATATAGAGGATCATGGTGGATGTCGCAGTAGGAGGGGAATTGGTGGACAATAAACCAGTAGTCGTACGTGCATTAATCGACAAGATGGCACAAAACTCCCAACAATTTGGCAATCGAGGTACACCACGTGTTAGGGGAGTACATCAGGTAAGTCCTTTTTCTCTTGAATGTCATTTGATTGATACCAAGTTGGAATAATTGACCACTATGGTGAGGCAGATTGCATTGGCTCAAAATACATCCCAACCCCCTCTTTCAAGGCCTTGTGGTATTTTCACTGAGACAAGCCACCCAACTGACTGTTGCCGACAACTCCAAGAAACAGAAGATTGTGCAGTAGTGTTCCTTGGGAGACCATATTAGTAACAACAACAACAACTATATCCCCAAAAGAAGTTTGATCCAATATACAACCAAGGTTGGAAGGATCTATCGGACATGAGGTATGGATCTGGGCAACCACAAAGGCCCCCTTTTCAACCAAACTTCCAGCAGCCTCCACCTTACCAACAGGGTTTCCAACAACCCCAAAAGAGATTTGAAGCTCAAACATCAACAAGTCTGCAACAAGGGAATCTCCAACACAAGGTAGACTATAACACTGATGATATTTTAAAACAAATTGTTCTTAATCAACAGAATGAGCTAAAGAGTCAATGTTTGGAGTTAAGGGAGTTGAAGACTCAAATGAGCCAGATTGCCACCGCCCTCCATGAACTTGTGAGTAAGAATTCCGGAAATATACCTTCACAACCCACTCCAAATACAAAGGGTAATGTCAGTGCCATCACATTGAGAAGTGGTAAGCAAATGAACGATGCATATATACCTACCATTCCACCAGGATTCACCTCAAATCTAGAGAAGCCGCATTCCATACCAACTGATGAGCAATCCAATGGGAAAGATAAAGGTAAGAAAAATATTTATGATGTTCCTCCTAAAACCCTTCCTTTTCCACACAGGGTTGTTAAAACCAAGAATATGGCTAAAGAACCAATCCAAAATGAGGTTTTGGACACATTCAAGTGTGTGGAGATCAAGATTCCTCTACTTGAAGCCATTAAGAAAATTCCAAGGTATGCGAAATTCTTAAAAGAAATTTGTACCAATCAAAGAGGGATCAAGGGAAATGAGAGGATCAACCTTGGAAGGAATGTCTCATCACTCATTACACCAACTCTATAAATGCCAACAAAGTGCAAGGATCCAAGGACATTCACCATCCCATGCACCATAGGGGAGTTTCACTTTTCTGATGCACTTTTTGATTTGGGAGCTTCCATAAATGTGATTCCACAGTCTGTATTCTCTTCTTCACAGGTTGGTGAGTTGAAGCCGACGAGAGTAGTGGTGAAATTGGAGAATAGAGCTACGATATATCCAGCGGGAGTCCTTGAAGACATACTTGTCTGGGTAAGAGACATGATCTTTCCAGCATACTCCTATGTGCTCCAAATGGAGGATGATCGGGTAAGTTATCATGCCCCCATTATTTTAGGTAGAACATTCCTCAAAACTAAAAAAACTATCATAAATGTCAATGGGGGTACACTTTCCATGAATTTTGGAGATGAAGTTGTTGTATTTCATGTCATGGAATCCATGAAGTACCCCTCAGAGGACCATTCTGCTTTTTTTATCTCACATTTTGAACCACCAAATAAAAACTCCATGTAAATTTATTGTCCTATGCTTTGGGAGATTATGAGTATTGGTTCGAGTTTGATGTCTAAGATCACTTCCACACATGTTTCTGATACACAATCCTCTCTTAGATTTGATTTTGATGTGGATTCATATTCTAATTTTGATCAGGTTCACTCTGATAAAGACATGGCTGTTGAGTATGCTGATGGATTTGATGCTTTATTCTATGATTTTGATGATCTCTATTCTGATAATGATGCTCTTTGTGCACATATTTCAGTTCCTTCAATGTCTCCATCCATACTACACCCTCCTTCATTAGAACTCAATCCATTGCCACCAAATCTGAAATACTCATACTTGTTGAGTGGTGAGAGATTACCTGTTATCACTGCTAACAATCTCCCTTTTGAACATGAAGAAAAGCTTTTGTATATTTTGAGGGAGAACATAAGGGAGATTGGGTGGACCTTGGCTGACATATCAGGTATTAGCCCCTCCACTTACATGAATAGGATTCTCTTGGAGGATGGGGATAAACCGACGAGACATCCACAATGGAGAATCAATCCCACCCTCCTAGAAGTTGTTAAAAAAGAAGTTAAGAAATTGCTCGAGGCGGGTATAATATTTCCCATTTCAGATTCTAAGTGGGTAAGTCCTATTCAGGTTGTGCCTAAGAAGAGTGGTGTTACTGTTGTTAAAAATGAGAAAGATGAGTTAGTTCCAATGAGGGTGAAAAATATTTGGCATGTGTGTATTGATTAAAGGAAACTAAATCAGTCCACTCGAAAGGACCATTTCCCCCTCCCATTTATTGATCAAATGCTTGAGAGACTAGCTGGGAAAACACACTATTGTTTCTTGGATGGATTTTCTGGATATTTTCAGGTTCCTATAGCTCCAGAGGATCAAAAGAATACTACATTCACTTGTCCCTTTGGCACATTTGCCTACCGGAGGATGCCATTTGGACATTGCAAATCCCCAGGTACCTTCTAGAGATGCATGGTGAGTATTTTTTCTGATTTTATTGATACCTGCATGGAGGTATTTATGGATGATTTTACAGTGTATGGATCCTCATTTCATGAATGTCTAAATAGTTTGGGAAAGGTGATGAATCATTTTATTGAGAAGAATCTGGTCCTGAACTTTGAAAAGTGTTATTTCATGGTAGAGCATGGCATTGTCTTAGGGCATGTATTTTCAAAACATGGGATAGAGGTTGATAGATAAAAGGCAGATATTATTTCATCCTTTCCATATTCTTCATGTGTGTGTGATGTTAGATCATTCCTATGGCATGCAGTATTTTATCGGCACTTCCTCAAAGATTTTAGTAAGATCGCTCTTCCTATGTCAAGATTACTTCAAAATGATTCTGATTTTGCGTTTGATGTTTCTTGTAGGAATTCATTTGATGAGCTAAAACAACATATAACCACTCCACCTATCATACAGCCCCCATGGTGGTAGATTCCTTTGGAGCTTATGTGTGACGCCTCCAACTTCGTGGTTGAAGCTGTCCTATCTCAGAGGGTGGAGAGACGTTCACATGTGATCGCCTATGCATCAAGGACACTGGATTTAGCCCAATAAAATTACACAACCATAGAAAAGGAGTTTCTTGCTGTCATATTTTCTGTAGATAAATTCCGTTCAAATTTATTGGGCTCTAAAGTAGTTGTTTTTTCTTACCATGCAGCTTTGAGGTACCTCCTAAAGAATCCAGATGCAAAGCCACGACTTATCCGTTGGATACTCCTTCTTCAAGAGTTTGACCTTGAGATAAAGGAAAAGAAGGGGTCAGATAATTTTGTGGCAGACCACATGAGTAGGCTTACTCACACACTAGAGGATGACACCTTGGACTAGGTACCACTTTAGGACACTTTTCCTGATGAGCATCTTTATTCTATCTCAGGTACGCATCCTTGGTATGCTGATTTAGTGAACTACCTTGTTGCCTCTAAAATCCCTGCAAATTTAAAGAAACATCAAGTCCAAAAATTAAATAGTGAGTCAAGATTTTATGTTTGGGATGATCCATACCTATGGCGCATGTGTAGTGACCAAGTTATTAGGAGGTGTGTTCCGGATCATGAGTTTGAGTCTGTTTTGCATTTCTGTTATACACTTGCTTGTGGTGGACACTTTGGACCCCAACGGATAGCTAGAAAAGTCTTAGACTCTGGATTATATTGGCCTATCTTATTCCATTATGACCATGTGTTTTGTAAGTCATGCTCTCATTGCCAACACATTGGGAACATTTCTAAGAGACATGAGATGCCCCAACAACCCATACTATTTTGTGAGATTTTTGATGTATGGGGCATTGATTTTATGGTTCTTTTTCCTAGCTAATTTGAATTTTTATATATTTTGGTTGCTGTTGATTATGCGAGTAAATGGTTGGAGGCCGAGGCCACCAAGACTGGCGATTCTCATGTTGTAGTGGACTTTGTCAAAGCATGGATTTTTTGTAGGTTTGGAGTACCAAAGGCCATCATCAGTGACCAAGGGACACACTTCTGTAATCGGAATTTTTCTTCCCTCCTTCGGAAGTATGGGGTGACACACAAAACATCAACACCTTACCACCCTCAAACAAATGGCCAGGCTGAGGTTTCAAATCGTGAGTTGAAACAAATCTTGGAGAAAACCGTGCAGCCAAATAGGAAGGATTGGAGAAAGCGCTTGGATGATGCATTGTGGGATTATAGGAAAGCATACAGGACACCCATTGGTATGTCCCCATTTCGGATTGTTTTTGGGAAATCATGTCATCTCCCCGTGAAATTTGAGCATCAGGCTTATTGGGCTATAAAGAAATGCAACATGGATTTGGCCCAAGCTGGAATCCAAAGGAAGCTGAAAATTCATGAGCTTTAGGAGATTAGATTGTCTTCATATGAGAACTCAAGGCTCTACAAGGAAATATTAGAAGCATCTCATGATAAAATGATCCAACAAAAGGAGTTTCATGTTGGAGAGAAAGTCTTTCTCTACAGTTCACGACTGAAGCTGATGCCTGGTAAGTTGCGTTCCTGATGGTTAGGTCCTTATTTTGTGTCTAATTTTTTTCCTTATGGTGTAGTGGAGATCACACAAGAAGACATTGGAAGGAGCTTTACAGTCAATGGGAAACATTTGAAGAGATATATTGAGGGACTTCCTACTGATGTAGTGGATTTTATCACACTGCATGACCCTATCATCACTTGAGGAACTCAGGCTGTTCCCAACCCTTTCACTTTTATATTATTTGTCCTATTTCAAAATTCTGCATTTCTTGTGCATATATCATCTCATGGGTTCACATTGAGTACAATGCAATATTTTAAGTGTGGGGGAGGGAACCTTTTAGTTTAGTAATTTAAATTGTTTTCCTGTTTAAAAAAACTAAAACAAATTGTGTATTTTTTAAATTTTGTGTGTTTATTTTTCAACTTTCTTTGTGTTTTTGAAATTTTTGTGCTGAAATGATTCTCATCACAATTTTCAAATGCATATCAATGAGTGAAAAAATTTATCCCATGAAACTGAGCTTAAATGAATGCTAAAATGACTTTGTTTCAAGTTCAAACATTTAGTAATTTCATGAAAAGTACACTGAATTTTGAATCCCATGCCACATCTCTCTGTCTTTATATTTGAAATCACTTTACTGTGAGGCTTGTGAACCATTATTTTCGTATTCTTTACATTCACTTCACTTCTTGAGAGAACCAAACCATGCTTGATTTAACCAGAATTTGATTTATTTCTATCAAAACATGAGGGTTTGAGGTACTTATGTTTAAATGATTCAGTCATTTGTTTGGTATTAAAGCCCCTACTTCAAAGAATACTTTTTTATAATGGCCTACATTGAACATTTAATCCTTTTAGCCCTTATAATCCATGAATAGCATGTTAGGTTAGCCACATTACAAGCCAATTTTCCCTATCCAACCAACTCTTGAAGTGAAATTTCATAATCTAGTTGAGCATAAGTGTGAGAGAAGCTATCTTGTGTTGTGCTGCCACATTCTGTGATACTTTGGGTGGAAAATTAAATTTTGAATAGATGTGTTTGCTTATAAAGAAAATAATTATATTGAATGTTGTGCCTTTTCTGGAGCTTTCATGACAAGTGACGTTGTGCCTTTTCTAGAGCTTCTAATTGAGGAAGAAAGTTGTACCCATCTAGAGCTTTCAAGAAAATCATGTTTGAGAAGATTGACATTTTTTATGCTGAAATGATGAATGGTGTAAACGTTTCATGAATTTTCATGATTATGGAGATGAATTGATACTATGAGGATTGAGGAGAACACCATATTTAAGTGAAAACTAGATTAATTCGATTTTGCTTCAAAAAGCGTCAAGCCCTCCTCATTCAGCCTCAGAATTTTTCACATCTAAATCCTACCAACCGAATGCCACAGAACAACCCTGAAAATCCCTCATAATAAACATACGTCATTGACTCACATAGGGTGGTGATGTAGGAATCTGTCAAGCCTATGGTGACCCTTGTATGAGTTTTCATGAGAAATACATTACAAAAAAATGACATTTGTGTGATAAGAGAAAATTCAAGTGAGGTAAGTGTTTTGTGCATGGGAGGATAAAAAAGTGGAAATATATTGAATTATATAACTGAGGAACTTGAAATAATGGTTCTTTATGAAGCATTATATCTTTTGTTTCTTGTTTTGTAATTTTTTGATCTCAAGGATATGTGTTATAAAATTAGTTTTGATTTGATATTGATGTTTACTTGATATGAAATTTTACCCAGGAGTGAAAAAGGTTAATTGTGGGGGAGTTGATGAAACACTATTTTGTTGAATATTTTATTGATAATAAATGATATAATTTCCTCAAATTGTTTTAAATATGTTTATTTACAAAATATTTGTGATTTTATCATTCATTTGAAAATTTGGTGAAAATTCTGGTTTTACCCTTTATAGTGCTCTGTAGTATTTCGAAGATAAATATTTTTATATTTATTATATGAACTTGAAATTTTGTAAAAGTGTTCCTAACTTACGTTTATACAACTTTTATTCAGGACACTAGAGCTAACTAGTGCATTCGGTTGTTGAAAATGGGCCATGAAATCAAAGTCGGGCTGGACTCTCCAAAATGGAGAATCTTTTATATTTCGTCCATAACTCCTTTATATTGGTTTTGATTGAGACCAACTTTTCAGAGGAGATAGAGGACTCATATACTCACATATTATCCTTATGGAAGGCTGGCAAATTCACTCGTTTTGTTGGCCAAATGGGAGGTGCAATTTGGCATAAAATATTTGTCTGTGATTCCCCATTCACACTTGAAACCACTTTGAACCTAGCCTCCCCACCACTCTTTAAATTGGTGTTTTTATCATTTTGTGAGGTTGGGACGTGAATTAAGAAGTTTAGAGCAGATGAGAAGAGGTTCCACTCCAATTCCACAAGCAATTCAATAAGGGTATCTCTTGAAGCAAGATCCCTTTGTCGAAGCCCTATTCTTTTTCCTCATGTTGTAATGTTTGTGTTTTCTTAATAAACTTCTTTGTTCTTCTTTTATTTATTCTCTTTTCTTCCTTTTTTTTAAATTTATTATTCTCATAATCTTCCTCTTTGGGCTGGAATTCTTGAGTAGAAGCGTTATTGGGTTATACACATTATAAACCTTTGCACATGCAAAACGCTTCTACGATGATTACGCCACCCATGGAAGAGTAGTTCTTTTTAGAAATTGATCGACCTCTATCCTTATTAATTTATTTATTTTGAATCAATGATCTACTATAATTCACTAAAAATTATCCATTAATTGATTTTTTAAATTATAATAAACTAAGTGAGCAATTGAACAATTAACACAAACGCGCGAGGTCGGGATTTGTGTGAATTGTGGGAGCGCGATCTTAATCGGTAATACAAGACCACACAGGATCAATTTGTAGAGTTCAAATACAATCCCTAAACTCAATTAATCCTCATTTCCAGAGTGTTTATGTGCCTTAATTTACCACTGACCATAATCTATCCTTATAAAATCAATCAAAGCAGGGTGCTATGATAGCATGTTCCGAAGCTAGCTTAGGGTTTAATTAATTTCATCTTTGTGGTAAGGTTAATTCTCATTGGGTTCAGGGGTTAAAAAATTAAGGGATCATAATTAAGTGAATATTAATTTAAATGATAATTATTAATAAATGATTGAAGAGGTAGAGTTATATCAATTAGGTCCTTTAAAAAATATTGTCTAAAAAAATATCTTTTTGTTGTGTCATTTTAATCGAACTTCATTTCAAAACTAAAAACAAAAAAAATACAATCTTCTTCCAGAAAACTTATTATAGATTCATAAACTATAACCAACTCTCATCCTTTCAAGTACTTTTTTTATTCTCTTTTATTTTATTTTTAGAATACCTTTAAAAAGTTGTTTTAAATCTACTTCCTCCTTTGAAAGATGACCTTGGTCAGCCACTCTATTGCACATAAGTACCCCAAAATCACATTAATCATTTGAGGGTGCCCACGACAACGCTCTTTCAAATTGGTGCCATTTCCCGGGATGCAAGTAATTTATTCAACCATTTAGAGGTATTTATTTTATTTTTCATATTATTATTTTCTTCACCTCTCTCTTTCATCTTTCCCCTTTCTCAAGTTTTCATTTTTTTCATCCTCTTATTTTCATTTTGGAACATCAAATCAAACTTCTCATTTTTATTTTACTATGGTCCACTTTCTTTCTTTTCATTTTTATTTGATTTATGACACGAACTAATCCCGAAGGTCTCTTAGATATTGACCCTAAGATTGAACGTAGCCTTAGGGCTCGAATCAGACATTCTCAGTCAACGGGAAGTTTCAATATTCAACCAGTTGGTGAATTCCTCTCTTCTGGAAACATTGAAATTGGAAGCAATTCAAATTCAAACAAAAAAGAGGAACCAATGGCTGGAAATAACGGAAATTAACTTAATAGAGCCATTCGAGAATTGGATACAACTAATATTAACTATCAACCAAATTGTATTGCATACCCGAATCTCGAATCACACATTGATTTAAAATCTGGGTTAATTCACCTTCTTCCAAAATTTCATGGATTATCTAGTGAGGATTCAAACAAACAACTTAAAGAATTTAATGTGGTTTTCTCAACCCTTAAACCAAGAAATGATTCTGAAAATCATATCAAATTAAGAGCATTACCATTCTCACTTGATGGAGCTGTGAAAGATCTGATGTATTATTTATAACCCGAGGATGTAACTTTTTGGAAAGATTTAAAACATCTTTTCTTGCAGAGATTTTTTCCAGAATCGAGGACCACTTCCATTGGTAAGAAGATATCAAGGATCAAGAAATCACAACGAGAGTCAATGTATGAGTATTGGGAGAGATTCAAGAGGTTGTGTGTAAGCTGTGCACATCACCAAATCAGTGAGCAACTCCTCATTCAGTACTTCTATGAAGGACTCACTCATACGGAGAGGAGCATGGTGGATACCACATCTAGAGGGGTATTGGTGGACAAGAAACCAGTAGCCACACGTGCATTGATCGAAAAGATGGCACAAAACTCCCAAAAATTTGGCGATCAAGGTACACCATAGGTTAGGGGAGTAAATCAAGTAAGTCCTTCTTCTATTGAAAGTCATTTGATTGATACCAATTTAGAAGAATTGACCAATATGGTGAGGCATATTGCATTGGCTCAAATGTCATCCCAACCCCCTCCTTCAAGGCCTTGTGGTATTTTCACTAAGACAAGCCACCCAACTGACTATTGACCACAACTCCAAGAAACAGAAGATTGTACCACAGTGTTCCCTAGGAGACCATATCAGCAACAACAACAACAACCATATCCCCAAAAGAAGTTTGATCCAACATACAACCAAGGGTGGAAGGATCAATCGGACATGAGGTATGGCTCTGGGCAACAACAAAGGCCCCCTTTTCAACCAGACTTCCAGTAGCCTCCACCTTACCAATAGGGTTTCCAACAACCCCAATGGAGATTTGAAGCTCAAACATCAACAAGTTAGTAACAAGGGAATATCCAACACAAGTTAGACTCTAACACTGATGATCTTTTGAAACAAATTGTTCTTAATCAATAGAATGAGCTGAAGAGTCAAGTTTCGGAGTTGAGGGAGTTGAAGACTCAAATGAGACAGATTGCCACCGCCCTCCATGAACTTGTGAGTAAGAATTCTTGAAATTTACCTTCCCAACCCACTCCAAATCCAAAGGGTAATGTCAGTGCCATCACATTGAGAATTGGGAAGCAAATGAATGATACATATGTACCTACCATTCCACCGGGATTTACCTCAACTCCAGAGAAGCCGTATTCCATACCAATTGATGATAAATCCAATGAGAAAGATAAAGGTAAGAAAAATAATTATGATGTTCCTCATAAACCCATTCCTTTTTCAAACAGGGTTGTTCAAACCAAGAAGATGGCTGAAGAACCAATGTAAAAGGAGGTTTTGGACACATTCAAGCGTGTGGAGATCAACATTCCTCTACTTGAAGCCATTAAGAAAATTACAAGGTATGCGAAATTATTAAAAGATCTTTGTACCAATCGAAGAGTGCTCAAGGGAAATGAGAGGATCAACCTTGGAAGGAATTTATTATCACTCATTACACCAACTCTAGCAATTCCAACAAAGTGCAAGGATCCAGGGACATTCACCATCCCATGCACCATAGGGGAGTTGCACTTTTCTGATGCACTTTGTGATTTGGGAGCTTCCATAAATGTGATGCCACACTCTGTATTCTCTTCTTTACAGGTTGGTGAGTTGAAGCCTACTAGACTAGTGGTGCAATTGGTGAATAGAGCTACAACCTATCCAGCGGGAGTCCTTGAAGATGTACTTGTCCGGGTAAGAGACATGATCTTTCCAGCAGACTTCTATGGGCTACAAATGGAGGATGATCAGGTAAGTTATCATGCCCCTGTTATTTTAGGTTTACCCATCCTCAAAACTGCAAAAAACTATCATAAATGTTAATGAGGGTACACATTCCATGGAGTTTGGAGATGAAGTTATGGTATTTAATGTCATGGAATCCATGAAGTACCCCTCAGAGGACCATTCTTCTTTTGTTATCTCCCCTTTTGAACCACCAAATAAAAACTCCAGGGAATTTCACCGTCCTATTCTTAGGGAGATTATGAGTATTGGTTCGAGTCTGATGTCTAAGAGCACTTCCACACATGTTGCTGATACACAATACTCTATTGGATTTGATTTTTATGTGGATTCATATTCTGATTTTGACCAGGTTCACTCTGATTATGACATGGCTATTGAGTATGCTGATGGATTTGATGATTTATTCTCTGATTTTGATGATGTCTATTCTGATACTGATGCTCTTTGTGCACATATTTCAGTTCCTTCAATGTATCCATCCATAATACACCCACCTTCATTAGAACTCAAGCCATTACCACCAAATCTGAAATACTCATACTTGTTGAGTGGTGAGATATTACCTATTATCATTGCTAACAATCTCCCTTTTGAACATAAAGAAAAGCTTTTGAATATTTTGAGGGAGAACATCAGGGCGATTGGGTGGACCTTGGCTAACATATCAGGTATTAGCCCCTCCATTTTCATGCATAGGATTCTCTTGGAGGATGGGGCTAAACTGGTGAGACAGCCACAAAGGAGACTCAATCCCACCCTCCTGGAAGTTGTTAAAAAAGAAGTTAAAAAATTGCTCGAGGCAAGTATAATCTTTCCCATTTCAGATTCTCAGTGGGTAAGTCCTATTTAGGTTTTGTCTAAGAAGAGTGGTGGTACTTTTGTTAAAAATGAGAAAGATGAGTTAGTTCCAATGAGGGTGCAAAACAGTTGGCGTGTGTTTATTGGTTACCAGAAACTAAATCAGTCCACTCGCAAGGGCCATTTCCCCCTCCAATTTATTGATCAAATTCTTGAGAGACTAGCTAGGAAAACACACTATTTTTTCTTGGATGGATTTTTTGGGTATTTTCAGGTTCCTATAGCTCTAGAGGATCAAGAGAAGACTACATTAACTTTTCCCTTTGGCATATTTTCCAACCTAAGTATGCCATTTGGACTTTGCAACGCCCTAGGTACCTTCCAAAGATGCATGGTGAGAATTTTTTCTGATTTTATTGAGACCTTCATGGAGGTATTTATGGATGATTTTACAGTGTTTGAATCCTCATTTGATGAATTTCTAAATTGTTTGGGAAAGGTGTTGAATCATTGTATTGAGAAGAATCTAGTCCTGAACTTTGAAAAGTGTCATTTCATGGTAGAGCATGGCATTGTCTTAGGGAATGTAGTGTCAAAACATGGGATAGAGGTTGATAGATCAAAGGTAGATATTCTTTCATCCTTACCATATCCTTCATGTGTGTGTGATGTTAGATCTTTCCTAGGGCATGCATGATTTTATCAGCGCTTCATCAAAGATTTTATTGAGATCGCTCTTCCTATGTTAAGATTACTTCAAAAGGATTATGATTTTGTGTTTGATGTTTCTTGTAGGAATTCACTTGTTGATCTAAAACAACATCTAACCACTAAACCTATCATACACCCCCCACGGTGGGAGATTCCTTTTGAGCTTATGTGTGACGCCTCCAACTTAGCAGTTGGAGCTGTCTTATCTCAGAGGGTGGAGGGACGTTCACAGGTGATCGCCTATGCATCGAGGACACTGGATTCAGCCCAATAAAATTACACAACCACGGAAAAGGAGTATCTTGCTATCATATTTTCTTTAGATAAATTTTGTTCATATTTATTGGGCTCTAAAGTAGTTGTTTTTTCTGACCATTCAGCTTTGAGGTACCTCCTGAAGAAGCAAGATGCAAAGCCCCGACTTATCCATTTGATGCTCCTTCTTCAAGAGTTTGAAATTGAGATAAAGGACAAGAAGGGGTTAGATAATTTGGTGGCAGACCACATGAGTAGGCTTACTCACACACTAGAGGATGACACCTTAGACCAGGTACCACTTTGAGACACTTTTTCCGATGAGCAACATTATTCTATCTCAGGTACGCATCCTTGGTATGCTGATTTAGTGAACTACCTTGTTGCTTTTGAAATCCTTGCAAATGTAAAGAAACATCAAGTCCAAAAATTAAAGAGTGAGTAGAGATTTTATGTTTGGGATGATCCATACCTATGGAGCATATGTAGTGACCAAGTTATTAGGAGGTGTGTTCCTTATCATGAGTTTGAGTCTGCTTTGCATTTATGTTATAGACTTTCTTGTGGTGGACACTTTGGACCCCAACGAACAGCTAGAAAAGTCATAGACTCTTTATTATATTGTCCTAGATTATTCCATGATGCCCATGTGTTTTGTAAGTCATGCTCTCGTTTCCAACACACTGGGAACATTTCTAGGAGACATGAGATGCCCCAACAACCCATACTATTCTGTGATATTTTTGATGTATGGGGAATTGATTTTATGGGTCCTTTTCCTAGTTCATTTGGATTTTTATATATTTTGGTTTCTGATGATTATGTGAGTAAATGGGTGGAGGCCAAGGCCACCACGACTGACGATTCTCATGTTGTAGTGGACTTTGTCAGAGCATAGATTTTTTGTAGGTTTGGAGTACCAAAGGCCATCATCAGTGACCAAGGGACACACTTCTGCAATCATAATTTTTCTTCCATCCTTCTGAAGTATGGGGTGATACACAAAACATCAACACCATACCACCCTCAAACAAATGGCCAAGCTGAGGTTTCAAATCATGAGTTGAAACAAATCTTAGAGAAAACTGTGCAGCCAAATAGGAAGGATTAGAGCAAGCGCTTGGATGATGCATTGTGGGCTTATAAGATAGCATACAAGACACCCATTGGTATGTCCCCATTTCGGATTGTTTTTGGGAAAGCATGTCATCTCCCCGTGGAAGTTGAGCATCGGGCTTATTGGTCTATAAAGAAATGCAACATGGATTTGGCCTAAACTGGAATCCAAAAGAAGATGAAAATTCAGGAGCTTGGTGAGATTATATTGTCTTCATATGAGAACTCAAGGCTCTATAAGTAAAAATCAAAAGCAGCTCATGATAGAATGATCCAACAAAAGGAGTTTCATGTTGGAGAGAAAGTCCTTCTCTACAGTTCACGACTGAAGCTGATGCTTGGTAAGTTGCGTTCAAGATGGTTAGGTCCTTATATTGTGTCTAATGTTTTTCCTTATGGTGCAGTGGAGATCACACAAGAATACATTGGAAGGAGCTTTACAGTCAATGGGAAATGTTTGAAGAGATACATTGAGGGACTTCCTACTAATGTTGTGGATTTTATCACACTGCATGACCCCATCATCACTTGAGGAAATCAGGCTGTTCCCAACCCTTTCACTTTTATATTATTTTTCCTATTTAAAAATTCTACATTTAATGTGTATATATCATCTCATGGGTTCACATTGAGGAAAATGCAATATTTTAAGTGTGGGGGAAGGAACCTTTTAGTTTAGTAATTTCAATTGTTTTCCTGTTTAAAAAAACAAAAAAATTGTGTATTTTTCAAATTTTGTGTGTTTATTTTTCCATTTTATTTGTGTTTTTTAAATTTTTGAGCTGAAATGATTCTCATCACAATTTTTAAATGCATATCAATGAGTGAAACAATTTATCCCATGAGACTGAGCTTAAATTAATGGTAAAATGACTTTGTTTCAAGTTCAAATATTTAGTAATTTCATGAAAAGTACACTGAATTTTGAATCCCATGCCACATCTCACTGTATTTATATTTGAAATCACTTTCTTGTGAGGCTTCTGAACCATTATTTTCATATTCTTTACATTCACCTCACTTCTTGAGAGAACCAAACCATGCTTAATTTAACCAGAATTTGATTTATTTCTATCAAAACATTAGGGTTTGAGGTACTTATGTTTAAATGATTGAGGAATTTGTTCGGTATTAAAGCCCCTACATCAAAGAATCCTTTTTTATAATGGCCTAAATTGAACATTTAATCCTTTTAGCCCTTAGAATTCATGCACAACCTATTAGGTTATCCACATTACAAGCAAATTTTCCCTATCCAACCAACTCTTGAAGTGGAATTGAATAATCTAGTTGAGCTTAAGTGTGGGGGAAGCTATCTTGTGTTTTTCTACCACATTCTGTGATACTTTGGGTGGAAAATTAAATTTTGAAGAGATGTGTTTGCAGCTGAAGAAAATCATTATATTGAACATTGTTCCTTTTTTGGAGCTTTCATGACAAGTGAAGCAGTGCCTTTTCTGGAGCTTCTAATTGAGGTAGAAAGTTGTGCCCATCTGGAGCTTTCAAGAAAATCATGTTTGAGAAGATTGAAATTTTTGATGCTGAAATGACGAATGTTGTAAACTTTTCATGACTTTTCATGATGATGGAGCTGAATTGATACTATGGGGATTGAGGAGAAGACCATATTTAAGTGAAAATTAGATTAATTCAATTTTTCTTCAAAAAGAGTCAATCCCTCCTCATTCAGCCTCAGAATTTTTCACATATAAATCCTACTAACTGAAAGCCATAGAACAACCCTCAAAATCCCTCATGATAAACATATGTCCTTCACTCACATAGGATGGAAATTTAGGAATCTATCAAGCCTATGGTGACCCTTGTATGAGTTTGGATGAGAAATACATTGCAAAAAAATGACATTTGTGTGATAAGAGAAAATTCAAGTGAGGTAAGTATTTTGTGCATGGGAGGATAAACAAAGTGGAAATATATTGAATGATATAAATGAAGAACTTGAAATAATGGTTTTTTATGAGACATTATATCTTTTGTTTTCTTGGTTTGTAATTGTTTGATCTCAAGGATATGTGTTTTAAAATTGGTTTTGATTTGATATTGATGTTTACTTGATATTATATTTTACCCAGGAGTGCAAAAGGGTAAGTGTGGGGGAGTTGATAAAAAACTATTTTGTTGAATATTTTATTGATAATAAATGATATAATTTCCTCACATTGTTTTAAATATGTTTATTTATAAAATATTTGGGATTTTATCATTCATTTGAAAATTTGGTGAAAATTCTAGTTTTACCCTTTATAGTACTCTGTAGTATTTCAAAGATAAATATTTTTTTATTTATTATTTGAATTTGAAATTTTGTAACAGTTTTCCTAACTTAATTTTATACATCTTTTATTCAGGAAACTAGATCTAAATAGTGAATTTATTTGTTGAAAATGGGCCATGAAATTAAAGTTGGGCTGGACTCGCCAGAATGGAGAATCTTCTGTATTTCGGCCATAACTCCTTCATAAAGGCTTGGATTGAGCCCAACGTTTTAGAGGAGATAGAGAACCCATATCCTCACATATTAACCTTCTAGAAGTCCGGCCAATTCATGCGTTTTGGTGGTCAAATGGGTGGTTTAAGTTGTCATAAAATAATTTTCTGAGATTCCCCATTCACACTCGAAACCACTTTGAACCTAGCCTCCCCACAACTCTATAAATTGGTTATTTTATCATTTGGTGGGGTTGGGACGTGAATTAAAAAGTTTAGGGCAGAGGATAAGAAGTTCCACTCCAATTATCTAAGCAATTAAATAAGGGTATCTCTTGAAGCAAGGATCCCTTCGTCGAAGCCCTATTCTTCTTCCTCATGTTGTAATGTTCGTGTTTTCTTAATAAACTTCTTTGTTCTTCTTTTATTTATTCACTTTTATTATATTTTTTTAATATTTCTTCTTCTCTTAATCTTCATATTTGGGCTGTAATTCTTGAGTAGAAGAGTTATTGGGTTATACCCATTATAAACTTTTTCACATGCAAAACACTTCTAAGATGATTACGCCACCCATGGAAGAGTAGTTCTTTTTAGTAATCGATCGACCTCTATCATTATTCATTCATTTATTTTGAATCAACGATCTACTGTAATTCACTAAACAAGATCCATTAATTGAGTTTTTAAATTATAAGAAGCTAAGTGAGCAATTTAACAATTAACACAAATGCGCGAAGTCGGGATTTGTGTGAATTGTGAGAGCGTGATCTTAATCGGTAATACAAGACCACACGAGATCAATTTGTAGAGTTCAAATACAATCCCTAAACTCAATTAATCCTCATTTCAAGAGTGGTTATGTGCCTTAATTTACCACTGACCATAAGATATCCTTAGAACATCAATCAAAGTAGGGTTCTATGATAGCATGTTCCGAAGCTAGCCTAGGGTTTAATTAATTTCATCTTTGTGGTAAGGTTAATTCTCGTAGGGTTTGGGGGTTAAAAAATTAAGGGATCATAATTAATTGAATATTAATTTAAATGATAATGATTAATAAATGATTGAAGATGTAGAGTTAGATCGATTATGTCATTTAAATATTTTCTAAAAAAACATATTTTTGTTGTGTCATTTTAATCGAACTTCATTTCAAAACTAAAAACAAAAAAAAAACAATCTTCTTCCAGCAAACTTCTTCTAGATTCATAAACTATAACCAACCCCCATCCTTTCAAGTAGTGTTTTTATTCTCTTTTATTTTATTTTTATAATACCTTTAAAAAGTTGTTTTAAATCTACTTCCTCCTTTGAGAGACGACCTTGGTCAGCCACTCTGCTGCACATAAGTACCCCAAAACCACATTAATCATTTGGGGGCGCCCATGACAACACTCTTTCAGTAGTGCACACATACGCATGAGTGACATTATCATTTTACAACAAATGGAAGGGTAATAATATATATGTTATATTATACTTAAATAATAATAAATATTTCATAAATATAATATATATTCATTAAACCTATCTTTATAACCATCCAAGTGAGCTGGTGATGAAAAATGATACACATCGATTAGTAGAGAAGGTACTTCGTCATTGGGCAGAAAAGAACATGAAAATGAGTTATGAAATAAACATAATAAAATTATATTATATTGGATATATTAAATATATTATATAATAATGGTAATGATAGGTTTTAATTAGTTATAATAAAATTAATCATGAAAACACATAGTTAAGAGTTATAACTCTTATTTGGAAAACGTCCTTTGAATTACACCTTAATCCATCTTAGGTTGGTATTTTAGTTATACCATGAGCTATAGGATATAGGGAAGGAGTTTATTAATTTATTTGGATAGGTATTGTATGATATATAGTGCTCAAAGTTTGTGAATATGAGACTAGATTTTGTGTATTTTAAAAAGTAAGATGGGTAGAAACTAGTAAATACTTGAAACGTTATCATATAATATATGTTTTACTCAAGTCATGTGGCTCTAAATTATAATAGATTAAAATATAATAATTTTATAAGATAAATTTAATAAAACTATGAGATTTAATCATGTTTTTAAGGTCATCTTGAATCTATATCCCTTTATTATTAACCCTTTAGCTCATTTTACCATTAACTGAAGTGATAAATATTCATTAAGGTTACTATTCATTGTGACAAAAAAATTAAGTTGAAATAACATTATAATATTAGTTATTATAATTCCAAATATATATTCCATTATATAGTATTCAAATCCTATAAGTGGTGAAATTACTTTTAAAATCAGTTCAAAAACATAATGAATTTTTTTTAGAGAAAAGTTTTTTATAATCATAAAAAAAATACACCAAGATCAAGTATAATTTTGATTACTGTGGAATTAATTGTATTTTAAAAATAATAGTCTTATTTTACTTTAAAAACAAACCAAAACCGAAATAAACCTTGTGAATATTTTATTAAAATAGTAGAACCAAAAATATTTTTTCTTCATAAAAAACATTACTTAGATTTCCAAAATGATAAACATGTATTTCTATGTTTATTATTATATTTTTAAATAAATTAATTTTATTATTAAATATATTTCCAATATATAAATAAAGTTTCATAAACTTTAAATTCATTCTTATATCAGGATAATTTCATATATTTAGCATTATTTATAAAATCAGTGTTATTTATTATTCACCAAAAATCAAATATTTCTGAAAAACTAAAAAAACTCACCCAAATATAATTTTCATACAATAAAATTAAAAATACATTTTATTTTCTCAAATAAAATTGCCATAATTTTAAAAAATAATTTTAATAACCCCACACAAACACTTATAATAATATTTTAGATATATGTATTCTTAGAGAATAAAATGAATTTATTCTCTTTCCATACCTAGTAATAACCATTAAATGATTTTTAATTTATTTGATTAAATATATTATCAATAAATTTCATAAAAATTATTAATTACTATTGATTAAAATAATTTATTAAGATAAAAATACATTCTTTACTTAAAAATCTTTTTCTAAAAAATATATTTTCTTACCATTAAATTATTTATTTTCTAAAAAAAGATAATAAATTTATGAATTATAATTCACTATTTTAAATGTATAAAATATAAATTTTAAATTAATTTAACTATAAAAATAAGAGATATTTAGTTTTTAGAAGAAAAAAAATATGAATCAAACCAGATTTAATAGAAAAATGATCCTTTTAAACATTAATTGTTCTTAACCTTATATGATTTAATTCTTATCATTAAAAATTTAGTACTTATTTCTTAATTATTAAAAGAAATATTTTTATTAATAAATATTTTATTAATATATTTATAAATGTGATTACTCCTATGTATACTCGGAAATCAAAACGTTCAGTTATAACTATCATATTTAAATAGTAATATTGTTATAGTATATCATGGTTTGTTTATTAATGGTGTTGTTTATATCAAAAAATATTATAAATTCTAACATACTTATAGAAAATTTTTTCCTTGTAATTTTCATTAATTTTGAGTATATAATGAAATAATAATAGATCTTTTCATGAATTTTAATTTCAAGGTTAGGATTAGTGTTATAACACGGAATTTGCCTAGGCCCTTCCTTTGTGAAAATCCAAGGTTGAGGTGTTCTAGGAGCTCTCAGTGGCTCATTTCAAGATTTTTCCAAAATTCCATTTTTTCCATCAATATGTCAATGTGATGGCATGATAGTGCATTAGCTTGTCAGTGTGTTGGTATGATAGTCTATCCGCATGACAGTGTGTCGGTGAGTCAAGCACGTCAGCATCGGTGAGTCAAGGGGCGTCAACATTGGTGACTCAAGGGGTGTCGGCATTGGTGAGTCAAGTGGCCTCATCATTTGTGATTTAAGGGGCATCAGCATCATTGAGTTGAGGGCATTGGTGTTAGTAGGTTAGGGTGTCGGAAGGTTTAGGCGTCGGTAGCTCAGCATTGGTAGGTTGAGGCGTTGGTAGGTCGCGTCGGTAGCTCACCCGTCGGTGGCTCAGCATCGGTGGCTTAGCGTCAGTGACTCACCCATCAGTGACTAATTTCTAGTTTTTCTAATTTATCTTCTATTACATTTTTTTCCTTAGTTTAAAGTTAATTTATCAACTCACAATCATCTTCTAGTATATCTCCATCATTTTTAGGGGAATAATTAAATCTCAATTAATTCTAACATGTGAAACTGTCCTTCCGTCTGGTCAATCCATGATCCAACTTTTTAGTACTTTGAAATGGCCTCCCTTATTTTAGGATCTGGCCTCTTATTAAGCTAATATCCACTCTTCATTCTTCCTTTTTGTTTCTCTTGGTGCACCTGGAGACTTCATCCTGAGAAGAGTCGTACGCCCATGTTGGAACCCTTTCTGCTCAGCCCTCGTGGAATTCTTATTGTAAGTCACATCATCCCATGTTCTTGTTGAAATAAGGAACTTTGATCATTGATCATCCAAGTAGGGACTTTATTTTTCTTCTCTTTAATTTTGCATCATGTGGCGTGGGTATATTAATGGTTTATTATGAGGAACAGAGGGATACTCTTCTTAAAATTATAATTAACCATGGATTTAATATGATCAAAAGATAACTTACAAAAATAAAATAATGTGCAGGGTGTGGTTTATCTTGGTCACCTATTTTTATTTTTTTATCTTTCATTCTCTTATGGGTATTCTGGTTGTATTTATTCTTAAAATCACGACTATTGGTTGTATTTTTTTGTTCACTAGTGGTGTTTTTCAATGATATTTTGATATAAAGATATAACAGGAAATATGATTAATCACATACACATGGCTAAATAAATGGATTCCCCAGGATCAAACTTATTTTTTGATCACCCTGGTTATAATCAAGTGGAAATTAAAGAACCCCCTATCAATTAAATTTGAACACTCATGGTTTTATGGTTTTGGTTATGTTTTTTTTCAAATCCTCAATTTATTATTTAAAGCAAAGACCTCTTTAGACTGGGTAGAAGGAGACCCATTACATAGCCCGAAGGCCCAAGGCCAAGTGGCCTGAAACAGGGCTTGAAACCCCATTTTTTGGCCCAAAGGACCCCTTGGTGAATAGTACTGCTACAGTTCCCATGCTGATACAGTACCTACTACAGTACAGCCACCACTACAGCCCCTGCTACAGTCCCTCCGCCGCTAAAATGTTGCTGCTACTGCAGTTCTGCCGCTGCTACAGTACTGCTATAGTACCCTTCTATAGTACCCTGCTACAGTACTGGAAATTATCCCCTACCCGGATTTGATCCTGGGTCGTTTGGATGCCAAGCAGGAGCCTGTAACACTAGGGTACATGCTTTTTGGCGAAGGGTTTTGATTATTTGTTGTGTGTTCGGGTCTGGGTTCTGTGGGCTTGGTATGTGGGGTGGTACAGGGGGTGTGTTGGTGTCTCCGTATAAGAGATTGATTAATTGTGGAATGGATAAAATTGTTGGTGGTGGGATTGTCCCTTGTGTTTTGGTGTCTCGGTCTGAGAGATTGATTAATTCTAGAATGGATGAAATTGTAGGCATCTGAGCTGCCTTTATGTTGTGTTGTGGTCACAAAGCGACGTCGATCAATGGTAATGTGATGTGGTTATGGACTCTTTTTGCAGTGGGACTACATTAGGACTTTTTTGGGGTAGCGGGGCTGCAGTGCTAGGTTTTAAGAGAAGGAATGTGTGGTATTACTTTGAAATGTGATAGGTGATAATAGTTGAATGGGGATGTGCATTGGGATTGCGAAGTCTAATTTTGTGCTATTATGCAGTGAGATTGTTGTTTGGTTTTGCACGTTGCATAGTGTGGTTACAGTTGTTAGTTGATCGATATTGTTCGAATAATTAAAGTGAATCCCCTTAAATAAACAAATGTAAAATGAAAAAGAAGGTGGTTGGGATTATGCTTTGGCAGTTGCTATTGTGTTGTTTTACATGTAGGGGTAGCAGCAAAAGTGATTCTAGTGTGGGCTTGTTGTCTATTGTGTGAAATCTATAGGTTGGGGCTGAGTATCTGATTACCTATATATATTGTAGTTCCTTGTTATCTTTATACACACCCCACCCTTGTTGAGCACTGTTCCCTCGAACACTTCCATTACTAGGGGGGTACTTTTCCCAACATCTCAGTGGGATGATGGATTGTTGGTTACTGATTTTATTCCTTGCACCCTCTTGAGGATATTTCTTCTCGGGCATATCTAGGTAGGCTGTAATGGTTTGAGTCTTACCAAAGTCCAAGATTCTTTTGGAAAAGGTTTGTTTTTTATGAGGGTCTCAGGTTTTTGTAGGCCAGGTATGTTTTTTCAAGTATCTTTGGGATGAGTCCTAGGTGTCTTTAGGCGTGGTGTTAGGTTGTTGAGGCACAAGGGTATTTAGGTGTGGTGATGATTGTTGTGGCTCAGGTGTCTGTGGGTGTAGTTATGTGTGGTTTTCGGCCCAGGTTTGTGTGGGTAGGTTGCGGTAGTGGGACTACTTGTGGGAAAAGTGGCAGCATCAAGATGTCAGATCGTTAAAAATTATAAGTTAACCAGTGGGAAAGTGGTTTGCAGGGTACCCAAATGTCAATGTGCTTATATTATTATGTTACTTGACTTATGTTTCATGGGTGAGTGTTCCTTGGAGATATTGGGATGGTTATTATTCCATGGTAGTTGCTTGAGGATCTGATGTTTTTTCACAGGTGCATTAGTAGGTTCCTTCACTTGTGCACGAGTAGCTTTAGTTTCCCTACTGAGTATTCTTGTATGTTCACCCTACATTTGTAAAACTATTTTCAGGTTTCTAGGAGGACTTCGAGGACCGTGCTAGACCGTACTTGCTTAGGTGTTAGGAAATTTGTTGATGTTGTTTAGTTTCTTTTCTTTGGTACATTACTTGTGAGTTTTGTCTTATATAGTATTAATTTTACTTTTGAACATGCACATGGGAATGGATTCATAGCTCTACGTTTTTCATTAGTATTTGGTGTTTCTAGGGTTTACCATCATATCTCTCGATCTTTTTCTATAAAAAGGTTAATGCCTTCCATTTTGTGAGATTATAAACCCTTGGTGCTAGTCGCCACTCTAGGGCCTACTGAAGGACACACAGGGGGTCATTATCTCTCCACCTCAAAGAAGGAAGGGTAGGTCACTTGGTCATCTCTTCCCTCATCTTTGAGAAGGTGGGTCATGACAGAATGGTATCAAAAGTGATTTTTGAGAGATAGGATGGATTTTGGGGTTAGGTACAGTGAGGATTGCATGGGATGGTAGGGAAGTGGTGTTAGACAATCTTGGTGTGTGAAATTGGCCAGATAATACTGGCTAGAAAATGGGATTTTAGGGCCCCTTGTGATCCAATTCAATGACTCTATACCTATTAAACGGCCTGGTGAGGGTACACTTCTTTTAGGTTAAATACCCTAGGAAAGGTACATGCATCATAATGACTTATGTTCTTGTGTGTCTTGGGTGTTTTGGGAATTAAAATAAATAAAGAGTTCTAAAAAAATTTAAATTTCACTACTCAGGCTTAGGAAGTCTTCGTTTATCTTTTCAGTTATGGAACCCAAGCGACGTCCACGAGGGGTATGAGCAGTCGAAGCCCAGCAAGTTGATTTGGTTGATCAGAAGTGGGTCAATCAAGAGGAGGAGGACAACCAATAGAAGAACACACTTCATGCCTTCCAGCTACAGACTCTAGGAAAGTTCATGGGTAGTGTCTCTGACATGGAGATGGAGAGTTGGCTTGAGGAGCTGGTGATCACTTTCAGCTTGATTTGATCTCCAACAGAGTATTGGGTTCACATGTCCAAGAGAAAAATGCAATAATTTTCACATTATTGGTGGACGCTTTACCTCGGGTATAGGAAGGCGACTAATGCCTTATGGGATGACTTTGAGAAGGAGTTCCAGGTGTAATTGTTTTCTTACATGATGAAGGCCGAGAATAGATAATAGTTTCTCTCCCTCTAGCAAAGGATTATGTTTTTTAGGGAGTTGGGGATCAAGTTCAATAATCTCCTTCATTTTTCTTTGGACTTCTTTTTGGATGAGGAGTCATGGAAAGATGCTTGAAAGAGGATCTCTGACCTTTTCTTCAGTATGTTGTTACTCCCTTCACAATACCAATGTACTTGGGGGTTCAGAAGAAGGATAAAGTAGTGGAGAGGATGCACACCCTAGGAGGTGTGCCACGAGTGGGTATCCAGCTGAGTTCCGCAAAGGGAAAGGCCATCAACAGTTGGTCTCCAACATTAGGGCCTTCCATGTTTTGTCTAGTGGGGAGTAGGTCTCAGAAGTTCTAGTTCCATTCTCCTAATCCTCACCCTTTCTCCACAGGCATAGGATAGAGTTAATTTATATTTAAAAATTTTGGGCATCATCAGAATCAGTGTTCTATCCAATTGCAATTCCTTTGGGGAAGGCAGGTTCAATGCCCACCCCAGCAGCAGTAGTTTTTAGCCAGACCCTTTCAGCAGTAGGGGTAGCGAGCTCCCACTCCACCGAGGGTGGACAGTTCCAAAGTATGTCAGCCTTGGGTTTCTCCTCAAGGACCCCAACCAAGGCATGGTTAGGGAGGAAGTCAATATATGAGGGGAAGATGGGTTGGGTGTGAGTAGTTTTACTCTGTAGAGATATTAGTTTCAGCGAGTCCAGAATTTGTTCAAGGTACGATCTATCTGTTTAGTAATTTTCATGTGCACTGTTTGATTTAGTAGATTCACACTCTTTTGTTGTACCCAGTCTATCTCATGTCTTGTTTATAGATATAGAGAGACATTCCATGCCCTTTTAATTGAGAACGCCAGTTGGAGGTCAGACTAGCCGGTTTGATGTTTTTCAAGGATGTAGACTGATGTTTGGGCCACATCAGTCCAGTAGGGATCTTCTTATGCTACAAATATAGACATATGATTTCATACTATGGATAAACTTGCTATTTTCTATGGACACTCTTATCTACTGCTTCCGAAGAAGGGTAATGTTCTCAGATATGGGCAGCCAGTGTGTATGTTTTGTTGGAAAGAAGACTTTCCAGGAGGGAAGCCGGCATATGGATCCCATTCTTTCCTTGTTAGCTGAGCTATCAGTGGAATCACCAGACTCTGAGAAGGAATAAGTTTTGGGGATTTTTAGTGAGTTTCTAGATGTCTTCCTCGAAGAGGTTGTGACTCCCCCTCCCCCCCATTTTATGTTGAGTTAGGGATATACTTACAACATGGTGCCTATCCGATTTTGATGGATCCCAATCAGATGGAACCTTTTGTGTTGTGGGAGTGGAAGATTCAGGTTTATTACCTGATAAATAAGGGTTTTATCCAACCTAGTGTGTCACCAGGGGGTTATCCTGTCTTGTTTTTGAATAAGGCTAACGGTGCTCTTAGGTTGTGCATAGACTACTGAAGACTGAATCAGGTGATGGTCAATAACCATTATCCCCTCTCAAGGACTGATGACCTTTTTTACCAGTTTAAGGGTGAAATATGGTTCCCTAAGATCGACTTGTGGTATGGATATCACCAATTGGGGTTGAAGGAGGGTGACATTTTGAAGACTTCTTTCAGGTGAAGGTATGGCATTTTGAGTTTGTGGTCATGTCGTTCAGAGTTATGAATGCACTAGCTGTGTTCATGGGACTCATGAACTTTGTTATCCATGAGTATCTAGACCAGTTTTTGGTCATGTTCATCGATGACATCCTAATCTACTCAAGGCCAAAGGAGGATCACGCTGAGCATCTAAGGAGAATTTTGGAGGTCCTACGACACCACCAGCTCTAAAAGAAGTTGTCCAAGTGCAATTTATGGATATGATAGGTGAACTTCCATGGGCACGTGGTGTCCCAACAGGGAATAGAAGTGGATATATTGAAGGTCAAAGTGGTTGTTTCTTGGGAAGCACCCAAGAATGTGGAAGAGTTATATAGTTTCCTCCGTCCCATAGGTTAATACATAAGGTTCATAACTGAATTCTCTCGAGTTTCAACTCCATTAACGGATTTAACTAGAAAGGACCAAAGATTTGTGTGGATTGAGCAGTGCTAGGAATATTTTACTTATCTGAAAGGGATGTTGGTCATTTCCCCAGTGATGAGGTTTCCAGAAGAAGGGGTGATGTTCAAGGTGATTTGTGATTATTTTGATCTAGGATTGGTGTGTGTACTATTTAGTAGTAGGGACTGATCTCTTATGGTTCTAGGAAGTTACATCCTCATAAATGTAACTATTCCATTCATAACCTAGAGCTTATAGTATTCATGTTCTCACTAAAGTTGTGGTGTCATTACCTCATCAGGGAATGCTTTGTGGTCTTCACCGATCATAAGAGCTTGAGGTATGTTTTCACCCAGTGAGACTTGAACTTGCGGTAGTGGAGGTGGATGTATTTTTTTAGGACTAAGACATTGAGATCTCCTACACCTCATGAAAGGGGAATGTGGGGGCTGATTCCTTGAGCAATAAGTCATAAAAGGATGTAGTTCGTGTGTCTGCAGATGCTTAGAAGGAGATGGATAATTTGGATGCTTTACTTCTAGGCTTAGGAGTGGAGGAAGATAGAGTTTGTCTCTTCCAGATAACATTTCAGTATTCCTTGGTACTAAATGTGGACAATTCTTAGTGGGGAGACTCATAAGATAAAGTGATGCATGATCGCAATAACTAGGGTGATTCTCTAGAGGGATGGGTAGAGGATAGTTAAAATCATATGTTGTTCTATGGGAGGTTGTTTGTCCTGATGGTGATGTTCGAGGGAGTTCTCAGTGAGTTCCATAACTCACCCTTGGTGGTACATCCAGAAGTGTCCAAGATGTACCAGGGATTGAGAGGTATGTTTTAGGGTCCTGGAGTAAAGCAGGTTCTGGTAGAGTTTATGGCAAGGTGCCTAGTGTGTCAGCAAGTGAAGGATGAACACCGTGTTCTTGGTGGTCTGTTGAAACCCCTAGGCGTTCCCTAGTGGAACTGGGATGACGTCTTGATGGTATTGGGTCAATTTATGAAATTGACTCACTTATTATTGGTTAAGGAGTTGATCACATTGGATGCCTTATAACAGAGGTATGAGGGTTAAGTGGTACAACTCCATGGTGTTCCAAGATCCATCATTTCGGATCGGGATACATGCTTTACTTCATGAGTCTAGAAGCGATTACTGCATGATTTTGGCACCCAATTATTCCTTGGCACTGGGTTCCACCCCCAGAAAGATGGAAAGACATAGAGGACCGTCCATATGTTGGATTACATGCTGCAATCATTGTCTTGTACTTTGGAGGATCATGGGTACGACACTTTCCCCTGGTGGGGTTTTCCTACAATATCAGCTATCACTCCACCATTGTAATGGCACCATTCAAATCCTTGTACGGAAGATAGTGTCGTTCACCCATGTGCTGGATAGAGGTTGGGGAGGCTGGTGTTCTTGGTCCAAAGGTATTGTAGATCATGACGGAGAAGGTTCATCTGGTACATTAAAGGATAAATGTAGCTTAGGACCATAAAAAGTTGTATAATGATCATAGGAGGATACCATTGGAGTTTGAGGTTGGAGACCATGTGTTCTTAAAGTTTTCCCCTTATCCTAGAAAGCAGAGGTTTGGTAGGATTAGTAATCTTTTTCCTAGGTTCATCAGACCATTTGAGGTGTTGGGATGAGTTAGTGAGGTGGTTTATCAGCTGGAATTACCACTGTTGTTGGATAGGATACAAAACATCTTTCATGTGTCTCAACTCTATCGGTATCTACATGATGACTCTCACGTCATAGGATAGGGATAGTTGGATATCGAGGACAAGGTGACATTAGTGTAGAAGCCGGTGAGAATCGAGGATTGTAAGGAGAAGTTTCTTTGTGGATAGACCATTTTCTTGGTTCGTGTGTTATGGAGGCATGGTAGCCTTCAAGAGAGTACCTATGAACATCAGGCACATATGTGTACCTAGTACCCATACCTATTATGAGTTTTGATATTCTGTTTTCTTGTGCCTTTCTTATGATGTAATGTTTAACCTCTCTTGTTGTATGATAAGATGTTTCCATGTCCTCTATTTTCTTGTGAAAAGTCCTGGATATGGGGAGGGGAGAACTTGATCCCTAATCAAGACGTGTTAATGTGGATGTGATTAAACTCATGCGGGTGAGTCAGTTCCACCCAAAGTGGATAGTATATTGACATGGAGGAAGGATCTCTCTAATACATATATTTGGAAAATGTGATGCATGGTGTTTGTATGATTTCTTAGGGATAGAGGTTCCTTAGTGTCTCCCCGGTTTTTTAGGAGATATATGTCGGAGATTTGTTTCTGGATATTGAGCCCCCCGGGTTTTTCAACCCAACTTGGTTTACTCCTAATAGGTATCTTAAGGGATGGTTGTTCGGACCTCTTTTCTCATGGGTTGGTTTTAAATTCTCGAAGATGAGAATAGTCTAAGAGGTATCTGATGTAATAATCCAGATTTTCTCTAGGCCCTTCCTTTGGGAAAATCTAGTGGTGTGGTGTTCTGGGAGCTCTCAGTGGATCATTTCAAATGTTTTCCAAAATTCAAATTTTTCCTTCGGCATCATAGTGCATCAGCATGTTTTTGTATCGACATGATAGTTCATCAGTGATTTGAGGGTGTTTCTATTAGTGAGTCGAGCGTGTCAGCATCAGTGAGTCTAGTGGAATCGACATCGGTGAGTCGAGGGCATCGTTATTAGTTGTTCAGGGCAACAGCAGGTCAAGGATTCAGTAGCTCATCATTGTTTGGTCGAGGCATTGGTAGGTCGTGTCGATAGATCACCCGTCAGTAGCTTAGCGTCGGTGGCTCAACATCAGTGACATATTTCTAGTTTTTCCCAATTTTTCTTGTTTATCCCATGTTATGAATTTTTCTCCATTTAAAGATAATTTATCAACTCACATCCATCCTCTAGTCTATCTCTACCATTTAAGAGGAGAATTATTAAATCTCAATTAATTACAACATGTGAAACCGTCGATCCGCGTGGTCAAGACAGGATCTTAATTTTAAGTACTTTAAAATGGTCTTCCTAATTTTAGTATCTGGACTCTTCTTAAGTCGGGATCCTCTCTTCTTTCTTCCTTTTCATTTATCTTGGTGTTTCTAGAGACTTCTTCCTGAGACGAGTTGTGCACCCATTTTGGAGCCCTTCCCACTCAGCCTTCGTGGGATTCTTCCTACAAGTAGTGTCATCACATGTTCTTGTTGCAAGAAATAACTTCGATCATTCATCATCCAAGTAGGGACATTATTTTTCTTCTCTTTAATTTTTCATCATGAGAAGTGGGTATATTAATGGTTCCTTATGAGGAACAGTGGGATACTCTTCTTAAATTTATAATTATCCATGGATTTAACATGAACAAAAGATAACTTGTGTAAATAAAATAATGTGTAGGGTATGGTTGACCTTGGTTTCCTATTTTTATTTTGTTATCTTTGATTATCTTATGGGTGTTGTGGCTATATGGTTTTTGAAAATAATGATTGTTGGTGGTCGTTGCTTGTGCAAAGGTGGTGTTTTGCTGTGATGTTTTGATATACAGATATAACATGAAATATGATTAATCATGTACACTTGGATAAATAAATGGAATCCCCATGATCAATCTTATTTTGTGATCACCCCAGTTATATTTAAGTGGAAATTAAAGAAACCCATGTCAATTAAATTTGAACATAATTGGTTTGATGGTTGTGGTTATGTGTTGTATGTTCTAGTCTGGGTTTCGTGGACTTGGTATGTGGGGTGGTATAGGGGGGCATGTTGGTGTCTCGGTCTGAGAGATTGATTGATTGTGGAATGGATAAACCTGTAGGTAGTGGTAATTTCCTTTATGTGTTGGTGTCTCAGTCTAAGAGATCTATTTTTTGTGGGATGGATGAACTTGTAGGTAGCTAAACTACCTTTATGTTCTGTTGTGGTCATGAAGTGCCATAAAGAAGTGGAACTGCAGTGTGGTTATAAATATGACATATAGTGGGACTGCATTGGGGATTTTTTTGGGAATTGGAGCTATAGGTATGGGTTTTAACAAAAGGAATGGGTCGTATTACTTTGAAGCTTGATAGTTGATAATATTTGAACGGGGATGTGCAGTGGGACTGCAAGTCTAGTTTTTTGTAGTTTTGTAGTGAGACTGAAGTTTGGTTTTTCATGTTTCTTAGTGTGGTTATAGTTGTTAGTTTCCTGGTATTATTAGGATAATTAAATTGAATCACCTTAAATAAATAAATTACTACTGCAACATAAAGGGGTTGGGTATATGCTTTAGTAGTGGTTGTTGTGTGGTTGTACATGTAGGGGTGACAGCAAAAGGGGTGCTTGTGTGGGATTGTTGTCTATTGTGTGAAACCCATAGGTTGGGAATGAGTGTTTAATTACCTATATATATATTTTAGTTCCCTTTTATTTTTATATGAACCTCACACTTGTTGAGAACTATGTGTTGAACACCTCTATTTCACGGGGGTGTATTTTTTCCAAAATCCTAGTGGGAGGATGGATGGCTAGTTACTAATTTTCTTCCTCGCACCCTCTTTAGGATCTTTTTACTCAGGTGTATCTAGGAAGGCTATAATGTTGTGAGGCTTACCAAATTCCACGATCCTTTGAGAAAATAATTGTTTTGGATAAGGGGATCTAGTGTTTTTGGGCCAACTATGTTTTCCCAAGTATCTTCGGGATGATTCTTAGGTGTCTTTGGGAATGGTGTGTGGTTGTTGAATCCCAGGTGTCTTTGGCCATGGTAGTGGTTATTGTGGCCCAGGTTTCTGTGGGCATGGTTGTGTGTGGTTTGAGGCCCAGGTGTGTGTTTTCAAGTTGCGGTAGTGGGACTCTGTGTGGGAAGAGTGGTAACATCAAGACGTTAGATCGTTACGAATGAGAAGTTAACTTTTGGAAACGTGGGGTGAGGGGCACCCAAATGTATATGTTCTTATAATATTACTTTACTTTACTTGTGTTACTTTGGTGAGTTTGCCTTGGAGAGGTTGGGATGGTTAGTATTCCTTGTTAGGTGCATGAGGCTCTATTGTTTTCTCATAGGGGCATTAGTATGTTCCTTCACTTGTGCATGAGTAGCTTTAGTTTCCCTACAAAGTATACTTGTATGCTCACCGTATGTATGTAAAACTATTTTTAGGTTTCTAGGAGGACTTCAAGGATTGTGTTGGACCTTACTTACTCAGGCTTCGGGACAGTTTCTGTTGCTATTTTGTTTATTTTCTTTGGTACATTACTTGATAATTTTGTCTTACTTAGTATTAGTTTTACTTTTGAACATGCAAGTGGGAATGGATTCTGGGCTCTACCATTATCATTATTATTTGGTGTTTTTTGTGATTTACCATCTTATCTCATGATATTTTTTTATTAAAATGGTAATTCCTTCCATTTATGTGATATTCTATACCCTTGGTGCTAGTAGCCACTCCGTAGCCTATTGAAGGCGGGGCTCTGGGGTCATTATCTCTCTTTCACCTCAAATAAGGAAGGAAAGGGCACTTTTTCATCCCTTCCATCATCTTAGAGAAGGCGTTTCATGAAAATTATGGAACATATTAATTCATTAGTAAACATTTCATGAATAATATATTTACATTTATAAGACTTCTACTTGTGAATGTGTTTATAGAAGTGTACCTTGATAATTAATTTTTACATTCCACTAAAAACATAATGGATTTATCTTCCATTACTATAAGAATTTTAAGAGAATATTCATAACTGATTTCATTACATTTTATATATAGTATTTCATCACATGATTTTTTTATGAGTTTTCCACCTTGGATTTATCTCATTTTCAAAATTATGAATGAAAAATACAAAATTTTCATTCCTTAAGAAAAAAAATAACTCTTAAGGGATCATGAATCCATTAAAAGATAGTTTTATTCATGTTATAAAATATTTTCTAATTGGATATTCCTCCCATTTCATTCCATTTAATAAAATCAAAAAAAAAATAGAATAAGTATAAATAATACTCAACAATTTAAACCATCAAATAAAGGAGTAATGTCTCTAAAATCTCAATAATAACAACCAATTTTGAACATTAATCATTAAACCCTAAAAGGCTTTAGAACATTCTATTCCAAATTTGAACATAACATAATCATATATTCACAAAAATTTACTATAATTACCCTGAAATAAAAACACATACGAACACTAAAGGTTATATATGATGTTAGGTTCTTCCTTATCATACAATCATGAAAAAATATTCTATACTTATAAAGAATATTTCTAATAAAAGAAACATTCTAAATACAGAATTGACATATTCCAAATTTCTCAAATAAATTTTTCCTCTAATATTCCCATGACTGATTCAAAATTTATTCTCATTCTCTTATTCCCATATATAGTATATCTAGATAACATCAATAAATACTATAATGAAATTATCAAGTTAATCCTTGACTCTAAGGGAATTGATTAGAATAGTTCCTCATCTCATTATAGTTGAACCATTGGATATCGATATAACACCCCAGGTAAATAAAGAATATGACATTTTCATATTTATCCATATTTGTGAATAAAATATTAATATGACTTTAAAGGAGACGCAATGCTCGATGGCATACCCAACACGCAACAACGAGTTTCTTGGAAATCTTACGTTGCACTCTAATAATAAAATAATATTATTTTAAATGGTAGTTAACATGTAGTCGTTATATTGGCGGGAATGGATAGAAATAACTAAAATATGATTATATATGTTTTTAAATGTTTTTAAATTTATCCAATAAAAGATAAAGGCTTAAAATACGGAAAAAATTCAATTTTAGGCGTATATGCCCTAGTTTTCACTAAAGGTTCACTTATCGCCTTTTGATGGCGAACCGTCATTAAATATAGTTTTGTTCACTCTTATACTTTCTACTGGACCAAATAAAACTCTTCTTAAGAATTGGGACATCAAAATTTACTTTGGGTAAATTTTTGGTATCTTTCCGATAAAGTTCATTTTTTAATGAATAGTATAAAATGTTGTATTTTAATTCAAAACCTCTTTTTAATCTAATTTATTTATATGATTAGATTATATTTTGAATTGGTTTTAAAGTGAAATTAGAATATATTTTTACCATTAAATCCAATAGTGGTCGTTGGAATTAATTTCACTTTGAAATCAGACTTAAACTATTGTCAATCTTTTGATACTTATTGTTTCATAAAAACACGCTATTTGCTCTGACAGCGGGAATTAATTATTAAATTAATTAATGTGACTTATATGTTTTGAATTTTGTAAAATAGACTTCATTTTTGAATTCGGAATATCAAATATAGCATAGGGTGAATTTTTGGGTTTTTTTTCTGAAAAACTTCAATTTTTTATGAATAGTGAAACCACTAAGTGGTACTTATAAAAACTGATTTTTCCGTTTAAATGAAATTTTGCCGTCTTTGTGTTTGGAATTTCAAAAATCTGACATACATGGTTGTCATTAAGAAGTAAAATGTGGTTCAATGGGATAAAAATAATTTTTTGGTGAATAGTAACTTATTAAGTTTTTAATCACGATTTGATGTAATTAGTGTAGTTTATGGTAAGAATAATGTTTTAATAAAATTAAATGACCTAGACACATGTCCTACCCTCATTGGATGTGTCATAGCCGACCAATACTATCCATGTGTCAACTTGGGGACCCCATGGAGCCACTTAAGTTGGAAAATGACATAAATATCTTTTTATTTAATGTTAAAGTAAAAATGACACAAACATGAGATATTTTACTAAAACAATTTTTACAAGGGGTTATACAAGTCATATTTTTGACTATAAATAGTCATTGGAAATATAAAAATATTTCCTACATCATAGTATTTTTTTTATAATTTTTAGACATTAAATAAATTAAATTATTTATGACATCATGATGATGCAGCGATGACCTCATTATTTAACGATTTAAATAAAATGGAAAGATAATGTAATATCTAAGACCTACACATGTCCAAAACCTATTGGATGAGTGGATTTAGAACCATTATCACCTTATCCTTGAAATACATCAATGTGGGACCTTTAAAATCCGAAAATCTTTTGAAAATAAAGTAACATTTTGTAACATTACAAGAGTGCCCCTCCTCTCCTCTTATAAAAGGCCCCCAACTCTACCTCCTTACCCACACTCCCAAAGCCTTTGGCTCGGCCAAACCCTGCCCATTTTATCTCTCCACTTCCCTCTATTACTCCTTGAAGCCTCACTTTGGGCATAAGTCTTCCCAAGGAAGCCTTTGCGCTCAAACCAAAGGGAGTTTCCCGATTTTAAGGTAATGTCTTCACTTGGGTCCTTTTGTTTTATTTTGCTTCTCCAACCCCCTAAACTCTTTTTATTCATTTATTTTGTAAAAAATACAGTATATTCAATATACTAGGATTTTTTTATAATAAGGACTAGAGATACACTTATACACACCTACATCTAATGGTTAAAGAACATATTGTTTCCGTGGATGGCGAATTTCTGCCTCCCGAAACGATGATTGTTCAACATTCTTCTAACACCTTCAAAGGTGGCCATTAAGATGAAACTATATTTATATATGATATCTAATATGTTTATGTTTTACTTATGCTTCTGTATTTTTCATTTATGGCGTACCTTTATGGTTTCCATTATGGGTAAACGTGATATCTTCATTTAAGGAAGTGCGGACTACCACCCCCTCAAAGTGATTTGATTCGTTAATACCATATGTGGTACGTATAAAGGATATATTTAATGATATTATATATGATACCATACTGGAATTAAAATACTATTATGTATCATTTTGTTTTAATTCCATTAAATATGAAATAGAAATGGAAGTAGCGTTCATGCGTACGTACAGCTTACCGTCTCCATGAACGGTACATTTCATTTCTTATCTCAAAATGTTATGTAATATTATAAGTACATATATATAATGGATAAATATGTAATATATTACATCTAAATTATGGATATCATTCTGGAATTATAACATATATATATCACTCTCATTTTGTTTTTATTCCATTAATATGACAAAAAAATGAAAGTAGCGTCCATGCGTACGTACGGCCTACCGTCTCCATGAACGGTGCTTTTCATTTTTTATATCCAAATGATATGGAATAGTATAAAATGAATATTTACTGGATATATATGATATTTTAATCATTAATAATATTCTGGAAATTATTTACTTATAACTACATGGGCAATCTTTTTTCAAACAAGTTCATTTTTGACTCATGTACCAAACATCGAAAAAAACGTCTGATATGAACTAACATTATTAAACAATTATTATAACATTATAATATGTGATATGAACTGAATAATAATCTCTACAGGATTTACTTAGGAAATTATTAATTGACCAAATTTTATTATTCAGGAATATAAAGAAATGAACAAGACAAGTTGGACTTGAGGTAAGGGATCCTACTCCACTCTTTCTTTTTAAGTACACTCTTTTAGGTCATTCCTTTTAAATCTCATGATTCTTATTATTGGGATGTTATTTTATATTAATATTACTATAATTTTTATTTTCATGTGATGAGAGACCCTATTCTCTCTCATCAATCCATTTTGTAAGTTTTGAGTGGCGCCGTTAGGCTACCAAATTTTCGTAAGAGATCTAACCTCTCTCTTTATTTGTATGTACTCCCCTTTATGTCACTTCTTTTAAGCTCCTCTTTTTTATGTTGGGGGATGTTCTTTTATATTCCTCTTTATATAAAATTTATGTTAATATGATGATATACCCTATTTGATCTTATCAACCTATTTTTGTAAGTTTTATGTGGTGTCGTTAGGCTGCCGAGTTTTCGTAAGGGATTTTTCATCTCACTTTTATTCTCGTGAGATTTATGCTACATTTTCCACAATTTCCTTTGAGTGGTGTATGTACTGCCCATTATTTTACTCATTTTGTAATATAATTTCTTTTATGAGTATTTACATCAATGTTGTACTGTCCTTCTTTCACGAGGTGTATGTTTCGAAAGATACCCATGTCGGTAAGGGAACCTTTCACCCTCCTCTTTTTAAAAGACTTATTTTGTTGGGACTTTTAATTTACATATTGTTATGTTGGGATATGTTATCATATATCCTTATTGATGTAAATTTTATGTCCAAGCGATGAGATACCCTTTTTTTATCTCTCATCAACTCATTTTGATGTGACGTCGTTAAGCTGTCAAGGGAACTTCTTAACCCAATTTCGATTTCATTGGGTTCAACATGTAGTTATTGAATATTTCATCCTTTGAATATGTGTAAATGACCTTTGATTATTTTACACTTAATATCCACTTATATTTGGTGTATTCATTTGTCACACATAATTATGTAATTGATTTATCCTTAAACCAAGGATACCGTCATTGTAAGGGACTTCGTCTCAATCTCCATTCATTGAGGCATATTTTGTTTTATACACAACCTTCTTTTATACGGTGTATAAACCCCTTTTGAATTTTACGTTTATCCAAAAACGAATCTTTTTTATACGAAGCATTTTACTAAACGACAAAAGGGAATGTTTTTGTCGTACGTATGCGGTGACAACGACTTCTCCACCTCCGTGACCATTATTTGAGTTTCGGCTTCTTCTACAAGCCATACCTTCTTTTTAAAAGAAAAATAAATACCATGTTTTACTTTTCTTGTATTTTGGTATTGAAAATGGTTTTCATAATGTTTTTTTATCAATGTGTCGTATTGATATCTTTTATTGAAAGATGGAAATGTTATGTTTCCTTTATGCATGTTTTATGTGATAAGATTATGTTATGGTTCTTGGGCATTGTTATGAAGACGGGTGGTTCCATGATAAACTAAGGGCGGGTGAGCCCGATATAGCTCTCCAATGCATTGGGTAACACAAAGGAGTGAAACGTTAAGGTTTCTCCGAAGAGATTTAGGGAATATACTGTGGTGGGTATTCCAAATGTAACCAAGAGGGTTATCCCTACGTAAGAATGTTATGAATGCCTCAAGTTACCTTTTATGTCTTATGATTTCTATGATTTATTCATGATTTGATGAGGTTTGTTAAAGTGCCTATGTTTTATGGGTAAATTATGATTTCATTCTTATGTATATATGAACTCATTTTCCTTTCCATATTTTTATAACCCTTACTGAGCTTTTTATACTCATCCCAAGTTTTTGAAATGTTTTTCATAGGTCAAGGGAAAGGTACATGATGTGATGATAGTGTCAAGGATGTGTCAAGAAAGAATCCATGTTTTATTTTAAATATGTTTCCATTGATGGGAATAATGAATACTATCTTTTATGTAACCACTTTGTTTAAATGTGGAATGTAATGAAAGTTTCATGATCTAATTCTCTAAAACTCTAAACCTGAAAAGATCCTCAATGTGTAATCTTGTAATAACTCAAGATTAAGTATGGTTTAAGGCTGGGGCCTTATAGTTGGTATCAAAGGTCGGTTTAGATAACTTTAGAGGTTAGGGTATTCTTTAAGCATAAGTGGCATTACCATAATGGTTAGGATTTCAGAAAGAGTCCTAGTTTTAGATAAAGTGAATGAGTAATTATATCTTAGTGTTTATCTTCCTCATTAGTACATGATGGTTTTTTTAATATACTCACACTGACCTTTTTGGTTTTAGTAAATAGTGGGATCTAGCAGGCACCAAAGTAAAAGTGGATGTGAAGGAAACTGTGACAGTTTTTTGAGCAAGCAACTGAATGATATGGGAGCTGCAATGAGAACTCTTGTGATTATCCTCAACCAACTATCTGGAGTCATGATTGACCACCTAAACCTTGGTGATTTCTCTAAGTCATCATATATGAGAGAAACAAATCCCTACAGAAGTACAGGTAATAATCATAAAGGTAAGTGTGTTCAAAAACCTATGTGTCAAAGATGTGGAAAGAGACACCTAGGAAAATGTTTCAAATGGATAGAAATATGTTATAGATGTGGAAATGAAGGTCATAAAGCAAGAACCTTCCATGGAAAAAGGAAGCATCCAGTTGACTCGAGGAAAGGGAAAGAAGTTCTTTCTGAGGGATCAATTGAATGTTTTAAATGTGGTGTGCATGGTCATTATGAAAACACATGTCCTATGAAGAAGTTTTGTGAATGGGATCACCAAGAGCGTACAAATGTTCGTTTACCAATACCAAATTCCATTCCGATTGAGTATGAAGAAATTGATAATGACCAATCAAAGGTATGTATTATTTCATGACTATTGTTTTCCTATTTTGGAATATTAGGATATGATTCATGATTTTTTTTGTAGGAAAGAGTTATTTCAGAATAAGTTGGAAAGGAATGGTTAATGGATCATGAAGAATGTTGAATGAGTAAGATGTCAACATATAAGGGCTTCAAGAGTTATTGTGAAATTCTTAAGAGTATTAAGTCTCTTTTGATGATGGGGTTACATTAGAAGACTTTTTATATTATGTGTAACACTGATGTTTAATATATTCAAATTTTATTCAAGGAATAGTTATCTTTTCTTTTGTGGACATAGTTATAAAGAACCATTTGGGTTTATATGATCCTTAATTTTGAGGTAACTATGAGTTACTATATGATATGATTGAAGTGAAAGGCATGAGATAAAATTGAGGTTAAATTATGTTATGGTTATTTTTGATGATTTTATCCATTTTTGGGGAATGATTTGAGAATTATATAGTTTTGTAAAAATGACAACACGCAAACTGTGTGACTACACGTCGCGTCGGACAAAGCTGTGGGAATCGAACCCACAACCAAAGTGCGACTGGTATTTATCGCCAACCACTGGACTACATAAAGTCCCTAGTTATTTTGACTGATTCTTTTTAGTTATATGATTTTATGAATTAAGAGTAAGTTGATTTTGGGTTATTTATGAAAATTATTAACCTATCATGGAGGATATGTGATTAGGTTAATTACTTTTCAATACGATACTTTAGAAGCAACTGATGTTGTTTGGAGATAAATGTTACGATTTAACTTGGAAGACTATGTGACTAAATCCATCAAATATTTGGGTTTAAATATTATATTGGTTTACTTTGAAGAATTTTATGGATAAATTGTTTATCGGATGGTCCTCGTTGAACTTTGGGTTTTGTTGGACAAATTTTGGAGATTAAGCATAGATTTTCTTTATAAAGGGTTATCCTTTTCTGGATTATCTGACCTTGTACTAACCTTTTTGGTTTTTCTTTTGGTTAAAGCCTAAGGACATGGGAAGTATATAGTTCTCTTTGGTGGATTGGGTGATTCTCTAGAAGTTGATTATAGTACTCTTAATGTGAACAAGTCTCCCTAAATACTCGTCTTTTGGAAAAAATATGAGTTTGATTAAGGAATCTAGTAAAAGTTGAAAGTCAACATGATAAGTGATTATATTTCCTTATGAATAAATTCCTCAATAAAAAGTAACTTAAAACAAAAATGTTGTCTATTAACTTTTCCTACTGGGGAATCGAATACCGTTTAACCCATCACAAGTTTGTGATTTTCTTATGGTTAACTTTCTCCTAGACATGTTTACTATCACTCTCCCTCAAGAACATGACCCTTTGCATTTTCTTCCATGTCCATGTTTTTCTACATGGAATCCTATTATGGGTTAACTCAGGTGACCTCTTTACTTATCTTCCATTATTTTAAAGTGATTGTTTTACCGACTCTTGTTCTGATGTGGGACTTTCAAGGATGTTTCCAAGCTCAATTTTAAAAATTACGAGGATGCAATTCCCAAAAGGGGGGAAGGATGTAACACCCCAGGTAAATAAAGAATATGAAATTTTCATATTTATCCATATTTGTGAATAAAATATTAATATGACTTTAAAGGGGACACTATGATCGATGGTGTACCCAACACGCAACAACGAGTTTCTGGGGAATCTTACGTTGCACTCTAATAATAAAATAATATTATTTTAAATGGTAGTTAACATGTAGCTTTTATATTGGTGATAATGGATAGAAATAACTAAAATATGATTATATATGTTTTTAAATGTTTTTACATTTATCCAATAAAAGATAAAGACTTAAATTACGGAAAGAATTCAATTTTAGGCGTATATGCCCTAGTTTTCACTAAAGGTTCACTTATCACCTTTTGATGGAGAACCATCATTAAATATAGTTTTTTTTACTCTTATACTTTCTATTGGACCAAATAAAACTCTTCTTAAGAATTGGGACATCAAAATTTACTTTGTGTAAATTTTTGGTATCTTTCCGATAAAGTTCATTTTTTAATGAATAGTATAAAATGTTGTATTTTAATTCAAAACCTCTTTTTAATCTAATTTATTTATATGATTAGATTATCTTTTGAATTGGTTTTAAAGTTAAATTAGAATATATTTTTACCATTAAATCCAATAGTGGTCATTGGAATTAATTTCACTTTGAAATCAGACTTAAACTAGTGTCAATCTTTTGATACTTATTGTTTCATAAAAACACGCTATTCGTTCTGACAATGGGAATTAATTATTATATTAATTAATGTGACTTATATGTTTTGAATTTTGTAAAATAGACTTCATTTTTTAATTCGGAATATCAAATATATCTTAGGGTGAATTTTTGGGTTTTTTTCTGAAAAACTTCAATTTTTGATGAATAGTGAAACCATTAAGTGGTACTTATAAAAACTGATTTTTCCGTTTAAATGAAATTTTGCCATCTTTGTGTTTGGAATTTCAAAAATCCGACATAAATGGTTGTAATTAAGAAGTAAAATGTGGTTCAATGGGATAAAAATAATTTTTTGGTGAATAGTAACTTATTAAGTTTTTAATCGCGATTAGAGGTAATTAGTGTAGTTTATGGTAAGAATAATGTTTTAATAAAATGAAATGACCTAGAAACATGTCCTACCCTCATTGGATGTGTCATGGCCGACCATGAAAATCCATGGGTCGACTTGGGGACCCCATGGAGCCACATTGGTTGGAAAATGACATAAATATCTTTTTATTTAATGTTAATGTAAAAATGACACAAACATGAGATGATTTACTAAAACAATTTTTACAAGGGGTTATACAAGTCATATTTTTGACTATAAATAATCATTGGAAAGATAAGAATATTTACTACATCATAGAATTTTTTTTATAATTTTTAGACATTAAATAAATTAAATTATTTATGACATCATGATGATGCAGTGATAACCTCATTATTTAACGATTTAAATAAAATGGAAAGATAATGTAATATCTAAGACCTAAACATGTCCAAAACCTATTGGATGAGTGGATTTCTAACCCTTATCACCTTATCCTAGAAATACATCAATTTGGGCCCTTTAAAATCCGAAACTCTTTTGAAAATAAAGTAACATTTTGTAACTTTACAAGAGTGCCCCTCCTCTCCTCTTATAAAAGGCCCCCACCTCTACCTCCTTACCCACACTCCCAAAGCCTTTTTCTCATCCAAACCCTGCCCATTTTGTCTCTCCACTTCCCTATATTACTCCTTGAAGCCTCACTTTTGGCAAAAGTATTCCCAAGGAAGCCTTTGATCTCAAACCAAAGGGAGTTACCCGATTTTAAGGTAATGTCTTCACTTGTGTCCTTTTGTTTTATTTTGCTTCTCCAACCCCATAAAATCTTTTTATTCATTTATTTTGTAACAAATACAGTATCTTCAATATACTAGGATGTTGTTATAAGAAGTATTAGAGCTACACTTACACACACCTACATCTAATGGTTAAAGAACATACTATTTCCGTGGATGGCGAATTTCTGCCTCCCGAAACAATGATTGTTCAACATTCTTCTAACACCTTCAAAGGTGGCCATTAAGATGACACTATATTTATATATGATATCTAATATGTTTATGTTTTACTTAATCTTCTGTATTTTTCATTTATGGCGTACCTTTATGGTTTCCATTATGGGTAAACGTGATATCTTTATTTAAGGAAGTGCGGACTACCGCCCCCTCAAAGTGATTTGATTCATTAATACCATATGTGGTACGTATAAAGGATATATTTAATGATATTATATATGATAACATAATGTAATTAAAATACTATTATGTATCATTATGTTTTATTTCCATTAAATATGAAATAGAAATGGAAGTAGCGTTCATGCGTACGTACGGCTTACCGTCTCCATGAACGGTACATTTCATTTCTTATCTCAAAATGTTATGTAATATTATAAGTACATATATATAATGGATATATATATGTAATATATTACATCTAAATTATGTATATAATTCTGGAATTATAACATATATATATCCCTCTCATTTTGTTTTAATTCCATTAATATGACAAAAAAATGAAAGTAGTGTTCATGCGTACGTAAGGCCTACCGTCTCCATGAACGGTGCTTTTCGTTTTTTATCTCCAAATGATATGGAATAGTATAAAATGAATATTTACTGGATATATATGATATTTTAATCATTAATACTATTCTGGAAATTATTTACTTATAACTACATGGGCAATCTTTTGTCAAACAAGTTCATTTTTGACTCATGTACCAAACATCGGCAAAAACGTCTGATATGAACTAACATTATTAAACAATTATTATAACATTATAATATGTGATATTAACTGAATAATAATCTCTAAAGGAGGTACTTAGGAAATTATTAACTGACCAAACTTTATTATTCAGTAATATAAAGAAACGAACAAGACAAGTTGGACTTGAGGTAAGGGATCCTACTCCACTCTTTCTTTTTAAGTACACTCTTTTATGTCATTCCTTTTAAAGATAATCTTTCTTGTTATTGGGATGTTATTTTATATTAATATTACTGTAATTTTTATTTTCATGTTATGAGAGACCGTATTCTCTCTCATCAATCCGTTTTGGAAGTTTTGAGTGGCGCCGTTAGGCTACCAAATTTTCGTAAGAGATCTAACCTCTCTCTTTCTTTTTAAGTACTCTCCTTTATGTCACTTATTTTAAGCTCCAATTTTTTATGTTGGGGGATGTTCTTTTATATTCATCTTTCTATAAATTTTATGTTAATATTATTAGATACCCTATTTGATCTCATCAACCCATTTTTGTAAGTTTCATGTGGCGTCGTTAGGCTGCCGAGTTTTCGTAAGGGATTTTTCATCTCACTTTTATTCCCGTGAGATTTATGCTACATTTGCCACAATTTCCTTTGAGTGGTGTATGTACTTCCCATTATTTTACTCATTGTGTAATATAATTTCTTTTATGAGTATTTACATCAATGTTGTATTGTCCTTCTTTCACGAGGTGTATGTTTCGAAAGATACCCATGTCGGTAAGGGAACCTTTCACCCTCCTCTTTTTAAAAGACTTATTTTGTTGGGTCTTTTAATTTACATATTTTTATGTTTTTATATGTTCTTATATATCCTTATTGATGTAAATTTTATGTTCATGTGATGAGATACCCTTTTTTTATCTCTCATTAACTCATTTTGATGTGACGTCGTTAGGCTGTCAAGGGAACTTCTTAACCCAATTTCGATTTCTTTGGGTTCAACATGTAGTTATTGAATATGTCATCCTTTGAATATGTGTGAATGACATTTGATTATTTTACACTTAATATCCACTTATATTTGGTGTATTCGTTTGTCACACATAATTATGTAATTGATTTATCCTTAAACCAAGGATACCGTCTTTGTAAGGGACTTCGTCTCAATCTCCATTCATTGAGGCATATTTTGTTTTATACACAACCTTATTTTATACGGTGTATAAACCCCTTTTGACTTTTACGTTTATCCAAAAAGGAATATTTTTTATATGAAGGGTTTTACTAAACGACAAAAGGGAATGTTTTTGTCGTACGTCTGCGGCGACAACGACTTCTCCGCCTCTGTGACCATTATTTGAGTTTCGGATTCTTCTACAAGCCATACCTTCTTTTTAAAAGAAAAATAAATAACAAGTTTTACTTTTCTTTTATTTTGGTATTGAAAATGGTTTTCTTAATTTTTTTGTATCAATGTGTTCTATTGATATCTTTTTATTGAAAGATGGAAATGTTATATTTCCTTTATGCATGTTTTATGTGATAAGATTATGTTATGGTTCTTGGGAATTGTTATGAAGATAGGTGGTTCCATGATAAACTAAGGGAAGGTGAGCCCGATATAGCTCTCCAATGCATTGGGTAACGCAAAGGAGTGAAACATTAAGGTTTATCCGAAGATATTTAGAGAATATACTGTGGTGGGTATTCCAAACATAACCAAGAGGGTTACTCCCTACGTAAGAATGTTATGAATGCCTCAAGTTACCTTTTATGTCTTATGATTTCTATGATTTATTCATGATTTGATGAGGTTTGTTAAAGTGCCTATGTTTTATGGGTAAAGTATGATTTCATTCTTATGTATATATGAACTCATGTTTCCTTTCCATATTTTTATAACCCTTACTAAGATTTTTATGATCATCCCATGTTTTTGAAATGTTTTTCATAGGTCAAGGGAAAGGTACATGATGTGATGATAGTGTCAAGGATGTGTCAAAAAAGAATCCATGTTTTATTTTAAATATGTTTCCATTTATGGGAAGAATGAATACTATCTTTTATGTAACCACTTTGTTTAAATGTGGAATGTAATGAAAGTTTCATGATCTAATTCTCTAAAACTCTAAAACTGAAAATATCCTCAATGTGTAATCTTGTAATAACTCAAGATTAAGTAAGGTTTAAGTCTGGGGCCTTATAATTGATACCTCATTTATTTCCATTACATTCATGAGACTTATATAATTTATCTATATAATTGTAACAAACTCACATTACCTTTAAAAAAAATTGGTATGTTTCTTTCTACAATTTTCATGTATTTTAACTTCCACTATTCCCTTCTTCTTCTTCATTACATTTACTTTTTCCCGGTGCTCAGTCGTCCTCTTTTTATCTTGGTTTCCCTAGAAAATATATGACCTAGAGAATTATTTTTCTAACATAATGAGACTTGATTCCATATAATCATATAATTAAAATGTTTGTGAAACTATGAAAGTTTGAACTCTAGGCTTATTCCCATAAAATAAATGGTTAATATTACTCTCTAGATTATGTCCATAGTCTGTAGCATGACATGTTAATCTAGTGAAGTTATCCTTATCCTCAGAAACATGTTCCACTTACTTTTTATTAATATTATAAAATTCTATTCAATATTAGATCATTTTTCATATTAAAAATATTTCTCAATGAAAATTACCTTAAAAGTTATTAATTCCATACATTCTATCTATTCTTCCTCTTTAGAAATCTGAATCAATTTCAATAGTTGATTCACATCTCTTTTTAAACAATATATTTCCAAAATAAACTTTTCACTTTCTTAATACCCAAATATAGAAACATATTTCAAGATACTTAATATATTTCTCAACTACCAATGGATTAGTAGTTCCATGAATGTATGGATGCTTCTACAACATGAAGTAGTCTAATAACAATACACTATACTGAGAAACAATATTTTTCTCCATACAAGAAACATTATTGGTCCTAACCTAAGACAACTACCCTAATATAGTCATAATCAATCTAGGTATAACATCATCAATATTGACTTATTTTTGTAAGAAATCTCTATATTGACCATGGGTGTTGATATGATATCTTTTACTCCTAATATGAGTCATCCCTAAATAATGGATTATGTAGAGTTATCTTATAATCATCATGAATATTGATCCATGGAATAAAAATTCATAAAAATCTAAAAGTTCTCAAATATTCTAAGAGATTTATCCAAATTCTCTCAATATATATATTCTTCTAAAATCTTTTTTCTTAGGTTCCTATTAAAATTCCTTTAATAACAACTAAGAAACCCAGACTCTAATAACCCAGATCCAATGTTATCTTTATTACTTTGGTATATGATGCAATGGATCTCGCCATGAAGGATCAATTAGTCTAACGGTCTTAGAAATCTAGATACATACATGAATTCTATATTACATTAGAAGATAACAACAAAATATTAATAACTTTCTTGTATACTTAAAAATAATTCAAAGATTCATTCTTAACATTTTGGGGAAAGGAAAACAACTAAATTTTATTCTCAAATGGCTGATAAGGAAAATTGTATAATGAAAACTATCCTGAATTCATAAACCATAAACAATATGGAAGAGTAAATAATAAATACATGTTTAATTTAATCTATAATTTGATCTGAGAAATATATCCATAAAAAATTAAACAATCACAGGGATAATAATAATATAAATTTTAAAGAAGGAAATGCATAATATTGGACTTAGTGACCTTTTTATTAACTCTTTGTTCCAAGAAATCATGAACATTAATACCAAGTCCTTGTGCCAATATATCTTATATACCATTAAGTTCATATTCCAAAACATTTTCATTGTATGGGATATAAAATTCTATGTCATACCCATTTTTTATCTCAAGAGACCTATCAAATCATTGAGGGGTTATCTAAAATCCAGTCCAAACCATCTATTACATATTTCTAATTAATTTATCCTATATTGAATCAAAAATATAATACAAAATAAATAAGCTTTATATATCAATAAATTTAAATATTTAACTAAAAATATGAATCATCAACATTTCCCCATTGGATGGAATAATGTTCTTAGTAAAATTCCCTTAGTTCATATCATATATAATAATGAGTATATGGTTTAGTCAACACTGAGATAAAAAATGATAAAGAATATATATTCATGGAAATGATATTATTCATTATGAAAAAATTAAGGTATAAACTATTAATCAGTAAAGGATGATTGAACACCAAAAATTCATAAGAAATAAAAATTTTAAAGGATATAATTTTAAGAATTAAATAGGAAAATAAAAGAGAAACTTAAAATAAATCCTTAATGCTTTAGTAAATTTAATGTAAAAACAAAGTTATATATAATTTAAAAAGTATTTTCATAATGTTTTAAAGATAATTTAAAAATATTATTTTCAAAATAATATAATATTTAAAATATAATAAACTTACAAAATAAATTTAGAGTGAAAGATAAAATACATCTAAGTAATAAAAAATATCTTTTCAATACATTTAGAAAATAATACCATTTTCTTAACTATGAAAACAAAAAAATGTATTGAATAATGGAAAAAATATTTTATTTGAAAAATCATGGAAATCTTTAAATGAATTTAAATATTGAATAACATTCATGTAGGATATTAAATCCATCCACACAATATATGTTTAAAATAAAATTCCTTTCACACTTTTATAAGTACATTCAAAAAAATTGTTCATAATACATTAAAATGATTAATTCTAAAACTTTGTAAATAAATTAAAATGAATTATAAAAATAACTTTTACAATCATTTAAATGTAGAAAAAAATTCTATAAAATAGTTTTAATAATATGTATATGGAAGAGAAAGGTTCCCATTCGAAAACGTGAAATAAGTTCATCCATTCTTAAAAACATTATTCCATATTTTTGAGTACTAAATAGAGGAAAAATTGGAATAACAACACGGAAACTCTATAAATTAACATAGGAGGAGGAAATTTAAGGGGTTTAAGAAGAGAAATGGAATATAATTCTTCCAATTTAAAATAAAAAATGAATAATCTTGAATAAAATTGGGACTGTATAATTAACCTTTATATCTTTAATAACTTTTAAATACAAACCCATTAAGATATAAAACATTAATTTCATATTAAAATATCATTAATAAATGGTAATTAATGATATAATATGTAAAATTTATGGTATATTTACCATTTAAATTAATTTATATAAATAATATAAAATGTGTCTCAATAGAGTGTAATTGATACAAGACTCCTTACATTGGATTCATGTTTGGTTGGATATGTTATATCCTCGTGAATAATCAGTTAAATTTTTTTAAATAATTTATTAATAATATTTTTCAAAAATATTTTTGTAAGGTCCATTTATAATCATTCAACATCCAATCATTATACTTATCTTTCTTGTGTCAACCAATTAAGGTTAGTGAGTTAATTTCTCCAAATCTAATTCAATATATTTATCATGGTTAATTTTTTTATAAAATGGTTTAATTCTGTAAAAAATTAAAATAAATAAATAAATATAATATTTATTCATTTTATATAATTTTATAACCATCTATACTAGGTGTTAATAGAAAAAAAAGATAGGTCATTCATGGAGTCGATAGTATGCACATATGCATGATAACATTTTCATTTTTTTAATGGTTGGAAAGGAAAAAAGGTAAATAATGATTAAAATTTATAGAATAATATTTTAGGTCCTATATATCATATAAATTCATTAAATATATCCTTATGAGAATCCATGAAAATTTTAAATAAAAAACAAATCACATCGGTCTATGGTAGTAATAGTTCACACGTACGCACGAACAACATTATTATTTTCTTAAGGATAAAAGGGTATGTCGATAGATAAAATATTATATTTAAAAATATAATTATAATTTATTAAATATCATATATATTCATTAAATATTTCCTCAAAATCATCCAAGTGATTCGGTGTTGAAAAATGACACATGTCACTTCGTGGAGGTGGTAATCTGTACGTACGTACAAGTGGTGCCTTCATTTCTCATTAGATATAAAAGGAGGTGAAAAGGATTATTTAATGAACATAATAACATTTAATTATAATGGATACACTTGTTTTATTGTATAATAATGGTTATGATAGGTTTTAAGGAGGTAAAAGAATAAATAATCTGGAAAGAACTTGGTTGGGAATTATACATCCTCTTTCGAAAATCTCATTTGGATTACACCTTAAGCCTTAATCAGTTGGTGTTTTGGTGATAAAAGGACCTAAAATTTTATGGTAATGAAGTTAGTAAGTTATTTGGGTAGCTATTTTTTATATATATAGTTCTCAATGTCTTTAAATAAATAAAGAGATGAGGTGCCCTTTTATAAGTAATGTGGGTGGAAAAGTTGTAAATGCTTGAAACTTTATTATATAATATATATATTACTCAAGTAAAGTGACTTAAAATTATCATATATTATAATATATTGAGTTTAAAGTTGAAATAAAATCAACCAATGGTATTTAATCAAGTTTTTTTATTATCTTAAAGTCATGTTTATTTATATTTAATAATTTTAACACATTTTACTCATAACTGAAGTGATAAATATTTATCATTGTTATTATTCATTATTACCTAAAATTAATTTTATCACATTAGATAATATTAATTATTATTATTCAAAAAAATAATCTATTTTATATGATTCATTTCCTATAAATTGTAAAAATTAATTTTAAAATAAGTTTGCAAAATGCAAAGAATATTGTTTTCAGAAAAAAAAAATATCATTTTTAATCATAAAAAATATTTTACATGAAAATGTAGTATAATTTTTATTTATATGAGATTAATTGTATTATTTTAAATAAAATGAGACTTATTTTCCTTTAAAATCAAACCAAAACTAAAATTAACCTTGTGAATACTTGATTAAAAGGGGAGAACCCAAAAAAATTATTTGAATAAAAAATCATTACTTATATTTCAAAAATGTCGACCATAAATTTATAATATAAAAATTATATTTATAAATTATTTAAATTACTTATTAAATATATATTTAGTTAATAATATTTTTTTCATGAACTTTAGATTCATTTATATATCATGATAATGTCATACAAGTGACATTTTTCATAAAATCAGTATTTTTTATTATTCACCCAAAAATAAAATATTTCTAAAAAATTCTTATAATTATGAATAATATTATTTTAATTTCCTGAAATTATAGTAAATTTAATTTTATTAATTATAATTTATAAATTTATCATAAAATAATTCTAATATTCATGTACTAATGCTTAAACCCCATTTTAAAAATAAAAACAATGGGCTTTTGAAGCATAAAATGAATTGATTCTTATTTATTTCATAGTAAAAAACAATAGATGATTATTAATTTATTTTACTTAATATATTATCAATAAATTTCAAAAAAATAATTAACCAATAGTGATTGACTTAATTTATTAAGATAAAAATATATTAAGTGCTTAAAACATTTTTCTAAAAAATATCCCATATTACCATTAAATTATTTTTTTATTTTTTTATAAAAATTTGATACTAAATAAAGGAATGATTATTAATTAGTTTTAATGTACATAAAAAATCTTAATAAATTTAATACTTAAAAAAATAAATTTAGTTTTTAATGAAAATAAAAAATATACAGTAAAACTGCTTTTATAGAAAAATGACTTTTTTAAACTTTTACTATTTATAGAAATATATGATTTAATTATTATAATTAAAAATATAGTACTTATTTCCCCTTAATTAATCAATATATTTGTATTATAATGATATTACTCGTATTTATACCTACTAATCCAGCTACTTGGTTATAAAGATCAAATTTAAATAATTATATTTCTATTGTATATTATTGTTTTTTAAAAGTCGATATTTTGTGTATCACAAAATATATTACATATTATTCATAGAATAAAATACTGTAGTGTTACATTTATTTACCACCTCTACCTAAGTAGGTAGCTTTAGAATAATAAGACTCATTTGAATCTTAAATATCAAACTTTTCTCAAACCTCCATGACATGGGATTTAAATCTATAAAAATATCTAGAACATAATTCACTGGTTATAGAAACATAAATACATACACCATCACTAAAAAATTTCTCTTCTCAAAATCCAAGAATGATCAAACTTTATCTAACATCAACACTTTCGGGCGGTATTTTTCATTAAATATCCTCCAGAATCCCTTTAGAGAAGGATATCTATCCTACCTTAACACTTCAATGGATTTTAATCACTTTTGGGTATTCCCCTCCTATGAAAAAAAACCTAATTTTACCTTCAAAGTATCTATGTTTTATAAAAACATAAAGAAGAAATTGATTTTACCCAACCACTATCTATATTCCCCTTGGAATGATATAGGTTTCTAGTTCATAAACTTATAAGATTTATTTGCCTCTATATTGTTATCCTAATTAGCACCCATTATGATTTCCTAAATATACTGCATGATTTCTCTAACTAAATGTGGGTTAAAAGGAGAATTATCTACTCCTCCTTTCCCCCCATGCATCTCAAATGGGAGATCTCCTGGGTGATATATTTAATAACATATAAAATTGTTTCCCATTATAACCATATTTTTTAATCATAATTAAACATCAATAAAACATATATTAAGCACTATGACTAGATAGAATAATATTCGTTTAGATAATATCATTAATAACTATTCATTCAAAGGGTTTAATCAGGTTTCAAATAATTCATTCCAATCGATATCAATTAATCATTTTAAATCATCAAAACTATAGACTCATTGGAAATACTTTTTCATATAAGAAAACCATTTATCTTTAAAACCCCTATCATTTTTCATAGAATATATCATTATTACAATAATTCATTATCTATATCTAGTTTTGACACAATTTGGATCACCATAGCACAAATAAAATTCTATAAGTTCATCACTGCCCATTAATTTACCAAAAACATCCTAGTGACTTTATGTTTTCAATAAAAAGGTTATATAAATTTTTTAATAAGTACATTATTAATCTAAACTATTTTATTCACCATGCATAAAGTGTTTTCAAGACTTGACTCAACAACTCCAATCATATACAATTTTGTAACACCCCAATCGAGGAACCCAAAACCCGATACTCAAACCAGGAATCCACAAAGCCGAAAGCAGGTTCCATGATCACTAGAGGCTTATAAAAATTTTCTAGTGATAAAAAAACCACTTATGGAATTATTTTCCCACATATAACCAACCACGCCCCCATTAATTATCAAGTAAAATCCAATTATATCTAAGCAATTTTAAGACTAATTTTAACAGTGGAGACCAAATTTGTTTACAAAAAAACAAATCCAACATAAGATACAAAATTATATATACACACCAACACCAAAGACCAATGATAAAACCATGAGCTTTAATCTCCCCCAATATAACTTCACGGTGGAACTATGAAATTTTTCTAATGGGTAATCAGATCTACCCTTTGCCTACATAATCGTTGATCAAATCAATATATCCACCAAGGTAAACATTTAACATGTGAGTATAAACTTATTAGGATTTTACTAAGAATCTTATTCCCTCCCAAGAAATAAAAAATATAAATTCAATGGTAATAAACAATATTAAAAAAATTAAATAGTTTTAAAATAATAAAATAATTGATTCAATAAATAATTTCAAAATCAAATAGATATTTTATATATATTATCATTGTTTATAAATATATATCATTCATATTATAATTACCTTTGTTTCAATAAGTCTATATTTTCTCCAGGGAAACCATTTTTTCAAAAAACACAATTTATAACAATTTATAAGAAAAATCTCAGATTTTACAATTTGTTGTAAATTCCTTATTTAATAAATCTAATGAAAATGATTTTTTTTACAAAATCTGATTGAAACTCCACTATTCCCACAAAATCCAATAGAAACTCTTGATTTCCCAAAAATTCCATTAAAAATCTCACTTTACAAAAAAAATCTCCCCATAATGCTAAGGAATTACCAAGCTTTATCCAATAAAAATTATGTGTTTTCTAAAATCCATATTTTCTTGTTTTAATTACGTTTTAACTCCATTAATAAGCCTAAATTCACACAATAATGAGTATTTCCTTTTAAATTTAGGTTATCCAAACCATGTGATCACCTTGAAGCATTTTCCATAAGCCACCCATTCTTTTACATCAAATAAATATTATTTCCATGGGTGAAACATATTAATTTTAAAAAAAGGCCTCACAAAATCATTTTATCACATGAAACCACCCAATATAAATCTTCATCCAAACATTAAGTTAAAAACCACACATTTTAAACTATTCTAATTTCAAGTTTAAACCATGAAAATCAACTCTACCCAAAATTCTATAATTTTATCAAAACCAAATCACCTAAAAATCAATAAATTTACAATATAAAGTTATGTCCCTAATTTAAAAAATAAATCCAATCAATTAAATTAAAAAATTTCACTTTTAATTTCTTAAATTCATTCAAAATAACAATATTTAATTAAAACCATCAACTTCCATCGAAATCGGTTATACCAAAATCAGTATTTTGTGTAATTTCAATATTTCAAATGGACTCAATATAAATTATCATCAATAGATCATAATAAATAAAAAAACTCATAAGAAATTTTTCAATTCATATAAGATATTAAATCCATAAATATACTCATTTGATTTATGGATATTTCCCAATTCTATGGTCTAAATATCCATCCAAAGGAATAAATTTAAAAATTCACTATTAATAAGAAAAATAATCCTAAATTCATGACCATTTATTAAAATATCTGATATCTTTTATGTTTATATTTAACAGAATTAATGAGAGAAAATGATATGGAGGGAGAGAGAGTAAGTATAACTAGGTTTTACATATTAATTTTCATCTAATACCATAATCATGACTTCAATCCATTGATTATAGGTTATAGAAACACCAAAATTACCCTAAATCACATTATAAATTATCCAAGAATGGTTATAAGAAATAACCAATCATTTTATAGGAGTTTTGGGCTCAAAAAAATCATTTAAGTCACATATCCTAGATTACATTGTGATCTTGCACTATTCTTAAGACCCTGCAAGGATTGTGTAGGCCTCTATCACCTAAAAATGTATTTCATGGACTATGGGAGTATTTTTAGACTAAAAAATTCACTACTAAAAATTTAATAAGTTTCATGGTCTTTGAAACCATTTTGGGACTATGATGGGAACCATGCATCCCATAAAAACTTATCCCATTTCTATAAACAAATTGGATTTACAAAAAATGTCTCAATGGAAAACACACCACTATAACTACAACTGTGTTATCAAAAATATTTTTTGTGATAATTTAGGTATTTATTTCTCAAAATTAATCAACAGAATACCAAAAAAACCATTTTAAGCATCAAAATTGCAATCAGCGGACAAAAACAATGAATTTGTTAAACATGAGTATTGTGATTAATATCTTAGAATGTGTTGGGGTTTTTCTATTTTTGGTGATGATCTATATTATTTAAGGTTTTACCTATTAGATTTAAAAACAGTCCATTTTATATGTATATCGTTATTTTTTTACCCATAGTGAGACCACTAGCCCTCATGGGATCTCTTTATTTATGATGGTATTATAGATAATACCTTATATAAATTCCATGGTTCATAGAATAGGTCATTTGATACTATATATATATATATATGGACTTCTATTAGGATAATAACATATATGAATATACCATATTATATATTATACTCTTACATTATATAGATAATGTAGTATATGAAATAGTTTCCCTCCTAAGAGAGGATGTAGTATATATGATGTTATTTTTCCTATTGGTTTCTCCAATGAGGATGTACTCAATTAGTTTTAGATTCTAATATTTGTCTTGAAGTAGGTATGAATCCTTCTTGTGCTATGGGAGTTATCCATTTTTATAAAATGATTTATATTTTAGAATATATCTGGAAAGTAATGTTTGACTGATTGTTTGCAAGTGATGTGTACATGTGTGTGTCATAGACACTTTAACATTTTTTAACTTTATTATTCACATGTGGGACTTGAGTCCATTTAGTGATTCATATTTAAACATAGTAATCAGACCCTGTATGTGAACCTCAATGGGAATGTGGTTTCATATGTGTAATTATAGGTATGAGTAGGTATATGGATAATTGTTTGAATTTTTGATGGACTATTACATTGTAAAAGTGGTGGGTAAGGACTCCATGATAAATTATATTACGAGTGGATAGTATTGGTAGGAAGAGTTTTTATCATATCTTCACTTTTATCTTATTTTCCTTTTTATTTTTATTATTGTATGTTTTCATATTATTATTATAGTGTTTTTTATTTGAATTCATATGGATTGTTTTTTATATTATTATAAAAGTATGATATGTTATTTTCCTCTAGAATATAGGTTGTTATTTTTTGGAAATTTATTATATACAATGGGCCAGGTTTTATTTTTTATATAATCTATTATTAACATATGTTGAAAATAAAAAAGATTAAATCATCCCCCAATGATTTCCTTAGACTGTCAATGCTAGTCATCAACCCCTATAAAATGAGAATCACACTTGGGATATGTGTATTTTTTTATTAAAGTTGTTATAATATCCATGCTATCTTATTACAAAGTGTTATTATTAGAGTGGTGTTTTTTTCAAGGTTTTTATATCCACAAGAAAAAATTCCAAGACTTATGGGGTACATTGTGTTCAGATTAAGCTAACATGTCTATAGTGGAAACCTAAGTTACCAAGGATGTGTGGATGTTTAGTGTAGGAACTATATGAATGGGTTATATTTTAAATTTAATGTCTCAATTATGGAATAGTGAAACTTGGTTAGGGTCATAGGGATCCATTTGGAACAAATTGTTATATTTGATCATGTATCATTTGGATTTTAATTGTTATATTTTAATGATATGCATTAATTAAAAGAAAATAATAAATTAATCAATATTTTCATGAGTACCTTATTAGGGGAAAATTAATTTATAAAAGTCACTCTCATTTATATGTTAGTATTATTATAGGATTTATTATTATTAGATATGTGATATTATAATTAATTTATCATTTTAATATGTAAATTATTAGTAAGGTATATTTGTATTGAAAAATTAAAGAAAAAATAAATAATAATGAGTTCAAGATTAATGGTATTTTTAATTGTGGTTAAATTTTGTAAAATTCCATTTAATTAGGTGAACAATGAAATATTTTTTTGAAACTATATTTTCAAAGGTTTTTTGTTTTGTATAACTGAGAATATCAAAAAGTGATTTGGAAATTAAATTGTAAATGAGTTGTTTAATTATAAGTAAATCTATTTTAATTGATTGTGTGCTCACTTTTATATTGTTTTAATTAAATTTGTGTTATTTTTATGTATAAAATATATGAGTTTCAAAATTGAGTTTTAATGAATAAAATCGTAAATCTCACATAATTATTATGGTGGGGAGTACCACAAGGTAGTCATTAGATTGATTGTCTATATTTATAAAGTTTTATGTGCGTTAAAAAAAATTAGTATTATGAATTTGGAAATTTAATGGTATGTTCTTGTTTAGGTAGTTTTACATAAGAAGCATGGTGATAATTTGGGATAGGATTTTATGTGTTGGTTATGAAATGGTGGTACAGATAGGTATATGACTTAATTATGAGAGACTAATTTGTATTTGTATGGATGAAAAACATTATGAGGAGGATTTGTAATGACCCAATCTTTTGAATAATATTTGTTTACTAAATTTGGGGGTTATTTCATTTTATACTCCACAAAACTATATCCTTTAATTAATTAAGTGAGTATAACTAAATGAGACTATTGGGTTTCGACTATTATATGACCATTGGTCAATATGATCATTGGAAACTAAACTCTTTACATTACTATTATTGTTTATAAATACAAGTGATCTTGGTTGATACAAAAAGAAGATTTTATGGCCTCATCTACTACACTCGGGTCATACGAAGCTCATCTATCAGATCTTGGGAAAGAGGTGGCTTCACTGGGCTTTTCTCTGGACCAAGCCCAAGCCAAACTCCAAAATGTGAAGCTTGAACGAAATCGCCTAAGGGATAAGTTCAAGCTGATAGAAATCACCGCTTGGGTAATGTTGTCTGTGTCGCCCCACGATTCTATCACCATAGCACATCTTACACTTAGGGGGTCCTATGTAGGTGTTATAAGGGGCTATGTAACGAGGCCATACATACTTTTTTTAATCTCTTGGTATAAATAAAATTGTTATTTCTTCTTATGGTAAAATTTTTGAATTTCAAATGTCCGGATAAATGTAGGATGAATTTATAGAAGTTCTATATTATTGATGAATTTTGGAAAAAGGGTATTTTAAAATATTTTTGTATACTTTATATAATTAATAATGTGAAATTATTTTAAAAAATGGTCTTCTATAGTTGTGATCAGTAAAAATTTTAGAGTCTAATAAGATCAACTTGATTTTTAGTGAATAGTAAAGTATGAATAAAAACATACCCTTATGAATAGTAATGAATAGTAATGAATAGTAAATAGGCCAACAAAAATAGAAACTTCACCCATGAATGTATAAATATAATGTGGACATCTTAAAAGTGAAAAATGATCATAGTATAAGATTTGGTATTTTTATATGTCATAAATAATTTATTTACAATTTTATAATTAATTTAATAATTTAAAATGGAAATTAATTTTCATTAAATGTAATCATAAATTGTTACTTTATTTTCTTATGGTTATACATTAATTTTATGGGACCTTGATTACCTTTTCATGGTGTTACAAAACGAGTTATATATTTAAAGTTGTTTATTTGGAGTAAATAATAATTTTATTTAAAAATTAAATTAAAAATATTTAGAAAATTATTTTCGTAAAATGCAGTTCATTTTTGAATTCAGATCATCTATATTAGGTTAGGATAAATTTTTGGGATTTTTTTGAAATAATTGAAGTTTCAGTGAATAATAAAAATACGGTTTTGAGTTTCGGTGGGATTAATGGAATCATTAATGATGTAGTAATGATTTAATCATTCTGGTCGACTTATGAATAGTAATATATTTTATGAGATGTACCAAGTGTCCAATAACAAGGGAAAATACCACGGGCAATCCCATGGTTTTGCAAATACCACCGATGAGGTGTCCCTTGGAAATTAATTAAATATTCCCTCATGTTTCCTATAAATACGAAGCCATTCCCTCATTATTTTCATTAAAAAATACCCTTAAACGAATATATGGTCTTTTTTACCTCACAATAAGTCCTCCCAAGGTAACCCCAAGCCTCCAAGGTCCCAACCTTCAAGCTTTCAATGTTACTCTTCATGGTAAGGGAACTTTTCACCCTCCTCTTTTAAGACATGACTTCCTTTATGTTATTTATTCTAGTTTCCATTTCATTATGTGGGGTTATGTTATTATATATCTTTATAACTATCCATTTAATTTCCAAATTATTATATACCCTTTCTACTCTCATTAACTTTTATTTTGAATTATAAGTGACGTCGTTAGGCTGCTGAATTTTCGTAAAAGAAATCACATTTTCTCTTTTCTATCAATTTATCTTTTCTTGGGGTTTTTCATTCCACACCATGATATTATTTAGTTTTATTACGTACCTATACTTTAAATTATTCATTTATTAATGGGTTACCCTTTTCCCCTCTCTTTTTATTTTTTCTAAAATAATGTTATATAGTCGTTATGTTGTAGAAATTTTGTCTCAAAAAATATATCTCTCTTTTTCTTAAGAAATTCTCTTGTTTTATTTATCTGAATACCCAAATATATTTTCATTTCTATAGGTATTCATCAAGACATAAAATTGATCTATTTTATTCTGGAATCTACATACATGAAACCCTATTTCCTTTTCCAATGTTTATAAAAGACATAACAATCAAGTTTCTAATCACTTTTAATACATCATGATTTTGAAGTGAAACCCATTACGTTTACTCTCTGTGGGTTATTTATGAAATGTTTTGATTATGATCTATGTGTATAACATGAAAATAAATACATATTAAGGTTACGCCCTGATATCACTCCAATTCATTGTGTAAATAATTTAATCTATAGATATGATAAGTTTCATGATACATTGGTGAATAAACTTGGTAATTTTTATGACACCTTGGGGAGGAACCTTGGTGATATGTTCATGAATGTCTAAATTAAATTTCATATCCATATAATAAAGTTATTATTAAAGTTAATTTTTTTATGATATTACTCTACTTCCATTTCTCATGTCCTTTTATTTTTTATCAAGTTCTTATTGATTTCACAAGTAAACTGATTCCCTTATTTTCCTTACGAGGACTTCTGCTCACCATTCCTTTGATGTATGTCTAAAGGTTATGAGATGAAATAATTTTAATTATGATGAACTTATGATGAATCCCTACATGTGTAATAGAATAATGTTCTATGTTTTCATGTTTTATGTTCCTTATTTCGAAGACACTAGACTTTAAAGAACCTCTATTTGTAAAATGTAATGAAAAGTTTTTTAATAAAAGGGAAGGAGGCCATTGTTGGTATCAAAGGATAGTTTAGTTATTTATGGAAATTATTCTATGAAAAATTTATGAATAACCCTATATAAAAGTTTAAATATAGGAATAATTACTAGTATTTTGGTGAGTATTGAGTAAGTGGTTTATCAAGAAAATACATCTCTATTTAGATACGGGAAGGTAGGGGCGGCTCTAGCACATATGTATCTAGGAGTGAAAACTCTGAAAAGGAGTTTCAGTATTGACTTCGGGTATCTTGGTACGTGACAATGGGTCTTTCTTCACTCTTCATTACAACACTCATTAGGGATATGTTTGGTTAATCATAAGCTTTTTTTTGAATCATTATAAAGGATTTATAGAGAAATGTAATTGTTTAATACATGAAGTTTTAAGACATAAAATCCTTTATAGTTAAAAGATTCATAAATGAAATAATATTCTCATTAAAGTTTTATCATTTTAAAAAATGGTATGAAATAGGAGGAACTGTGCAAATGGTGGCCACAATGGACCATGTGCTGACGGCCCTCCGATGGAAGCTAGAATAGAAACTTTCATGCGAATAATGAACCAACTGACTCATGTTATGGGAAATAACTTGAATCAAACTGAGATACCATTCCCATCATAAAGGGAACAAATTTTTGTGGAATCCTTTATGCATCAACAGCCACCAACCATCAGTGAATCTACTGACCCATTGATTGCTGAACAGTGGATCAACTCTATTGAAAAGATCTTTTATGTGATCAACTATTATAAACAATAGAAGGTTACCTTTTTTGTTTATTACTTAGAGGTAGAAGCTTATCAGTGGTGGGAAATGATTAAAAACACAAGGCCAAGAGTGGAAGTTGAAGCTATGGAGTGGGAAGAGTTCATAGGGATATTCTTCAATAAGTATTTCCCTCGAATGATGAGAACAAGAATGGAGAAGGTGTTTCTAGAGCTGAAGGAGAAGGAGAAAGAATCTGTGGGAAGCAATGAGATGAACTTCATAAGCCTTTCACATTACACCTCTAGCTTTTTCATGGATCCAAATGGTAAGGTTGATAGATTCTTCGGTGGACTGGGACCTCATCTACAGAAAAATCTAGCCAACTGAGATTATGATAGCTATGAGAAGATCGTGTGAAGTGTAATGAAAGTCGAACTAGAGTTTGGTGAGATGAAATGGTCTCATAAATCTAATGAAAAGAAAATATCAATAGAGCCAAGATTATAAAGGATCTTTGATCAAGGAAGCTGAGGAAAGAAAGTACAACATCCCACATGTAATAAATGTGGTAAGAAGCATTCGGGGAACTGCTTACTCAGGAGTGGGAAGTGCTAAATGTGTGATAGAGATGGCCAAATTGCACAGAATTGTCGTAGTGAGGTGAAGCCACAACTTCCCAACACTAATAGTAGGGAGAACATGGTGCAGGACCTACTTGATGTCCAATTCTATAAGGTTAGACAACATGGGCACTTTTCCAATCACTGTCCAAATCCGAGGTTAGTGGAGGCGAATCACTATCAGCCTCAGCAACGGCCAAGAGAATAAGGTCGTACTTTTGAAATCACTACGGCTGAAGTTTAAGTGCCAAATGATGTGGTGGAAGGTACTCGTATTGTTCTCTCAAATCTATCAAGTAATTTATTTGATTTCAGTTCTATGCATTCCTTTACTTCCTCCAAGTTTGTAAAGAATTTAGATTCAACCTCCGATTTACTAAAAGTAGAGTTTTTAGTCAAGACTCCTGGTGAGATTATCCAAGCATTATCAGTTTTTAAAAACTCTAGTATTTACTTTAGTGAGTACAATATTATCACAAATCTAGTAGTCATTCCCATGCTGGAATTTGACATTATACTAGGGATGGACTGTCTCTCAAAGTATAATGCTAAGATCAAATGCAAGAGCAAGGAAATCTCGGTAGTATTGAATGGAAAACCAATAGTCATCTTCCAAGGAGAGATATATCGACATGATCTATGTCTAGAAGAACCTCTTATATCCTTCTTTATGGATTTGATCGGTGAAGAAGAAGAAGTAAAATAGAGTTTGAGGATATAAAATGTCCCCATCGTCTAGGAATACAATTATGTATTTCCTGAGGAGTTACTCAGACCTCCCCAAGAAAGAGAGGTAGAGTTCTCCATTGAACTCATACCAAGATCCCATATGATATCAAAGACCCCATACAAGATGGAAAATGTGGAGCTTAAGGAGTTAAAGAAACAACTCCAAGATCTTTTGGATAAAGGTTTCATCGTACCAAGTGTGTCTTATTGGGGAGCCCCAGTTCTCTTTGTGAAGAAAAAGGATGGATCGATGCAGCTATGCATTGATTATAGAGAACTGAATGGGATCATAGTGATGATAAAATACCCTCTTCCAAGAATTGATGACTTATTTGACCAAATTCATGGGGCTCAATTCTTCTCTAAGATTGATCTTTGATTTTGTTATCATCTATTGAGGGTGAAGAAAAAAGATATTCAAAAAACTACCTTCTGATAAATATATGGGTATTATGATTTTGCTATTATTCCCTTCAGATAGACTAATTCACCTGCTATTTTTATGGATTTTATGAATATATTATTTAAAGACTACCTTGATAACTTTGTGATAGTTTTCATTGATGATATTCAGATATATTCTAAAAGTCGCGAGGAGTATGATGATCATCTAAGGGTTATTTTGCAAACTGTATGGAAGGAGAGTCTTTTTGGAATGTTTAGAAAATATGAATTCTGGTTGTAACAAGTTGCTTTCTGGGGGCACATTGTAACCAATGAAGGAATCACAGTTGACCCTATAAAGACAAAAGTTGTAAAGGAGTGGCCTCATCCTACAATAATAACTAAGATTCATAGTTTCCTTGGATTGGTGGGATATTATATGAGGTTTGTGAAAAACTTTTCATGAATTTCTAATCCACTAACTGCTTTGACACGAAAAGGGTTCAAGTTCATCCGGACAAAGGAGTGTGAAGAAAGTTTCCAAGAGCTGAAGAAGATATTGGTTAATGCACCCATGTTAACTTTTCCCTCAAATGGAGAAGTATTTTTTATTTTTAGCGATGCATCTATGAAAGGGCTTAGGTGTGTACTCATGAAAAATGACAATGTAATTCCTTATGCATCTCGACAGTTGAAGACTCATGAGCAGAACTATCATACACATGAACGGGAGCTGGTTGTAGTCATTTTTTCTCTAAAGATATGGAGGCACTATATTTATGGGGAGAAATGTGATATATACATAGACCATCAATGTTTGATGTATATTTTCACACAAAAGGAATTGAACATGAGACATAAAAGATATTTGGAACTTCTCAAAGACTATGATTATTCAATTAATTATCATCCCGGAAGAGAAAAAAAAAGTTGTTGATGCATTAAGTAGGAAAGACCCATTTGTTCTTTCCATGATGGGTATTCAAAGAGATCCTTTGATCAATGACCTAGTAAAGTTAGAAATGGTAATTATAAGGGAACGGACATCATCAACTCTAACCCAAATGATTTCTCAACTGTTATTACTAACGAAGGTCAAGAAAGCTCAGAAAGATGATCCTTTGTTACAGAAGAAGATTGAGGTTGTGAAGGATGGAAAGTTTTATAAGTTCAATATTGATCAAGAAGGTGTACTGAAATTTCATACTAGACTATGTGTTCCATCTATTCTGGAAATAAAGAAGGAGCCGATGGATGAAGCTCATGTCTCTACTTTCTCTATACATCCTAGAAGCAAGAAAATTTATAGGGACCTTCGTAATCATTATTGGTGGGATAATTTGAAAAGGGAGATTGTTGAATACACTTCAAGGTTCCTGGTATGTCAGAAAGTGAAGGAAGAGTGAAAACTTCCTAAAGGGGTATTGCAACCACTACCCATACCATCATGGAAGTGGGATAATATCACTATGGACTTTGTCACTGGTCTCTCAATAACTTCCAAAGAATACAATGCGATATGGGTTATTGTAGAATGTCTCACCAAAAATTTCCTTTTTATCTCCATTCGGGAAGATTTATCTTTTTTCAACTTGCCCGGATTTACGTGAAGGAGGTGGTAAGGCTTCAGGGAGTTCCACTTTCTATCATATTTGATCATGATCCAAGGTTCACATAGAAATTTTGGAGAAGTATTCAACATGCTCTGAGCACTGAATTGAATTTCAGTACCGCCTATCACCCCCAAAATTATGGCCAATCTGAATGGACTATTTATACACTCAAGGATATGCTGAGAACATGCTCAATAGAATTTAAATGTGGATGGGATCAAAATCTTCCTTTAGTTTAATTCTCTTACAACAACAGTTTCCACTCGATGATTCAAAAGGCACCCTATGAAGATCTATATGGGAAGCAATGTAGAACTCAAACTTGTTGGCATTAAGCTAGTGAGAGAATGCTTCTTGGGACTGATCTTGTGCAAGAGATGATAGAAAAGTTCCACGCCATACAGTAACACATTAAGGCTTCTCAAAGTCTACAAAAGAGCTATGCAAAAAACCATCGAAGGGACATGAAGTTTGATGTTGGTAACAAAGTCTTTCTTCGTATTTCACCTTGTAATAGATTCATGATGTTTGGGAAGAAATAGAAGTGTATCCCTTGGTACATTGGTCCCTTTGAAATCCTTGATCACATAGGAGCATTGGCCTATAGGATTTCACTTCCTCCAAATCTAGCACAAGTTCATGATATATTCCATGTATACCTTTTGAGGAAGTACAAATCTGACCCTTCACTTGTACTAAATCCAGAGGAGGTACAACTGGAACATGAACTTTCTTATGAAGAGCAGTTTATGGAGATCTTAGATCGCAGAGAAAAGATTCTATGAAAAAATTCTACCCACCTTGTTAAGGTGTTGTGGAGGAACCACAAATGTGAAGAAGCCATGTGGGAACCAGAGGAGACTATGAGGCAGAAGTACCCATGCCTTTTCTCTTCTTAGGGTACGAGTTAAAATTTTGGGGATGGAATTTCTTAAGTGGGGTAGAATGTAAAGACCTGAAATTTTGAATAACATTTGTTTCCTAAATTTTTTGGTTATTTCATTTTACACTCCACCAAACTATATCCTTTAATTAATTAAGTGAGTATAATTAAATGAGACCGTTGGGTTTTGACTGTTATATGACTTTTGGTCAATATGACCATTGAAAACTAAACTCTTTATGTTACAATTATTGTGTATAAATACAAGTGATCTTGGTTAATACAGAAAGAAGATTGGATGGCCTCATCCAGTATACTCGGTCTATATGACTCCCATCTATCAGAGCTTGGGAAGGAGATGGCTTCACTAGGCTTTACTCTGGACCAAGCCCAAGCCGAACTCCAACATGTGAAGCTTGAACAGAATCGCTTAAGGGAGAATTTAAAGCTAATTGAAATCACCACTCGGGCAATGTTTTCTGGGCCACCTCAAGATTCTATCACCATAGCACATCTTACACTTAGGTCATATGTAGGTGTTATAAGGGGCTATGTAATGAGGCCTTAGATACTTTCTGTAATCTATTGGTATAAATAAAATTGCAATTTCTTCTTATAGTAAAATTTTTGAATTTCAAATGTCTAGATAAATGTAGGAAGAATTTATAGAAGTTCCATATTATTGATGAATTTTGGAAAAAAGGTATTTTAAAATATTTTTGTATATTTTAAATAAATAATAATGTGATATGATTTAAAAAAAATGGTCTTCTATAGTTGTGATCAGTAATAAATTTAGAGTCTAATAAGATTAAATATTTTTAGTGAATAGTAAATTATGAATAGTAACATATCCTTATGAATTGTAATGAATAGTAAATTATCCAAAAAAATAGAAACTTCACCCATGAATGTATAAATATAATGTAGACATCTTAAAAGTTAAAAAATAATCATAGAATATGTTTTGGTATTTCTATATGTAATAAATACATTATTTACAATTTTATAATTAAATTAATAATTTAAAATGGAAATTTATTTTCATAAAATGTAATAATAAATTGTTACTTTATTTTCATATAGTTAAATGATAATTTTATAGGACCTTGATTACTTTTTAAGGTGTTATAAAACGAGTTATAGATTTAAAGATGTTTATTTGGAATAAATAATGATTTTAATTAAAAAATAAATTAAAAATATTTAGAAAATTATTTTCATAAAATGGAGTTCATTTTTTAATTCAGATCATCAATATTGGGTTAGGGTATATTTTTTGTATTTTTCTGAAACAGTTGTATTTTGAGTGAATAGTAAAAATACAGTTTTGTGTCCTAGTGGGATTAATGACATCATTAATGATATAATAATTATGTAATCATTATTTTTGAATTTTAAATAGTAATATATTCTATGAGGTGTCCCAAGTGTCCAATACCATGGGTATGCCCATGGTTTTTCAAATATCACTGATGAGGTGTCCCTTTGAAATTAATTAAATATTCCCTCACTTTTCCGATAAATACAAAGACATTCCCTCACTATTTTCATTCCAAAACCCCCCTCAATGATTTTCTGGTCTTTTTACCTCCTAAGTAGTCTTCCCAAGGTTCCCTCAATCCCACATGTTCGTAACCTTCAACCTTTCAAAGTTACTCTTCAAGGTAAGGGAACCTTTCACCATTCTCTTTTAAGTCATGACTTCCTCTATGTTATGTATTCTAGTTTACATTTAATTATTTGGGGGGTATGTTTTTATATATCATTATTACTATCCATTTTATTTACAATTTATTATATACCCTTTCCACTCTCATCAATTTTTTTTGAATTATAAGTGACGTCGTTAGGCTGCCGAATTCTCGTAAACGAAATTTCATTTTCTCTTTTCTTTCAAGTTTCCTTTCCATGTGGTGTGTCATTCCACACCATGATATTATTTATTTTTATTCTGTAACTCTACTTTAAATTATTCATTTATTTAATGGATACCCTTTTATCCTCTCTTTTTATATTTTTTTAAACCATGTTAAATAGCCGTTATGCTGCAGAAATTTTGTGTCAAAAAATATCTCTATCTTTTTCTCAATAAATTCACTTGTATTACATATCTGAATACCCAAATATATTTTAATTTCTAGAGGTATTCATAAAGTCATAAAATTTATCTATTTTATTCTGGAATCAACATTCATGAACCCCTCTTTTCTTTTCCATGGGTTATAAAAGACATATCGATCATGTTTCTAAGCACTTTTAAAACGTCATGATTTTTAAGTGAAACCCATTACTTTTACTCTCTATGGGTTATTTATAAAATTTATTGATTATAATCTATGTGGATAATATGAAAATAAATACATATTATGGGTGTGCCTTAATATCATTCAAATGCATTAGGTAATGAATTTAATCTCTAGAGATGACAAGTTTCAAGATACCTTGGTGAATAACCTTGGTAATTTTTATAACACTTTGGGGATGAAACTTGGTGACATGTTCATGAATTTATAAATTAAATTTTTTATCCACATAATCATGTCTTAATTTTTGTTATTTTAATTATGATATTCCTCTTCTTCCATTTCTCATGTCTTTATGTTTTTTATCAAGTTCTTATTGATTTCACAAGTAAACTAATTCCCTTGTTTTCCTTACTAGGCCTTCTGCTCACCCTTTCCTTTGATGTATTTATCCAGGTTATGAGATGAAATAATTGTACTTAAGAATAACTTATGATGAATCCATATAAGTTTATTAGAATAATTTTTTATGCTTTCATGTTTTATGTTCCGGATTTCCAAGTCACTAGACTTCAAAGATCTTTTGTCTATAAAATGTAATGAAACATTGTGTAATAAAACGGTGGGATGCCATAGGATATATTAATTAATCCTGGATTTATTAAATTAAATAAAGGGATAAATATAATTTAAATTTTAAAATTTCAGGTGTTTAGATCTATATTTAATTAAATTTTTGGATTTAGATTGAGAGATATAATATTTTTGGTGTTGTATTAAGTTTAGAGTGAATTTTTGAAGATAGTAAGATGGAGAAAAACTCATGAATGGAAATTTTTAATCTAATAGAATAATTGATAAGGGGTGGTGGTTGTAGGTGGTTGTTAGGTACCTAGTGAAATTTTATCGAGTGATCAATGATCAATCCAGTGAGGAAGTACCCACTAGACAAACATTAGGTTGTTAATAAAGTGCCCTAAAATACACATTAGATCCTGGGATAATTTTTTCAAGATGGGGAAAATTTTAATTTTTAGATCCTTTTTAAATACTACTATGGGGGTCTCTTAGGATAAAAAAATTACATATAGTGACATCCTTCTCGTTTTCTATCCTCCTCCTACCCTTAATCCCCATTTGGATTCATAGCATTTTGATATTTTTTATCTTTTATTTTGAGATAAATCTCTCATTTATTTCTTCTTTATTCATACATTTTCTCCTCTATTACTTTTCATTGATTATTAGTTTTTAAAGCTTCATATTTCATGTGGATATAACCAAAGAATGTTTAGATCTACCTACATCAAGATGGTTTTCATGTATCATTATTAAAAGGAGTTTGGGTAATGGAAATGCATTCTATTAATCATAATTTTTGGATGGAATAAAGTTATTTACTGGATTGCTTTAGGGATTTCTTTTATTTAGTGTAAAATTAATCTTTTTTTATTGGATAATTTTTAAATTTGTTGATTGGTTGTATCGAGGACCTATTTAGAGTGGTATATGTGAATTTAATCAATATAATTGTTTTCTGTTTTTTTTTATATATTGATTTCATGGTTCCAAGTATTTTTTTTATGTTCGTTGAAATTGGAGGTGCTCTCCAATGGGTAATTTGAGTAAGTGGTCTCAAACCACCTTAGGTTTAGTGTATTTTTCCTATATCTTTATTACCACTGTATTTTTCAAACTTTAATAAAATTATATTATGTTTCAAAATATAAATGGAGGGGTTTTTATGGAATTTACATGATAAATTTAGTTTTATCATAGTTATAGAATTTTTGAATGTTTGAATTCTATGTTATATTTACTATTATCCTAATTTTGTAGTGTAATAAATTAAATTTTTAATTCATGGATGAAACTAAATATATATAATTTATGGAAAGAGTATTATATGAAATTTTTATTTTATTAATTTTGATTAGAAAAAAATATGATTTATGGTTTTATGATTATATCATATTGGATACCTTTTACTATGTACATTATTCCTCATTTTATTTTTGATTGATTCTTAAGATATATTTTCATTTATATATTTTCCATCAATAAATTTATGTTTTTAAACTTATTATTCTAAACTTATAATGTGTAAATCATTCAATTTCTTATAAAACCTACATAAATCCCAAGTCAATGAAAAACATTTAAACCTTATTTGAAAATTTTCATAAATAGTGATGTAATTTATAGTTTTCATGGTTGAGAGAGGAAGGATTTAGACTCGTAATTAAATAATAATAATTTTTCTTCAATAAACCATTGTTTATACTATCTTCTTTTGGTATGTCAGACCATATTCCTTGGGTGTATACTATTTTTTAACTTTTGTGAGAGTGGTTTAATAAGTGCTCCTAGTATGTGACTTGGGATAACTAATCAAAAAGTATTAATTTTGACGTATGGTTTTTATTTAATTTTTTTCTTTTATTTTATTCATTTTTTATAGTATTACATATTTTTTTATCATTTATTAGGATTTCATCATGAATGTTTAGGGTTATTCTTAATCAGATCCATATGTCACTTTGGATTGTTCTTCATTTTTTCCATTACTTCTTCTTATAATTATAAATTTACAAATTATTTTCATAGTAATATTTAGTTGTGATTCATATTTTCTAGATATTATTATTGTCGGGAAATTGGGTATTTATTTTTTATGCTAAAGGATAAGGTGACATCTTGGTAGTCGTAAGGTAGTGGGTGTGTCTCTAGTGGTGTGTCAGTTTTATGGAAATTAAAGAGGTGTGTATTTTAGGATATATCCTTTAATACTTAATAGATTATTTTGGTTAGGAACTCATGGTATCTTATTGTGATGATTTGGGATATAGATTTTAGAAAGGTATGGGATATTAATATTATTTCTATTATCTTAGGATATTCTTGATATATAACTTAATAAGTTAAATTGTGTGGTCTAGGTTAAGGATTTAATTAATGATTAATCATTATTTCATTAGTTGTTATAAATTATATAGTTGGTTGTGATATGGTTTACATAACCTTTGTTTATATTGGTGTGCATGTTTCATCATCTCATATAGTTATATTGTGATACACTCTAAGGTAATCATTCTTAGTTATATTAAATTGTGAACATGCTATAGATTATTATGGGAAATTTCTATATGTGGTGGTGATTAATGTTATTTATGGTTTTACATATCAATTTTCTTACTTTTTCATTTTATATAAATATTGTGAGTTTTTTATTTAAACACTTGGTGGGATATTGGGTCCAAGATAAATATAAGAAACTTTATAGAAAGAAAATATGAATTACATGAGATACATATCTTCTTTAATATCCCTTGACCAAAAAGATCTTATTCCATCATTGGAAGGAACATGTTCAACCTCTCAATAGAATCATCACAAAATCATTCAACACGTATGAATAAATGTAAACCATAAATAAGAAATATGGATATTACATGGCTCACCACTAAAACCTTATAAAAGGATCATATAAATGGTGATGTGATGGTCTACTGGAATCCACTTTACTCACTTCTAATGGATTTATATTTTAGTCTTTGGCTACTCCATTCCAAGTTCTACTACCTTTAAAATGGTTTAGCAAATACTTGTAGTTGATATAAGGTTCACTCTCACTTTTTCTCCTCTATTCACCACTTAGATGAATGAAAAGATATTTTATAAACATTATAGTCTCTTTATAATCATAACTATGAATTTAATATCTCTGAATCATAACTCTAGAATTGATGCTCAATTGAAATCCATATTTTTGTGGTCTTCCCCATTAAAGATTAATGAGATCAACTCTTCAATGTGTGGGTTATATATTTATATTCCACTTCTACTTCCAAATGATAGTTCCCACTTAGTATGAGTAATGAACTCTTTTCCTTTCACATGAACATATTAGTGATTACTTATCCCATATGAATATTATTCCATAATAGAATGTAAACAATTTATATTATTTCTTTAAGAACCTATAACACTAATCCAAGGATTGAGATAAATTTTATTCTCCTCAATGCTCCGTGATCATGTCGAGTGTCCACATAATTTTTCCATTTAAATCTAGGTCAAACTCTATTATTATCAAGATAGAAACATAAATTTTATATTAAAACAAAATTTTTATTTATTTATTCTTTCACGACATAATCATTTTGATCGTGGTGTAATACCTTTACCAGTACAACTCTTATAGAAAAAAACTTTTAATTTTAGAATGATACCTGGTCAAATTCCGTTCTATAAGTCTCATTATTTCAATACTTCCATATTATATTTCACATGAATATCACCCATAAATATGTAAATATTATTTCTATAAAAAATTTCCAAATTTTTAATTTGAATATTCCCTCTAAATTCATCTACTAAATATATAAAATTTCAAAGTAGATTCATTTATTTACTTCTCAAAAAATTATAAATTTATTCCCTTAAAACTATAAGTATTTTTTATATTTAAATATTCACTAAAAAATAATTTAAATATCTAATTAATTCATCATAAAAATTATCATTGAAGACTTTTAATTACTCTGTAAATTATCTTCACACGACCATGCACCTCTAAAATTCCTCATTTTTTAGTTTAAAAATAGTTCATATAATCATATTAGAAAGATTATCCACTAGGATTTAATATTAAATGAGTTGAGTTTATTTATATTTAATCTCAAGAGAGTCTTAATTCATCTTACATAGAACTTTAAACTCTTATATTAATCTTTATACTTTAGTTTATTTATGTTAATATTACCTATCATCAAAATCCTTGATTTGACCTGATGAAACTAGATGGAATCACATTTTAGTATCACATAGAGATTCAAAAACTCATGTTACCATAAAATATTTAAGAATATCTTGGTTTAATATCGTATTTTCTAACATGCCAATAATTCCTGGTGTTTTGAGTTCATGTAGGATATTTTTTCAATGATAGGGGTCATTGAGACTTTACTAGCAATGTATGGGTTGTAAATCAGTCATGAAGAAGAGATTTTTGGGTTATATAACACTTTTTTTAAGAATTATTACATAAATGGGGACTCAATTATTGATTTATGACATGTTTTTTGTATCCTTAAAAGTAATAATATCAGTTTCCCTTAAGAAATTGATTGACTTACAACATGAATTTAAGAGTACATCGTATGTGGGAACTATATTATATCTTATTTAACCAAAATATTTGGTTTATATATATTTTTAATCCATTTAGATATTCTATATTTAATTTATAATATTGTAGGGATTCATTGAGATCTTATAAAGGGATAAAAGAGGTTTTGAAGAATTAGGAATGGGCCATGAATGGGAATTTCAACCTTTCTATATGAAGGGAATCAGAACCTACATAGTTTAGTGTTCCTTAATGGAACATGTCATTACCTTTAAGTTAATTTGAAAAGTAACATAGTGGTTCATATTAAGGTTTTTCATCTAAACCACTTACAATTAGTTTAATGTAATACATAGTGGACTACTAGGTTAATGGTACCTAACAATGGTTTGTATGAGACTTATGCCTAAGAAGCCATTTTTGGTTCATACTCTCTCAGAAATTAGATAAAATAAGGTATAGTTTGGAATTATACTTAATATTAATCCCACTTATAGTCATACAACTCCCAATATATAGGTAACTAGATGAGTATGGAATACTGGGCTCACCGGGGCTACATCCCCATGGGGAAGATTTAGGGCCTACACTTGGGAAACCCAATATGGTTCATCCATTCAGTTTGTAACATGAAAATAGAATGTATGGATAGGTATTAAACATACTAGGGGACCATATATAACATTTTTTGGTCTTACACCTAGTAGTATACCCATATATATGGAGGTTAGGGTCCATACCAATAATGAGGCCCATATATGGCGAGTTTAGGTCCAACACATAATTGGAATCCAATATATGAATGTCAAACTCAAGTTTGTTAATAACTTTATGTGTAAGGAAGAGTATAAAATATTGAGGTTTACACATAGTCATAGGCACATATATAGATAACAAGATCCAGTCTGTTGGTAAAAAATGACTAAAAAAATATTGGAAAAGTTCTGGGGCTTACACCTAATAGGGGGACCACATATGCATGTCAACATCTTATCTGTTGGTAACTAGACAAGGAGGGATGATCATAAATGGTTATTTATTACACTTATTAGGACACCAATATATGAAGGTAACTAGATGATAAAGGTATACTATAAGATTTTCTATCATACACCTTGTATGAGGAATTTATAGATGGAATTTAACCTCTTGTCTGTTGGTAACCAGATGAGAATGGAAGACTAGAAAAGGATAGGTCTTACACCTAGTAAGAGGCCTTATATTGATGTTAACCACTTGTATAACGTAACTAAATAATTAAGGAAGACTGAAAATTCGTATATATTGCACCAAGTAGGAGCCCCATATATGGATTTCAATCTCTTGTCTATTGATGACCATATTAGAAAATAATGATAGAACAAGTTTGGGGATTACACCATGTAGGAGGACTATATATAGATGGAAACCACCTATTTATTCATAACTAAATGAGGAATAAAAACTAGAAAATATTTATTATTACACCTCGAAATATGCCTATATATAGATGTAAAACTTATATCTATTGGTAACTATATGAGGAAGAAAGACTGGAAAACATAAAGTCTTGCACCTATTTTAAGTTACATATATGGATATCAACCTTCTATTTGTTGGTAATTACATTATGATGACTTGAAAATATCATAGCTTAAACTTAGTTTCAGGCCCATGTATGGATGTCAACCTCTTATCTATTTGTACTAGATAAGAAAATATTATTGGAAAATGATGGGGCCTTCACCTAGTAGGAGGCCCATATAAGGATGTCAAACTCTTGCTTTTTCGTAACTATATAGGGAAGGAAGACAAGAAAACATTGAGCCTTGAACCAAATAAGAGGCCCATATATGTATTCTAACCTCTAATATATTGGTATCTAGACCAGGATGTGTGGTTGAAAAAGGTTAGGGTTTACACCAAATAGGATGCTCATATATAGATATCGACCTCCCATGTGTTGGTAACTAGATAAGGAATGAAAATATATACTATTATGGATCTAAATTAGTAGGTGTCCCATATATGTATTTCAACCTCCTATCTATATGTAACTAGGTTAGTAAGTAATACTATAAAAGTTTGGATCATACACCTATTTTGTGGCCAATATTGGATTTCAACCTCCTATATCTTGGTAACTAGATGATGAATGAATATTGGAAAAGGTTGGGGATTACACCTATTAGGAGTCCGATATATGTATAATAACATTTTTCTATTGGTAACTATATGAGGAAGGAATAGTGGAAAAGGTTAGGGTGTACAACTAGTAGGATTCCCATATATGGATGTTTACAACTTATCTGTTGGAAACTAGACAAAGAAGGAAGACTAGAAAATATTAGGTCTTAAACCTAGTAGGAGGCCTACATATGGATGTTAACCTACTATATGTTGATAACTAGATAAATAATGAAGATGTAAAATTTTTGGGCTCACACCTATTAGGTGGCTCATACTAGATTTAGACCTTCTTTTTATTTGTAAATATACAAGGAATGAAGACTAGAAAAGGTTGGGGGTTACACTTAGTAGGAGGACCACATTAGTTCATGTTGGGAAGTGATCTAGGTGGTGGTAGGTTTTGGGGATTGGACCATGGATAAAGAAATATTTTAAGTTCATTTAAATCAATTCAATCCAATTATATGACCTTAATGAAACAAAATACATTAAAGGGGCCTAGTTACTCATAATTAGGGTGCTTCACAAAGTGACCAAGTGTAGGAAAAATCAAACACGGCTAAGATCCGTTAGGAAGATTCTAAAAATCAACTATGAATATCACCTATTGACATAGAATTAATATATTAAATGAAGATGGTATGGATTATATAGTATTAGGGTTAAATTCCACTCATGAAGAGTTTTATGTGAGAACCCTCCCCAAAAAATGTTCATATATTGTCCTTTATGAATGGTGTTCATGGAAATTCTTTATGAATAGGTACTAGAAGGAGGCCATCACAAATTGGTCCTCATGGGGGTCCTTCAAAAACTTGTACACATTGGAGTCCTTAAAAAATCATTCCTCATGAGGATACTCCATGAACTAGTCCCCATAGGGGTCCTCGTGAAGAGCCATATACAAGTAACCCTTCTCATAGGAATTATCACAAGGATTAATTCATGAATAAATCCTCATAGGGAGGACCATAAGAATTAATTACATGTATATAACCATGATGTTCCTATATTATTAATTATATATCTATTAACTATATTTTCATTGAGTTATTCCATTAACTAAATGATTTACAAATGATACAGTTTTTTCAATTGATTCCTAATGCCAAAAAGAGGATCCTTTTATCTAAGTGCATGTAGATATTTATAAGAAACATCTTAAAAAAGAATCATTCCAAATAAGGAATATGTATATTTAAAATTTACATGTCCATAAATTATTAGTTACAAGTTCCCAAAAATGACTTCCAGCTATAATAGAACTAGGTGTTCATGAATTATTATCATTGATCATCTCAAACAACACTCAACTACAAAGGAGTTATATGGCCATGAAATAATATCACATGATCTCCATAAATGATTTTCATTCATAAAGGGAGTATTAATTTCTAAATGGATAATTTTACATGAATAACTCATTTTTACATAAAGTATTCCTTTGAAAATATTGGATTTCTTCATGAAGGATTGGGTTCCTTCATAGAAATATCCTCTTTGTAATTTTTTTCTTCCTGCTAAAATGGAGGAAAACGTAAAACATCCCTAACTTTAAATTTTTAAATATTTTTTATATCCATGAGTAATAAAATCAAAACCTATGAAATGAACAATTCCCCTAGCTACCAGGATCCCTTGTAGTTAGTGTTTTGTGGCAAAAAACCTCCCATAAGGCCCTGAAAAATGGTTTTTTATTTCTAAAACCTTTTTGTCACCCATGGATGAAACACATGTCTTACTCCCAATTTTAGGTTATCACTACTATATATCTAGATAGGGAAACATTTTTTATGAATATTTATCCCCTAATGAGTGATAAATAATATGGAACATGGAGATCCAATTTTCTTCTTCCTTGGACATGGGGATACTTTTCTCTTAAAATGAGACATATCTCATATAAGTATGGAAAATATCTTGAATTATATATAAAACTGAATGAAACACATTTTATAGTGATGAAGCCTCATAATTTCATACTTATTCATATATGATCCAAACCTCTACTTACTTCCATGGATTTATTCATAAGTGAGCAATGGTTTTTCATGACTTAATCTTACACATCATGTGGATAAATCATACGAATCATTAAAATTTCTCAGGTTAATTTCATGTGGCCATTATAAAACATGTATATAATCTTACATATCCTTCTTTAACCTATTTAATATTTAATTGGTTTCAATATATATATATATTGATTCTATGAAACCCTTATAAAGGTTTATTTAGTCCTATATAGAACATCTATTTTTTTGTTCAGTAATATATAAAAATATATTTTACCATAATTCACTTCATTCAGTACAAAATATCTTTAAACCTACTCTAAATTCATATTAAACCAGAATATACTTAAATAAATACATAAAATCTAATTAAACCCACATTTATACAAGAAAAATTCATTTATTTCTTTACTAACTTCATAAAGACCATTAAAACTTTCACTAATTAATATAGATCCAAAATTTTCTACTGTTATACATCTTTAAAAATATTCAATCCAATATCCAATTTTTCAATGAACATAATAACTACCCTTTTGGATGGTTGTAAAAAAACCATCAAAGATCTCAAATTAATGTATTTTTTCATCTTAAAGTACATTAAGACTTATCTTCCAGCATAATTTATGATTCCAGTGATTGAAAAACAAATCCAACACCAAAACACACCATTGGTTTAACCAATCTCCCTATTTGTATTTTTTTCAATGCTTTCATAAATCTACCATTCAAAAAAGGTACCAAAAAAATCAGAGATATGGATTTTCAATTCCTAATATTTCCTCTACCTTTAACATCAAAATGAAATACATTGAATAAAGTTACTTAAACTTTTATTATATAATTATATAGGTTCTTTTATCATAGATTCTTCTATAAAAACTTACACTATATTTTAAATTTGTAAGATCTCATCTAGATTTACACTACATAATTCCAATAATTTATTTTTTGAACTCCATATATTATCTCAATGCTTAGTACCACTTGATGTGTTATTAAGGTCTTTAGAATAATATTTCTAATTCAAACTTTATTCAGTGAAACAAACTTTTGGATAAAAATTTTGCTATATTTTCTATTTAACTTCACAATCTTCAAACTATTGTTATATTTCCTAAAATATTTCAGTGAGTGAATTTTATAATAGGGAATTATTCATTAACCAATACTTTAATACTAACAAGTCGTAACTCGGTGTAAGAAACAAGATTCCAAGTTAACAATATCAGAGTTTTCCATGTCACACACTTACTGAAAAAAAATTACACAACTCATTCAATTAACTTCTTCTAATACTTATTATAGTGATCTCAATCATAATTACACATAAAATCAGTAACTAAACCTTAATGGAAAATGTTTCTTATTTATACCACCTTAAAATGATCCTTAGTTGATATATATTGCACAAACATAGAGGCTTATAATTTATTCAAAACCAATATCTTTTAAATATTTAGTTTTAGTAAAATCCCATGGAAAATATGATCTCCAATTTTTCATGAACATATTTTCAAGAACATCCAAAAAACTAGGGATTTATCCTTTAAAATAATTCATTAATCTCTTATGATCATATTTGAGTTTACATAAGAAAAAATATCATAAAAAACAAATCAAGATAATCTAAACTCAAATTTTCTTCGGTTGTTGTTATTATTTCACCATGAGATAAACTCTTCCTTTAATAATTGATATAACTAAAAATATGGTCTAAATTTATTTATTAATCCCCAAATTCAGCTTCATATTACTTTACAACTCAAATGGTTATTTTATCTCACTTAAATTTTATATCAAGATCCATTTAACTTGTAATTATTCAAGTCATTATATAATTATATATCTAGAATTGATGTAAAAAAGTGGTTATGTTATACCATTTGTTGACTAAAATTATGCATTGAATAACATTTTTTTTTCTATGACACCAATTTTTCTAAATATTTTCTTGAAGCACATACACCCCATGGATCATATATCCCCATAATAATATTCTATTTCCAAAAAAAATATTAGATTCATGAAAGTACATAGGTAGAGAATTACTTCTCAGTACCCTCAAGTTGAGGAATTTTTTTGTTCTTGGAAAACCAAACCTTTAGTTCCAACATAATTCCAATCCTTCTTAATAATTATTCTTTCCACACAACATGTACACATTTCATTCTGGATAATTTATTTATCATCCTCTATCTTCTTTGGATTATGTTTTACTTTAAATTTGAGACTAACCCCATTTATGCATGTTTCTTCCTTTGATACTTTATCAGTGCATCATTTATCATGATTCCTAAACCATAGGATGAATCCTCCACCAATATTTATATCATTACATGTAGTGTTATTTTTAAGACCACTTAGGCATGATTGGTTCCTTTCAAATTTTATAGTCATTAGATCCACCTTGAAATAATCTATTCTTGAACAAATTTTCTACAAGTGTTGGCCCAGTTTTTCTATTTATAGTACCTTCCTTATTCATCTTCCTTTTTCTTTATTCTTCCCCTGATGTTTTTTGTGAATAATCCATCATTGTGTATTGAACCACTCTATTTTTTATTCTATCATCACATTATTTTAACTCGATAGATCTGTTTTTCAATGAAATAGATTTTTTTCCTTCCATACATGCTTCCCCATTTCCATGGTAATGATGAATTTATTCTTTTAAATAACTATATTTTTATGTTACAAAATTTTTCTATATAACCATGGTTAGAATAAATGAAATATCTCTTGATAAAATCATAACATGTGTATCTATTCATAGATTGAGATGATATAATAGGCTTTCATCAAACTTTAAGCATATTTGATTATAAACACACACTCATGGTGTGTCTTGTAACTATATAATAGTATCATCTTAATTGCACATTTAATTCATGATAATATCTTCTATATTTGGTTTGAAAATTCCCTTTGTTCATTGTTTTCGTATTTCAACTTTTGGGTACTAAACTTGATGAAAATTCATTATGAGGGATTTAAATTTTTTCCTTTCACTTAGGAAATTTTATCTTTGGAATAAGATCTTTAAAAATCACATCCTTCCCCTTTAATTGTGAATTCATGAATTCCATTATTGATCTAGTTTCTCTTCTTGACTATTTCCTCACTTCAATATGGTTTTTGAGGGGAAAATTATTACTTTAAATTTTTTCTCCATGATCATTTATTTATCTAACTCATGTGTATATTATTCAAGTAGGTTTCTATAAACTTTTATCTTTTCAAACATCCTATTAATGTAATCCTTTAAGTTCAAATTTTCTAACGTTAATATGTAATTTTTTAAAACCAATTTTTCACTGAATTCATGGGCCACTCCATATAGTATCTCTAATTAATATACATTTCCATTTAATTTTGGGATCACTCCTTGGTTGATGTATAAAAATTCCATATATTGGAAACTTTTTGTCATTTCCTTTTCTTCCATAGATTCACTATCCACTTAAATATCATTGAGTAAATATGTGTTTTATTTATTCAAGTATCATTCAAAACATTACTAAAATAATAATTATCAATATAACAAGACACACTTACCTTGAAGGGAGTATCAATATTTTTAGGGTTTTTCTTATTATTCCTTATCATATTAACTTTTAAAATTATCCATATTAATTTAATATTATTCAAAATAATATTATCACAATAAGATTTTTAATTATCTTTTGGGGGCAATATTTAAAAATCTTTAACTTCCTTAGTTTTTTTATAAATAATTTCTATACTTTTTAAAATATCATACGAAATATCACACTGAGAGGTTTTCTTGTATATCTCATTATTGATTGATCTAATAAATATCTTATCTATATTTTCATCATGAACCATTTCATTATTATTTATAAAATCAGAATATTTTCATGTGTACTTTGTGATATTAATTCCATATCCCATTTGGAAAATATGAATCCACATTTTCCAAACATTATACTTAGTTCCATTAAAAATAGGATGCCTCATCATTGATTCCACTTGTGAAATAAAATAGGAGGTCTCATCATTGAAGTAAAATCTTTATAAGGCTAATAATATTATTTTTAAACATAATTTATAGTTAGATGTTAAATATTTTTCAATTTTAGTTGTTAATGATCAAAATGAGGTTTTTAAAATTAATCCCAAATTTTATTTTTTGAACAATATAATTTCTACTTTTACTTTTAGAAGGAATATTTTCTATAAGATTCATAGATAATTGAAACCACAAAAAACATCTTCTATAATTGGTTGTAAATTGTCCAAAAAGTCTCATTTCTAGTAAAATTATTTTATACTAAAGAGTGTAACCGTTTTTAATAAAATTAATAATGGTTTGAAACTAGAATAATCATTTCTCCTTGAATATGGTTTATTCATTTAAAACTTTTAATGGTTATATTTTGAAATAACTATGAGTTTTTAAACATTATATGTTTGGATAGATGTGAGTTCATAATTTATTATAGATAATTTCTCTAGACCCAAGTGATATTGGGTAACAATTTTTAGTTTCATGGATTTAATATAAGGCTACAACCTTAAATATTACATAATCTTGAGTTAAATCAAGAATTCACATTCATGATCTTTTCAGGTTTAATGATTTAGATAATTAGGTCATAAATATTATATAACAACTCCCATATTACAAAGTAGATACTTATACTCACTATATATTTTTCTAAAAAATTAAACTCTTTAAAATAAAACATGATTTCTTTTTCTCGATAAAAATTTTCATAAAATTCATCTGGATTTGTTCCATTATCTCACCCATCCTTATAACACATGATTTTTTTTAAAAAACTAGGGATACTCACAAAAATATAAAAAAGTTAATAAAAAATAAAGAAAGAAAAAGTTATTCCATAAATACTTATAAACCCATGAAATCATACTTTTCACCCATAAAACATAATCTCCTTAACATACCTCGTGAAATCAAAAGATTCATAAAAAACTCATTAAAATCATAAATCATAAAGGTAACTAGTGGAATGAATATTATAATTACATTGTACCTTTCATATATATATATATATATATAGGTGACCTTAATGGCTAAATTTTGAATACATATCACAATATATTCCATAAATATCTTAGGAGAAACCTTATCATTTAAATCTATCTCTTTACCCAATTCATTGGAGAGATATCACTGGCTCACCCACCCTTGGATTATCATGGAACAACTTGTATACAAAAAAGATGCCCAAAAACCATCGCATAATCATTACACATAAAACAAGATTCAAGGAAACATAACATTTACACTTTGAAATCACAATTCATCTTTATAAGCCACACACTCATAAAAGAAAAAAACGTTATTTTAAAATAAAATTGTAAACTTGTAAAGTAAACATAAATACATTAAAGTGAAATAAAATAGAGAAAATCAGTTCCTAGAATATATTCTAAATAAAACAATTCAAATTATTATAACAATCAATATAATTTTAAACCACATTTAAAACATATAAATATTAATAGGATACAAATGAATCACATTGCTTTGTGGAGGTGATAGTTCACATGTACGTAGGAACGACATTATCATTTTTATGTACATGGAAAGTATGAATTTAATTGATATATTATTAAATTATAATGATTAATATTTCATGAATATCACATACGAACATTAATTCCATCATTATAACTATTATTTAGAAATGGTGATTAAAAACAAACTATATCGGTTCGCGAGGCGGTAGTCTTCCGTACACACGAATGAAAAGTTCATTTCCGATTTGATGAAATTGGAGATGGATTGAGGTGATGATATTCACAGTATAACATCTCGTTGTATTTATAATACTATAGTTATTTTTTTCGTGGATGAATTGGATTTAAACAAAATGTAAAAAAATAAAAACACTTAAATAAAAACATTACCTTTCTTTTGGACAATCACATTTCATAATACCTTAACACCTATAAAATATTGTTTAATTCCTAAAATAAGGCCATAATAATGTGGGTACGGATTCTATTAAGTGTTTTGGGAAGATCTTGGCCGAACGAAATGGTTCCTGAAGAGTGATTATTAGAGATGAGTGGGTACCTTTTTATAGGAGAGGGGGGGCACCCTTGGAAACTCTTAAAATAATAAATTACTAAAAATTAATTTTTTTTTAAAAAATGACTAAAACATGAGATATTTATAAGATAAGATGGTTATATTTATAAATAATTTTATTAAATAATTTTTATACATATATTGAGTGTATTTTAAACCTTGTTTTTAGGTTTACCCTTAATTTTTCTCTTTTAATTTCAATTGTGGTAACAACATTTAAAATATTAAGAGGATACAAAGTTTACTTATATGGAGTAAATTTCCCAAAATTTGAAACTTAATAAACTTTTAGACATTATAATATACACTTTGTAATTTTAAAATATTTATAGGATTTTTAAATAATTTTATAAATTATTAATTTTATAAAATATCAATTATGTCAATTTTTACACTATTCATTTCATTGAATTTAAATAGAATCAAAATAGAAATGTAACTTCAAAAAACCATTTAATATACTTATAAAATGTATTATTAACCTAAAAAAATTTATTTGTTGTATAAAATATTTCAAATTATATTTATTCTAATATTACTAGTATCATTTATTTGATTCTTCCTTTAATAAATCTATTATTGCATCATCATTGTGTCATAATTAAATTTAATTATTTAAGGTCTAGAAATTATAAATAAAATACCATGATGTAGGTAATATTTTAATATTTTTAATTACTATTTATAGTTTTAAAGATCACTTATATTTCTACATATTAAAAAATAGTAATAAGAGACATGATTATAACATTTTTGCCTTTACTTTAAATTAAATGTTATAAATGTCCTAAGCACACCCAAGTGGCTTCCAACGGTCATCATTTCTACTTAATAATTGTCTTAATAGGCCATAAATCATATAATAATATTATTACTAGTGTTAGGGTATTTATATATTATTATAATATTATTTTTATCTTTAATTACGTGATTTACCTTTAACCATGGTAAATTAAATACTAAAGTTACAATTTCGCAACAAAAAATATTTGGATACTATTAGATAAAATTTTAATACTTATTACAACCATTTATGTAAATTTTTGAAAATTAAATTCACAAAAGTGACTAAAATTAATTTAAAGTTAATCCCGTTGATGGATTAAGGAAACTGGTTTTTAAAAAGTAAAAACAATCAAAAGATTGGCATGTGTTTATATCCAATTTAAATGTGAAAAATACTTCCAATGGAAAACATTGGATTATATGATAAAAAATTCATCTAATTATTCATTAAACCATGTAAAATTATAATTTATTATATAATTAAATTAGATGAAAAGGTAGTTCTGAATTAAAATACAGTATTTTTCACTATTCATTAAAAATAAATTTTATCAAAAAAATACAAAAAAAATAAAACAAAGTGCATTTTTATGTCCTTATTATAAATAATAAGCTTATTTTTTCAAATAGAACATATAAAAGTGAAAAAAATATAAATTAAAAAAGGGTTCACCATCAAAATGTGGTAAAACTACATTTCTAAAAAAATACTCATTTTATCTATAAAATTGTATTTTTTTTCTTACATAATGTATAGAAAACATATAATATGCATTTTAACAATAATATTGTATTTATATTTCTTTAATATAGTCCAACAAGAGTTACTTTATTATTTTATGAACACAATTAGTCACACTTAAATAGTTTTTCATAAAAACATATCCTTATATTCAATTGGTTTTTATTTAATTTCTTAATTAATTTTGTAACAAATGAATCAATATATAATCATGTGTAAACACTGTTTTAATAAATCAGTTAACACTTTTCATTCCCTCTATTTTAATGGATATATGAAACTACTATACTAAATAATAATATTTAGTTGTTCATTTAAGCTCGATGTGGTGTATCATGTACACTATCGAACATTATGTATCTTTTAAAAAAATTAGGATGTTAAATTCTCCCCCACCCTTTGAAAATTGCATCCTCACAATTTAAATTTGGGGTTTGTAATGAAGGTATGACTTTTCAAATTACTTTTTTGCAATCCCACATCAAAAAACGATTAACAAAACCTCCACTTTAAAAGAAATAAAGGAAAGCATGAAGGTCACTAGAGATAACACATACTTGGATTCCATGTAGGAAATCATATATATGGAAGAAAAACTAACCATCATGTTCTAATGGAGAGTTATATAAAACATTATCAAAAAAATTAACAATCATAAAGCTATAACATTGTGATGGGTTAAATGGTCTTTGACTTTGTAATAGGAAAAGTAAAGAGAAAACATTTTTGTTTTGAGATCCTTTTCATAAAGTTGAGAAACTCTTTTACTTACTTGACTAAGAAAATAAGGAATTATAATTACATTACAATTATATTTTCATCCTTTAATCAATTTCCACCACAAACTGGTTTTTTCTTTAAATGATGTTTATTTAAGAGGACTTTTTTATGCCTGAAAGACTACAATCAACTTCTAGAAAATCACATAATCCAAAAATAATTAACTATCTATTCATACTATCTTGAAACATTAACCAAAACCAAAATGTTTATGATAATATCAGGAAATTCCCCCAAAATAATAAACCATTGTATGAGAAAAAAATACTTTTAATCTACAAAATTCAAAAGTAATACACAAAGTTCAACAAATACCATTGAACAAATAAAATTTCATAAAATTCCTCAAATAATAAAAACTTATATTAAAACCCAAAATTAAGAATGATTTGATTGCATAGTCTTCCAAGATAATTTTTAACATTTATCTCCAAATAACAGAATTAAATCTTAATGTCTCATACCAAAAAGTAATTTCCTAATAACATATTCTCCATGATAGATTAGTCATTTCCATAAATAACCTGAATCTTTATAATTCCACAATAAAAACATGTATTCTTCCAATATATAGTTAAATCATTACTCCTTAAATAAAATCCCATAGTATTTTACTTTCCTTCGTAATATCGGGTTCCCAAAATAGTGAATGTCTTCCAGAATAATATTTATCACTCAATCCCCAAATCATTTTCCAATACTAAGGGTATCCATTTGATAAAACATAAGTTACCAAAATTGACTTATTCTTATTCCATCAATATGTTTAACTAAAAAAATAATTCATACTAACCAGAAACTTCACATAGGCCATTAGTAGGCGATGTACACATATCGCACTTCGGTTGTGGGGTCGATCCCCACGGCCTTACCAGATGCGATGGGTTGTCCCCCATCCTACAAGTTTTCATTTTTCTAAAACTATATAAATCTTATAAAATAATCCCAATATTAGATAAAATCTTCAAAAATAACTATAATTTTTTTTATCCTCAAAGTTTACTTCATTCCTTGCATTTGTGCAGCCTAAAAACTAATTACCCATAATTTCCTCCAAGGTGAATGACTCAAAAAAAACCATTATTCACCTTAAAAGTTCATAACATATAACTTAAAAAGGGATTGTAATACATTAAACTTATAATCAACCTTAATATTATGAACTCATGATGATATCTCTAACTCTTTAGAATATATCCTAATATTTAAAGTTTTCTATACCATCATCTGATACCAACTATAAGGATTCGGTCTTAAACATTACATAATATTGAGTTAAATTCATAATTCACATTAAGGATATTTTCAGGTTTAGAGTTTTAGATAATTAGGCCATAACTTGGTATCAGCACAAAAATCTCAGTAAGGGAATATAAAATAAAGAAAGAAATCATTATTTCATGAATATTTATAAACCCTTGAAATCATAATTTTCACCCATAAAACATATGCTATTTAACATACCTCATCAAAATCATATGATACCTGAAAAAATAATATGAATCATAAATCATAAAGGTAACTTGTGGAATCCATATCATACTTACATTGTATCTTTCACAACTACTTATCGGGTAACCTTCATCGCTACATTTGGAATACTCATCACTGCATATTCCCTAAATATCTTTGAAGAAACCATATTATTTAAATCCATATCATTACCCAATAAATTGGAGAGATATCATGGGCTCATATTCCCTTGGTTTATCATGGAACCAACCATATACATAAACAAATCCCAATAACCATAACATAATCATAAAACATAAAACAAGCTTAAAGGAAATAAAACATTTTCACTTTAAAATCACAATTCATATTTACAAGCCGCACACTCATAAAATAAAACACATTATTTTTAAATAAAATGGTAAACTTATAAAGTAAACATCAATACATTAAATATATATAAAATATATAAACTCTTTTCATGAAGTATATGTTAAATAAAACATTCCAAGTTATTGAAATAAATAATTCAATTTTAAAACATAATTAAATCATTTAAAAATGATATTTTTGAATCAAAGTGTCTCATACCACTTTGTGACTTTTTAAAGTAATGGGAATTTTAAGACATTAATGTAAATATAAATAAATACCTAAAACCATTTTTAAAACATGGACACTATTGAGAAATATTTATAAGAATACATCTTTAAAACACTTAAAACAATGTTTTAATTAAGGAATCCCATACCACTTTAAACATTTAAAAAATAAGCCACATTAATGTAATACATTTTAAAAAACATTAAATAATATGGGTATAGATAAAATGTGGATACATAAAGACAAAGGTTCTATATATACACTTTATAAAATAATAAAGGTGCATATCATCAAGAAATGTCTGAACGAAAGGAGATTGAGACGAAGTCCCTTACCTTGAGTCTGACTCGTCACATACAACAGTTATATTAACAAATAATAATATTTGGTTAATTTATAATTTCTTTAGGAACTATTTTAAGTTTATTATTTATTTTATATCACTTATTACCATGTTACTAAAATTATATAATTATTTAAGTTCATATCTGACATTTTGTTGATATTCAATACTTGATTTGAAAATGAACTTGGTACAATGTAAATAGGACATGTGGTCATAAGTCCATAATCTCTATAATAATATTCATAAAATAAGTATCACTTTTATATATCCATTATACCTTTTAATTAAACCATTAATTATGAAAATAATAAATTAACAATGTTATAATCATGGAGACGGTACGTCGTACGTACGCATGAGTAACATCTTCATTTTTCATTGATCATTATGGAATTAAGATAATTATTATTTTATCTTTACATAATGATAACATAATAATTAATATCATATTAATAATATAAATATACTTATATATATCATATAGTTGATGTAGTGAATAAAAATGAATCACATGGCTTTGTGAAGGTGACAATTCTCACATACGCACGAACAACATTATCATTTTCATGTGCTTGGAAAGTAAGAATTTAATTGATATATTATTATATAATAATTATTAATATGTATATTAATATCACATATGAACATTATTTTCATCATTATAACCCGTCTTTAAAGATGGTGATGAAAAACGAACTATATTGGTTCGCGAGGCGATAGTCCGTCATACACACGAATGAAAAGTTCATTCCAATTTGATGAAAATAGAGACAGATTCAGATGATTGTATTAACATAACAACATACCAGTATATTTATAATATTGGATTTATTATTTCTACCTGGATTAAATATATTTAAAGGAAGTGGAAGAATAAATAAAATATAAACACTTAATTAAAAAACATTACCTTTCTTTCAGATGATCACGTTTATTAACACCATAACACCTTTAAAAGGGTCTTATTCCTAAAATAAGGCCTATATAATGTGGGAGGTATTATAGGAAGTTTTTTGGGTAGATATTGACCAAACCAAATGGTTCTTTAAGTGTAAGTGTTCGAGAAGAGTGGGCACCTTTTATAGAACAGGGAAGGGGGACCCTTGGAAACTCTTACAATATTAAATTACTATAAATTAAATTTTCAATCTAAATGACTCAAAATTGATAAATTTAATATATAAGATTAATATATTTCTAAATACTCTCATAAAATAATTTTTAGACATGTATTTAGTTTATTTTAAACCCTATCTTTTCGGTTTACACTTTAATTTTCCATTTTAATTTATATTGTGGTAACAATAGCTTAAATATTAAAGGGATATAGATATTACTTATATCGGGTAAATTTATCATAATTGGAAACTTAATGAACTTTTATACTTTATAATATCAAATTTTTAATTTTAAAATATTTTTAATATTTTTAAAAATTTTAATAAATTATTGTTTTTATAAAATATCACTTTTTTCAATTTTTACACTATTTATTTCATTGGATTTAAATAAAATAAAAAATATGGATATAACTTTAAAAAGAAATTTAATATAGTTATAAAATTTCATATTCGCTTATAAAATTAGTTTATTGAATAAAATATTTCAAATTATAATTATTTTAAAATTATTAGTATCATTTGTTTGATTATCCCTTTAATAAATCTATTATTCCATCATCATTGTTTCAAAATTAAATTTAATTATTTAATATATAAAAATTATAAATAAAATACCATGATGTATTTAATCTCATTATATTTATAATTAATATTTATAGTATAATATATCACTTATATAACCCCATATTAAAAAAAAATTTATTAATAAGAGACATGATTATGACATTTTTGCCTTTACTATGAATTAAATGTTATAAATGTCATAATCACATGAAAGTGGCTTCCAAAGACCATCATTTCGACCCAAGGATTTTATTTATCATCTATAACTTATAAAATAATATTATTAAAGGTGTTAGAGTAGTTTTATTTTATTATAATATTATTTTTACATTTAATTACATGATTTACCTTTAACCATGGTAAATAAAATACTAAAGTTACTTTTCACCAAAAATTATTTTAATCCAATTAGATCACATATTTCATAATTATTACAACCATGTATGTCCATTTTTGAAAATTAAATTCACAAAAGTGACTAAAATTAATTTAAAGTTAATCTCGCTGATTGATTGAAGAAAAGAGTTTTTAAAAAGTAAAAATCATCAAAAGATTGACATGTGTTTATATCCAATTTAAATATGAAATTACTTATAATGGAAAATATTATAATAAATTATAAAAAAATTATATAATATTACCATAAAACCATGTAAAATTATAATCTAAAAATATAATTAAATTAGATGAAAAGGCAGTTTTGAGTTAAAACGCATTTTTTTCACTATTCATTAAAAAATTAATTTTATCAGAAGAATACCAAAAATTCAACCAAAGTGAATTTTTATGTACCTATTATAAATAAGAAGTAAATTCTTTCAAATATAACCTATAAAAGTGAAAAATATATATATATTTAAAAAGGGTTCTCCATCAATAGGCGGTAAAAATACATTTTTAGAAAAACACTCATTTTATCCATAAAATATTATTTTTTCTTATATAATGTCCAGAAAAAAATAAAAGATGATTTTAAAAAATCATAGTGAATTTATATTTCATTAATATAATCCAACAATATTTATTTTATTATTTTATAAAAATAATTATTTGTACTTAAATAGTTTTTCATAAAAACACATCCTTTATATTCAAATGGTTTTTTTTAATTTCCTAGTTAATTTGGTAATACATGAATCATTATATATACATGAGTAAAACCTATTTTTATAATTTAGTTAACATTATTCATTACCTCCATTCTAACATTGAGTTAATAACTACCGTACTAAATAATAATATTCAGTTGTTCATTTAAGCTTGATTTGGCGTATTATATATGCTATCAAACATTGTGTATCCTTTTAAAAACTCAGGATATTACATTTAAAAAGAAAATTTTGTGTTACATTAGAAATAATAATTAGTACATAAAAATAATTTTTTCAAGGAAAATTATAAGAATCAATTATAGATTATGGAATATATAAAAAGTAATGGGTAGACCTATTACATTTGCATACAATGTATAGGGGGGAATTATTGTTATTGGTGATGTTTCTTTTCATGGCGAGTCATTATTTTTCATTTTTATTTATGTTCTAATATATAGTTTCAATATTATTATTATTATTTAATTATGTTATAAGGGTTACCACCTAAATGTTTTTAATGAAATATAACTATCACATGTTTGTAAGGATCTCACATGTTATCTTCTAATAGGAAAGATAATGTTTACTCTATTGATCTAGATTACCTTTAATGAAATAACTTTTCTTCTCTCATTTTTATTGTGGATAAGTCTTGTATTTTTTATAGGATATTAAAACACTAAAATTTTTGGATCATAGATAACTTCCTAAGAGAGTAATTGTGAATAATATTCTGGAACATATGTTTAATTATTCTAGGGTATATGACCCATGCCAATATGGTAGGAAATAAAATTATAGTTTTAAATATTATTCCAAAGAAAGTTAAATATATTTAAATGGGATAATAAGAGTATATTAATTTCATAAAATTACTTTCACCAATAACCTTGTTACATTATTACTATCAACACATCTCTCCCTTGCAATTGATAAGAATCGATAAATAAATAGGGGCACAAGGAATTTTACTTGGTTCACACAAACTTGGAAATTAGACAAATAATAAAATGTTTATTTTCTTATGTAATAGACTAACTAATTGTGCTTATTATTTCATATAATTTATAGTGGTCTCACTAACCCTCTAGTTTTACAACCCTCAAAAAACAGAGTACTTGTGTCTCTTAATCAATCAAAATTCTCAAAATACCTCCAAGATAAAACTTTCTCAATCTCTATGAACAAAAAATGATTCCAAACTAATAGTGGTGTGTAAATTATCTCCACCTTTATTTATTTGATGAACCCTCTTAAATTATAGTGATATTACCTCCAATAACTTTCTTTTCTTCTCTATAACTTCCATCACTAATCTATATTTCTCTACTTCCTCTCTATCTAATTTCATGATACTACTAATTATTTTGAAGAAATGTCTCTCTAATATATTTAGAGTCTCCATATTTTCCCTTTAACATACCTTCAATTAATCCTTATTATCATGGGAAAATTCATCCAAAAACCTACTTTGAAACTGAGTCAAATATTCTTATTCAATCCTCAAATCATCTTCCTAAAAGATGGAATATTTGATTATGGAACTCTACTAACTCAACCTCTTCACGATGTGATCATTACCATAAATCAAAGATCCTAATTCTACTATAAACCACATTCTAGGACTAAAATCTTTACCAGAACCATCATGTTATGAAATTTCACTTTGTTTCATGTTATTAATAACCTCTGAAAATTATAGCTTGCACCCCATAAAACACATCAGGGTGAAAAATTCAAAATACTCCTTTGACCAACTCCCCATTACATGACACGTATTATTATTTAATGATAAAAAAGTTTTCTCTAAATAGATCAAAGAGAAAATTTTATAGATCCCCCTTCATAGTGTGAACCTCCACTATGATGTGGATAACATTGAATAGAAACATCTATAGAAATATATCTACACCCCTTTGAAATATGTCCATACTTACCATAATGTTATTATTATGTTGTGATATAGGGGTAAGGGGAATTTCCTTTACATACGAGGGTTATTATCAAAGTACCCTTATGCACAATCTTCTAATGTACAGGTACTTTTCTTTTTTCTCAACCCATATCAACCCTTATGTATCTCAATAAGACTTCTCTAGGACTTTTTATTATTCCACCATCTATAGAGTAACCTATATTTATTGTCCTGGATGACTCTAACATAATTCATTTAAAAAACATTCATGGTGTTAACCTCATGGATATATCATTACTTGTTCCCTTATTAGCCACATTTATACATCCTGGGAGATATTATACATTGAGGTAACTCTAGCCTTAGATAATTCTCTATTAACTTCACTCACAGAATGATCCTTCCAGTCACAGTATGGTTCCTTCATGAAACCCCCATATTACATGATGTACTTATAATACCTACAGGATACATGTTACTAATTATTAATGAAGTTTTAAAATGTTTTGGAAGTTATTAAAATATCCCTGTTAAAAAAATAACCTAAAATCACTCAAATTGTATTTTCTTTAATAATTTATTCTTTTTTATTGAAAAATCATTCCAAATGGATTCACTGCATTTTCATCTAAAAACTTCAAAAATGACCAGAAACACATTCTAAAACCCCTTTCATTCATATAGTTTATCTATAATTCACTAAAAACCAACTCTAATACCACATGGTTCAATGTCATTTTGAGAAAAAAGAGTTAACTGAAAATTTACTCAAAAAAACTTAGTTGATATTTATGCTACTAAATACCTATGAACCATGTATCTTCCCTTGAAAAAACATTCAAGTACTCTCCCCCTTTCTAAAAAATAAGCATAGGAAATCCCCCCTTTTTCAATAGTAAGGAACACAAGTAGACATCCTCATATTAAATCATGGTTGTATTCTCTTTAGAATAGTATGGGTAAATTCTCCCACTTTATCAACGTACCCAAGTAACACTTCCCTAAATGTTCATAAGAGATGTTTAGAAATCCCAACATTAAATCCAATAAAATCACCATACCATTCTATAAATAGAAAATTATATTGGGGACACTAAAAAATAATAATATTTTTCTAGAAGGGGTATATATTTTTATAAAAGTGTGTTTCCCATTGGTAAAAAAATTAGCAATAAAAAATTTCATTTTACTAAATTTTTGGTAAGAACGCTTTCGCTAAATTTTATTATGATAGATAAAATAGTTTTGTTTAAATTCTAATAATAATAACATATAATACATATGTTTATATTGGTTAAAAAAAATTTAAATATATTCATATTATATATTTATTTATTAATAATATTATTACCAACATTTATCTCCCCATCGGAAATATTATTTACAATATTATAAGAATAATAAACAATTAATATTTATTTTTAAATTATTTTTAATATAAAATATTATGTGTGGGTATTGCAAGATTTATTTATAGAATTTTATATTATATTTTTTAATATAATTATATATATTATATTTACTATATAATAATAATAAAATTTTCTTATATGAAACTCCAAAAAAATAAAACTTTATTTTAAAATAAACGTTCAAACATAATTTAAATGCAAGTTAATCAACAAAATATTTTTCTCATACATCGAGTGTCACAACCCTAATGCACAATAGTAATGGTATCCATATATTTATGTAGGTCCCATTTCTTGGGTATCCCTTTTCATACACATATGGGTGGAAGTATATATCTATGAGATAGGTATAACTATCATGGTTCACCAAACAAGTACCCTTATTTACATTTTTTACAGGTCCCCTTTATTTAACTTATTTTTCTGGATAGAAGAAGATATCTATGAGATAGTTTTAACTGTCATGGTTTACTACTCTGGTAAGAAATTCATTTTTCATACACTTTTGGATGGAAGAAATTCATCCCCTATCACCTGTTGGAAACAAAAATGTGTGAATAAATCATTAAATAGTAAAATGCAAGTTCATTTTAAAGAATTAATAAAGAAATTTCCAATATGTTATATAAAATTACTACATGGTCAATAATAAATCACTGAATCATAACAAGATAGTAACAAAAGTGTTTATTATCCCAATACAATTATTTTCTTTACATATATTTCAAAAAAATCACAACATGGGGAAAATGATATATAGGAGGAAGAATAAACTACTTTTACTTTTTACCATTGATATTCTCATGGGTGCTTCTAAATTTTGTTAGATATGACTAGAATCATCTCCCATTCATGATATATAGATTTCTTTTCATGTGTTTTAGTGTTCCACCACTCAAAACTTGCATCCACCTCTGATGATGAATTTGGGAGAGTCCTAGACAACCATAGTCCCCTCTGATCACAAAATTTGGTCCATCTATGACATTAGGTACATAAGGGTACACCTTAAAAAATATCCAATCACCCCAACTCTGTAAATGAGTTGAAATAAGTTTTTTTTTGTTTTGGAATATGTTTAATAGAGAAGCACTTTAAATAATTCATGAACTGGTCAATGGGAATACATACTCTTACAAGAAACTGGATCCTTAATGGTTGAATCAATGTAGGAAACATGGATGAAGTCACAAGTCCGTGTATATGTTGATAATGTTTCATACCTATTAGAATTTATTTACCAAAAAACATCATTTATAATAAAAGTGAGACTAACATAGTCAATTAAGCTTAAACTGATAAAAACAAAACTAGGAACATAAAATACATTTTTTCACAAACTATTAAGATGTAAAAGTAATGAAAAATATTACCAGTCATGGTAGATTCCAATAATTCCATGGTCAAAAATACCACCCAATATCAATGAAATTCAATGTGGAACTACATTAATCACCTAGACAATATTAGATACAAGTTTTATAACAATTCCTCCAAAAAATGTGTTCATGTCCAAGATATTGTGTATGGTTACAATCCCTAGTTTCAATTTCAATGATATATTATAGTATGTGATCCTCCTAGACAATGGTCACATGTCATCTTCAAACAAATTAACACCATTTTTTATAATATTGATCCTTGATAGTGATTTTGTTAACCTACCCAGCTACTTTGGAATTATCCCAACACCAAGTTCTCCCTTGGCTAGGGATACCATTCTCAAACATTTTTCTAACCTGGAACACCATGCATAGTTTGGATCTTCATTTTTTTACTTTGTTTTTAGTATTAAATAATAAAAATATATTCACGAGAATTCAAGAATAGAACATCATAAGACTATATATATTAGAAAGATACATACCTAATTGTTTTTCTATGAAATGGGATGCCAACATGTGTTTGGCATTCATTATATTGTATCATATATTCCTTCTTAATTTACCTACAAAAAATATTTAAAATATTATTAAAACAAAAAAAAATTACTATCTTGAATGTTTTATTTGAAGTGTACATTAGCATTAAATGGTCTTCAATGTATATAAATGGATATTTTCAATCATTATTTATAAATAATAAAATAAGTAAAACAATTATTTATAATTAATAAATAAATAAAAACTAAATAATGTAAAATAAAGTAAATTTTGGGATAACCCCAAAAATGGCTCTATATTTTTAATTATCTGTGGCTGGATAGTGGTATCCCCTCATCAATAGTCTAAATAAAGTATAGTTTTTTTAAATAAACAAAAAAAAAGTTTATTTTTACCAATATTTTTATTTAAACATTGAGTTGATAAGACCCCATAAATTGTGTTCATATTTTCCCCCTTCTAACTTGAAATATATCTTTATTGAATAGAGGTGGGAAAAAGTAATAGGTGTGATCCCCTATTTGATAAAATTTATCCACTTATTCAATGGATGAAACTTGACATCCTCACTGTGTTTGGTTGAGTTTGGGTCTCCACGATGCATCTCTTGGTGATCTCAGGATCATATATAAAATTTAATTACTCCAAATTTACCTTCAAAAAGAATAAGATCCCTCAAAAGTGATTTAGTGAACAGAAATTTATTGGAACTTAAAATCCCTTACAAATAACTTTCTATCGAACACTGATTCAAAACACAACGGTAGAAACTAATTCCTTAAAACCCCAATTTTACTCGACTATATCATTCCTAACAATAGATTTTTTGCAATGGATCAGCACAAATAGTCTCACTGAACTTGAGTAAGCCAGCATCTTGGCAGTGAACCTTCATCATGGAACCAGATCTAATTACATTCACCAAACTCATACAGCGACACATGATCCTACAAATAAAATATATGTGAAGGGGTTCAAGTAGGTTTTTGGGTGTTCTACTCAAATGAATACTCCAATAGGATTATTTCAAATGAAATTGTTCCCATCCAAATAAGTAAGTTCATAACACAATCCTCTTTCCACACCATGGATATATATAAACTTCATATCTTGCTTTTTCCATTGTATAAGGGGACCATATATGACCATGTAACCACTATGGTGTAACATCCTATCCACTTCTATGAAATATGTTGCATTATAAGCAGTAAAGGGGATCAAACATCAAGAGTAGTGAACCAGGTCAAATAAAAATGAATGAAATTGAAATTTGTGAGTGAAAAGTGTGGTAAAAAATTAAGTAAAACACATGTGTAATTATAAAAAAATATGTTTCAAATGACACAATAACAAAAACACACACACACTCACAAAATAAATGAGATAAAAAGATATAGATATAAAATCTTACTCACAGCAATAGAAGAATTCTTCTCAAGGTGCGTTAATGGACTTTAATGAAATCAATTATAGGATCATCAATTATAACATCTTCAACATCCAATATTGTTGCATTTATATCATTATAATCAATTGAAATATTAGTTTTTAAGCCATCGACTTTTGGTATGATATAAATTGTAACACGTTTAGGAGTGAACTCTTCTTCCATTTCATGTATGATATATTCTTCATCAAAAACCTCAAGTAAATTTTTCCACAATAAATATATAAACCAAACCTAGATTGCCTAATATAATTTTAATAAACAATAATTAAAAAAACATACAACACACAAGAATAGAATTAATAAAATCTTTTTAAAAATTTCTTGAGAAAAAATTATGTAGCCATAAAAACATGGGAATATCAAGGAATACAATCATAATACGTATTAATGATAGTGAGGATTATGCTTATATGATGCTACACTAAAAAATTTAATTGAAAAAATTGAACTTTTATTCATACCCATCACATTCTATTAAATCCAAACATAATGAAGTCACAAAAAAATATCAACGCACTATTACTGATTCGGCCTTTAACTGTGTTGGCCTTTATCAGTCCTACCAAAAAGCACTGATAAAGGTACCCTTTATCAGTGCTTTTTTAGTACTGATAAAGGGTAAACTTTATCATTACTTTTCTTTAGCGCTAATAAAAGGTGGCCTTTATTAGCGCTTTATTTTTTACTCTCGTAAAGGGTGTCCTTTATCAATGTTTTTTTAGTGACGATAAATGTCACGACTAAAATAAAATAATTCAACAAATCCAAATTAAAAATAAATAAATTAAAAAAAATTAAAAAACTTGTTAATTAAATAATTATTGACAAAAATGAATAAATTTAATATGATAAATATAAATTATAAATGTTAATAAATAGTATATATTAAATATATATATATATATGTAAAATGAATATAATGAAATAATTAAACAAATAAAAATAAAAAATAAGTATTTTAAGAAAAATAATAATAATAATTAGTTAAATAATTATTGATAAAAATGAATAAATTAAATATACATATATATATTATAAATATTAATAAATAGAATATATTAAATATACATATATATGAATGTATATAATATTTCCTAAAATATGATTTACATAATACGAAATAATTATGCTTTAAATTAAATAGGTCATATATTTAGTGAAGAATAGTTTATAATTAAAAATTAATATGAATTAAAAATACTGACTAATTGCCTTGAGTAATGGACATAATTGAATATCATTTTATTTTTAAATTTAACATATATCAAACATGTGTTATGTTGATTTCACATACATATATGTAATTAATTCATTTTTATATACAATGTGGAGACACAAATATTTACATAATTAATGAAATATTATATAGAAACACATACACCTAATATTTATGTAATTTGCTCAAATTTTATTATTCATTTTAGAATTTCATTATAAAATGATAAATTTAATATATTATATATTTAATCGGTAATTTTTTTTATTTATTTTTAATTTTATTATAGTTACTTATTAATTCATTTTTTATTTTTTTATTTTTTTATTTTCATTTTTGCAAATTTGATCATTTTCTGTTATTTATTTATTTATATTTATCTAATATGTTTTAATATTTTCAATATGTATTCATCTTTAATTCAAAATGTATCCATATTTTTTTAATATCTTATATTTCATAAATAAAACTTATCCATTTTTTCAATATTTTTAAAGTGTACTCATTTTAAATTATTCAATTTCACTCATTTTATCATGCATGCATTTAAAATTATATATTCATTAATAATTTTAAAAGTATGTTTGTAAATATTTATAAATAAATATATTTATAAATATATATTTACTATATTTATAAATTTATATATCTATGATTATAAATAAATAGATATTATTTTTAAAAAATTATTTATATAATTATAAATAAATGATTATATATATTTAAATAATTATAAAATTTTAATTAATTTATTTAAATAATGAAAATATTTAATATATTTATATTTATATTTATATAAATTTATTAAATATATATATAATTATATAAATATATATAATGATATAAATATATAAATATGTGTTATTTTTATTTTTTAGAAGAATTGATATAATTATATTTTTAAATAATTATAAAATTATGATAAATATTTTTAAATAATTAAAAAAATATAATAAATATATTTAAATAATAATGAAATTATAATAAAAATATGTAAATAATGAAAATATTTATTTTATTTATATACATATTATATATGTAATTATATTAATATATATAATGACATAAATATATTTATAGTTACAAGATTATAATAAATATATTTAAATAAGAAATCTATTTACCATATTTATATTTTTATTTATTTATTAAATATATATATATATTATAAATATATATATATATATATATATAATAACATAAAATATTTATAATTATAAATAAATAATTATAAATATATGTTCAAATATAATTATGAATGTATATTTACTATATTTATAAAATTATATATTTATAATTATAAATAAAAAAATTAATTTTCCAAAAGATGTATTTATATAATTATAAATAAATAATTCAATATTTAAATAATCACTACTAAAAATATGGCTTATAATAGCACTAAAAACCGCCTTTAACAGCGCTAAAAAATAGTTTTTAATCTCAGCGAAGATAAAGGGGGTCCCCTTTATCAGCGTTAAGCAAGCGCTGATAAAGGTAGTCTTTATGAGCGCTATTTTCAGCACTCATAAATGTATAATATATCATCGCTAAAAATGGCGTTGATAAACACTACCTTTATCAGCGCTATTTTGAGCACTGATAAAAACTACCTTTATCAGCGCTCAAAATAGCACTGATATATTATCCATTTATCAGCGCTTAACTAGTGATGATAAAGGCCAAAGATCCTGTGAAAAATCAGAACCTGCAAAGAACCTACCCAACACCTGCACACATTACAGCACCTGCACAGAGCACAAACAACACTTGCACACAGCACAAACAACACCCACACACAAAGCATAGAAGAACAAAAATGATACATACATTTACTTGAAATCATGAATACAAAACAACACACTACTATATACATTTCAAAAAATGTTTAATTTGGTTACAATTACATTTATCCAACAAACAGTTAAAAAACAATGATGTTCCATCCTTTTTTCATCCATCCGCTCTAAAAAATTGTCGTCCATGGCGGTGGTTTCCGAACAAAGCATTCAAACTGAGGAAAAAGATTTCACCTACATAATAAAACCAATATTATGTTATTAATACAATAATGAAATAAAGTATGGGGTTGATAAATGTAATTATACTAGTGAGGCACAAAACATAAAATAACCAATTAACGAAGATACACAATTAGGTCAATGCCCTTACCTCAACCAGAAGTCCAATAAACTATCCTCAGTTCATACCAACCACAACTGAGTCCATGATCACATGTATTAATGTCCAACAACATTAAATTCCATAATTAGTTAATTTTAACCAAAAATCTAGCATGGTATAATAGGTGCCAAACTCATCGTGTAATCCAACAAAGCCAAAATGCTAAGAAACTAGGTATGATCCACTCCTGATACACCCCTAAGCCTAGAAAACACTAAATCCCCAATCTATATTACTAAATTTATGACAAATTAATCCTAAATTTTTGAAAACCCATAAATACATCTTCCACATAATATAATCTGCATCAAATAATGATTGATTACTAGTTTATGAAATTTTGAGACATGCTCTATGAGTCATATATAAAAGTCCCATGAAGAACAATGATTTATCCATACAATGGTATAATAATTACACCTAGAACCCTAAAAACTGAATTAAAATCTTTGATCAAGAAGTTATATAAGAAAGGAAGATGTTGGAGAAGATACCACATTGATTCGAAATGGCAAACAATCGATAATCCACTCAGGTCTAAGGTGAAGGAAGGAGGGGAATGGGGTTTGGCCACCCCCTAAGAACTTGGTGCCCAAACGAAGAAACCTGAGGAGTTTTATACTTTATAAACCCATCACCCACATAAAAATAAGTTTTAATTCATGTTACATGAAATGAACCAAGTGGTGACATCACTATATTTTGGGTCCAAACCCTTACTTGACATCTTTTCCCCAATCACGACCATTATCACCCTATTAAATGCATTCATGTTGTGAATTACCCTTTCACACTATGAGTAGCCTAATGCTACTAAATTTCAATAGAATTACTACCCAAATCATCCTTTATATCCTCCCAAAACCCAATGACATCCCTCTAGCCCCAATACATTTCTAAAACACCTATTAAAACTGGTATATTGTACCTTTTTCGATGATTTTTTTGTTATTATGGAATTCTATAATTCCCCATTAGAAGTGTACCAATGAACTAATCATATGTTATATGATATTCCATAAATATTCTTGTGTCCATGTATTAGATGAGATATCAATGAAAATTTATCTCATTAGTATACATACCAACACATCAAATCCGAGCATTAATGACCTTCAAGTTTTCTTCAACTACTTCCAATTCGGACATGGGAGTGGGACAAGATTTTTGTGGGATATTAGGTTAGATTTTCATGTACCCCTCTATGGAAGAATTAAATATGTGTTTTGATCAATTTGATGACCAAATAATCTCAATTTATATACATTTTATATGAAAAAAATTATAAGAAAATCAAAATTCAATTTTTAATTGAGATTATCTTTTTACATGGATTTAATTATACTATAGTATTTTATAGGGAACCTCGTTTTACATCTTGTTTTTGGGGAGGTCCCTATGAGAAAGTGGGATTCCATGTATGATTGAGCATGACATATGTTTCTGACTCTTTCTATAGGGGCATGTTGCCTGGATCATATTGACGTTTGATGGCGGTGCATTGTACCACACATTCATTTGTTACAAAGGTGAGTGACATTCATAACTTATAAAGAGATATATTCTCCTTGATTGAAATAGGGTGATGGGATGTCGTTCATTCCATCCATGGATTCCTCCTCAGAATTCATTACCTAGTTTGAGTCTCCCTTATAGAATAAGACGTTTTTCATGAAACTTGTTCTCGGTTCCATCTCTTTATGGATGATGGTTAATTATAATGATTATATCAGGACATTCCAAAGGTTCATTCTAGGGAATAATTCTTCGGTTAGGAAAGTATTCACATTGGTAATCAGTGGAATGTATGTACACTAGAACATTGGCCATATGTATTCATCGTCGTCAAAGGGATTCTCAACGAAATGGAAACCCATGTTTAACTTGTGGTATTCCATGATTTTAACATCCCACAAGGATAGAGGGTCATGATTTAATGTCTTACAGAGATGTAATGGGTGGATCAAAACACTTATAAAGGTGGATCAGGTAGGTACATCTCTAAGAGGGAGCACCTGGAATGTTTACCTGATAGATGGATCAAAACGCCCAATGAGGCCTGACCCAAGTGTGGTGCATCCCATAAAGGTCAGGTTTCTCATTTTGAAGACTTATTCAGACGCCACTAAGGGGAAAACATGAGGGAAAATAAGAGAAGGTGTACCCTAGTGAGGGGGTCACCATGGTTTACCATTGGTTGGTATTTAACCTCATGGAGGCTTCCTATGTACCCTATTTAGAATACAAGGATCAAAACCCATATATTTAAAAGAGGTATGTTTTGGGTATTACCCATGGTTAGCTTCCCTTCACACTAGGAATACTCTTGGTTGGATGAGTATGGGTTTTGTGGGGCTTATGCATTGTCAGATTCCCAGGTTCTTCCAAGAGTAGCAATGGGATGAATGGGACATACGTGCAAAGATGGACCATGTGAATGGTGTGATCCTTGTAAAGAGGCATGAGGCACAAAATACATGTGTATCTGTCTGTAAACATTATTTATGGTGGCCATGGGGCTCATCAGACTCCCCATACCTTCCATAAACACCTCAAAACATCACGAGGACCAGATTCTACATGATGGTGCATCACAGGGTTGATTCTTTTGATGATGTACTGGTCATTTGAGCTTGGATTTCATCTCAACCAGCCTTTCCCTTACTTGAATTATCCTAGGACGCATATTTTGGTTCCAAACAATCCCTCAATGATACCGATTATCTCATGCATCTACCTCGAAATAATTGTTCAAGTCAAACAACAACACATGTTCTCAAATAAAAGTTCAAACAAATGAGATGCAGAACATTGAAATTTTTTAAAAATGAACCAAGGGGTACACATGTGCTCAAATACTATCTATTAATGTTGAATCTGATCCCTCTACTTTAATTTCAGAAATATTTATATTTAAGACCTATATATAACTGAAAATGGTGGATATAGACCATATTTGTTGTTTCCATCCATCGTTTGTTGGAAAATGGATTTTTTTGATCCTCGGTGGTTTCATCATTCACCCCATACACACTGCACACCATCATGCCTTACTTCAATATTGATTTGTTCAAAGATAAATAATATGAATCCGGGGATAGAAAACATTGAGTAATAAATTAAGATTTCAATACATTGGAGCATTCTCAATTCACCAAAGAAGGTTGGAGGATAATCAATGATCATATATAGATAACATAAGTAGTAGGAATTCACCTTTATCCTATTTGTGTACAATCTTCTATCAGGTATGTTGCCCATTCATTTTTAAAAACATGTATATCATCTTCTGAATATGAGTTTTTGTGAAAGTCATGGTAGTACCGAAAAAATATAAATGCACAAAGGATTAATAAATATTTTAAATGAGTTCATAATTATTTTCAAAAATACATCATCAGGGATGCTAGTTTGTTGATGAAATACGATCTCTTTCATAAATTTACAAACATAATAACCACAGTCCTTTTCGTTTGTTTGTTTTGGACACTGCAGAAACATCGACAATAATAAGTAATTTGTTTTGATATGTGTTTGGATAGTGAAATGTTATTATATATACCCGGATACTTTTCTAGTTGTAGATCTTGTAGGCTTTCTCATCCTTATGCACTGGATTCATTCCATGCATTAGACGATATTGATGCACTGCCCTATCATAACAGAATCCTCATTAAAAGATAACATAAATTATATAACTAGATGTTTAGTTTTAAAATGTTGGATCTAGTGTATTACAAATTAACAAACGCCATCATGTGTGGTCGGTTTGTTGGATATCCATGCGTTGAATCCAGAAAATAAATCTTTGGAGTATCCAAATTGACTGTAATCAGCATCCAATGATCCCTAAAAATACAAAAAGGAATAAGTAATGAAATAAATGAAAATATAGTTGATATGATTAAATTGTAGAGTTTTACCCCTGTATCGTTGGTATTAATAAGATTCTATCCTCTGTAATTTTGTTTTCAAACGATTTGAGCAGGGATGACATTATTGCAGCCTCTTTATCAGAATCTATTTTTTCTTTTAAAGAGGTGGTGTGAGGACTAACGAGTCCAAATTTTTTTTCATGGGGAAATCCCTTAAATTGTTTCTCATATATACATTTTTGAAAAATATAAAATGTATTTAGTCATAATTATCAGAGTATATCATATTTTGTAAAATCAAATCATGAAAACTTACCTCATGTATACATTTACAACTGAGGCAACTAGCCTTTCATACTTGTAGAGTTCATTTACATTTTCATCACTAATGAAATTTGTTGTTTCCGCTCCATACATATATTTTTGGAAATCAACTGTGTGAGTATTTCTGTCTTTCAACTTTGTATCCACATGAGCCTGTAATGATATTAACTGTGGATATAGAACGGGCGGGGTGAAGGTGCTCTCAGTAGACCGTTTCAATCGGTTGGTTGATCCTTGAGATAGTTTTGAGCTGATATTTCGTTTCACCCCATTGCCTTTTTCATTCTGTAATAACATTCATCAGTTCAGACCTTTTTCATTAAATGTTAAAGGTCCAGCTTGAAAAATAAATTGGAAATGGATACCTTTTTGTCGAAATGTTTTTTTACAAGAACTTTCGGTCATGCGATGAATGTTCCAACATCTTGTTCAACCATATGAATGTATTCATCGTCATTTGGATTAGGTAGCTCATCACTTGGATCATTAGCTATGTTAATTGACACTCTAAGATGATCTTTTGGAATCTTTCAGTTGTGTAGCATGTCGTTTTGTATATTGAACACTATAACCCTCGCTACAAGGCGATAGGTGGGATTTGATAAATATATATCACAATCATTTTCACCCTATGGAATATTAGTATAGGAAAGGTATCAATGTCTATGTAAATAAAATTTAACAGAAACAATTATTAAAACATTGATTACCTCATCTAAGTCAGGTTTTTTAGGGGAATGGCTCGCCTCAAAGCTGGTGGGGGTGGGGCGGGATCGTCACACATGGGTTGTTGTTGAGTTGTTTCTTCTCTTTGCCTCTCCCCCATCTATTTTTCTGTCATATCTCTCTGGTATTGTAATTATTCTTGGAAAATAGATAAATTTTCTTGCAGATTTTCCATTTTTTTCATTTTGATCATCCACTTGTTTTTGTTTTTGAAAATATGTTCGTGGTGTCACCCCAAAACTCGCACCTCTTACGCGGCCATACTGTTCTGGCTGATTCAAGGCTTCTGAAAGTATGTTTGCATCTGGTGTGGTTGTTGTTGATTCTTGTGACTATGTCAGATATAAAATATATAAAAATAAGTTGTTATTGTAATTTAATAGTGATTTAAAGCAAATCAAATTTATATTATGTCATACTTACACATGTTTCCCACACTTTTTGTGTGTTTTCATCTATCAGTACCCCATATTTATTTACACGAGCCTCCTTCCATACCACATGGCATGGGATGGATATTGATTTTTATTTTGATTCATAAATCTGTATATAAATAGAGAAACGTGGTTATGGTGTTGTTTTAAGTCACATACTAGTAGTAGGGTAGATTTAAAAGATGTACCAATTTTTTCTCAAGTTCAGCATACCCCATCCTTGCTTTACAGTAAGGGTACGCTGGTTATGTTGTGTGTTTTTTATTTTCAACACTCAGTAGCTATTTCATAAATAAAAAACTGTCAATTAGAGTGATGAATATAAGAAAACATCAAACAATGTATTACCCCACACAATGTACCTGAAAAGTATGCTCCCCACAACGGTTGCTAAACGCATCACACGCTCCTTGGGATATCAAGTGTGCGTAAAGAGGTGGTGGGTACGGATTGATTTTCCCTTCTGCATATTTATGATGATATTTCATTAAAATTGTGCAGAAAACTCTATGAATCCTTCCTGAAACTCTTAATACATATTCCTTGTGCGAGGCATCTACTATAAATGCACTCTTCAATGGATAATTAAGAGTAAGTCAATGTTTTGTTATTTTATTTTATTTTAATAAATTAAAAAAATGATATCATAGTGTTACTGTAATCTCTTCCCACATTAGTGTCTTCATCCCAGTGAAAAAATGGTGCCACGACTGTACATCAATCGACACGCGTTTCTGAGTGATGATTCCAATATAGCTACTAAATATGGCCCTATTGGGGTTAACATGTTGGCCCTGCTTATTCCATCCCACCTCAAATTTGATGCCTTCTTCTTTTTCCTTAAGTATTTTGGCTAACACTGTAAAACTGTGACGCTCTTGTTTTTTTCTCTTTCAAGGTTTCATTTCCAACCATTACCTCAAAAGTAGCATCCAAATCTTCCCCCAGAGCACTAGCATCGGCAATGGGACCAGCAGCAACAGGTTGAGAAACCTGTTGTACCTCAGCACCGAGACCAGCAACAACAGGTTGAGAAACCTATTGTTGCTCTGCACTAGGACCACCAGCATCTAGTTGAGAAACTTGTTGTTACTCTGCAGTGGTACCACTAGCTGTTGGTTGAGAGACCTTTTGTGCCTCGAGATTGGGTGCATCAGCAGGTGAAGAAGTCATTATTTTTATAAGTGGTTTAATATTTAATTTAGATTACATTAAAACAGAAGTGAGCATATAATAACATAACGTAACACAATGTATGTTACAATAAACAAATAACCTGATTATTGTACTCTATTGTTTTTCTTTAAAGGCTGAAGAGATTTGAATCCTCTATCGACTATGTAAATCCCTTCATTGTGGTCTCCTCTGACATACAAAACGTCATCTACATTGGGACTACTGCGAAATGATTGTGAAGTTCCTATAAAAGGGTCAACCTCTGTTGAACTTTCATCTGACCCTTTAGTTGTTTTTTTCGATAACAGAACAATTGACCAATTTTGGTTTGCGGGGTCTAGAACATTAAATACTTGTACTGCCTGTGATGCCATTATAAATGGTTCATCTTTCTCCCCTTCCTTACTGAAATCAACTTTCACGAATCCTAATTATTCTATTTAAACAGCACTCCTATTATCAACCCACTTGCATTGAAAAATTGGCACTTTGAATTTCGTATAATCCAACTCCCATATTCATTTGATGATGCTAAAGTATGACATATTCACATAAATTGGATTTTTGTCCTTAACACCAGAAACATGCATCATCTCAGACACAAGTGTAACCCCACTATTCTGCATGGTACTATCTTCATCATGTTCATTAGTATGGAATGTATAACTATTAACTGCATAAGCATTGTAAGATAATACGTGCACACTTGCTCCTCCGGCTAGCCATCGAAGTCGTTCTGAAATTGAGTCTGGATTTTCATCTAACTGCTTAAAATATGGTCTCAAAACCATCCTATAAACTGTTGATTATGTGTATCTGATATCCATTTTTCATCCCTAGATGGATTCAAACGCCTAAGAATTTCCTTGTGGGTTTGAACATATGGGTCAACGTCGAAACTGTTATACAAAACGTAAAGGTGGGCCTGCTCCAGATCTGTAATATTGATTGTGACAACCTCTCTTCCAGAAATTCCTTCACCCTCAAGACGCTCGGTGTGACGAGATCTCGGTAGGCCAACGATTTCAACACCAAACAGGTATTCGGTACAAAATTCAATAGCATCCTCAACAATATATTTCTCTGCAATACAACCCTCTGGACGACTTCGGTTTTTGACATACCCTTTCAAAATATTCATATACCGTTCAATGGGGTACATCCATCTATAATGTACAAGACCACATAGTCGAATCTCTCTCACCAAATGAACCATAAAATGAACCATCATATCAAAAAATGTCGGTGGGAAGAACATTTCCAATTCACATAATATGACAGCAATTTCTGTTTCCATAGTTGGAAATTTCACCGGGTCTATAACTTTGCTGCATATAGCTTTGAATAAGAAATAGAGCTTCGTTAATGTATGGCATACATTTTTGGGCAAAATGCAACGTAAAGCTATAGGAATAAGATCTTGCATTAAAACATGGAAGTCATGTGATTTCATACCCTTTAATTTTAAATCACTCATTGACACGATGTTCTTGATATTTAATGAATACCCCTCTGGAATATTTACATCATTCAAGAAGATTCAAAACTGATATCTCTCCTTCCTGGAAAGAGTGTAAGTAGAAGGAGGAAGAAATGTTCATTTTTCACCCTTCACTGGTGCAAACTCTTCTTGTATTCCCATCTCAACCATGTCCAATCCAGTCTTAATTCCATCCTTTGTTTTTCCGGGTGCATTTAGCAATGTGTCGATGACACTATCACATACATTTTTTTTCAACATTCATAACATCAAAAAAATGTCTGACATACAGAAAATTCCAGTATGGTAATTCAAAATAAACTAATCTCTTTTTCCAACCAGTTTTCATATGGTTTTTCGAAAACGGTTTACCAAAGGTAGTGTCCAAATATTTTACTTTCTCAAACAATTGATCACCTGTTAGTGGAGACGGTGTTGTACATTATTCTGAACTTCCGTCGAATTATTTTGTCTAAGATCGATACTTATGTCGTCGGGGTAGAAATCTTCAATGTCCTAGAAACACTGTTTTCGATGAATGTTTCAACCTAATTGACTGTGTATCTTGTTCGCAAACGGGACACCCTTGAGTTCCTTTAATGCTATATCCTGACAAATTTCCATAAGCAGGAAATTCATTTATCATCTCGTACAACATGGATTTCAAAGTGAAATGTTCATTTTTGTAAGCATCATACAGAGTAACACCTGAATCCTACAATATTTTCAAATCCTCGATCAATGGGGCCAAATAAACCTCAATATCATTACCCGGTTGTTTTTTGTCCTGATATAATCATAGATAACATGATGTATTTTTGTTTCATGCATAACCACGGTGGTAAGTTATAGTTTACCAATATAACTAGCCATGTACTGTGACTGCTTCTTTGAAAACCAAAATAATTCACCCCTTCTGTAGATAATTTCAAACGAAGGTTTCATGGCTCATTCCCAAATTTAGGATACTCGTGATCAATTCTCTTCCACTGAGGAGAGTCTACCGGGTGACGTAGTTTCCCATCTTTAATTATTGTATCTGCATTCCATGTCAATTTTCCTACAGTCTCCTCACTTCCATATAGGCATCTAAACCTAGGAATGATTGGAAAGTACCATACAACTTTTGTAGGACTAGAATCATCTTTCTTGTATCAGGAAGCACCACACTTTGGGAATTATTTAAGTGATTTTTGGTCCTTGTGAAACAATATACAGTCATTCGGGAAAGCATGTATTCTTTCAGAGATCATACCCATCGATCGTAGCATTCGTTTGGAATCGTATGTTCAGCTTGGGAGTTCATTATCTTTTGGGAGCATGTCATTCAGGAGAGAAAGTATTTCTGTAAAAATGGCATCACTCCACCCTTTGCCTGCTTTCAAATTATACAGCTTCAATATGGCTGACAATGATGTATATTTAGTGCAACCAGCATACAATGGCATTTTTTCACAACTCTTTAACTTCTCAAACAATTTTGGGAAATCACGAAGTTCATCTTCAATTATCCTTATCATTTCCTCAATATGATATTCATCATCATTCACATCTGTAATCACACCCTCCATACGATCATCTTCACTGTTCATGCTTCTAATCATATTATATGATCTATAAATGTCGAGTTCTTTGAGTCACTAACTACGTTCCTTTTTTCCCCGTGTTTATTCCAACATGTATAACTTCGATCTATTCCGTGACAGATCAGGTGTTCTTCCAACTCCTCTGGACTAATTTGTCTTGAATAACAACAGCGTAAACACGACAAAGGATTTGAGAAGGGTTACATGCATGATCTTCTGCAAACTTGATAAACTCTTTCATGTCATCTTCATACTCTTTTGTCAACTGATTGGCATTCATCCATTCTTTATTCATATTCATCATCTTTATGGGTTCGATCTCAAACTTTCCCAATATTATTTTTTAATTAATCAGGTAGTATTTTTTCTGTTTTATAAAAACAAATCATGGTACAAATTCCTTTAAACACATGTGAAATCCATATACATGGTGTGTCCAGTAGGGTGAACATCGTGTATGTATAAGATACCTGATTTAATCTGACATATATCAAATTCATTCCAAGTTATTCTTATAAAGACTGAATGATGCCTTTGAAAATACATGACATTTAGAACAACTTAAGCTAAAGGCATGTACTTTAGATACATATTGAGTCACTTCACCAGTTATGCATCACATTTTTGTGGAATACACGGTGTGTAGTCCTTACATGACCACTAGGGGTGTATAGTCTATACACATCAAGTATCTATGGTATCTATACATAGTGTGAGTGAAGTAAAATACATTTCATATGGTTCTACCATTATTTCATGGCATGTACATGGTTTCATGCTGAATTATATTTCTTGGAGATACATTGTGTGTGACCTAGGTTTTCATGACATGTGACATTTAGAATGAAACTTATTCCAAGTTTGAGTCATAAGATTAGTCATGTGGTGTAAATTTTGGAGATAAATTTTGTGTGGCATTAAAATCTATATGAAATCCATGTATGGTGAAGCATGTTCCATGTATTTTAAAGTGTCTCACAGAGCCATCAAGAAGTGGTTTTCTAGGATTCAGTGGAATTTCACTAGTAACAAAGTGGTGGTGCCATTCAAATGGGTAAAGTTTGGATTGATATTTAATGGTGGACAAACTAAAACATGGAAAACAAATGGCATATCAATCATGCCAACAACCGCAACACCATACAAAAACACAATCGTGATCACAATCGCAACACCATACAAACCAAACAATCAAAATTTTAGATTTTACAAAGCATCCCTTATTCAATTTTGTTTGTTAATTCAGGGGTTATCACAGAAGTTTTATCATCTTGGGGTGTTCATTCATAATTCAAGTATACGTAAATTACCAATTTATATATTCCAATTTTCAACAAGAACCAACCAACATTCAATTCATTTAGTGCGCAAACAAGGACCACCAACAGACACGATTTTCAGCGGGGCGTTTAGCCCGTACATTTCACATTATAACAATCAATATCAAATAGTAATAACATGCGAACAAGAGGAAACCAATGAGTAACAAGATAAAACTCACCGCGAAAAGAAATCCAACCATAATAGTGATCAAGCATAGAACAATGTGAACTAGATGGAACTTAGGATGGGGAGTAAGCCATCATGTAATAACTCTAAGAAATTAGTGTAGTGAAAAAATCCCAACATTCTATTAGTATTTGTGGTGTGATATGTTATACTCAACACTCGATGTAAGGGAGTGTGATTTTCCTATATTCTCAACAATTACCTTACCATCATATGTTATCCTCTATAAAGGTGTATTTTAATTTTAACTAGAATGGGGAATTACCTCCCATCCATCAATTTAATTAGGACTATTTATATAATTAAGGAATTATTCACATTAATATTTATATTAAAAAACATGAATAAAAACATCTCATATGTCCCATTATCCATGTACAATTTCATTCAATGAAATGAAATACACAATAATCAATCTATATAACATGCAGTAGATGGTGTTCCCTTTCAACCCATTATAGATCATTTCAATTAATTTAATTAATTCATTAAATTAAAATAAATAAATCATGTAATATTAATTCCTCATGACTATTACACATTTAATTTTACCAAGAATGGAAAATTCACTAATAAGGCTCAAATGGTCTTCAAAATAGGCCATAATCAAAATGGAAATTTCCTAAATGGTAAATTCCATTAAGAATATAGTCCAAACACCTATAATGTGTCTTCAATTACATTTATATACCTTTCTATCAAGGGAAAACTCATTTAAAAGCTTTGACATAAGCTAAATTGGTGTTCAAGGCAATTAATAATTTGACATTAAAGGGATAATTTTACTTGGCACACTCAAGGGGTGTCCATAAAAGAGTTCAAGAACATCTTACCCATGAAACAAGATTCAATAGGTGTTTATTAAGGTGAAAGGATTAAATAAAGAACTCAATAATATCAATAATACATTGACTCTTGCAATAACACCTTAAATCAAGATTTCACACGTTAAATTCAAACGGTAGAAAAAAAATTACCTAAAAATGAATAAAAATAATGGTAGCAGCGGTGGTGGAGGCAGCGCCGGAGGCAGAGGCGGTGGCGGCAGAAAAGGCGGAGGCGGCGGCGGCGGAGGCAGCGGCGACGGCAGAGGCGGCGGCAGCGGTAGAGGTGGCGGCGGTTACGGCAACGTGGGTGGAGGTGGCAGAGGCAGCGGGGGTCACGGCAGCGGTGGCGGGGGTGGAGGCAGCGGTGGCGGCGGAGAAGAAGGAGGACGGGGAGGAGGAATGATGAGGATGAGGAGGACGAGGTCGCGGCGGCGAGGGGCCTGGTTCAGCTTCCGCAAGAGCTTGACTGCGTGCGAGCGAGGATGGCCTGTTAGGGTTATTAAATAAAAACAGACGAAACCTTTATCAGTGCTCGTTAAAAGCGCTGATAAAGGTATGTTTTATTAGTTCTAAAATAAAAGAAATGATAAAACATTCATTTATCAGTGATTTTTTAGCACTGATAAAGAGATACCTTTATCAGCACTTTTAGATAGCACTGATAAAGGCATACCCCTTTATCAGTGCTTTCTGTTTAGCACTGACAAAGGTCAGTGCTTCCCTTTCCCTATTTTGTGGTAGTGAATTATAAAATTATAATAAATATATATATATAGTTATTTAAATATATTTACAAAAAAATTATGTATAATTTTAATTATAAATCCTTTATTGGTGCTAAAGTTTAAGCGCTGATAAATGGGATATTTATCAGCAATTTTTTATAAGCGTTCATTAAAGTGTCCGTAATCTATTTAATAACCCTAAATGTGACAAAATCAGCTGTGATTTCTCAATCTATCTGTTGAATCCCCCTCCTTCCACTACTCCTCCTCAACGAATCCAAGCTCAAATCAAGTCTCGAATGAATCTGAGGTTTGAATTGAAGGCTCACAGAATCCAAGGCCTAAACGGATCCAATATTTCACACATGATATCACTATTTCTCTCAAATGAATCTATGTTTCAAACTAAGGTATGTTAATTTTTTATCCTTCTTGTCACTCCATATTCTTGTTTAATGATGTTGTTTTGTGTTTTTTTTCATTATCACTTATTATTCATAATCCATCATTTTTTCCCTTCTATAATGAATTTTAATTGGGGTTTTTTATGATTTTGGGTTTTTTTACCAATTATGGGATTTATTGCTTCTTTCTAGTGTATTAGGACTTCCACACACTGATTTTATCCATTCTGGTAGGTGGCTCCATTCACTTTCCTTTAAACGTGGAACCATGAATGCTTGCATCTTATAAATCCATGTTCTTATCTAAATTAAATTCTATTATAATTGTCCATGATGGGGTTATGGATTTATAATCTTTTTTATTAATTTTTCATTAACATGAAAGGATATTTTATTAACTTTCAATGTTTTGAACTTCCTTCACTGAAAATAATGCACACAAAGTGTTTGTTAATTTTCCACCCATGGTTTTTATTGAATAAATAGAAAGGGATTTCATGTAATTATTTCTTATGAATTATAATGAATTACCATTATATTTTGATTAAGTATTTTTATGAATTAGACTGTGTCTGTATATTTTTCAACATGATTTTTATGTTATCAAAGAACATGGAAGTATTGTTTCATTTAATTGTTTTTAATGTTTTGGATGGGTTTTAAATGGAATTTTTTATGTATCTTATCATATTTATAAAGGAAGTAATCTATGTTTGATATTTGTTCCCAATTAGATTAATATTTTTTGTTATATACACCCTTGAAGTTAATCCCCTAGTTGATTTATAAGTAAAAATTTGTTTTTTATTGTAATATAGATTAATCATGGGTCATTGATATCTATATATTGTTTACGTTATTGTGAAGTGATTTGTTCATTAAAAGGTGTTCAAATGTGCGAGTGAGTTTATGTTTATTGAACTATTTTAATAATTATATTTATTTTTTTGATATGTGTTATATTGTGTTGTTTTCCTCCACTTACATGTCATGAGAAACCTTGGGTAGCATGGCAAAAGATCTAGGTATGAGTACTGCACTAGTGTACGATCACCCTTTTCAGTGAATAGTTAATTTTAAGGATTTATCCCAATTTATATATGAATTTTTTTAGCAATATCCCTTGATATATATTTTATAAATAAATCTGTAAGGTCCTTACATGATTTTACATAAACAATTATTATGGTTCCATTTTATAATAATTTTCTCACATGTCATGTCTAAAAGTAATATATTTAGACTTTAAATTATACTTGAAACAATAGTATTTTGAAATTTGTGCATCACTGCCATAATTAATGGAAATTAGAGGTATTAGAATATTACATAACTTAAATTCCATCAATTATTTTCTGATTCATTTTTTCAATTCTACAAGTTGTTAAAGTATAAAATTATGACTCTAATATCAAATGCGAAATTATTGTTTATTTTCTATCCCACAAATAACACAATATATAAGAGTAAATATCCTTCAAAATTGGGATTTATAATATCCCATTGTGGTATTTCAACTTGAATTAGTGCATACTAAATATATTCAGGTAACCATTAGAAAATAAAAACAAATGTTTTAGCTATATTTAATCATAAAAAGTATTTTAATTACATCTTTCTAATGATCCACACTAGAATTAATAGAATATCAATGGGTTTGAAAACCCCAAAATGTGATATTAGGATTATTATATTATATCACATACATTAAAGAAAAAATTGTATTAGAATGTTCATGTTGTGATGTGATTATATCTGTATTAATAAAAAAATTAACACTAGAGTCAAATAGAGTATTTTTATCTTTGAAACCAATAAGATCAAATGTATTTAACATATTATCAATATAATTATACTAATCTAAATAATTACCCCCACTATGTATTCTTACACTAATAATTATTATAGTATCTATTATTCAAATTTTATTCATTTTAATCATAGAGGATAAATATTTATTCACCTCATTAATACTAGTTATTTTATTTTTAAAAAATAATATGTCCTCAAAATAGATACAAAGAATTACATATTATTATTTTATAAACATTAAAAAAGTACACTTATCAACATTATTATGTAAAAACCATTATATAAAATAATAAAATCATACGTTTCATGGTTTTTAGGTGATTCTTCAAGAACATAAGCATGTGTGAATAATTTACATAATTTCATTTAAATATATTATATAGAAAACCTTCATATTATTCCATGTAAATTTCCTTGTTTAAATTTCTATTTAAAAATATAGTTTTAACATCCATTTAATGAACACATAAATGATTTATCAAATTTGAAGGCAAATAATACCCTTATTGTTTTAATTTGAGCTAAATGAGTATAAGTATCAAAACAACCAATCCATTCGTTTTTTTTTTGAAAAATTTTACTACTAATGTAGCTTTAAAAAATTTAATGTTATCATTTGATTCATACATGCTTATAAATACACATTTACAATCAATATTATTTGAATATTTTAAAAAAATTGTAAATATTTCAATATTATTTGTTATAATAGAATCTATTTTATCATTAGATGAATCTTTCTAGATTGAAACATATTTTAAAAAAATGATTCTTTATATAATATGTGATTATCATCTATGGTTATCTCCAAGGGATTATTTTTTTAATATTATTATGTTGATCTCTATCAATAATAAAAATTAAGGACTTGAAATATATGAATTTCCGATATGGATGTTTCTACTTTCTAAGCCCTGTACTCTATTTTGGTTCAACTCAAGAGTCATCTTTATTCCCTTCCATTATATCTTAACAAGATGTATGGCTATAAGGAACAATTTTATTTTAATTATCTTTATAAAATTTATTATTAAAAAAATTATACAAATCTATATTCAAAAATGGAATTAGCTTCTATGTGCATTATTCTATATGATTTATTATTATTTTACATAGGAAAAAACATATTAATTGTTTTTGTTTCAGTTTTAGTTATTTTAGGAATATAATCTCTAAAAAATGATAATCTCCCTCTATAATTTAATATAAGAAAGGTTTAGTTTCATCCTCATCAACTTCATCTCCTAAATAGTTATTATTTCAATTTTTTCTTGAGACTCATCACCCAGCTCATCTATATTGCTTGAAATATTTTGAGTAGTAGTCATCCAAAATGATCACCAGTACCCGATATGAGATAACTATTGCTTAGAGTTGTTAAAGAAACATAAGTGGATATCTACAATAGATGGGGGATGAGTCTCAATAAACAAAATGAAAAAATAATTGATTTATAGATAAAGTTGATGAGGATGATAGTTTTATATAACTTTCTCCTTTGGATGATTTCAGATGATAACACCTACCACAGTGGAGTAACTCTTTTCTAATACTCAATTAACCATTTCCTTTAAATAATATTGAAATTATTTGAAACAATCAAATGTTGGGTTCCCCTTATTAGAATTATCTATAACTTTCGCCTTTGAAAATGAATATTTTATCAGTGTTTATTTATTTATTGTAAAAAATGAATATTATATGAACCTAATAGGATGTATAAGAATCAAAAATGGATATTTTAATTGTTTAAAAAATATATTAAAAATATGTAGTTAAAGAGTTCGTAAATTTTGAAATATAGCATGCATATGACCCTTCCCAAATCCTTTTCCCATGTTTATATTCCTATTATTCGATAAAAAGTAGTCCAGAAGAGTTGGAAGAACGTTTTATTTGTCATGGAATAGATCAGAGAAATAAATTTAGGACAAAACATTAGGGAAAACTGATCATGCACAAAAATTGGGATGATACTATGGTTTATGGATCATTTGATACGAATACCAATGTAAATGATGATGGATATTGCCTGGAAAAAATGAAAAAGGAAATTGAAGATAACCTTAATGATTTTCCAAATTTGTTTGAGAAGTTAAAGAGTTTTTATAATAGACCATTGTCTATCAGTTGTGAAAAATACACAATATTATCAGCTATATTGAAGTTATATAATTTTAAAGCTGGAAGTTGATGGAAAGACACCAGATTTATAGAACTACTTGGTATTTTTAATTAATGGATTCCAAAATAAAATGAACATCCATTTCGAGCATATGATGATAAATTAATTATACATTCATTGAGAATGATCTATAAAAATATACATGCTTATCTAAATGATTGCATATTTTTTTGCAAGGACCTTGAATTTCTCATGGTGTGAAATGATACAATAGAAATGAATCAATTAATTCAAAATATGTATGGTATTTTCTTATATCTACACAGTTTAGAAGACTATTTGGATGTCATGAAATCGTGAGACAATTGACATGGCATGTAGATATAAATTTTAAATATGGGAACCTATGTCATTCATAAGATTCTCCTCATTGGAATAAAATTTATTATGAGTATCCTAAATTTGTAAATGATCCGAGAAGATTTCATATTTAGTTATCTAAAGATGGAATAATTCCTTTTAGTATATATGGTGATACTCATAGTGCATGGCCTATCATGTTGGTAAATTATTACTTGCTGTCGTGGTTACGCATGAAGTGAAAATACACTATTTTGTCTTTGCTAATATCTAGACCAAAGCAACTCGATAATGATATTGATTTCTATTTGGATACATTGATCAAAGATCTATAATTGATGTGGGATATAGGTGTTACAATGTATGATGCTCGTAGAAGTGAAGATTTCACATTGAGTTCAATGTTATATGGGTTTATAAATGACTTTTTTACTTATGGAAATTTTTTAGGCTATTGAATTAAAGGAATTTTGGGGTGTACCTTTTATGAAGAATAAAATCACTCAGTTAGGTTGAAATATTCCAAAAAGAATGTGTTTTTAGTAAATTCAAATATTTACCTTGACAATATAAATACTAATCTTGAACAAAATCATTCGATGGGAATATAGAACAAGGTAGAATATTGTCTCTATTAACGAGTGATGAACTATTTGATAAAGTAAAAGATATTAAAACTATTTTTAGTAAAACATTTTTGAAAAACCTTATTAAATAATGTTGGAAGAAGGGATCTATTTTCTTTGAATTATTTTACTGGAATATTCTCCACTTCCAAAGTTTTCTTGATGGCATGAATGTAGAAAAGCATGTATTTGATAGTGTTATTGGGATGTTAATAAATGTTCCTAGAAAAATGAAAGATGGAATCAAGGATAGGTTGTAAGTTATTGACATGGAGATAAGGTAGTATTTGGGATTAGTGAAGGGTAAATGGATTCATCAGCTTACACTCTATCCAAATAGAAAAAATTGAAAATTTCCCTTTCCATAGTAGTGTAAAAGTTCCATAAGGGTATTCAAAAAAATATCCATAATGTCATGTTAATGACTAATTTAAAGGTATAGGGACTAAAATCGCATTACATTCATGTTTTAATGAATGATTTGATTTATTTTTCTTTCTGTTTCATTCTTCTTAAAAAAATTTGGCATACATTAACCAGACTCTGCCTCTTTTTCAAAGCCATATACAGTAAAGTTATAGACCCAATAAAGTTCCCAATCATGAATAAAGAGGTTGAAGTAATATCATGTGAATTAGATATGTTATTCCCACCATAATTATTTGATATAATGGTCCACCTAATAGTTCACTTGGTTTGAGAGGTTCAGTTATGTGGTCTTATCCATTATAGATAGATGTACCCTATTGAATAGTATATGAAAATATTGAAAGGGTATATCAAGTATTGAAGTTTTATAGAAGGTTTTATTGTATAACAATATATTTTTTAAGAATCTATTGAATATTATACCAATTACTTATCAGATGATGATATAATTTGTCTCCCAAAGTCTCAACACAGCGGATTCCTTATGGGTGAAAGGATTTCCATAAGATATGTTGTTACAATTACCTTCACAAAGTGGGAGCAAGTAAACCTTTACATTTTACATAATAGTGAATATTTTGATCCATACATTGAATCTAACAAAAAAGTTATTAGAGATTTGAATCCATTAAGGGATGAATGATAGATATCATATAAATATAATGAATAGTTTATAGGATGGTTCTGAGATCAAATTTATAAGATGTTATCTAAAAATATGAATTCAATTTTTGAATGACTTCGATGGATAAAAAGGTGACTAAATGAAAATGTTATATCTTACATTGGTTTTTTAATCAAGGGTTATACATTCTATAAAAAAGAACATTATGAAGGCAATATAATGAAAAACAATGGAGTAACACATATGGATGAAGCGATTTTCATACCTGGTTCCAAGGATATAAATCCAATTTATGAAAATATTTCAAATTTTTTCATTATCAAACAGATATACGAGTTGGATTATACAACATTTCAGGAGTCAATTTTTCATTGTAAAAGGGTATTCAATAAGAGTACAATGAAAGTTGATTAAAGGGGATTTGTGAAGGTGAATTTTAGTGTATAGGGGGAGATATATGATATATGCATAATGGAATCATAGGTAGTGTGGGTATTTTGTGTCTCATATCTTTCAAAAAAGAATTGGTTTATTTTCCTACTTGTGACTAAAATAACTATCGAGTCAGATGAAAATTCAATCAAGGATGAACCTTTCATTAGGATATAAAAATAAAGTCATGTTGGTCCCAATGTAGAAAATTTCTGGTAGGTTATAAGGTACCAAAAAGAGGGGATTTGGATTCTGGATAGAGGATTAAAATCCCTAAAATCTTTAAAAAATAAAGAGAGTTCAATGAGAAGGTAAAATTGTTTTTCAATATACTATGTTTTTTCTCATAATATTTTCAATTCTCTACTGCATTAACAATATAAATTAAATTTTTGAATACTCATGATTTATCAAAACCCTTTCATCCCTACAATGTTATAATTTATCAATTTCTTTCAAGTTACCTCTACAGCCTTTGTAGAAAGAGAGATGGTGTAACACCCCACCCCCACCTCATTGGCTTGAGGAAGCGGTGAGGGCTACTTGGACTTAAGAGATATTCCCAATATGCCAAAGGCTGGAAATAAATGTCAAGGGCTTCAAGATCAAGTTGGGGAACGATTTTCCCTTAAGACAAAACCAACCAAACTAACAACTAATGATGCATGCACTTTCAAACACAAACATGTATTCCCAAAATACAACCAAGTTTTTCCAAAATACAACCCAAAACCAATACAACCAACCATATTAGAGTAAAAGAAGAAACTAAACAACCAACAATACAATCCATGACACCACCCCAGCTCCTCACCAAGATCCATGCTCCAATCTCTACCGAGACATCACAATGCATCACTAAAGGAGGGAGATGCCTTACCTTTGCCCACATCATGATATACAACATCTTCATAGACAACAACATGCCAAAGAAGGGGGAGAGTAATAAAACTCGGTAGGATTTCCCCAAATGACTTCCCTACACATGCCACTAGGATAAAACCATTAGCACATTTATAAAAACAATTTATATAAAATTAATCACAAGTGCAACCATTTTCATAAGCCAAATATGCCCTTACCAAGCCATCACACCCAAACCAAGCAACCAAGGGAAAGACAACCAAACATTCCACAATCCATTTCATCATCCACACACTAGCACAACAATTTCCAACTTGCAAAGTAATTCACAACAAACAACCAAATGGTGGGACTTCCACCCAACCCGTTCACCCATTCACACCTAGTGGTACTTCCCGACCACTACCCACATGGTGGTTCTTCAGACCACTATCCATCCCCTTTTATAGTGAGACTCCCCGAACACTTCCACACAACATGTCAAAACATATTTCAATAAAACAAACTTTTTATTGAAAACAATTTCCATCAATTATTTTCAAAAATCAACCATAGCATCCCATTTTACAGTCTCCATTTTAAAATCCACAACAAAAGCATTTCACCATCGAAACCCCTTTTTCCCCCAAAAATCCCCAAATGGATTTCCACCCAATTTCACATAAAAAATAACAATTAATTTTCATCACAACAATTAATTTTAACAAATAACCACTAGTTATAACCAAGTGGAGTCCAGGGATAAGCCACCTACCTTTAGGGTTCTTGAGAAATCGACGCATGAACAACCACACCTCAAATCCAGCGAACGCACCACTGAAACCTCTCTAGATCCCTTTCCCTAAAATCCAAAAGCCTTAATATTAACATCCAAGGCAACCACAGCCCTAGATTTATACACAAAAAGTGTATATATAGAAAACCAAGAAATAGGGAAGAGAAGATCTAGAAGAAAACACAAAGAAACCATGAGAGAAGACTTACATGGGAGCAATCACCTTCAAAACACCAAGAACCCTCTTCAAAATCCTTCTAAACCGAGTGGGAGAGCCCCTCCAACCAATGAGAACCCGAGATCCCGAGTGAGGCTTGAGTGGGAGGAATATTGGAGTGTTTTAGGTTAATATTGAGGGATCCCAGAACTTATAGCTCTATTTATAGATCTATTTTTATATAGCCGCATGGTTAGCCCGCACGGTTTGGAAAACCGTGCGCTAATCATTCGCACGATACTACCTTGAGATCAAGGGTCTTCATGGTTTCCTCGCACGGTTTGGAAAACTATGAACAGTCTGTGCAAAGCCTACTCTCTCCCTTTCATGGTTTCCTAGATAATCTGCACGGTTTCCACTAACCATTCTCAAACCATACACCCCTTTAAAAGCCTCCAAACACATCCAAAACCATTCCAAACTATCCCAACCTCTTCCCAAATCATCCCATTCACTTTAAACATATAAAAATCCATAAAAAATTCTACATAACTTAAACCGGTGGTACTACATTCTCCCCACCATTGGACTTTACGTCCTCAGAAAGTAGTGAACCCGCCCTTTGCAAAAAGAGCTAGGGACACTACTTGGACATTTCTTTCTCCCACTCCCAAGTCTCCTCTTGGATCACACCATGCTACCACAAAACATGAACTAAACCGATAATTTTACCATGAAAGACTTTCTCTTGCCTATCCACAACCCGAACTGGCACGTGCACCAACGAAGCATCCGGTTCTAACTCAACATGATCCCATCGAATAATATCGTCACGATTCGGCTGATACTTTTTCAACTGCGACACATGAAAAACATTGTGAAATGCACTAAACCTAGGTGGAAAAGCCAAATGATAAGAAACCTCACCAACCCGCTCAAGAATCTCAAAAGTTCTAATATACCTTAGAGATAACTTCCCATGCTTCCCAAACCGACGATGTCCCAACCTAGGAGAGATCCTAGAGAAAACATGATCACTCTCCTTGAACGAAAACGGTCTTCTACGATGATCCGCATATGATTTCTTATGACTTTGATCCATCTCCATTCTCTTTTTTATCAGCTTGATCTTCTCCATAGTCTCTTGGACAAGGCTCGGTCCAACCATCGAGGACACACCTGTTTCCACCCAACATAGTGGAGAATGACATGGCTGCCCATAAAATGCTTCAAACAGAGCCATCTGTATGGATGTCTGATAACTGTTATTGTACAAGAACACAAATAATGAAAATTTATCCTCCCATGAGCCACCAAAAACCATGACACAAGCCCACAACATATCCTCTAGAGTTTGTATCATCCTCTTGGATTGACAATCCCTCTGAGGGTGATACATCGTGTTTATAGTCAACTGCATCCCAAGGGCTTGCTGAAAAAATTTCTAGAAAGAAGATATAAACCTCGGATCTCTATCTGATATGATCGAAATGGGAACATCATTCCTCTTTACCACCTCCCAGATATAGATTTTGGACAGATCCTCCACCGTATGATATTCACTAATCGGGATGAAATGGGCCCACTTCGTTAGCCGATCCACTATCACCCAAATGGCATCATTCTTTCTAACTATTCTTGGGAGACCTGTGACAAAATCCATCGCTATCTGATCCCACTTCAAAATAGGGATTGGTATAGACTGCAAAATTCCTGCTAGCCTCTAGTGCTCTGCCTTGACCTACTGACAAGTCAACCTTCTCGAAACAAACTCATCCACACTTATTTTCATACCCGTCCACCAGAACTGCACTTTCAATGCTTTATACATTTTCTGAATTCCAGGATGAAAAGCCCACTTGGAATGATGATACGCCCTGAGAAGATCCTCCTGAAAAGAAACTCGTACGACCATCAGATTTTGGAAACACAAAACTGAATCTCCATTCAGTTTCCAACCCTCAATGGTCTCCCCACTATTGAGTCTTTACCCCATGGTCACACACTCAGAATCAGATATTTATGCCTCTTTAACCAGGCCAACTAAGTTAGGAATCAACAAAACTGGAAACAAGACCACTCTATCACCCTGGTCCTCACATTCCAAATGCATATCGGCTATAACCGACATCAACTACCACTAGTCTGATGCTTGTTTTACCACCTGAGCATATGATCTTCTACTTAATGCATCCCCCACCGAATTTCCCTTACATGGTGTGTACATTAAGTCAAAATCAAACATCTGGAGATATTCCATTCATATCCTTTTCCACAAGTTCAAATACCTTTATGAGAAAATGTGCTTCAAGCTCTCATGATCTGTATATACTGTGAATTTCTCACCAAAGAGATAATGCCGCCACACTTTCAAAGCACGGACCACTACTGCCAACTCCAAATCATGAGTTGGGTAGTTATTATCATGCACTCTCAACTGCCATGATCCGTATGCAACCACATGATTCCCTTTCATGAGAACGCACCCCAAACCCGACCCCAATGCATCACAATACACCACGCACCCTTTTCCTAGTTCTGGAAAGACCAAGATTGTTGATGATATAAGACGACCCTTTAGCTCTTCGAAACACTGCTTACACTGTTAATTCCACTAGAATGGGACATATTTTCTTGTCAAATCTTTCATCGGTGAAGCCAAACGTGAAAAATCAAAAACAAAATGCTGATAATACCCAGCTAGACCAAGAAAACTCTATATATCAAAAAAATTATTTGGTGGTTTCCATGAGATAATAGCCTCTATATTTTCAGTATCCACTGAAACACCCCTTTAAGAAATCACAAGGCCAAGAAAACGAACTTCCTGTATCCAAAAGTAACACTTTGATAATTTTTCATACAATCGATGATCCCTCAAGATCCCTAGCACTTTCACCAAGTGCTGCTCATGCACCACCCTTGTCTTTGACTACACTAGAATATCATCTACAAACACTACCACAAATGAATCCATATATCTCTAAAATATATGATTCATCAATTCCAAAAACACCGCTGGCGCATTCGTTATACCAAAGGGCATAACCACATATTTAAAATGGCCATATCTACTTCTGAAAGCTATTTTAGGATTATCCTCATTCCTCACCGACAATTGATGATATCCTGACCTCAAGTTGATCTTGGAGAACCACTAGGATCCCCTCAACTAGTTGAACAAATCATCAATTTGTGGAAGTTGATATATATTCTTTATCGTAACTTGGTTAAGTCTACAATAATAAACACATAGCCTCAAGGTTCCATCTGCCTTTTTCAAAAAAAACACTGGTGCTACCCACAGAGACATGATAGGCCAGATAAACCCTTTGTTTTCTAACTCTTCCAACTGTATTTTCAATTCCCGCAATTCAGTTGGTGCCATCCGATAACACGGAAGTGAGATAGGACTGGTCCCTAGAAAGAGATCAATCGTAAACTCCACTTCTCTTATAGGAGGTAACCCAGAGAATTATTTAGGAAAAAAATCCATGAACTGATCTACCATGGCTGGAAGAACATTTTTCTCAACACCGTCTACTGATTCCAACAACAACACTACCAACTAATACAATAACGGACCCACTACTGGTGCCAACAAACCCGTTGCACCCTACCTTTCATGCCCCTCTCCTCTAAAGAGATGTCTAACTCTATCGTGTGTCGTAAAAGCCATGGTTCATGCATCACAATCAATGTGAGCCTTAAATACCACCTGCCAATCCACTCCCAGGATTACATGATACCCATCCATCTCAATCATTGAGAAATTCAAAAGTATCTCAACTTCACCCATAAGTATACAACATGATCTACACAAGAAGGCTCAACACTCTCGTCTACCCAAAGGAGTTTGAAGGTTCAAAACGGAGGTCATTATTTCTACTTTTAAACCCAGCAAATCAACCACACGTGCAACAATAAAAGATTGTGAAGCACCCGTATCAAACAACACTTTCATCAAGGTAGAATTTAAAAGAATAGTACCTCGCACTGTGGATGGTCCCGACTGATCATCCACCACAACCTGCTCAGATTTGAACAATGCCTTTGTTTCCACACTCTACTCTTTATTGCTTTGTTGAGGTGTTGTGGTATTCCAAGAATCACCATGACCAACTTTACACTGCTGACGAGGGGTGTGTTGTTGTCCTCATCCCGTCGAAGCATATGACATCTGTGATTCCTGAAGAGTGTCACGCACACCCAACCTTGGAGCATTCCGACAATAACGTTGTAGATTCCCCATCTGCTTACAATTATGACATGCTTGAGGTAGTGTCATACAATCCCGCTTGATGTGGCTCATAGAACCACATTAAAAAAAACCTGGCTTGCTCTGGGGATTCGGAGGAAGATTTACCGATCCTACTGTCAGGTTATATGCCATATTCCTGTCCTGGGAATAAGTGTCCCTCCTTCTCTTGAACACTGTGTTAAAGTTCCCATTATTCCCCATGTGTACCACCATGCTTCCTCCTCCTGGAGCGCCCAATAGATCATGCTCAGCCACCGAGGCTCTATTCACCATCTCTGTGTAATCATCTATACACAACACCTCTATCTTTGAACTAATTTCTTGCCTTAACCCCGATTCAAATATCCTTGCCTTCACGAACGTTCTACCCGCCACCTCGGGTGAAAACCTCACTAAGTTCATAAACTTAGCTGCGTACTTCGTCACCGACATAATCTCTTGCTTCCAACTGAATAAATCAGTCATACGCTGAATTCTGAACGTATATGTGTAGAATTGTTTATTAAACAATTCTTAAATCCTTCCCACATCATACCCTGGTCCATCCCCGCTTGGACTATCAACTCCCACCACTGAAGGGAAATATCTTCCAACATATATATGGCCAAATTCACTTTTAACTTTACCAGTGTTCCCAAGAACTCGAAGATCTTGTTCATTCTATTCAACCATGCTTTTCCCCTTTCTGGGTCTGAATCACCCCTGAAGATGGGTGGGTTCTGCTTTTAAAACTGAATCGCATGATCCATATTCATTGGTTCATCCATTTTATTTCCACTTTCCACAACTTGGAAATCTTGCACTATGCTTTTCACTAGCTTCTAGTTCACCTAAGGCTCAGGTGCTTCCACATTCTCAGTAGCCTCCTCCGGTTGGTCTCTACGATGCCTACTCGGTGCCATTTCTATAAAAAGAAAACAAACAACCATGAGTCTCACTTCCATAGACATCACGAAATCCCATTTCAAATCACATTACACAACACTATCACAACAAGGCTTTCCACCTTTTCCACATGTTCCATGTTTCACCATTTTGAAAACCAAACCATTTTCAAAATACCAATTTATTGACATTACAATTTCACACATTTATACCACATCATAAATCATTATACCTCAATGAAATATGCATCCTAGAGGGAAGTCATTTCTACCATGCATGCCCTGCTCATCTCATTGGCTACACCCACGACAATGAGATTTCCAATGCTTATAAGGGTCTCCAAAACACTTATGTACCCAACTCCCTGGTAACTTGAATTTCATCATAAAAGGTTTGGTTATGTCCTTTTGTGCTATACATTCCAAGTTTCTACATTCATGCACCTTGCTACCATCCCAAATCAAAGAATGCACCACAACGAATGTCAACACCAAATCTGAGAATCAACTCTAAAGGACCAAACAAACTGATACCACTTGTAACACCCCACCCCCACCTCATTGTCTTGAGGAGGAAGCGAGGTCTACATGGCCTTAAGCGACGTTCCCAATACACCAAATCCTGGAAATAAATGCCGAGGGCTTCAAGATCAAGTTGGAGAATGATTTTCCCTTAAGAAAAAACCAACCAAACCAACAACTAATGATGAATGCACTTTCAGACCCAAACATGTATTCCCAAAAGACAACTAAGTTGTTCCACAATACAACCCGAAACCAATACAACCAACCATATCAGAGTACAAGAGGAAATGAAAAAACCAACAATACGATCCATGACACCACCCCATCTCCTCACCAAGCTCCAAGCTCCAAGCTCCACCGAGACATCACAATTCACCACTAAAGGAGGGAGATGTCTTACCTTTGCCCACATCATGATATAAAACATCTGCAAAGACACCAACGTGCCAAACCAGGGGTGAGTACTAAAACTCTGTAGGATTTCCCCAAATGACTTCCCTACACATTCCACAAGGATAAAACTGTTAGAACATTTATAAAAATAGTTTATATAAAATTAATCACAAGTGCAACCATTTTCATAATCCAAACATGCCCTTAACAATCCATCACACCCAAACCAAGAAACTAAGGGAAAGCCGACCAAACATGCCACAAGACATTTCATCATCCACACACTAGCACAACAATTTCCAACTTGCAAAGGAATGCACAACAAACAGCCAAATGGTGGGACTTCCGCCCAACCTGTTCACTCATTCACACCTAGCAGTACTTCCCGACCACTACCCATATGGTGGTTCTTCCGACCACTATCCATCCCCTTTTATAGTGAGACTCCCCGCCCACTTCCACAAAACATGTCAAACCATATTTCAATAAAACAACCTTTTTATTGAAAAACATTTCCATCAATAATTTTCACAAATCAACCATAGCATCCCATTTTACAATCCCCATTTTAAAATCCACAACAAAAGCATTTCACCATCAAAACCCCTTTTTCCCCAAAAATCCACAAATGGATTTCCAACCAATTTTTCATAACAAATAACAATTAATTTTCAACACAACAATTAATTGTAACAAATAACCACTATTTATAACCAAGTGGAGTTGAGAGAGAAGCCATCGACCTTTAGGGTTCCCGATAAATCGACCCACAAACAACCACGCCTCAAATCCAGCGAACGCACCACCGAAAACTCTCTAGATCCCTTTACCTAACATCCACAAGCCTTAATATTAACATCCAAGGCAACCACAACCCTATATCTACACACAAAAAGGGTAGATTTAGAAAACCAAGAAAGAGGGAAGATCATATCAAGAGGAAAACACAAAGAAACCATGAGAGAAGACTTACCCGGGAGCAATCACCTTCAAAACACCAAGAAACCTCTTCAAAATACTTCCAATCCGAGTGGGAGAGACCCTCCAACCCCTGAGAACCTGAAATCCTGAGTGAGGCTCAAGTGGGAGGAAGATTGAAGTGTTTTAGGTTAAGATCGAGGGAGCCTGGAACTCATAACCCTATTTTAAAGTAGTCGCATGGTTAACCCGCACGGTTTGGAAAACCGTTCACAAACTATGTGCACACTAATGCCTTGAGATCAAGGGTACAAATGGTTTCCTTGCACAGTTTTGAAAACCATACGCAGGCCGTACAAAGCCTATTGTCTCCCTTACACAGTTTCCTGGAGAATCCGCACAGTTTCCACTAACCATTCTCATACTGTGCACCCCTTTAAAAGCCTCCAAACACATCCATAACCATTCCAAACTCTCACAACCTCTTCCCAACTCATCCCATGCACTTTAAACATATAAAAATGCATAAAAAAGGCCGCATACCTCAAACTGGGGGTACTACAGATGGTTTTTCCTCTCCTCAATCATAGAGGTAATCATCGTGTTTTTAGAGTAAAATAATTTTCCATATAATTAATATATTATTTCTTATTTATGTTTAATTTATTTCTTTTTATTATTACACATGTAAGAATTTCTTTCTTATATAGGTGGATTCTATTGTCCAAGTTGTGGTGGTTTTTTTGAAGCTACTCATTCTCATGAGTGATTGAACTTCAAGCCTAGAACTGAGATAATGACAATAAAAAAATGGGTAAAGAATGTATAAAAACATCATGAAAAGGTTAATTCCTAATAATTTATTTTATATTTTCATCATTTTATCTATAATTTTAAGTTAATTTCTTTATCATTTTTATCTAATACTCATTTCGTTTTTTCACAGATCTTTTGGGAAGTAATAAATTTATTTAAACTATCTACAAAAAACCAAAACAGATATTACATGTTCCTTTATCCAAATTTTACCATGCATTTCATTGCATTTATTTTTTGAACTACCATCACTGTATATTGAGTCAATGTTATTAGCCAGAAACCATTTTTTTTAAGAACATCTACTCAATATGCAATGTTAGAAGTGGGATAAAAAATGAAATGGAAAGCATGTTAACATTGAAAGTTCATATTGTTTTAGTAATTTTTTGAAATTATCTATAATTCATTTGGGATGTGTAAGAATCAAATTCACTTTAATCTAATACATGGTGTGGCCGGTATAACTCCAAGTGTAACTTTTTATTTAAAATTGACATTAATTTTAGTAAAGATGACAACTAAAATACTCAAAACCAAGAAAAAACATTCATATTGTTTTGATACTTTTGGAAAAGTATCCATAGGTAATTTTTAACATGTAGTAATCAATAGAACCTCAATTTGATACATTATGTTCCCGGTATGACTCAAATTCTCAATTATTAGATTAGAATTTACATTTTAGTTTAAAAAATTTCACTCACTAAAAAATAATAAAATGTTCTTAGATTTTATTTATGATTTATTAAAATAATTCATAACATATTTGTGACATGTAAAAATTAGTCTTACAAAAAACTAATATATGATGTGACTGGTATAACTCAATGTGTCTGTTTCAAATTTAAAATTACATTTTAGTATAAAATAAAAGTGACATACTAAAAACCAAGAAAATAATTTGGAATATTTTTATACTTTAGTAAAATTATACATAATTTATTTTGGACATTTATTAATAAATTTCACCTCAATCCTACATATTGTGTGACTGGTATGACTCCAAGTGCATATTTTTATTTAAAATTGACATTGATTTTAGTAGAAAAGAAAACTAACATACTAAAAACTAAGAAAAAACATTTTTATTATTTATATACTTTATAAAAATTATCTATAAGTCATTTTGGATGTTTATAAATTATCATCATCTTAATCTAATACACGATGTGGCTAGTATGACAAAAAGTGTCTATTATTAGTTTAAAATTTACATTTTAGTTCAAAACGTGTCACTCATTGAAAACCAAAAAATACACTCATATTGTCTTGATAATTCTATAAAATTATTCATAAGTCATTTTTTGAAGTGTAGGAATCAGTCTCACATCAAAAAAACACCCAATGTGACCATTATGACTCAAAGTGTGTGTTTCATGTTAAAAATCTCATTTTAGTAAAAAAGACAACTGAGAAACTCAAAACTAAGAAAATGCTTTTATATTGTTTTTATAATTTATTGAATTGATCCATATGTCATTTGGGACATATAAGAATCTACCTCACCTCAATCTGACACACAGTGTGACTGATATGACACCAAGTGCATCTTTTTATTTAAAATTGACATTAATTTTAGCAAAAAAGACAACTAACATAATCATAACTAATAAAACAAATTATTATTGTTTTGATACTTTATGAAAATTATCTATTGGTAGTTTTTGAAATGTAGTAATCATTTGAACCTTAATATGATACACGATGTTCTTGATACGCCTCAAAGTGTTTGTTATTAGTTTTAAATTGACATTTCAATTAAAAAATTGTTACTCACCAAAAAATGAGAAAATATGATCAGATTGCCTTGATAATTTAGTAAAATGATTAATATGTTATTTTTTATGTGTAGGAATCAATCTCACATCAAATTGACACATGATGTGACCAGTATGACTTAAAGTGCATGCTTCTAGATTAAAATGACATTTTAGTACAAAAGAGAAGTGTCAAACTCAAAATAGAGAAAACACATTAATATTATTTTTATACTTTAGTGAAATTATCCATAATTAATTTTTAACATGTAGGAATCATTATCACATCAATATAACACACGATGTGACCATTATGACTCCAAGTGCATCTTTTTATATAAAATTGACATTAATTTTAGTAAAAAAGAAAATTGGCATACTCAAAACTCAGAAAACACATTTAGATAGTTTATATACTTTAGGAAAATGATACATAAGTAATTTATAATATATAGGAATAATTATCACCTCAATATGATACACGATGTTCCCAATATGACTCAAAGTGTTTGCTATCAGTTTAAAATTGACATTTTAGTACAAAAAGTCACTCATTGAAAACAAATAAAACACACTCATGTTGTATTTATAATTTAGGAAAACAATTTATAAGTCATTTTTATGTATAAGAATCAGTCTGACATCAAAATGAAACATTATGTGACTATTATGAATCAACATTTGTGTTTCCAGTTTAAAATGACATTTTATTAAAAAATTCAAGTGGCGTACTCAAAACAAATAAAATGATTTTGTATTATTTTAATAAATTATGAAAATTATATATAATTCATTTGGGATGTGTAGTAATTGTAATCACCTCAATTTTATTCATGTTTCAACCAGTATGGATCTGAGTGTGTCTTTTCAATATATAAATGTCATTTTAGTTTAAAACACGCATCACATCACCAAAACCAAAAAAATGAGCCTAAATTTTTTTCATATCATTCCATCTGTTATTAATTAATTAATTTAATTTTTATTTTTATCTTATAATTATTTAGTTGTTTTTTATATATATAATTCTTGAACACGAACAAGAAATGGTGTGACATGTAAGAATCAAGTGTAACTCAATCTGATACGTAGTGTTCCTAGTATGACTCAAAATTTATTTTAAAATTAACACTCTATATTTAATTTACTTATTTATATTATTATAGATATAAGAATTTTTTTCTTATACAGGTGTGCTCTTTTTCTTGATAAGGGGTGTTTTTAGCAATAAAATGAGTCAGGTCCATGGAAAAAGAAAAAGGAACATTGATGTTTTTGAATGTACATAATAATTGGTAATTAATCATGTATTTTTATAAACAAATGTTTGAAATGTCTATAATATATTTTTTTCTGGTATTTTTGTTACAAATTTTATTCCACTTAAATTTTGTATTGGTAATTGATTTATTTTTTTTCTGTTTCTACTTCTAGTGTTGTTGTGTGTTGTTACAACACACTACACTAATGTTGTAGTGTGCTATTATAGAATAGTACAGTATGCCCCTTTATCAGTGCTATTAAATACACTGATAAAGGGGTCTTTTATCAATACTAAATAAAAGAACTGATAAATGAGGTCCTTTATCAGTGCCTCTAAAAGTGTTGATAAATGGTTTATTTATCAGTGAATTTTTTAGCACTCATAAAGGACCCCTTTATCAATGCTTTTCTAGCACTAATAAAATATTATGGATTTTAATCATGCTCTGATAGTCAGTGCTTCTCAAGCACTGATAAAGGCCATTTTTAATGTTGTTAAAGTCTTTTTTATAGTAGTGATTGTACATATAGAAAAATACAGGGATAAAGAGGTTATTTTTGGGTATAAACAATTAATACCCCATAGCTAAACACAACCCAAATTAGTTCAACAAATTTCTTGGATAATAAGTGTGTACCAAATTTACAGAAAATTTTATGTCTAGTAGAAAACAAATGGTGGATAGATATCTATTAATTTCAAGGATAAAACACCACACAATAATTACTTCACCAAATTAGTTTCATGGAAATGAAATGCAATATGTAATTTAAAATAATTATATCATTTGTGATCCTTTATTGATTTATTAGGTTAAAAATCAAAGTTATATAATATAAGTAGAGGTAGACACAATACATAATAGTGAAATTTTTATGTAATCCGTCTAGAAATAGAACACCCTAAAGGTTGAAATGTAATGAATTGATATAGTTTTAAAACTAAAGTTCATTTCCAACACTTAAATAAGTCCATGAAATAATTATATATAATAGGTGATAAAAAAGAATGATTCATTGAAAAATAAAAATTTAAAATGAATAGTCATTTAAAACTCCATAACCTATCTAACAATACAACAATTCATTAGGGGTTTTCATGGGTCGGGTTGGTCGAGTTTGTAGGAATTTTGGACATGGCACGATAAAAATAGGATGGTTCTGATCAAGCCAGGTCAGGTCAGGTTACATGCTTTCTTACCAAAGGACCCAAACCAACCCATAATGGGCCTGGTCGGGTTGGGAAGGTTATGAAACTATTTTATAAGTTCATAATATATTGAAAATAGTTCCATGAATTAAAATTATAGTAAAAAAATACAATTCCTTGAAAATGACACACCCCCGTCTTAAAATTAAGTGAATAATACAATGAAAAAAATTGAATAATACATTATGTAATAGAATAAATTCATCCAAAAATAAAATACCAATGAGAAAATACAACACACCCCTATAATAAAAAAACAAAGGGAAGAGAAAAAAAGAACACTCCTATCGCATGTGTATCATGTAGATGGACACACACACACCTGAAACCACTTAAAAATCAAAAAAATAGGTCTAAATAAACAAAAGGGACATTAAAATAAATGAATTGAATATATTTTCAAAAATAATTCTAACAAACTGTTAAAGAAAATCAATCCTTAGAATAAGAAATCTGCATCCCAAAATTCATTTTTATTTACACTTGAAAAATTAAAATAGAATATGCTTCAAAAACAAATACCAACCAATCATCAAAAAATAAAATTGTTTTATACATTCATTTACCATGAACCATAAAAAGCATCATTTTTTTTTCTTAAAAATATTGATATGAAGACCAAAATAAATGAATATGAAACTGAAACCACAAACCCCTTACTATGTCAAAAATGTTAATCAAACTATAAATATGTATCCAAAATTGTACGATATATAATATAAAATATATATATCTAAATTTTTTCACTATTCATGGAATTGGAATATGAAAATATAGTGATCTAAAATACATATATCCATATTTTTTCACTGAACATAGATTTATAATGTGAAGACACAGTGTAATCATCTGAACTACTCTAAAATATCTCAAATCATTATTTAAAAACCTAGCCATGTTGAACAAACAATGGTTTAATGGCTTGGCTTACCCATTTTTATTTACACTCATATATAATAACCAATAGCTCTAAGTTTTCCATAATCCTAGAATTAAACATTGAATCTATTGAATCATTTATACCCTAATCAATCAACACACATAATGATTTATTATGTTCCTTATTTTCAATTATATTTTAATAATAATGACTGGATTTACATTAAAAAATGCAATGATTCTAAATATTTCATAATTTGTAAAGAGTACTACCAACATGACATGGATTTTAAAGAAATATTTAGTCAAATAAAAGTGTGTGTTGTGTCACATCACATATGTTTATTTATTTTATGATAATTTAAATAATTATAGTGTTAAAAAATAGATTTAAAATAATTACCTTGGTATGAACATTTGGATAGCAGCACTTTCACTATATTTTAATATAAAAAGAAATGTGTTAGTGGCATTAACGTTAGGAATTAGACAAGAATAAAGAAATGTGTTCTCCAAAGAATAAAGAAATGTATGCCTCAAATAATTTATAAAACATTCAAACTTTTATATCTTAAATGAAGTTTGTTTCTCTATCCTTACTCTTATTTTATACAGTGAAAATTACATCTCGAATCATGGATGCAATTTCTTAAAAACATAATTGAAGAAAAAGTCAATTAGGATTTTCTCGCATGATGCACACATGAGAGGGAAAAATTTATGAAAGAAGATAAAAAGAAGAAAAGACTCACTAGAAAGTGTGAAAGATGGTAGTTTACTACATGAGACACCTAGAACATGATGAGGATAGGGAGATGGGAGAACGAAAAAATAGATAGTAGTGTTTGGGGAGAACGATTGGCTTTATTATAAAAGGGAAGGGTGTGTATGGGTGTGAGAGGAAGGAGAGAGGGAGGGAGGTAGGTAGGGGCATATTAGGGTTTCTCTATCTTAGATCACCCTTAGTCTCAAATAGAAGAGGGGCGGAGGTGAGTGAGTGAGTTGTCGAGGTGGCATTGTGGTGAGGGGCGGTGAGATGTGAGGTGGTGCATTGGGAGGTGAGGTCTATGTAGGGAAAGGTGGGATGCAAAGAAGGGCAGTAGGATGTGAGGTGGGGTGTAGGGTGCTGAGGTAAAACACAAGACATGTGTGTAGGGTGGAGATAAAAATTAGGGTTAGTAGTGTTGTTTTTTTCCAAAAAATATTTAAATTTTTATTAAATAAAAAATATTTAAAAACATAAAATAAATAAATGTTTAGATAAAAATTAAAATTAAAATCAACTAATGAGATATCTTTAATAAAATCTTATGAAATAAAAATTTACTTTTGTTATAAAAGTAATATATATATTATATTCCTATTAATTGTTTATTGATAAAAAAAATTATTGAATGGTTTATTGTAACTTTTTTTATTATTCGAAAATATTTCTTGGTAATATTATTTATTAATAATAGATTCTTGTGTTAGTAAAAAAATTTGGTATTAGTATTATAAATCAATATATTTAGATACTAGTTAATGATATATTTATATTTAATGATCAATATCAACATATATATATGTTGGTAAAAATAATTTTTTGTATTTTAAATAAATAAAAATAAAACATAATATCTATTGGAATTAATCATTTTTTCCAATGAATATATTGTCTTCTAATAAATTTATATTAGTATAAATATTTTTTTTTTGAGTGGGGTACCTTCTTTAAACTATCTAGTTAGAGGGAGATGGTTGGGCTCAAAGATCCATTAGATTCCTCTTAAAATCAACTTTGGGTAGTACCTTTGTCATGATGTCTATAACCTGATCTTATGTCGACATAAACTCCAAATACAGCAGCCCTTTGTCAACCTTCTACTTGATTAGATGATGATTTTTCTTAATAGTCTTTATCCTTTATTGATGGATACAATTTTATATAAGGTTTATATCACTTGAGTTATCATACCTGATTGAAATAATAGATTTCACATCCACTCCATCATCCTCAAGTTATTGCTCAATCCATAGAAATTGTGTATGTGCATGATCTTACAAAATATACACAGTCCTGCAGTTCTTAGTGAAATGAATTATTTCTTCTTGATCAGCAATGAAATTTAAAAATGTATAATATATATTGCATCACCTGATTTTGACTTGAAATCATCCTCAGAACCAACCCAATCAGCATATGTATATCCCAATAAATACTACTGTGATTTTATATGATAAAATAGTTTGTAACCCATAATTATATTTATATAAAAATTAATTCTTTTAACTACTAGAAAGTATCATTCCTTAGGGAAACTTTGGTAATGTTCAACTTGACAAGTGACAACACAATGTCTTAATGACCCAAAAAAATTCAATGGAATTTCCCCTTCTAAATATATAATTGTGTCAAATTTATAAATATAATATAATATAATTCACATGCACTGTGTGATAAAACCGACTATATTTTATTATATTAATTTCAAAATTAAATTTAAATAATATATATATCCATAATAATTGAAATTATTACAATGGGACAAAAATATAAAATAAGATAAGAATAATAAGAATATTCATATATGCTCGATCCCCCAGAATAATCGCACTCATGAATAACACTATATAAATGAATCAAAATATTAGTAATAAAATATGAATTTTTAAAATGAAAATATATATAACCTTGATATTAAATAGAACTAAATCATTAATGAATTAAATATGAGGTATTTATAGGAAGTAGGGAACCCATATGATCATCACAAATCTGACTTTTGGAATCATAATCTGGTCATTTTGAATAGTAACCTAACCATTATAATTGTATCCTCACTTATGGGGGTGCTAAATAATATTTAATAATCATATAAAATTAAAATATGTTATATTTATATCATGATACAATTAAATAAATGTTTTAAAAATGATAAAATAATTATTCATATTTTTAAAGACATAAAAGCTTTATTTGAATTTTTATAACATATATACATATTAAAAAGAGATTTTTTTCATAAAATGGATTTATAAACTAATATTATGTTTTATTATAATGATGATATAATTTTATGAGACCTAAATTAATTTTTCAAAGGTTCGGAAAATTTAACGTAATATTAAAATTAGCAATTTCCAAATAAATGAGGATTTTATTTAAAAAATAAGTTTCTCAAATTTAGAAAATTATTTTCATAAAATGGATTTAATTTTTTTAATATTAAATATAAAAAGATAGGATGAATTTTTGGTTTTTTCTAAAATAATTCAATTTTTGTGAATAGTTAAATATAGAAAAATATGATATCTAAAATTGTATACTAAATACATTAATTTTTGAGTCTTTTATGATGTGAGAAATTTTTTTATGATATCACATGCATAATTTATTATATAAAATCTCATCAATTAATACTAATGGTGTTCTTGAGGAACAATAATACACTAATGAATATAATATTCAAAAACACCCCTCTCATACCCTTGTAAATACCACCTCTCACCACTCTACTCCTCATACCTTATGAGGATTGATGTTCTCCCAATTTTTGTACAGTTATATTCACATCCATCTCACCTTTGTTTTAATTGTATTGGAATCTCCAAAAGTCAAAATAAAATTTCTTGATGGTGTATTTCGAGAGAGGATATTCAAGAGGTAATATTCTCAAACTATGGCTTTAAAATTATTTCATTCATATAATTTATCCTCATATATCTCATATTATATGTAATTATGCATCCAATATCATATATATTATGAAATTATATTTTTATAGGGTAATATATATCATCCACCCACTTCTCTTCTCCTCTAATTCAAAAAAAATAAAAACATCATCTATATTATGACAGTTCACCATCTCCATAGATGATGAGTTTTTTATTTTCTATTAACTCCTTCGTGGTACGTTTAAATTCATATATAATGGTTTAAAATTACCTAAATATGTATATTAAATATTTTTTCACACTTTATAATGAATATATGACCATAATATTAAATAAAATGAAACTAGTTCATGATGGTCGGTAAAATCACCAAAATAAACTAACCATAAAACATTAACATTTTTGAAAAATTAATTTTCCATATAACAGAACACATATGGATATTTGGGACCATGTCAATTAATTTAAGGTCATGAATAACATTTAATATTACATTTATACTTTTATTATCATTTTACAATAACATCAATAATTATCCCTAAGTCAATTCAACCTTGGAACCATAAAACAAATAACCTTGGAACATTGAAATTAAACATTATATATCATTAAAATGGTTATAAATGAACATAATAAAATTATATTAAATAAAATATGGAGTTAAAATGATATTAATTATATATTTAATGAATCTAATTTTATTATAAAATATGTTAAGTATAAGTGTAGAATGATTCTGGAACCCGGGGCAAGGAATCTCTCTAAACCACCCTTTTTCTTTAGGTTATTACCTTCCTCTATAAAACTATCTTTATATACATCTTTTATATTTTGTAATTATTATAAATTCTATGTATATGTTTAATATATATATACATATCTTATTCTCTATTTCTTTGATGGGTTAATACATCCCTTAAGTTCATTTCTCAAATGCCTTCTTTAAAATCAAACCTAATTAAGGGGAACTTTTCAATACCTTAATCCTTTTATATAATGATAATTTAAAGCCTTTATTACAACCTGTGATTTCATTAAACAAAGGATTATTTTATGTATAACCATTCTGTTTTAACTCTGGTTTTTAAATAAAATTACATACCCATTCTTTCTCCAAAATTCATTAATTGATTCCTTGCAACATTGTTTTGATAGTTCATTTATATACCCAATTATCTACACATTATCATAACGTATTTTCCAAATGAAGCCCATATTTTGAGAAATGTGCTTATATACTCATATTCAAACATCTGAAATATTTAATTCCTTATTAACTTTGTAATTTTAATGAAATTTCCAATGATTATGATATAAGGCATGATTATGCATCTCATTTCTTTGCATGGGTAGTTCTAATGTTTATGTTCTATGATTGAATTCTATTTTTGGAACACATAATCATGTACATGTTATGATTGGTGTACATAGATATTTTTCTAATTCATTTTTTAATTTTTTTTCTCATGAGATGACATGTATGGGATTAAGGAGTAAACCTAAACTATGATGGGACTCTATCCACCACGTTATGTTGTCTTGGAAGTTAGAATTGACTTATGCTAATTTCATGTTACATGTTTCTTCCACTTTCCTATGTTTTCATGATATTATGATACCATTTTTTATGTTTATATCCCATTTTATTATTCTTGAACCTTCTCTTTTATGATATCATGTTATGTACTTTGACTAACAGGTTATGTTTCATTATCATGTTTATCCCCTTACTAAGTGTTATAGCTCACCCATTTCTTTCATGTATTTCATAGGTTATCCTATGCAGTTTTAGGAGATCAAATAGATTTAATATCTAAATAGGGATAAAAAATAAAGATTTTGTGTTTTTGTTTCTTTTTTATGTATTATGAACCTATTCTTCTAAATACACTATGTCTCGTGATCTTTGGGTTATGTTTATTGGATGTTAATATTAAAAAACATTTAATAATATGTGTAAAAGAATTGGGTAAGTGTAGTTGATATTAGAGAAAATTTTATTTATTTTTGGGGATTAGAACTATAATACTTTTGTGAGAAACCTAGGGATATATCCATGTATAGGAAAATATCATAAAATCTTGTAGAAGTATATAGCTATAGTTTTCTAAGAAATTACATTCATATCTGGATACTATAAGAGAATGTGGCTCCAATATAGTTGTAACTAGGGGTAATAACCTTTAAAAGTGGGGATTGGATATTAACCTGATCTTTACCTGGGGAATAATAAAAACACCTTTTTGTGCACCTGATTTGACTGTCTTGGTGGATATGCTTTGGAAAATTCAAAAACTATTTACAAATGATTATGAAGGACTTAAATAGATTGTTAGGTTATAAAAACTCATAAAAATTACCATGAATAACCTATATTGAAACCTAGAGACTCATGATTTAGGATTTATGTGTCATATATAATTTATTTATTTTATTTTTATAGTTTCTCTTTTATATGTTTTTTAGTTTAAGTCTTTTGATCCCCAAATTTATTTTGGATATAGAAAATTACTAGAACTAAAATCAAATAGTGAAAGGTGTTCCCATTATCCATTCAGGAGATTCAAAAATTCCTATATGATTATAGTTCTATAAATTCTTTCATATCTTTCAATTTTATTATAACTATTCAAACACCACCTCAAAAAAGGGGTTGAGATAACTGTAAGAACAAGAAATATAGATTTTGTTGCATCCTGAGTATATAACTCATCCTCGGTTAATGATTGTGGAATAAACTTCCTAAAAAATATTATTATACTTCTTTTAGTGTAATTTGATGTTATAATGTTAATGGATTGGTTTTCCTTATATAAATCCAAAATCATTTATCAGAATAGAGATATTACTCTTCACATCTCGAGTTATCTTCCAATTTTGTACATGTGTAAGCAGGAGGATGAATCTTTTTGGAATCTTCTTCTCAAGAATTAATTTTATTGTATTATGAGAGAGAATGTCATCTCTAAATGATTAATATAAAGTATACGATCATAGTTTAATACATTCCCATTGTGAGGTATTATACTGATGTATTCCCTAAACAGTTGTCTGGTATTCCTCATGAATAAGATGTTGAGTTCTTAGTCAAAATTATAAATAGATAATTTTCCATATCTAAGACTCCCTATAGAATATACACCATTGAGTTAGATAAATTGAAAAAGAATTTTCATGGAATCTGGACAAGGGTTTTATATGGCTGAATTCTTCACCATGGGGTGAATCAGTCCTCTTCATCAAGAAGAAGTGTGGTTCAATGAACCTCTTAATTGGTTATCATGAGCTCAAAAAAATCATGATAAATAAAAATTATCCCCTTCCATGGACAGATGATGTTTTTTATCAACTACTTGGTGCCCAATATTTCACTAAGGTGGACCTTCATTTGGGATATCACCAATTAAAGGTGAAAAATGAAATATTCCCAAAACTACCTGTCAAAAAAGGTATAAACATTGTGGGTTCATAGTGATTCAATTAGGAATAAATAATTCTCCAGTAATCCTTGTTGAATTAATTAATTTAGTCTTTATATATTACCCTAAAAAATTTGTGGTAGTATTTATAGATGATATATTGATATACTTCAAAATTAAGGAGTATGAGGAGCATTTTGAATATTTTTCTACATACTTTTTAAAATAAAAATTTATATTAAAAGTACAATAAATTTGAGTTATGGATAGAGGAAGTATCATTCATGGGGCATGTTGTCACAAAAAAAAAGGATATCTTTTGTCCCTTCTAAGACAATGTAAATTGAGGAGTGGCTTAGGCCAACATTTTTAATGGAGATCCATAGTTTCCTTAGACTAGACAGGTATTACCAATGATTTGTTAGAAACTTATCAATATTTTCAAACATAATAACCAAGATAAATTAGAAGGGAGTAATGTTTGGAGATATTAGTGAATTTTAAGTGATATTCTAGGAATTAAAAAATTATTATCACTATAACTTTCCTCAAACTTCTCCCATGTGTGGAACTTTTCATAGTATATAGCTATGATATCTTGATCCTAGATTACACTCAATGATTCCCCAAGCCCAGTTGGTTGTATGACCTCAAGCACACCTTCCCATACACTAGAGGCTACTGACTAGTAGCTAAGGCCTAGGGTGTATCCTTGTGGACACTATATCCTCATTACATAATTATAGAACAACGGATGCAATCAATAACCGATAAATAGTGGAAACAAAATATAAATAGATGGAACAGGGAAAACAGACACTATAAAAACTAGACCAATAACCCACCATAGTGTAAGAAATTACAAATAATAAATAATAGATTCATTGATAATAATATTCAAATCTTGAATTTGAATAATATATAAAATCTGGTGATAATGTATGGCATGTATCTAAAAAATTGTAAAATAGATTTGCATGGAATCAGTAAGTACATGCTATAAAAAATAATAAAAAAGAAGCCCAAAAACTATCCAATAATCTAGTGCTCTAGCTTGGTCATCTGCTACCAAGATTAATCCTAAGCAAGAAAGCATGTCTGGTTTCTAAAGCGGTATGTTTACCCTTATCAAAACCTATATACATGTAATCTATCTGGGTACAAATAGTGGCCCAGATAGGGTGTGATACAAATATTAGTTGGCTACTAGCAACGACATCTATATCATCTGATATTATTAATATAAACTGAAATAGTGTGTAAGTATATATAAAAGTAAATACAATACCAAAATGTAAATACCCTAATACATACTTTATCCTCATTTGGTGTAATAACATGTAACTATTTAATTATTTATATTCCATTGTATATAAATAGGTCACATGAGATTTAAAAACACTAACCATATGACATGATAATGATAAATAAGGAACCAATATATACCTAGGAATCCTATAATAATAATAATAATGAAGGATCCAAGATAATAACCAATTTATCCTTGATGATGATTATAATGAAGATGATCCATGGTAATAACAAATGAATATTAGAGTTCAGTGGTTGATCCAACTCGGTAATAACTTATTGCCTATCTATAAGGGATTTGTGTGTAGTACAAGGGGAATAATCCAAGGTATTCCACTATAATATGATTCTATCCGAGTCTAAGGATCTCATACAAGGTAAAATGAGATAAGTAATGACTAGGCCTAATGGGTGTATCCATATATCCATGTGTTTAAAGATGTCATGTTGGATCCAAAGAGTGTATCCAAGGAATCATAATATCTAAAAGATAATTAAGGTATTATATGGCATCATACTGTGAATCCATTGGCAGATAAGGATTTAGTTCTAAGGTGGGTATCTCCCTTGGCAGCCCGCATCCTTGGATCGGAATGGAGTCCATGAGTGATCTAGGAATTCCCTCAAGAATCCAAGACTGGATCAAATCTGAACACTCGTATAAAGATAAAAAAATCCATATAAAATAGGCACCTTATACTTGATTTATTTTATAAATTTTTCCATGTGATTCTCATTCCATTTAACAGGCCAATTTGGTTCATTCCATGCCTTTAATTAGTGTGACAATGCTAAAATGACATGAAACCATTTCATTCATTTCAAATTTTTCTTTTAGGTTCTTTACTTTAACTTTTATAAAAATGAAAATGTGGGATAACAATAAGAAACCAATTACCTTTGGATTCAATTAATCTAGGGCATGCGATATACATAGTATACTTTCCTTTTACATTTTAAATCCATTAATTTTATTAAAGCACTTAACTTATAAGGGTCAAGTGATAACTAATGAAATAACCATTTATAAATCATCTATTTAATTATAACACTTTCCTTTAATGAGGAAAATTCAATCTCACCCGAATATTAGAATAAATAGTTATAAAAAAGTCATAAAATGTATATAAAATGAAATCACCCTCCTAGGGGTGGTTTTCATTGACGTTAAAACCTCCATGGACACCAAAATCGTTTATTAATAGGGATCTAGAATATGAGAATATTTATTACAAGCATGAAACATGAATTAAGTAAGAATTTCCTGATGAAATCGGTGTGTGCACAATGGAGATAATTTATAAAATGTTGATAATTGATGGATGAGTCATAGACCACCTACCTCAAGCCTATAACACTCTCCTCGTCCTATATTATCCTTTAGTTTGTCCTGGATCAGTAGAAAACTAAAGAATATATCAATTCCTTGAAAATAGGGAAAATTATCTTCAACCTAAATATCATAAATTATGGGAATAATATTGATATAATGAGCTAAAAAACAAGGATTTTACTTAGTGGAATCTAATGAGACCAACAGATCCTCGATCAGACACCATATGATGGAATAAGATAAAAAACTATCAAAGGGGTCTTGATATCTTTTTATGGTAGAAATAAAGTCTCTCCTAGTGATAGAAATGAAAAGGGGAGTAAGGGGTAATGTTTAATTAAATTTTAATGGAAAAAAACATAAATTTACCCAAAATTATAGTGGTACATGATTTGGCCACACGATTGGATGAATCGTGTGCCAATCATGCTTGACTCAAAGCCTAAGGAGGGGGACCCCATATTTAGTCCACGCTATTAGGGAAACCATGTGTCAACTAGGAAAAACACCTATAATACATTTTGAAGTGATATTCACAAAAGAATGAAGCCCATGGTGTACAGTTAGGGAAAATTGTGAACCTTTTCTTGATCCTCTATCCAGCCCCACACAATTAAAACTAACCATGTAGCTTTCCCCTCATAGTTTCTACTAACAATGAAACCCAGAATATTTTCCAAAAAAGCAAGGATTCGGGATCCAAACAGGCCCCAAACACCCTCAAACTACCATGGCCGCATTATGAATCCATAATAGGCCCATAATAAATTATTATACCTAAATTAAAGGATCAATACATAAGACAAAAATGGTTTGTTTTAGTCTTCCACCTTAATGGAACTCATCCTTGAGTTCACCTTCCAAGGGCGGTGAAACACTATCTGAGAAAAACTTTGGACACTAAGCATGTAAGTTGGCCTCCCACTCCCAAATCTCATCATATACCCGACCATACTTCCATATGACCCATTATAGAGGGATATAATGGCCTAAGAGAGCCTTCGTTTTTCGTTTAATGATACATATAAGATACTCTTCAGAAGAAGTATCAACATCTAACTCAACCTCCTTAGGATCAAATGTATGAAATGGGTTATCATGATATTGATGAAGTTGTAAAATTTATAAGATTTACTACATGGAATTATACCTATGATTTAGTAATAATCTATATTCTACTAGACCAACTCTATCCATAATCTCAAACTACTCAAAAAAACTCACTCACATCTACCCTTCCCTCTGTATCCATCTATTCCCATGTTTAGGTGATGCTGATAAAAAACGTGATTCTTGAAATCAAACTATAGATTTTATTGATGGTGATCAAAATAATATTTATGTCGAGATTTAGAAATGGACATACACTTTTTGGTAATCTCAATCAACTTCGAATTCTTCTACACAAGATAATGAACTAGTATTGATGCATCTCATTCCTCTAACCATCATACCAGTGAATAGAACTTCTTACCATACAATATGACATAGGGATATATGTGAATCATAACCTAAAATCTACTATTATAGGAAAACATGACAAGAGGGATATGCTTCTCTCAAGAACTGTTTAATTCAAGGATGCATGCTCAGATTATTTCCTCTAAAACATGTATCATTTGTTCTGATTGACCATCAGTCTAAGGGTGAAAGGTTGTGCTCAACATCAATTGTTTACCCATATCTCTATGTAACCCCTTCCAAAACCTTGATTTGAAATGAGAATCCCTATCTAAAATGATAGTGTAAGGTACCCTATGTTGTTGTATGATCTCATGGACCTGTATTTTTTCAAGCTCATCAACTGAGAAAGTCTCTAGGAGAGGAAGGAAGTGGGATACTTTCATCAGTATATCTATGACTACCCAAACTATGTCACTAACTCAATGTAACCAGGGTAAGACAACTAATAAATCAATAGAAACATATTCACATTTACATTCTGGTATTGAAAGCATTTGTAACAATATTGCAGGTCATTGGTGCTCTTCCTTCACCTGTTGATAGGTGGAAAACCTAGGGATAAAAATGATTTTTCATCCCAGGCCACCAATACTAGAGTTACATATTTTGATACATCATGGAGATTCCTAGATGAAATTTACATTGATAATCATGAGACTCCCACATTAGTTCTTCTCTCATGTCTTTAGGAACCCAAACACACCCATGTATACATAGAATGACATCTCTATCCATAGACCAATCCAAATATGGGTCCTCTCCTGAAATACTCTCTCTGAGAGCTAACCCCTAATGATATTAAAACGTCATACTCTTCACCTTATCAAGGAAGGAAGAGGTGATTGTTAAGGTTGGGAGATAAGACATCTCATGACTATCATAAAACTGCAGACACAACTCATAGAATATTTGCATCAATTTCAATACATCAATGGCTTCTTGTACAGCCTATTTGTGTGTTTTTTGGCTCTATGCATCAACTACTTCATTTCCATTTCAATGCATATAGAAAATATCAAATTCAAAATACAGAAGATATTCAACCCATCATCATTGTGTGAGATTCAAGTCACACTATGTAAAGATGTATTTTATGCTCTTGTTTTCTATATACACCACAATGTAATTACCCATCATATAGTGTCTCCAACAGCATAAGGTATGGTATCTTTTTTCATCCTCGATGTTTTTCATCAAGTATTTTCTCTCATGAGACCTCAACTTTCAAGGTTAATTTGAAAAAACTCGATTCTCCTGCATCAGCACTACACCTAGTTGGATTCCGAATGCATCACAGAACATTTAATATCCTCTTTTAGTAAATGGAAGAATAAAAATATGTGTCTAAACAAGTATTCCATTTATCTTCGAAAAGGATTTGTTAATTCATACCACAATAACCTAACACCCTTATTTTAAATAAAGTAAAAGGTGTAGTTAGGCATGATAATTCTTTTATGAAATTCTTGTTATATCCTTCTTGTCCTAACAAACTCCATAAATAAAACATGTTCTTGGGATTATCCTAAAAAACCACATTTCTCACCTCCTCCAGTTCAATAGATACTCCTTATTCTAATATAATATGACCAAGAAGTAAACTTTTTCAATATAAAAGTGTAACTTAGCAAGATTATCATAATTTTGATGTTATCTCAGTGTAATCAAAATGATATCAAGATTCTTAGAATTGTTTCTATGATTGTGATAATACACCAAGATTTCAACCACAAAGACCATGACAAATGAATCTAGATAGGGGTTGAAAACCCTATTCATAAAATCCATGAAAATAGTAAGGTCATTTGTAAGACTTAATGGAATTAAGAGATACTCATATGGATCATACCTTCTATGAAAATCTATATGAGGTATGTTTGAAGGTCTTACTCACACTTGATGATAGCCTGCTCTCAGGTTGATCTTAGAAAACACCTTATCTCCTCCTAGTTGGTCGAAGAGATCATATATCTGAGGTAATGAATATTATTTCTTAATCATACGTTGGTTCAACCATCGGTAATACATGATTAGATGAAGGGTCTCATCTTCCCTCTTGGAAAAAAAACACAGGTGAACCCATGGAGGAAGTCCTGGGGAGTATAAAACCTTTGGTCTCTAGATCCCCCAACTATCTATTGAGCTACTAGAGATCAGTAGGTGACATTATGTATGGAGGAATAGAAATTGAAGTTACTCCTATAAAAATATTGATCATAAACTCTACTACTCTCTTAGTAGGTAAGCTAGAAAAAAATTATGAAAGACATCCCTGAAAAAATATACTATTGGATGAAATTAAATCATATGTATTCCCTACCCCTCCATGAAAATACTAGAAATATGGGTGGTCACTCCACCTAGACCATGATTCTCAAGTCCATCTCTATTGGAATGGACATTCCACTCACCCTTATGTTGGTAGTTATTTCCCTCTAGTGATGTAAGAAACACCCTCTGGTGATAGTAGTCCATGTAGGTGTGATAGGGAACCAACAGATCCATCTTAATAATGGCATCAAATCACATCATATTGAGAACAAATAGGTCCCATAAAAATTTATAACTTCCTACATCAAGGGGACAGTCCCTGTATTGGTATATTCCCTTTAATTACACTCCCAATGATGTTTCTAGGGTCATTAAATGACAGTAACACATAATTTCCACCTAGATACATTCCACGATTGATAAAGAGATAAAAGAGTGTGAAGAACATATATCTAATAAAGAAGATAAAATAGTATAGGCTAATATAATATCACCTCATTCTATAGATGTTCCAACACTTTTGAACCTCAGGTATCGACTAGAATTCACACAACTTTCCTAATTAAAAACCATATACTACAGCTAGACTACCCCGATCATGACCACACTACTAGCATTGATAATAATATTTTTGAATACCATGGACATGACCTCCTCCTCTACTAATCCTTTTGATTCTAATCCAACTCCCCTCCTGACAAAGTGAAAAATATCATGCCCCTAAAGTTTGAGTTGGTGCAAAGTCTCTTCCACTGGAAGTAGATGGAAAGGTCTGAAAGAATCTCTGAATTTGGCCCATAAATCTATAAGAATAGAAATCAAGTGGGTATATATCACACTAAGGATTTATATTCCAATTACTTCCACATATATGGCATATAATAGAGCTTCTAGTATGGTTACTCTGACCCCCAATGCTCTAAAGATAAACCTCAAGGGTACACTTCCTACTAATGGAAGCACTACTACCCCCCTGGAACTAAACCTATATGCCTAGAACTATAACCTTTCCTTGGTTTTTTTTAGTGATAATATCTTGATTAACTATCTCAAGAAATTTAGGTTGTAAAAATACATTCACCTGTGTATGTATAGCATACTAAAGCCCATTATCAAAGTCTCTAGCATGTGATAGCTCATCACCCGCTAGAAGCGGTGAAAAGTGATGTAACTCAATAAAACATGCCGAATAATACATAACTAACATATAACCCTAATCTAGATGAATAAAATATCTAGATTGGTCAACTCTTTGTTTTTTAGGGAAAAATTAATCATAGAAGACAGTCTGGATATCATCTGAGACAATGCCCTGATGACGACTAGTCTGGGTAACCACATCCCCCCAACACTTGGACATATCATGCAGCATATAGGTAGAAATATTGACCTATGATATGTATGTGTATTAATATTCTCAAATGTAGATATAGTGGAATCTGACAAATACTCAGTAGCCTATGGACCGCAATCCCCTAAAAAGGTGGGAGGATTATTCTGTTGGAACTCATGAGTCAGATCATCAATAGTAAGTTCAGGTCAAGGAGAACCCAACATGGACTACATAATATATAGAAAAACCTCTTAAAATTAAGCTTCAGCTCCCATATTGGGTATAATAGGCAGTTCCTTAAGTGTCACTGCAGGAGGAACAACCGGTGGCTCAGGGCCCACCACCTCTGAAGCATAATCATCGCCACCCCTGGAACATGACATAAGGAGGTCATGGTTTTATAACTATAAATTCCAAGAACATGCCTTAGATGAATATTTCAAGTATATAGAGGCATTAGAGGAATAAAATAATAATTAATAGGCTCACTATCCATGGTATACTACCCCAACTAACTAATTAGAAGTCCAAGTATTGGTAAGTGTTCAAACTTGTATTTAAAGGTATTCTAGTATGTAAAGGGTCAATCACATTTTGCATTTTAATTTACTAAAAACCATTAAATATTTATAAGATAATATTTTGTTTTTATGTTTTCATTTTCTTACATAGATATATCAAAGTTTGATTGAAATGTATTTCCATTCCCAGTGAATCAAGGCCCATACACCTTATCACTAAAATAAACTTCAATTTAATTTCTATTTAGCCCCATCTACATTTAGTCTCAGAATGTAATAGGTAATATAAGATTGATTAACATAGTTAATCACCCATTCCAACCCATGGGAGACAAAAAACCTCATGAATTGAAATTGGAAATCACTCAATCATAGCTAAAGAGAATTTCATGTAACTAGAGGTGCATAGCTTACATGGTTAGAAACTAGATTTTTAAGATTCCACCATCAACCTATATAAGAAAAAGCTATTCATATAGATACTGAAACATTAAATAAACAACACTCTAACCTATAATAAAACATGTTAGAAGAACAAGAAAATATAAAAATCCTATCTCACACAACAATCACAGGAAACTGTAAGCAGTGAAATTCACCATTATGGCATGGAATATGCACGGCATGTCAATTCTAGGTGCCTATAATGATGAAATTAACAATGATCTTACCATCATCTCATTAGGACATGGATAAAATAAAATAAATAATAATAATAACAATAACCATCACATATTATGTGCATCACCCAATATTTAAATGGATATAAACTGTAATAAGAAAAAATCATAACAATAATTCTCATTTTAGGCAACTTGAAAATTACCGCGAACATGGGTTAGCTACGTCCAAGAAAGACTTGTAACAAAGTTCCATACCACTCCTAATATTCTATATATTGTATTATAATATTAAATAAAGAAAGGAAACCCCTATTATAACACTTTGTGACATCCTGATCTCAGGTTCCACTCAACGGTGCCCTGATCCTGGTTGGCCACATGGCCTTAAGCATGCCTCCCTATATGCCAGAGGCTTCCAACTAGTAGTGAGGGGCTAGGTTGTGTATGTGGGGAGACTATTCCCTCATTACCATAGTGTATCATATAATATACAATAAATAATTGATAAATATTAGAAGAAAAATACGAATAGATGTCATAGGGGAAACAGACACTATGACAAATGGACTATTAATTTACTATAGCATAAGAAAATAGAAATAATAAATAACAGAAGCTCTAAAAATAATATTCAAATATGGAATATTAATCTTATAAAAAAGTTAATGATAATGTATGTAATGTCTCAACAAATCTATAAAATAGGTATTCATGGTAGCAGACGATACATTCTATACAGAAGAAGAAAAAAGAATCCCAAAAACCATCTGTGAATCCCAAGATCTAGTTGGGTCATCTTCTACCAAGATCCATTCTAAGAAAGAAATAAATTCAGGTGTCCAAAGTAGGATGATTCCCCTTATCAACACCTAAATACATTTAATCTTCCTAGGTATCAATCGTGCATCAGATATGTTGTGAGATAAACCTCAATAGGCCACCACTAATGGTGTTTATATCATCCTATTTGTGTAATGTAAGCTAAAATAGTGGGTAGGTATATATGAAACTGAAGACAATACCACAATGTAAAGACCATGATACATTTTTCAGCCTTATCTAGTTTTTGAACAAGTAATAATTTCATTATTTATGTTCTAATTAAAATAAATAGGTCACATGATATATAATAGCACTGACCATATAACATGATAATGATAATAAAGGATCCAAGATATGACAAGGAATCTCATTGTAATAATAATATAGGATCCAATGTAATAACCAAGTTGTCCTTGATAATGATAATAATGAAGTGGATTCAAGGTAATGACCACAGAATCCTTGACCTCAAGGGTTGATCCAACTCAGTAATTAACAATAGCATGTCTATAAGGGGTCTGTATGTAAACTGAAGGGAATCTCCCAAGTAATTACACTGTAAGTCCAAGGATTTAATACAAGGTAAGATGGGATAATAAATGACTGGTCCCAATGGGTGTATCCATGGAACCACATGTCCAAATATGTCATGCCGGATCCAAGGAGTTAATCTATGGAATCCTAATATCTGAATGGTAATGAATATATCCTATGTTGTCATTTCTGGCATCCACTAGTAGACAAGGATCAAGTTTCAAGGTGGGTATCTCCCTTAGAAAATGGCATCCCTAAAATGGAATGGAATCCATGAGTGGTCAAGATATTCCCCTGGTAATCCAAGGAAGGATCGAGTCTGACTAATCCTATAAAAATGAATATGTCTATATGTAATTGGCACCTTATACTTGATTCATTTAACAAATTATTCCATGTAATACTCATTCTATTTAACAAGTCAATTTGGTTCATTCTATGACTTTGATTTGTGTGACAAGGTGAAAATTATATGCACCCATTTCATTCATTTCATATTTATATTTTAGTTTCTTTCCTTTACCTTTAATAAACATGAAAAGGTGGGCTAAGGACAAGCAACCAATTACCATTTGATTCCATTTATCTAGGCCAAGAAAAATTCATAGTATACTTTACATTTACATTTGATATTCATTTATTATATTGAAACAATTAACTTATAAGGTTCAAGTGATAACAAATGAAACAACCATTAACAAGTCATCCATTTAATTAGAAAAATTACCTTTATTAAAGACAATTCAACCTCACTTGAATGGTTGTGAAAATAGTTTTAATAAATTCATAATAGGCATGAACAATGAAATAACAATAATATGGGTGGTCTTAATTAAGTTTTCAACCACTAAATACACCATAATCATTTATGAACAAGGACATAGAAGATGATAATATTGACTCCAAGCATGACATATGAATTAAATATGAATCTTCTGATGAAATCTTCATGCCCATAATGGTGGAAATTTATAAAAATAATAGACTTGAATGATGGGTCATAGGCCACCTACCTCGAGCATATAACACTCTCCTTGTCTAGTATTAGCATTTAGTTTTGATTGGATCAAAATAAAATTAATGAAAGGATAAATTATCTAAAATGGGTCATATTATCTTGCACCTAAATAGTCCAGTTGATAGGAAGAAAAATGATGAAATTAGTTAAAGGATTGAAGAGCTTACCTTGACGAATCCAATGAGACCAATAGGGCTTTGATCAGATATCAAATGATGGAACATGGAAAAAATAATTCAAAAGGGGCTTGAGATATTATTGTAAGAGAAAGGAGGGCTCTCTTGGGGCTATAAAAGAAAATGGGGGAAGTGGTAATTTTTAATTGGATTTTATTTATGAAAAATTTTAAATTTATCCAAAAAATTAGGGGCTCATAGTTTGGATACACATTTGACCAAACACTGCACCAACCATTATTGAATAATTTCCTAAGGAGGGTACCCCACATGGTTAGGATACATGATTAGGGAAACCATTTTCTAACCTTGAGAAATACCTCTTCTACATTTTGTTGTGTTATTATCATGGGTTTTCATCCCTTGGCACACAGTTTGGGAAAACTATGCGCCCTACTTGCTCCTCTATCCATCTCCACATAGTTAAAAGTAATAGTTTGTCCTACCCCTTATGGTTTCTACTAACCATGCAGCCCAATATATTTTTTAAAAAGTGGGGCTCTGGGATCTAGCCTCTGAACAAGCCCTGAACACCCCTAAACTCTCATTACTTCATTAAACATCCATAATAATTAATTAAACCCAAATTAAAGGATCCATACCTGATATAAAAACTAGGTTCTTACAATAGTGATGCTTCAAATAAGGTCTTAGTATGTTTATTTATAAATAATGAAAAGGTGATAGCCTATAATTAAAGGTAGTTTAAATTTTATAATAAGAATTACCCAATTCATTATATGGAGTTGGCTATAGTGATCTTTACATTAATTATTTAGTAGCACTATCTTTATGGGGGGAAGTGTGAAATATATATAGATAATAAGAGATTGAAATATATATTACCATAGAAGGATCTTAATATACACTAGTAAACATAGTTATATCTAATCAATGAATATGACTACTCCATTCACTACCATCCAGATAAAGAAAATAAAGTGGAAAATTCTCTAAGTAGAAAGGATCTAGAAACCCTATCAATTATGATAATTAAAAAGGATAAAATCTTCTTACCCATGGAAATGATGGATATAAGGATCATAAAGTAAAATCATCATTCCATTATCAAATTATTTTTGAAACATCCCTTCTAGAGTAGACAAAGGATGCTCAAAGAGATAATGTGGAAATATAGAAGAAGGTGGATCATATAAGAAAATGTAAATCCTTAGAGTTAAAAATTAATGAAGATAGAGTTTTAATATTTGGGTTAGGACTATATGCACCCAAAAATGCTAAGATAAAGAAGTAATTATTTAATAATTCATGTATCTTGACCTTCTATATATACTCAAGGAGCATGAAGATGTATTGAGATCTCCAAGAGCACTATTAGTAAGGAAATATAAATAAGGAGATCATAGAATATACAAAAAAATGTCTGATATGTTAGTAGGTGTAGGGTGAAAGTAAAAATTACAAGGGGGTGATATAATCACTACCCATAACAATATAGAGATCTAAAAACATCACCACAGACTTTTTTACTAATCTTTCATACACATCAAGTGAAAATAATGCTATATGGGTTGTAGTGGATCATCTTAAGAATATTTCTCATCCCATGACTATTTAAGGGGAATTTTCATTTGAACAAATTACAAGGATATACATCAAGGAAGTGGTAAGAATTCATGTAACCCCATTATTGATTATATTTGATCGAGATATGAGATTTACCTACAAGTTATAGTAAAGTATCTAACATTCTATAAGCACTGAATTGAACTTATGTACATATTATCATCCCTAGAATTATGGATAATCTAATAAGACTTTCAATAAACATGATTACAAGTTGAGATCATGCTCTATGAAGTTTAAAGGAGGATGGTATTTGAATATTTCTCTAGTCAAGTTCTCAAACAATAATAGTTTCCACTCAAGCATCCAAATGGATCCATATGAATCCCTTTATGAGAATAGATTTAGAAAATATGTGTGATAGGATGAATTTGGTGAATGAAAGCTACTGGGTCATGAAATAGTCAAATAAATGGTAAAAAATATCAATCAAATTCAGTAGTTCTTTAGGGATACTCAAATTCAATAAAATAGCTATGCTAAAAATCATTTATAAGACCTAATGTTTATAATTAGAGAAAAATTGTTCCTACACTTATCTCCATGGAAGTGATTCATGATATTTGAGAATAAGGAGAAGACAATTCCTAGGTACATTAATCCCCTTGAGATTCTCAATCACATTAGAGTTTTGGCCTGTCAACTGGCACTCACACCAACCCTTTCTCAAGTACATGAAATATTCTAGGTATCCCTACTATGGAAGCACATACCAAATCCCTCACATATACTGAATTTAGATGTGGTATGGTTGGAAAATGATCTCTCTTATGAGTAGTAGTCGGTGAATATCTTAGCCCATAGAGATAAAGTTCTACACAACATGACAACCCACCTAGTCAGAGTACAGTGGTGAAACCATTAATATGAATAGTCATCAAGAGAAACGAAGGAAGCCATAATGTAGAAGTACCTTCACCTATTTTCACCTTAGTATGTGAAATGAAATTTTGAGGATGAAAATTATTAAAGGGGAAATAATGTAATGAATCATAATTTTATCAATGTAATTTCCTTTCTGAATATATAATTGTGTCATATTTAGTAATATAATTATATATAATACAAACGCATCATATGATAAAACCAAGGACATTTTATTATATTAATTTAAAAATTAAATTTACAAAATAAATATGACCATAATAATTGAAAGTATTAAAATGGTATAAAATTTAAAATAATATAACAATAATAGGAATATTTTTATATGCTTGATCCCTAATAATAACAACACTCATGAACAATACTGTAGAAATAAAGCAGAATATTAGTAATGTAATATGAATTTTTAAAATGAAAATATATATAAATATAACCTTAAAATAAAATATAATTAAAAGACGAATGAATGAAATGTGATTTATTTATATAAATTGGGAAATTCATATGACCATTAAAAATATATCCATTGAAAAAGTAATTTGACTATAAGAAATAGTAACCTGATCGTTAGAATAGTATCCTCACTTATGGAAGTATAAAATAATATTTAGTAATCCTATAAAATGAAAATATGGTATGTTTATATCATGATAACATTAAATAAATGTTTTAAAAATGATAATAAATGTGTTTATATTTTTTAAAAATATAAATGATTTATTTTTATTTTTATAAAAAATATAAAGACTCAAAAGAAAGTGTTGCGACCCCAACCCCAGAAGCCCAAATCTAATGAATTATACCATTACATTGGCGTAAGATACATGTAGACGTTTCCCAAAGTACTGATCAGTTTATTATTCTTGGTAAAACAAGATACATACTTGATTCTTACATTACATTTGAATACAAAAAATTATATAAAAAAATTGGAGAATAAATTTATTCCATCTAGTGTATCTCTACATATTAGTGACAATAAAATTTATGGAATCCTAGGGAAAGGAAAGAAAATAAGGGTGATATAAAATTCTTAGTAAGGTTTAATTACATCTAAATAAATAATAAATCAATGAGAATAATCAATATGGAAAGTTAAATAACTAAACACACATTCTATGAAGTCAATAAACTAAGAAGAGAGTACAAAAATAAAATGGAACGGTAAATAACTGAGCTTACATTCCATTTAATTAACTATATAAGGAATAATAAATATTTCAAGGTAAATAAACTGAAAACATATTCCATTTAATCAGTAATCTAAGAATGAAATTCATTAATAGATTTTGTTATAGTTAAAATCTCATGGATGGTAATAACTGAATCTGAATAAACGAAATTATTATTTATCATGTGTGATGTTTCTCAGGTACAATATAATTTTACTATCGAAACCATTCATATGTTGGTTTAAAATAGATTGGGTAAAAATATATTTTGTTTGGGAAACCTTACCTCTACTGTCAAGTCCTTTCAGAACATAGTTTAATTAAGACAAAACACCTTTGGGAGCATAAAATTTTTTTTTTATAAAAACATTTCTTTTAGATTCAATTGGTTTTTATATTAATTTATAATTAATTGATAACTAATTAATTAATTTTATGCTTTTTAAACTATATATTTTCATAAGTTAGTTAATACTATCCATAGTCACTAATTTTTTAATGGCTAAAAGAAAAGTTTCATTTTAAATAATAATATTAATAATATTCGAGAAAACTCGATCTTGTGTGTAACACAAGCCATCAAAGAAAGTCATTATTGCATGTAATATAAACTAAACACAGTTTTGTGTGCATCATAAGCTATATCATAGATTAAATATATTTATAATATTAAATATATCATAAAGTATTGATAGGTTATATTACTTTTTATGATTGGTGTTGCATCTTATATAAGCTATCGAATAAAAGTTAATCTTTTAGAATTTCTGGGGTGTTATATTCTCCCTGCATTAAATAAATTTCATACTCACAATTTAAACTTAATCTTGCTAATAATGGGTTTTATATTTGAAAATAAAATTGCTTAAAATCTTACATCATAAAAGATTTAACAAAATAACCTCTTAAGAAGAGATAATGGGAAGTACGAAGGTCCTATGGAATAACACATAACTAGGATCCCAATTAGGAGAACATCGATGGAAAGTAAAGATATGGACATGGAGTAAAAGAGTAAATATTTATTAGGAGTGGATGAGGTCATTGATCACAAACAAGGGGATGATAAATGAAAATTTTAGTGGTTGAAAACCAAAAAAAATTGATGATTTAAAAGCCCATCAGTTCAATAAAATGAAGTTATTAGGACAACATTTTATGTCTAGATCATTTTCCTAATGATGAATAATTATTTTACTCCCTAATAATATAAATAATTATACTTACTTGATATATTTCTATAAACATAATTACATCCTTTTTTGTGCTTCAATAAATTTTAAATTCATCAATTACTTTAAGAAATGAATTTCCAAAAATTATTTTTTTTATGTTTGAAGTACAAAAATTCACTTTTAACAGATCATAAGATCCATTATAAATGTCTTTATATCTGTATCTAACAATTTTGAAAAACCAATATGGTTAATACCTTAATCTATAAAGAAAAATGTAATACTATTGCTTCATCATTAATATTTTTTTCAAATTTTTTAACTAAAAACAATGACATATTAACTAGGACACCACGTAGTCCAGTGATGGGCATAAAACCATTATCATCTCTTAGTCATGATTCTAAGCACCACCACCTCACTAGATATAATAGGCTTTCACCCTACATGTGAGTTGTCCTTTTCCTAAACTATATTAATATAATTTTATGTCATTCCAAAAAATATGATAGACAACCTTGAAATTTAATCATTTAATAACCGTTTTTATGGTTTTTAATTCGACATATTTTTTTTCAAAGACTAATAATATAATATTATTATTATTATTATGTCATTAATGATCATAATAAAACTAAATTTTATCAATACCTTTAAAATCATGTCTCTAAAATGTAAGGGAATTATTACTCAATTAACTTTTCCATTAAATCGTAAACTAAACTAATGAGTTGTATTTATATAAATTTCTTCTAATGTATATTTAATCGTGGTATACTACCATTAAATAAAACCTAAAAAATAGATTTTTAAGACTTAGAACTTATGATCAACCTTAATCTCATAATCCTGTGATTGTATTCATAACACTTAAGTAAATTAAGAAATATGTTATTTTATGCTAATCCACAATGTCTATCTTAGGGTTATGTTCCTTAATCTATGTTTTCCTAAATCTAGTTCCCAAGGTTGCTAATAAAATTCATCTTATACAAATTGTAGCGACCCCAACTCTAGAAGCCTAGAGCTAGTGACTGATACCATTACATTGGCGTAAGATACAAGGAAACATATCTTGAAGGACCAGTCAGTTTACTAGTCCTCGTAAACAAGATACATACTTGAGTCTTACATTACATTTTAATACACAAAATTACAAAATAATTTTTTTTGAGAATAACTTTATTCCATCTAGAGTATCTCTACAAATCAGTGATAATAAAGTTTATATAATCCTCGGGTAAAGGAAACAAAATAAGGGTGATCCAAAATTATCGGTAAGGGTAAAGTACAGTGGAAGAAATAATAAATCAAAAAATTATAATCAATATGGAGAGCTAAATAACAGAACACACATTCCATGTAATTAATAAAATAATAAGGGATTGTATAAACACTATGTAAATGTAAATAAATGAGAACACATTTCATTTAAATAAATGGATAATGAAAAATCAATATGGTAAGGTAAATAAACTGAAAAACATGCTAGTTAATCAATAAACAAAGAATGAAATGCATCCATATATTTTGTTATAGTGGAAATCTCATAGATAATAATAAATAAATATAAATAAAGTAAATTTTTATTTATCGGAAATTATGTTTCTCAGGTAGATGATACCTTTACCATCAAGACCTTTTACAATATAATTTAAAAAATGTTGGGTATAAATTTATTTGGTTTGTCCAGACTTGTCTCCACTATTAAGACCTTTTATAAGATAGTTTAAAACCTATTTATTAAAAATTCATAGGGTTTGTATAACCTGATTTCATCTCATGAGACCATTGATGCATTGATTAGATTTAATTAATTGTTCCCCAACCTATTTCATAACTATCTTAATCCTCTCACATATATTGAATAATTGATTTAATTCATAAACAGTGTGCCTTATAAAATATCTGTATTGAATAAAATATATGTATTAATAAAGATTTCCCTATTTAATCAAATAACTTTTAAAGTAAACATGTATATAAATAATGGTATATGGTTTTGAAAATAATCATATCCATCACAAAATAATATGGATGTTTGAGATAAAATTAATTTCAAATGAAATTTTATTACAAAAATGTGATTGTTTTAATAGAAATTTAATAATCACAAAAAGAAAATTAGATTGCAAAGATAAATTTTATCACTTTGTAATTTTATATTAAAAAACCCTTAAATGAGATAATTAAAAGTGAAAATTAAAAGACCATGAACTAATAATTAATCATGATATAAATTTTCAAGGGTTATTATATAAACCACATAAAATTGAATTGGTTCATAATAACAAATAAGTCTCAATGGAATGTAAATTGAAACAAAATCCCTTACCTTGAGTCTAACTTGTCATGTGTGTTTTTATATTCTTGAATAATAAAATTATGTTAAATATTTTATTTTTTGACAAAAATTTTAAATTTTATTATTAATTTTATTTTAACTATTAAAAAATTATATACAATTACTTAATCAATTATGTTTAAATCATATTTTTTTACCATATTCGGTTTATGTGTCAAAAATGAATTTGGTAGGTCAACTATGGTCAAAGGGGTTATTATTTAAACATATTCATAATAATAACAATGAAATAATTATCATATTTATACATTAATTATACTTTTAAAACAAATCATGGGATATAGTAATGAAAAATGAGCCAATATTATGATCATGGAGACGCTAGGCCGTACGTACACATGAGTAACGTTTTTTGATTTTCAATGATCATTATGGAAAAAATTTATGTAACATTTATATTTAAATAATTATCATTATATCTTAAATTCCATAATATTTAATCCTAAATACTTATATATATAATTCCTATGATGTAAATAGAATCACATCGCTTTGAGCAGGTTGTAGCCCACACGTCCCCAAATTTCATTATCACTTTTTTAGTGTGTGAAGTGGTAATAAACAAAATGATATATTATATTAACAAAAAGGTAATTATGTCATGAATATAATAATTATTTAAATTATATAATATATATTAATTAAATAAATCCTTAATAAATTCTATGTAAATCATGAATGAATCAAATTACTTTGAGGAGGTGGTAGTCTACACGTCCATAAATAATGTTACCGTATTCCAACAAAATGGAAAGCATGAAGGTATGTATTATATAAAAATTATAGAAGAATAAATTTAAAATAAATATCATATATATCATATAAAAATACGATTTCCATCATTATTACAAACCTTGAGATGTGGTAATGGAAGAAGGAATGACATCAGTTCGCGAGGTGGTAGTTTGATGTACACACGAATGATGGTTGTGTATCCCATTTGATGGAAGTGTGTGGGTTTAGGTCATACCATTAACATAAAAAAAAAGTATAATTATATTTATTATAATAATTTTATTATATAATCATTATATAAAAATATTTTTAAGTGTTGGAAAAATAAATAAAACAAAAGTGTGTGGTGAATAATGTTACCTCTTCTTTAGGTAATTCCTTTTGGTTTGCATCAAAATACTTGCTTGATTTGCTTTATAAAAACATTGAAGATTCGATTATGATAGGAGGGATTTTGGAGGTTTATTTCGTTAGGTATTGGATGATCCAAATGGCATGGGTGGTGTGAATAATTGAGGGGGTGAGTGTTCCATTATAGTAGAGGAATGGAATTCCTATAAATACCAAAAGGTAAATACTGTTTGAAGGTCTCCCTTACATCAAGTTACTTCTGTAATGAACCGTTTTTTATAAAATAGGGGATATGTTAAAAATATTTCCATTCAATGGGTTTTTTTAAATGTTTATAAGTTTTTTTCATTAAGTTTGTAGTTTAGTCCCTTAGTAAGATTAGTTTTACCTTAATCGTGATGATTAATTTTAACTGTTTTCACTAATTATTATGGTTAAAACATTAATTTAACCTTATTATAAATTATAAATTATTATGATTAAAAACATTTAATCCATTTTTATTAATATAAATCATATATTTTTTATAAATTAATTTAAAATAAATCCTATAGAAGGGATGTGAAATCGGGTTTTTTAAGTGAAAATGTTCAAATTTTCACTAAATTTTTATATCTAAATTCTATATATAAATGATTTAAATGAACTAAATTTGATTAATATATTTATAATTTATCTAATTTTAATTTAAAATTAATTCAAAATATAATTTAACAATATATACTATTTATAATAAAAGTCGGTTTTCATTTAAAATTCAATGATTTCCACAATTCATTAAAAAATGAAACTTCTTAGAAAAATACAAAAAAAAATCACCCTAATATAATTTTAACATTACACTTCCAAAAATGAATTTTATTATTTAAAATAATAATTATAAAATTTTTAAAATTTAGTTTCAAAACAAGTTCACCATTAAAAGGCGGCAAAACTCTCTTTATAAAAATTTAGCTTTTTATGTATAAAATTGGATTTATTCTTATCTTATGACTAATAAATTATATTGGATGAAATTTAAAACATTTTATTAAGTATATAATATATATTTTTCATTATTATTATTAAAAAATAGTAATTACTTAAGAAGAAATGGATTTGGGATCATAAAAATAGGTTTTTATAAAAATATTTCTTTTAGTTTCAATTATTTTTTATATTCATTTATATTTAATTGATAACCAATTAATTAATTTTATGTTTTTGTAAACCATATATTTTTATAAGTTAGTTAATCCTATTCAAAAATCCTAATTACAATTTCTAGGAGATAATTTTCATTTTAAATAATAATATTAATAGTATTCGATAAAACTTTGTCTTATGTGTAATGCAAGACATCAAAAAAAGTTTTTCTTGAATTTAATAAAAGATAAACACAGTGTTTCCTGAATATGAATCTACATAATAGATTAAATTTATTTAAAATATTATATATACTATAAATTCTAGAGAGGTTATATCCCTTTCTACACTTGGTGTTGCATGTCATACATACTATCAAACAAAACTTAATATTTTATAATTTTTAGGGTGTTTTAGAAAGTTATTTTCATAAAATATAATTAAAAATTAATATTATTTTATATTATAAAGATAATATAATTTTATTATTCCTTAATTAATTTTTAAAAGGTTAGGAAAAGTGAGCATAATATGAAAATTTTTATTTTTCAAATAAATGAGGATTTGATTTAAAAGTAAAATTTCTCATATTTAGAAAATTATTTCGATAAAATTTATTTCCTTAAGGAATCTACCAAAAAAATGGTTAGGGTAATTTTTTATTATTTTTATAAAATTTTAAATTTTTTTGGAATAGTGAAATATATAAAATAGGATATTTAACATTATAGGAAAAATACATGAATTTTTGAGTCATGGAAGATGTAAGAATACACTTTTAAAATAACATGCCCCATTTAATTTTTATAGTAATAAGAATCAATACTATTGGAATTACTAAGAGAAAATAATAAAATAATGAATATAATATTCAAAAACATCTCTATCCCCCCCTTATAAATATCACCCCTCACTGCCCCTTCTCATCACAGCTTCTAATCCTTAGAGATTCCCTATCACACCCTGGTGTTCCTTTTTTTGTTAATATTTTTTTTATTTAGAATTTATCTTCAGTATTGGTTACTTCAGATCAAACTTTGAGTTTAGGGATATGTTTTCTCTATTACACAGTTTGTGTGCATGGTTAAGGGGATTATGTGGCCTTATAATATTGAGTCCCTTTTTCATTCATTTTTTTATTTCACAGTTAGGGTTTCATGGGTATCACATGGTTTGATACCAATAGTGTGGTTCCCTAGAGTAACATTTTGGGTCTTTGGGTGTCCCTAGAGGATTATACATAGCTTGATCCTGGTTGGTCCAAACCATATGAGAAGCATGCATATGGTTCTATAATTTTTTATAGAACCAAACCACGTGTTTTTTCACATGGTTTCCCAAACAATTCGGAAAAATTTTGTGGGTGTCCTATGACTCAGGAAAAGGATGCATGGTTGGTGCATGTTTTCCTAAAATGTGCGGCCTAACCATGTTTTGTGCCCAAATCCATTAAAAATTGTTGTTTCCTTTCTACCCTACTTTTTTATCCCCAAAGAGCCTCTCCTCACCCTGGTTTATCTTGTGTGACCCTTAGAATATCCTCCACTCTTATTCACACATCCCATCCTCCATAAATGGGGGAATCAAGGGATTTATTAAAAAAATTGGAGTTATTTCTCAAGGTAGTCTCTTCCTCTCTTCTCCATCTTTCTTATTCTTTCATTTTCTTCTTGGTTCCTCTTATCCCTCAGTCTCATTGGTCTAAGTTTCCGGATTCCTTTATATTAAATTGGGGGGATTTATTTTTAAGGTTCCCCTAGGTTTTTCTTTCCTCTTCGGACCCTCTTGGATTCGTTTTGAGTTTTCTTCATCCAAGTGCTTGTACTTTGAGGTAGGTTTCCTTATACATTGGCCTTTAAATGTAAAGAATAATTTATTTATTTAATTTTTCAAAAAAAAAATATATTAATTAGTGATATTTAATTATTTTTATAATTATTTTAAATGAAATAAAGTGAATTTATCTTGTCATTGAATTTTATGAAATTTGTTTCTTTATATTAGCATACCAACTGTCTAAAAAAATTCTGTGTTGGCCTTTATAAATGGGTTTCAATTTATAAATGTTGTTTTGGGTTTTTTAAATGGGATTCTAACTGGATTTAGGATTTATAAGTTGTGTTATTGTCTCCTTTAGAAATGTTTTTTCACTCAAAATGATATGTGAGGCTCGTTTGGAACCTTTAAAAATGGGTTTTATTTGAAAATATCCTCTTGTGATGTATCTCTTGTCTTGTTGATTAAAGAGAATGGGGGTTTTTTGCATGGGAATTCCATTATAAATTTATGGTTAAAAGTCATGTGGATTATTCCTTGCGGTGATTCGGGGGTGATGTTTGGATAGGGGACCCATGTGGTGGCTTGTGATTATTTTATGTATATCGATTGTTTGGAATTGTTTGTATCACCCCAATTTTAGACATAACATGTTAACATAGAATATCTTTTGAATTATTTGATAACCCTTTCTTCACTAGTTTAGGATTACACTCTGGTTAGTTTCTTTTAATATGGACATTCTCTTCTTTGGATATGTTTCCCCTTGGTTAGGATAGGTAGGATAAAACCAGGTGTTAGGGTTTTTTGATTGCATCAGGTGTGTCAGGTGGATTGATCAGGTTACAATATGTTCTATATTTTTTCCTGACCTCCTATGTATTCTAATATTCTCTGTAACTCATTTATCTATGGTCTATATTCTAATTTCATTATTTGGTATATTTTCTTGTGTATAGCTTACCCATTTCCATCATTGTGTGGTTTTTTATTTATTATCTTTGTTGTGTTTCTTTAGTAAACATAAATGTTTTGTTTTTAATGGATCTCATAAAGAATTTTAAAAAAATACCTCTCATATTCTCTATGGTTTTATTTAACTCTATTTACCTTATTTATCTTAAATGAACAAACATATCCTTTAGGAAATAAATTCCTAAAATAAAGAGAGAAATTGATCATGATTTTTTTAAAAAATTAAATGTTTGAAAACCCAAGTTTTATATATTTTATTTCAAACTAGAAGTAAATGAATATTTTATTTAAAGTAAATTCATAGATAATAGTTTACTTAGGCATGGATACTGAGTTTTAATACTCAATAATATACTTCTATTATTATTATTTCTTTAGGTACAGGTTTCTAGTTGGTTTTGATCACCATAAATAAATGATGGGTTTTGGGTTCACTGAGTGACCAGAAGGGTCACACAGATATTTGTTTAGTTTTTAAGTTTCATTCAATTTTATTTTTAGATTATGTTTTATTACTCTTATTTTTTTTATTTTTTTTTATTCTTATCATTTAAAATTTTTTATGCCTTTATTTATTTTATATTGGGTGAAATTGTTCCCACTATCTCTCATTTATTCCATTGGTGCTTTTCACCCCCTTGGGTGATTTGAAACGAAATGGGAATTGGGCCAATGGTTTTCAAAGAGATCATAGGGAATGGAAAACCATGTGGATCTAAGAACATGTTTTTTGGCGGATACTCCATGGCATTGGTGTAATTGGAACATGACCAAAAACCATAAGTCCAAGTCACCCACCGATACTATTCCCCCCATAAAATTATTTTGGGTTTTTATTAATTTGAAAATTATTTTGAAAACCTTGTTTTGGATTATAAAACTATGATTTCAAATAGTGGCATTATGGTTTTCCAAAAAAGATAAATGGGTTTCTTACCTATTTAAGAAAAATTTTATAAAATGGATTTATAATTTAAAATAATTTTGATATAAATTATTTTAAAAAAACAGATTCATTTTCTATTGTTCATTTTAAAATATGATGTGGGATATTTCAAAGGATTATTTAGGGATTATTTTTAAATGAGAAAGTTTTTTAGTGGAAAAAGGGTCATATTTCTTGATGTAATTAAAAATATTTTTATGGAATAAAATGGACTGAAGTGTAGAGTGTGAAAAAAAAATTAAAGTGGTGTTTAGCAGGTTTCTTGAAAATTTTAAAACAAATGAGATGGTTTACTTTTATTTTTTGGTATTTAATTCTAATGAGTTCTTTATAGTAAGTTAGATTTGATTGTGTTTTTGTTTTCTTGTTACTTTATAGTACACCCCACCAAATACTCTATGGATATTTGAGGTTCATTTATGATTGATTCACCATTAGTGGACCCTCTATTTCATCAACCTAAAGAATTCCTCCTTGAGTTGTGAATGTTTGACCCTCTTATCTTTTATGGTCAAATGGATCCTTTTTAAGTGGAAGATTGGATGAGAAAAATAGAAAGGATCATTGGTTTCCTTGAGTTTCTTGAGTCACTAAAGGTGAAGTTCACTACCTTTATGCTTGAAGGTCTAATTTGGAAATGGAGGAAGTCATTCATTAGGAATAAACATTAAGAAGTTCTCTCTAGGGAATTTTTCAAGGCCTTGTTCATCTAAAATTACTTATCTAAGGTGATGAAGGTGGATAATCTGATTGATATTTGTTTCCTTCATCAAGGTGGTGGATAAATGTTAAAATTTATTCATAATTTTTGGAATCTAGTTCCTAATCTCCCAGAGTTGGTCGATAAAGATTCTAAGAAATCTTGACTCTTTGAGAATGGAATTCATCTTGGACTATAGTCAAGGGTGTTAGAATTTGTTCTAACCTCCTTTGTAAATGTGGTAAGGTAATCTATTCAGGTTGAGGACATGTTATAAAGGGTTCTTGTGGAAACTGATCCTATTTTGGTCTCTGGAAGTAGTAAAGGTAATTCCAGTAAAGATATGGGAATGCGGCCTAATGTTGATTATATTGGTGGTGGAATTAAGAGTCCTTCTGATAATTTGTTATCTTGGTTGGGGAATAGGTCCCTAGTATATCATAAATGTATAAAGAAGGTTCACAAGCGTTTATCTTTTCCTATAGTACTAAAGACCTACCATACCTATGGACCCTTGGGTCACTTGGAACATTTTTTTCAGAGTGTTTCCAGGAAGTGATGTAGAGTCAAGTCAACCCCTTTGAAAGATTAACCCAACCCATTCATAGGATAATGGTACTGAACTAGGTTAATTTTAAATATCTGTTATTTTCACCATTCCTTTCATTGTGGTGATTGTTCCTTGTGTCATCGTCATTTGTTTGAAAGACAAAGGATGGTGTGAATATTTTAGAAATATCTGTTTAAATGAAATAATATTTTAAGAAATTCTGAATTTTATTATCTTAGAGTGAAGCATGTCTCATTGTGTGTAAATTTTATTTAGTTCTTTCTAGGAATTTCATGAATTCATTTCAGTTTAATAATTAAATTTTTAATTGGTGGGGTTTTATTAGTACATAACTAGAATTCTAAAATGGTGGGAAGTCCACCATGGACTCTGATGTTGATTGAAGTAAGCCCCTAACTTCTCTCTTTTTCCTTTTCTTATTTTCCTTTGAAGATTTTTTTGGTGGTTATCCCTATCCTATGATGTTTTCTAACCTTTATTTTTCCTTCCCTTTGAAAATTATGGTGCCTTGGGGTAGGCTCGGTGGTTTTTTTTTGTGGTAGTTTTTTGGTTTGTGGCCCAAGATTTTCTTCATACTTTGATATGTGGATGAGATCAATGGTTTGTTTTGGGTAGGTGTGTAAGTCCTTCCCTAGTGGTGCTCAAGGTGTTCTTTGTTTTAAGGATTTGGATCATGTGATATTGTGGACCTTTTTCTTTTACCCGATAAACTAGAAGCATAGTTTCTTTCTGGGGGGAGAAATCATAATCATGGGGAGAATTGTCGCACCCTGGTGTTCCTTTGTTTCTTTTATTTTTTTTATCTTTTTGTATTTGTAGTTTCTCTTGATTTGTGGATGTTTTATATTGAATTTTTAGTTTTGGGATCTTTTTCCTCTATTTCATAGTTTGTTTGCATAGTTAAGGGGAAACCATATATCCACCTGATGTTGAGTTACTTTTAAGTCCATTTTTGTTCTCACATGGTTAGGTTTTTACAGGTATCACATGGTTTGATCCAAACAATGCATATACTAGGAGTAACCATACAGGTCTTGGGGTGTCCCTAGAAGACAACTCAGAACTTGAACATGGTTGGTCCAAACTGTGCAAGAAGTGTGCACATGGTTCTATAATTTCTAAAAAAACCAAACCACACATGTTGGAACATGGTTTCCCAAACCATGCAGCCAAACTATATGGGTGTCATATCTATCCAGTATGGGACACATGGTTGGAATATTGTTTCTTAAACTATGTAAACTAACCATGCATAGTTCCTAGATTCATTAAAAATAAATTTTTACATTTATTCCCTCCTTGATTTTTAACCTTAAGTCACTTCTCCCCCCTCTAATTTGAATCATGTGACTCTTGGAGGATCCTCCTCTAATCTATACACCTCCCCTCCTCATTCCATGGAGGAATAAAGGTATTTATTCAAGATATTGGGGTGATTTATCAAGTTAATGACTTATTCTCTTTTTCCTCTTCCTTCTTCTTCCATTTTCTTCTTTTTTTCTTCTTCTCCCTTGGTCATGTTGTTATAGGGTTCATGTTTCCATTATTTTAAATTAGGGTTCTTTTCTTGTTAAGGTCCCACTTGGGTTTTCTTTCCTCTTTGGAAAGTCTTGGAGTCATTTTAAGTTGTCTCCATCAAAGCGCTTGTGATTTGAGGTAGGTTCCCTTATGCATTGGCCTTTAAATTTAAAGAATCATTAATTGATTTAATATTGAACCATGTTTTTATACTAATTAGAGATTTATAATTCTTAGAATAATTATTTGATATGAAATAAAGTCAATTTATCTTTTTATTGAATTGTATGAAATTTTTTTATTAAGCTTCGCATACTAAGTGTTTGAAAACATTCCTAGTTAGACTTTGTAAATGTGTTTTGATTTCAAAATGGTAGTTCAGGTTTTTTTTAAATGGGTTTCTAATTGGATTTTTTACACAATCCAAATTTTATTTTAATAAGAATCCACTCTTTGGTTAATTAAATGAATTTTGGATTTATAAGTTGTATGCTTTGCTCTTTTAGAAATTGTTTTTCACTCAAATGATATGTGAGGAATGGTTGGAACATTTAAAAATTGTTTTTCTTTTTAAAACTCTCCTTCATATGTATCTTTATCCCTGTTTATTTTTAAATTGAATGGGAGGTCCTTAACAGGGGACTTCCCTTGTAATTTGATAGTTGAAATTAAAGGGGGTTATTCCTTTGGGTGATTCGGGGGTGATGTTTGAATGTGTGACTCATGTGGTGGATTATTATTATTTTATGCATATTTATTTTTTATAATTTCTTGTCTCACCCCTATTTTAGGCACAACATGGGAACCTAGCATAGATAGTGGATTATTCAATAATGTTTACTACACTAGTTTAGGATTATGGTCTGAAAAGTGGCCCCTTATTATAGACACGCACTGATTTGGGGATGTTTCCCATCAGTTAGGCTAGCTAGGGTACAACTGATCATTAGGTATGTTTGATTTCATCAGGTGCACCGACAAGATGGATCATGTTATAATATTCTCTAGATTTTCCCCTGAGATCCTAGGTATTCCCAAGTTCTTCGTCACTCATTTATCTATAGTGGATAATTTAAGTGCCTTATCTGGTATGGTTTCTTGTGTATATATTACCAATTTCCTTCATTATGTGGTGGTAGCTTCTTACCCATGGTGTGTTTCTTTAGTAAAATTAATATTTGGTTTTTAATGGATCTCATAAAGAGTGTTTAAAAAAAGACATCTCATACTCTCTTTCATTTTCTTTTACTATCTTCCCCTAATTTATCTTAAATAATCAAACATATCCTTTATGAAACAGTTTTTAAAAAATAAATAGGTGAATGGACTATGATTTTTGTTAAAAATGAAAAATATAGAAAACCTATGTTTACATATTGTATTTCAAACTAGAAATAAATGGATATTTTATTGAAAGGAAATGCATAGGTAATAGTTTAATTAGGATTTCCTACTGAGTTTTACTACTCATCCCTATACTTATATTATTATTTTTCTCATCATTTGTAGGTTTCATATTGTTTTTAATTAACATGGAGTGATATTGGGTTTTGGTTATGAAGAGTGACATGTGGGGTCACACAGAGATCCGTTTAGTTGTCAGGTTTTTTTGGTTTTATATTCAATTTATGTTTTATAGTTCTTGATATTTTATTTATTTTATTTTTTGATGATCATTTATCATTCTGCTACCTTTTTTATTTTATATTTGGAGAAATTATTTCCATTGTCTCTTGTTGATTCACTTGGTGTTTGTCACCACCCTTGGGAAATCAGGAATGCACCTCGGGAATGTCGTGGGGTGGATCGGGTGACTGGTTCAAGGTGGACTTAGTTTGGTTCATGAAATTTTACAATTTATGTCCCATTATCTTCCAAACCCTCTCCCCTAAGGCCTCATAGTGATTTTCTCACCAAAATGAAAAACTAAAGTACCTTAAGGTGTATTTCAAGAGACAACATTCAAGAGGTAATATTCTCAAACTTCCTCTTTTAAATTATTTTCTTCTATTTCTCTTCAACTATCTCATCCAATATGGAATAATGAATTTAATATCATATATATATTGGAATTTTATTTTTCTAATGGAATATCTATCATCCACCCTCTTCTCTTCTCCTTTAATTCAAAAAAATGAAACCATAATCCATATTATTTCGGTAAGAACCTGGATCATATTTTCAAGTATGTTTTCTTTTTTTTTTGTGTTTTTTAGAAAAAGATAAGTTTCTGAATATTTTTGAAGTACACGCCATGTAATTATATATACATGACGTGTACTATTTTTCTGCATGTAGTCGTGTGTTGGTCATGTAATGGCCGAGCACACAACCATGTGTGGTGACCTGGAGACCACCTAATGCGGGGGGCGGTTAAGGAAAGTACATTTCCTATACTTATAAATTACATGTCATGTACTTTCTTTTTATTTCATTAAACAGATTGGGGTCACGTCTAATGGTCAAAACGCTTTTCTTCTTCGCCTTATTCATCCGAGAGTGTCCGTACGGTGCAGATATTCTCTGATCCCCTGATCGAGCATACATTCTCTAATTTGACCGCCGTCAATTGTGTTGGGATCACCACGGTAAGATCTTCCTTCTTCTAGAGCTTTGTTTCCTGATTCCTCTTCTTTAAAGAGTTATCTTCGATTAAACTGTTTAGATGTTTTTGTATATCTACTGCATTCTAGTTCAATCCAAGGGACGATGCCAGGGTATATTGATCGTACGATGCCAAGATAGGTAGTTTTTCCCTTTCTATAGATAGTCTTTGAGTTATATGTGAAAAATTTCACAATACCTTTGATTGGGGTTTTGCGTGTTTATGGTTTTAACCCTATTATTGCCTTCTATTATTTATATGCTTGAGTATAGGTAAATTTAATGTGAATAGGGTTAATTATTATTCTTTGGAAGTGTTTTCCCATGCATGTTTTGTTATGACCATTTGGTCTTGCTTAGCCTATTAGGCTGTTGTGATTTCCATTCCTAGTGCTGATAGGATGGAGTGATTTTTTTATATCACATGTTGTTATGCTGTAGAATGTTTATCCAAGTAGTTCTTGAGGTTTACTTTGGTTTCCCTGTATCTTTTGTGCACTATTTACTTACACAGGGCCATGAGAACCTGGTTTAGTAAACCATAGTGAGAATGGATGTTGAGGGCTTCTCTAGAGTGTCTGTTTTTACTGTTATTGTAACACCCCAAGATTTTATGAAAAATATTCTTTTTAATCTCATTAATGTCTTGTGTTTTACGCTACACCAAAAAGAGCTTGCACAACACGCATCCTTGACTTTCCTTGCATTACACGCAATCACGACCTTCCTCGATAGCGTGTGTAGTACGCAATACCGAGTTTCACTAAACAACGATATGCTATTAAAATATTATTAAAACTAGCCGTTATGAATAGTAATAACCACTTTTTGAAATTTTTTAAATTTTATTTTTCAAAATGGACTTCATTTTTGGATTCGGAATATCGAAATTAGCTTCGGGTGAAATTTTGGTACTTTTCGGATAACTTTCATTTTTTGATGAATAGTGAAACCACTAAGTGGTAGTTTAAAAAAAATGAATTTTTCATAAAACTTAATTTTACCGCTTCTATGTGTGTAATTTCAAAAAATCCGAGAGACACGGTTGATGTCAGTAAGTAAAATGTGGTTCAATGAGATGAAAATAATTTTTGGTGAATAGTAACTTTTTACTTTTTTTTACCACGGTTAAAAGTAAATAGGATAATTAAGGGTAAAAATGATATTATTATTACCCTAAAACATGTCCTAATTCTATTTGATAAGTTTAATTCGACCAAAAACAACCTTAGGAATAAAATATGACCATTTAGGCCCACTTGGATTAGATTAGGACATTTATTATTAATTTATTTAAAGAAAGGTTAAAATAGTTAAAATCAAATTTTAATAAGTAAATCATTTTTAATATGGGGTTATACATAAGATAAATTCGGCTATAAATATTAATTAGAAATCTAAAAATATTTCCAACATAATGGTATTTTATTTATAATTTTTAGACATTAAATATTTTAATTTATTTATGACACAACGATGATGCAGTAATTATCTTATTAATGAAATATTGACATAATTGATGTTATAAATACCCAAATAAATGTAATTTGAGACTTTTTATGAATTACACTAATTCTCTAGGTTAATATGACATGTTAGTATTGATTTAATTAACTTTTTTCGAACTAATAATTCTGTTATAATTTTAACAAAAATCAATTACTAAATAGTGTCAAAATTGACATAAAATAGTTTTTAAAAAAAATATTATATTATTAATTGTTATTTTGTTCTTACAAATCTAATGTTCGGCCAAATGACTTAGATAAGGTTATATATATTAATTATAAACAACTTTTGGTTCGTTTGGTTTGTTATAGTAAGTTTATTAACCCTATAGTGTAAAAACACAAGAAGACACGGTAAAAGTAAAATTATTTAACTTAAAGTTAAATATAAATGATAAGGTTAAAATAGGAACCTAAACTTTTCTAAATTATATTGGATGAGAATATTTCGACCCATCCCCACCTTAGCTTCTAAATAAATCAATTTGGAGCTATTTAAAACCGAATTTGGATTTATAATAAAATAACATTTTTAGTTTTTCCAAAGGAGCCCCTCTCCTCCCTTATAAAAGGGAACCTCCTCCCTCTCTTCCTCACACCAATTTGAGACTTCAAGCTCAGACAACCCCTGACAATTTCTCCTCTACACTTCCCTAGAATCATCCTAGAGGTCCTGGCCTTCTTCAAAGACCAATTTTAGTGCCCTAAGAGGAGGTCTCAAAGAGGCACTTCAAAGAAGAGGTAAAGCCAGTTACCGATTCTTTCACCTTTATTTCTTCTTCCACTTCTTCTTCTTAGGTTGTTTCATTATGATGTAATAACATCAGTATCACTCATATACTGATATGTTATTATAAGTATGAAACAACCCTATTTCACCATCTATCCATCAAACGGAAAATGAAATCTTCGCGCGTGCGTACGTACGGAATACCGTCTCCACGCCGTGGTGTAATCTATTTTCCACCACCACCTTACTTGGATGGGTATAATGGTGTACATAATAACTATATATTATTATTTTAAAGTGTTATTGATTCTGAAATAGTATACATACACTCCAATAAAATTCCACAATCATGGGAACGATATCATCGCTCGTGCGTACGTATGGAATACCGTCTCCACGACGCGATGAGATTCATTCTCCACATTAACCATTCATGAATGATAATAAAGTATATATAATAAGTAATCATGAAATATATGACATAATAATGATAATGGATTTATGTTTATATATATGTATGTCATCTACTTAATTCCATTCAACTCAATAAGGAAACGAAAACAGCGTTCATGCGTACGTACGGCCTACCGTCTCCATGAACGGTGTATTTCTTTCCATTTACTGATCAATTATATATATGTATATTTTGAATATATATTATATATAAATCATGTTTTATATTATGGAATTAAGTAGTCATGATATAAGTAATCATATGAATAATTACAAGTCAAAACACGGACGACAAATGAAACGATTTTACCCAAAATGATCTTTAACATTGAATTTACAAAAGAACGGGTAAAATAAAGTCATAAGTGAGCCATATATGATATCATAACAATGAGTATGATTCTGGAATAAGTCAATGACATTATTTAAGTCATTATACATGAGGTTCGGACACTTACGAAGCAAAATCGGACCTAAGGTAAGGGAAAATCTCGCAATCTCAATTTTTATCCGAGATTGTTTATACATCAGAATTTACTGGGGTGTATTTTATCATCCAAATCCATGTTTCCTAGATATGTAATATTGTTTCCATACACCAAAAATTGTTTCAATCCAATTTTACCCATCGGTGAGTTTTCTAGTAAAAGATATGAAAGGAATCTTTGTCATTTTTCGTATGAGGTACTTTTTGACTTTTCCGAAAAAAGAACGAGAAGAATGTTTTTTTTAACTTATACGGCATGAATGGATTTTTAAAACATTATTTCCAAGAATCCTCCTTTACAAGTTTTAAATTTTATTTTTAATCAACTTCTTTTAGTTTAAAATTGTATGACATGTTAAGAAAGGAAAATTTTTTTGAAGTAGAAAGGATATTTTCCTCAAGAATGGAGTTCAAGTTCTTTATCAAAATTATTTTCCATATAAGATAATATAGGTTTCTATTTATATCCCTATTATTAAATTAATTTTATTATGTTGTGATGGAATTATTTTTATGAATTCATTTATCTTATATGAATTGTTTTATGATGTCATGTTGTTTAAGAATCCCATTTTTACTACATGGGTTATGCAATTATGTATGATTTATGATTTTGTGGCACACATAAGAATGGTATCATTATGAGATGGGTGGGACCTATATCTCCATCCAATTAATTGGGTAAATATTTTATATCTCATGAGATAGACATGGCTGGAACGGTAGGTTAAACCGGTTCAGTGAAGCAGGACTGAAATGAGGAATGAACTCGGTTCAGAAATGGACTTTGTCTACTAAGATAGTCTTGGAAATGAGTCTTGACTAATAAGAAATTATTCTCTATGATTTTGTGTGTATGACACAAAGTTTCATGTTTTAAGTTATGATTATTGGGATAACATTTCACTACTATGATTTATCCCATGTTATGATATTATGATCTCTTTTACAGGTTAAGATTTCCAAAATGTTATGTTCTTATGAATATTATGTGATATATATTTCTTTTGTTTACCCTTTCTGAGCATTTGAGATCACCCTTTTATGTTTTATTTTCCCCATGATATAAATAAAGGTTTTAGGTAAGAAAAAAAAGGGAAGATCTTTATGGGAGATGTTGAAGATCTTTTACCATGATTAGAAGATTACGTTCCGAGTTTCCAAAGACACTAAACTATTACGGTCCTTGTGTGCGTGTTTTTGTTATGTACTAAGTATTCCTCAAAAGTAATGTAATGTCCTTGTACATCATGCTTCGGGTCTCTACAGTTGGTATCAGAGGAAAGGTTTAGTCAACCTTTGGAAACTAGGATGTGAAAACGTTAGTGAGATCCCTAGAGATATTTCTAAGGAATGTCTAGGGATGTCCCTAAGGATAAGTATACGTATAGGATATAGTCCTAGAACTACGGTAATGATCATAGAATTTAACCTAAGATGTTACATATTGAGGGTACTTCCCCTTTACTATTTTGTTTTCCCTAGCATGATTTTTTCCTCTCACACTATTCTTTTTGGGTTTTAGAAAATGGCTGGAAGCAGGAAGATTCATGATAATGGAGGATATGATGGACAGTGGAATGATATTCTTCATGAGCAACCAAATGAAACTTGATTTGGAAGTCCAAACATCATTATTATTCCGAATTAGAAATCTCATAATATGATCAATAAACTCAAATTTGGTAAGTTTCCTGACTCGGCTAATTAGAGAAAGATGGAGTTTCATGATGATTATAGAGGAAAGAAAGTTCAATTTCCCATATGTAAATAATGTGGGAAGAGGCATCAAGGAGAATGTTTCAAAGGAACTGGAAGATGCTTTGGGTGTGGAAAAGAAGGACATAAAGCCATTAAGTGCAAATAAAAAGGTTCAGTTAACACCATGGATGAGGATAATGGTATTGCTATGACATCAACAATGGTTAAATGTTTTAAATATGGAATGTACGGGAATTATGCAAACCAATGCCCTAAGGTAATGTCTCATGAAGAGAATTAGTATGGTCATATGGGTAATATTTATGTTGATGATGATGAAGAGACTACAAATGATATGTGAGATGAAAGAATTGTTGAAGCTCGGTCAATGGTTTAAGAAGGTAGTGGAATGATTACATGTTTATCAAGTGTAATGTTGTATAAGTAATCTCATGGTACTATGGAATAAAGAGACATCTAAGGATTGTTACACTATTTTATTTCCTTATGTTTTGAAAGTGTGTGATGAATGGTACGAGTATTTTGGAAAGTAGATGATATGCGCATAATGAAGGGATAAGGAGAAAATTAAATGTTTGATAGTATTCATGAGCTCATGACTGATATAAGGAGAAGGTTATATCATGGTTTGAGTATATATAATTTTTGGATTTTGGTATGTGGAAAGAGTTAACTTTTGACAGTATTCATGTTTTCACTAAGGTTTAATGGGTATTCATTTTTCAAGAGAATACATGATTAAGGTATTCACATGATTAGAATGTGACCAACAAGATAATGGGGGATAAATGATGGTTGGTTGATAACATTTCAAGTAATATTTTTCTTTATACTATGAGCTTGGACCGAAGTATTTTAGATAAAGATTGGAATGGATTATGTTTGACATAAGATAGTATTGTTTAAAGATAGAAATTTTTTCGATATTATTAATGGGATGTTATAGTAATGTAGTTTTAGAAAAAGGACAACCTGTAGGATGGGAGACAGCCCATCGCGTCGGACAAGGCTGTGGGAATCGAACCCACAACTGAAGTGCGACTGGCCTTTATCGCATACCACTGGCCTATAGGAAGTCCCTGGTTAGTAGAAACTAGTTTTATTATATTAAGCAGTATGATATGTAAAGTATAAGTCCATTTTAGGAACTATATATGATTAATCTCTCTATAGATCGACTTATGTATATTTAATAACTTTTTCTAACCTTTTGTTTGAGACGGATGGAATGACCTGTCATTCTATCACATGATCTGCTAACACTTCAAAAATAACAAATTCAACTTCATTTCTTTAAGAGATGAAGTGGGAATTGTCCAAAGAACGACCAACGGTGAGACTATACCAAAATCACGAAAGTATTTCTTCTAATTCCAACTTCATCAACTTTAGGGAAAGGATCTTGAAAACCAAAAATGTTGTCCTAGTGCTCTTATATCTGATGAATCAGATGGTACCTTAGATCATCACAAATTTATGGCTTTGTGATTGTTGTCTTTTCCATAGCCATCTTCTCTACCACTCTCCATCAGAACATGATGGTTAGATTTCTCTTCCATATCCATATTTTCACCTATGTGGAAACCCAGTGATTAGTTTATTTGGGTAACTGTTATGTTTCATACTTTTGTTTTTAAAGATTGATTTTGGTATTCCTTTTTACGATGTGGGTTTCTATCAAAGAAACTTTCGAATAGTAAACCATTTATAACCCCAACGAATTTCGAGGGCGAAATTCATTTTAAGGTGGGTAGAATGTAACACCCCAAGATTTTATGAAAAATATTCTTTTTAATCTCATTAATGTATTTTGTTGTACACTACACCAAAAGTAACTTGCACAACACGCATCCTTGACTTTCCTTGCATTACACGCAATCGTGACCTTCCTCGATAGCATGTGTAGTACGCAATACTGAGTTTCACTAAACAACGATATGCTATTAAAATATTATTAAAACTCACTGTTATGAATAGTAATAACCACTTTTTGAAATTTTGTAAATTTTATTTTTCAAAATGGACTTCATTTTTGGATTCTGAATATCGAAATTAGCTTAGGGTGAAATTTTGGTACTTTTCGGATAACTTTCATTTTTTGATGAATAGTGAAACCACTAAGTGGTAGTTTAAAAAAATGATTTTTTCATAAAACTTAATTTTCCCGCTTCTGTGAGTGGAATTTCAAAAAATCTGAGAGACACGATTGATTTCAGTAAGTAAAATGTGGTTCAATGAGATGAAAATAATTTTTGGTGAATAGTAACTTTTTACTTTTTTTACCACGGTTAAAAGTAAATAGGGTAATTAAGGGTAAAAATGATATTATTATTACCCTAAAAAATGTCCTAATTCTATTGGATAAGTGTAATTAGACCAAAAACAACCTTAGGAATAAAATATGACCATTTAGGCCCACTTGAATTAGATTAGGACATTTATTATTAATTTATTTAAAGAAGGGTTAAAATAGTAAAAAACAAAGTTTAATAAGTAAATCATTTTTAATATGGGGTTATACATAAGATAAATTCGACTATAAATATTCATGAGAAATCTAAAAATATTTCCAACATAATGGTATTTTATTTATAATTTTTAGACATTAAATAATTTAATTTATTTATGACACAATGATAATACAGTAATTATCTTATTAATGAAATATTGACATAATTGATGTTATAAATACCCAAATAAATGTAATTTGAGACTTTTTATGAATTCCACTAATTTTATAGGTTAATATGACATGTTAGTATTTATTGAATTAACTTTTTTCGAACTAATCATTCTGTTATAATTTTAACAAAAATCAATTACTAAATAGTGTCAAAATTGACATAAAATAGTTTTTAAAACAAATATTATATTATTAATTGTTCTTTTATTCCTAAAAATCTAAGGTTCGGCCAAATGACTTAGATAAGGTTATATATATTAATTATAAACAACTTGGGGTTCGTTTGTCCTGTTATAGTAAGTTTATTAACCTTATAGTGTAAGAACACAAGAAGACACGGTAAAAGTAAAATTATTTAACTTAAAGTTAAATATAAATGATAAGGTTAAAATAGGAACCTAAACTTCTATAAATTATATTAGATGAGATGATTTCGACCCATCCCCACCTTAGCTTCTAAATAAATCAATTTTGAGCTATTTAAAACCGAATTTTTCTTTATAATAAAATAACATTTTTAGTTTTTCCAAAGGAGCCCCTCTCCTCCCTTATAAAAGGGCACCTCCTCCCTCTCTTCCTCGCACCAATTTGAGCCTTCAAGCTCGGCCAAACCCTGCCAATTTCTCCTCTACACTTCCCTAGAATCATCCTAGAGGTCATGTCCTTCTTCAAAGACCAATTGTAGTGCCCTAAGAGGAGGTCTCAAAGAGGCGCTTCAAAGAAGAGGTAAAGCCCGTTACCGATTCTTTCACCTTTATTTCGTCTTCCACTTATTCTACTTAGATTGTTTCATTATGAAGTAATAACATCAGTATCACTAATATACTGATATGTTATTATAAGTATGAAACAACCCTATTTCACCATCTATCCATCCTATGGAAAACGAAATCACCGCGCGTGCGTACGTACGGAATATCGTCTCCACACCGTGGTGTAATCTATTTTCCACCACCACCTTACTTGGATGGGTATAATGGTGTACATAATAACTATATATTATTATTGTAAAGTGGTATTGATTCTGAAATATTATACATACACTCCAATAAAATTCCATGATCATGGGAACGATATCATCGCTCGTGCGTACGTACGGAATACTGTCTCCACGACGCGATGAGATTCATTCTCCACGTTAACCATTCATGAATGATTATAAAGTATATATAATAAGTAATCATGAAATATATGACATAATAATGATATTGGATTTATGTTTATATATATGTATGTCATCTACTTAATTCCATTCAACTCAATAAGGAAACAAAAACATCGTTCATGCGTACGTACGGCCTACCGTCTCCATGAACGGTGTATTTCTTTCCATTTACTGATCAATTATATATATGTATATTCTGAATATATATTATACATAAATCATGTTTTATATTCGGGAATTAATTAATCATGATCTAAGTAATCATATGAATAATTACAAGTCAAAACACGGATGACAAATGAAACGATTTTACCCAAAACGCTTTTTAACATGGAATTTACAAAAGAACGGGTAAAATAAAGTCATAAGTGAACCATATATGATATCATAACAATGAGTATGATTCCGGAATAAGTCAGTGACATTATTTAAATCATTATACAGGAGGTTCGGACACTTATGATGCAAAATCGGACCTAAGGTAAAGGAAAATATCGCAATCTCAATTTTTATCCGAGATTGTTTATACTTCAGAATTTACTGGGGTGTATTTTATCATCCACATACATGTTTCCTCAATATGTAATATTGTTTCCATCCACCTAAAATTTTTTAAATCCAAATTTACCCATCGATGAGTTTTTTAGTAAAATATATGAAAGGAATCTTTTGTCATTTTTCGTATGAGTTACTTTTTGACTTTTCCGACAAAAGTATGAGAATAATGTTTTTTTTAACTTATACGGAATGAATGGATTTTTAAAACATTATTTCCAAGAAGCTTCCTTTACAAGTTTTCAAGTTTATTTTTAATCAACTTCTTTTAGTTTAAAATTGTATGACATGTTAATAAAGGAAAATGTTTTTGAAGTAGAAAGGATATTTTCCTCAAGAATGGAGTTCAAGTGCTTTATCAAAATTATTTTACATATAAGACAATATAGGGTTATGTTTCTATACCTATTATTACATAGATTTTATTATGTTGTGATGGAATTATTTTTATGAATTCCTTTATCTTATATGAATTGTTTTATGATGTCATGTTGTTTAAGAATCCCATTTTTACTACATGGGTTATGCAATGATGTATGATTTATGATTTTGTGGCACACATAAGAATGGTATAATTATGAGATGGGTGGGAGCTATATCTCCCTCCAATGCATTGGGTAAAGATTTTATATCTCATGAGATAAACATGGATGGAACGGAAGGTTAAACCGGTTCAGTGAAGCAGGACTCAAATGAGGACTGAACTCAGTTTAGAAATGAACTTTGTCCACTAAGACAGTCTTGGCAATGAGTCTTGATGAATAAGAAATGATTCTATATGATTATGTGTGTACTCCAAAAAGTTTCTTGTTTTAAGTTATGATTATTGGGATTACATTTCACTACTACGATTTATCCCATTTTATGATATTATGATCTCTTTTACAGGTTAAGATTTCCAAAATGTTATGTTCTTATGAATATGATTTGATTGATATTTCTTTTGTTTACCCTTACTGGGCATTTGAGCTCAACCTTTTATGTTCTCTTTTCCCCAGGATATAAATAAAGATTTTAGGTAAGAAAAAAAATGGAAGATCTTTATGGGAGATGTTGAAGATCTTTCACTATGATTAGAAGATTACGTTCCGAGTTTCCAAAGTCACTAAACTATTATGGTCCTTGTGTGTGTGTTTTTTTATGTACTAAGTATTCCGAAAAAGTAATGTAATGTCCTTGTACATCAAGCTTCGGGTCTCTACAGTTATGATGTGATACCATAGGGAGAATTGACATAAGTGCTTCCTTAGAGTGTCTATAGTTCCTCGGCGTGGGTGACGGGGGGAATGAGATGTTGAGTTCTTACCCAGAGTGCCTTTTAGTTACTGATATGATACTATAGGGGGAATCTACGGTGAGTGTTTCCTGAGAGATTCTATGCTAAAGCTGAACGAGAGGGGTTAGACTGTGTGTACTTCACAGAGGGTTTCTTCTGTTGTTTAGTTGAACTAGAGGGGTTATAATGTGAGTACTTCCCAGAGGGTTACATGTTTGTGTTTATCTTATTACTTGATATATGAAATTGAATTCATTGAAACTGTAGGATTGTTTACTTTTGATTACTTCCCTATTTACTTCTTCATTTTGATTATATCCTTCCATATATATTCATTGACTATTAGGCACATATCTTTGGGTGATTTCCTACTAGGATTTAGTCTCACACCATGTTTGGGTTATTCTTTTGGGCCCAAACAGATTATATTGCTGCTTTTATAGATAAGGGAAGGTCCCTTCAACTTCATGTACTTGATTGCTGAGGTGCTGGAGAAACATGGGACCAAGCTGAGGCTTGCGATGCTATTGGAGTTTATAATTTTTATTTTGTACTTTGGATATTCCTTTATTCCATAATTGTGACTTGTTTGGCTTCTTTCCCATACATTTGTATCATGTATCAATTATATATATGTGCTCTCGTTTCTTTTTACTTTCGTTGTTTACCTATTTCATGTTTTGGTGCTTTCGCTATTGTTATATATTTTTTACTTCTGTTGTGTTACTCTGCCAATGAGGGAATAGTTTCCCCACTATTACACTCAAGTCCCCCACTACTAGTCAACAGCCTCTGGCGTTCGGGGAAATATTCTTGAGGCCATGTGACCAATCGGGTATGGGGCACCTCTAAGAGGCTCCCAGAACCAGGACATTACAAAGTGGTATCAAAGTAATTCTTTTCTTCTTGACTTACTTTTTGGAGCCTATAGCTAGGGATAGGAAGGAATAAGTACTTGGTATTAAGTTTTTCTCAGGAGTAGCTAACTCGTGTACAAAGAAAAAACAATCTACCTCATTTATTGCAATTTTTCTGGTTTTGAAATTTTACGATTTATTTGATTTCACCATTGGGTGATTCACATGTTTTGTGCTGTTATCGTTGATGTTATTGAGGTTCTATTTCTATTTCAACCCAATGATATAAAGGTTTTATATCTCATTCATCATATAGTCACTTGCTAGAAATCACATGCCTTGCATTCTTTCCATGCCATTTAGGTTGCGTTAGTGATTTCATGTTTTTGTGATAGATGTTATGCTAGATACGCATTTTGTTGTGATAGATGACTTGATAGAATACATCATATTTGATAGGGTATTTATTTTTTTAAATACTTAGTTTGAATGAACGCCAAACATTGGTTCTTGAGGTTTCATGGGCCTTCATGAACCATAATTTGGTGGATCAATGCTCTATTATGTTTATATATGACATGTATAAGATTCCAATATTTGATTTTTGGAGAGTATGGGCCCTCACGGATTAGAATTTGTAACTTTAATTTTTGTTTCCATGTTTTCTGGGTTTCGGATTAGTTTTTGAGGCCTACTATCCGAAAAAACTCAGAATACACAGCGTGTAATGTCGGACACACACACTGCGTGTTATTATATTTGGGAAGGAACTGTTTTTCTTATGTATACACCATGTACTATATATAAACTCTATGTAGACTCTGACGGTGTTATTGAATGCTTGGGAAGAAACACAGGGTTGAGAAATCTTGTAGAAAACGCCGTGTTCCGGATGTACATGTCGTGTGGTGTAGACCATGTGTCCACTCATGTAACTAATGACACGGATGGATAAATCTTAGCTTATAAATTCTATTTCAAGTTCGAACATGCCATGTATTGTAATCCGAGTATCCATCCATGTATTGAAAAACACCGGTTGGTGAAATTCTTCAAGTACGTGTTGTTTCCATTTGGAACACGCCGTGTAGAGTGATCCATGTAACTGGCTATGGGAATAACAACACGAGCTAGTGAAGTTCGTCTATTACACTCCATGTCTAGCACTAACACACTGTGTAGTCTTGTTTTAGGATAACTGTGTGGCTTAGCCGTGTAAAAGAACTCAGGCAGGGGAAGAGGATTCAAGTATACTCCATGTGTTAGGACAACATATCATGTGTATGGGGTGTTACACGACATAATTTGGAAGAAGTAAACACCCATGTGAAGTCTTAGGGGAACATATGGTATAGGAATCATGCACATCGTGTATTCATGTTTTGAAAAACTTGAATGCTTTCTTTCTCTTGTTCCCCTCTTACACTTTTAAGTTTCTATCGCTGTTAATTTGGATCTAAGGTATGAAATTGACCATGCAGATTCATGCCACTGAGACATCCTTTGGTGGTCCACTAGTTATAGTGCAGTGATCAGACATTGGATATGGCTGATCAGGGACTACCAGCAGATCCTCCAATTATTCCAGTCTTATCACCAGCCGTCATTTTGGACAAAGGTGTTGACACACAGTTCCTAGAGGGCTTTATAATGTTTATGAAGACCTTCCAAGGAGTATAGCATCATGCCCCTTATATGGCTGAGTTGATATGGGTTTTCCAGCAGCATCATCCTCCCACCATCACAAGGGGAAAGAGGACCTCAGGTTGCGGATTCATGGTTAGAAGCCATGATTTTTATCTTTGAGCATCTGGAGACACCTTCAAATAGGAGGGTGAATCTTGCGACGTATATTCTTTGGAATTCCACTAAGATATGGTGGGATGTGATCTCACTGGCAGTAAGCTAGTAGGTTATGGCTTGGGATGACTTATAGTGTTCTTTTTATGACTACTTCTATATAGAGACTTTGAGGGCCAATCAAGCTCGAGAGTTCATGAGTCTAGAGCAGGGTACTCTCTAAGCCATGGATTACTCTTCTTATTTCACAGAGCTTCAGCACTTCATGCCTATTCCAGGAGGTGATGAGTTATTTATACCAAGAAAGTTTGAGGATGGTCTCAGGCATGACATCTGATCATAGGTGATCATCTTCAGGTTGACTTCCATCACTTTTATAGTCCACCAGGTGCTAATCATGAAGCGTAATCGGAGGGATTCTGGAGTGGTGATACATTGCGGCTCAACATCTGAAGTTAGTATCCCTCCTACTGATAGTAAGAAGTGCCGCAGGGATTCTACGTGTGGGAATCTGAGGAGGCGAGACACCTTTTCTGGTATCGAGGTGGTTTGTTACCGGTGTGAAAAGAGAATGCATACAAGGCCACATTTCCCGAGAGACCCATTCGAGTTCCGATCATGCAGCAAGATGGGCCATCTTCAGCGCTTCTGTTAGATCTTCTCACTGGAAGCTGCTGATAGGGGTTCTTCGATGACTCCTCATTCGGGAGAAGCACCACCAGTTTCTCACCAGTCAGAGAACAAGAGTTCTTCCGGCCGTTTAGTTCAAGGTGAAGTTCATGAGCATGGTAGTCAGTCGCCAGGATTTCAGTGACAGCAGGTTGGATCAGCTCAAAGTATTCAGGAAGGGTCATTGGGCTTCGGTTTAGGTCAGACTTTTGTGGTGGAGTGGACCCAGTAGAAGCAGGATCCCAGACCCTTTAAAGTTCGAGGTACGATCCTAGTTTCCTCAGTTTTAGCTTCTGCTCTTTTCAATACATGGGCTTCCCATATCATTATATCTATTGTTGTTTTGGAAAGACTTGGGCTCTGTATCTTTACTTCGGATGATTTCTTGATGTTAGGAACATCATTGGGGAAAAGAATGGCTAGTGTATGTCAGTTCAAGGAGTTCCCTCTTGAGGTTAGTGGGTGTAACTTCTTATGGGACCTTTATGTCTTAGAGGTGACAGACTATGATTTCATTCCCAGAATAGACAGGTTTGTTCCCTTCCAGGATGTTTTCAATTTCTCTCATTGTAGGGTGAGTTTCACATCACCATAGGGTAGATCGTTTCTTTATAAGGTGGAATGGGATTTCCAGGCGAGTAGAGCGAGACCCAAGAATCATGGGTTGGGAGGATTTATAGGCCAAATTTCTAGTCTATAAATGGATGATTAGGGGACTTCACAGATGGAATTTCCTCCAGTAGTGGATCATTTTAGGGATGTATTTCCATCGGACTTTTTAGGTTTTCCTCTAGAGTGAGAGGTGAAATTTTATATTGAGATTATTCCAAGAGTGGAACTGGTGTCCATTCCTCCTTATAGAATGGATACACCAGAGTTACAGGAGCTCAAGAGGTAGTTAGAGGAGTTTCAGGATAAGGGGTTCATCTGACCCAGTACTTCTCCTTGGGGTTCACATGTCATGTTTGCGAAGAAGGCGGACGGTGCCCTCAAATTTTGTGTGGATTATCGGATGCTGAACCAGTTTACAGTCAATAACTGATATCGATTACCGAGGATTGATGATCTCTTTGATCAAATTCGAGGATCCCAGGTATTCGTGAATATTGAATTGAGATCTGGTTACCATCAGCTATGTGTTAGACCATCTGATATACCTATTACAGCCTTCTAGATTAGGTATGGTTTATATGAGTATGTGGTTATGCCATTCAGTCTCACAAATACGCCTGCAGTCTTCATGGATCTGATGAACCGATTGTTCCATACATACTTGGATTATTTCATGGTATTTTTCATGGAAGATATCTTGGTGTACTCTCACAATTGACATGAACATGTCACAGGTCTTGAGATTGTCTTTAGTACGCTAAGAGAGCATCAGTTATTTGCTAAGCTCCCAAAATGACACTTTTGGATGGACCAAATTCACTTCTTGGGTCATTTTTATCTCAAAGGTAGGAGTATCAGTAGACCCAGAGAAAGTGAGAGTAGTAGTTTCCTTGGAAAATACAAAGAACGTATTTGAGGTAAAAAGTTTTCTAGGGCTGGCTGGTTACTACATAGATTTCATACATGAATTTTCATGCTTTTTAGCACTGATAATGGGCCTGACTAAGAAGGGTGTGAAGTACATGTTGTCAAATTTTTGTGAGTCAGTCTTTCAGGAGATGAAAGGGAGGTTGACTTCAGCACCGATACTATTCTTTCCAGATCCAGGAAAGAGCTACATTGTGAACTGTGATGCATCAGTTATCGGGCTCGAATCCATGATTATGCATGGGGAAAAAGTCATTTCATGTGGGTCTCAGTAGTTGAGGTCACATGAGAGGAACTACCTGATGCATGATCTTGAGCTGGTTGTAGTTGTTCATGCTTTACGGTATTGGATAAAAAACCTGTTGGGAGATAATTTTGTGGTTTTCACCAACCACAAAAGTCTCAAGTATATCTTCACTCATCATGACTTAAATTTGGGATAGCGAAGGTGGGTTCAGTACCTTTAGTCTTTGGACTTTTAGCTTGCTTAAACGCCGGGAAAAGGAAACGTAGAGGCAGATGTGTTGAGAAGGATGACTCAAATATAGGCAGTTCAGGAGGCCAGCAGTGAGTGGCATCTTATGGCTCTGTTCTCTGAGATGCATTTGGAGGTACATGACAGACAGGGGAAGATAATTATTTCTTATGTAACATTTACCTATACTCTACTTGATCGAGTAATAATGAGGAAGATATCATATTCTGAAGGCCTAGTCCTATGGGAAAGTGTGTCGGGAGAGAACCCCAATTATAGATAAACTATAGGCGAGGATGAGATCTTGCATTTTCATGGGCGTGTGTGGGTTTCAACAGACATATGTGAGGAGCTGATGTGGGATTTTCATTCCTCGTTTTGGGTTGTTCATCCTGGTGTCACCGAGATGCATCGTGATCTACACCATCAGTATTGGTGTCCAAGTATGAAGAGAGATGTTGCTGGTTTCATCATGAGGTGTTCCACCTGTCAGTAGGTGAAGGCGGAGCATCAATGACCAGCAGGGCTTTTGCAGCAGTTACCCATTCTCGAGTGGAAATGGAATGATGTTGTGATGTACTTCATGATAGGTTTGTCGAGGTCGCCCCGAGGGAATGATGCAGTATGAGTTTTCATTGAAAAAATCACGAAGGTTGCACGCTTTTTACTGATTAAGGATACCTTTAGTGTTGATGAGTTGGGAAAGTTGTATATCTGAAAGATTTTACATCCACATGGGGTTCCACACTCTATTTTTTTAGACAAGGATGCTTGTTTTACTTATCAGGTCTGGCAGGGACTTCAGATGGCTTTGGGTACACAGGTACTTTTGAGTACAGCTTACCATCTTCGGACAGATGGTTAGTCTGAACGTACGATTCAGGTTCTTGAGGACATGCTTCGAGCATGCACCCTGGATTTTGGAGGTTTGTGGGAGAAGCACATACCTCTTGTGGAATTGGCCAATAATAATAGTTTTCAAGAAACTATTCAGATGGAACCATATAAGGATTTGTATGGTAGGCCATGCCATTCACCCTTATTCTGGCTGGAGGTAGGAGAGGCAGCTATGTTGGGACCTCATCTTGTCTAGGAGACCACAGAGCAGATAGAGTTGATTCGGAAGAGGATGACTACTGAATAGTCTCGACAGAAGGCTTATATTGATTGACGGAGATGACCTCTGGGGTTCAAGGTCGGAGATCATATTTTCCTACATGTCACAAATAGGTTGGGACATAAGAGGATCAGGAGGTAGGGTAATCTTTCACCGAGGTATGTTGGGCCGTTTGAGGTTTTGGAGAGAGTCGGACTGGTTTCCTATCAGCTGCAGTTTCCATGGAGGTACTGAGCTGTGCATGATGTCTTCCACGTTTCTCATATTTTACATTAATTCTCAAACCTATCTCATGATTTTCAACCTAAATAGGTTGAGTTATATGTGAACGCCTCATTCAAGGATCATCTTATTCGAGTTGTTGATCGAAGTACAAAGGTTCTCCATGGCCAGTCTATTCCTCTGGTACGAGTGTTATGGCAGCACAGGCGAGTACAAAATGAGACCTGCGAGAGGGAGATTGATGTACGGTCGTAGTGGCCTATGCTTTTTAAGGATTCTTCTTCTATTCTACCTTACTAGGGAAATTCAAATATGAATTTGTTTATGGGGGAAGTTTGTAAGAACCTGGATCTTCTTTTCATGTAAGTTTTCTTTTTCTTTTTTTGTTTTTGAGTAAAAGAAGAGTTTCTGGAAATTTTTGAAGTACACTCTATGTACTCTTTTTCCACACATAATTGTGTGTTGGCCCCATAACGGTCAATCACAAATCCCTGTGTGGTGAACTGGAGACCACCTAATGCGGGGGCCGGTTAAGACAAGTACACATCGTGTACATATAAAGTACATGTCATGTACTTTCTTTTTATTTCATTAAATAGACTTGGGTCACATATAATGGGAAGAACGCTCTTCTTCTTCACCTTTCATCCGAGAGAATCTGTACGGCATGGATCTTCATTGAGCCCCCAATAATGCATATGTTCTCTAATTCAACCATTGTTGATTGTGTTGGGATCACCATGGTAAGCTCTTCCTTCATCTAGAGCTTCTTTTCCTGATTCCTCATCTTTCAAGAGTTATCTTCGGTTAAACTTTTTAGACATTTCTATAGATATGCCACATTCTAGGTCGATCTAAGGGATGATGCTAGGGTATATCGATCGTACGATGCTGAGGTATGTGGTTTTTTCCATCTCATAGATATTCTTTGAGTTATATGTGAAACTTTTCTCAATACCCTTGATTAGGGTATTGCGTGTTTATCGTTTCAACCCTATTATTGTCTGCTATGATTTATATGCTTGAGTATAGGTCAATTGAATGTGAATAGGGTTAATTTCTATACTTTGGAAGTGTTTTCCTATTCATGATTTGTTATTACTATTTGGTCTCGCTTATCCTATTAGGCTGTTGTGCTTTCCATTCCTAGTGTTGATAGGATAAAGTGATCTTTTTATCTAACATGATGTTATGTTGTAGACTATTTATCCAAGTAGTTCTTGAGGTTTACATTGCATTCCATGTATCATTTGTGCACGATTGACTTACACAAGTCCATGAGAACCTGGTGTAGTATACTATAGGAATAATGGACGTTGAGGGCTTCTCTAGAGTGTCTATTTTAACTATTAAGATTCGAGATCATAGGGTGAATTGACATAAGTGCTTCCTTAGAGTGTCTGTAGTTCCTCGACGCGGGGCATGGGGGGAATGAGACGTTGAGTGCTTCCTCAGAGTGCCTTTTAGTTACCGATACTAGAATATAGGGGGAATTAGCGGTGAATTCTTCCTTGAAGAGTCAATGCTAAAGCTAAACAATAGGGGTTAGACTGTGTGTACTTCCCAAAGGGTTTCTTCTATTGTTTGGTTAAACCAGAGGGGTTAGGCTGTGAGTACTTCCCAGAGGGTTACCTATTTGTGATTATATTCTTACTTGATATATGAAATTTAATGCATTAAAACTGTAGGATTATTTACTTTTGAGTACTTCCTTGTTTACTAATTCATTTGGATTATAGCCTTCCATATATATATATATATATTCCCTGACTGTTAGGTACATATATTTGGGTGGTTACCTACTATGATTTAGTCTCACATCCTATTTGGGTCATTCTTGTGGACCAAATTAGATTATATTTTTGTAGGTATAGATAAGGTCAAGTTCCCTTCTACTTTAGGTACTTGATTTTTGAGGAGCTGGAGAGCATGGGACCAAGATGAGGCTTGGGATGCTATTGGATTTTAACTTTTTTTCTTTTGTACTTTGAATATTTCTTTATTCCAGCACTGTGACTTGTTTGGATGACTTCCTAGACATTTGTATCATGCATCAATTATATATATGTGCTCCAGTTGTTTATTACTTCTGTTGTTTACCTATTTCATGTTTTACTACTTCCACTATTGTTATCTTTTTTTTACTTCCACTGTTTTACTCTGCCAATGAGGGCATAGTTTCCCCACTATCATACCCAAGGCCCTCATTTCTAGTTGTCATACTCTAGTATTTGGGTAAATGCTCTTTATTCCATAAGACCAACTGAGTATGGGGCACCTCTATGAGGCTCCTAGAACTAGGATGTTACAATGTTGGTTCACAGCCTCTATGGATGACGAATTTTATTTTCACATTATCACCTTCATGGAATATTTAAATTCAAATATAATGGATTAAAATGAGCTAAATTTGTATATTATATATTTTTTATTTATGTAATTAATATATAATCATAATATTAAATAAAACTGAATTTTTTTATGATGGGTGATAAAACTACCAAAATAAACTAACCATATAACATTAATTTTCTTACTAAATAAATCATCCATATATTGGAAAACTTTTGGATATATGAGACCATTTAAATTTATATAATTGCATGAATATCATTTCATTTAACTTCTAGAGTTAAAATCTTATTTTACCAGAACATCGTTAATTATCCTCAAGTGATCATACCTTGGAACCATTAAATAAACTCCATTAGGACAATGAAATTAAATGTTATTTCTCATTTAAATGGTGATAAATGAATGTAATAAAATTATATTAAATAAAATATAGATGTTAAATGTTATTAATTAATTAATTATTTAATTAATCTTATTTTATTATATAGGATGTTAAGTACAAGTGAAAAATGATTCTGGAACCTAAGGTAAGGGATCTCTCTGAACCACCCTTTTTCTTTAGTTTATGAAATTTATATCCATAACTCAATTTTTATCTCTATTTTATGTTATTTAATTATTATAAGTTTTTTATATATTTATCTTACATATATACCTATATTATGATCCATTCATTTAATGGGATAATACATTCTTTAAGTTCATTTCTCAAATGCCTTCTTTAAAATAAAACCATATTAAGGGGAACTTTTATATCTCTTAAACCTTTTATTTCACTCTAATTTAAATTCATTATTATAATTCATGATTTAATTAAATAAAGGAATATTTTAGCTATAACCATTTTAGTTTACCTCTATTCTTAAAATAAAATTTCATACTTATTATTTCTCCAATATTCTATAAATGTTTCCTTAAAACACTGTTTGTAAAGTTCATATCTATTCCCAATTATCTACCCTTTATCAGGAAGTTTTTTCAAAACTAATGCTATATTTTGATACCTATGTTCATGTAATCAGATATAAAAAACAAAATTATTTAATTCCTTTTTATCATTGAAATATTTATGAAATGTACTTTGATTAATATATGCGGTTAGATTATGAAACCCATTTCCTTCCATAGGTAATTTTTATGTTTATTTTTTACGATTGATTTACTTTTGTGACATACATAATAATTTACATGGTATGATGGGTGCTCCTAGATAGTTATCCAATGCATTGGGTAATGTTTTTTTCTCATGATTCATTGTGTGAGGGATTAAGTAGAAAACATAATCCATGATGGGACTTTTTCCACTATGTGATGTTGTATTAGAAGTTACTCTTGACTTATACTTACGTCATGTTATATATTGTTTATATATTAAAATATTTTCTTGATATTTATTTTATAATCCCATGTGATTATTCTTGATCCTTCTATTTTATGATATCATTTTATGTTCTTTGACACACATGTTTTTTTTCGATATCATGTTTATTCCTTTACTAAGATTTATGACTCATACCTTTCTTTTATATATTCCCTAGGTTATCCAATACAGTTTTAGGAGCTCAAATTAATTTAGGAGATGGTTAAGGAGAATAAAATAAATATGGTTTTTTAGATTCTTTTTTATCTATTATTAACCTAGTCTTCCAAATACACAATTCCACACAATCTTTTGGTTTTTTTTAATATATGTTTATTTTAAAAATTATTTTATAATAAGTGTAAAGGGATTAGGTCATTATAATATTGGTTCATGTCACCATTATATACGATAATATTCTAGTGATCTACATATATTCTATTACATCAACCTTTTTCCTATCATCCTCTCTTGATAACTTCGTCTAGGTATCCATTAATGTTATCATCAACATATAATCCTCTATTTTAATACTCTTGAGTATCTCTTTAGTATTCTTTTCTTGAGAAATAATGTGACTTGATTTCCTTGATTCTCTCATAAAATAAGGAAACATATTAATTCCACAATCATGGATATATTGAACTCACAACTTATATATTATGTAAACAACATGTATTATGGTTCATCTAATCCTCTAAAAATTATGGAATCCTTATAAATTTTCACCAAAATTCTTTTATCATTATATTTTGTTAATGTAGTGATTGTGATCAATGTTTATTAATTAGAATCCAAGATTTATCATGTATTGATCAAGCCTATAATATCAAGATCATGGTTCTTACTTCAACCCATACAATTCTTTCTTCAATTGACATACTTTTCTCCCATATTCAACTATAAGAAAACTATCTAATTGATCGATGTAAACTTACTCCTCAAGGGGTCTCTTAAGGAATTCTAATTTTATGTCTATTTGATTCACCTTGAAGTTTCTTTGTACTGACGTTGACAAGAAGATATTAATAGTCTCCAACTAATCTATTAGGGGTAATGTTTCATCAAAATCAATTCCAATAGTTTTGGAATGCCCCTTGTATACTAACCATGCCTTATTGTGATTCTTCTTTATATATTCATTCTATTTTTTAAATAACACCAACATGGTTCTGATGAAATTTTTTTCTTCCATACATAGTAAAATATCCCATGATTTATTATCATCAATTAGTTCAAGTTATTTATGCATCACAGTAACCCAATTTTCATTTTTAACAGCCTATTTAAAGCCCTTAGTCTCTATTTAAGACAATAGATAAGTTTATTGTGGAGTATTCATCCTCTATATTTTTATTAGGGATATCTGATCACTGATAATATTTTCTTCATTGATTTTATCCCTTATACATTCCTTATTTGTATCTAATGAAACAACCTATATTTCCTCATCATTTATGTCATCATATGGATCTAATTTAGCCCTATGTTCTTCCCCTAGGATAGTCACTTCAGAATCCCTCTCATATGTAATTTAATTATCATTTTACTATGAAAATTGCCCACTATATTGAGAATTATACTCATTTTTTCACAATAGAGGCGTATTAGATTTCAATGATTTTTCTAATTCTCTTGTTATATTATTTGTATGCCTTTCTTTCATATTAGTAGAAAACAAAAATACCTTTATTTTTAGTTTTTTCTCTTTATTGAAAATAAAACCCTTACTATTGATAATTTGATAGTTTTTAAACATTAAATTAATCTAATACCATATATAATAGGGTGTATTATCTTTATTAATACATAACAAAGTGCCATTAAATATATAGACTAATGAAATTACTACTTCATGTCAATACATATCAGGTAGATCTTACTCAATGAGAATCTTCTAGGGAATATTATTAGTGATATAGTTCCTCCTCTAAATGACACTTTTTTACTAAGGATTCATCACCACTAGAAACATACTGTAACACCTCAATAATTTACAAATTGATTTAATAAAGAACGCACACTGAGTCTCTACAAAATACCACCTCAAGAATTTACAAATTTATTTAATAAAGAACGCATGAAACACTGAGTCTCTAAAAAATACAACTTTGTTATAACCAATCTATCTAAAAATAATTTTTCCAACTCTGTGATTTTAATTTCAAAAAACTGACATACACGATTTCGTTCAGTAAGATATGAGTCAGATAAGACAAACCTAATTTTTTTTGAATAGGAACATACTCTTATGAATAGTTTTATGAATAATAATATGACACTTATTAATATTAAATAATAATATTTTTTTCTTGATATTATAAGATAATGAGATCTTGATTAATTTTTCAATGCGATATAAAACGAATTATGGTCTTAAAATTGTTATTTTTAAAATAAACTATGATTTTATTTAAAAATTAAATAAAAAATTATTAAAAAATTATTTTCAAAAAATGGAGTTATTTTTTAATTCTACACATCAAAAAAAATTAGGGTAAATGTTTTGATATTTTTATGAAATACTCAAATTTTTTATGAAAGTGAAATACGGTAAAATGTTGTATATAAAAATTATCAGTTAAATAAACAATTTATGACATCATTAGTGATATAAGAACACTTGGTTCTAACTCAAATGCACTTATTACTATTATGGGTCACATCAATCAACACTATTGGTTTTATTTAGGGAAATAATAAAATAATGAATAAAATATTCAAAATTCACTCCTCTCCACCACTATAAAAACCTCCCCTCACTCCCTCTTCTCTTCACTCATCTCAAGCCTTGTGCCTTGTCTAAGATCTACCCAAATACCCTTACTTAGTCACTATTTGTTTCTATGAGATATTTTTATTCCCAAAAGACCAAAACCCCTTCCCTTAAAGAGGTTCTCGAGGAGGTGGATTCAAGAGGTAAATTCACATTCTATTTCTTTCAATTTCATTTCAAGTTTCTTTCCATTGTTATATTACACTCACATACTATGTCCAAATGACCATGATAACTCATGTATCATATATATACTGGAATTATATCATGTTAATGGAAGAACCATCATCAATATTTTTACTCTCTCTCTTTTATTTTATAAACGACATCATCATCTGTGAGGTACCAATTTAAAACCTTTGTGGATGATGAAGTTGCATTCTTCAATTACTCATTAATTACTAGTCATGAAACCATTTTTATGGTTGATCCAGACTATAATATATCTATTATAACCTACTTAATATTCATGAACCAGTATATTTACATAATATTAAATCATATGACCAAAATAGTTCTTAATAATCAAAATATCACTAAAATAATCTAAGTGTTTGTCTTTAATATTTCATCTAATGATTCATCATTATTCCATGTAACTAAATGATATAAATTACCATTAAAAAAATATGTATGATCATAAATAATTTTTAAATTCAATTTTGGATATTTACATCAATTCCACATGAACTCCAATACTTAAAAACAAGTGAACTGATTATGAAAATAAAAAAAAATGAACACTCTAGAACAACAGAATTAAATATTATAACTTATCAATAAAGAAATAAATGAACTAAAAAAATTATGATAAACTAAATAAATGTCTAATAATTTATTAATTAATTTATTAATAATTCTAATTTCATATTCAAGGACTATAATTTTGACAGCGGAAGACATTCAGACTTAAGGTAAGGGTTTCTTCATCTCGCTTCCATTTTTTTGAGATTTTCCATATTCACTAATAATACATGTGTATGGTGTATGTATACTGAAAATTGATATAACATGTTGTGAATATAATTATTTTACTAGTATTTAATTTAACATTTTAATATTACTAATTTTGGGGCATACGAATCGATTGGTTACAAACTGGTAAGGGTTTTCCATTCGAACCTCCATTTTCATCCAGGTTACTCTTATTATCTACTTACATAAATTAAATTCTTATTAATTCATATATACTCATCATAATTTTTTTTTGAATATTCTATATATTTTTTTCAACCATAATTATACCTTCATTTATGGGGATTTATATCTTTTAAAATGATCTTTCAAAAATTCTTCCCGAAATACAAGCTCAATTCAAGGAACTTCTCAGATTCTTACCTATTTTGAATTTCACTCTATAATATATTTTAAACAAAATTTATCTTTATAAAATCACAAATTTTAAAATGAAAAATCTATTTTGGTTTATTTATCGTTTTATGAAATAAATCATTCCTTTGTGCTTTAAAATATCTTTAATTCATTCATTAAACTGCACTAAAATGTTTTAATTAGAATGATTCTTTAAAAACTTTTTTTACACGGTTTCACTTAAGGTGGACATAATTTATTCCTCAAATGTAATATCAATTTCCTTCACTTTTATTTTTTGGATATACATGTTTAAAACCATATTTATTAAAAATAAAAATTATTTTCCCAAAGAACACTTCTTTCCAAAGTAAAATGGATTTTTCTCACATCACCTTAACTGTTATGAGATATATGCCTTGTTCCCCAATTATTCCTTACATGTGATGTATATACTTACCATTGTTGTATCATATCAAGAGTCTATTTTTCTCATGATATTATAAGGGATTATGATTTTAATGTTTTAATGTGTTATGGGACACTTTGAAATGTTTATTGATTATTTCCTCAAGAATTTATCAATGGTTGCATTTAAAAGTATCTTTATTTATGTAAACATATTTTTATGAATCTATTATTTCATAGAGTTTTATATCTAATGATACAATCTAAAATATGTTGTTTAAGGGTTTCTGATTAGTTTGACTATATATGTTCTATCTTAAAACTATTCACCAATTTACTCAGAGTGGTTAGTGTTTATGCTTAATGTTCGTGGAAAGTTATCTACATTTCATACGATAGTTTCAATATAAATGTATATGTTGTTTATGTTTATCTATGTTTATAGTAGGAATGAATTGGAATTATTATGTGATGGGTGGGGCCCACTATAGCCCCTCTATACATCAGTAGGTCTCATGATACAAATAGACGTGGACTTGGCTAAGGCCTTTCCCATTTTGGGATATGGTTTTGGATGAGGCCTTAATCATTTTTAGATGTCTTAGAAGACGACTTGATGGTATGTTTTAGAATGTTGGGCATATGAATTTACCTCATTATGAAGCTACAAATTCATAGTTCATGTGGTTATTCGACTATTATAATACCCATTATTATGTTTTATTATGGAAATATTTACTCAGCTCATATTCCTTTCATATTATTTTTAAGTTTATTTTTAGAAGTCGTGTGTTTTTAGTTATTCACCATGCCTAGTGTTTATGTTTATGATATCTTCTATTGTATTTCTTACCATTACTAAGCATCTGAGCTCACCCATTTCTTATGTTTCATTTTCTTAGGACATGATAAAGTTTATTATTACTGACTTGTAGGGATAATCATGGACTAGTGGATGTTCCCAATAAAACTTATATGTTTTATTTCTTTTCAAGTTGTAATATTGAACCTATGTTTGTATATGGTTTTCGTAAACTACTAAACTACTCGGTCCTTTAGTTTTTTATTCCTTGTAATTATTCCCATGTATTAAAATAATGCACCGGCTCCGGAATTCTAGGGATGGGGCATTACAATTGGTATCAGAGGAAGTTTAGTAGAAAACTTGGAAACTAGATTTAGAAAACATAGAATATGGAACAAACCCCTAAGATAGTATTTGAAGATAAGTATAAAAGAACATTATAGTATTTTTGTAAGTAATATATTATAACAATCATTCTAGAAAATAAATCCATTTTTATATACTACAAGTGGACGTGGTTCTGGCACAGATGTACCAAGGAGTGAAAACTACAAAACAGAGTTTCGGGCTTGTCCCAGGGAATCCTGGTACATTACAAAGGGCCTTAATACACACCTCTTTTGACACTCCTAGGGGATATACTTAGGATAATTCAAATTTTATTTAACCACCATTATAAAGGATTTATGCCCCCAAAGTAACCAAAGTATATAGTTCTAGGATTTACGATGCATAAATTTATGTTATGTATTATACCATGTTTAGAGTTATAGAGAGTTTATAATTTTATAAGATAATATATAATATGTAATTGATTAGAAATGGTGCCTAGAAGAAGGAATGAGAACTTCACAAATTTATGTGATGTGAAGAGTAAGAAGGATCATATCTCTAATGGTCTTGAGCCATCATTTCAAAGTAATATTGTCTCCTAAGTATCCTAATCATATAATAAAATAGTATCATGTGTTGACAAGGTATGTAAAGACTTATCTGAGTCCTATGGCTTTTAATAAAAGAAAAATAAGAATAGGATAGAAGGGGAAAAAATGGATAAATGGATGAAGGGAAAGATTTATTTTGCCACATGTGATAATTGTGGAAGGAAACACCATGGTATATTCTTGAGATGAAAAGGAGTTTTCTTGAACTGTGGAGAAAAAGGCCACCATGCTCATAATTTCAAGACATAAAAAAAAGTTTTCCTATATTAAATGCTTCAATACAGGGATATGGGACACTATATGAATCAATGTCCCAAGAATCAAAGGAATATACCCCAAATGGTCATTCTGGGTAATGATCAAGTTATGATGTTGTCGTAGATGAAGTAGAATGATTGATATACCTAGTCAAGAATCATTTCATTTGAATATTTTGTTAGTAATGTACTAGTTATAAGAATTATGAGATATATAAGGATTGTATTGAAGTACTATTTCATTAAGGATTTGAGGTCATATGATGAATGGTACAAACAAAAAGTGATTTAGTAGAAAGTTAATTTTTTTAGAAAACACGTGATTGAGGGAAAGACAGCCCTTAATATATATCTGATATTAAGATAATGATGAAGAAATGATTTTTTCATATAGGTTTTGAATACATTGGAACTAATTATTGACTTGTTGAGAAGTGTCTTATTCTATCATCAATGGAGTTTACAAAAAAATGGATTTAAAGGAATATATCCAATAACATGTATCTTACTTCAAGAATACATAAGAATTCATATTTCCAATATGGTTTTTATAGTAATTTAAGTTATTACCATATTTCAAAGGGATAAGTGGTGAAGTTATTCATATGTTTGGAATGTGAAAATTTAGAGCTACTTCATGTGGATTAAGGGTTAATTATAATTTCATCTTGGAAATTCATATCCCTTCATTCTAAATAGTTGAATCATTATGAAATGGTTTAAGTTGATCATTTTAGGGGGTTTTAGAGTTTATTTTCGCTACATGATGGTTTTATTATTATTCTATGACCATTTTTTCCAATTAGAATGTGTTGTTTTTTAGTAACCAATTCATTTCCCTTTTTTCTTATTAATGGTATATTTTAACCATATTCTTGATGTGGGTTTCCCACAAGTAAATTTTCAAGTATCAACCATTAAGATTAAAAGTTCAGTTTCAAATTTTGAGGATGAAATTTTTGTAAGTATGGGATAATGTAATACCCCCAAGAATTTACAAAAAGATTTAATATATAATGAATGAAACACTGAGTCTCTACAAAAACACCACTTTGTTATAACCTATCCAAGTAAACATAATTCTTCCACCTCTGTGATTTGAATTTTGAAAAAATGACATACATAGTTGCGTTCAGTATCATATTTAGAGTCTAATAATACAAACTTAATTTTTGGTGAATAGTAACATACCCTTATGAATATTAATATGACCCTTATGAATAGTAAATATTATTATTATTTTATTTTCTTAATTTTATAAGATTATGAGATCTTGATTAATTTTTCAATGTGATATAAAACAAATTGTAGTTTTAAAATTGTTATTTTCTGAATAAAATATGATTTTATTTAAAAATTATATTAATAATATTTAAAAATTACTTTCAAAAAATGGAGTTCATTTTTTAATTCTACATGTCAAAAAATGGTTATGGTGATTTTTTTTTATTTTTTTGAAATACTCAAATTTTTTATGAATAGTGAAATACAGTAAAATACCGTATATACAAATTATCAGTTAAATACACTATTTATGACATCATTAGTGATGTAAGAACACTTGGTTAGAAATCAAATTAAATTATTACTATTAGGGATAACATGAATCAACACTATTGGTTTTCTTGAGAGAAATAACAAAATAATGAATTAAATATTCAAAATTTACTCCTCTCCATCATATAACCCCCCCCCCCCCCCACTCCCACTTCTCTTCACTCCTATAAATCCTTTTTCATTATCTAAACTCTTCCCAAAAAACCTTAATTAGTCACTTCCCACGTCTAGGATCTATTTTTCTTTCTAAAAAACCAAAACATGTTCCCATACGGAGGTTCTCAAGGAGGTAGATTCAAGAGGTAAATTCACATTCTATTCCATTCAATTTCATTTCAAGTTCCTTTCTATTGTTATATTATCCTCACCTCCTCTATCAAAATGACCATGATAACTCCATTATCATCTATATAATATAATTATATCATGTTAATGGAATAACCACCATCAATATCCTTACTATCTCTCTTTTATTTTATAAACTAAATCATTGTCCGTGAGGTGCCAATTTAAAACCTTTGTGGATGAAGAAGTTTTGTTCTTCAATTTCTCTTTAATTACTGGTCATGAAGCCATTTTATGGTTTAAAAATACTATAATATATTTATTATAACCTACTTAATATTCAAGAACCAGTATATGTACATAATATTAAATCATATGACCAAAATAATTCCTAATAATCAAAATACCGCTAAAATAATCTATGTGTCTGTCATTAATATTTCATCAAAAGATTCATCCTAATTCCATGTATTCAAAATATATAAATGACCATTAAAAAATATTTATGTTCATAAATAATTTTTAAATTCAATTATGGATATTTACATCCATTCCACAAGAACTCCATTACTTAAAAACAATTGAACTGATTATGAAAATAAAGAAAATGAACACTCCAGAACAACAGAATTCAATATTATAACTTATCAATAAGGATATAAATAAACTAAAAAAAATTATGATAAACTAAATACATGTATAATAGTTTCTTAATTAGGTTATTAATAAGTCTAATTTCATATTCCTGGACCTTAAGTTCGACATCGGAACACATTCGGACTTAAGGTAAGGGTTTCTTCATCTCACTTCCATTTTTATGATATTTTTCATATTCCCTAATAATACATGTGTATAGTTTATGTATACTGGTCATTCATCTAACATGTCATTAATATAATTATTTTCGTGGTGTTTAATGTATCATTTGAATATTACTAATTTTGGGGCATACGAATTGATTGGTTACAAACTGGTAAGGTTTTTTCCACCCAAACCTCCATTTTCATTCGGGTTACTCTTATTATATACTTATCCCAATTAAATTTTTATTAATTCATATTTATTCTTCTTAATTTCTATTTTAATGTTAAATATATGTGTTCCAACCAGAATTATACCTTAATTTATGGTGATTTATATTTTTTTAAAGGATATTTCAAAAATTCTTTTCGGAATACAAGCTCGATTCAAGGAACTTCTCAGATTCTTACCTATTTTGAAGTTAACTATATGATCTATTTTAATCCATATTTATCTTTATAAAATCACAAATTTTAAAATTAAAAGGAAAGTTTGGTTAATTTTTTGTTTTATTAAAGAAAATATTCTTTTGTGCTTTAAAATCTCTTTAATGAATTCCTTAAACTGCACTAAAATTTTTTAATTCAAAATATACTTTAAAAACACTTTTTACATGACTTCACTTAAATGGGACATCATTTATGCCTCAAATGTAATATCAATTTCCTTTATTTTTCTTTTTGGGATATACATGTTTAAAACCATATTTATGAAAAAATACAAATGATTTTTCAAAATAACTCTTCTTTCCAAAGTAAAATAGATTTTTCTCACCACACCTTTACTTTTATGAGATATATGCATTGTTCACAACTTATTCCTTGCATGTGGTGTATGTAATTCCCCTTGGTGTATCATATAAAGAGTATATTTATGCTAAAGATATTCTAATGGATTATTATTTGAATGTTTCAAGGTGGTACGGGACACTTTGAAATGTTTAAGGATTATTTCCTCAAGAATTTCTCAATGGTCTCATTTAAAAGTATCTTTATTTATGTAAACATATTTTGATTAATATTTTATTTCATAGAGTTTTATATCTTATAATACCATATAAAATATGTTTTTGAAGGGTTTCTGATTATTTTGACTATGTATGTTCTATCTTAAAACCATTCACCAATTTACTCAGAATGGTTAGTGTTTATGCTTAATGTTTGGGGAAAGTTATCTATATTTCATACGACAGTTTCAATATGTATGTATATGTTGTTTATGTTTATCCATATTAATATGAGGACTAAATTGGACTTATTATGTGATGGGTGGGGCCCATTATAGCCCCTTGATGCATCGGTAGTTCTAATGAGACAATTAGACATGGACTTGGCTAAGGCCTTTCCCATTTTGAGGTGTGGTTTTGGAAAATGCCTTAATAATTTTTGATGTCTAGGACGAGGCCTTGATGGTATGTTTTATAATGTTTTTCATATTTATTTTCCTCATTATAAAGCTAAAAATTAATAGTTAAAGTGGTTATTTGACTAGTATAATACCCATGATTATGTTTTATTATGGAAATAGTTACTCATCTCATATTCCTTCCATATTATTTTCAAGTTTATTTTAAAAAGTAATGTATTTTTAGTTTTCTAAGGGAGTATTATTTGAATGTTTCAAGGTGGTATGGGACACTTTGAAATGTTTGAGGATTATTTCCTCAATAATTTCTCAATGGTCCCATTTGAAAGTATCTTTATTTATTTCAACATATTTTTATGAATATATTATTTAATTGAGGTTTATATAATATAATACCATATACAATATATTGTTGAAGGTTTTCTGATTAGTTTGACTATGGATGTACAATATTAAAAGCATTCACCAATTTACTCTAAATGTTTAGTGTTTATGCTTAATGTTTGGGTAAAGTTATCTATATTTCATACATTAGTTTGAATATGATTTTATATGTTGTTTATGTTTATCCTTGTTCATATGAGGAATGCATCGGAATTATTATGTGATGGTTGGGGCCCGCTATATCCCTTCGATGCATTGGTAGGTCTCATGAGACAAATATATGTGGAATTGGATGAGACCTTTCCCATTTTGAGATATGGTTTTTGGATGAGGCCTTAATCATTTTTAGACATCTTGGTCAAGGCCTTGATGATGTGTTTTAGAATGTCTGGCCTATGCATTTCCATAATTATGAAGATATAAATTCATAGTTCTTGTGGTTATTTGACTAGTATAATACTCATGATTATGTTTTATTATGGAAATATTTACTCATCTCATATTTCTTCCACATTATTTTCAAGTTTATTTTTAAAAGGCATGTGTTTTTAGTTATTCACCATGCCTAGTGTTTATGTTTATGATATCTTCTGCTATATTTCTTACCCTCACTTAGAATCTAAGATCACCCCTTTCTTATGTTTTATTCTCTCATGACATGAATAACTTTATTGTGACTTACTTGCAGGGATAATCTTAGAGTGGTGGATTTTCCTAATAAAACTTATATTTTTTATTTATTTTCAAGTTGCAATGTTGAACCTATGTATGTATATGGTTTTCCAAAACTACTAAACTACTCGATCCTTCAAGATTTAATTCCTTGTAATCATTCCAATATATTAAAATAATGTTCCAACTCTGGGCTTCTATGGATAGGGCGTTACACATAGTTCCTTATCACATGATTCTCAATATATTTTTCAACCAAATTATTGGTGAATTTAGTGCCATTATAAGTTTGGAATTTCTAAATTTTCATCCTGATAATATTCCCTTCTTGTCTCTTATAATGTGTAATATACTTGACCACTTCATATTTTTAATATATAGCCATCATCTATTACATCCTACTATAATCATTGAATAAAAGAACATAGTTCTCTTTTATATACATGAATTTGGGTGATATTGGCCCACACATATTAATGTGCACCAACTCAATAAATATCATTGATTTCTTGCCCTTTGGCTTGTAAGTATTTCGAATTATTTCTTATTTTTAACAAGTGTCACATGTTTGAGTGAAATCACATGAATGTTTTAGGATATCATGATCTTATTTATTCTTCACCAAATATTCCAAGGACTTTTGGATCAATTTTCCAAGACTTTTTTTCCACATATAGTTTTCTTCATCCTTAGTTAGAAACCACATGTCTTCTCATCCACTGATAATAAATAGAATCTCCTTTGTTTACTTTCCTTGAAACTTGGTTTTACTATCTCTTCCTTTGATAATGAAAGATTTTTTATTGAAATTGAGTGTATTCTTAACGTCGCATAATTGAATTACACATAGAAAATGTGATCAAGGACTTCAAGAACCAATATATATATGGTCCTCAAGACTTTTCCTTGTTTTTTGATATTTCAAATCTAATGATAATAGAACCTTTATCATTTCCAAATAAAATGACACCCATTTTTTGAACTTAATCCCTATGATAATATTTTTTTTCTATATTATGGGGTGTGAATCCACTATAAATTATCCACACTCCATCCAAATATGTTTCTATCAAATAAATTGTTGACATCTTCGCATTCTATGTTTTTCCTTTCTTGATCTCTGTTCACTGTTGCACTTCCTTTAGTGGTGAATGAGATTGTTTTATCACCATAATTATTAGATCATACCCATATTATAGATCTGAAAATTGATTATAAGTTTTCACCTCACATGATGATGCTTCCAGTAACTAAGTTCACCTTTTCTAGATATCCATTGGTACATCACTTTGTACTATTGATGATAAACTCATGAATTTATATCCAAATCATTCATACCAAAGACTATATTTATTGAAAACATAATGAGTATAAGAATTTATACTCATATATTTTTGTTTCTATTATAACTAAATTTTTTTTTCTATGGAACACACATATTCTGTATGCCCCATTTTTTCACAATAATAATTATGGATTTTTTTTTATTTCATGTTTTTGTTGCTCCAATTATTTCCTTCTTGTTATTCTCTATAGTAACTCAAATCAACCTTATTTTAAGGTGTGGAAAATTTTGGTTTCACATAAACCACCACTGCATCTTATTTGTGATTATTCCCATCAATAAATATGTATTTATTTCCAAAATTCTCCACTTATAGAAAATTATCTAACTTTTCAGTTGACTCCATGTGATCCACCTTAGCTTCTTCAATAGCTCATAAATTCTAACTCACAAATTTCAATTTAGGATTTAAACATGTCTCCTAATCATTGAGATTTCCCCACATCTTTATGTCTCTGTATTCAATCACCCTGATCTTTTTGACATAATATTTCTATGAATCGGCCAAACCATCAATGATATGATCTTTCTCTTCAATTTAAAGTTTCATCACAATTTCCTTCTCTGAGTTTTATAGATTTCAAAAATTGAATTGTTCAATTTCATCCTTCAACTCATATTTTTCCTCTTCTTGTTGCTATATATAGATTTAATAATGTATCACTCCATTGGATTTCATCTTTTTTCCCTCTAAACATTAATTTCCTTGAGAGAATATTTGAATTTAACCTTGAGATCTACTCTCACCTAAATGTCTGCACTTCCATCATCATTATCCTTCAATTTTTTTCGTTTATATGATATCCATAAGGAATTAATTAGTGAGTTCCTTTCTATAAAACCATTAAAATTTAGTTTAAAATAATAATATACTTGGTATCTTTCTTAATGCATAACACCAAGATTTAAGTGAATTGAGATATATTATAAAAACATTATTATTTAAATGTGATTATTATAGCATAACCATTGAATAAGTAGGTATTAATATTATTAAACACATTATAAAATATATGTATAATGGACTTAATTGACAAAAAATTATTAATGAGTGTATGAAATAAGCACTCAATTTTTAGTGAAGTTTTTTTATGCTTCAAAAATGATTTCATTGCATTGTGTTTTGGAAAATTATAATTAATTTCTTAGAATTTTAGAAATTTTATTTTATAAAATTAATTTCTTTTCTTAAATTATAATATAAAAATTATCATAATTTTAAAAAAAAAATCTGAAATGATTGATTTTCCAATGAATAGTGAAAATACCGATTTTTCAAATTATCTCATTTGTTTTTATTAAATAAAGTAATTTAAAATTATAATTAAGTTTTGGATTTGTTATTGAAGTTAAATATTATCTATTTTATTTATTATAATCTAATTAATTCAATTTTAGTCAATAATATTCATTATTTTTACAATGCATTTTTTCTAAAAAAAATTGTTGTGTTTTATGAATTTATATTAAAATTAATTTCTACCAATTATAGGAATTGAATTTTATTAAATTAATTAAAACTTTTATTTATAAGTTCAAATCTAACCTTTGATAATTTTTTTATATTTCTCTGAAGAAGTTAAATTTTTGGTGAATAGTAAAAAATAGAATTTTTATGAAATATGGTATCATTTATGATATCTCCAAGATATAAATATGATATAAAAATTTATTATAATTAATGAATGAATCATTTATGATAATATAATAAACATATCATACAAAATTAACTCAAAACATATAAATTAGAATTTATTTCATGATAACTATGAAAACCATTTTCAGTGTTGACGCAGTGCTTACGCATCACTAAAAAAGTCAAATAAGGTGTCCTGAAGATAATATTTTACTTGGATAAAAACTTTTCTAGACTTTTTATTAAATAAGAATTATTATTCATAATTTTTATGGATATATATTATAATGTACCAGTTCTGGGTGCCACCTAGAGGTGCCTTGTACCCGGTTGGTTATATGGCCTCAATAGCATTTTCCCAAATGCCAGAGGCTGTCGACTAGTAGCGATGGACTTGGGTGTGGTAATGGGGAAACCATCCCCTCATAGTCAGAGTAACATAGCAGAAACAACAGATATACAATAGTGGAAGTAGTAATAACATGTAGTAAGTAAACAAAGGAAGACTGAAAGAAATAAACAACTGAAGCACATATATAAATGATGCATGATACATATGTCTAAGAAAGCATCCAAACAAGTCAAAATGATGGAATACAATAATAAACCAAAATACAAGAAAAAAATAAACTCCAAAAACATCTCAATCCTCAGCATGGTCCCATGCTCTCCAACTCCACAACATTCAAGTACATGACATAGAAGGGTGCTTTCCCTTATCTATACCTGCAGAAATATAATTTTCTTGGGCCCAAAATCATGACCCAAATAGAGTGTGAGCTGAATCCTAGTAGTAAACCACCCAAAGATCTATGTCTAATAGTCAGTGAATATATGTGGCAGGAAATAATCAAAAAGAAGTGGCAAACAAGGAAGTACTCAAAAGTAAAAAAATCATACAGTATCAATTGCATTCATTTTCATATACAAGTAAGAAACTAATCAAAACAAGTAACCCTCTCGGAAGTACCCACAACCTAACATCTATGGTTCAACTAAAAAATCTCAAGTAACCCTCTAGGTAAGTTCTCATAACCTAACCCCTATGGTTCAACTTATACAATGATATAACGACCTCCTGGGTAGCTCACACAGTCTAACCCCTTTGGTATCATGAAAAAAAAGACTCTCTGAGGAAGCAATCACTATTAATTCCCCCTATAGTCTTTTAATGATAAACTACAGACACTCTGATGAAGAACTCAATGTAAATTCCCTATGTGGTCTCATAATGGTAACTATAGACACTCTGAGGGAGAACTCAACGTCAATCCCCCCCTATGGTCTCGCAGTGTGATAAATATAACAGATACTATGGGGAATCCCTTAATGTCAATTCCCCATATTGTCTCACTAAACCAAGTTCCCCCATCCTTGTGTAAAGAAATCATGCACAAATGATGTTCAATGGCCAAAGTAAACCTCAAGAACTACTTGGCTAACATCTTTCATGAACTACTTGGCTAAATAGCTACAAGCATATAACAACATCAAATAAAACACTCCATCCTAACAACACTAGGCATGGAAAGTAAGAATCCTAACCAGCAAAGCTAGACCAAATGGTAAATATCAAAACAATCATGGTAAAAACATCCATAGAATGGAAAATAACCCTATTCACAATCAAACAACATCTACACAGGCACATAAGGAATAGCAGGCATTAACAGGGCTAAAATCCCTAAACACGCAATACCCTATTCTAGGATATTTGGCACTTTTTCACATAAAATTCAAAGACTAACTATGAAAAGGAAAAAACCACCAACCTCAAAGTTTTATGATCTATATACTCTGGAGTTGGCCCTTAAATTGACCTAAAAAGTTTTATATCTAGAAAAATGTCAAAAACGCTCAACCGAGGATATCTCACGAGAGAGGCGACATCAAGAGATGAGTCTCTAGAAGATGTAATAACTCACCGTGGAGATTCCAATGCAATCGATGGTGGTTGAATCAGAGAACGGATGATGGGTCGGGGGATCAGAGAATAATCATCGGCTTCGGTCACTCCTAGACAAGACAAGCCGAGAAGAAGACATTTTTGTCTATTAGACGCGACCCCAGTCCATTTAATAAATTAAAAGAAAAGTATATGGAATGTTATTTAAAGGTACATGGTGTGTACTTTCCTTAACGGGCCCCCACTTTAGGTGGTCTCCATGTCACCCCGCACGGCCATGTACTCGGCTGTTACACGGCTAGTACACGGTCACCCACGACAACTGGGTACAAGGCGTGTACTTCAAAGAACACAGCATGTACTCTTAAAATTTCTAGATTCTCCCCATTTCCTAAAAAACACTATAAAAGAAAAACCCAAACCCGAAACTAAGATCTGAGTTCTTACAAACTTCCCCCTTAAAGAAATTTGTCACTGAATTTCCCTAGTAAGGTGTCATAGAAGAAGAATCCTTGAACATCTCCATCCACCGCAATTGTACATCAGCCTCCCTCTCCCAATTCTAGTCCTATAATCACTCATGCTTCCATAGCAATAATACCAAAGGAACAGACTAACCACGGAAAACCTTTGCACTACAATCAACAATCCTGATAGGATGATCGTCGAATGATGCATCCACCTCCAACTCAACCTCCTCGGTTTGGAAAACATGAGATAGTCTGAGAAGTAACTTTGTTGCTGAGAATCATGGAAGACCTCGTGCATATCCCGATACCTCTAAGGTAACAGCAACCGATAGTAAACTGGCCTAACTCTCTCTAAAACATCAAATTGTCCAATATATCTCGGTGAAAGCTTGACCTATCTCCTAATCCTCATGTGTCCCAACCTCTGTGTGACATGTAGGAAAACCTTATCTTCGACATCAAACTCCATAGGTCATATTCTTTGATCAGAAATAGACTTCTATCATGAATTTTTAGTATCCATCCTCTTCTTAATCAACTCCATGTTCTCTGTGGTATCCTAGACAAGAGGAGGTCCCATCATAGCTACCTATCCTTCCTCTATCCAATATAGGGGTGATTGTCATGGCCTACCATACAAAGCATCATAAGGTGACATCTAAATAGTTTCTTGAAAAATATTATTATAGGAAAACTCCATAAGAGGTATGTGCTTCTACCAAGAACCTCTAAAATATAGGACGCATGCTCGAAGCATGTCCTCTAGCACCTAAATCGTATGCTCAGACTGGCCATCTGTCTAAGGGTGGTAAGTTGTTCTAAAAAGTACCTATGTACCCAATACCCTCTATAATCCCTACCAGGACTGAGAATTAAAACATGCATCCCTATCTGAAACAATGGAGTGTGGAATCCCATGTAGATGTATAATATCTCAAATTTATAACTTTCCCATGTCATCTATACTGAAGGTCTCTTTGATCAGAAAGAAGTGATCAACCTTCATGATTTTGTCAATGAAAACCCAAACTACATCATTCCTTTGAGGCGACCTCAGAAAACCAATCATGAAATCCATCACAACATCATTCCACTTCCACTCAGGAATGGGTAGTTGCTGCAAAAGCTTTGTTGGTCACTGATGCTCCACCTTCACCTGCTGATAGGTGGAACACCTCATGATAAATTTAGCAACATTTCTCTTCATACCTAGCCACCAATACTGATGGTGCAGATCTTGATACATCTTGGGGACACCAGGATAAACTGTCCAAAATGAGGAATGAAAGTCCATCATCAAATCCTCACATATGTCTGATGACACCCATATGCGCCCATGAAAATGAAAGATATCGTCCTCACCTATAGTCTATCTAGGAATAGGGTCTTCTCCTCACACACTCTCCCATAAAAACTAGTCCTTTAGAATCTGATAGTTACATCATCCACACTCAATCAAGTAGAGTAGAGGTAACAGCTACAGAAGAATTAAATGATTGTCCATGTCTATCATGCACCTCCGAGTGCATCTTAGGGAACAGAGAAATAAGTTTCCACTCACTACTGGACTCTTGAACTACTTGTATTTGAGTCCTAATTCTCAACGCATCAGCCACTATGTTGCCTTTCCCAGGCATATAGGCAAGATCAAAGTCAAAGGATTGAAGGTACGCAATCCACCTTCATTGTCTCAAATTCAGATTGTGTTGAGTGAAGATATACATGAGAATTTTATGGTTGGTGAAAACCACAAAATTCTCTCCTAATAGATAATGTCTCCAACAACGTAAGGCATGAACAACTACAACCAACTCAAGATTGTGTGTTGGGTAATTCCTCTCATGTGTCCTCAACTACCGAGACCTGTACGCAATGACTCCTTCTCCCTACATAAGCACTGCTCCCAGCCCGATACCTGATGCATCACAATACACAATATATCTCTTACCTATCTCTATAAATACTAGTATCGGTGCTGAATTCAACCTCCCTTTCAGCACCTGAAATGCTGACTCACAAGAATATGATCACAAGTACTTCACACCCTTCTTACTCAGGCATGTCAGTGGTGCCACTAAGCATGAAAGGTCCTATATAAAACATATTTAGTAACCATCCAGCCCTATAAAACATTGTACCTCAAAGACGTTCTTCAGCTTCTCCCAGCAAACTATTACTCTCACCTTCTCTGGGTCTACTGATACTCTTGTCTCTGAGATAACATGACCCAATAAGTGAATTTGGTCCATCCAAAGTGGAATTTTGAGAGCAAATAATTTAACTGATGCTCTCTTAGTGTACTCAAAATGATCTCAAAATGGGTAGCATGGTCATGTCGAGTGTGAGAGTACACCAAGATATCTTCCATGAAGACTACCACAAAAGAATCCAAGTATGTATGGAACACTTGGTTCAATAGGTCCATAAACACTGCAGGCGCGTTCATGAGGCCAAATGGAATAACCATATACTCATATAGACTATACCTGCTCTGAAAGGTTGTAAGAGGTATAACTGGTGGTATAACCTTCAACTGATGATAACTGGATCTCAATTCAATATTTGAGAACACCCAAGATCCACAAATCTGATAAAAGAGATCATCAATCCTCAGTAAGAGATATCGGTTCTTAACAGTCAACTAGTTCAGCTTCAAATAATCCATGAAAAGTCTGATGGTAATGTACACCTTCTTTGCAAACAGGATAGGTGAACCCAAAGAATAATTACTGGGTCAGATGTAAACCCTTATCTTGTAACTCCTCTAACTATTTCTTGAGATTCTATAAATCTGGTGTATCCATCCTATAGGGAGGAATGGACACCTATGCCACTCTTTGCACAAGCTCAATAGAAAATTCCACCTCTTTCTCTGGAGTAAAACCTAAAAATTCCTCTAGAAATACATCCCTGAAATGATTGACCACTGGAGGAAAGTCCATCTATGAAGTCTGCTAGTCATCCAGATACAAACTAGTAATCTGGGCTATAATTCCTCCCAACCCACGATGCTTGGGTCCTACTCTGCTCTCCTGAACATCCCTTTCACCCTTATGTAAAAAGGATTCTCCATCTGGTGATGTAAACTCCACCCTACGGTAATAGCAATCAACAATATCCTGGAAGAGAACTAACCAGTCCATCTCGCAAATTAAACCATAGCCAATCATTTCTCAGACATAAAGGTACCATGAGAAGTGACACCCACCAACCTCAAGAGGGAACTCCTTGCACTGATGTACACTAGCATTCTTATCCCCAACAGAGTTTCCAACATAAAGATATCAGCATAAGTAAATATATAGATGTCAAGGATATCCACAATAGAAATAGATATGAAACTATGGGAAGCCATTGTATCAAAAAGTGCGGAAGCTAGAATCGAGGAAACTAGAATCGTACCTAGAACTATAGAGGGTCGCAGATCCTGCTCCTGCTGGGTCTGCTCCACTGTAAAAGTCCGGCATGTACCGTGTTCATGAGACCATGTCTGGCCACCCTGAGTTAATCCACCCTATTGTTGCTGAAAACCTACCGATTGGCCACCATGGTTGTGACCTCCACCTCAGCTTGAACAGCCAGAAGAAATCCAATTCCCAAAATGATGAGAAACTAGTGGTGCTTCTCCTGAATGCGGAGTCATATAAGAACCTTGATCACCAGCTGGTGGTGATAAAAACTAACAGAACCACTAAATATGACCCATCATGTCGCAATATTAGCACTCCACTGGGTCTCTCATGCAATGTGGGCTCAAATGCCTACCCTTTCAACACTGGTATCATACCACCTAGATACCTGAAGGTGTATCTTGCCTACTCTGATCTCCACATGTAGACTCACTATGGTGCTTCCTACTATCATCTAGAGAAGAACTAACTATGGATGTCGAACTACCCTGGACCACAGCTCTAGAATCTCTCAGGTTGTGCTCTATGATTAGATCCTAATCTAATATAAATGATATGGTCATCAACCTGAAGATTTTCACCTGATATCGGATGTCATTCCTGAGACCATTCTCAAACCTCTTTACTAGGAAGAGCTCATCACCTTCTGGTATAGGTGTAAAGTACTACAGATATATCAAGCGAGAAGAATACTCTATAACTGAAAGAGTACCCTACTACAGACTCATGAACTCTCAGTCTTGATTGGACCTCAAAGTCTCCAGGTAGAAGTAATCATAGAAGGCATGTTGGAACCCATCCCAATCTATGCCCTGCTGGTGTCCCGCTTGTGAGATCACATCTCACCATCTCTTGATGGAATCTTGAAGCATGTACATAGCGAGCCTCACCATCTTCTCTAAAGGCATATCTAGACTATAGAATATAGATATCATGGATTCCAACCATGACTTGGCATCCTGAGTTCCTCTATCCCCTGATAAATTGGGAGGATGTTGCTGCTGAAAAACCCACCTCAACTATGCCATAGAAGGGACAGGATGTAGTGATCCCTGGACAATCTACGTAAACATCATGAAGCCTTCTCAAAACTGTGAATCATCACCTATATCTGGAATGATGGATGGTGCCAATATAGGCATGATAGGAGGGTCTACTGGTAATCTCTAGTATTCCATGCCTGGTGTCTGCTCGCTTCCCAAAATCTGGCATAAAACTAGAGGATGTCTCGGTGGTATGACTCTACAATGTCAAACGCACACCTTATTTTAAGATTATCAAGGATTGAAACTTAGAATTGAAATAAGGGAATAGGAGAAAGAAAGCATTCAAGTTCTTAAAGACATGGATACATTGCGTGTATGTTCCCTACATGGTGTGTTCCTTTAAGCCTTCACATGGGTGTGTACTCTTTCCAACCCTAGTCGTGTAACACTCCATACTCATGGAATGTTTTCTTAACACACGATGTGTACTTTAATCCTCTTCCCCTTCCCAAGTTCTTCTACGTGACTAACCCACACGATTCTCCTAAAACAAGACTACATGGTATGTTTGTATCAGATATGGTGTGTACTAGAAATAACTTCACTGACCCTTGTTGTTAGTCAAACGGTTGGTTATACAGTTGACTCTACACGGCGTGTTTACTCCAAAAATAGCATGTATTAACTACCCATAATCCACCTATGTCATTGGTCACACAGTTGAACACATGTTCTATACACACGGCATGTACATTCAGTACACGGCGTGTTCCACCAAGGATTTCCCAACCCCGTGTCTCTACCCACACAACCAGTGACACGGTTAGAAACTACACGGAGTGTACATGTAGTACACTATGTGTACTTAAGAAAAATAGTTCCTTCACAAACAAAAGGATATATGGCATGTATTTATCATTACACTCCGTGTATTCTGGGTTTTTTTATAGTAAGCTTTAGAAACTACTCCAGAACCCAGAAAACACTGAAATAAACATTAAAGTGCCAAATTCTGATCTGTGAGGGCTCATACTCTCCATGAATCAAATCATGGAATCTTTTACATGTCATATACAATCATAACAATGCAATTATCCACCAAATTCTGATCCATGAGGACCCATAACACCTCGAGAACCAAAATTTGGAATTCATTCAAATGAAACCTTACACAATCCAATACCCTATCAAATAGCAGACATTCTATCAAGGAATCTATCACAACAGCATGCATATCTATCAAAACATCTATCACAACAACATGAAATTAGTAATGTACCCTAAATGGCATGGCAAGAATTCATGACATGTGATCTCTAGTAAGTGCCTATAAGATGCATGAGATGGAATACCCTCATCTCATCGGGTTTCAACAGAAATAGAACCTCAATAATATCAACAATAACATCACAAAACATTTGAATCACCCAATTCTAAAATCAAATCAACTGTAATAATTTCAAAACAAGAAAATTTTCAATATATTAGGTAAATTGGATTTTCCCTATACACAGGTTAGCTACTCCTAGGTACAGCTTATTACCAAGTACCTATTCTTCTCTATCCCTGATTATAGGCTCCAAACATTAAGTTAAGAAGAAAATAATGCATCTGATACTACTTTGTAACGTCCCTATTCTGGGTGCCACCCAGAGGTGCCCCATACCCTATTGGTCACATGGACTCAAATGCATTTCCCCTAATGCAAGAGGCTTCCGACTAGCAGTGAGGGCCTTGGGTGTGGTAGTGGGAAACTATGACCTTATTGGCAGAGTAACACAGTGGAAACAAAAAGATATACAATAATGGAATCAGTAATAACATGTAGTAAGTAAACAGTAGAATACTGAAAGAAATAAACAACTGGAGTGCATATATAAATGATGCATGATACATATTTCTAAGAAAGTAGCCAAACAATTCACAATGCTATAATACATTACTAAACCAAAGTACAAGGAAAAAAATAAACTCCAATAGCATCACATGCCTCAACTTGGTCCCATGCTCTCCATCACCATAGCAGTCATGTACCTGACGTATAAAGGAGATTGACCTTATATATACATGTAGAAATAAAATATTTTTTGGCCCAAAATCATGACCCAAATTGGGTGTGAGATGAATCCTAATAGGAAACCACCCAAAGATCGGTTCCTAACAGTCAGTGAATATATGTGGCAGGCAATAAGTAAAAAGAAGCAGTAAACAAAAAAGTACTCAAAATTAAACAATCCTACAGTTTCAATTGAATTAATTTTCATATACAAGTAAGTAGCTAATCAAAACAAGTAACCCTATGGGAAGTACCCACATCATATCCCCTATTGTTCAACCAAACAATCTCAAGTAACCCTCTGGGTATGTTCTCACAGCATAACCCTTCTGGTTCAACTTATATAATGATATAATGACCTACTGAGTAGCTCACACGGTCTAACCCCTTTGTTCTCATGCAAACAAAGACTCTCTAAGGAAGAAATCACGGTCAATTACCCCTATATACTTTTAACGATAAACTACAGACACTCTAAGGAAGCACTCAATATCAATTCCTCATGTGGTCTTATAACGGTAACTATAGACACTCTGAGAGAGCACTCAACGTCAATCCCCCAATTGTCTCGCAGTGTGATAAATATAACAAACGCTATGGGGAAGCCCTCAATGTCAATTCCCCCTATGGTCTCACTACACCTGGTTCCCACATCCCTGTGTAAATAAGTCATGCACAAAATATGTTCAACATCCAAAGTAAACCTCAATAACTACTTGGATAATAGCTTTCAAGAACTACTTGGCTAAATAGCTACAATCATATACCAGCATCAAATAAAACACTCCATCCTAACAACAATAGTCATGGAAAGTAAGTATCCTAACTGGAAAAGCTAGGCCAAATGGTCAATATCAAAACAAGCATGGGAAACACATCCATAGCATGGAAAATAACACTATTCACAATCAAATAGTACATGATACTCAGACCAATTGGTGAGGATTCTTAAGAGCATCCAGGTGACCCGGGATCAAATCCAGGTGGAGGCACAATTTTTGGGGGTATTGTAGTAGTACTGTAGCAGTAATGTAGTAGGTACTGTAGCGAGACTATAGTAGTAATGTAGTAGGTACTATAGTGGGAACTATAGCAAGCACTGTTTGGAACTATAGCATCCAGGAATTTGCCCCTGTTTGGGCCTTTGGGCCACCAATTTGGTCCCCGGGTTCTTTATAGACTTTGGGCCACCCATGCCTTTGGGACGGTAAGGCCTTCAGGCCACCTCAAGGCCTTTGGGCCACCTTAAGTGTAGATAGAAACCAAACAACCTACAAGGAACAAGATCTATGGAAGATATGCAAGGAGCTTTCAACACAACAAAAGCTACACAGATTGGAAGAATTAGAGGGTATGGCACTTGCCATCAAGACAAGCTTGTGTATGCATGGGATAGCCTAGCTGAACAGCCATGCGAAGGTGGAAATATTATTTCATGATGAAGATTCTGGGGAGGAGCAGTCCCAAGTAGCTATTCTCAGTTGTATGTAATGTTTGAATCCTACGGGCAATGAATTCCTCTAAAGGCCTACGGTACATGTAATACTTGCACCTATGGGAATTGTAAGGGTTCCACCTCACCCCTTGGAAGGTGTATTATCAAAATCAATAAAAAATGAAGGCCTTCGGGCCATTGGACATTCAAACAACCTCTACGTAGGCACACGAGGCATAGTAGGCATTAACAGGTCTAAAATCCCTAAACACGCAATACCCTATTCTAGGGTATTGGGAAATTTTGCACATAAAATTAAAAGTCGAACTAAAAAAAGGCACAAACCACCTACCTTGGCATTGTACGATTGATATACTCCAGCTTCGGCCCTTAAATCGACCTAGAATACAGTAGATCTATAAAAATGTCAAAAACTCTCAACCAAGGATATCTCATGAGAGAGGATAAATCAAGAGATGAGGATCTAGAAGAAGGAATAACTCACTAGGGAGATTCTAATGCAATCAAAGGTAGCTGAATCAAAGAACGGACACCAGTTTTGGGGCTTAGAGAAGAATCATCATCTTTGGTCATTCTTGGATGAGATGAGTTGAGAAGAAGATGTTTTTGTCGATTAAACGCGGCCCCAGTCCATTCAATCAATTAAAAGAAAAGTACATGGCATGTTCTTTAAAGTTTCATGGCATGTACTTATCTTAACTAGACCCCTCTTTAGGAAGTCTCAAGGTCACCCCACACGGCCATGTACTCAGCCGCTACACGGCCAGTACACGGTCACCCCAGACAACTGGTTACACAGCATGTACTTCAAAGTACGCAATGTGTACTAATTAAATTTCCAAATTCTCATCTTTTCCTCAAAAACACCATAAAAGAAAAACACATACCTGAAACAAAGATCCAGGTTCTTATATATATGAATTTTAGAGTTATATAGAATTTGATTTATCCAAAATCTTGGTCAATGTTATAATGTCATAATAACACCTTAAAAAAATTATTAGGACATAAATGTGACTAAATATACATATTTAATTAATGTAAAACTTTATTTTTAACTAATTTTATTTATTTTTATTATATTTATTTATTTTAAATTGTTATTGAAGACACAATTTCCTAAAACTCTTAAGCAACGTCAATATAGTGCTTGTGCAAGCAGCAAAAAAATAAAGTAAATGATTTTTAAAAATGATAAAAGTATTATTTTCTAAGTGAGTTAAAGTATCCCAAGAATTTTTAAGATAAATATAACATATTATAGATTTTTATCAGTTTTATATTTTAATTTTATTACTATCATGTAATTTTGAAAGTCAAATTAGGTGAATAGTTCTTAAAATGACATTGATAGTTTTTATGTAAAATAAATTCTATTAAATTATTTAAAAATCATAAAAATATTCACAGGGAGAAATTATGATGATAAATCATATAAAATTTCATCACTTAGTCATTTATGACCTAGTTTTCACCTTATAAGTAAAATTATACACCTTTAATATTGAAAAACTCATTACCACGGTTAAGGTCAAATTTGGTTAACCAAGCGGTTAAAACAAAAGATAAGATTTAAAATTATATATAAACCTATAAAATGTTTATTTAATGATTATATTAAGAAAATATATTCCTTATTATAGAATTAATTTTATTTTGGAACCATTTTACATTAGTTATACACATGTTATATTATAATATTTCATGTATCTCAAAAAATGACATTAATGATATTTTAAACTGTATTTTATTAAATGAATTAAAATTAACATAAATATTATATTAATAATAATGAATAATATATGGTTTATAAAATCAACCATATTACATTTATTAGCCAATTTTCCTTTTATAATAACTTTTTTAACCCCTATAGAGTAAAAAAATTATATCATGGTAATCATAAAAAGGTTAATAGGGTTTAAAACTTAAAGATAAGGGTAAAACATAACCAAAACTTATAAAAAAATATTTTATGAGTGTATTTTTAATCATCCACATATTATATTATAATTATATCAATTTATACCCATTTTTACATTAAAATTAATTTATATTAATTTAATACTTTAAGTAATTCCAAGAGTGCCCCTCCCCTCACTTACAAAAGAGAAACTCCTCTTCTTCATTATTCACAATGGTTTAGCCTTATATATTAGTAAAAAATCACCTTAATATTATCCAAAATTAATTCAATATAACTAATAGATTTTTTTTCTTTCCAAAATACCATCCTTTCAATGCTTAAGGTGTAATCCTAAAGAGGTTTCTCAATTAAAAGGTATAACTCTTAACCAAGTGTTTTCAAATTAATTTCTTCTTATACCTAATATAAGTCCATGGTATACATTATAAAACAATGGAATCAGTATATTAAATATGTTGAATTTTTATTATGATGGAACACTCATTATCCACCTCCTTTTCATCATATAGGATAAGAAAACATTTCTCGTGCGTACTTGTGGACTACCACCTCCACGAAGCAATGTGTTATGTTTTTCATCACCTTTTAACATTGATGGTCATGATTATGGACTAACTATATATATATGATATTGATGATATTATTATGTTTCTTTAAATTTAAATTATTATTTTTATTTCTTTTTTCATCTGTTGAGAACTGAAAACATTGGTAATGCATATGTATGGCCTACCTTTTCCTTGAACGGTGAATTCATTTTTATATATATATATTTTATGGATGAATATAAATACATATATATATTGAATATATATTATATTATTATTATTATTATTATTATAGAGATTTTTTAATCATGATAAATATTCAAATACAGAAACTAATGAATCGAAACTTACATGAAAAACAAGATAGTAAACACCCAGAAACGATGATTTTAATAAATAATTATTAATAAACAGATATTGAAATGTTATAACTGGATCATATATGATATTATATTTAATTATATAGTTCTTTTATATAATTATAATAAATTTCAATTTATTATAAAAGAGTTTAAATAATGTTCAACTTTGTGGAAGCCTGAGGTAAGGGGTTTCTTAATTCAATTTCCATTCATTGGGTTATACTTCTACTAAATTGGATGTGTTATGACATTATTATGTGTGATATGTCCTATAATTATATTAAATATAATTTCTAATAATATTTTTTGGATTTTAATTTTTTCCAAATGATCACTTCATTGATTAATTCTCACTTCAATAATATGATCTTTGTAAGGTATTTCATCTTTATTTACATTCCATTGAGACATATTTGTTATTATGCTTCTATTTATTTTTCTATGGTGAATATACTACCCCTTTTAGGTATTTAAAATTAATATCTATTTATCCATTATGATTAAATTTATAATTTATGTTTATTAATTCAAGGGGTTACAATTTGAAATAACCAAAGAGGTAAGAATTTATTTTACAATCTCATTTTTTTGGGGATTTATTTTATTTTCATTGAAATAATATTATATTATATCATAAAATCCATCTATTTTTTATCCTATTGATATTTAAGGATTTTTAATGTTTTATTTAATCTTTTACTCTCTTAGGAACTTGAATCAAGCAATGACATGTTTAAATAAAAGTATATCTTATTTCTCTTTTGATTGGGTATATTTTTATTTTTTGTCCATATTCTTCAAAATTATTTTACAAAATTTCCTTTTTATTTACAAAATTTAGTTATTAAGTAAATTTTATGTTATCCTTAACTTTTCAAATGTTTTATAGGAATATTTATTATTATTTTTTAAAGAAATATTTTTTAAATTCTTTCACAAAAAATATCAAAAGGAATGTTTCTTTTTAACATATATGGCGTTAACGAATTTTCCCATCACCATAACGGTTTTACACTATTTCAATTGTTATAAATGTTTTCATTGGTTTACAAAGAAAAGTCCTTAATAAAATATTATTTTAATATTTATCTTATAATTTCTTTATTTCTCTGAAAGGCATGATTTTATTATAAAACCTATATTTTTAATGAACTGATGGTTATATTCTATCTCTTATTAATTTTATGTTTATTAACTTTATCTTGAAATTTTCACTTTATTGTGACTGTTGGAAACTAAATTTATATTAGATATTGATATTATTTGTATCATGGATATGATTATTTCCTAAAACATATATCATTTTTACATATAAATTTTTAATTTTAAAGTTATTTAATTGACTGGGTAAATATTGATATTTTGTATTATTTAATCAATATAGAATTTTATTGATAGTGTGTATTGTTTATGAATTTAATTTATCATTAAATATATGATTAATTCATTGGAAATATTGTGATGGATGGAGACTATATATGGATATCCCATTGATGCTTCAACATTTTTCATGAGACAAATCAGTTATCCAGCCTTATTAAATATGTTTTTGGTGTATATACCTTCTCAATAATTAAATTGTCTTGGAAAAATCCCATGAAGGTAAATATATCATGATTTATGAGATCATGAAGTCCAAAATTAATAATTTACTTCATTTATAATTTAATAATTATTATCTATGAGATTACTACATTTTTATTACCCATGAATGCATTTTTTCCAATGTTATTGATTAAATGGAATGAGTTTTTAGTTATTTAACTTTCCATATAGATTATAAATTATTTACTCATGATAGCTTCTGTTGTACACATTTTCTTACTGGGAATCTGATATCACCCTATTCTAATGTTTTCTTTTTCCTAGGATCCAATTATTTTTACTATGAATTATATTCAAGGATATGCTAGAGAAAATAAAAATGTTCTCAAAGAAAACACTTTGTTATATTTTATGTTTTTAAAAATAATATGAGATTCAAGTATGTATCTAGTTTACCAATAATAATAAACTACCTAGCCCTTTGGGATATTATTTCTTGAATTAAATTTCAATGTAATAAATAAGACATTGGATCTAGATTACTGGAGTTAGGGTTGCTACAGTTGGTAGTGGAGAATATTTAATAGAATCCTTGAGAACTAGATTTAGTAAAAAAATAGCAAACATGACCCTACGAAAAAATTTGATGATATGTCTAATTGTAGGATAATATTATAAAAATTTTGGTAAGTTATATATCATGCGTTTTTCCTATAAATACATCTATGTTTGGATACTACAAGTGGAGATGGTTTTGACATAGATGCATCCAGGGGTAATAACCCTGAAAAGAGTTAGTCGAGTATATCTAGACTATTATTTTGGTGAATAGTTAGTGTTCCCTTACTATACATATATTTTTACACACTTAGGGGATATTCTTGGGTTAATTCACATTTTATTTACGAACCATTACAAAATATTTGAATAAATAATGATCATGGATGACCTAGGATAAACCTACGGTGTCATAGATTGAAAAGAAAGTGTCATGATTTAAACAAACATTGATTTATTTTTCATGATTTATCATTATGATTATTATTTCTGATGATATTATTTTTTGGTTTTAATAAATGGATGGAACCAAAAAGAATCATGTTAATGATAAATGTGATGGACATTAGAATAAATATCCTTATAAGAAACCAAATGAAATGGGAGTTGGAAGGCGAAACATTGTGAATATACCTAATCAAGTATCACATTATATGATTGATAATCTCAACATGGGTGAGTTTCCTAACACACCTAATAATAAAAAAATGGAGTTTCATGAAGCACATAGAGGGAGGAAGATTCTGTTTCCTACATGTCAATTATAAAGGATGAAGCACTCAATTAAATGTATCATAGAAACATAAAATGTTTTATGGATAGAAAATAAGGGAATAGAATACGTAATTACCAAGGAAAAATGAATATTTTGATGTGGGATATGAATTTCATCCAAAGACACAATTTATAGTTTAATGTTTTATGTGTTTGGAACATGGAAATTATCTAAGTCAATACCCTAATCCAAGGATTACTCCTAGACTAAGGAAGGACCTATTCAATATCTTAATTGAAAGGATTTAAGTGTTTGTGTATTGGGATTTTAGAATTATATTATAAAAGTATTATATAACTGATATTCTAGTCATAATAATCATGAACATCTGAGGATTGTTCCATAGTAGTTTTTCTTTAAGTATTTGAAAGAATATGTTGAATGGTATCGATAACCAAGAAAAATGATTTAGTGGTATGGTGATATTTTTGGTGAACACGTGATTAAGGGAAATAATACCCTTAATATGTGTCTGATGTTGATTTAACAGTGTTCAGTTGGGATAAATAGATAATTTTTTTTAATAAAAGTAAATTGGATAGTATTGATGACCTTGTAATTTAATAGTGATTTTATGACAAAGTGGTTTACTATATTTTTGGATTTATGGAATATATTCAATTATCTGTGATTTTATTTGAACAATAAGTACATAGTTAATTTTTGGAATAATTTATGATTTTATTTAGGTTTTATGGTGATCTGGATTATTAGTATTTTTTAATAGAATATATGATTAAGGTATTCACTTGTTTGGTATGTGAAATTAAGAGATAATTTATGTTGTTGCGTGATAAATGTTAATGTTGATCTTAAAAAAATATGTGACCAAATATTTCAAATTTTTGGGTTTCAAATTTTCTCATACATATTTTATAGGATTCATATGGTTAAATGTTTATAGAATTTATTAAGTTTAACTTTAGGGATTATTGTTGAGGTTTTATAGATTAATTTATTATATTTATCCATATTGGATAACTTGTACAAAACATTTTTTTTTATAAATATTCAGAGAAATATGGGATGGAATATCAATTTTTATGAATCATATAATCCATTAAAAGTAAATTTTACTACTTCAGACATGAAAAATTCATCTTAAATGTTCATTTCTTAGAGTAAGAGATGAATTGGAATTAATCTAAGCATAACAAAAGGATGAAATTATACTTATGAAATGGAAATAAATCAAGGATTGACATTTTATCATTTTTTATATGTTAAAATTAAAATAATCCTTCTACATTATGAAAAGGATCTTGAAATAAAAAATATACCATTTTACCTTAATTTCTATTGAATTGATGGTCTTTATCCCCTCAATGATTTCTGGTTTTGTGGTTATTAACATTCACATAACGATGTTCTATATCACTCTCTATTAGTCCTTGAACAATAGTTTTATCCTCCATGAATATATTTTCAACTTTCCATTAATGTTAATCTTATCTAAAAACCCAGATATGTGATATTTCATGTAACCTTTAGGTTTCCCACTCCCCTTTTTCAAATCAAATTTTATTATCCCTCTGTATAATGTGGGTTTACAATAATGGTATTTTTAAATGTTAAACCTTAGATAGTTGAGATAAAATTTCAAGGATGAATTTTATTTAAGCTGCTAGAATGTAACACACCAAAAATTTATGATAAAATAATAATAATATCTATAGCATTCTTAACACCCAACACTGAGCTTTAAGTGAATTGAGATATATTATAAAAATATTATTATATAAATGTGACCATTAAAAACTAACCTTTGAATTAGTAGGTATGAATATGATTAACCACATTTTGAAATTTATGTATAATGGACCTACTCAACACAAATTTATTGGTGAATGTTTAGGAAATTAGCACTTAATTTTTTGTGAGGTTATTTCATTCTTCAAAAATTCAATTTCTTCAAAAATTGATTTATTACATATTGTGTGGAAAAATTATAATTAATTTCTAACACTTTTAAGAATTATATTTTATAAAATGAAATTAATTTTTGAAATTATAATATTAAAATTATTTTTGGGTGTAATTTTTGTATTTTTCTGAGATGGTTGATTTTTCAATAAAAAGTGAAAAATACCAATTTTTCAAATACTCTCATTTATTTTCATTAAATAAAGTAATTTAAAAATATAATTATATTTTGTATGTGGTATTAAATTAAAATATTATTAATTTTATTTAGAATAATCTATTTAATTTTTTTTTAATGAGAAAAATTAATTATTTTGATATAAGTTAATTTTTATGCTTAAAAACACATTTTTCTTAAAAACTATTATTCATTGCGTTTTACATATTTATATTAAAAAATATATAAAATTTTAGAAATTTTATTTTATTAAATTAAATTAAGTCTTCATTCATAAATTAAAATTTTATCCTAAGATGGGTTTTTTTAGTTTTTTGTAAAGATGTTAATTTTTTTGTGAATAATAAAAAATACAATTTTTCTAAAATAGAATATCTTTTATGATATAATAAAGACATAAATATTATATAAAAATTTATTAAACTTATGAAACAGATAATTTATGATAATATACTAAAAATATAATAAACAATAATTCAAAATAAATAAATTAGAATTTATTTTATGATAAATATGAAAATAATTTTGAGTACTAACAGAGTGCATGCGCAGTAGTGGAAAAGTATAATTTGGTGTCTTAAAGAAAATATTTGTGAAGGATGAAACCTTTTATATAATTTTTTATCAAATATTAATTATTATTTATCATTTTTATGGATATATTTGGACTTTTTAGTTATATAAAAAGTGAATTATCCAAATTCTTGTGCAATGCTTGTGCATGGCTTGAAAATTCAAAATAACATGTTAAAATTTATCATTACATATATGTGATTAAATATACATATTGAATAAATATAAAAGTTTATTTAAAATTTTATTTATTTTAAATTGTTATTGATGAAATAATTATCTTAAATTCTTATGCAACGCCTCCACAGTGCTTGTGCATGCAGTAAAAAATCAAGAAAATGAATTTTAAAAAAAATAAAATTAATATTTATTGAGTGATTTAATTTTTCCCATTAATTTTTTAGAAAAATATAATATATTGTAGATATTTTAAGCATTTATATTTTAATTCCATTTCTTTCATATTATTTTCAAAGGAAAATTATGTGAATAGTTTTAAAATGACATTAATTGTATTTTATGTCGAATATTTTTTATTAAATTATTTTAAAAAAATAAAAAAATTAAAGATAACAATTAGGATGATTAATTGTCTAAAATTTGTTTACATTTCCATTTATGAGTTAATATTTACCTTAAAAGTAAAATTATAAACCTTTCAAAAAATCATTACCATGGTAAAAGTTAAAATTGGTTAATCAAGGAAACCAATAGGCAATGTTTAAAATGATATATAAACCTGTGAAAAATTTATTCGATGATTATATTAAAACCACATATTATTCATATTCTAATACATTTAATTTTGGAAATATTTGACTTGATTTTGACACATATTATATTATAATGTTTCATATATTTATAAAAATGACATTAATGATATTTTATAATAAATAGTATATTATTTAATGGTTTAAAATTCATAAAAATATTATATTCAAAAAATTGAATAGGATATGTTTTATAATATCTACCATATTCCATTTATGGTTCAATTTTCCTTTTATATTATTTTTCTAAAACTATAAAGAGTAAAAATTTATGATATCACTGTAATCTTATTAAGGGTTAACGGAGGTTAAAACTAAGAGATAAGGGTAAAAACATTACTAAAACATGTCTAAATGTTATTTTACTAGAGGATTTAGACTCATTATAATATTATATTTGAATTATATCAATTTGGAACCATTTTCTATGAAAATTAATTTTTATTAATTTAATATTTTTAGTAATCTCAAGAGTGCCCCTCTCCTTACTTATAAAAGGGAACCTCCTCTCCTTAGTTATTCACAATGTTTGAGTCTTATAGATCAGAAAAACTCTTGCCTAATGTCATTATAGATTTCTTATTCACATACTATATCTTTTATTATTTCCAATAGGTTATCTTTTTAGAGCATAAGGTGTAAGCCAAAAGAGGTTTCTCAATTAATAGGTATAACTCTTAATGAAGCATTTTAAATATTATTTTTTTCATATAACTCCTCTAAATCCATGGTATCCATTAAAAAATATTGACTTTATTATCCTAAATACTTTTAATTTTTATTATAAGAAATTAACACCCATTATTCACCTTCTTTCCTTTATATGGGAAAAGAAAACATTGTTCGTATGTATGTGTGGACCACCACTTCCACGAAATGATGTTTTTCATTTTTCATAACCAATTAACATTGATGGTTTTGGTGATGAAATTAATAAATATATATTATATATATTATATTATTAAGTTTCTTGAGAGGTGAATTATTATTTAACTGTCTTTCATTCCATATGTTGAAAAGTGAAGATAGCATTCATGCATACGCGCGGCCTACAATCTCCATGAATGGTGAAGTTAATTTTTTACCTTTATCATTTGTGTATAAATATAAATATGTATGTATTGGATATATAAGATATTTATATGATTAATAACATTTGTGAGATTATGGAACCACTAGAAATGTACAAGTGTCAAAACTACCAAACCAAAACAGACATGAAAATTGCGACAGTTAACACTATGAAATGATGATTTTAATAAAGAATTTTTAATAAATAGGTATTGAAATTTTATAATTGGGTAATATGTGATATTATAAGTAAGTATGTTTTTATGTTATATAATTATAATAAATTTAAATTTAATATATATTTTTCTAAATCACATTAAACTAAGTAGAATCATGAGGTATGGAGCTTCTTAAATGAATTTCCATTCATTTGGTTATACTTATACTTAATTGACTATGTTATTCCATGATTATGTGTAAAAATTACTCTATTTTTATTATATTTTATCTCCAATTGTTTTTGTGGATTTGAATTTTTTACACATAAGCACTCCATTGATTAATTCTCATTTCAATGATATAATATTTGTAAGGGATTTCACCTAAATTTTCATTCCAATGAGACATATTTGGTATTATACACATATTTATTTTTATGTGGTGTTTATACTACCCCATTAATATATTTAACATGAATATAAATTTTTTAATGATGAATAAAGTTTCAATTCAAGTTTATTCTATCAAGGGGTTATAATAAAAAGTTACCAAATAACTAAGAATATATTTTAAAATATCATTTTTTTGGATTGTTCTTATTTTCATTGAATGAATCTTATGATCTATCATAAACTCCATATATTTTATTATAGAATAGATGTTTAAGTAGAGTCTGTGCTTTATTCCAACTTTTCATCTCTTTGGCACTTGAATCGAGCAAACAAATTTTAAAAAGAAAATATGATTCTATTTTTATTTTGATCGAGTATATTTTTATTCTATGTAAATATTTTTCCAAAAAAATTTAAAAACTCATTTTTATTTATAAAAATTATTTATTAAGGAAATTTTATGTTATCCTTAACTTTTTAAAAGTTTTTAAAGTTATATTTTTAATTTTTTTAAATAGTCATTTCTTTACTTTCTTTTACAAAAAAAATCGGAAGGAATGTATGTTTTTAATGTATACGACATTAATAGATTTTCTTGCTGCTATAATTATTTTATGCTATTTATATCCTCATAAAAAATTTAGTGGTTTTACGAAGAAAACAATTTAATAAAATTTTATTTTAATATTTTTATTCTATTTTCATTATTTCTCCAAATGACATGATTTTATAAAAAAACCTATATTTTTTATGAATTGATGGTTATATTTTGTCACTTATTAATTTTTTGTCCATTAAATTTCTCTTGAAACATTTAGTTTCTTGTTATCATTACACATTACAATTATCTTAAATATATATATTATTTGTATCATGGATATGATTATTTCTTAAACCATATACATTTCTACATATGTTGTTTTACATTGAAATCTATTTGATTGAATATAGAAATATTGATATTATATATTATTTACTCAATAGAGACATTTATTGATAAGGAATATTATTTATGAATTAAATTGATCATTCAATATATGAGAAATGCATTGAAAATTTAGTGAGAGGTGTGGCATGGTTATAGATATCCCCTCAAGGAATTGACAAATCTCATAAAAAAAATTAGTTAGTTAGCCTTAATAAATGGGTTTTTGGTGTATACCTACCCATCAATTAAATTATCTTGACACAAGGACATGATGGTAAATATATCAACATTTCTGAGATTGTGACTTTTGATATTAATCATTTCCTTCATTGATAATTTAGTTATTATTGTCCATGATATTTCTTTATAGATATTATCCATGAATGAATTTGGTGCTCAAGTTATTGATTAAATGGAATCACTACCATTGAATTGGGTTTATTTAACACTAGCTTTTATCTGTGCTAGAGAAAAAATATGATAAAGGGTACCTTTATCAGTACTAAAAAAAGGATGATAAAGGGTACCTTTTATCAGTGCTAAAAAAAGTAGGGATAAAATAACACCTTTATCAGTGCTTTTTTAGTGCTGATAAAGGTCGACATTATCAGTGCTAAAAAAGATGATAAAACTAAAGCGATCGCATGTGAGTCCTATATTGAACTTGTGGATATTTAGTCACCTCTTTTTTATCATTTTATGTCATGACAACACCAAAATCCAATTGCGGGGATGGGCTCCCTCATACACTCCTCACAAACCAATATGGGATCGTGCCTACACACACGGGCACGTAAGAGCCTTGGCCCACCCTATGCTCGCTGCAAACTTTAGCCCACCCTCTCCTCAGGGAGCCTTCCCTATTAGGCTACCTAAATGGTTGACCCTTCAGGTTGAGGACTAGCTGACTTAATAATTTTTTATAATTAAATTCTTATTTCATATATAAAAAATATATTTATATATTTTAATATATTAAATATTAATATATATATTAAAAAAATTAAACTTTTATTTATTTAATATTTTTTAATTTTTTTTTTAATATTTATTTATATTTATTCTTTTTTTTTAGAATTAAGTACCTGTTTCATATATAAAAATATATATTGATATATATAAAAATATATTCATATATATTAAATATTGGTATATATTAATATATATATATATATATTTGTAGTTCAGGTGGTTCTTGAATGGTAAACTATATAATCCAGCATCCAAACGACTAGGGTTCGAATCCTGAAAGCCTCTTGAAAGATTTATGATGTAAGTGCAAACGCAGGCATTGACATTAAGGGTGATGATGCAAGCATGACGCGGGCAGACAGTGACACAGGCATGTTGTAGGCAACTTTACCTTGGGTCTACAATCTATGTAATGAGTCAACCTCTACCCAGATAGAAATAGACCTTTTCTATCATAATAAAAAATTGCTTCAGCCCCAACTATTAAAATGAATATATATATATATACACACATATTTTAATAAATAATATTTTAATTATTTAATTATATATATATATATATATATAATTTATTATATTTAATATATATATATATATAGTAATAAATAGTACATTAATTATTTAATTAAAAAATAAAAAATTTAAAAAATATTATATATATAATTAAATAAGTAATATACTATTTATAATAAATAAAAATGAATAAATTTATTTAATACTTTATATACTAATTAGATAACTAATATAATATTATTAATATATATATATATATATATTAAATCTATATATTTTTATTGTTAAACATTTCATTAATAAATTTTATAACAAATTGTTTTAGTATTTAATGTTTTTAAAACAGTTTTAATTTACATAATTAATATGTATTCATTTTATTTAAACATATATTCATACGGGTTCACAATCTGGACCGGGTCAACCCCAAAAAAATTTATACTTAAATTTATTAAGTTTAAGAAATATATATATAGTTAAATAATTAATATATTGCTTATAATTAATAAAAATGAATAAAATTACTAAATACTTAATATACTATTTATTTTCATATACTAATTAAATACTTACTATACTAATGAAATAATTAATATACTAATTAAATAATTAATATAATATTTTTAATATATATATATTAAATTTATTCTTTTTTTAATAAATTTATTCCTTTTTATTAATTATAAATAGTATATTAATTATTTAATTATATATATATATATAATTAGATTTCACTCATTTTTAACATGCATTCATTTAATATAATTTATTCATTGATAATGTTCTATGTCTACTTACTTTTTTTATAATTTATAGATTTTAAATATTTATTTATTCAATATTTTTTTAATTTATTCATTTTCAATTTTTCATTGTTCAATATTTTTTGTAATTTTATCCTTTACCTCATATTTATATATATATATATATATATATATATTTTAATTAAAATTTCATGTTTTTAATTTGGTTGTCTTTTATATAATTAATATGTATTCATTTCCATTTTAACATATATTACAACTTGTTTTTAATTTTTTAAAATTATCTATATAATTAATAATATGTATTCATTTTCAAAATTTATTATTTTTTATTATTATTTATTTCATTAATAGATGCTATATATCATATAATTTCATTTTTCAATTTAACATATATCAAACTTGTATATATATATATATATATTAAATTCACAAACACAAATATTTACGTAATTAATTAAATCTTATATAGAAACACACAAACATAATATTTATGTAATTTATTTAAATTTTAATATTCATTTTAGAATTTCATTAAGTAAGATATTATATTAAATATGTTATTATTTTAATTGGTAAATTTTATTAATTTATTTTTAATATTATTTCTGTTAGTAGTATTTATTTATTTGTAATATTTTTTTTAATTTTTATTTTTTTGGAATTTAATCATTTTATAATATTTATTTATACATATTTATTTACTATGTTTTCATATTTTCAATATGTATTCATCTTCCTTTGAATATATACCAATATCTTATTTTTTTAATAATATGTATAATTAATAAAACTTATCCATTTTTTAATAATTTTAGAGTCTACTCATTTTTAATTATTCAATTTCACTCATTTTTAACATTCATGCATTTAATATTATATATTCATTAATAATGATAAAAATAAATTTTTAAATAAATAATTATAAATAGATATATTTATAAATGTATATTTACTATATTTATAAAAATATATATTTATAATTATAAATTAACAAATAAATTTTTTTTGAAACAATATTGATATAATTATAAAAAATTAATTTAATAATTAAATAATTATAAAATTATAATAAATATATTTAAATAATGAATATATTTACAATATTTATATTTGTATTTATTTATAATTATAAATATAATTATATATCTATAATTATATTTATAAATAAAAATTTACATTTCTTTTAATATAATTGTAATCATAAAAATTTATATTTATTTATTAATTTATTTTTAATTATATAAATTTAAATTTTTAATTATATTATTTTAATTAATTATATAGATATTTATTAGTGACTTCTTAGTGGTGATAAACATATATCTTTATCAGTGCTAAAAAGTGCAGATAAAGATGTATTTTATGAGCGCTTATTATTTTAGCGCAAATAAAACCCCTCTTTATTAGTGTTTTAAGCACTAATAAAACCCTTAGTTATATTTTAAATAGAACCCTAACCAAAGCAATATCCCTTGCATTGTTCAAGCTCTCATGGAATTTTATATCTACCACTTCTCTTCATTGACCTTCTCTTGGACTAACTCTCTCAAATCTAAGGTATGATATTATTTCTCCTCCTCTCTCCATTCATCAGTGTCGTCGATCACCTCTCTCACACATATCTAGTCCAAACCATGCTATATTTTTGTGTGATTTAAATCTTTCTTTCTACTACCTCGCCTAACTTTCTTCAACCTAGGCTGACCACCCACTCTTGCGAAGTATCCCTCTAGGGACCAACCTTTCCCCATTTTCCATTCCCTCATCCAGCCAATAAAGCAAGTCTTCCCCCTCTATTGTTTCAATTTTTCTGGGTTTCTTGTTTATATATGTGTTATTTGAGGGTTGATTTTATACTTTTATAAAATTATGGATTTTTTATCTATATTTAAAACTCAATGTTTTTTTTACTATTGATTTTGAAAATATTTTATAAGGAAGAATGGATTTTTGGGGTTTTGAAATTAAAAAATATGTTGGTAATTAAATTTTATTATCTTATGGTGGTTTCTAGGAAAAAGTCTTTTAGTTGATTTATTTAAATAGTTTTGAAAATGAATATGAATAGTTAATGATATTATAAAATTTATTTTTAAAGGGTTTACTTGATTAAATGGGTAAATATTACATTTTTATAAAAAAACATTGAATTAAATTTCATTTAGAGTTAAAAAAATATTAATATGTTGTTTCAAATATATCACATGGTTTTGATTAATCTTATCTATGATTTATGAGACCTATTAAATGGGTTTCTTATAGTGTTTTAGCGTGTGTATTATTTTAGGTATTTAGGATATGATCATGGTAATATATAATGTTTGAGGTATCTAAGTTTTGATATTATACTATAAGTTTTATATCATGTTCAGATATAGTTGAAAGGGTATAGGGTTTTCCCATTATGTGAAGACAAAAAATCATTTTTTTGATTTAGCCAATTTTCACCTTACATTCTATAAAATATTTATATAATGGACCTATCAATTCATAGGGAGGTTTCAAGGTGTTTTAGAGTATACTATGTCTTTTTTATTAGAATATGACACCTAGGATTGAAGTTTTTGTGAGTTTTACTTGGTTAATATAGATGTTGAGAAAATGATTTTTAGATTCATTTTCTTATCAAGTTACCTTATATATGAGCGGTGGACAAGGAAAATTTTATTCATGGTCTGAGGTGTGTGGGTATGTATAAGTTTCATATTATTATTTATAATATTATTTATTTTTATTAATCTATCTACATAATATTATTATTATTTTGATATATTGTGTATCATTAGGAATGGTTTAATGGTCCCCCATAAAAAGGTTATAATTTAAAACACATTTATCTCATACACATATAGGATTAGAAGATAGTGGAATAATTTTCTAAATTTTATTATAATCTCCCCTAACCATACATATGTTATGGATTTTATTAAAAATGATTATTCTCTTTTGGATATACTTGTGAAGTTTTTGACTAATAGATGTGGTAGATAGCTTATAGCGATATGTGTCACTGTTAGAGGTGGAATCAGAATGTTTTAGATCTCAATGATGTTAAACCCATTCTAATTGTATTTTTTGGAATGTTTTTTAAAAGAAATTATTTGTGGTGTTTTTAAGGAAATTTATATTATAGGATATGTGAAATATATCTAAGATTGATAACTCTACTATTTTTGAAATAGGGGTTCATCAGGTGGTTATAGTAAAAATATATTTTTTGTTATTCCTATAACACCTTTTCTAGAAAAATCTATAGAAAAATATACAAACATGGAATCCAACATCTCTTTTTTCATCAATAACAATTTCATCCATTTGTTTCATGAAATTCCAATCTCCTTGACCCTCTGTTAAAATTTGGTGATTATATGACCATTTATGTTCTAAAGAAATATATTTTTACACAAATTTAGAAAGTTAGGCCCCAATTAAATAAAAAGAAAAAAATTTATAAGGGAATTATTCCATCTAATAAAAAAAATATTTTTTAACATATTTCTTACCACCTTTTTGTCTTACACTGCATCAAATTGAGAATCTGGACCAATAGCCACATGTTTACCCAAATTTTTTTCTTTTCATGTCACCCTTATGAAAAATTATAACTTTGAAATAATCATAAATAATAACATTCAAATGTTGGGTTCCCCCTACTATAATTATATATAACTTTATCCTTTGATTATGAATATCTTATGTGTATTTATTTATTTTTTGTAAAAGATAGATATTTTATAAACCTAATAGGATGGATATGAATCAAAAATGGCTACACTCTAATCATATGAAAAAAGAGTATGAATATGTAGTTATATATTTCATAATTTTTTCAATATAGCATGTATATGATCCTTCTTAAATCCTTTTTCCTTGTTTATGTTGTTTGTCTTCAAGAAACAATAGTCTGAAAGAGTTGTAAGAACATTTTATTTTTCACAGAATAGATCAGAGTGATAAATTTTGGACTAATCATGTTAAAAACATAATGTGAACATCGATTAGGATGATAATATGGTTTATGTATCATTTGATATGAATACCAGTGTAAATGAGGATAGAGATCGTATGGAAGAAATGACAATGGAAATTGAAGATGACATTTGTGATTGTTTAAATTTGTTTGAAAAGTTAAATAGTTTTTGTAAGAGACCATTGTATATGGGTTTCACTAGATACACAACATTGTTAGCTATATTGATGTTATATAATTTGAAAGTTGGTAGTAGATGGAGCGTCACTAGCTTTGTAGATCTACTTGGTCTCATGAATGATATGCTACCAGAAGAAAATAAACTTCATTGTCAAACATTTGATGCTAAATAAATTATAAGTTCAATGGGAATAATATCTAAAAAATACATTCTTGTCAAAATTATTTCAAATTTTTTTCTAAGGACCATAAATCACTCATAAAATTCACTAAGTGTGGTGTGAATCGATTCAAGAAAGATGAATCAAGTCATTAGAAATATGTATGGTAATTTCTTACCATTCCATCATTTAGAAGACTGTATGGATGTTAGGAAACCATGAGAAAATATACATGGTACAAAAATACAATAATTAAATATGGGAAACTACATCATCTAGTAGACTCTCCTTAGTAAATGAAAATTGATTATGATTATCCTGAATTTGGAAATGAGTCGAGAAACTTTTGTCTTATATTATCTATAGATGGAATAGATCCTTTTTTATTTATAGACTAGTACTCATATTATATGGACTTTTATGTTGGTAAATTATAAGTTGTCTCCATGGTTATACAGGAAGAGAAAATACATTATGTTGTCACTACTTATATCTAGACCAAAACAAATCGGTAATGATATTGATGTTTATTTGGATCCATTGATTGAAGATATGAAATTGATGTGGGATATAGGTGTTATAATGTATTATTCTCATAGAAGTAAAGAATTCACATTGAGGTTCATTTTTTACGAGACGATAAATAAATTTTTGGTTTATGGAAATTTTCAGGCTATAGAATTAAAGTAATGTTGAGGTGTCCCATTTGTGAAGAATTCACACACTCAGTTCACTTGAAACATTCCTCGAAGACTGTGTTTTTTGGATAATGGAAATTTTACCTTGATGATATAAATATTGATCCTAGAAAACATCATTCCATGGGAATACATTACAAGGTACAACACCTTCTCTACTAATGCGTGATAAAATATTTGATAAAGTAAATGATATTGACACTATTTTTAGAAAACCATTTTCAAAAAAAATATTACAAAATTATGTTGGGAAACATGATCATTTTTCATTTAATTGTTACACTAGAATTGTTTGTACGTTAGAAATTTTCTTGATTTCATGCATTTAGAAATAAATGTTTTTGATATTATTATTTGAATGTTACTAAATATTCCTTGTAAAAAAATATGTCATCAATTCTAGGTTGGACATGATTGAAATGGGGGTAAGGGAAGAGTTGGAATCTATGAATGGTAAAAGGTGAACTTTTCTTCCTCCATCAACTTACACTCTATCCAGAAAAGAAAAATTACAATTATTTATTTTTCTTAATGGTGTAAAAGTTCTAAAGTGGTATTTATAAAATATCAATAATGTGTTTTTTATGAAAAAAAAAATGAATTTATAGGGACTAAAATCACACAACTATCATGTTTTGATGCAAGATTTGATGCTCATATATTTACATTGATTTTTTCCTAAAAAAATAAAATATACATTAACCAGACTCTATGAATTTTTCAAACCCATATGTAGTAAATTTATAGACCCGATGAAGTTTTAAATCATGAATAGGAGGTTGTGGTATTATTATGTGAATTACAGATGTTCTTCCCAATATCAATCTTTGATATAATGGTTCACTTTGTTAGAGAGGTTCAACTATAAGGTCATGTCCATTATATATAGATGTACTATATTGAATAGTATATAAATATTTTGAAAGGGTACATCAAGAATCAAATTTTTTCAAAGGTATATATTGTATAATGATATATTATTAAAGAAGATGTTGAATTTTGTACTTATTACCTATCAGATATTGATAGCATCGGTGCCCAAAGTCATATCACAGTGAACCCATTATGGGTAAAGGTATTTTCTAAAGAGATTTTATTAAAATTACCATCATATAGAAGGAGCAAGATCACCTTTACATTTTACATAATAGTGAATATATTAATCCATACGTTAAATCCCACAAATAAATTATTAGACATTTGAATCTGTTAAGGGATGAAGGATAGATGTCAAATACACATATTCAATAATTTATAGGATGGTTCTAAGATTATATCTATAGGTACTTATCTAAAAATCTAAAACAAACTGTTGATAAACATTGATTGATAGTTAGGGGCCAAATGACAATTTTATATCTTATATTGTTTTTTTTAATTAATAGTTATATAGTCTATAAAAAACACGATAACTATAGTGTGATGAAAAATAGTGTAGTTATGCTTACGATGGAAGTGATACATATATATATTTCCAATGATAGAAATCTAATTTGTGAAAATATTACATATTTCTTAATCATTATATAGATATACGAGTTGAATTATACAAAATTTCATGTGAAAATATTCCATTGAAAATGGGTTGACAATAGGAGTGTCATGAAAGTTGATTAAATGGGCTTTGTAAAGGTTAATTTTAGTGTAGAAGGGTATAAGGATGATATATTCACAATGGAATCATAAGAAGCAAAAATATTTTATATCTCAGATCTAACAAATAAGAATTGGTCAATTGTCCTACTAGTAACTAAAAAACTATAGGGGAAGATGAAAATATAATCAATGATGACCCTTTCATTGGGAGATCACAATAATTTCATTGTGGTCCCAATATAGACAATGTCTTGTACATTATAGGGGGCCACAAGTATGGGATTTGGGTTATCGATAGAAGATCTAAATCCCTTAAACCTTTAACGAAAAGAAATAGAATTCAATAAGTGGGTTAAATTTTTTTTAATATAATATGTTTTTCCTCATAGTATTATGTGTTTATCTACTATATTAACATAGTAAAAATTAATTTTTTGACTACTCAAGAAGAAAAATACTTTTCACAATATAATGTTACCAATATCAGGGAATAATGGATGGTTGATTTTGAAACTAAAAAATTTTTAAGGTATCAACAAAATTATTTTGAAAAAAAAACAAGAATGATGTTTCATCAATATTTTGACTAAAATTTATAAGGAAATAATCAAGGGTATAAAATTTAAGGATTTATATAATCAACATGGCTAACCTGTTGACCCCAAAAATTAATTTTCATTAGTTATTTTGGGGTAACAAGGAGAATGAATGTTCTAATTGATATAGATTCATGGATCCATGTCTAGACTATAATAAAGGAAACCCTTTGGGAAGATACTAAATTAATGTTACGATATACTTTATCTATTTTACCAAAAAAAAATATTGAAATGTTGATTTAATTTTAGTTATCCCATGTAGAGTTTTTTTATTTTATATGATTTCCATATGAAATATATCTAAATGACCATTGGAAAATCCCATACAGGATTTCGAACACTTCTTACCAAGTTTCATTTAGGTATGCCAAGTAGAAAGTAAAGCCCTACCCACCAGTTACTTGGGCACACATTATAAATCAGGAAACATGAAATGCTTTGATCTTTAATCTTAATGAGAAATAATTTTAGGTGCATTTTATTAAATAATATATTTTTTAAAATTATTTATTTTATCTAATTTAATTAAAAATTGTTAATTTGTGAAATAGTAGAGGATTGTTAATAAACGACATACATCAAAACCAATGTACCCCTATTACAAAGCAAGGATGGGGTACACTTCACTAGATAATAAAATGGTGTTTATTTTAAATATAGAATAAAATTTTATGTTATATGAAACAAAATATGTTCCTTTTTTTATATGTAGATTGATAAATCAAAATCTGAAGCCACATTAATCCCATGGAATATGTTATGGAAGGAGGCCTGTGTAAATAAAGAGGTTAAACCAGTTTATGAAAACACAAAAGAAAAATAGGAAATGTGTGTAAGTATGACATAATAGTAATTTTTTATTATTTATAATACTATTACATAAAAATATCTATTTATGTTTATGTTCTTTTTATATCTTTTAGATACAATAATCAGTAGTGACTATACCTAAAGAAAAACTAATTTCAGTATTTTTTAAGTGGTTGGAACAATATGGTCACGTTAGAGGTGTAGGTTTTGGAATTTCACCTCAAAAATATTTCATGATAAAAAAATATAAGAATATATTTATCATATGTTGAAATTATTATAGTCAAAAATGAATTCTTTGAAATATATTACTATTTGGACTAGTATGGTAGACCAACATATACAAAAGGATCAAAGTGAACTAATAGTCGAACAAATATCATAACATAAACGGCCAAATGGTCCCACTATCTTTGTGGAAAGTCATTCCCCTAAATTTTATACCTTCCCCAAAGTAATCAAATTTTTTCATTACTCTTTCTTCTATGTGTGAAACAAATAACTTCTAATAACTTTATATTACTAAAATTATGTATGGTAAAGTTGTATGTGATTTATATCAATAAATACCCACGCACCACCTCATTGTGAGGGGTAAAGTTTATAATATTTTAGGAGAAATTATACAAAAAAATAAATATCAAAATATCACATGAGAGTGGAGATTTAAGTAACTCAATATCCCAATGTTGAGTTTCCTATTACACTTGATAATATGAATATTAAAATAGTGAATGATACTATTAGAACTTTCATAGCATGGTCATATAATATTATAAAGATACATGGATATGTCCTTAATAATTTTTTCAAATGAAAACCCTATAAAAGTTGATCAAAAAAGGTATTAATTGAGGTATGGTGTGGAAGACATTTAAAACGATGGGGAAATGGAATATCATATCAAGACAATCCAGTGAATCAATCAAGAAAACAAAAGGAACTTCCAAAATTACCTTCCCCCCACCAGTTCCAATGAAGCATTTATTAATATTACAAGTTTATAAAGAAACCAAATTCAAAGATGGATATATTTCCTACATTCAATATAAAGAATAAATATTTGGAAATTTCATTATATATGTGGTTGGTCTGGAAAGTATAAATTATATTCGCAAGTTTGATATATATATGAGGCAAATTTTCATGATCCATATATCCAAATAATGATCTACCATATTCATTAAAGTTAATAACTATTCATATTTTATACAAGCATTTATATTACTACTATATAAAGGGAAAACACTACAAAGCAAAATTTTCATTCATTAATCCCTATATCATTTCTACACAATAAAATTCTTTATAAGTGAAAGAAATTGATAAGAAAAAAATATAACCAAGAGAGGTGTTTGATAAGAAAATAATAGAGTATATACTCTTCTTGATTCCTATAATGCACAGATAAAAATATTCAATATAATTATATAAAAATTATTTTTATTTCTTTCATTACTTATTTTGTTTTGTTTTTTAGGAAGAAATGTATACTTATCCTAATCAATTTGGATACCCAAAAAATTTATTTTTTGGATTCAATTAATGGATTTCCATCAATAAAACCCTAAATGATGTGAATTATAAATTTTTAATGCATTTTAAAAAGTATTTTATAGATAAAAATAGAATTATATGTTTATGTCTGTGTTTTAATGATAATTTTATTATGATTGAGTGATCTATAAATATAGGATAAATCATGGTATGAGGCTATTATGTAAATGCTAGATGTTGTAATGAAAGAACATGTTTTCAGATAAAGAAAATTTAGAACAAAATAAAAATAAGAATAACACATACAAAAATATTTAGATGGTTCTGAAATAATCCCTATGTCCATGGAGAAGCAGAATCACTTCACTATGAAATAGGGGAGCACAATTTCAAGGAGTACCTCAAAGTTTCAAGTACACAGAAACCATATCGTGAAATGGGTTAATAAAGAAGATGAAAAACTATCCCACCAACCATAAAGAAAGTTTGTTGTACTATTAGAAAGGGTGGTTGGAAGTCTGCATCGCTATAGTTTCGCGGCCACCCCATTCTAAGCTACTATAGTGGCAAGTGGCTGGAATTCCATGAAGCTACAGTACCGTTGTCTCCAAAGTCTAATCGGCTACAGTAGTAGTGTCAAAGTCTCCACTGGTACAGTGACCTATTAGTGTCACTCATCCAGCTCTAATATAGATTTTTAGGGTTACTACAGTGCCCAGAATTTGGGTTGGGGGCCTTTGGCCCCCAGACCCCCAAAGTAAAGAAATGTTTCCCCTTGAGACCCCTAATGATCTCGCCACATAGTTGTGTCTTGGTTCATAGTATGAGTTATGAACTTTAACCCAATATCATCCAAAACAAATTAGGCTACATCAATACAACATAGGCTATTCACTAAAAATTAGAATACTATGGATTTATTCAAATAGAAATAGATTAATTTATATATATAAATATTGACTGCCAAAACCTATTTCAAAAAAAAATAATTATTTTGGTCAATGTTTCTACATACTCTAAAGAAACATAATATAAATTATTGGGGATTTTACATTTTCAAATTTATGAAATATATCATATACCATCAAAAGAATTGAATCCCTAAATAAGTAATTTCTAAAGGTAATTACAATTACATTAAAAATATTTCTTAATTGTTAATTTCTCTATATTTTCTTAATACTACCAATATTACCAACAATATACATACTCAAAATAATTAGTAAATTTGTTTAGAGATGAGTGGGTAGGGTATATGGTGTTAAAATGTTTTTCGGCATTAAATTTTGGTGATTACCTATTATTTTTATGGTCTAATATGGTCTATAACCTTAGAAAAATATTTTGTATATGAAGAAATAGTATCAAAATGCTTATATAATTTTTTTGATCTATTTCTCAATGAGAAGTATAATGGTGTAGATAAAATTGTTTATAAATTAATGGGTAGGATACATGGTGATAGAATTTATATTGACATCATGAAGAGGAAACTTCCTACTAATTATTTAGTTAATTTTCTCATAATTTTATCTCCTTTTTTTAGTAAATTTACATATCATTTTTATCTGATACCTATTTTTTAAAATGTACAAATTAGTTCAAAACATGTGTCACATGCTCAAAACTAATAAAAAAATCAAAATGATTTTATACTTTATGAAATTGATCCAGAAGTCATTTTTTATGTGTATGAATTAAATGCTCATTACTCTAACACAAGATGTGGTTTTTAGGACTCAAAGTGTGTGTTTTCAATACAAAAGTGTCGTTTTAGTTTAAAACATGTATCACATATGAAAAACTATGAAAATAATATCAAATTGTTTTTAAACTTTAGCACAGTGATGAATAATTCATTTGTGAAGTGTATGAATTAACCTAAAATCAATCAGATACCCAATGTGGTTGGTATGACTCTAAGTCCACGTTTTCAAAATAAAATTGTCATTTTAGTTTAAAACATAGGTCACGTAGTCAAAAAAGAGAAAAAATATCTCATATTATATTTAAAAACAAGGATAATAATCTATAATTTAGTTTTTATGTGTCAAAATTTAATACACATCAATCTGACACCTGATGTGGTCATTATGACTCGAAGTCTGTGTTTTTAATACAAAAGAGTCATTTAGTTTTAAAGACACTAAAAATAGACAAAACTGAGAAACAAATCTTTAATTGTTTTAAAATATTAAGATAATTATCGATAATTCATTTGTGATGTATAGGAATCGACCACACTTCAATCTGACACCTGATATGGTCATTATTACTCAAAGGGAAAGTTTTCAATATAAAAGAGCCATTTTAGTTTAATATGCATGTCACATCATCAAAACTAATAAAACAATCATGGATTGTTTTAAGGCCTTATTAAAATGATCCATAATTCTTTTTTCACATATAATAATTGACTGTATGACGGTCTAACACATGATTTGGTCAGTATGACTCAAAGTACTTGTTTTTATTATAAAAGTGTCATTTTAGTTTAAAACACATGTCACATCACCAAAACCAAGAAAACAAGATCAAATTGGTTTCAAACATTAGGAAAACAATCCACAATTCATTTTTCATGTGTAATAATTAATCGCATGCTGATATGATGCACGATGTGGTTGGTATGACTCGAATTACATGTTTTCAATATAAAAAGTGTCATTTTAGGTAAAAATGAATCACATAGCCAAAAATAAGAAAATGAGATCATACTGTTTTTAAAATTTAGGAAAATGATTCATAATTTATTTGTGACATGTAGAAATTTACCACACGTAAATCTGAAACCTGGTGTAGCTGGTATGACTCGAAGTGAGTGTTTTCAATACAATAGTGTCATTTTAGTTTAAAATATGAATCAAATATCCAAAATTGAGAAAACTAGCTTTAATTATTTTCAAAATTTAGTAAAATGATTTATAATTAATTTTTGACGTATAGAAATCAACCACACATAAATCTAAAATCTTGTGTGTTTGGTATGACATAAAGTGCATGTTTTAGATAGAAAAGTTCCATTTTAGTTCAAAATACATGTCACATCGAAAACACTAAGAAAATAAAATTGGATTACTTTAAACATTAAAAAATCCATAATTCATTTTTCCTATATAGGAATTAAATACATGCTAATCTAACACAACACGTGGTCGGTATGACTTGAAGTATGTGTTTTCAATATAAAAGTGTCATTTTAGTTTAAAATAAATGACATATCCAAAACTGAGAAAACAAGCTTGGATTTTTTTCAAATATTAAGAAAATGATCCGTAATTCATTTATGACATGTAGTAATTGGATACACATCAATCTGATACCCAGTGTGGTGGGTATGACTCAAAGTGTGTGTTTTAAATACAAAAGTTTAATTTTAGTTTAAAACACACATCAAATGGCCCAAACAGATCAAACAAGAATGTATTGTTTTCAAAATTTAGTAAAATGATCGATAATTCATTTTTTATGGTTATAAATTGACCTCATGTTAATTTGAATCTCTATGTGGTCGGTATGACTCGAATTGCATGTTTTCAATTGAAAGGAGTCATTTTAGTTTAAAATGCTTGTCACATCACCAAAATTTAGAAAATAAGATCGTATTGTTTTAAAACTTTGTTAAAATTATCAATAATTAATTTTTAACATATATTAATTAATTTCACATCAATCTGACACCTTATGTGGTGGATATGATGTGAAATTCATTTTTTCAATGAAAAAGTTTCATTTTAGTTTAAGACATACAAGAAAAAAAAAACTAAGAAAATGATATCAGATTATTTTTAAAAATTAGGAAAACGATCCCTAGTTCATTTGTGATGTGTACTAATCAATCACACATCAATCTAACACATGATGTGAATGATATGACTCAAAGTGTGTGTTTTCAATATAAAGGTGTCATTTTATTTAAAACATGCATCAAATAGCCAAAACTGGGAAAATGATCTCCGATTATAGTCAAATTTTAGGAAAATATTCAATAATTCATTTTTTAGGTGTATAAATTGATCTCACATCGATACAACACATGATGTGTTCAATATGACTCAAAGTTCCTATTTTCAATAAAAAAGTGCCATTATAGTTAAAAACATGCATCACATAGGAAAAACTGAGCATAATAAGATCATATTTTTTTCTCATCATTTTATCTGATATTACATAGTTAATTTCATTATCATTTTTTCTTATACTAATTTAATAAAATTTCTTAGAGATAATCCTTGAATGCGGATAAGAAATGGTGTGACAGTTGATGTCTTGTTCTCAAAAAGCAAGTTCTCTTGAATTAGCTCACATTCTTGGTGAGTTTTTTATCATGATAGATGTGGTCCCATTCAAGAGAACCATCTTTAAAGAACAAAAAGAAATTATGTGACATGTAAGAATCAACTACAACTCAATATGATACATATTTTTCTTGGTATGGCTCAAAAGTATTTGTTTTTAGTTTAAAATTGACACATTGTGTTTAATTTATTTCTTTATAGTATTACTAACATAAGAACTTTTTTCTTATATAGGTAAATTATTTTTCTCAAGTTAGGGTGGTTTGTTATGTAACTAATAGAAGGATCGGAGGTCAGGGACAAAGATAAATAAGAATTTGTGTTTTTGAATGTTTGTGATTATTTTTACTTACTCATGAAACTGTATAAATTAATGTTTGATATTTATAAAATATAGTTTTTTTTTATTTTATTTGTGTTGTAAATTTTATTTCAACTGAATTTTGTATTTTCTCATGTATTTTATCCTATATTTTCTCTCTGTTTTTGTTGTTATGGTGTACTTTAATTTTAATAGCACACTGCAATAGTATACCCCTTTATCAGTGCTAATAATAGCACTAATAAAGTGATCCTTTATCATCACTAAAAAAAGTAATGATAAAGGAATCATTTATCATTTCTTAAATAGGTGAAGATAAAGGTTTCCTTTATCAAAGATTTTTTAGCACTGATAATGGGTCTCATTATCACCTCTTTTGTAGCGCTGATAATAGCCAGGGTATTTTAAGAATTCTCTGATTATCAGTTCTTTTTTCATTAAAAAATTCCTATTATAGCGTTGTTAAAGGACTTATGTGTAATAGTGCATGTTTTTTCATTTATGTACCTTCTCATATTCGTTATGCCTTATTTAATCATTATAGATTACATTGTACGCATCACCTTACTGAGCATATTAGTTCACCCTTTTCTTATGTTTCCTTTTACCTAGGAACCCAAGATGCATACAATGAATGATATGTAAGGATATGATAGATAAAATAATGATGTTCTCAAAGAAATTACTATTTTTTATTTATGTTTTCAAAATTAATGTGAGATTTGAGTATGTATCTAGTTTACCAATAATACTAAACTATTTGGTACTTTAGTATGTGATATCTTTAATCTAGTTCCAATATAATAAATAATAGATTGGTTATGGGTTACTAAATATGGGCTTATTACACGTTAAATACCCAATTTATTCCCTATCCACTTATTTTGGGATAAAATATTCTTACAGAAGAAAGTTATTCTTTTTGGATAATTTTTTATGGGAACTCCTCTTTCCTTTCATACCCTTAGATGAATTATTCATTAGTTCTTTATATTCATCATTATATCTAAATTTATTTGTACATCATGAAATAATATTCCCAAATCTTTCAAGCTAAAATAATGTAAGTATAATCTTTCCTTTTAATGTTCCTTTTACTATTTTGATATTTGAAGAAAGAAAATGCATCACATCATTGACTTTAATATCTTTTGTATCATCCTCCAATGTCAATTTCTTCACTAACTTGAACACTAATTCTTGATATTTTTCCTTTACCAAGTACTTGTTGTCATTGTTCCTAATCTAGTATGCAATAATATTTCTATGAATATTTTCTAGCATCATAATCATTGTATATTTATCTTTGATCACTAAGGTCATGTCATTGAAATATAGTGGTAGTCTTCTCAAGATCTTCTTTATTAATTTTGTATCATTTATGTTTTCTCTAATTCCATGCATTTCCTACAAAATAATGTTCACTCTATCAAATAACACGTCAACAGACTCATTTGGTTGAATCCAAAAGTCTTTTTATTTGTTCCATAGAACCAAAAATCTAGCTTCACAAGCCTTGGAATCATCACCATAGCTATTAAGAAATTTTCCCAACATAGCATGGGATGATTTACATAAAATCTCCTTCATGTAAATAAATTTGGATAAAGATATTTTGAGTGCAATTATTCATTTGATATAAACATCAAGAACCCATCAGTATTTCTCTAATAATTCTCTACTCTTCATGATGAATGAACTTCCATGTATGGTTTTTGTATATACATCTATTCCTAAAGATCAAAAATGGTATTGCATCAAATTTTTACATAACTAAAAATTATTTCCATCAATGATCTGAATTCCCTTATGGTTTAAAACCATTTCTATTGCTTAAAAGAGAGAAAACTCTACTAATAACCTTCTACTCTAATACCATTTTTTGGTCCCAAGAAATACAAACACTCTGAGAGGGGTGAATCAGGTTAAGTTCATCATGAACCAACCCAAGTACCCATATAACCCAATTACTGAGCTAGCCCTAACATAGCCTAAAGGGCATTACTAATCCCCACAGTTTGGAGACTAGCACCTGGAATCATAAAAAATGAAATTAGGAATGAATTTTCCACTAACGTCGTGGAAGAAAGATAAAAAATTCAGTATTCATATGAAGAAACTCCACAAGGAGAAGTGTAATAGAAGTCAAATAGGTAAACAAACCAAAATTACTACATAAATTTACCAAAAAACTAAAACAAAAACCCAATACCCAATGAACTCAACTCTCCAATCCCAAATATCAATAGCTATAACCACCTCCAAGTGGTGTTTTTCCCCTACTCAAACCTGGAAGGAGATAATATACAAATACCCAAAGGAACGGGTGGGTTGTGGGATAAGATTTTGCTATAGTATCACAATAGATTCCATGAGAGATGACAACATTTAATTAACCAAATAAGGAGGTTTCAATTTTAAATAAACAGGTTTGGAATTTCAAAATAATATTTAAACAAATAATGCTTTACCTTTAAAATGGTGGAAATACTTTAAACAAATGGATTCACAAACATTTTATATAAAATAGTTTATATAAATTTATAAGGAATGTAAAAAGGTTTAAAATAATGTCTTATATTAAATTCAAATACAAACAAGAAATAAACATGATCATATGACTAAAGGTATGATAGTTCTAGGATAAGGGACTCCACACACTCAAAGTGACACAGCAATATGTGTATTCACACACCCCTTGGTACAGCCAAAGGAAACTTCATCACCATCCTATTGGGGATTTTACTTGTTTCATTTATGTTTTGGAACATTGTAAATCATGGAGTGTTATCTGAATAACTCACTAACTACCAAAGTCTATCATGTGCTCTAGTACAAAAACAATGATGATAAATTTATCTTAAGTATACTTAAAGTAAAATTTATCTCATTCTCTATTTCAAATATTCCAATTTACATTTAAAAACCAACACACATGTTTTAAATCAAAAACATGCCTTTTCCAAGATAAAACCCAATGGTTTTCATAAAAACCATTTTAAACCAATTTTTCAATATCAATTTGAAACCAATTTCATCAAATCAATTTCCACAATTAAATTCCACAATTTTCCATCAAACTAATTTTACAATTTAAATTCAGTAATTTAAGTTTCAACAATTTCCATCAATTTCACAAACACACCATAATTAAATGGAATTGGGTTTTTTTCTCAATTTTATACCAAAAATCCAATTTCACATATCAAATCCCCCAATTCAATGAAATTGTGTTTTTAATCAAAAAATTGAAAGAAATTTCAAGAAATTAGATTCAAATCAAAATGTTTAAATTAAATCAAGAAAATTATGGTTAATAAAATTGGCCAATAAAAACTAGGATTAAGATTAAATATATTGGGGAATATATCCTTCAACCAACATTGAGATCTACAAAACCCTAGGGAGGAAAGAGGAGAGAGTGGGAAAAAACAAAAGGAAGAGGAAACCTATCAGGAGAAGATCAAACATCATTCTCCTATCTTTTAATTGACCTTTTAGGGGTGTAGAGGGACCAAAAATTTCTCTTGGGAGACTCCAAGGAATAATAATATATAATGGGGTCATACAGGTCTGTTAGGGCCCTAAAATAGGGGTTTCTGTAATTTTAAAACAATTTTTGGACTAAAAAACTTGTATGCTTGGTTAGTTGGGCAGGCCTGCATGCTTAGAAAAAACTGTACACCCTATTTGTGTGTCCCTTTCAAATGGGTTGCATGGTTTCTCCAAGGTGGGTTTATAATTTTACAAACCATGTTCCAACTATGCAAAACCTTACTACCTCGGTTTTCATGATTTTCTCTAGTAGGGTGCACCGTTTTGGAAAACCATGTGCCAACTGTGAACAGCCCTATAACATTCAAAATTAACCAAGTTTTCACCCAAAGCACACTCAAACAAACCTTAACCAAAGAATTATTAAAATATGGGTTTAGGATTACATAAAATAGTAACAGGATGTTACAACCTCCACATCATAGAAAACATTTATCCCCATAAATCCTATAAAGAACCTTTCATGCTAAAAATATGAGTCTACTGCTCTCTCATCAGTGCCTCCCTCTCCCATGTACATGACTATCAGAATTGTTCTTTTATAGCACTTGAACCAAAGGTATCTTCCTCCCATGAAGTACCCTATGTTTTAGAATCAACTATCCTGAATGGAAATTCAATCACGGATAAATAAGTTTCAACTTCAAGATCACTACAACTCAGAACATGAGATGGATTAGATATATACATTCATAGATAAGATACATAAAACATGTTATGTATCAATATCAGTTGTGGTGGAAGTGATAACTGATAATATACTTTTCCCATATGTTTAATAACCTCAAAAGGTCCCACAAAATAAAGAGAAATATTTCCTTGCCTAGCAATCCATCGATAACCCAAATGTGGCGAAAATTTCAAGAATACCTAGTCACTAATTGAGAATTATAATGTTCTATGGTGATGATCATCATAAGACTTATACCTTATCTACACTGTCAACATTATCTGAAGAATCAACTGAATCATTGTTGTCGACTCTTGAACCAAGCTTGGTCCAACTAAGGAACTTTCACCAATCACCGACCAACACAATGGAGATTTGAAAGGTTAGATATAAAAGGACTCAAAAGGATCCATTTTGATCAAAAACTAGTAACTATTGTTATAAGAAAACTTAACCAGTCCCATATGGTCATCTCAATCCCCACCAAAGTCAATAACACAAGCACATAGAATATCCTCAATAATATGTATAGAACTTTCTATTTGTCCATCCGACTATGGATGGTCTATTGTGCTCAAATGGACCTAAGATCATAGTTCCTCCTATAGTCTTCTACAAAAATGATAAGTGAACTGAGGATCCCTATCAGAGACTATATCAAATTAAACTATATTGAAGTGAAAAATATCTTTCCCAAATAGATTTCCCAACTTCTTGACTTTGGTTATATCAATAATGGGTATAAAGTGAGATGACATCATCATACTATCTATCAACACCCATATCACATTCTTTTTTATCTAGGTATGTAGAAACCCAACAATAAAGTCCATAGAGATTTTATCTCACTTCTAAGTTGTAACTGAAAGTGGCTAAAGCAAACCCAAAGTCTTCTGGTGATCATCCTTGACCAGTTTTCATGTATAACCATGATAGAAAAATTCAGTAATGCCTCATCTCATACCTAGACACCAAAATATATGTCGTATGTTATAAAACATCTTTGTGGTTCCTGGGTTCACATTCCATTGGTAATTATGGTAATTCCCCATCACATATTTCCTTACCACTAATGGCACAGCAAAGTGATTCCAATAGCATAGAATTCTTTCTGTGTATAATGAATTGTCAAGAATGGTCTCTCCACCTTAAAGATAGTATATAATGTTATGGAACTCATTATCAAGTTGTTAATCCTAAATAATCATCTCGAGAAGAGAGGATGTCAACTGAACACTAGCCAATGCAACCTCGGCCCCTTATTCTTGGACTTAAATATGAAACTATACAAAGAGAGACATTAAGTTCCACTCTTTTGAAGATTCTTTCATGTACTGAGTTAACATTTTCCTACTCAAATAATATGTGATGAAATTCCCTTTCCCAAGTGTATAGGCTATGTCGAAGTTGAAAGATTGTGGGTATTCCACACAATGCCACTGGCGAATATTCAATTATTTTCTAGAGAAGATTTAAATAAATCTCTTATAGTATAAAAACATGGTAAACATTTATCTATAAAGTTAATGTCACTGACTCTTAATCACATGCATAATAGTTGTAAGTTCAGGGTAATGGGTTGGATAATTATTCCCATGTGGCCTCAGATAATGAGATCCATAATCAATGACATGATATCCATTCATAAGAACACAACCCAAAATTAAACCTGATGCATCATAAAATACCACAATGCCCTATCCAGCCTCTAGAAAATTAAACATTGGTGTAGTTGTCAAAATATGCATTGAGTCAGAAAAATAACTCTTGCATTTTTTATCTCAAGAAAACTTCACTCCCTTCTGAGTTAAAGCTTTCATTGGAGAGGCTAACTTTGAGAATTCCTTTACAAAATGGTGATAATATCCTACTAAAACCTAGAAGATCTAAATATAAAAAATCATTCATGGTTGTTCCTAAGTAATAACCACTTTCATTTTCTTAGGGTCAACTGGAATACCGTTTTCTGAAACCATGTGTCCCAAGAACATCACTTTTCAAATCCATAAATCACATTTCAAAAACTTGGCATAAAGTTGTTGACTTCTCAATAATTCCGGAACTGATCTCAGATGATGCACATGATTCTCCTTAGAATTATATTAAATGAGTATGTCATCCATAAATACTACCATGAAGGTATCAATAAACTCATGTAAAATCTTATTCATTAAATCCATAAGCACTACATAAGTATTGGTTAGAACAATTGGCATTAAAAGGTACACATAATGGTTGTACCTGCTCCAAAAGTCAATTTTATGAACATCAGATTATTTTATCTTTAACTGATGGTAACCAGACAATTAATTAATCTTTAAGAACCAATTCACCCCTTTAAATTGGTCAAATAGATCATCAATCTATGGAAATTGATATTTTTTCTTTATTGTAACTCGATTGAGTTTTTGATAATCAACACAAAGGCGCAGTGAACCATCATCCTTCTTAGCAAAGAGAATCAACGCTGCCTAAGGTGACACACTTGGGAATATAAATTATTTATCTATAAGATCATCAAACTGAGTCTTAATATCATTCATTTTAGTTGCTACCATTCGGTAAGAGGGAGTAGTATTTTCTCGATTACTAGACACTAAATCGATAGAAAACTCTACCTCCCTTAATGGTGGAAAACTAGATAAGTCAGAACAGAAAAGTTTGAGAAACTTGAAGAAAAATGAATGTTGATCACAACTCAAGGATTATTGCTATATATAAAAGTAAAACACATATATCAATTACCCCAACTCTAGATAATAATGTCTGACCCTACTCAACCTTGGGTCCCATGATCTTTGAAATATATGACACACACCTTCAGGTGTAGTAAAGAAGATCCATTGAAGATAACAATCAATTTAGGAATTATTAGAAATGAGCTAATCCATCCAGAAAATGAAATCAAATGGTTTCATGTTGGGAGCCACAAAACTCTAAGAAATCTCTACATCAGATAAAAAGAACACACAAGAAGGACTATAGAGACCCTACTCTCTCTTTGTTCCAAGGAATTTAGTAATATCCATCACTTAAAAAAAAGATACATAGGAATATTTTTTATATTAAAAACATGGGTTTAAATAAATGAATTAGATGCACTGGTATCAAATAAATAAGACACTAATTATGAATATATAGTGATGTTACCTCTCATAGTCATTGTACATGTATCCTCTTCCTTTGGAGACTCTTCCACGGCATGAGGAAGTTTCATTCTGGATACTTATGGTTGGAACCCCTTTTTCCTTGAATCATCTGATTTCACCATAGTTTTAATAGGAATTTATAATCTTATTCCACTATGATGAGTATAAAATACATGTAATAACTTCTTTAGGTATCCTAATCATTCTTAGGAGCCACAAAACATGGGGGCCTCAGTGAAAACCCGCTTAGAATGCTTAGGCTTTCCATGGTGGTAGTAAATGAAAGGACCTCTTCCAGGAACTATAGGTGCTCTAGAAAAACCTTGTTTTCAAGAACTACCATGATAATCATCACACTTCCTCTTTCATTTAGAGGAATTCACACTACCACTAAGAGAAAAGGAAACTTTTTTCAACCCTGACTTTCTAACCAAGTCCATTTCAACCATCAACACTTTATCCATCACATAAATATAAGAAGGAAACTTTATAAAGAAAACCTTAGAATGGATATATATTTGAGGTCCTAACTTGAACCTTAAATCCTTAATCTTCATATTAAATATTATCTCATGTGAAAAATATAAAAGCTCAATAAAATGGTTTTCATAATCTATTATATACTTTTCATCATTCTCAAGTTTAAAAAACTCCATGGCCTTAGCCAACAGTATTAAATCTATATATAACTAATCAATTAAAATAACCTTGAAGTATTTACACTCTAATACATGATGTTTCTTTGACATCACCATCATGTCCCACCATCTTCTATTTGGTCCTTCTATCACAAAGGTGGAACACATTGCCTTGATTTTCTAGGTGTCTCTAAGAACCCAAACAAATGCTTCATTATGATCAAGAATTATTCATCCTATTGAGGATCATTTTGTCCTTTGAATTATGGTGGATTTTGTCAAAAGAACTCTTGGGAATGATTCTGAAAATCATCTATCCGAGGTTCCATTGTTGAATTCAGAACGAAAACGGGTTGTGGTCTATGTCCTAAAGTTTGTACAGTACACATGATCACCTCAACTAGACTTGGGTCCACTAGAGGATTTGCTCACTAATGTTCATCAAAATCTTCCTCCTAGATTCAATTCACATGTATTATTGAAAGTATGATGCTACAAAACATCATCAGAGAACATTGAAGATGTGATATTAACACACAAACAGAGAAACAAGGGAAATCAATACCAACAGATAGAACAAAAACAATTGGATTTCAATCTATCCAAATCAAAAGTATGGAAAAGACTAAAAAAAATACTCAAGAAGTATTTCCTAAACCACCAATAGTGACTTAAGGTTCATTGTAGTGGGAGATATACAAGAACTCAATATCAACAACCCCACAAGTCCTAATAAGATTACATAATGTATATTGTCTTTATGACAAGAATCTCAACCTGCTCTCATACCACATTGTTACAAACTAGCCCAGGTGTCCTGGTAACCTGATAACCAATACAGACCTAACATAGAACAAAGTTCATTCTCGATCCCCATGGGTTGGTGACTATCACCTGGAATCATACAAAAATGAAATTGGGAATTAATTTTCTACAAACATCATGAAAGAAAGATAAACAAGTCAGTATGCATATAAAAAACTCCATATGAAGAAGTGTACCATAAGTCAAATAGGTAAAAAAAACCCAAAGTAATATAGAAAATTACCTAAAAACTGAAAGAATAGCCCAATACCTAGCAGACTCAAATCTCCAATCCAAAAGATAAACATCTAAAACCACCTCCAAGTGGTTTTTTCCCCCTACTAGAACCCAGAAGAAGATAATATATAAACACCCAAAGAAACAGGTAGGGTGTGATCTACAATCCTAGTTGAGTATCACCAAATATTCCATAAGCGATTTCAACATTTAATTAACCAAATAAATTGATTTCAATTTTAAATAAATAGGTTTGGAATTTCAAAATAATATTTTAAAAAAATCATGCTTTAAATCTTAAATGATAGAAATACTTTAAAAATGGATTCATAAACATTTTATATAAAATAGTTTATTTAAATTCATGAGGCATGTAAAATAGTTTACAATAGTGGTATATATTCATTTCAAATACAAACAAGTGACCATCATGGTCATGTTCCTAAAGGTAAGATTGTTCCATGATAATGGAATCCACACACTCAAAGTGACACGATAATATGTGTATAAACACACCCCTTTGGTATAGCCAAAAGAAAATTCATCACCATCCCTTCAGGGATGTGAAATGTTATATTTATGTTTTCTAATGTTGTAAATCGAAGAATGTTATCCGAATAACTCATTTTCTACCTAAGTATTTCATGTTCTCTAGTATAAAAACAATGATGGAAAATTTATCTTAAGACTTCTTAAAATGAAATTCATCTCATTTTCTATTTCAAATATTCTAATTTCTATTTAAATACCATCACATAGGTTTTTAATCAAAAACATTTCTTTTCCAAGATAAACCCCAATGTTTTCCATCAAACCCATTTTAATACATTTTCTCATAACCAATTTTAAATCAATTTCATTAAATCAATTTCCACAATTAACTTCAACAATTTTCCATCAAAATGATTTCACAATTTAAATTCAATAATCTAATTTTCACTAATTTTTATCAATTTCATAAACACACCCCAATTAAATATAATTAGGGGGATTTCTCAATTTCATGCCAAAAATCTAATTTTACAAATCAAATACCCCAATTAAATGGAATTGAGTTTTTAATCAAAAAAATGAAATCAATTTCAATAAATTATATTCAAATCAAATAAATGAAATTAAATCAAGAAATTTAGGGTTAATCATATTTTCCAATCAAAATAGAACCACCTGCCTCAAGATCATGGGATCTTGAATCACAACACCTTAAATGATATTCTCCAATGAGGAACATCATCAATAAGAAACCAATAATAAAACATAGATTTAAGATTCAAAACAGCAGGGATTCGATCCTCTAACCAATATAGAGATTTGAAACCCACTAAGGAGGAAAGAGGAGAGAGTGGGAGAAAGAGAACGAGTAGAGGAAATCTATCAGGAGAAGTGTGAACATAATTATAATAGATTTTAATCACCTATGAAAGGGTTTATAGGGTTCAAAAACTGATATTAGGATCCTCTAAGGAAGAATAATCTGTAATGGGGTCGTATAGGTCTATCGGGGGCCTAAAATAAGGGTTTTTTTACTTTTAAAACAATTTTATGATTAAAAAACTCATATGCACAGTTAGATGGGAAGGGCCGCATGGTTATACCAAACCATGAACCCTAGTTGTGTTCCCCTTTAAAATGGGTTTCATGGTTTCTCCTAGGCAGGAACAAGATTTTCCAAACCATGTTACAACTATAAAAAAACTCACTACCTCAATTTTTAAGGTTTTCTCTAGTAAGGTGCACGGTTTGGGAAACCATGTACCAACCATGCACATCCCTAGAACATTCATAATTAACTAAGTTTTCCCCTAAATAACCCTCAAATTAACACCAACCAAATAATGATTAAAATAATGTTTTAGGAATAACTAGATAAAGTAATAGGAAGTTACAAATTTAATTACTTAAAATGACCCTTCCCAATGACCTTGTTCCACTATTATAACTCGCTCCCTTATAATTGACATGAAGTGATAAATAAAAGAAATTGGGACACAATAAATTTTAATTTTTTTCACCCAAACTGGGTGAACCCAAGGATGATACAACAATGATATGTTGATGTATCATAATCACTAAGTTTATTTCTTTTTTCTTATAATTTGAATTCTTTGTACTGACTCTCTAAATTTACAACCCTCACAAAATAGATAAATCACTTATCTTAATCACTTATAAATATCACTTCTCCTCTAAAAAACACATATTTATCTCCATGAACCAAGAATGATTCTATACTAGCAATGGTGTATCAATCCTCTCCACCTTAATCAACTTTATAAACTCCATAAAGTTTCATCGATATTTCTTCCTAGAACTTCCTTATCTTCTCTCTAGAATTCAATCACTGGTACAAAATTCTCCCCTTCCACTCTATCATGTTTCAAGATACTTATCCTTATTTTAAATAATTATATCTCTCTTTTCTTAAGATATTCTCTAGATTGCCCCTCTAATTAACATTTATTTCATCCAAATTAGGATGAGTGAATTCATCCAAAATCCTCATTTAAAACTAAGTTAAAGTTACATATTAAATCTTTGGATCTCTCTCATAAAATATAGGATATTTTAATATGTATATCTTCTAACTCTACCTCTTCACAGCATGAGCATAACTATCACGGTGAGATTTTTATTATACTTTGAAATCGTGAACCTAGACTATTACTTCCATGGGAACCATCATGGCATGAAACTGATCTTAGTGTAATGTAACTGAAAACCATTTAACATTATGTCTCACACCCCCACAATACACATCATAGTGAAAAAATTGTAATAATACTTCGACCACCTCACTGTTATGTAACACTTCTCATCACGGTGTGAGACAAAAAATGTCTCTAAACTACCCAGATCCTAACTTTTTCATGGTCCCCCTCATAGTGAAAATCTCCTCCATGGTATAGAAAACTCCTAATAAACCAAACCACTAAAATTTTTATACACCTATTAATGGTGTATAAACCATCCCAAGATTTGATGTATATGTTGAAATTCAGTGGTAAAGGTAATTGCTTTTATGTACCAAGGTTTCTACTGAAGTTCCTTTATGCATGATCTCCTAACAAATAAGTAATTTTCCATTTTATTAACCCATATAAATCATTACAAATCTCAATTATAATTCTCTAGGGATTTATTTAATTTATCCATCTATATAGTAACCTATATGTATTTTCCTAGATGACTCTTACATAATACATTTTCTAACTAGTCATGGAATGAACCTCATGCATGCATAGTGATTTGTTCCTACCTTTTCCATATTTCTATATCCTGGTAAATATTATGTATAGAGGTAAATCAATTACTTTATCAATTATCCATGGACTTAACTCATGGAATGATCAATGCACTCATGTCTTTGTTGATCACCCATATCACAAGGTGTATCAAAATTTATTTCTCCCTCATTCTTATAACTAGGTATCTACTAGGGGTAAGGGTCAATCCCACCTGGAAAAAGTGAAAGGAAGTGTAGTATCAATACAATCAGTGTTAGATTATTATTTATATAGATAAAATTAATGTGAGGGAAAGAGATAAATTAAAAGATACAATACTAAAAGAAAATTAAAAAAGAAGAAGAATAATTGAAACAAGGATGGAAATGCAGAAAAATAATGTTTCAGGGTTATAATTTGACTAGGGTTTATCATAAAAAACATTCCTTATTTTTTCAAATTATTTTTTAAATTATTTAACCATGTGGATTAAATTATGTTATTGTTTCTTTTCCTAATAACAAATAACCACATCGTTCAGAAATCAATTCTATAATCTGGTAATTAATAATTTAAAAACTTATTTCTAACAAGACCCCAAAATAATGGAAATGGTATCACCAAAATTTCATGGGATCACCCATTTTAACTCCATTACTTCTCCCCATTGGTTTTCTTCTTGGTCTGATATGACACCATTGGTAAATTTAAAAATAAATCATCAAATTAATTAAAAAAATTATAATAAAAGTGAACACACTAGAATTTCAATTAAAACACACCCAATATCCCATTACAACCCCAATATTTAACTCTACCCTTTTATGACCATGTTAATATTTCAAGGTATGAGTGGGGTATCAATATTTCTAATAGATATGAGAGTGGAATGGGATGCAAGAAAAAATGAAAATAAAATTAAAAACACCTACTAAACTCAGGGGGGTGAATCAATAAAGTGGTAGCATATCTCCCTTGAAATGGAATCTTGTAAATCATAGGGAAACATTTGTATTTATAGGAAAATAGACCACACTACGCATACTGTAAATTACATGGTGTGCACTCTAGTCAAATTATTCGGTATAGGTTTCCCCCTCAGTAGGTGGCCATCCCTACCACCCTCATACTTTTGGCATGTTAGTTGTAGGTATGTGAGAGTACATGGTGTGTTTCTCCATCATACATGGAATGTATCAACAACTACTTATAAAAATGATTTACATGGAATTTTTATTGGATACACATCATGTTTATCTCAATTAGGAACCCGAGTGTTCACTTTTGTATGTTGAGTTGTGTAGATGAAGTGTACACAATGTATGCTCAGAAACTACATGTCATGTAAGTTATTCTTTTTCTTATAAACTTCCCCAATTAGTTCATTCAATTTTGAAATCCTGAAAATCAACCATGAATACCAAAATAAATCATTTGATCCAAAAATTAGCAAGTACCTGGTATAATTTTTTTTAACAAAGTATATCATGAATAATATGCAAAAATCTGGTTCATCAAACTCCCCCACACTTAGTCATTTTCTTTCACTCAAGAAAAATCTCAAAATAAAATTAAAAATAATTCATACTCTAATAGGGAAGAATTAAACAAATTATACTTATAAACATAAATTCATAACTAAGTATTTAAAAATGTGAAATACTTATTTAATTTCAACGTATTATAATCATGCCTCGTATATAATTCAATTCAATACATTTCTCCTCTTTCATTTAATTTTTTTATATTTTTATAAAAATCTATGTCACTAATGATCTACCTTTCTAGTAAAATAATTCACTCATCATTCATGATCATGTAATCATAGCTATGCTCAATCTCAAGTATATGCATCATATTTATAGGCTTGCAAAAAATATAAATCACCACTTAGAGATAAAACCGTAAAAATCATGAGGGATTTCATTAGGGTTTTGATGATTCTAAGGCTAAGGGAATATGGGTAATTATGTAAAAATAAACATAGATTCTTAAAAAAGGGGTAAGTTATTTAAATATAAATCATGATATTCATTTAAAATATAAAAGAGGATATTTCCCTTCAAAATTCCTTCAAATGTCAACATGACCATTTCCTTCCCTTTCTATAACTAGTTTGTAAACTGAGTTTGATTATATTGAATGAAATTGGTCCTCTTTAAAAAGATATAAATAATATATAAGAACAATGATTGGTTGTTTTTTAACCCTTTTATCTAAATAAAAAATAGAAACTTCTCCCATACTTGATTTCATGTTATCACACCAATCAATATCATGAATCACCAAAACACCTCCTTTAAATCTCAAGTGAATAGTCATTCCATAAAATCAAAGAATTATGGTAGAAAGGTTTATTAAGAATTAAATGTGGCTTCCAATCAAAGAAATTCATTGTTTCTAATGGTATACAAAATATAGATTATAAGGCTGGGTCTCAAGAACAATATTGGATTCAAATATCAATAAATTACTCAATGATTTTAATGTGATTTAAAATATTTGTGTTTTGATAATATGGACTTGAAAGTTATAGTAGTTATTCATATCCTAATAATATCTCTTGAAAGAGGGTATAACAAAGAATATGTCAAAAGGATCAAAATAACTCTTGGGAATGAGGATAAAAATTTGGTTCAATCAGGTCATGACATGAATAAAAATAATTAGTCTAGTAAATGAAAATTTCCAAGAATTAATATCAAAAATAAAAAATATATCACCAATCATTTTAAAATACTTTATAAACTGAAATAAGCCTATAACATTCAAAATTATCAACTATACCTTTATTATTTATAATCATAATTAATCAAAAAGTTCCAACATTCTAAAATATATCATCTAATTAATAATGAATCCTAGATTAGAAAAAGAAAAAATGACTAGTTTAAGTGTCGAGATATCCTCCCTTGCAGATAATATGGTACTTAGTCCACTAAGTGCAACACTAAATAGGGGAAGGTATATGAGAAATAAAACACAACTATTACAATAAAGGAAATTGGATGATGTAAATAATTAAGTTGAATAAATATAAAGAAAATATGTACAAAAATAATACTCCCTTAGTTAGTGGGATCAAACCATGAAATAATTCATGTGGAGAATTCCCTCAAGTGGGAGAGGATAGTGGGAATACCGCAATACTCTAGAATACCTATGATTGTCATTAGAATGAAAATATTATGCTACATACAAGTAAATAATTACATCAAAATACCCAAATAGATATATGTATGAAATAATATGTGGTAGCTACAGTCAATCAGTATCTTTATAAGTGGAAGTGTTCGAAATTGAAGGATCAACCAAAGGAGTATCATCATTAGTGAAGGTGAAAACTATGTGTACCATGGGATACTCTTGTGGTGAAGGGGAAGAATTTGGTTGCATGGGATATATAGGATTTACCTTATAAGAAAATGTAACAACTAAATAGTTAGTGTTGGGGGTGGAAGGTTTGGTGTGTGATGTAAAAGTTTGTGGATCAAGATGAGGAGTGGGAGGTGGTGGAATCCCAATTCCCATATGATATAGTATAAGGCCCATGTATGTCTGGATGTATGCCATAAACCCCTTTATATGATCTATTAATCATTCCCTCACAACTTTATAGAAGATAACCAACGGATAAGATGATGGTATGGGTGGAAGTGGGGTTGTGGATGGCCTGGGGGTGGGTGGTGGGATGGTTGGAGAAGATGGATCAGTATAAATGTGGGGAATGGAAGGAGAGGATAGGGTCACAGGTGGAGTCAATGGAGGTCCCAAATCATAAATATCTAAAGGGGTATCTAGGTCCACTCTTACCGTAGATGGTGTTGGGAACTCCTGCATAATCATGTAGGTGATCCCCCATTTCTAGACCATTATCATGAAAATAATCATGAGATAATCCATCCACTAAGGAGAACCTGAGAGATCATGAGGTAGATAGGGATCTAAACCCCCTTTGTTGTTATCCAACTTGGTGGAATATAAACCACTATTTAGGTTGCCCTAATGGCTGGTGAACATGGCATGAAAATATAAATCAAAAATTTATTGGAGGTCGGGTTAGTCATATCAGTAGATACATGTACGTATATCCATGTACCACCCACACACAACTCCCCCATCCTCATGGTGTGGAAATAAGATAGACCTGAAACAGTGGTGGATGAAATGGAAAGGAGGTAAGATGATCATAGTTCTATCCTTTGAATTAGGAGTGTACAAGAAGCAAATATATCAAGATCCATCCATAAAATGATCAAGTATAAATGATTACGGTGGGTAAGGGTGACAATAGGGGGTGGGGTGGATGGATGGCGATAAAATTAGGACCCTTGGTTGAACACTCCCATGATCATTGAAAGGAATATCCCACCAATACAAAATCAGATAGGGATCATTGAATCACTCATAATATCTAGATATATTGGGACATCAAACTCAAATGTTACTATAAACACCAAAAATAAATCACTAAAGGTAAGTGTGTTGACCTAAAAAATTGTGATGTGGTGGTTGTGACCTAGAAACTCCTCTATCTCCTCCAAAAGTCCCAGCTGCTCTGGAATATTCATGTCAAGGAATCAGCTACTCAATCAGATCATACAGCATGAGAAACAATGAAACTAGTCACTAGAAGGGTTTCACTCATCAGAAATAAGAATGGGGTGGAGATGGGGTGGCATAAATGTGGGTACTAGTCATGGTTGTTCTCTATCTGCTAACATGGATGGATCAAAGGGCATGGAAACTCATGGAGGTGGTGTTGAGATGGAAACTGTTATACCAGGAGTTGTTATATATAAATAAAATGATAGAAAGGAGTAAGAATCACCAATATTTATGGCTAGGATGTTAGAAGGTCTTTCATATAATGTTCCTATGCTAAATTGATGTGAACTCTTTGAGTTGTGGGCTGATCTTCGATGGAAGAAGTTTCATAGAACTTCCCTCATGATCTGTCCCAATCGGTCATGATTTAAAAATATGAAAATAAAAAATAAAAAAAAATAAAAAAACTAAAAAGAAAAATGAATAAAATAATAATTTATAAAATGCTTGGAATGTTATCTAGAATAGGTATGAATCGGGTAGAAACCCATGTTCTCTCGAGACACACCTCAACTCCCCATATATTGGTAGTACATAGTTACATAGTGTGTACTGAATTTACGTGTCATCTGTTGAAAAATGGGCACCTGGTCCATGTGGAATTCTCAACATGGATTCTCCTAGGAGGTTAGAGTTAAATGTACATGACATGTGCCGAATGTACATGTCATTTGTTTTCAAATTTGGTGTAGTAAAAAGTCTGACTATGTATAAAGGTGAAATTATTTTTGTTATTCATGTGTGCTTGTGTACTGCTGTGTTTGGTAAAAATGATTCTCAAATCCAAAAATCCCCTAGAATAAAATAGAAATGATGAACAAAGTGTTGGGGAACCACAAACCTAGATGAATAAAATAAAACTGATTTAAAGAAAAAAACTCCCAATTCAATTTATGGATGAATTGGTTTTATGAATATTCTGTAGGGCTTCATCACTCCACATGAGAACAAAAGTGGTAGAATGTTCCCTAGTTGTGTTTGTGTTTCTAGGTTTTAAATCTTGTGTGTATGGAGTTTATACCTAGACACACACCATGTATGTGTGTTGTTTTAGTTTATTTATTTACTTGCATTATGTACTCATTATTATTATTATAAAATATTTATTTATTATTATAAAATGTGGTAAATATATAAGAATAAATACATAAATATACATATAGTTAATATAAATATAGATGACATATCTTCTAAAAATTTAAATTTAGAAGGATAATTTTAGTCCCAATGTAAGGGGTGAGATTCAAACTGGTGATTGGTTTGATCCCATTAAGCACCCCCAACCACTAGAGAGAGGTTTTTACTACTAGAAGAATAACATATTTTTGATAATTGTTTAATTATTAAAACAAAAAAATCAATAAATCAATAAAACATGGAAAAAAAATTTGAAAATATGATGCATTTCAAAAGATCCGAAGGATTTGAACATGGGTCTTTTGGACCCTGGGTTGTGACTCTACAAGCCAAACCAACCCTGTCATGAGTTTTTTTCTTATTTTGAAATTATTTTAAATGTATATGAAGATATAACTCATGTCATTTATTAAAACATGTGAGTTAATTAACGGACCATGTTCCAACTAAGTGAACATAGAGATTTAAACCAGAGAAGGTTGAGATTCCATTATGATGTTGTTACATCAGTACAGACTTCGTTCCTATTTATTTCATAAACTGATATTTACTTATATTAAATGTAATACTATAATACATGATAAGTATACAAGTACATGAAATTTATTATGGATTCATTTTATACATTCATGTTTTCATCATGTGTCAACAATGTTTTGAATAAAGGGGAGGGAAAATAGTAAAAGGAAGAGACATTTCGTATAAAGAATGAGTACACATCAAGTATTTATTAAAAAAAGAAAGAGATGTGAGAGAGGGATAGAATGATAGAGAGAGAGGCAGAACATGGTTGGTCTCATAGTAAGATCCTTTGTTTTAGGTATTTGGCTCGACCTCAGTAAGAACATCTACCCATAATTCGAAAGAGGGTGTGGTTTTTGCTTCACAGACCACCACATATATTCAGCGCCTTCCTCTTATAAGAAGGTGTGTTTCTTTTTTTGAGGGTGGGAAATTAGCTTACAGTATCTATTATCCATGGATACTAGATATTGTAGTTTCACCCATTGTTCATCTAGGTATGGAGGGAACATAATATATAGGTCCTCCTCATATTTTTCTTACTCCTTGGTTCCAAATCCCTGAAAATGATCAGAAAATTCTTATGAAGAATGTAAGGTTTAAACTAAGGTTTAAACATTTAATTGATATTTATTTAAAATATTTTCATGATATGATTTTACCCCATTCTCATTTTAAATTTATGATAATTTAATTTAATAAAAAGTTCATTTTCGACAATCAAGAACAGAATCATTACATGGTTCCTCTACTAAAAAATAAGCAGGGGACTCAATCTTAGAGTTACCCATATTTAACCTAATTTTTCATCTCTACAATTTTTATAACCAATTTTCTAAGTCTTTCCAAATTTTAAAATTGGTCTAACAGGTTCTTAGTGAAACATAGAATCATCAACCATAATTGTTTTTTAAGTTTGAATTTTTAATATGGGTATCCAATTTAGAACGGGGGTGAAGAATGTAAATGGGTATTCTTCATATTGAACATTAAAATCCATACATGGATAATATTCTCCCATACATCAGTAAATTATCACTGGATCATATGAATATAAATTCTCTCTAGGTGTGGTATACCAACTTCTGATGGAATAGTAATCCATTTGAGAAGTGAGATCGATGAACCTAAGAAAGATAAAATGAAAAAAGAAAAACCTAAATTAACTAACCTTGACTCAAAACTCATGTTATTACTTATGTACCTGGAAAACACATAATAATTTTGATCTCCCCCATCACAAGGTGAGGCAATATTTGTTTTTTCCCTCACTATTCCAACTGGGTAGGTTATTGGAGTAGGGGTTGATCCCATGGGGAGCAAGGAAATGAAAGTGAAATCACAAGTTAGTGAGTGATAGTCGATTATTTAAAAAAATTAAATGGGGCTGGTGGAAATAAAAATATGAAATAATACAAGATTAAAATAAAATGAAAACAAAGAAATGAGAAATAAAACTGGTAATAAAATGTAGAAAAAGAACATATCTGGATTGAAATTCAACCAGGGTTTATCATAAAAATAATTCTTTAATATTTTAAAATACTTATGAAATTATTTGAAAATAGGGATTTGATCCTTTTTATTGTTTTTTTATAACAATAAAAAATTATGTCTTTTAGAAATCAATTCCTTGATCTAGTAATTAATCTATTAAAACATGTTTTAACAACACCCTAAAATAGTTGCAATGGTCTCACCTAATGGTCATGGGTTTGTCCGCTATAACTCCTTTGGTTATCCTCATTAGTGTTGTTCTTGGTTTGATAAAATTCCACCGATGAATTTAGAAATAACTTGTTAGATTAATTATAAAACAAAAATCAAAATAAAATATAATATGCTATAATTTCAATTACAATTCACCCACTATCATGTTACAGCCCCAAAATTGAACTCTAACCTCTTATAAACATGGTAATGGTGTAATGGATGAGTGGGAACTCAATCCTATCCATGGATATGATAGAGGAAGATGGGAGGTAAGAAGATAAAAAAATAAATGAAAATAAAATTTAAAAAAAAACAACTGAACCTGGGGGAGGAATGAATCAATAGAGTGGACGCATATCCCCCCAATAACTGTATCATGGAATTCAAAGGGAAACCTCTATTTTATATAAATATATACTACACTACATATAATGTAAAGTACATGTTGTATAATCTAGTCAAATGATTTTTTGTGGGATATCCTTCTGGTAGGTAGCCATCCCTACCACCATTAGATTTCTAGTGTGTCAGTTTTCAATAGGTGAGAGTACATAGTGTATTATATCATCATACATGGCGTGAATATTCATTTTCAAACACCAACTACTTCTAAAAATGATCTAAATAGTGTATTTATGGGATACAAAGTGTGTCTATCTTGATAAGGAACCTGGGAGTGCACTCATATAGGTCAAGTCATATGTATGAAGACTATATGATGTGTTCTCTAAAAGTAAACATAGTGTAAGTTATTATTTTTTTATTAGGAACTTCTATAATTCATTCATTTTACTTTGAAATCCTAAAAATCATCCATAAATTCCAAATAAAAGAATTTTATCCAAAAATGATCATGTACAAGGTATTATTTTTCTTTTATTTAAAAAAATATGTCAAGAATAATTTGAAAAAAAATAGGTGTATCAAACTCCCCCACACTTAGTCATTTTCTTACCCGCAAGAAAAATTTCAACATCAAATTAAAAAAGAATCCATACTCTAATTGGGAAGCATTTAACTAATTATACTTAGAAACAAACATTCATAACTGATATTTTAAAAAATATTAATACTAATCTAATTTCAATGTATTCTAATCATTCCTCATATATAATTCAATTCAAGACATTTTTCTTATTTTATTCATATTTTTTAATTTTTTATAAATACCCATGCCACAGATGATCTACCTAGCCTATAAAACAATTCACTCAACACTCAATAACATGTAAAAGAAGTTATACTCAATCTCAAGCATATGAATCCAATCTATAGGATTGTAAGAAATATAAATATTTACTTAGAGATTAAACCAAAAAAAACATAAGGGATTTCATTAGGATTATGATTATTATAAGGATAAGGGTGGGTGGGTGAAGATGTACAAATAAAATTAAATACTTGAAACGGTGACTAAATTATTTAAATATAAATCATGATATTCAATGTAAAACTCGATGAAAATAATCCCCTTCAAATTATCTTAAAATTAAACATGGAAATTTTTTTCCCTTTCTATCACCGGTTCACAAACCAAATTTTATTATAATGAATGAATTTAGTCCACTTTAAAAAAAATAGAGAACATAAAAGCACAAGGATTGGTAGATTTTTTAACCCTTTCACGTAGATAAAAAATAGATGATTCCCCCATACTTAATTTCATGGTATCTCACCAAATAATACCATGAATCACAAAAAATACCTCTTTAAATCTAAAGGGAATAATCATGTAATGAAATAAAGAAATTAAGGTGGGAATGATTATTAGGATTTTAATATGATTTCCTATCAAGGAAATTCATGATTTTTTAGGGTTCACAAAAGTTCAAGTGTAAAGATAGGCCTCAAGCTTAATATGGACTTAAAATATCAATTGAATGCCTCAATCATTTTGATGTGATTAAAATCTTCATTTTTTGATATGACAGGATTAAAAATTCTAGTAGTTATACATATACTAATAATCTATCAAGAAAGAGGGTATAAAAAATAATATGTAAAAAGGATCTGAATACATCTCAGAAATGGGAATAAAAATATGGTTCAACTAGGTTAGGACATAAATAAAATTAATCATTCTAATAATGAAAATTTTCAATAATTAACATCAAAAATAAAAAATATATAAGAAATATTATAAAACTATTTTAAAAACTTAAATAAAAATGAAAATTTCAAACTTTTCACCTATGTATTTATTATTTATAATAAAAATTATTCATATATTTAAAACATATTAAAATATATCATCCAATTAATAATGCCTCCTACATTATCCGAAGGGAAAATGAATAGTTTTGGTGTCGGGATACCCTCCCCCACAATTGATATTGAACTTATTCTACCAAGTGAAACACTAAGTAATAGAACGGAGATGCAAAATGAAACACAACCAGACCAAATCAGACCATGGGAGGAGTTAAATAATTAAGATAAATAAATATAAAGATAATATGAGTAAAAATAATAATCCCCATGTCTGTGGGATCAAAACAGGAAGTCAAGTATAGAAATCCCTCGAGTATGAGAAGATAACCAGAATACCATAACACTCCAGAATAAATATGATTGTCAATGAAAAGGGGAAATTATGGTATATACAAGAAAATTGTCACATTAAAATACCCAAATAGATATATATATATATATATATATATAAAATAGTATGCAGAATTTTTAGTCACTCAGTATCCTCCTGAGATGAATTGTATGAAATTGGAGGATTTTGGAAAGGAGGGGAATTATTAGAGGGGAAAGAATTTGTGGGTTTTATAGGCTACATTTTTTGTATGGTGGAAGAATCAGTAGACATATGATCTATAAGATTGACTACAATAGGAATTTTAAAAACTAAATAGTCATCACTGGTGGTGGAAGGTGTGGCCTTCGATACTGAAGGTTGTGGAATGGGCATAGGAGCAAGAGGAGGCAGAATCTGAAGGCCTAGATATTTTAGTATAAGGTCGATGCCTACTTTTAGTTATGCTAGAATTACCTCCATCTAATCTAGGTTATGTTTCATAGAACCCGGGTGGGAGACAACCAAAGGATCGACTGATTGTATGTGTGATAGTGGGGTTGTGGATGGCTCAATGGTGGTTGGTAGGATTGTAATGACCCATGATTTTTACATGATATATGTTTCCTGATTAAATATGTGTTATATAAAATTATACAAATATAAAATATAGAGGAAAAAACCTATCTTGTTAATAAAGATCATTACATTATTTATCTATAAAACTAATTAGAGTTTCAAACATTACAATTATAAAAAAAATAGAAAATAGAAAAACTAAAATATGAAAATATGGATTACCCCAATATGATGGAATAATTTCCCCCACATAAAATTCTATATAAATAAAACAAAATATTATTAAACCAATCAACATCTTATAAAATGAAAATATGACCTTAAGAGGAATAATAGTGAATATTGATAGAAAATTATTAAGTGGTGTTTATAGGGTATAAATGGAAATGTGATTGTTGGGTTTTGACTATAATATGACAATTGGTCAAATATGGCCATTATTCAATATAACCATTGGTAAATTTTATCATTGATAATTATACCCTTCGGTAATTATTTTACCATTATAATTAGTGTTTATATATAGTAATGAAAATTTAAAATTGATACAAAAAGGAGAAATGATGACCTCAACTATTAGAGTAATGCCATTTAAAGCCCATTTTTCAGAACATGGTAGGGAAGTAGCATCATTGGGGTTCACCCTTTACCATTCCCAAGCCAATATTCAACAATTTAATCTTGAAAACAATTCTACTTGAGAAGTTCAAGTTATTGGAGATTACCACTCGGGTGATGTTAGTCAATCCACTCCATGAAACAATCACCATCACACACCTTACCCTTATAGAGTATGCAGGTGTTATAAGGGGTTACATTTCCCGGCCTTAGTTATATAAATTTTAATTCATTTATATAAAAAATTATTATTCCATCAATTCCATTTTAAGAATAGTGTTCCTTAATAAAATATATGATTAATTGTGAAAAAAATGATAAATTGATTTCTGGATACAAATAAAACATAAATGTGTTTTTTAAAAATATATACATTTGAAAGTTATTCTAAAAAATATTTTTTTGATGAAATAGTCTTCTAAAATACATTTATTTAAATATAAATTATAAAATAATTTTATAGTGTCTTAAGAAATTTTTATAAGTGTCAAAAAAATGATTGTGCCATAAAAAAATTTCAATAAACATGGTTTTTTATATTTAAAAGTTAAAATTATTATATTTATAGAATTATTTTGATAAAATAAAAGTTTTAGTTTTAGTTTTTATTTTAAAATTAGGTTATGGTGAATTTATGAGAATTTTCTTAAATACTTTAATTTTTTATAAATGGTAAAAATATAGTCTTGGTTTTTTGGTATATTTTATGACTTCATATTTATGTCATAATGATGTAATAATTAAATAACCATAATATGTGACCTAAATTATTTTATTTTATTAATATTAAGTATTATAATATGTTTTAATCAATTTATAAACCTATTAGTGGTTTTTAAAATCCCAAAATAGAAAATTTGATTTTAATAACATTAATTTGTGTAAAATTTACTTTTCCATGCCAAAAAGAAATATTTAAAAATGGTCTTAGGATATGGGGGATTAAAATTTCATAAAATTTTACACAAATTTAAAAAACCATGAGCAAAAACTTTGGGTAATCCAATGATTTTTCATTTTCCACAGCCTATATTTCCAAGACCTATATTTGGAAATTATTAAACAAATCCTCCACTTTTGCTATAAATATTCACCCATTTTACCATTCACATTCACTCCCAATCCATTTTCCATGAATTTGTGGTTATTTTTTCTACCAAGTAGTCCCCCCAAGGTTTAATTAATCCCCTAAGGTTCTGAACCTCAATATTTAGGAGCAACTCTTCAAGGTAAGGGAATTTTCATCCTCTTCTTTTCCATTCAAGAAATTATTTTTGTGTACATCTACTAAAGGGTATATTAATTACTTTTCTTATGATTTTAAACATACCCTTACTTATAAAATATTTTTTTATTAATGATATACATTCATCCTCTCTCGTTTTATCCTTTTCTAAAATCATGTTTTATGCTCTTCAAACTGCCGAATTTATTTTTAAAATTTCTCTCATTCAGTTGAGAAATTGTCATTTTTTTAATACACAAACCTCTTCTTTATCCATGTGTATTCACCTAGATGTAAAAATTATTTATTGATTCAACTATTTACATATATGAAACCCATTTTCCATTTTTTTGGTTTAATAATGATGTAATGATCATGTCTTTATATACTTTTATACTCCATTATTATGATAAGAAATACATTCTTTATTATCCATGGATTATTAATAAAATGATTTATTATGATATATTTGGATCACATTAATTAATATATATGAAGGGTGTGCCCTGATATCACTTCAATTATTTGGTTAAATAATTTAATATCTATAGATGACATGTTTGATGATACCTTGATGAATAGCCATGGTAATTTTGATTTATGATACCTTTTTGATAAAACATGGTGATATGCTTATAAATAATTAATTTAAATGTTTTATCCACATTTCCATGTTATAATTCACATGATTTTTATTATGATACGTATTATGTTCTATTATTCAAGTAATATTGTTATGTCTCATGTTCTTATTGATATGTCTCATGATCACAAGATATATATCTCACTTGATTATACCCTTACTGGGCTTTATGGTCACCCATTTTCTTTTATGTATATCCCTAGGATATGATATGTAGTAAAAGTAACCTTGGGTGAACCCATGATTATGTATTTTAGGTGGATTAGAAGAATTTTTTATGTTTTCTTTTATTATGTTCCTAATTTCCAATAAATTAAACTTTAAAAGATCCAACATTTTGTTCCATGTAATGAAATTATTATGTAATGAAAAGGTGTGATTATATAGTTAGTATAAAAGTAAAATTTAGTTATTTATGAAGATCGGGACTTGAAAACTTTAATAATAACCCTTGGGAAAAATCTAAATATAGGAAAAAATCATGTAATTTTGTTGAGTATGAAGTAAGTGGTTTCCAAGAAAATGAATCCATATACGGATACTACAAGTGGATGTGGCTCTGGAATAGATTCACCTACGAGTAACATTTGAAAACACCACATTTATCTAAAATTGATCGATAATTGGTCGCACGACAACAGTCATTGCTACACACTGGGTTTGACACTCCTAGGTGATATTTTTTATTAATCACAATGTTTTTATGAATCATTATTAAGGATATATAAAAATGTAATTTTTATTAGAGGATGTTAATGAATAACATATTTAAGAATGATGTTTTAAGAATTAAAATACCATTAAAATTATAATATTCCTAAAAGTAACACATTTCTCAATAATGTTTTCTTATTTTATAAAAATAGTGAGAAATAGGAGGAACTGTGTAAATGATGAGTGAAACAAACGATGCACTCACAGACTTCCTAATACAATGGAAGTTGGAATGGAAAAATTCATGAGTAAGATCAATAAATTATCTCAAGTTATTAATGATAACTTGAATCAAGTTGAGAAGCATGATTCACCTAAAAGGTAAAAACTTGTCATTAAGTCCTTTATGAGTTAATAACCGCCTTCTTTTAGTAAAACTATTGACCCATTTATTACATAATAATTTATTACCTCTATAGAAAAAATATTTTGTGTACTCTATTGTTCATAGCTAGATAAAGTCACCCTAATAGTATACTTTTTAGAATAAGAACCTGATCAATGGTGGAAACTGATTAAAACACCAAACCAAGAAGGGAGATCGATGCTATGGAGTGGTAAGTGTTCATAGGAATCTTTCTCAATAAATATTTTCCCCATTAGATGAAAAAAATAGAGAAAGGGTTCTTAGAGTTGAATAATAAGTAAAATTAATTATTTGGAAGCTATGAAATGAACTTTACAATACTTTCTTGATACAACTCTATCTTTGTTAGTTATCCTAAGGGAAAGGTTGATATATTCTTTGGTAGAATGATACACCATCTATGGAGGAATTTGGAAAATCGAGACAATGAAAGCTATGTTGAGATAGTGTGGAGTTCTATTAAGGTTGAATTAGAGTTTTTAGAGGTTAATTGGTCATATAAGTCAATTAAAAAGAATAGATCAGTGGATTCAAACTCGGGTAATAACTTTGATCATGTAAGAGGAGGAAAGAAAGTGAAAATTTCCACATGAAATAAATGTGGGAAGAAGAATTTGAGGAAGTGATTTCTTGGTAGAGTAAAGTTATTTAAGTGTGGAATAGATATCCATATTACTCAAAACTATTATAGTGAGGTGAATCCTCAATTTCTCAATTCTAAAGACAAATATAAGATGGTGCAGGACCAACCTAAAGTCCAATGTTTTAAGTATAGGTATCTTGGTAACTTTTCCAATAAATTTCATAATCAAAAGATAATTAAGGGGAACCACCATCAACCTCAACATAGGCCAAGGGAGTAGGTTTGATAATTTTCTATCACGGTGGCTAAATTAGAGTATCCAAATGAGGTAGTGGTAGGTACACTCATTGTGCTCTCAAATCTAGAAAGTACTTCATTTGATTACAGTTATATACATTCCTTTATTTCAACCAAGTTTGAAAATAATATAGAATCAATCCCTGAGATTCTAGAATTAGATTTATCATTCAATACTTATAGAAGGATTATCCAAGCATCAACAGTGTATAGAAACTCTAGTATTAACTTTGGTGAGTAAAATATCATCAAAAATATAGTAGTTATTTCCTTGGTGGAATTCAACACTACATTAGGGAGAGACTGGATCTCAAAGTATAATGCTAAAATCAACTATATGAGTAAGAAAATTTTAGTAGTCTTGAATGGAAAACCCATATTTATTTTCAAAGGAGAGATATCCTTGCCTGATATTTATCTATAATTTCCTCCTATACCCTTCTATATAGAGATGATCAGTAAATAGGAAGAAAGACTAGAAATTGTAATGATTGAAAATGTCCCCATCATTCAGGAATACATTGACATATTTCTTAAATAGTTACATGTACCTCCCCTAGAAAGAGAGGTATATTTCTCCATTTAACTCATACCTGGATCCAAGACAATATCAAAGACCCCATATAAAATGGAAAATGTGGGGTTAGAGGAATTAAAGAAACAAATTCAAGATCTTTTGGAGAATGGTATTATCCAAACGAGTGTGTCTCCTTGGGTATCACCTATTCTATTTTTAAAGAATAAGGATGGATCAATGAAGCTATGAATTTATTATAGAGAACTTAATCAGACCATAGTGAAGAACAAGTACCATCTCATATGTATTGATGATTTATTTGACCATCTTTATGGGGTCCAATTATTCTCCAAGATTAACCTTCGATCTGGGTATCATCAATTGAGTATAAATAAAGAAGTTGTTTTAAAGGCTACATTCTAAACAAGATATAGGCATTATGATTTTGTTGTTATACCATTAAGATTGACTAATTTTCTTAATATATTTATGGATTTGATGAATAGATTCATTAAGGATTACCTTGATAAATTCATGGTAGTTTTTTTTCATGATATACTAATATATTACAAAATCAATGAGGATCATGAAGATAATATAATTTTTATATTGAAAACTCTAATAAAGTATAATCTCTTTGTAAATTTTAGAAAACGTGAATTATGGTTACAAAAAGTAGCATTCTTAGGGAACATTGAAACCAATTAAGGAATATCGGTTGACCATTCCAAGAAAAAGGTTGTAAAGGAGTGACCTCATCCTATAATAGTTACTGAGATTTGTAGTTTCCTTAGTTTAGAAATATATTATAGGAAGTTTTTTAAAGAATTTTCATGGATTTATAATCCACTAACCAAGTTAACTTGAAAAGAATATAAGTTTATCTATACAAAGGAGTGTGAAGAAAGTTTCCAAGAAATAAATAAGAGAGTAGTTACTTCACTTGTTTTAACTCTACCCTCTGTCGGAGAAATATTTCCTATTTATAGTGATGCATATCTAAAAGGGATTGGGTTAATCCTCATGAAAAATAACAAGGTGATTGCTTATGAATATCGATTGTTAAAACCTTACGAGAAGAATTATCCTATGAATCACTTGAAGTTATCTACATTTATTTTTTCTATGAAGATATGATGGAAATATATTTATGAAGAGAAATGTGATATATACATAGACCACCAAAGTTTGAAGTATATATTCATACAAAATTAATTGGACATGAGACAAAGGATATGGTTAGAGATTATTAAGTATTATGACTATTCAATTGATTATCACACCATAATAATAAAAAAAATTGATGCATTAAGTAGGAAATACCATGTTGTTCTAGCAATGATGAGGATTCAAGGAGATCCATAGATCAAAGACCTAATAAGGTTAGACATGGGAGTCATGAGGGAAGGGACTTCATCAATCCTATCCCAAATGATTTCTTAACAATCGTTACTAGATAATATCAATAAATATCAAAGGGAAGATAATTTGATACAAAAGAAGATACAGTCTATGAAGAATGAGAAGTTTCATAATTTTAATATTATCAAGAATTTGTATTGAAATTTCAAACAAGGCTATGTGTCCCATCAATTTCATAGATTAATAATGAGCTAATGGATAAATCTTATAGCTCTAAATTCTCTATACATCATTGAAGCACTAAAATGTATAGGGACCTTCATGATCATTATTGGTGGGATAATATGAAAAGGGAGATTTTTTATTACACTATAAGGTTCTTAGTGTGTCACCAAGTGAAGGATGAGAGAAAAATTCTTAAAGGGGTATTTCAACCACTACCCATACCAACATGGATGTGGGATAATGTCACTATGGAATTTGTCACTTGTCTCCCAAGAACTTACAAAGGAAACAATACAATATGTGTTATAGTGTATTGAATCATAAAGACCACCCATTTCATCTTTATTAGTAAGGATTTCCATCTTGAAAAAATTTCCAAGATATACACAAAGGAAGGAGTGAGGCTACATAGAGCACCACTTTCAATCATTTCTGATCATGATCCAATGTTTTCATCTAAATTTTGGAGAAGTATTCTACATGATCTAAATACTAAATTGAATTTTAGTATGGCCTATCACCCCCAAACTTATAGCCAATCTAAGATGACTATTCAAACACTTTAAGATATGCTGAGAACGTGCTCAATGGAATTTAAAGGTGGATGATATCAATGCCTCCCATTAGTTTAGTTCTCATACAAAATAGCTTCCACTCAAGTATTAAAATGGAACCCTATGAAGCTATATATGGGAAGTGATGTATAACTCTTACTTTTTTGGGATGAAGTTGGTGAGAGAAAGATACTTGGGCCTAATATTATGAAAGAGTTGAGATAAAAGGATTATGTCATCCAACAACACATAAAATATACTCAGAGTTAGTATAAGATCTATGCTAACAACCATCAAAGGGACATAGAGTATGATGTTAGAGACAAAATCTTCCTTCATATTTCACCATGTAAGAGAGTTTTGAGATTTGTAAATAAAGGTAAGATTAGCCCTCAGTACATTGGACCTTTTGAAATCCTTGATTGCATAGGATAAGTGGCCTATCAGCTATCACTTCTACCAAATCTAGCAGAAATTCATGATTTACTCCATGTATCTATTTTGAAGAATCACATACCTGGTCCCTCACATGTACTAAATCTAGAGGTGGTATAGCTAGAACATGAACTCTTTTATGAGGAGCAGCTGGTGGAGATCTTGGACGGTAGATACAAAGTTATACGCAACAAGACAACTCTCCTTGTAAAATATTTTTGACGAAACCATAAATATGTAGAAGTAACATGGGAACTAGAGGAGACAATGAGACAAAATTACCCTTACCTTTTCCAAACTGGGAGAATGATTATAAATTTCAGTACATGAAATTTATTAAGGGGGGAATAATGTAACGACACAGACTTTTTAAATGATATTTTTTCTCAGATAAAATGTGTGTTATATAACATTATACACATAAAAATTATAGATGAAAAAAATGTTATCTCATTAATAAATATCATTAAATTAGTTAGTTATGAAACCAATTAAAATGACACACATTAAAATTGGATAAAAAATATAAAATAGAAAAACTAAACTGGGAAAATATGGATCACCCCAACCTTCTAAAATCATTTCCCCCATAGAAAAAGATATAGAAATAAAATAAAATATTAGTAAACCAATAAATATATTAGAAAATAAAAAAATAACCTTAGGAGGAATTTTATTGAATATTGTGTGAAATAGTGAATTGGTATTTATAGGGTATAAAGGGAAATGTGACTGTTGGTTTTTGCCCATTATATGATCATTGGTTAGTATATACCATTGGTAAATTTGACTGTTGGGAATTATACCCTTTATTAATAATTTTACCTTTATAATAAGTGTTTATATTCAATAATTACAAATGAAAATTGATGTATAAAGGAGAAATATTGGGCCCAACTAGTAGAGTCATGTCATTTGATGTCCATTTGTCAGAACTTGGGTGGTAAGTAGCATCATTGGATTTATCCCTTTTTCAATCCCAATTTGAGCTTCAATAAGTGAAACTTGAACAAAATTTCATATGAGATAAGTTCAAGTTAGTGGAGATTATCACTTGGTTGATGTTAGCTGAGTCACCCCAAGAAACTACCGCCACCGGACACCTTAACCTTATGGAATACACAGGTGTTATAAGGGGTTATGTTTCTAGACCATAGTTAGGTAAAGTGTAATTCCTTTTTATAAATAAAATTTTTATTCCATCAATTCCATTTTAAGAATAGTTTTTCTTAAAAAAGTATATGTTTAATTGAGACAAATTTTATAAATTTAATTTTGGACATAAATAAAACATAATTATATTTTTGAAAAATTTATACATTTTAAAGGTATTCTGAATAATAATTGTTTTAATTAAATATTCTTTTAAAACAATATTATTTAAATATTAAGGATAAAATAATTTTATAATGTCCTGGGAAATCTTTATAAGTGTCAAAAAATTTATTATGCCTTAAAGGTTGTTATTTTTCAATAAACAAGGATCTTTATGTTTAAAAATTAAAATTATTATATTTAAAGAATTATAATTAAAAAACATTAAATTTTAAATAATCACATCAAAATTAGGTTAGGGTGTATTTATGAAAATTTTATAAAATGCTTTATTTTTTCATGAATAGTAAAAATTCAATTTTGGGTTTTTTGTATATTTTATGACTTTATATTTATGTTATAATATATAATAGTTAATTAACCATAATCCAAAACCTAAAATATATTATTTTATTAATATTGAGTATTTTAATATATTTTAATTAATTTCCAAAACCTATAAGTGACTTTCAAAAGTATAAAATGGAAATTTTGATTTTAATAACATTACTTTATGGAAAATTTAATTTTCCATACCAAAATAAGTATTTAAAAATGGTTTTTGATTATTTTTGGATTAAAATATCATAAAATGTGAGTCAAATGTCCAAAACCATGAGAAAAAACTATGGTTAATCTAAATGTTTTTCATTTTCCGCAACCTAGATTTCCAAGATCTATATTTGGAAACTATTAAACAATTCCTCCACTTTTTCTATAAATACCCACCCATTTCACCATTACCCTTCACTCAAAATCCATTATCTATGAATTTCTGGTGATATTTTCTCCCAATGATTCCCCCCAATGTGTCCTTGAGCCCCCAAGGTTCCAAACCTCAAGATTTCGGAGCAAATCTTTATGGTAGTAAAATTCGCATCCTCTTATTTTCCATTCAAGAAATTATTTTTGTGTACATATTCTAAAGGGTATGTTACTTATTTTTATTATTATTTTGATTATACGATTACTTCTAAAATAATTTGTTATCAATGAGAGACCTTTATCCTCTCTCATTTTACCCTTTTCTAAAACCACATTTTATACCTATCATGCTACCAAATTTACTTCACAGATTTCTCTCTTTTACTTGATAAATTATCATTTATTTTCTTTTTGTAAATAACCAAACCTCTAATTTTACATGCTTATTCACCTAGATATAAAATGATTTATGGATTTGGGTATTTAAATATATGAAACCCAGTTTCATTTTTTATGGGTTAATGATGATGTAATGATCATGTCTTTAAGCACTTGTATACTCCATGATTATGATAAGAAAGTCAGTATTTATTCTCCATGAGTTATTAATGAAATGATTTATTATGATCTATGTGGCTCACATTAGTTAATACATATGAAGGGTTCACCCTGATAGTGCTCCAATGCATTGGGTAAAGAAGTTAATCTTTATAGATGATATGTTTTATGATACCTTAGTAAATAACCATGGTAATTTTGATTTATGACACCTTGGTTATATGCTTATGAATATATCATTTAAATTTTGTAACCATATTCCCATGTTATGATTCATGATATTTTTTATTATGATATGTTTCATGTTATCTTGTTCATTCCATATTTTTATGCCTTATGTTCTTATTGATATGTCTCATGATCAAAAGATATATGTATCCCTTGCTTATTCCTTTACCGAGCTTTATACTCACCTATTTCTTTTGATGTATGTCCCCAAGAAATGAGATGTATTAAAAGTAACATCGAGTTAACCCATGAATATTTATTTCAAGTGGATTAGAAGAATTTTGTATGTTTTCTTGTGTTATGTTCCTAATTTCCAAGAAACTGAACTTTAAAAGACCCTTCATTTTGTTATATGAATTGAAATTTTTATGTGATAAAAAGGTGATATGCCATGGATATAGTGGGAGAATATGGATCAGAAGATGTGGGGGAATGGATGGAGAGGATTTTTTTATTCTTGGAGCTGGTAAAGGTACCTGTTCAGTAGCACCCATGGGGGCATCTGGGTCTACTCTTGTTGTTGCTATTTTTGGGTGATCCTATATGAGAATGTAAGAATTCCCCCATTTATGGACCATTCCTATGAAAATAAGGATGATATAGTCAATCTAATGGGGAGGAAATAATATATAATGATGTTGAGAGGGATCAAAAACCCCTAGGTGGTGCACCAACTTTGTGGTTTAGATACAACCCTTTATGTTTCTCTGATGACTGGTGAATGTGTAATGAAAATATAAAGTGGAAAAGTATGAGAGGTTGGGTTTCTCATGTCAATATGTGCATGTAAGTAACTTCATGTCCTTCCCAAATATAACTCCACCCCTTTCAATACATTCAAACAGGATAGAGCTAAAACAATGATGCACGAAATGGAAAGAAGGTAAGATGATCAGAATTCTCTTCTGTAAAGTAGAAGTGTGCGGGAAATCAGTTCCAAGAAGCTCTCAAAATACAGCAAGAAGGTCAGAATGGATAGAGTGAGAAAGTGTGACAACAGGTGATGGGATGGATAGATGGGTGTAAAATTCACACCCTCATCCAAACTCTCCCATGGTTTGTAAAAATTATCTACCACCTAGGCAGAATCAGACATGGGGCATGGAGTCACTTGACGTCTCCTAATACATTGGTCCATCGAACTCAAAAAATGAAAATAACTCCAAAAATAAATTAAAAAAGGTAGGAGTGATGTCCTGAAACTATGTGATGGTATGGGTGTATCCTAGAATCTCCTTTATCCGTTCCATGAGTCTCATCCACTTTAGAATACTCATGTTAAGGAATTTGCTACTCAAATGAATCATACACCATGATAAATGATGAAACATGTCACTAAAAGGAGGCCACTCATTAAAAATAAGATGGGGGTTGGGATGAGGTAGTCTAGTCACGAGCACTTATTGTAGCTAGGCTCTAGCTGCCGAAGTGGATGGCTCAGAGGTCATGGCATCTCATAGAGGTGTTGGTGTTATAGCAGTTGCTGGATTGGGTGTGACATTCGATAACTATGTGGATGGAAGATAAGGAGGCAAAATCACCAATTATTGTGGTTGTGATGGTGGAAGGTATGTCACAGAATGCTCTCCTATTGATTTGATGTGAACTCACCATATAGTTGGATGCCCCTTGAAAAAACATGTGGTGTGATACTTCTCGCATGATCTATCCCCATAAACCATGATCTATAAATAGATAAATAAGAAAAAAATAAAATGGAAATGGAATAAAATCATAATTTACAAAATTCATGGTGTGTTTTTCAGAGTACATGGCCTATAGTATGAACTGAGTGACAACTCGTGTTCTCGGAGGATATACCATAGCTCCCCAGGTATCAGTAGTACAAAGGTACATGGAATGTACTGAACTCACATGTTATGTGTTGAAAAATATAAACTTGATCCAATTGGAATTCTCAACATGGATTCTCCTAGTCGGGTAAAGTTAACTATACATGGTGTGTTCCAAATGCATATTCTATGTGTTTTCAGATTCGGTGCAGAGAAAAGTCTAGTCGTATACAAAGGTAACATGGTGAGTGTTTTTCATGTGTGCATGTGTACTTTCATATTTCATCCAAATGGAACTCAAATATTAAAATCATCTAAAATGAAATCGAAAGGATCGATGAAGGGTTGTGTAACCACATATCAGGATCTATGAATGAAATAAAATTGATTTCAAGGAAAAAACTCTGGTTTGATTGATGGATAAATTATTTGTATAAGGCTTCTTTTGGATATCATCTCTCATCATGAGAATAAAATGGGGACATAGACACTATCCAAGTTAGGGTTTCTTGGTTACATGGCTTGTATACCTGGACCCATATCATGTATATATTTTTTTTATTTTTTTTATTTACTTACATTATGTAGTTATTATTATTATTATTAAATATTTATTTTTTATTATATTATATTATAAATATATAGGAATAAATGTATACCAATACATGTAGTGAATATGTAAATACATGATGGTTGTTTAAAAAAATTAAAAAGGAGAAGGATAAGCTTTATCTCAGTACACGGGGCGAGGTTTGAACTAGTGACTGGTTTGATCCCATTGAGTTCCCTCGACCACTAGAGCAAAGTTTTTACTAATTAAGACTTGTTATCTTTTTTATATTTTATTAATTATTGAAACAAAAAACATAGATAAATAAATAACATGAAGTGTGTGGTTTTTTTTAAGATAGGATGAAGTTAGGGAGATTTGGAGGATTCGAACTCGGGTCTTTTGGACCCTAGGTTGTGACTTTTCTAGCCGAACCAACCACATCATGAATTTTGTTTTTATTATTAAATTATTTTAAATATATATGAAAATATCACACCATCCATTTAATAAAACATGGGGGGAAATATTAAACTCTATACCAATGGAGTGGATGGAGGGATTCAAACCAAAGATGGCTTAGATACCCTCAAGAAATTGTTCCATTGACACAGGTTTCATTATTTTTTATTTACTATAATGATATTTACTTATATTAAACTTACTATTATAATACACCATAAACATACAAGTAAACTCCATATATTATAAATAAAAATCATGAATTTTTATTTTATTCATGCATTAACAGTGTTTTGAAGAAAAGGAGCTTAAAAAGAAGAAAATATACACAACTTGTAAAAATGAATTTCATGTGTGTATTTATATAAAATAGAAAAGAAAGAGATGGTTGAGAGAGAGAGATAGAGAACTTGAGTTTCCTCCTAGGAAGATAATTTGTTTTAGGGCTTTGTCTTGACCTAAGTAAGAACGCATTCCCATAATCTAAAGGAGGGTGTAGATTTCACTTCATGAACCACCACATATATTTGGTGCCTTCCTCTTATAAAAGGGTGGGTTGTGTTTCTAGAGGGTGGGATAATGGCTTATAGTATCCCTATTATGTGGATACTTTGAATCTAAGGGTGACCCATTATGCTTCTAGGTAGGAAGGGTATAGAATGAATTATTCCTCCTCATATTTTTCATGATCCTTGGTGCCCAATCCCTAAAAATGATAAAACCAATCTTCTGTATCATGTAAGGTGTTAACTGTGGTTTCAACATTTAATAAATATTAATTTAAACTATTTTCATGATATGATGTTACCCCATTCTCATTTTCTATACATGATAAATTAATTTCATAAACAAATTATTTTAAACAATCAAGGTCGTAATCATAACACGGTTTGTTAGTTGACACATAATCATGGGAATCAATATCAGAATTACATAGATTTCTCCCATTATTTATCATCTCTTAAATTTTTTCAACTATGCTTCCAAGACATTACAACCTCTCATATTTTTCTGAATAGAACTTAGTGAAATATTTCATCATTGATAATAATTGTTCATTTAAGATCAAATTTTCAAGATGATGATTTAGTTTAGAAGGTGGATTGAATAATGTATATCGGTATTTATTGTAATGAATCTCATCATCCATGCATGGATAATATTCTCCAGGATATTAGTACAACATCACAGGATCATATGGATATGAATCCCCTCTATACGATGTGTACTAAATTTTTTTGGAATATTATTCCATTTCAGAAGTGAGATCATTGAGTCCAAGAAATAGAGAAGAAAGAAAAAAAGAAAAGAATGAATTAACCAACTGTGAATCAAGACTCATGATGTTTCTTACTCCATCGGAACAGGTTCATGAATTTTTACCTCCCTCAAATAAAGGTATAGAAAAAATTATTTTCCCCTCACTCTTCTAACAGGTTATCTAGTGGGAGTAGGGGTCGGTCACACGGGGAGCAAGTGAAATGAAGTGTAGTCACAAGTTAGTAATCGTTAGTCAATTATTGAAATAGATTAATTGAGGGTGATGGAAAGAGAGGAATGAAACAATTCAAGAAGAAAATAAAATTAAATAAGAATAGGATGAAATGAAACAAAGAATATAATACAAAAAAAGAATATATTGGGGTTTCAATTCAACCAGAGTTTATCATAAAAATCATTCCTTAAAATTTTAAATTATTTATGGAATTATTTTACCATGGGGATTCAGTTATGTTATTATTTCTTGGTCTGGTAACAAATAAATGTGTCTTATAAAAATAAATTCCTTGATCTGATAATCAATCGCTTAAAATTGTGTTTTTAATAGGATCTAAAAATAGTGGCAATAGTATCAGCCAATGGTAATGGGTTTTACAACTATAACTTCTTTGTTTCTCCCCATTTTTTCATTATTAGTCTAATATGACACCACCAATGAATTTAGAAATAACTCATCAGAGGAATTATAAAATAAAAATCACAATAAAATAGAACACAATATAATTTCAATTACAATACACCCACTATCTCGTTACAAACCCAACATAAAACTATTCCTTCTTATGAACATGGTAATAGTGAAAGGGGTGAATGGGAACTCAATCCTACCCATGGATATGAGAATGGAATAGGGGAATGGATGAGAGACAAAATAAATGAAAATAAAAGTAAAAACGCCTATTGAACTCATGGGAGGAATTAATCAACATATTGGAAACATATTCCCCTAGAAAAAAGTATCTTGTAACTCATAGGGAAACCTCTATATTTATAGAAAAATATATTACACAGTGTGTACTATAAATTACATGGTTTTTACTCAATTAAAATTATTTTTTGTGGGTTTTCTAACCGATGGGTGGCCATCCCTTCCACCCTTTTACTTCTGGCACATTGGTTGTTAGTATATGAGAGTACACTATGTGTTCTACCAACATACATGGCATGTATCTTCATTTTCATCCACCAACCAATTCTAAAAATGATATAAAAATTGTGTTTAAGGGACACATAGTGTGTCTATCTTGATAGGAAACCTAGGTGTACACTCCTGCAAGTTGAGTTGTGTGAATGAAGAGTACAAGGTGTGTGCTTAGAAACTACATGTCGTATAAGTTATTCCTTTTCTTAGAAACCTTTCAAATTCATGCATTCAACTTTGAAATCATGAAAATTGGCTATAAATACAAAAATAAAGTATCAAATCCAAAAATGAGAATTTATATAGTATAATTCATCTTTCATTTAATATAATATATATAGAATAATATATAAAAATCGGGCATATCAGCAATTCCTTCTCGAAAACTCTAGAATACATCATAACCTTTAAAAACAACTATATCCTATACGTTTCTAGTTCTTTATGACTTTATAGTCTATTTTAGATGTTACTCCAATAGTCTTTTCAACAAACACAACCTAAAAATATGCAAATGGGTTTTTTATAAAATTAAACCTATTATTTAAGTCTCAACTTTTAAATCATTACTATTAGTGCATATGGACCTTTTTTACCTATAAAAACTAGGAATATCATAGGAAAACACTCTTTTCATGTATTAGTTGATGATTACACTCGATATACCTGGTTTTATTTTCTTTATCTTAAATTAGAAGCACTCTTGGTTTTTAAAAGGTTTTCTACTTTGTTTAAAATGACAAAAACCTACATATTTCCAATATCCAAATTAATCATGAAGGAAAGTTTATGAATTATTATTTTAAAAAAAATTATAGTGAAAAAATAATTATGGTATTTTTTTATCACCAATAACACCGTAATATAATGATATAGTTGAAATAAGAATTATAAAATTTCCATAAATTCCCTAGTTTGTTGTGTGAATATTTCATTTATAAAAAATTTTGTGTTTAATCCATTAGTACATCCCGTTACACTATAAATTTAGTTTTACTTCACCTGATTTTAAACAAAACACTCTATAAATTATGGAATGGAAGGAAAGAAAAAATTTATTACTTCAGAATTTTCATATTCAAGGTGTTCAAATTGAATACTAAATATCAACTTCATAAATTTGATCTGAAATGTGATGAAGGTATTTTTTTTATTTGTTACATTAGAATTAACGTGTTTTCAATGGACATAAAAATATCATTAAATAAATATTAAATTTCATGTTTAATGAAATCGATCCTTATAAAAATTTAAAACATCCATATTATTAATATAATATGGATTGTGTTTTTTAAAAGCACTCTATTTTACTTTTGGAAGTTGAATGGCATGCGCAAATGACTATCATTCTAGAAGAAATCCTAGCTAAAAATACTCATCTAGTAGATGAGGAAAAACCTTCCTTTTTCTAAGAAACTATGTGATATTAAGGAATCATCCCAATTATAATATCATTGGAAATGTAGATCAACTGGTTAGAACTATAAGTTCTGTACAAAATTAATGTGATTATCCTTTTTTCATATCTTAATTTGAATCTAAATCAGTAGATAATGCCTTGGGTGATAATAGTTGGATAATTGTTGGGTAAGAAGAGTTTAATCCATTCAAAAAAAAGTTTTTTACTTTGGTGTAACATTCTAGTGACGTAAAAGTTATAAGAGTTAAATGGGTCTTCAAAAATAAGTGTGATGAAGATGGAACCATAGTTCAGAATAAGTCCAGGATCTTTGATAAGGGTTATAATTAGTAAGAGTTATTAGGCTATGAATAAATACTTTCTCTAGTAACTAGAGGTGAACCTATTCATATTCTATTATTCGTCACTACTAATCTTAATTTTACACTATTTCAAATAGATATAAATAGTGTCCTCTTTAATGGTTAGTCTTTGGGGGAGGCTTATGTTGGACAACCTCTTAATTTTGAAGATATTAATTTTTTAGAAACATGTCTTTAAACTAAGAAATATTACTGACTTAATCAAGACCTAATATCCCAATATGATAAATTATCTTGATTTTTACTTTAAAATTAATTTTTTAATAGAACAAAATATCCTATTATTTTTATAAATAAATTTTTTAACAACACATTAATCAAATAAAACTCTGTTGATGAAATTATTTTTGTTTCTACATAAAAATACTTGTGCATAGTTTTTCCAAACTTAGGAAGAGTGAATTTTAGATGAGTATGATGGGTGGACTTAACTACTTTCTTGTCTTTTAAATAACTAAAGACTGGAAGGAACTATCTTAACTCATCATAATTATATCAGATATTTACTTAAATTTTTTTGTTTTGACAATGTTTCTAGTATAAGTATTCTAAAAGGTACCTTATTTAAACTTGATCTTGATGAATCTGAGAAACTGGTCGATTAAAAACTTTTTAGAGGTATGATTAGAAGTTTACTTTACTTAACATATAGTTGACTAGACATTATGAACTATGTGTACTTGTACTTTAGATTCTAAGATAATCTAAAAGAGTCTCATCTTAAGGCAGTCAAATGGATCTTTTATTACCATAAAAGAACTTAAAAATATGGACTATTTTATTCTTCTAGATCTATATTTGTTCTTAATATTTATTTAAAATATAGTTTCAGAGGTTGCAGAATGGATGGGAAGCATACTTCAAAATCATTTCATTTTCTTAGAAAAATTTTAGTTTCTAAGATCAATAAGAAGAAATATTTGGTTTTACTATCCACTGTTGAAGCTGAATATGTAGAATTTATAAGTTTTTTCACTCAATCATTGTGAATACAGTATACACTCACTACTTTTGGAATGAGTTTCACCTAGGCTTTGCTTCTCTTTGATAGTACCAGTGTTATTTCTTTGTCTAAAAATCTAAAAATTCATTCATGAGATAAACACATATATATAATACATCATTTCCTTCAAGATCACACACCAAAATGAGATATTGTTATCGAATTTCTGAAAAATAAACATCAGCTTGTTGATATATTTACAAAACATTTACATTTTGAAAAATTAAAATATATAACAAAAATATGGGTATAATCATTCTTAATTGGTCACTTTCTGCTTATTTTTTTTAAATTCTCCTAACATTGAAAATATCCTTAGGAAAGGGGTGGCATTATTTATTTTTATATAACTATGCCAAACTTTTTTGTGTAGTTATTTCATATATATTTTTTAAATTGAAGTTTTACGATTTATCTTCAAAATATTATAGAATTAAACCATATAGAAGTTTTTTATTTGATGTATTTATTGGTGGTTATATTCTATATGGTACTATTTAATTTGTGTTTTTATCTTTCATATCATCTCATAAAGACTCGTCACTATGCATTGATTTATTCTTACATAACCTTGTTATTTTAAATCCATTCTTAAAAATTTCATATTTTTTATGATATATTCTTATTTAATATTGCGAGTAATATTTTTTTTGTTTGAGATTATTATTATACATTGTCTACAAATAATATTTACTCTTAAATGGTGTCTCATTGTTCCATGAAGATTTTTTTTCTTATATTATTTATTCTTATTTGGTTTATTCTTACATGGTTTATTCTTATGAATTTTTTGCCCTTGTTATTAACTTTCTTATTAATTTTACTTAATTTTTTTCATATTAATTTGAAAATACTCTTGGGGGAGAAATTTTGGAAATTTTAAGGGGATAAATATTAGTAAATAAAGTATAAATAAAGTAAGTGGTAGGATCTTTAGAAGTGAGAAGATTTTTTTAAGGATTAGAGGTTGAATATGGTGGAGTAAGTTTCCTGAAACTTTGATGCTTGTATAAGGGGAGTATGTTTTTTGGAATGATGGTGAATTTTCTAATTTACTTTATTTCCTCTTAATTTTATTATTTATCCTGTTTTGTGATTATCAAGTGGGATACTAGTGAGTTATTTTCCTAAAATTACATCTTCCAAATTTTTTGTTTTGATAAATCAAAATACACTATTTATTTACTTGTACTTACTCGGTAGTTTTATTTTTTTTTATTTTTTTTATATATTATAACTTATGAATCACATGTTATTATGAGCTAATTATAAACCATGAATGTTTCAGAACATTGTAAATTCAACTAAATTATTTCAAAAAAAGATGGATTTGAACTTCAAATTCAGTTAGAGGTGATAGTCATACTTGAAGAAATCAGGATTTACCATTACAGATTTTGTTATACCAGCATTTATAAATTTATAATAAGGATTTGAGGAACATAGGATGATCATAAGCTAAGATATAAAGTTTGTTTCATTAAATATCTACACTATCTTGTTTCTTTGAGTGATTCCATTTTTATTCTTTTCCTGTGTGTTTCTTAAAGATTACATGTGTCAGGATTTTCATTATAAAAGATCTAATATTTTTAGTTATATTTGATTGCTTATATTTTTTCTGATTTATGAGATTCTAGGGATAGAAATCCATGATTTTGAACATCTATTTTGATGAAGTCCAGGGTTAGGACTTGCTGTCAATTGTGTTGATTGAAGAGGATCTCACTGATAGATCTTTATGCTTCTGATTTCTATCGAAGACATCTCGGGATAAGACTTGTTTCATCTAAATAATTTATATCAACAAAGTTCTAGGGTATCCGAATAAATATCCCTTACATCAGGGTACTAATCATCCTATATCTATGAATTAAATGTGAAGAGTTCCCTTGAATGGAAATACTTATATATTTTATAGGATTTTATAGATTTTCATCAGTAAGGCTATTTCATTAATTTTATTTTGTACTTTTTTTGTTTCATTAAGTTTTTTATCTCAGTTAAGTGTTAATTGAAGGAACTTGGGTCGCAAAGCAATATTGAAATATGTGAAATTTAAAATTTTATGTTTTGATTCATGTTAAAAACATATAATCCACTTAACCCCTTTCCCAAATTTCTAAAATAATCATGTGTAATTCAATTTAAGCATGAAAAATAAAATCAAATGAAATCTTAAATGGTACCACAATTGTTTGAAGTCACCAGAATAATTCTCTCACTATTGATGTTTCATGGATGTAAGACGCCAAAATAGATTCCCTATAGATCACCCATAAGTTCTCTACAATTCCATGATCATCGATCTATGTTTCTCATGTTCTATTTTGGGAAAACGAAGAGCTTTATGACATCCCTTCGATCGCTTGAAGAACACAGACTTGACCGAGAAATCAGGATTGATCCAACCTTGTTCTTCCTTCATAATATCTCTCTGATAACTTTATAGGATAGGATAATAGATATTCCCTCTCTAAATTAAATCAAATGGTGGATCTTTTTAGTTTAAGAGGATAAAATGAGCTTTTATATATTGGTTATACTTTACAAAATTTCACTTTGGTCTTTGGAAACTAATAGGCTTCCTTTTAGACTTTTGATAACATGTATGACTTAATAAAATTTTCATAAATGTCAAAAATATTTTATCACTCACTTGTAACACTATAAAATGTTATGTGATAAAATACGAACCATTAACTCACTCGTAAACTCTCCAAATAATTTTAACAAACCTTGAACATCCAATGTTCATTTGAAAAAATTTATTTTTATCATATTAACTTTTATGATCAAACAACTTGTTAATACCTTGAGAAATAAATTAAATCCTAATTATTCTAAACTTGAATAATATAATTGAATTAGTTTTAATTTTTATTATTTAAACTCAGATGTTCATCATCCGCCGCACATGGGCCCACTTCATCCTAAAATTCTATTCATTAGAATAGGTGGAACTTGTAGATACACTAAGTGTGTGACCCTCTATGTCCTTATCTCAATAGTAGTGAGTCCAAACCATATAATAAGAGTGGATTCTAGCAACCCATCATGTTCCCTAAGGAGATAAGGAATGTTATAGCTATGAATTTCTCATACAAACAATTATTGTGTAATATAATCTATTTATCTGGTGATATCTCATAAACCAGGATACACACTTGTGTCATCATCCTTTTATTTATTTATATATTTTGTGACCTTAATGCATGGACTTTACTTCTTATAACAAGGATATGTATTTATGAAGGTACTGCCATCATGGTCAACCTGGGCCCATGAGATATCTCTTCCTCAACACAGAAGTGACGAAATCTATCTTGATCATTCAACCAATTCCATACCACCAATGACACACCCAACACAAAATACCTCATTGTGATTTCATTATCATAGTTTTTTTCTTGCATCAAATTATATGGTCAAATGGAACACACTGATAATGATATCATGTTTAGAGACCAATATACGTGTTCATAGATAGGAACAACGAATGACACCCAAAACATGTGGTGTTCCTATTGGATATTCTATCCTCATGATCTCACTACTAGAGATCACCAAGTGAGAAATTTATGAGAATAAGTTTCAATGATTATGATCCCCCAACACCTGATATTCAAACATTATATGTGTCTTGTTATTATGATGTATATAGACCATAGGACATGTATATTTAAGATTATTATCATAGTATATTGAGGTTATCATTATAGTTGGGAACTGATATTACATTTGAATACAACATATACTATAAGCATATTACTATATAAATAGTGGATATAGAAAAATAAACACTATTATGGTAATAATTAATAATACACATGTATATATCAAATTTTATACATGTAATGTTAAAAACAGTAATGTACAAGTTGGTTATAAGGAACCCAATATTACAACACTCCCACTTGTACTAGAGTCAAATTGATAACCATCCTTGTCATCTCTCACATGATTAAGATCATGTTTCTGCTGAGATATGGATTTAGTCAGGGGCCTTCCTTGTTTCCACTACCTAGATATTCTTCTATGTGTTACCTCATCTCCTTGAGTAAAAATCCTCATGTGATGTAATCCCTGAGTATATCCCTTTTTCCACTCTTAACTTGACATATTAGATAGTACTAGTAATAGAATAATGATAAAACATTACTTACTAGGTGTGATTCCAAGAATTGGAACAAAATGGTGGGTATTTTATACTACTTCTTAACTGCCTCAAAAGCTGTAATGAACTCAGTATTTATAGATATGGATACCACAAGCTTGAATGATCTTTTATTTCTTATCACCTTATCCTAACTATGATTTTAGATCACAATTGTCTAAGGAATAATAGTTTGTGTCCCCTAAAAACTAGTATTCATTATTCTCCACTTACTAGGTACATATCCTTTGTACTTTTTCAAGTGTAATTGGATAGTTTTGATAGCATCCCTTTTAGTTCTCCTGGTTACAAGTGATATTTTACAACAATAAAGTATATATTTTCAATATTAATTCTTATACATGTCATGGAATATGTGATTTATCCATTAATAAAGCATATGAAATTAAAATCACTACATTAATCTCCTCCTATATCTGGTACATTTCTAGCTATAGAGATATGTGTCATGTGACATCAGTAACAATTCTCTCTCGAATTGTTCCAACATGTATTTTAATAATATGTCAGTATATGTACAATTGATTATTTCTAAGAAACCATTAGATATACCTCATTAAATCTCATTCCCTAGAACTCTGGTTTTTATATTAATTCAATCTCTATAGATTTATTTTTATCTTGGTCCTAATTAACTATAATACCAATAGTTTTTTTCATATGTTAAAAAACATATTTTACTTGGAAAACTATGGTGCTCCCACTAACCTATGGTAGACACATAGAAAATATTCATTCCAAATTAATATTCTATAATATAGTTGATTACTTTTATCTTGAATGAGATTTTATTAACTTGCACCCTTATTGGCATTCTCATATGTAACCATCCTTTTGTGGTTATGCCGTATAGACATCTTCCACGATTGGTGGTCTTGAAATCCAATGCTCAATTAAATAATCATAGAAATTATCTACGATATGTAAAATTATAATGGAATTAGGAATAAGGACTTGGTATTTCCAATCTAGCCTTATTGGCGCCACACTTGTACTATCCATGTGTAGTCTTTTTTGTAAAGTATTCAAATTAATAAGCCTCCTATACTTTGATACATGGAATCCATTATCGAATTTTAATTGTTCTTTTCAATCTTAGTTAATTATCATATACTTCTTACTCATACAAATTATTATTCTCAGTGAATAATTTATCACTAACTATGGTGAATATAAAACCATCACCATGGTTTTATCCTTCCTACATAGTATGTGTCTCTGGAAGATTTCTCTTCCACACCTCTTGTGGAACTTGTTCTTATGTTAACCATTTTTGCATCTCTATAATTGACTAAACCTAGGTTAATCTTTCTCCCACTATCTCAAATAGATATGTTCACCCCTTTATAAAAATATAGTCTATAAATTGACTATATCTTTTCTATCATAGGGATTTTTGTAATATCTTTAGAAAACATTAGGATGATTACTATAGATGCACATTGTGTTTTTTCTTGATGCAAGTTTGTTTATATCTTAACAAACTCTTTGCATCTAAACACATTTTCTTATGACATAAGAGATTTTAATAATACTATAACTCATATGATATCTATTTTTCATGATAGTTGACATATGGTTATGGTATTACATCATTATTTGAAAATAATTCCTTTCAAAATGGAAGTATCAGTATTGCATGAGTTTTAACATTGATACTCCTTTCACTTACATCATAACTCTGATTTATATAATGAAATGTGTATTTAAGAATTGATTAACACTGCATTTTTTGATAAATGTTAATATGTAATACTCATCATCAATCCTCTTCATTATCATCATAGCTTTGATGTGTATAAGGTAATGTGTGTTTAGGAATAACTCAATGCTGCATTATATTGATTGATGAATTCTTGGTCAAGATATTCTTTGGAGGACTAGCCTAAAGCCTCTCATATTTTCTGACTAGGAATATATCATACTTCATTTTCACATTCCTTAAACACTTAAAGGAATATTATTAAGTATATTTACCACTAGATTAACCTTATAATAGTTTATTCTCTCTAGCTAAACTAGTTCTAAAAGATTGGTGGCTTACCTTTATTTCTAAAGGTTTTTTTGTCCAAAACTAAGTTCATTAGTTTGTCGATAGTACCTATAGTATTTGACTATGAAGATTCTAAAACCATAACGGGTATATCCTTAGAAACTATTTATTTTATCTGGAAAAATTATTTTCTTGCCACAAATGGGTATATTAGTCTTACATTTTATATTCATCATGTATTGCCAATAATTCATGTATCACTGAACTATGACTTGAGTATTCGGCACTAAAAAACATTCATTTAAAAACTAGAACAATGAATCATTTTTTCCAATGGACACATGAGATTAATGTTTTGGGGATACTCTAAATGTTCAACTTGAATCAGTAAACTTGGAAATATAGAAGTTGTGTAATTCTCACCATTGATTGAGGAAACACCTTTTCTTAGATACTTATAAAACACACCTTAATTCATGTAATGTTTCTTTACTTACTTTTTTACTATATATAAATTCACATATATGGAAAGAATATTGTATTTAATACCAAATAAGTAAAACTAAAACATTACTTATAATTGATAAATATTCCTGAAGAAGAAATGATTACTTATTTATTCAATTTAGTTTATTGCATTTAAACTTCTATATATATATTTTTTGATATGTAAAGAAAATAATCTCATGTTTAATACTGCTTTTCGTTGAATGACATTGCAAAGGTTCCTTTATCATGATACTTTCTATTGGAATTTTCACCATTTCTTCCAACATATTCACCATAAAAACAAATGATTGAATTTTATTTATGTTTTTATTTCTTATAAAACCTTACCTAGAAGGTAATAAAGTTTTTTATCCATACTATTCATTTTTTAATATTAAAAAAACTAGAGAAATGGGTGAAATTATATTAGGATGGGATTTATTGAAATATCATAATCCACCTTTCAATTTACATAAAACCAGTCTAATCATCATCCATTCATATCTTTGTTCACTTTCTCCTCACAATATTCTTAGAAATTAGACAACATGTAAAATAATATATATCTTGATGTTATATCCACAACTCAAATCAAACATTGATGATAGAATTATGAAATAACCATAATAATACATGAGTCTTCTATAAGTATTTTTACACCTTTTCTTCCTAAGGTAACTTAACAGGTATTAGGGACACCAACACCTTGAATTTCTGATATTGTAGTACTTTTCAAAAGTTTTTATAATACTCTTTGAAATTCATGTTGGATAGGACATTTACGTTTTCCATTATTTATCACAATGTACATGTGGTATTGTTTTTCATTTTCTAAAAAATAAAATACAGTAGATTATACTTTTATCTTGATTACCATTAGACATTTTCGAATTATTAATTTTAAATGTCTCCTGCTATTTTATCAAATTCTAGGAACCATCTATACTAAAATCGGAATACTCTATTACTTGAGTATTATAGTGGCAAGGATCCTTGAACCTCTCCTCATAGTCTACATGTTATAGCTATGCCACTACTCGAATAGTCCAAGGTAGGAATCTAACTATACAACCGTGTTAACTCATGGTTCCTTGATTTATTGAGTGTAATACCATATCATGAAAATAAGTACCTTGAATTAGTCAAAACTTTGCCTCTAAAGTGATAACAAGTTAGCTATGGCTAATCCTTACATAAAAATTTAGTTAAGTCGACCTACCACTCTCATAATAACACCATGAAAGTAAGAGGTACCTTCAATTATGCCATGATAAGAACCCCAAACTCCCTGTTTTGTTCAAATTTGAATGATGAAAGGTGGTTAGGACTTAATATTTCTTTGAGGGGTTTTGTTAATTTTATATCGAAAAATCTAATCCTTTCCTATTTAACATTCTTGTTTTCTGTGATCATGCTCACAACTTAACCATGCTTTCAAATATAAAACATTCACCACACATGTTCATTTTATCTTTGCATGTTTTTTATTATTATACTATGTGATCATGCATAATAAATATACATTCACAAAATAATAAACCATGAATATGATAAAATAAATAAATAATTATGTGATCATGAGATGTTAACTATTGGTTAATCCATAAAATTAATAGTGGATTAACCGAGACCCTAAGAGAATCCCTTAAGTCAATACCTAACTTGAATTGCAGCACCTATAACTCCTATGTATTCCACTTGTTTGATCTACGCTGGATCTCAACTCGAATCGCATTGCCACGAACTCCTCTGATATTTACAATGTATACTCACACGCAGGTGATGGGAACTCAGGATGAGAAATTACATTTTTAGAACTTAAATGTTGACATGTGGGCCCTTATACAAATTAAAAATGGAGGGACGATGCACAGATTATCAAAATAAAATAATTATTAAATTTTGTAAAACTTAAATGAAATAGTTAAATTAAATAAATAATAAACCAAACATGCATGGGTCAGTCTCAACTAATGATTAGTCAAAATGAAAGTATATTGCATAAGAAAAATTAAATTTTCTAAAATTCAACTCGAGGATATTTTTAATGTGTTAACTTGAATTTAAATAATTTAAATTAATTATCAATACATCCCATGGAATCTGAAATAATTTTATTAAATACTAGAAAATTAAATTTAATTTATGAAATTTTATTTATAATTTTTCAGATCTATTAGGACCTAAAGAAGATCCCTAAAAATTAATTTAGGACTAATGAGAGGTTAAATGGTTCAAGACGGTTGAACCCAGACCGAATTGGTCCAGCTCAAGATGGGGTATCCATTTAAAGGACAAAAAATATATATATAATATAAAATAATAATAAGATTCTAATGAAATATTTTCCCCTAATATATGTATATATATATATATATATTAATCAAGCTTCCATGAGATGATTTAAATAATCATTCAAGGGAAGATTTTTCAATTAATTAAACAAGATTCCAAGAGAAGCTTTAAATGAGATTCCATGGGAAGCATTATCCTTTTAATTAAATAATCTTCCATGAGAAGATTTAAACTAGATTCCATAGGAATGTTTATCCATTTAATTAAAGAATATTCCATGAGAAGCTTTAAACTGGATTCCATGGGATGTTTTTTAATTTTAATTAAAAAATATTCCATGGAAAGCTTTATACTACCTTCAAAGAAAAGATTTAACTGTTTAATTAAAAAAGATTCTATGAGAATATTTAAACTAGCTTCCAAGGGAAGCTTTATTTATTTAATTAAACAAGATTATCCAGAAAGATTGTATTGTCAAAGAACTACCCCAACCAACTTTCAGTAAATATGGTTACAATGCAATGTGCTTACATCATGCTCCATCTAAATATTCATCACAATGGTTTCCATAAAAATTGAAGAAAAATAATAAAACTTTAATTTTCATAGAAACCTTCATGCAAAACTCATTGATCTTCGATCAGGCATATCTTGGTGATACGAACTCATATCAACATGCCTTCGGTTTTTTTGGGACCATATCAAAACTCTATTTCTTAATCATAGAAAATTTAATCGAAATTTCTATGTTTTCAACTTAGATAATTACATTTCTTATCTGATATAATTGAAGGAACCCGGGGCACAGTGGAAGCATGAAAGAGGAGGAATTTAAAATATTGGGTTTGGATTCATTTTTAAAAAATAGAATCCATTTAACCCATTTCCCATATTTATAGAATGATCATGTGTAATTCAATTTAAACATGAAAAATAATTTCAAATGAAATCTTAAATGGTACATCATTTGTTCAAAGTCTCTGGTTTTATTCACTCACTGTTGATATGTTATGGATATAAGATTTTAAACTAGACACCCTATAATCATCCACATGTCCACTACAATTATAAGATCATTGATCTACATTTCTCGGGTGTTATCTTTGTAAATCAAATATCTTTACAATGTCTATTCAATCACCTGAAGAACGCGAACTCGATCGAGAAAGCAGGATCGATCTGACTGTGTTCTTCCTTTAGAACCTCTCTCTAATAACTTGATAGGAGAGGATAAGAGATATTCCCTCTCTAAATTAGTTAAAATGGTGTATATTTTTAATTCAAGAGGCTAAAATGATCTTTCATACTTAGGTTATAATTTCCAAAATTGCACTTTGGTCTCAGGAATGTAATAGCCTTCACTTTAGACTTATGCACACATGTATGATTTAATAAACTAGTCATAAATGTCACAAATATTTTATCACTAATTTTTAACACTATAAAATGTTATGTGATAGAATAAGAACCATTAACTCATCCTATATTCTCTCTAAATAATTTAACAAACCTTAAACATCCAATGTTTGTTCAAAAATTTTAAATTTTTCTCATATTCAATTTTATGATCAAAAAAATTGTGAATAACTTGAGAAATAAATTCAATACTAATTATTCTAAACTTGAATAATATAATTGAATTAGTTTTAATTTCAATCAGTTAAACTCATATGTTCATCGGCCCCCGCACATGGGTCCCACTTCATTATAAACTCTTGTTCATTAGAATAGGTGGAACTTGTGGATACACTAAGTGTGTGGCCCTCTAAGTCCTTATCTCAAAATCTGTGATTCCAAACCATAGACTAAGAGTGGATTCTAGAAACCCATCACAGACCCTAAGGAGATAAAATATTTCATAGCTATGACTTCCTCCTATGAACACTTACTGTGTAGTATAATCTCTATGTCTAGTGATATCTCATAAATAAGGATTCACACTTGTGTCATTATCCTTTTATTGCTTTATATATTTCACGACCTTACTGGATTGACTTACCTTCTTATACCATGGATATGGATTTATGAAGGTACTGACATCTTGGTCAACTTGGGCCCATGAGATATCTCTTCCTCAACACAAAAGTGACAAAATATATCTTGATCATTAAACCAATGCAATACCACCAATGACGCACCAAACAAAAACTACTTCACCATGATTTCATTATCATGGTTTTCTCCTTTCATAAAAGTATGCAATACAATGGAATAAATAGATAATGATATCAAGTTTAGAGACTAATACACATGTTCATAGATATGAACAACCAATGACACCAGAAACATGTGGTGTTCCCATTGGTGGGTTTGTCCTCATGATATCAATACTAGATATCACCAAGTTCAAAATTCATGAGAATAAGTCTTGATGCTTTTGATCCCCCAGCACCTGATTTTCAGACATCATATGTTTCATGTCAGTATGATGTATCTAGACCATAGTACGTATATATTTAAGATTATTGTCATAGTATCTTGAGGTTCTCATTATAGTCAGGAACTGCTATAACCTTTTGATATGACACATAATCTAAGGATGTTACCATGTAAATAGTGGATGCAGAAATATCAACACTATTATAGTAATAACTAAAAATACACATGTATATATCAAACTGTATACATTTAATGGTAATCAAAAGTACTGTTCAAGTTGGGTCTAGGGAATCCGCTATTACAACATTAACTTTTGATTTGTTTAACTTTCATTACTTTTATCATATTTTTTACTTTGATTAGTCTGGAACTTGTAAATTCCTAACTATATAATTTTTAGAGTGGAAAAATTGTAAAATTTACTAACAAATAGGGGGCCTCTCCATCAATTCCATTTATGAAAAAAAATACAAAAAAAAATTTGAATATTAAACACTAAGTAAGAACATTTAGGATTTTATGTCTCTTATTAGGACCAAGTTAAATTTAAGAACCTGGATAAATAGGGTTAATCTGGGTTCCCAACAAATTAAAACTTTTTTTATTTTAATTCCCTTTCCCATATAAATATTATTCCCTCATAAATTACTCATCTAAATATATAAAATATTGAGAGAGGTTATTCTATTTAATCCTCCAGAAATTGTGAATTTATTTCCTTTTAAATATCCACATTTTTCATTATTTAAATATTAATTAAAATATATACTTAATTATCAAATTAACACTCCATTAAAACTGACATTTAAGTATCTGAATTATTCCTATAATTATTGTGATGTCCTTTCACTCTGGACCATTTACCAATGCTTGCATCAACGGAATGTTGTAATAGCTCAGGTGTACCTCCTCATATGCCAGAGGCTGCTGACTATAACTATACCAACAGTGGAAAGAAAAAAAATCTCATACATCAATCAGAAAAAATATTGACCAAACATGTAGGCAAGTAAATACCATAATAAAAATAAACCATGTTTTAATAAATGAAACTATAAAGTACAAGTCAAGAAGACATACAAAAATATATGTAAAAAAAATCTCAAAAGACTAAAAACAAGATGGTAAAAACTCTTAAAATGGTTCTAAGTCCTATCATGATCCCAAAATCTCATGCTTCATTCTATAAGCACAAAAAAACCAAGTGTCGGGCCTCATAACAACATGTACCTGAAATTAAGTGGTGTCTACTCGAGTACCCTAGTGTCATGGAGGCCCAATCAAGGTGTTAGTATAACTTGGTAGGCCACCACCAATGATGTACCTAAATATAACTAGTTTGATAACAATTCACTCAGTAGTGATCAAGGTAAAAAATTATAAAACAACCATTAAAAATTTTAAACCTAAGTACATAAAACAAGCATCTAACTTAGGCTTTATAATGACACTCGAGAGCAGTACATACCTACTTTAGCCAGTGTTTGGGTGCCTCTAATCATGTCATGATGACCATTCCAACCCATATCCCACTAAGGGTAATATACCCATCCCCATCCAAACAAAAACCGTATGGGGTTCGAATTCACGTGGAGTCCATCAAGCACAACCAAAGTCCACCTAGGGGTCGTGTTCACCCTGGGTTTAAAGAGCACAACTGAAGTCCACATGGAGGATGTCTTCACCCTGGGTTTATTTAGCACAACTAAAGTGCAATTTTCTTTTCTTTAAAACAAAACCACCCCAATATTAATTTTTTTTTTCTTTAAAATAAAACCAAATCAAACCATGTTTACCCTTTCCATCAATAAAACATAACTCAAGACAAAACATAAGGGTCATACAATTTTCCATTTCAATAGTTTCACTAAAAAACATTTAATTATTTATTTAATATGAAATAAATTCATATAAAATCATAAAAGATCATTTAAAAACATAACAACCATGGTCCCCTTCATGAACCATTGGCATCCACTATTATTAGCAATCCATTTTTCCCAAGTATAAATGTAATATCACAAAATCTTAATTTGTTTAAAGGTCATAACTCTCCATTATAAACCATGAGTGTTTATTTCAAGTCCATTCAAATTTATCAATACAACCCAAATATACCATTTTTACATTTCATTTTAAGAGATTATATCACGTTTTGTAATTTTTTTCACCCAAATATCAATGATTGTGAATTTCCATTTCACAATCATTGATCTAACATAACTTCTTTCTTAACCACTTACAACATCATTTACTATCTCATGAATCCAAAAATATTTACAAACCACCATTCCCATCTAAAAATACCATTATATTTACACTTAAAATATTTAAATACACTAACTAAAAATCAGGTCACACAATTGGAATTTATCTCTTTATTGGTTTGAAGGATTTTTAATAGGGAATTTAACCAATATGGGACACAACTTCATTATTAAATTTAAAATAGGTTAATGCTTAATGATGTCAGCATGACCACACAATGCAAAATTTGAAAAACAAGAAATAATATGGGTTAATTAAAAGGGACCACCTACTTTAACCATATAGGATCCAACGCATCTGATACCAAGATTCGGTTCCACCTAAAATAGGAAAAAAAATAGAAGTGGAAAAAGACCCAGAAATGGGGTGTATTAGACAAAACTAATGAGGTATTTCCTTAAAAAGAAAGAAATGAAGAAAATATGTATGTTGAATTATATCCTTACCTTAAGCTCTCCAATGTCATGTATGGATGTCAACTTAGACAACATATGAGGGAGATCCTTCAAAACCACCAAGGAAGGAGAAGAGGGTTATTGGGGGATACTACTGAGAGAGTTGTGGAGGAAAATAATGATTGGGTGTTAAGGTAGTGTACCTAATGAAATTATCAATCTTCCCCCAATTAAAAATGGGCATGGGGGCTACCGTCTAGCCTATGGCACTGTCGCAATTCTGTCATAGGCATCATCTCCCCCTGAGCCATCTGAATGCTTCTACACCCACCCTAAACCCCCATTCAATGAATAAAAAAATTATTCATGGTGTATAAATCCTAAAAAAATTCTCAAACTCCAGTTCAAAATATGTCTTTCCAACTAATACTAGAAACTCAAATACATATAAAGTACAAACACTCATACCAACATGGATTTTTATAACCTACCCACCTTATAATTTCTCATACCCAAGTGGTAACTCTAAGAATCACCATGAGCATAATTAAAACAGCCTTGTCACTAAGAAAATGGGCTTCTCTTTCCACCCTCTTGACAGCATCCCAATTTGGAAACATTTTCATGAACACACAACCATCCACCTAAAACTCATGGGGTTGGCGATATCGATCCGCATATAACCTTTTACCACCTAGGATATCTTAATTCATTCTAAGATTATAATAATATGCTCTGAGGTCTCCTATACGAGACTTGGTTCCTCATGATGCTCACTCGCCAACCTCTCACTGGTTTTTATCGGGACAAACCATTCAAAACTAAACCCTCCATAAATAACATCACTATGCCATGTACCATAGCTTAAATCATTTTAACAAACTCCACCATTATATCCCAACTTTGATGACAATATTAAATTTTCATAACCACCAATTCTGAACCACACTGGCTGATGCCACTGGTTTATACTAGTCCACACTCACCCTGTTGTCTCATTAGGGTTAGCAGTATCACTCTTGATACTATTTATATCATAAGGTCTTGCTTCATTATTCACACCAACAGGTTTCCCCTGATCACAAAAATCCCATATACCTGGCCTATTTACCAATATGTTTCCTGATATTCACACCTAGTCATACCACCTAATCCTTATCTTATACATCATCTATCAGAAACCAATCATACTGACCTCATAAAAGATCAAATCAATAGATACCCATACCCAAAAAATCCCCTATTTCTATACCTAGCTCGATCATGTTCCTAAGATATTTCATAACCTTAACCTTCATTGGGTTGGTTTTGTCAACACGTCACTTCCAAAATATTCTATAAACTTACCAAAAAAGAGTATCACAATCTCACTCACCCAAAGTTGTATCCTAACCTTAGGAAATCCTTATCACCAATCAATGAGCATGATCCCACCCAATATTCTTCATTATCCATACATTGGAATCCTAGAACTGCACTTAAATTTTTTGGATGAGTACTCAACTCGAGACTCTATTAACATCACGGTGCCCCATACCACTACTTTCCAATTCTATCAACAACATTCATTGCATGCCTGATTCTAATGGTTCTAACTCAAGGTAAATACCTTATTTATAACCACATGACCCTCACGTTTAACCTCTTACAGACTTACCTAGACCCAATAGAAATAAAAAACACATCAGTTCCCAACTCACCATAGTTAAGGAACTTTCTTATTCTTTTTTCATCATGCTAATCCATTCGACGTTTCACAAGATCCAAAAATCACCACACCCCAAATAACTTTTCACCAAAATGATTCAACCCATCAATCATATGAGTTTATTATCATGACATACCCAAAGTCCTCATAAACCTAAGGTATTTTCATTTCCACTTACAAATATCTCATATAAAATATCTAACACACCCTTATGCATTACTTCACATGGAAACAACACTTAATAATACCTTAGAGCCACTCTAGCTCTAACTAGTGTACATCATAGCCTCAAGTGTCTACACCCTCTTACTAAAATTGATCAAACAAGGTTTTACCCACCTTTTTACACTATCATAACATATCCAAACACTCACCACACCCATTGGAAACCCACTAACTCTATTCTCACGAGTCAGGATAACTAAGGATTCTTAGACCCTTAATCAAAGCATTCAGACACCTCACAAGGTCCTCACCCCAACGGTATTCATGGATGGAAAACATAGTCCCCAAAATAACTTACCATATATTAGGATCATGAAAAAAAAACTATCACACACTTCTACCAGTTATTTTGACTTAGCCTCAAGGTCACATAACTTCCATAGCTCAATCTCTCTTTCTCATAGATTTCCCAAAAGGATGCCATTAACATGTCTTACATTCCCTCTGAAACTAGCCCCAAAACCTTAAGCATCAAGATCACCACCATAGAATCAGGCTTAGGTTGTATCGGCCCAACTACCACATAGGTTAGGAAAAACCGACTAACTTAGTAAAATGTAAAGTAGTTTATTTTCCCTTTTGTAGCAACATAAAATAGTTTATGTTATTATCCTAGAAACCCAACAAGAACACATCCCATCATCATTATTCTAAACCATCTGATTCGACCAACTCAATCTATAAACCATCCATGCTAGGATCACACACCTAATAACCCAATTGACCAATCTCACTACATGTGAAACCATCCATCTGAAAGCATCCCTCTTAGTGTTTCCTTTTTCCAACAAGCCTAGAGAAACTCTCTCATGCCAAGGCCACTACACAATTTCCCATAACCCGAGTGTCTCTCTAAAACCTAAAGCATATAACCATTAACTACTCTCCCAAGAATTGACCATATAGTATTACCATCATCCACCTCCACATAACTGCATAAGAAATCGACAAGGATAGGTATAGAAATGATATTGCCTTCCAAAACTAGTGTAGACATGGAAAACACCTCGAGGAATAAACATACCTTTCCTCAACCCCATCCAATGGCATCTAGATATACAGGTAAACATAGTCCCAAAATTCTTGAAGAGTCTCACCAACCACCATTTCACCCTAACTACACTTCTTGTGCATCGGTCTCACACATGCACATTCATGAACACTCTTTATAACCCAAGGTACCCACATTTCTAGGAAACCCACCCCTCTCAGGTTACCCTCAGTCATCTAAAATGTCAAATCACCACTATCCTAAGTCTCACCTAAAATTACACTATATTCTCACACATAGTCTTATAAACCAAGTTTCACATAGGCCACTATTCATAGAAAACTCTATCGATCCTATCTTGGGATAAAAAGCATCCAAAGTGAAAGACCAACCAACCACTCTAGGGTCTCACACATGGGTTCGAGATAAGTTTAATTTACCCACTCTCAGGTCAAGATCCACCCACATGGCTCATAAATAGTCACATCCCATCACAGATAAAGTTCACAATTCCAACTGAAGATACAACATACCAAGAAACCCATGTTCAAGCCCAAGAAAAGTCCAGAAGAAGCCTTGAATCTCTCTACCCTATACATATCACATCGCACAAGGGTCTCATGGTCATAGCTCAAGGATATCACATAAATAAAGCTCTCTCAACCCAACTAAGCATTAACAGGGTTAATACCAATCACCCTCTAATTACACTTCATATATATATAGTAATAATTATTCACTCTTTTACTTTTTTAGTTATCAATAACTATCTATAATAGGGACTCAGTTAAATGAAATTTCAATTAAAAGTTATAAAGGAAAACTCTTTATAAGTTGTACTTGGAATTTTATTTAGTTGTTTACATGTAAAAACCAAAACAAGTCATCCCATAATTTAATATTTCCATTTAATTTAACCAGAGCTTTTCACAGCTGAAGTTCAATTAAATAAGATGTCAATTACAAGTTATAGAAGAATACACTCTATGTTATTATAGGAATTTTATTTAGTTGATGCCTTATAATAATCAAACCAATATTTCACCTAACATATATTTTATCATTTTTAAGGGATCAATTATGTAATATTCCACTATACACGTATACAAAAACATCATATAAATGGTTTCAAACACTTTAAATAACTGAATCTGTCATAGTCCAGATAAATCGAGAATCAATCATAGGAAATCAAGAAAATAAAGTGAGAATCCTACATGCCTAATATGATGTATGATCAAAACATCTCTTTCCATATCAATTCAAGAGATAAAATATCATAAATCAATAACCTCACAATCAAGTGCATCACTCGAGGTGAAATCAGATCAACAGTAAAAGTAAATAACATGAACCTCAATCTCACCCTAGAAACATGGTCTTCTTTAGTACATGGGGTGTCCAGTCCTAGGAACAAGATCTATGCCTTGTTTTGAAACATTCATATTCTCATGTATACCAATATATAATTGTAAGACAAAAAAAACAACTCGGATACCACTTTGTAAGGCCCCACCTTCCCAAACCATTGACTGATGATCAGATCGAAAAAATGATATAATATATCAAGTATTCATACCTACATTCTAGAGGATACCAACTAGAAACTAAGTTATAAAGTGGTACAATAATAATACTATAATTCATGTTATAATATACTAATGGTGGAAATAAAACAAATCACACACATCAATTAGATAAAATGGTAACCAAACATGAAATAAAGTCTCAAACATAATATAAATAAACCATACTATGATAATTGAAAATATCTAGTACATTTCAGGCATATATACAACAACAAAAATCATAAATAACATCTCAAAAGACTAAAAACAAACCAGGAAAATCTCTAAAAATGGTTTTTAGTCCTAGATTTATCTCAACATCATGTTATCCACCCTAGTAGCCAAAACAAAATCAAGTGGAGAGCCTCTATCCAAACCATACTCTAAAATAAGTATAATATTATCAGTTACCCAAGTTTCGTGGTTCCTTGAGTAGGGATTGAGTATAACACAATAATCCACCACCAATGGCATCCTTAAATATAACCAGTCTAATAGAAGTTCACATGATAGTTCTCAAGGTAAAAAAGTACAAAACAACCATTAAAACATTTAAACCTAAAGGCATAAAAATACATCGAACCTAGGCTATGTGATGACACTCAGGAATGGTACATAACTAATTCTTCTAGTGTTTAAGTGTCTCAAAACATGTCATTGTGATCGTACAACCCATCTCCCACTAGGGGTAATATACCCATCTTCCGCTAGGGGTAATATTCCCATCTCCAAACAAAAAAACCACCTAGTGGATGAATTCACCTTAAGTCCATTTAGCGCAACCAAAGTCCACTCGGGGATATGTTCACTTTGGGTTTAACAAGCATAACTAAAGTCCACCTGGAGGTCATGTTCACCTAGATTTTAGTAATCACAACTAAAGTCCACTTTAATTTCCTTTAAAAAAGAACCATCCTAACAATCTATTTCTTTTTCTTTAAAATAAAACCAAATCAAACCATGTTTACCATTTTCATTAATAAACCACAACTCAAAATAAAACATAAGGTTCGCATAATTTTTCATTTCCATGGTTTCACTAAAAACAAAATTTCATTCTTTATTTAATATGAAATTACTTCATGTAAAATCATAAAGGATGATTTTAAAACATAACAACCATGGTCCCCTTCATGAACCATTGTCATACACTATTATTATCAATCCATTTTTTCAAGCATAAATTTAATATCAAAAACTATTTATTTGTTTAAAGGAATTAACTTTCTATTCTAGACCATGAGTATTTTTTTCATAATTCCATTATAATTTATTAATCCAACACTAATATACCATTTCTGCACTTAATTTTAACAGATTACATAATTTTTTGTAATTATATTCATCTAGATATTTAATATTTTGAATTTCCATTTCACAGTCATCAATCTAACATAATTTCCTTCTTAACCATTTAAAACATCATTTATTATCTCATGAATCTGACAATATTCTCAAACCACTATTCTCATCTCAAAAGAACATTAGAGTTACACTTACCATATTCAAATCCATTAACTACAATTAAGACAACACACTTGTAATCACTCTATTATTTGGTTTCAATGATTTCTAATAGATTATTTAACCAAGACTAGACAAAATTTCATTATAATATTTAAACTAGTTACATGTGCGGTGAATCCAGTGTGACCGCACAACGCACCACTTGAAAAAAAACAAGACTATTGTTTAATTAAAATGGATCACCAGCCTTAACTATAGAGGATTCCATATTTCTGATACCAAGATTTGGTTCCACCTAAAATGGGAGAAAATGTAGAAGAAAACAAAGGCCTGGAAAATTAGGCATATTAGACAAACCTAGTGAAGTAATTCTTAAGATAAAAAAATACACAAAGAAAAGATGAAGCTGGAGTCATATAAGCTCTCCAACATCGTATACACAATTCAATTCAAACAACGGATGAGATAGATCCTTCAAAACCACCATGTAAGGGGAAGAGAGTTTTTAGGCTACTACTGGGAAAGTGGGGGAGGAAAATCCCAAGTGGGGTGTTAAGAAGATGGATCTGTTGGAATTATCAGGCTTCTCCCTTTTAAAAATGGTTATGGGGGACACTAGCTAGTTGTTGGACCCCTACCATCTAGATTATTAATCCAACAGGACTTACTGGGATCCAATACATGCCATCATCTAACCAGTGGCACTACAGTAGTTCTGGTGCAGGCCTCATCTTTCCCAAAGCCCTCTAAATGCTTCTGTAACCACCCTGAACCCCCAATCCATGTCCAAAAATACATATTCAGGGTGTTCAAATCATTAGAATTCATTCACAAACTCGATTTCAAAAAATTTTCTACCTACTAATACCAAAAACATAAAATCACTATGAATACCAAACACTCAGGTTAATGTCACACAGCCTTTTCAAAACACAAAGTGAATCCTAAATATCCATCTTGCGCATGTTTAATGTTATATAGATTTCATAAAAACTAGTTAATGTTATAAACCCCTTATAAAAGCTATTTAATCTTACATATAACCTCAAAGTTTATGTTTTATCTTACATGAAACAATATTTTACCATAATTCACTTTAGCCTACTCTAAATACCTTTAAACCAACACCATATCCATATTAAAAAATAATATTCTTAAATAAATTAATCAAATAAAAATCAACCCATAGTTCTTCAATAAAGCTTCATTTGTTTCTTATAAACATTCATAAACTCTATAAAAAGATCCATCACTTCATCCAGATCCAAAATGATCAATAATTGGACATTTTTTATCTATATCAAGACAATTCTAAAGTTGATAGGATCGGATGTATTTTTATAGGAAATTTCCACGGTGGGAGGCATCATGGTTTAGAATTATCCATATTAAGCTAAATATTATGGTGAGAATCACCATTTATTGGGTGGTTAATCAAATTAGGAAACCATTTTTCCTCAAATTAGATAGACTTGGGTAAGATTTGTCTCAATAATTTAATGATAAAAATGAGTGATGGTGCATATTTCAGTAGTTCGAGCACCATATTTTTAAAGTTTCATTTATAGATAATGTTCCATGTTCATTGATAAAACATGTTGAGATAACCATATTTTAACGACCAATATAGGTCAAGAGATGCAATAATAAAACCACCAAGGCTTCTGAGAATGAGAAGTGTTATGATGGGGAGGTTTTAAGAATCTACATTTGTACAAGTCATGATTTTTAGGGGGATTTGAATTTTCAATTTGATGGGTGGTTCATTTGAAGAACAAGGACTTGAAATGGTATTCTGGGATTTTTAGTTCCAAGTAGATGTTTTGGATGTGGAATATGGATCAGGAGGTGAAATGGGATCTTAGGAGAGTAGTTGAGGAGACTTGTAGTAGTTGAGTCTACAACTGCAACCACCGGCTAGCTAGTGGGGATTTTAAAGAGGAATTTTTCCATTTTCCCCCTCTTTTTTTTAAATGGGCATCCATCCTCCACTCTTTTTTTAAAACGAAGATCATCCCCCCTTTATCTCCTTAAACCCCCCTTGTATTTAGAGTTTTTTTAGTAAGTTTCATCAATCTAAGGTGAGTCCTCACTTTTGATGGCCTCTCTTATCCTCCCCCTTCTCTGTTTCCACATTTCAGTTTTCTCCAAATTAGGTCCCTTAGAAGATTCCACCTAATCATTATATAATCTTCCCGATATGATAGAGCTTTCATACAACCTAGTTAGAGGACATCTTGAGACAACATTCATACTCCATCGTGCATCATTTTGATGAGGTACATCACCTTGATATATTTTATTAATCATTTACCTTATAGTGAATTAAATTGTCATTTGGATTGATTTCAAGTGTTGGGGATTTTTCTTAGATTGGGACTAGGGGTGTATGATGGGTTGCTTGAGTGTTGTTGGTAACGGTTCTAATGTGGTGAAAGTACCTAGGGATTTTTTCATCTATTATCACTTAACATTTCAAATTAAATTACAATTTTAAGTTTTTTAAAATGTTTAAATAATTAGTTATAAATGGTTTTTGTTTAATTATAGGAATTTCAATGTTAGTTAAGTGCTTGAGGTGCGATGTAGGTAAAGTGTGTGGTTTGGCAGCAACTGGTGTCCATGAATTAAAATTGAACAACTTCTCTAAAAAGGTAAGTGATCCTTGGAACTCACCATGTGGTTTTATTCATTTTGTTTATAGTAAATGTGATGTGTGGAATCACCAATGAGGAAATTCAATTGTTTTAATTAAATAAATTTTCCTTTTAAAATTAGATACATTTCTTAATATAAGATGACTTCCTTGGATTGAGAAAAGTTACAAGGACATTGGGGGCCTAGTGCACTAGTTGATGTCTCGGCCGTCGATGGTTGAGACCTTTATTATAAAAATATGTCTTGACACACTTGAACCCCCATGATTGATGTAAAGTGTATAGAAATAAATGTATGAATGTAGTTTCCCTAGAGTAGTATCCCATAACCACCACCTTTAGAGGTGCTTGATGACTTGGGATGTTTGGTCTAGAGTTTGTCCAAGTGTGAACCTTGAGTTGTCCTAATATCCTTTACACTGGTAGAGATGATCATGGGGTGAGTGATCTTTTTACCCTTCTGTGTTATGGTTATCCTAGGTGGATAGACCTTGGGAAGGTTGGTGAAGGGTCGAGTGTGCGATCCGACCTAGAGTGTCCATGGTTGTGAGATGGGATTTGAGCCATCTCTATAGACCATTTCCAATAGAGGTTATCTCTTAAGGCCAATTATGCTCAGTCATGTTATGAACCTACCATGACACATAATGTCCTCTATGTGAAGAATGTTCCCCGAGACTTATAAATTGGAGTGAGGACCCCAAGTACAGTACCTTTTCTAGGATGTGAGCAAAGGGATCCAAATAGGGTGCTTGTGTTATGTAGTGACCTAGAGAACCCCTTGTATGGTTTCATTGCTATGTTATGACTTAATGGACCCTAGTAGGTTCCCAAATGATATGATGACCTAGGAATGGGTAGTGATGGTCACGAGTGTCACCTTGGAACCCAGATCAGTGATTTTGGATCATTCAGGTGTTGTGATTTGAATCGTGCTCCTAGGATCCCAATCGTGGTTTGGATGATGGGTTAGGCATATGAACACTCATTTCAACGATATATACATATATATATATATATATATATATATATATCAATACTTGATATGGTATATGACCTCAAGGGGGTCTTGATTTTAAATAGAAAATTTTCTTGGAGAGTTTGTGATCCTTTGTGATGACTTAGACATACTCTAAGGGTCCGGTTGATTATACTAGTGAGGCTGACATAGATTTGGAGCTGAGAAATTATAGTGGTGTCGGGTGGGGAAGTGTTTCATGTTATCTTAATGGGAGATCCTGGCCTAATATCTATAGGAGGGCTACTATCTATCGAGATGTGTTTAATCCTACTATCTACCAAGAAAAGGAACAACTCACCGCGTGTTATCCCAGTGGGGGTCTTACAGTGGGGGCTCATGGCTTACTAGCTATCAGGGGCCTCCTATCTATCAAGTCATGGTCGATCAGGTATACTAGGGTGAGTTTATCCCTCAGGTCATTATCATTTTTATATCAGTTGGATAAATCCAATGGTTCATTATCATTTGTATGCGAGGATGGATAAAACCCTCGAATCATTATACTGGTTGGAGCGGTCACCATGACATGCTCAGATACATTCTAACACCTACCAAAGAATGTATGGTTGATCAAGAATTTGGTCTTGAGGATCGATGATGGTGGTTTTTTATATTTATGCAGTTATTTTTTTATTCCAACTGATCATGTCACATGAACATATCATTTAATTTATTGGATATGAATGGGATCGTGTTGGTGATGCCCTACTAAGTTATGTACTCACCCTACTTGGGTGGTCATTGCACTTGGGTACCCAGGAATCCCTCACTTGTTGCAATTCTAGGTTGATATGTGGTATGGTATAGCTTAATTGAGTTGGATTATCTATGATGAGATATTGAGATCTGGACGAGGTGAGTCTCAGGGAGTGTAGTAGAACCTCCTATATTTTTATGTTAGTCTTTGTTGTTTTTTCTTTGGTTTTTTTATATGTGTTCGGATTAATGGGTGGTATATCATGTATGTTGGCATGAATGTTCAAGTGTGTATGCAACATTTCATATACTATTGTGGATATGTTTACTATTTTTTTTTTCTCGGATGACTGGTGTGGATGATGTTTCGTTATTTTGTATATGATCATACACTCTAATACAGGGGGTATAGTCTCCTCACGGTACCACCCTAGACCCCTGCTGCTAGTCAGAAACCTATGAAATACGAGGAGGCACATCTGAATTCACATAGCACCACTGATCCTATTACTATTCACTATGAGTCGGGTTGGAATGTTATAGGATGGCACACACAATGTCACATAAAGTTTCACATTATAAACTACAGAAACCAAAATTCAGTTCCAGAGTAAAAAATAAGGGTATATTCAACTCTTCACATCATCGCTTGGCTAACCACATATATGAGCTAAGGTCGTATGACACCACCAACAACTCAATCCTAAAAATATGAAAACAATATATAATAATAGGGAGTGATTCAACTAATATATTTGGCAGGTTCCTCCTCTAACCTCATGCATCATCTGAATTGGCATAATAATGTCTTGGAAAATGATATAAATATATATGCATTAGTCTCCATTATTAGGTATAACAAAACAAATCAATAATTAATGTAATTTTTCAAGCTTCCTGATAGCTTACACAAATTAAAATTCTCTAGAAACATATGATACATATTTATATTATTGTAAAAGTAGGTGCCTAGACCCAAGACTATAATGAGAACCTCAAGATACTATGATGCTAATCTTGAAAAAGATCATATGGTCTGGATACATCATACTGATTGGACATAGTTGATGTTGGAAAATCATGTGTTGGGGGATCATAATCATTGAGACTTATTCTTGTGAAGTTCACACTTGGTGATCTCTTGTAGTGAGATCATGAGGACATGTTTGCCAATAAAAACACAACATGTTTTGGTTATCAATGGTCATTCTTATCTATAGACATGTGCATTGATCTTCTAACTTGAGAAAATTTCCAATGTGTGTCATTTGATCGCATACTTTGATGAAAGTAAAAAAACCATGATAATGAAATCCCAGAGAGGTAGCTTGTGTTGGGTATATCATTGGTGGTATGCATTGGTTAAATAGTCAAGAAAGGATTTGTAACTTCCAAGTTATGGAAGTAATATTCTTAATCCCAGTTGATCTAGATGGTACTACCTTCATAAGTCTTTGTCCAAAGTAGTCTAAAGGTAAATTCAACCAATTAGATCAAAAAATAATAAAGCAGTAAAAGGGAGATTACACAAGTGTATTTCCTTATTTATGAGATATTTAAAGGCAAAGAGATTATATTACACAGTACATGTTTGTAGGTTGGTTATCATTGTTATGATATTCCTTGCCTCTTTAGGGACCTTGAATGGGTTGTTATAATCCACTCTTGGTTTATGAATTTTATTCACTACTATCAAGATAAGGTCCTAGATGTTCACACACAATAGTGTATTCAAGAATCCTCCATATTCAGTTGAATAGGTATATCAGAAATGGTGGGACTCATCATGGACTCTAAGTGTGGTCCAAGTTATCAATCATTGATAAATAAAAAAATTCATATTATTCAAGTTAAGAATAATTGGGTTGAATTTATTAATTAAAAGTATTTTCAATTTAAGTAAATATGATGAATAATATTAATCAAATGAATATTATTTTAATATTCCAGGTTCGTTTAATATTAAGTGGGAATTACGAGTAGAGTGAATGACTTGGTTTTATCATATAATATTATATATATATATATATATATATATATTATAGGTATGTGATAAATTATAAAAAGTATTTATGGTTTAGTTTAGTTCATCATAATTATTATTTAGCAGATATTAAATTTTTGGGGGCCAGGAATCTGTACCAGGTATCTTGAATATCCACTATAAATAGAGAGTGTCTCTTGCACAATGATAACTATTCATTCAATTTTGAATGAGAGCCTCTCCCCTCCCTCTTTATGGAGAGAGAGTATCTCTCTTCAAGTGACAGTCCAATAATTCCTTCAAGCAGCGAAGGTAGAGGATCACGATGATCATCAGGATGTTAAACACATTATTGGATTGTCGTGCTAGCTCCCGAAATTTGATGATCGATGCTTCCACAAATTTTTAAATAATGTGTGGACGATATAGAGGAATTATTATTTGGATAATTCAAAAAAATATCTTCAGTGACAAGCAGATGTTGAGCGTGCCTTCATATCTGAAAAAGGTATTTTTTTGTTTATATTTGTATGCTATGTTTAATTTACACAAGATCCTCAGAATGTGTCGGGGCATGGATCATCAGCTAAGAAAAGTATTGTCATCCCTAAAAAGAAAAAAATTTAAATCTATGTTCCACTAGTTTTCACTATGACCCTGGTACCTTCAATTGGTATCAGAGGAATCACATAAATTATCTGATCTAAGAAAAAATTATTTTTCATTAGAATTAAGTAAAGGTTTTAATTTCGATCTCAGCAGTTCAGATCGCACGTCGATCTGATTTCTGGCAGCTAAGTTATAATCATATGATATATCTAATACTGATCAGTCATGGTATTTTAGGTATTAAATTTCAAAGAATATTTTTATATATTTATATATATAATTAAATATTTTTCAGTAGAGGAACTTGTTTCTACCAGTCAGGTGGTCGGAATATTTTTTTCCAGCTACCCAGTTTCTACAATACACAATTATGTAGAATAATTGAAATTATAAAATAATATTAATTATTATATTTTTTTCAAAAACCTAGTAATATGATTTAGAAAATTTTGTATAAAAAATCTTTTTTTGGAAGAAATACTTACATGGAGGGTGTTTTTCAGATGTGGAATTGTTGTCATAAACAAATAAAAGTTTTGTTTAACTTAAAGACAAAAAATTTAAGGGAAGTTAAGCTTCGTCAAGAAGATTTTCACCTAGCATCCCCACCTACCCCTACCTCTATTTCCCTGGTATCCTCTCCGTTGGTGGCCACTAGTGAGGTAGTTTTTGTTGGGTGTGTCGTTGGTGGCATGACATTAGTTGAATGGTCAAGAAAGGATTTTTCAATTCTGGGTTATAGAAGTAATATATCTCGGGTCATGTTGATAATGATGGTAGTACCTTCATAGGACTATGTTCATGGTAGTTGAGGTTAAATATATCTAGTTGGATCAACAAACAATAAAGCAAGAAAAGGGTGATGAAACGGATTTGGGTCCTACATTTTGAGATATTAAATACAAAAAGATTATATTACAAAGTACGTGTTTGTAGGTTGGTTGTCACTGCTGTGACAATACTTATCTCTTTAGGGGCCATGATGGGTTGATAGATCCTACTCTTGGTTTTTGAATAGTATTCACTACTATCTAGATAAGGTCCTAAAGGGTCACACACAATAGCGTATTCACGATTCTTCTCTATTTAGTTGAATAGTTATAATGGACATAGTGGGCACCACCACTGGGGTCTAGGATTTGTCTAAGGAGATACGATCACCAATGAAATAAATAAATTCATATTATTCAAGTTATAAATAATGGAAATGGAATTTATTTATTAAATGTATTTATAATTTTTAAAGTAAATACATAGAAAAAATATTATTTGAATGAATATTAAAATATTTATGGTTCATTTAATATTTGTGGTAGCCGTAAGTAGAGTTAATGACTCAATTATTATCACGTAATATATTTCTTATATTATAGGAAAGTTATAAGAATAATAAATAATACTTATGACTCATTTTAGTTGTAAAAATATTATTTATATAGCATGTTAATTATTTGGGGGTTGGGAGGCAATTCCGGGTAATTCATAAACACTCTATAAATATAAGAAGAGAGGAATTCACTAGGAACTATTCATGAGATTTCTCTCTCTTATTCTCTCTCCCAAAATCTAGAGAGATAATCTCTAGATATAGGATCTTGGATCAAGCTCTCTCCTAGACATCCCAAGAAAGGTGATGTGGTGATCGTCGGATCATCAAAGGCATCGTCGGAACTCCGTGCTAGCACTCGGATTTCGATGATCGGAACTCTTGTAGATTTTTGAAGCATGTGTGGATGATCTAGAAGAATTTGGGTTTGGATTTTTTGAGAAACAATTTCCAATGATGAGCAGATGATGTGTGTGTCTTCAGATCTAAACTAGGTATTTTATAGTTTGAATTTTGGGCTTAATCCCTTTCACACGGGATCCTAAAAATTTAATCGGGTAGTGATTCACCAATGTCGACAAGATCATGTCATTCGTCGGTGAAATTTTTTGAAATCCCATTTTTGGAGCTTCTTCTACGTGTCTAGCACCAGCACTTTCCTTTCCCATAATATCTTGGCATGGGCTTTGCCCAGTCTATTACGGGTCTGTGCAGGTTCGGAGTGACTCGTAATGGACCAAAGTGTGTTTTTTTCCTAGTCAATTATTTAAATTAATAAAAATTAATTAATTTAATTTTGAATTAAATTAAATTAATCAAAATATTAATTTGGTTTAAAATAATAATTTTAATACATGATAATTAAATTAATTTAATTTTGGTATTATATTAAATTAATTAATTGCTTTAATTTTTGGTATTAAAATTAAATTAATTATGAGATCAAATATAATTAAATTGTTTTAATTTAATTAATTCATTTAATTTAATTAAATTGTTTTAATTTAATTAATTCATTTAATTTAATTAAAATACCCTCTTACTTATTTTAATGCAATTTAATTTTATCATGCTTATAATTATACCAACCGGTTTTGATCACTTGACCCAACCAATGTATGTCTACATTTATTTAATTAATTATTTTAATTACATTAAATGGTTGTAATTAATTAATTAAGATGGTCTCCACATCATCTTTTATATTCGGTAAATTTGTATAAAGCCATGTACATCCAAATTCATATGATGTACATTAAACCCCTAGTCCCCCTTGCCTACACGTGAGTATTTTTGTACAATTTGAAAAAGATGGAAAACCATGTGGACCCCACCAAGACAAGGTGGTACACCATGATGAGGACAGTGTAAGACATAGACAATGCCATGTCGAGGCATAAATCCAGATGAGAAATAGACATACTGGATGAGGGTGATCTGCATCACGAGTTAAGCGACGACTCATGTATGATGCCCCTAGGTCATGATTGTTCCATTGAATTTAAATGAAACAACTAATATTAGATGTTCAAGACTAGTCGAATAGTAGATTTCCTTTTTTTATTTATTTATTATTTTATGAATTTTATAACAGTGGTAAAATACATAAAATAATAAATAATAAAATTCATAAAGAATCTATAACATCTTTCCCCTCCTCATTGGCTTGATTTGGGGAGGAAATGCAACTTGTCCTTAATAGACATTTCCAAGGTGCTAAAGGCTGGCAATAAATGTTGAGGGCTTCATGAACAGGTGGAATATTTTCCCTTAGAAAGGGAAACAACCAACTAAACATGGAATTACTAAAAACAACTACATAATGTGTAACATCGTGAGTTTTTAAAAGGATACAATATGTTTGATATCATACATAATACACCACATCGAACTTAAGCGAACAACTAAATATTATTATGTTACCTTATAACCTAGATTTTAAAATGAAGGGAATGAAAAATATAAATTTATCTATGAAAATATTGTTTACATATGTATTTAATTAATTCTATTGTGAAAATTTATTTATAAATTAAAATAAAACCCTTTTTAATTAAAACGAAATGTTTTTCTAAAAACAAATTTAAATACAAATAAGGGAGTTTAGAAAATAATAAAATCATTCTTTATGAATTTTTTTAATTAAATATATATTTAATATATTCAATTTAATGTTTAAAATTAATTATATATGTTTTATATACATGATATAAGAACAAATTCAATTTTTCATATAAAAGAAGTTTTTTCCAAAAAAAATAGAGTTTATCGCCTTTGGATGGAGAACCCATTTTAAATATGTTTTTTGACACTTTTATAAGTTATATTTGAAAAAAAAAACTTCTTTTTTGGAATCAGTAAATAAAAATTTACTTTGGTTGAATTTTTTGGTATTTTTCTGACTAAATTCATATTTTAATGAATAGTGAAAAATACTGCATTTTAAATCAAAACTACCTTTTTCACCTAACTTATTTATATAGTTAGATTATCCTTTTGAATGATTTTAAAGTATAATTATATTAAGTTTTTATAATTTAATCCAATTTTGTTCATTGGAATCAATTTCACATTGAAATTAGATATAAACGCATGTCTAACTTTTGATGGTTTTTTCTTTTTTTTTTAAACTTGTTTTCTCGTCTTGACAATAAGGATTAATTTTTAAATAATTTATACAAATTATTTGTTTTTAATTTGGAAAAACGGAATCCATATTTTTAATAAAAAGGTAAAAATTATTTAAATAGGTCCCTTTTATTTTTTGACATTATGAAAAGTAACTTTGGTAATAAATTTTATTACCACAGTTAAAGGTCAATCGGGTAATTAAATGTGAAAATAATATTATAATAATAAAAAACTATCCTAAAACATGTCCTAATTTAATTGGATGAGTTTATCCTAACAATGAGAATCCTTGGGTTGATTTTAGGACCACTTGAAGCCACTTGTATGACTTTAATTCTTTTATAATATAATATTCAGTGAATAGTTATTTTTATTACAAATTTGTTTTTAAAAAGTAAAGTATTTTAATATGGAGTTATATAGGTGATATATTAGATTATAAATATTAATTATAAATATATAAATATTAACTAAATAATGATAATTTATTTATAATTTTTTTAAAAAATAAATTATTAGAATTAATTATGACACAATGATGATTTAGTAATTTCTTAATTAATGAAAGAATCATATAAATAATTTATAAATATTAAAATAAATATTATTTGACATAATTTATTCCATTCAAATATTTTATGAATAATTTTGATATTTTTTAATGATTTAAAGGAGTTTTTTCAAACTTATCTTCGTGTTATGATATTTTTAAAAGTAAACTAATTAATAGAGAAAAAATTGAAATTATTTGTATTTTAAAATATAAAATATTTTATTAAATGATATTAAATTCCTAAAAATATAATAATTATCCAAATGGTTAAGATAATTCCAAATATATCATAAATAGAACTTTTTTGGTTGTTTTACATGTTATGGTAATTACATTATCCCACAAAATGTAAATAACATAATATCATGGTAAGATTAAAAAGGGTAACATAAGGATTAAATAAAAAAGATAGGGATTAAAAAATATTAAAAACTTGTCTAAAATTAATTTGATGATGGTAATTCGACCCAAAATCATCTTATATTCCAAATAAAGTTTTTTGAGAGCATTTGAAACCAAAATTGAATTTAAATTAATGTTATATTTTAAGAGTTTCCAAGGGTTCCCCTCCCCTCTTCTATAAAAAGGTATCCACTATTCTCTAATACACATACATAGAAATACTTTTTGTTCAGCCAATATCTACCCAAACCTCTACCTAGAATCCCTCCCCACGTTCTTGAGGAATTGTTTTAGGTAGAACACCCTCCTTAGAGGTGTTAAGGTATTCTTCAAAGGTAATCAACTGAAGAATAGGTATCATTTTTTAAGTGTTTCTATTTTATTTATTATTCCATGTCCTCTAAATCTTCTTATTATAATATTAAATAATAAATACAATATCATAAATATACTAATATTTTATTATGTTAATATCATCACCTAAATTCATCTCTAATTTCATCAAATGGGAAATGAACATTTTGTTCAGGTGTACGGTGGATTACCGCCTCGCGAACTGATATAGTTATTTTTTCATTATATTTTATCAAGAATGGTTATAATGATGGAATAAATGTTTATGTATGATATTAATTACATATTTATCATTGTAAAATAATAATATTTTAATTATGTTATTACCTTTCATGCACATAAAAATGATAATGTTGTTCATGGGTACGTGTGAACTATCACCTCCACGAAGTGATATGAATCGTTTTTATTCACCAAATCACTTGTATGATATATATATATAAGTATATTTAAATGATTTTTATGATAATAATATAATTATAATTCTATAAAGGTGAAATAATAATTACCTTATTTCCATAATGATAAATGAAAAATGGAAATGTTACTCATGCGTATGTACGGCCTACTGTCTCCATGATTGTAACGTTGTTCATTTTTTATGTATATATTTAATAAATGGATTTAAAAGTATAATATATATATATATATATATAATTTATTCTTATTTCATTAATATTATTCTAGATATGATGTACTTATGACCACATATACTATTAACATCATGCCAAATTCATTTTCAACTCAAGTACCGAATATCGACAAAACATCTTATATGAACTTAAATAATTATGTAATTTTTATAACATTGTAATAAGTGATATTAATGGAATAATAAAATTGAAAAAGTTTCTAAAGAAATTATAAATTAATCTAAGTTTATTATTCTGTAATATAATGATTTTACGTGATGAGTTGGACTCAATGTATGGGATTTCATCTCAATATTCTTTCATTGAGGCATTTCTTGATAATATGCACCTTTATTCCTTTATAAGGTATATATACAGTCACTATGACATTTCATATATATATTTTATCAATAATAATGTTATTTATTATTTTGGTAAATGTATTAATTCATGGGTATTAAGATTTAAATTTTCAAATTTGTATGGGAAACCTTGAACATTTAAAGATTTAATTATCAAATATTTTTTTCATGATATTAATTTACATATTTATTTATATGGATATAAAAATATTATACAATAAATTTTATGTCTATATTTAATTTCATTAAATGTTTTCAAAATGGAATCTTTTTATACAAATATTTTTACTTTCTTTACAAAACGACGAAAGGAATGTTTTTGTTTTAACATATACGGCAAAAACAACTTCTCTGCCACCATAACCATTATTTTATACTTGGATTCCTCTATAACCCTTAATGTTTTTAAAATAAAAAGAAATCCCCTATTCCTTTTTTTGGGTATTTTGGTATTAAAAATGGTTCTGAAAATGGATTGACTACTTCAATATCTTAAAATGATTTCTTGTCATTTCAAATGAAATTTTTTGATTGAAATGTTGATAATTGAAAAATTTATGTGTTATGATTATATAATGGTACATTGGACATTTGATAGGCGGTTACATGACAAACCAGAGATGGGTGGTTACATGATAAATCAAAGATAGGTGGTTCTGTGATAAACCAACAATTTGTGGTTACATTATAACCTCCAATGCATTGGGTATGGAAGTTTGTCATATGGCTATTCCATTTAGTTATAGGTGTGAAATTTGATTGTATGGTTATTCCATTTAAGTATGATTATGTCTTAAGTTACCTTTATATGTTATATGTTTCTTTTTATGGGTTTTATGGTAATATTTTGGTTACAAAAAGAGTAATCAATGAGCTTATATTCAGTGAAGAGTATTTACTACTTCTTAAAGGTGAAAAGTATTACTTTATGATAAAGTATCCATTGTTTAAATGTTTTTTTAATAATAACATTTTTTTTCTTCTTTATGTATCCCTTACTGACTTTTCTGCTCATTCCGAGTTATAAAATGTTTTTCATAGGTCTTAAGATTAGTAAGGATAATAAATATACCATGATGAAAGTATTGAATATGTGTCATGAAAAGAAATCATGTTTTATTTTAAAAGGGTTTCCTTTGTTGAAAAAAATATATACTGAGTATAAGTGTTCACTTGTAAAGTATGAGTTTACTATTTAAGAGTTTATCCTAATTATCTAAAACTCTAAAGTTAAAATTTTCTCAAATATTAATTTTAGTTCAAAAACACTAGAATTAGATATGTTTAAGGTCAAATTATTATAGTTGGTATCAGAGGATGGTTTGGACAACTTTTTATATTAATATGTTTTATTAAAAGTTAGGTATATCATCATGGGATTATAATTTTAAGGTTTATCATAAGTTCAATATCTTAGAAACCCTTTTTTAGGATTTATGTTTTTAAATATTAAGGTGACTAATGGTATTTTTGGATACATTCACCTTTAAGGAAATTATGGGTTATTAGTTTTTATGATTAAAACTGAGAGGTATGAAATAACCTTTGAGGTTAAAACATGTTATGGTTGTTTTTGAGGTCTTTATAATATTTTTTTTGAATGTTATAAAATTATATATTTTTTGAAAAAGTACAACACATAGACTGTGTGACAACCTTTCATGTCGCACAAGGCTATAGGAATTGAACCCACAACCAAAGTCTGGTGGGGATTTATCACCTACCATTATCCTACGTGATGTCTTTGGTTAGTATGACTTTTTATTATTAGTTAAAAGATTTTATGTAACAAGAATAAGTTGATTTTGGGAACTTAAATTTTATCAAATGGATATCATTAGTATAGGAAAATGGTTTGGGGATTAAGTGATAAATTTTATTTTGAAATATTTTCACTATTTTGGGAATTCTATATTCCTAAGTAAAATAGAATACTATGGGATTTTATTTGAGGAGTAATGGTAGAATTTTATTTGGAATAATCTTTGTTTTTATTGTGGACTTATGGGGATTTGGGTTATTTATAGAAATGATTAACCTGTCTTGGAGAATATGTGATTAGTTTAATTACTTTTTAGTATAAGACATTAATAGTGGTTGATGTTATTTGGGGATAAATGTTAAATTTATCTTTGAAGATAAGTTAATCGAATTCGTTTGAATTTTGGGTTTCAATATTAGTTTTTATTGTTTTGAGGAATTTTAAGGAATGTTATTTATTGAATGGTCTTTGTTGAACTTAGGATATTATTGTTAAATTTTGGAGATTAAAATTAGTCTTTATCCTTAGAAAGGATTATTATTTTTAGGGGAAATTACCTGATCTTTTACTAACCATTTTGGTTTTGGTTAATGTTTAAAGTTATAAGAAATAGATTGTTAATATTTTGTGGATTATGTGATTCTATAGAAGTTGATTCTAGTGTTTTATTCATGAAAAAATAAACTTTAATTCTAATCATTTAGAGAGAAAAAATATGATTTTATGGTGTAATTTTATTAGTTGATGAAACTGTACTTGTTAAGTAAGTATATTTCCTTATGTTCTTATTATAATTAGTAAAATAATTCCAAAAATTTATGAAAAGGATCTTATAAAAAAACATTATCTGTTTACTTTTCCTGTTATGAAATCAAAGACCATTTAACCCAACACAAGTTTGGGGTTTTTTTATTGTTAACTTTCTCCTAATCGTGTTTTATATCACTCTTCTTCGAAACTTGATGATTATTTTTCAATTCCATATCCATGTTTTCCTACATGGAACCCTAGGATGTGTTATCCCAAGTGACCTTTGTACTTCACTTTCTATCTTTTAAAGTGTAAGTTTTGATAATCCTTTTTCCAATGTGGAATTGCAATAAAGGTATTTTGAAGAGTCATGCCTTAGTTACCGAACCCAATTCAAATTGCAAGGACATAATTTTAAAAAGGGAGGATAATGTAACATCCTGAGTTTTTAAAATGATCCATTATGTTCGATAGCATACATAATACATCACATCGAACTTAAGTGAATAATTAAATATTATTATGATACCATATAACCAAGATGTTAAAATGACAGGAATGAATAATATTAATTGATTTATTAAAATATTATTTAAACATGTATTTAATTAATTATTTTTTGAAAAATTATTTATAAATGAAAATGAAACCCTTTTTAATAAAAATGAAATGTTTTTTTCTGAAAAACAATTTAAATGAAAATAAGTGAGTTTATAAAATAATAAAATCACTCTTTATAGATTTTATTAGTGAAATATATATGTAATATATTCAATGTAATTTTTAAAATTAATCTTATATGTTTTATATACATTATATAGGACATAAAAATTTACTTTGGTTGAATTTTTTGTATTTTTATAATTAAATTCATATTTTAATGAATAGTGAAAAATACTGCATTTTAATTAAGAACTGCTTTTTTCACCTCACTTATTTATATAGTTAGATTATAATTTTGAATGGTTTTAAAATATAATTATATTAAGTTTTTATCATTTAATCCAATTTTGGTCATTAGAAGTAATTTAACATTGAAATTAGATATAAATGCATGCCAATCTTTTGACGGTTTTTACTTTTTTTTTAACTCATTTTCTCATTTTGAAAATAGGGATTAATTTTTAAATAATATCTACAAATTATATGTTTTGAATTTGGAAAAATGGATTTCATATTTTTAATTTAAAGGTAAAAATTATTTAAATAGTTCCCTTTTATTTTTGGACATTATGAAATGTAACTTTGGTAATAAATTTTATTACCAGAGTTAAAGGTCGATCGGGTAATTAAATGTGAAAATAATATTATAATAATATAAAACTACCCTAAAACATGACCTAATTTAATTGGATGAGTTTATACTAACCATAATAATCCTTGGGTCTATTTTAGGACCACTTGAAGCCACTTGGATGACTTTAATGCTTTTATAATATTATATCTAGTGAATAGTCATTTTTGTTACACTTTTGTTTTTAAAAAATAAATTATTTTAATATGGAGTTATACAGGTGATCTATTCGATTATAAATAGTCATTAGAAATATAAAAATATTAAATACATCATGATAATTTATTTAAAAAATTTTAAAAATAAATTATTAGATTTAATTATGACACAATGATGATGTAGTAATTTCTTAATTAATGAAAGAATAAAATAAATGATTTATAAATATTAAAATAAATATTATTTGACATAATTTATTCCATTCACAATTTTTTTGGATAATTTTGATATTTTATTGATTATTTAAACTAGTTGTTTCAAAATTATCTTCATGTTATGATATTTTTGAAATTCAACTAATGAATAGAGACAAAATTGACACTATTGGTATTTTAAAATATAAAATATTTTATTAAATGATATTAAATTACTAAAAATATAATATTTATCCAAATTTTTAAGATAAGTCAAAATATTTCATAAATGAAACTATTTTTGGTTGTTTGACATTTTAGGGTAATTATATTAACCCACAAAGTGTAAATAACATAATATCACAGTAAGATTAAAAAGGGAAACATAAGGGTTAAATAAAAATGATAAGGGTTAAAAAAATATACAAAACCTGTCTAATTTTAATTGGATGGTGTTAATTCTACCCAATATCATATTATATTCTAAATAAATTATTTTTGTACCATTTGAAACCGAAATTGAATTTATATTAATTTAATATTTTAAAAGTTTCTAAGGGTTCCATCCCATCTCCGATAAAAAGGTATCCACTCTTCTCTAATACTAATACTTAGAAAGCATTTTTGTTCTGACACTTTCTGCCCAAACCTCTTCCTAGAATCCCTCCCCACGTTTTTGAGGCCTTAGTTTAGGCATAACACCCTCTTTAGAGGTTTTAAGGTGTTCTTCAAAGGCAATCAATCGAAGAAGATGTGTCATTTTTTTAAGTGTTTCTATTTTATTTCTTCTTCCACATCCTCTAAATATTATTCTTCGAATATGATATAATAAATACATTATCATAAATATACTAAGATTTTATTATGTTAATATAATCACCTAAATCCATCTCCAATTTCATCAAATGGGAAATGAACATTCTGTTGGTATGTACGGTGGATTACCGCCTCGCGAACCGATATAGTTAGTTTTTCATTACCATCTATCAATAGTAGTTATAATGATGGAATAAATGTTTATATAAGATATTAATTAAATATTTATCATTTTAAAATAATAATATTTCAATTATTTTCTTACCTTTCATGCACATAAAAATGATAGCATCATTCATGCGTGCATGTGAATTATCACCTCCACGAAGCGATGTGGTCATTTTTATTCACCACATAACTTGTATGATATATATATATATATATATAAATTATTGTTATTTTAAAAATATTATGATCATTATGTAAAGTTAAATTAATAATTACCTTATTTCTATAATGATAAATGAAAAATGGAAGTGTTACTCAAGCGTACGTACGGCTTACCGTCTCCATGATTGTAATGTTGTTCATTTTTCATGTCCATATTTAATGAATGGATTTAAAAGTATAATAGATATATAAAAGTTATTATTATTTCATTAATATTATTCTAGAGATGATGGACTTATTCCCACATGTATTATTGACATCAAGCAAAGTTCATTTTCAACTAAAGTACCGAATATCGAAAAAGCGTTTGATATGAACTTAAATAATCATGTAATTTTTATAACATGGTAATAAGTGATATAAAATAAATAATAAAATTGAAAAATGTTTTCAATAAATTATAAATTAACCTAGGTTTATTATTCAGTAATATAATGATTTTACGTGACAATTTGGACTCAATGTATGGGATTTCGTCTCAATCTCCTTTCATTGAGGCATTTCTTGATAATATGTACCTTTATTAATTTATAAGGTATATATATAGTCACTATGACATTTCATATCCATATTTTATATATAATAATGTTATTTATTATTTTTTTAAATGTATTAATTCATGTATATTAATATTTAAATGTTCAAAGCTGTATGGGACACCTTGAACGTCTAAAGATTTAATTATCAAATATTTTCTTCATGACATTAATTCACATATTTATTTATATGGATATAAAAAGATTATACAAGAAATTTTATGTCTATATTTAATTTCATTCAAAGTTTTTAAAATGGAATCTTTTTATACAAATATTTTTACTTTCTTTACAAAATGACAAAAGGAATGTTTTTTGTTTTAATGTATACGGCGACAATGAATTCTCTACTACCGTAACCATTACTTGATACTTGGATTCCTCTATAAGCCTTAATGTTTTTAAAATAAAAATAAACCCCTTATTCCTTTTTTTGGGTATTTTGGTATTGAAAACGGTTTTGAAAATGTATTGACTACTTCAATATCTTGAAATTATTTCTTGTTATTTAAAATGAAATTTTTTTATTGAAATGTTGATAATTGAAATTTTTTATGTGTTATGATTATATAATGGTACATTGGACATTTGACAGGTGGTTACACGATAAACCAGAGATGGTTGGTTACCTGATAAACCAAATATGGGTGGTTCGGTGATAAACCAAGGATGGGTGGTTAAGTTATAACCTCCAATTCATTGGGTATAGAAGTTGGTTGTATGGCTATTCCATTTAGTGATATGTGTGCAGGTCGATTATATCGTTATTCCATTTAAGTATGATTATGTCCTAAGTTACCTTTATATGTTATATGTTTCTTTTTATGGGTTTTATGGTAATATTTTGGTTAAAAAAAGGGTAATCAATGAGCTTATATTCAATGAAGATTATTTACTAATACTTAAAGGTTAAAAGTATTACTTTATGATAAATTATTCTGGTTTACATGTTTTTTCAAGATTAACAGTTTTCCTTCTTTATGTATCCCTTACTAACTTTTGTTCTCATCCAAAGTTATAAAATGTTTTTCAAAGGTCTTAATATTATTAAGGATTATAAATATGTTATGATGAAAGTATTGAAGATGTGTCTTGAAAAGAAACCATGTTTTATTTTCAAAGGGTTTCCTTTGGTGAAAAAAATGGATACTGAGTATAAGTGTCCACTTGTAAAGTATGAGTTTACTATGTAATATTTTATCCTAATTCACTAAAAAACTAAACTTAAATGTTGCTCGGATATTAATTTTAGTTCAAAAACACTATAATTAGATATGTTTAAGGTCGGGTCCTTATAGTTGGTATCAGAGGATGGTTTAGACAACTTTGGAGATTATGATGTTTTCTTAAGAGTTAGGTATATCATCATGGGTTTATAATTTTAAGGTTGATAATAAGTTCAATGTCTTAGAAACCCCTTTTGAGGCTTAATGTTCTGAAATATTAAGGTGACTAATGGTATTTTTGGAGACATTCACCTTTGAGTAAATTATGGGTTATTAGTTTTTAGAATGCAAAATGAGAGGTATTAAATAACCTTTGAGGTTAAAACATGTTATCGTTATTTTGAGGTCTTTATAATATTTTTAGTAATGTTATAAAATTATATAGTTTTTTAAAAAGGACAACACCCAGACTGTGTGACAATCTATCAGATCACACAAGGCTATAGGAATCGAACCCACAACCATAGTGAGATGGGGCTTTATCACCTACCACTAGCCTAGGGGATGTCTTTGGTTAATATGAATTATTATTTTTAGCTAAACGAGCTTATGTAATAAGAAGAATTTTATTTTTGGAACTTATGTTTTATCAAATGGATATCATTGTTATAGGAAAATGATTTTGGGATTGAATGATAAATGTTATTTTGAAAAATGTTCACTATTTTGGGAACCCTATATTCCTAAGGAAAATAGAATACTATGGGATTTTATTTTAGGAGTAATGGTTTAATTTTATTGTGGAAGAATCAATGTTTTTATTGTGTACTTATGGTGATTTGGGTTATTTATGGAAATAATTAACCTATCTTGGAAAATATGTGATTAGTTTAATTACTTTTTGGTATAAGACATTAAGAGTGGTTGATGTTATTTGGGGATAAATGTTAAAATTTATCTTGGAAGATAAGGTAATCAAATTCGTCTGAATTTTGGGTTTGAATCTTAGTTTGGATTATTTTGAGGAATTTTAAGGAATGTTATTTATTGAATGGTCTTTTTTGAAATTTGTATATTATTGTTAAATTTTGAAGATTAAAATTATTCCTTATCCTTATAAAGAATTATTATTTTTTGGGAAATTATCTGATCTTGTACTAACCATTTTGGTTTTGGTTAATGTTTAAAGGTATAATAAATATATAGTTAATATTATTTGGATTATGTGATTCTCTAGAAGATGATTCTAGTGTTTCATGCCTGAAAAACATGAATACTCATCGTTTAGAGAAAAAAAGATGAGTTTGTGGTGTAATTCAATTAGTTGATTAAACTGTACTTGTCAAGTAAGTATATTTCCTTATGTTCTTATTCTAATTAGTAAAATAATTCCATAACATGATGAAAAGGATCTTAGAAAAAAAAATTATCCATTTAATTTTCCTGTTATGAAATCAAAGACCATTTAACCCAACACAAGTTTTTGGTTTTTTATTGTTAACTTTCTTATAATCATGTTTTATATCACTATCCATCAGAAATTGATGGTTATTTTTCTCTTCCATATCAATGTTTTCCTACATGAAACCCTAGTATGTGTTATCCCAAGTGACCTTTTTACTTCACTTTCTATCTTTTAAAGTGTAAGTTTTGTTAATCCTTTTACGGATATGGGATTGCAATAAAGGTGTTTTGAAGAGTCATACCTTAGTTACTGAACCCAATTCAAATTGGAAGGACATAATTTACAAAAGGGGGGATAATATAACATCTCTATTTTTTAAAAGGATCCAATATATTCGATAGAATACATAATATGTCACATCTAACTTAAGTGAATAATTAAATATTATTATGTTTCCTTATAACCAAGCTGTTAAAATGACAGAAATGAACGGTATTAATTGATTTATGAAAATATTTTTTAAACATGTATTTATATAATTCTTTTGTGAAAAAATATTTATAAATGAAAATAAAACCCTTTTTAATTAAAAGGAAATTTTATTCTGAAAAACAATTTAAATGAAAATAAGTGAGTTTATAAAATAATAAAATCACTCTTTATAAATTTTATTAATGAAATATATATTTAATATACTCAATGTAATTTTTAAAATTAATCTTATATTTTTTATAGACATGATATAAGAACAAATTCAATTTTTTGGATAAAAGAAGTATTTTTCAAAAAAAATACATTTTTACCGTCTTTTGATGGAGAACCCATTTTAAATCTGGTTTTTGTTATTTTTATAGGTTCTATTTTAAAAAGTAAAATTCTTATTTGGAATCGGGACATAAAAATTTATTTTGGCTGAATTTTTGGTATTTTTATGATTAAATTCATATTTTAATGAATAGTGAAAAATATTGCATTTTAATTCAAAACTATTATTTCATCAAACTTATTTATATAGTTATATTATCCTTATGATTGGATTTAAAGTATAATTAGATTAATTTTTTATCATTTAATCCAATTTTGGTCATTGGAAGTAATTTCACATTGAAATTAGATATAAATGCATGCCAATCTTTTGATGTTTTTTACTTTTTTTTAAAAACTCATTTTCTCATTTTGACAATGGGGAATAATTTTTAATTAATTTATAGAAATTATGTGTTTTTAATTTGGAAAAAATGTTTCCATATTTTTAATTACAAGGTCCAAATTATAAAAAAGGGTCCCTTTTATTTTTGGACATTATGAATAGTAACTTTGATAATAAATTTTATTATCACGATTAAAGGTCAATAAGGTAATTAAAGGTAAAAATATATTATAATGATATAAAAATACCCTAACACATGTTATTATTTAATTGGATGAGTTTATCCTAAACATGATAATCTTTGGGTCTATTTTAGTGCCACTTGTATGACTTTAATGCTTTTATAATATTATATTCAATGAAAAGTCATTTTTGTTACACTTTTATTTTTAAAAAGTAAAGTAGTTTAATATGGATTTATACAAGGGATATCTTAAATTATAAATAGTAATTGGAAAGATAAAAATATTAACTACATCATCATAATTTATCTATAATTTTTAAAAAATAAATTATTAAATTCAATTATAACACAATGATGATGTAGTAATTTATTAATTAATGAAAGAATCAAATAAATGATTTTATAAATATCAAAATAAATATTATTTGACATAATTTATGTCATCCAAGAATTTTCTGGATAATTTTGACATTATTTTGATGATTTAAATGAGTTCATCTGAACTTATCTTTCTGTTGTGATATTTTTAAAATTCAAATTATACCAGAAAATCTCAGTCAGAGGCAAAGCCTCAAACCATTTATTAAGAAAGGAGAAGTCCAGTGAATAGAAAAACAAACAAGAGGTACCAATTATATGTCGTAAAAGTCATACCCATCTCCACACCCATTAAAATCCTCCGCAACGGTTGATTCTCATTCTGAGTTATTGCAGTGCTTCAGGATCTTCGCGTACTTCCTTTTGAGATTCAGTTTCTCCAAAGATATCAATTCCTGAGATGATTTATTGATAGAGGACCTAGTTGACACCAGATTTGGTAGATTAGAATAATCCTTCCTCGACCTTCTCTTAACTGGAAGAGGTTCCTCCTTTCTAGATTTCTTCTTCCCATCCTTGACAGCATCACTATAAGAGGGCTTGACCAAACAAATATGATTTTCTTTTTCACTCTCTGACACATCCCCCCATTTTCCAGTGATAAGTACAGCTTGGAAAGCAGCTTGGACCTGCTCATAACATCCATTATGGTCAATCATAGCCAAAAAATATGGGGTCTTCACAAAAGAATGACCATCATCCACCTCCTTCCCCAATCCATCCTCCATGGCAACCTATATGCTGTTGTTCTTCATTAGAGAGCTCCCCTCCACTTCATCATGATACAATTCCTGGAAATTATTGCATGTGTGAATTGTGATCTGCAAACCACCATCAGATTTCGGCTACACATTCTCTTGAATAGTCGTACAAAGAGGAATTCCATCATGCACTGGCCCTTCACCAGCTAAACTCAATGGAAACTCTCCCTCCTTCTTCTCAGCATCACTAGAATTTAATATCCTGCTGTCTTCGCCTACAGTACCCTGACTAAGTCGATTCCCACGATGCATTGAAACCCCTGAGGAATCAATCACTCCCGAACATCCTCTAAATCCATTACCAGGACCAGGACCAGTCACATCATTACTCAGGAGAAGATCTTGCTTCAACCTATCAAATACCATAGTCACAGATGGGTTATTGGGTTCCCTCTCCTGTTTTCCCAAAGATGAACCACCCAGCTCATCAGTATTGCCATGCTTGCCAGCATTTGTGTGTATCGGCCCCTGACCAGATATCCTACTAGGCTTCTTCATCATAGCATCTGACCTTCTGCTCCTTGCTCCACAAATACAATGACCAGCCATATGACCTAGGCAGCAACATATCGAGCAGTAGTCAACCCAATCTATAAAAGTCAAATAATGAATAGTGTAAAAATTGACACTTTATATTTTAAAATATAAAATTTTTTATTAAATGATATGAAATTTATAAAAATATTTTATTTGGAAAAATGGTTAGGATAAGTCCAAATATTTTATAAATGGAACTTTTTTGGTTTTTTTGACATATTATGGTAATTACACTAACCCTCAAAGTGTAAATAACATAATATCACAGTAAGATTAAAAAAGGTAAAATAAGGGTTAAACATAAAAGATAAGGATTAAAAAATATTCAAAACTTGTCTAATCTCAATTGTAAGATAGTTATTACACCCAAAATCATCTTATCTTCTAATTAAATTATTTTGGGACCATTTGGAACTAAAATTTAATTTATATTAATTTAATATTTTAAGAGTTTCCAAGGGTACCCCTCCCCTCTCCAATAAATAGGTACCCACTCTTCTATAATACTCACACTTCCAAATCCTTTTGGTTCATCCAAGATCTGAAAAAACCTCTTTCTATAATCCCTCCCCATGTTCTTGAGGCCTTATTTTAGGTATAACATGCTCTTTAGATGTGTTAAGGTGTTATTCAAAGGTGATCAACCGAAGAAGAGGTATCATTTTTTACGTGTTTCTGTTCTATTTATTCATCCACGTCCTCTAAATCTTATTCTTATAAGATGAAATAATAATAAAAATATCCTAAATATACTAAGATGTTATTTTGTTGATATCATCACTTAAATCCATCTCCAATTTCATTAAATAGGAAATGAACATTTCGTTCGTGTGTACGGAGGACTACCATCTCGCGAACTGATATAGTTCATTTTTATTTACCATATATAAAGAATAGTTATAATAATGGAATAAATGTTTATATATAATATTAATGATATATTTATCATTTTAAAATAATAATATTTCAATTTTTTTCTTACCTTCCATGCACATAAAAATGATAACGTCATTCATGCGTACGTGTGAACTATCACCTCCACGAAGTGATGTGAATCGTTTTCATTCACCAAATCAATTATATGATATATATATAAGTATATTTAAATTATTATTATGATAATAATATTATGATAATTCTTAAAAGGTAAAATAATAATAACCTTATTTCCATAGTGATAAATGAAAAATGGAAATATTACCTATACATACGTACGGCTTACCATCTCAATGACTGTAACATTGTTCATTTTTTATATCCATATTTAATGAATGGATTTAAAAGTATAATTGATATATAAAATTTATTATTATTTCTTGAATATTATTCTATATATTATGGAATCATGACCACATGGACTATTAACATCAAGCCAAGTTTGTTTTCGACTCAACTACTGAATATCGACAAAAATTCTGGTATGAACTTAAATAATTATGTAATTTTTATAACATGGTAATAAGTGATAAAAAAGGAATAATAAAATTTAAAAATTTATTCAAGAAATTAAAAATTAACCTATGTTTATTATTCAGTAATATAATGATTGTACGTGATGAGTCTGACTTAAATTATGGGATTTCATCTCAATATTTTTTTAATTAAGGCATTTCTTGATAATATGCACCTTTATTATTTTATAATGTGTATATACAGTCACTATGACAATTCATATCCATATTTTATCTATACTAATGTAATTTATTATTTTGGTTAATGTATTACTTTATGGATATTAAGATTTAAATGTTCAAAGTGGTATGTGACACCTTGAACGCTTAAAGATTTAATTATCAGATCTTTTCTTCTTGATATTAATTTACATATTTATTTGTGTGGATATAAAAGGATTATACAGGAAATTTTATGTCTATATTTAATTTCATTCAAATTTTTAAAATGAAGTATTTTTATACAAAGTGTTTTAATTTCTTTATAAAATTACAAAAGGAATGTTTCTTGTTTTAACGTATACCGCAACAACTTCTATGCCACCATAATTTTTATTTGATACTTGGATTCCTCTATAAGCCTTAATGTTTTTAAAAGGAAAAAAATATCTTATTCCTTTTTTGGGGTATTTTTCTATTGAAAATGGTTTTGAAAATGGATTTACTACTTCAATATCTTGAAATGATTTCTTGTGATTTAAAATGAAATTTTATGATTGAAATGTTGATAATTGAAATCTTTTATGTGTTATTATTATATAATGGTACTTGGAAATTTGATGGGTGGTTACGTGATAAACCAAAGATGAGTGGTTACGTGATAAACCAAAGATGGGTGGTTTCATGATAAATCAAGGACGGATGGTTACATTATAACCTCCAATGCATTGGGTATGGAAGTTGACAGTATGGCTATTACATTTAGTGATATGTATGGAACTCAACCATATTGTTATTCCATTTAAGTATGATTATGTCTCAAGTTACCTTTATATGTTGTATGTTTCTTTCTATAGGTTTTATGGTAATATTTTGGCTACAAAAATGGTAAGCAATGAGATTATATTAAGTGAATATTATTTACTACTTCTTAAAGGGAAAATTTGTTAATTTTATAGTAAAGTATTCGTGGTTTACATGTTTTTGTAAGACTAACAATTTTCCTTCTTTATGTATCCCTTACTAAGCTTTTTTGTTCATCCCAAGTTTTAAAATGTTTTTCACAGGTCTTAAGATTGGTAAGGAAAAAGAATATGCCATGATGAAAGTATTGAATATATGTCTTGAAAATAAATCATGTTTTATTGTAAAATGGTTTCCTTTGCTGGAAATAAAATGGATATTGAGTATAATTGTCCACTTGTAATGTATGAGTTTACTATCAAAGAGTTTTTACTAATTATCTAAAACTCTAAAATTAAAAGATCCTAAAATGTGAATTCTAGTTCAAAAATACAAGAATAAGATATATTTAAGGTTGGTTCCTTATATAATGAATGTTCACAATGTATTACAAACCAACCACATGAAAATGAAAATAATACAAAGCCATACCATTACAAAATCAGAGTACCAAGTGGAAGCCTAAAACAAAAAAACTCAAGACACCAATACAAGACACTGCATCCCAATGCCAAGCTCTATGATCCAAATCTACAGCTTCCCAAGCATCATGAATTACTACTATAAAAATGAGATGATTTTATTTTACTTGTGTCTCGGAATACAACATCTGCAAAAGCACACAAGTGACAAATAAGGGGGTGAGTAATAATACTCAGTAGGATTTCCCCAAATTACTTCCCTACTCGTGCCATTAGGATATGACAAGTTACCAAAATCATATAAAACAATTTATATAAAACCAATTAAATATTTTATCAATTTCCAACGATCCAAACACATCCTTACCAAAGAATTTTACCCAAATCAATACATTAAAAATTAAATCAATTAAACAAATCATTACCAATTTTTAATTTTAATTGGTCATAACCCATTTCATTTCATCTTTCCACATGTATATTTCAACCATACCCAAAATCTCACCACACGAGCTTGATGTTACCATTGGCGGTGTAACTTCACTTCTAACCCTGACCCCTTTTTATTGCGGTACATTCACGCCACATTCCAGTACTTTTTTTTGGTACTTCATACATACTATCCATCCCATACAACTCATGATTAAACAATTAATCTAGACATTAATTCCAAATAGCATATACCAAAATCATGCCAAATCATACTTACCAAATTAAATCAACTCTTCAAGCCACACAACATTTCAATAAAACAAAATTTTTATTGAAAATCTTTTTCACAATCCTCTTTCCAAAAATTATACCAAGAAACTAATTTTAAAATAAACATTTTAAAATCCAACAACAAGGAATATTACACAATGATATCATAAACCACCCAAAACCCATAAATCAACACCAAAGGGTTTCCACACAACCTTCACACATCAATTTCACAATAAATTTCAAGACAAAAAATTAATTTAAAACCAATTCAATCAAGTTATATCAAGAGGAGTCGAGATTAAAGCCACTACCTTTAGGGTTTTGGTGAAAATGACCAACGACACAAACGCTCACCAAATATGAGAGAAAAACCCAAAAAAAATTCCCTAGATCCCTTCCCCTAACATCAATAAGGCCAAATATAACCATTATTCGAAACCAAAACCCTATATCTACATGTGGTAGGAGTTGATCTAGGAAACTGAGAGATAAGGGGAAGTAGATCTAGGGGAAACCAATAAACAGCCAAGGAAGAAGACTTACCAGGGAAGAATCACCTTCAAAGAACTTTGAAAACCCTTCGAATCACTTCCAAAATGAGTGGGAGAGCCTCCCTAACCCTTGAGAAGAAGAAATACTGAGTTGGGTTTGAGTGGGAGAAGGAATGAGTGTTTTAGGGAAAATCTTGACCAAGCCTATTTTTTAAAAACCCCTTTTTTAAATTCAAGCATGGTTAACTTGAATGATTAGACAAACCATGCACTAATTGTGTGACTTCTACTATCCAAGTGGGTCCTTTCATGGTTGGACTACATAGTTAGACAAACCATGTGCCAACTGTGCAAAATCTCTCTATCCTATGGTGTACAATTTTTCTGGGGTGGCTGGACAGTTGGGAAATTGTGCGCCTAAACGGTGTTCCATCACTCTTTCCTTTACCTCAACTTTCATGGTTAACTGCAAGTGTTTCACGATTTTCACTAACTATTCTCAAATTGTGCTCCCTTAGAAAAGTCTCAAGACCTTCCCAAAAACCTTCCAAACTCTCCCAAACATTACCCCACCAATTTAGATGCATAAAAATGAATAAATTAGGGTTACATACCTCAAACTGAGGGGTGATACATTCTCCCCACCATTGACCTTTCTGTCCTTAGAAAGTAGAAAACCATAGCCTTCCTGAAATAGATTGGGCCATTACTCGGCCATTTCTTTCTCTCGTTCCCAAGTCTCTTCTTGAATCTGACCATGTTTCCAAAATAAACACACAAGATTGATTCTTTTACCTTGAAAGACCTTATCTTGTGTATCCACAATCTGCACTAGCACGTGCACCAACAAGGCATCTGTCTATAACTCAACATGATCCCATCGAATAACATGGTTAGGATATGTCTTATACTTCTTCAACTGAGATACATGAAATACATTATTCACTACACTGAACCATGGTGGCAAGGACAACCGATATTCCACCTCTATAACCCACTCAAGTATCTCAAAAGGCCCAGTATAACTTAGAAATAATTTGTCTTGCTTTCCAAAACAACGATTTCCAAGTCTAGGAGACATTCTGATAAATACAAGATTACCCACCTCGAATGACAACAGTCATCGATGGTGATCCACATAATATTTTTAAATACTATGAGTCATCTCCCTTCATTTCTTGATCAACCAAATATTCTCCATTATCTCTTGGAAAAGGCTCATCCCAACCATCGAAGTTTCACCCATTTTCACCCAACAAAGTGTAGAATGACATGGACATAAATACAATGATTCAAAAGGATCCATATGTATCGAGGCCTGATAACTATTATTATATGAGAATTACACCAATAGTTAGTTCTCCTCCTATGAGCCACCAAAATAAATTACACAACACCTTAACATATCTTATAATTTTTGTATCATCCTCTCATATTACACATCCGTCTGAGGATGATATTCCATGATCATAGTCAACTGAGTCCCAAGGGATTTTTTTAAGTATTTTCAAAAGAAATATGTGAACCTTGGATATATATATCTGATACAATTGAAACCAGGACACCATGCCTCTTTACCACCTCATGGGTATAGATTTTGGATAGATCCTCCACTGTATGAGATTCATGAATAAGGATGAAATGGGATGACATTGTGAGATCATCCGCTACCACCCATATGGAATCATGCTTCCAAACCGTTCTTGGGAGACCTGTAAAAAAATCCATAGTTATCTACTCACATTTCCATATAGGGATAAGTAAAGATTACAACATACCTACTGGTCACTGATGCTTTTCCTTGACTTTTTGAAAAGTTAAGAATCTCGATATGAACTCATCCACTTTTCTTTTTATACATTCCCACCAAAATTGTGCTTCAAATCCATATACATTTTCTGGATTCCAGGGTGAACATCACATATTGAATGATGGTATTCACTAAGAAGTTGTTCCTAACAAGCCACTAGTAAAACCATATGATTTTTAAAGCACAACATTGAATTCCCATCCAGTTTTCAGCTCTCTATGTTCTCCCCACCATTGAGTTTTGACCTCATATCCACACACTCTAAATCAGACATTTGTGCCTCTTTAACCAAACCAACAAAGTCAGTGATTAATGAAAATGGGAATAAAACCACTTCATCACCTTAGTATTCACATTAGAACTACATATTGGCTATGACTGACAACAACTGCCACTAATCTAAAGCTTATTTTTCTACCTAATCATGTGAATTTCTACTTAATGCATCCACTATCGAATTACCTTTACCCGGTGTGTGCATAAAGTCTAAGTAAAACATCTAGAGATACGTCATCCATCTCTTTTACCTCAAATTAAAATATATATATGAGAAAATATGTCTCAAAATCATATGATCAGTAAACACTATAAATTTTTCATTTAAGAGATAGTGGTTCCATGTTTTCAATGCATGCTTCATAGCTTCTAAATCCAAATCATATGTTGGGTAGTTATTTTTATGGAACCTCAAATGTTGTGATCCATACGCAAAAACATTATTACCTTTCATGAGAACAAACCCCAACCCTAATCTCGATGAATCACAATACACCACGTACCCTTTTCCTAGTTCTAGAAAAACAAATATCAGTGCTGATGTAAGGCGGCCCTTAAGCTCTTAAAAGGACATATGGAATTCCTCATTCCACTGAAATGGATATTATTTCTTATAAAAGGTATCATCAGTGAACTCAATCATGATAAGTCGTGAACAAAGTGTCAATAATACCCAGCCAGACCAAGGAATCTTTGTATCTCAAAGACAATATTTGGTAGTTTCCATGAAATTACAACCTCTATCTTTTCCGGATCCACTGAAACACCTTCCTTAGAAATAACATGGCCAAATAATTATACCTCTTGTATCCAAAAATCACACTTCAATAATTTAGCATACAACGGATGGCCTCCCAAGATACCCAACACTATTTTAAAGTGTTACCCATGCTCCTACTTTGTCTTGGAATACACTAATATATCATTGACGAACACCACCATGAAAGAATAGAGATATATATGAAATATTTGATTCATTAATTCCATGGAGACCTATGGTACATTTTTAAGACCAAACGACATTACTAGATATTCATAATGGCTATATATACTCTAGAAGGATGATTTTGGAATATCTTCCTTCTGCACCTAAAATTGATGATATACTAATCGAAAATCAATTTTGGAAAACCGCTAAGCAAACCTCAATTGATCAAATAGATCATCAATTCCTGGGAGTGGCTATCGATTATTTATCATAACTTATTAAATCTTATGATAATCAGAACACATCTAAAGATTTTTATCTTTATTTTTAATAAACAAGACTGGTGCTTCCCATAGAGATATGCTAGGTTGAATGAACCCTTTATTTTCTAGATCTTCCAATTGTACCTTCAATTCCATAAATTCTTCTAGTTCCATATGGTAATATGGAAGTGAGATTGAACTAGTCCTTGAAAGGATATCAATCACAAACTCCACTTATCTTATGGGTGGAAACCCTGAGAATTCTTTAAGAAAGACTTCCAGAAAATGATCAACAATTGCTGGAAAACTGCTTCTCCCAATATCTTCCATCGATGCTAATGAAAAATCCATTGACTGATAAAAGATCATCCCAATTTTTGGTTCCAAAAAGCTTGTTTCACTTAACTTTTCCTTTCTCTCCCCTCTAAAGAGATTCTCGACACCTTCCTTAGTCGTGAAACTAACCATTTGTGCATAACAGTTGATATGGGACATAAAAATAAACAACCAATTCATACCCTTGATTAGGTCATAAAAATACATCTCAAGCACTAATAAGTTCCATATCAACTCCACCCTTCCAATAGTTATATGACACACTCTACATTGAAAGGCTTGGCACTCTCTTTGACCGAGAGGAGTTTGAAGTTTCAAAACTAAAGGCATCATATCCACATTTAAACCCAACGGTGCAATAATACAGGAAGAAATGAAAGAATAAGACACACTTGTATCAAACAATGATTTGATCAAGGTATAATTCAAAATAATGATACCTCTCAAGGTGGATGGTCCACCTTGATCATCGATCAAAACCTACTCAACTCTAAAAACCTGCTTACTAGCCACACTTCTCTCTTTATTACCCTACTGAAACCGCCCCTGATGAGGTTTCATGGTATTCCTAGAATCACCATGATTAAAACTACTCTACAGATGAGGGGTATATTGCTACCATTTTACCATGGAAGCATAAGATGCTTGTGACCCCTAAGAAGTATCTCAGGCACATGACCTCGTAACCTTGTGAAATTAACACTGAAGATGCCCCATATAATTAGATTTATGGCATGCTTGATATTGTTTTGTACATTCTCACTTCATGTGTCTTAGAGAGCCACATTAGAAACATCTCAAATTACTCTTGGGCTTTAGAAAAAGATTCACTAATCCTGCCAACTGATTTTGAGTCATACCCCCACTTTGTAAATAAGTGTTCCTCTTTCACTTGCTTCCCGCATTAGAGTTCCCACTATTTCCAATGGGTATAAACATACCTCCTCCTTCTGTCACTCCCATGATATTGCTTTCATCCACTGTATCTCTATTTAGCATTTTTTGTATAATCTGTTATATAGAGCACTACAATCTTTGAACAGATTTCCTACCTCAAACCTGCTTAAAAAATGTGTGCCTTTATGGGTACACTAGTCGCAACCTTAGGTGAAAACCAGACTAAGTTCATAAACTTGGTTTCATATTCTATCACTGAAATATTCTCTTATTTCAATCTGAATAAATACATTGTTCAATTAATTTTGAACATGTGAGGGTAGAATTGTTTATTAAAAAATTCCTCAAAATCCTCTCATATGATACCTTGGTCCCCTTTACATCGACCACTAACTCCCACCACTGATGTGCAGGATCTTCTAACATATATGTTGTTAATTTTACTTTCAAATCTATTGGTGTGTCTAGGAAATTGAAGATTTTATTTACCCTATTGAGCCACACCTCCACTTTTTTATGTTTTGAATCACCCCAAAAGTGGTTAGATCCTATTTTTGAAACTAAACAAAATAATCCACATGATTTGATTCATCCTTTAGGTTCCCTTTATCTACTTCTTGAAAATATTTCACTATTCTTTGAACTAGATGCTACTTCACCTGGGGTTCAGGTGAAACCACATTTTCTATTGCTTCCTATGGTTGGTCTCTACGATGCCTACCTAGTGCCATTTCTATCAATACAAGAACCACCATAGGTTAATATCTCTAGAAACTGAAGGATTATAATTTCAAATTTTATTTCATTGAAACTATTACAACTATTCTTTCCAAATTTTAACATTTCTCATGTTCAATAATCATTTTAAAATCCATCATGTTTTCAAAAATCAACCCATATTCAAAATATCACAACCATTTTCTTTTCAAAATCACATTGCTGAAAATAATTTTTAGATTTTTTATAAATTAGAACATTCGTATCACAACATAAATCATTACTCCAAATGAGATATGAAATCCTAGTAGTAATCCATTTCTACAATTTATTTCATGTTCTTCTCATTTTCTAAACCCGTGATAATGAGATCAAACTTGTAGAAGTGTCTCCAAAAACTTATACACCCAACTCCTTGGTAACTTAAAGTTCAGAATAAAAAGGTTAGCTATGTATTTTTATGCTAAACATTTCAAGTTTCGACAATCCTACTCCTTGTTACCATCCCAACTCAAGGAATAAACTAATAATGAATGTCAAATCTAAGATCGACAACCGATGTCAAAGGAATAAACAAACTAACACCACTTGTAACATCTCACCCCTCCTAATTGGCTTGAGTCGATGAAAAAATGTTACTTGGCCTTAAGTGACATCCCCAAGGTGTCATAAGTTTGCAATAAATGTTGAGGGATTCATGAATAGGGGAGATTTCTCATATAAAAGGAGAAAACCAATCAAATAACTCATTACTAAATACAACTACATGATGGATGTCCACAATGTATTAAAAACCAATCACATGAAAAATAATAATAAAAAACCATACCATTACCAAACCAGAGTACCAAGAATAAGACTAAAACAAGAAAACTCAAGACACCATGATAAGACATTGTAGCCCCATGCCAAGATTCATGCTCTAACTCCACAACTGCCCAAGCATCATGAAGTTCCACTATAGAAATGAGATGTTTTGCTTTTACTTGTGTCTCAGGATACAACATCTTCCAAATCACCCATGTTCCAAAGCATGGGATGAGTAATAATAATCAGTACAATTTCCCCAAATGAATTCCCTACTCACTCCACTAGGATATAATAGGTTATCACCATCATATAAAACAATTTATATAAAAAAATTAAACAGTTTAGAAATTTCCAATGAGCCAAACACATCATCTCTGAATCATTTTACCCAAATCAACACATTAAAAAAGAGATAAATTAAATAAATTATTACCAATTTCCCATTTCAAGTGGGCATGACCCATTTCATTTTGCGCATCTATGTGTATATTTCAACCATACCCAAAATCTCACCACACAAGCTAGGTGTTATCATTGACAGTGGAACTTCACATCCAATATCATCCCCTTTTTATTTTGGTACATTCATACAACATTCCAAACCTTTTTTTGGTACTTCACACCCACTATCCATCCCATCCAACTCATGCTTAAACAATTAATCCAAACAATCACAAAAAATAGTATATACCAAAATCATGCCATGCCATACTTACTAAACCAAATCAACCCTTCAGCCACACAACATTTCAATAAAACAAAATGTTTATTGAAAATAATTTTCATAATCCTATTTTTAAAAATCAAACCAAGCAACCAATTTTAAAATCAACATTTTAAAATCCAACTGTAAGGCATATTACACAACGATATCATAAACCACCCAAAACCTATAAATAAACATCAAAGGGTTTTCACACAACCTTCATACATCAATTTCAAAATAAATTTCAAGAAAAATAATTAATTTAAAACCAAATAATTAAATTTCAATCAATGGGAGTCAAGTTTGAAGCCATGTACTTTTAGGGTTTTGGAAAAAATGACCAATGGCACAAATTCTCACCAAATCTGGGTGAAAACTACACAAAATCACCCTAGATCCCTTTCCCTGACATCAATAAGGCCAAATATAACCATTATTGGAAACCACAAACCTATATCTACATGATATAGGATTAGATCTAGAAACTTGAGAGATAAGGGGATATAGATCTAGAGGAAACCAAGAAACAACCAAGAGAGGAGACTTATCAGGGAAAAATCACCGTAAAAGAACCTTGAAAACCCTTTGAATCACTTCCAAAATGAGTGGGGGAACCTCCCTAACCCTTGAGAAGAAGAAATATCGATTGGGGTTCGAGTGGGAGAAGTAATGAGTGCTTTTGGTAAAATCACGACCAAGATCATTTTTTAAAACCCCTTTTTGAAAGCTGTGCATAGTTAGCTCGCACGATTTGACAAATTGTGCACTAACTGTGTGAATGTTACTGTCCAAGGGAGGCCATGAATGGTTGGACCACATGGTTAGACAAACCATGTACCAACTGTGCAGAATCTCTCTATCCCCTGGTGCACGGTTTTCCTAGGGAGGCTGGATGGTTTGGAAACCATGCATCTTAACTATGTGTTATCACCCTTACCTATACCTCAATTTTCATAGTTTCCTGCAAGTGTTTCATGGTTTTAACTAACTACGCTCAAACTTTGTTCCCTTATAAAATCCCTTGGACCTTCCTAAAAACCTTCCAAACTATCCCAAACATTATCCCACCACTTTAGACACATAAAAAGCATAAATAAGTGTTACATACCTTAAACCGGTGGAGCTATAGAAGTGGTGAATGTTTTTTCTATTAATTTTCAGTTGTGAGAACAAAAACATAGATGAAAAAGATTAATATAAATGGATTACATTAATTTAGAGAAAAACAAAAAAAACCTTCAAAGAAATATTAAGTCACAAAGGTCTTCTATCATTTTAATTTTAACACAACCAGGTGTTTGAGGTGCTCAGTCGGCCATAGCTGAGGGTGCCACTTACTACTGGGGAGTTCTTATGTGAATGATGAGTTGACTTAACTAAAATGGTAATAATTAATAGTCATAGATAACTTTATATCACTTTTGATTCAATCATTGCAAAAATAAAGGTATGATTTTAGAAGTTGGTACTTCATTCAACAGGTTAAGGAGTCGTGAGGTAATGTGGTTGGCTATCCAAAATTCTACCTTGAACTCTCCATGTAGTTTCACATCCATAGATTCTAGACTATGAGGGGAGGTTCAAGGATCCTTTCTATTATAATACTCAAGCGACAGAGTATTCCGATTCTAGTATAGAGGGTTTGTAGAATTTGATAAAATAGTAGAGACATTTAATGATATAATTAATCAATAATGTCTAAATCAATAATCAAGATAAAATTAAAAAAAAATCTAGAATTTAATTTTTGTAGAAAATGGAAATTAATACCACAAGAAACATAGGAATAAGTCATAGACGAAGTTAATTTCTAAACTAACATGAATTTACAAGTTTAGTACAGGTTCTTGGACACACTACTATGATTTAGGAAATTCAAGGTTCTAGAATCCCAATACCTGTTAAGCCGCCTCAAGAAGAGAGGGTGTAAAATTTCTTACAGTAGACTCATGTATAGATCAATTACATTGGATTTGTGTAAATATGAAAGACAGATCACAATATTCCAATTCATCCCACACTTAAACCCAATTAATCAAGTTTCTTTTAAGGTTAAAAAATGAAAAGGATGTATTAAATGCATCATTACCTTTTCAGAAAGGTTTTCCAAGTAAATAATATCTTAAGAAAAGTATAAATCTTTAATTATTATAGCATACAATTTGAAAGTAAAGTCAAAATGTCCAATGGAAAGTGTAACTCCAAAGTCACATTTAAATTTCTTTCAATTAAGAGGTTAGTTATTAAAAGGAAGGTTATTTTAATCGTATAACTTGAAATAAATTCTATTGAAGTTAAATTCAATGAACTGAATTAAAGAAGAAAGTTATCACATATTCTTCAGGTATATTCATCAATATAAAATGTAATGCTTCAGTCATGTTTCTTGGGTAATAAATACAATATGACTTTCACATATGTGTATTGAAATATAGTAATCAAGTAATAGAAACATTACAAGAAGTATGGTGTATTCTCTAAGAGGCTGAGAAAGGGGGATTCCTAAGAAAGTGGTGAGAAACACATAACTTATAATTTCCAAGTGAATGATTCTAGTTAAATAGGTTATTGAGTATAACCAAAAAAAATTATCTCATGTTTCCCTTAGAAACTATGAGATATTGTTTCAGGTTCATGAATGAATGTTGTTTGTGGTTCATCATACTCAACAAATAGTTCAGTGATACTTGAATCATTGGAAATGCGTGATGAATATAACATATAAGACTTATTTACTAATTTGTGGCAAGATAATTATTTTAAAATTAAAACTAAAAAGTGGGTGTCAATGAAACACCCAAATTTGTATTTAGACTCAATAGATATAAACTTCTAAGGTATTATCAATGTGTATACTTGTTTAGTTTGGAAAAATAAACCTTTATAAATAATGTTATGCCATAAATAATTCAGAATTAGTTTGCCAAGAGAGTGTTAACTATTCCAAGGGTAAGCTAGTGGTAAAAATATACTTCATAATATTTCTTTAAGTAAATAAGGAATGTGATAGTGAAGTATATTCATGGTCAAAAGATATAAGATACTTCAAGATGACATGTCAAAGAATATCTTAACCAAGCATTCATCAATCATGATAATATAGCATGAAGTAATTCCTAAATGCATATTACCATATCTGCATCGTGACGTTGATTTTTATAAGGAGGATCAATGATGATTCTTACATGTTAACATTGACCAATAAAATTTAGTGTGGATAAAATTTATAAACATTCATTTTATACATCAGAGTCATGATGTAAGTAGTAGTAATGTTGCAACTTGCAGAAACTTCCATTATATTTCAAGACATTCTTTGAAAATAATAGTGAAATCCCATAACTATATGCCAACTATAAATGAAATATGGATATCATGTGACTCATAGTATGATGGAAATTCATTATGTCATATGACATGTGTTTGGATGCAAAGAGTTTGTTAGGATATAAAAAACTTTCATTAAGCTAAACACATTTTGCATCTAAGTAATTATCCTAACGGTTTCTTATGATATTACATAAATTCCTAAGATAGAAATGTGCTAGTCAAGTGATAAAGTATATTTTTATAAAAGGGTTCATGTCTCTACTTGAGATATTGGGATCCAAATTGACATTGGAATATTTAATGCTAGTGATGCACAAATATTTGGAATAGGAATAGGTTCCACAAGTGTATGTGGAAGAGGGATATTCCAGAGACACATACTGCATAGGAAGGTTAAAACCATAGTGATGGTTTAATATTCACTACGGTCAGTGATACATTATTCAATGAGAATAATAATTCCTACAAGTAAACATTATATAGAAAATAGTTAATATTGACATGGTCAGTTAAAATTCAATAATGGATTCCATGTATCAAAGGGGCATATTACTTAGAATATTATAGTGGGTATTCAAGTATAATGATACATGGATGGTACAATAATGGTACTAATAAGGCTTGATTGTTTATACCAAGTCGTTCTGCCCAAAATCATTAAAATTTACTTGTCATATTTACTATCTTTGATCATTTTACTGAGTATTGGATGTCATGACCAGCATTCATGGAAGGTATCTATACGACACAACCAGAAAGGTATGGTCACATCACAAAATGCTAATCAAGGTTTCAAGTTACGAAAATACAATTTAGAATTGAAGTAATAAACAAGATCATATAATATTCATTTGGAATGAATCTTTAAAATGTGTATACTAGAGGATAGTGTAAGTGACATTTTTTTCCAAGTGAAATATGTTCAACAACATATGGAAAACAGATATTGGTCTTACAGTTAGTTAAGACTAGGATGAAAGTAATTATCTAATGATTGACTTAAAGTAGCAACCTAAGTTCTAGGGAACAAGATCTACTGAGTTAGATCTAATGATTGCTTGGACCTATTTAATCATACATATACTAACATGGTATTGAAAATTACAAGCTGGAATAATTCAAGAGAGAATTGTTACCAATGTCACATGGTATAAATCTCTCCAAGTAGACATGAAATGGAATAAGAGGATATCAAGGTAGTGAGTTGAGTTCCATATTCTTCAGTGATGGATCAATCACGAATTTCATGATATGTAAAAAAATTGATATTTTCAACATATACTTTAAAGTAGAAAGAAAATATCAGTTATATCTAGGATAACTACAAGTGAAGCAGTCAAAACTATCTGATTGTACTTGGACAAGTACAAAAGATATGCACATGGTATGTGGAGAGGAAATAATATTATTTTTTGTGGGACACGTACAAGTCTTACTTTGGATCAATTTGATATAGTATTGTAGTTAGGTAATGGTGTTGATAGAGACAATATCATAAATCCAATTGTAGGCATACCTATAAATACTAAGTATATTGTAGCTTCTGAGGCAACAAAGAATCAGTTATTAAATGCAATGATTTTTCCTAGTTCTTGGAATTTCACCTAGTAAAGTTTTATCATAATGATAATTATATTACTAGAACTAGCCAAGAGGTCCACTTTGGATAGTGAAAAAACTATTTTATACTTGAGGTATCCATATCTTGAGAAGTTTTACTCTAGGAGATGAGATCTCATATAGAAAAATAGCCATGTAGTAGAAACATGGAAGACCCAATAGCTAAAGTCGCTACTCAGTAGAAAAATGATCTTTATCATGTGAGTGTTAACAAGGTTCATTAGCAAGTTGTCTCTAGTAAAAGTGGGAGTGTTCTAAAAGTGGGTTCCCTAGAACCAACTTGAACAGTAATTTTGATTATCATATTGTGTATATAGATAGATATACATGATATATTCTTACCATTATAGTGCTGATATTTTTGTGTCCACTATTTAATAGTAATGTCAATATATTAATTATTGTATCAAAAGGTCATGGTAGATCTCATACTATAATGATAACCCTGAGATACTATGAAATTAATCTTGAACAAAGGTCATATGGTCTAGATACATCATTCTAACTGGACACAGTTGATGTTTGACTATTAGGTGTTGGGGGATCATAAGCATTGAGAATTCTCCTCATGAAGTTCACACTTGGTGATATCTAGTAGTGAGATCATGAGGACAGACCCACCAATAGGAAAACCACATGTTTTGGGTTTCATTGGTTGTTCCTATCTACAGACATGTGTATTAGTCTCCTGACTTGAAATCATTACCAGTGTGTTCCATTTAATCACATACATGTGTATTACTCTCCTGACTAATACACATGTGTCATTGGTTGTTCCTATCTACAGACATGTGTATTAGTCTCCTAACTTGGTGCAAGGAAAAAACCATGATAATAAAATCATGGAGAGGTAGCTTGTGTTGGGTACATCATTGGTTGTATGAAGTTGGTTGAATGGTCGAGAAATAATTTTTTTCTTCCAAGTTAAGGAGGAAATATATATCAGTCCTAGTTGATCAAGATGGTACTACCTTTATAAGTCTTTGGCCAAAGAATTCGAAAGGTAAATCCATCCAGTTTGATCAAAACATAATAAAGCAAGAAAATGGTGATGACACAAGTTTGCATACTGCTTTATGAGATATTTAAAGATAAATAGATTGTATTGCATAGTATGTGTTCAGAGGTTGGTTGTCGTTGCTATTACAATCCTTATCTCTTTAGGGGTCTTGACGAGTTGCTAGACTCCGCTCTTAGTTTGTGGATTTTATTCAATGTTATTGAGAAAAGGTTCTAGAGGGTCACACGCAATATCATATTCAAGAATCCATCCTATTTAGTTGAATAGGTATACCGAATATGGTGGGCCCCACCACAGGGTCTGAGTACCTTCAAAGTTATCGATCACTGATAAATAAATAAATTCATATTATCCAAATTGAGAATAATTGGGTTGAATTTATTTATTAAAATTATTTTCAAATTAAATAAATATGATGAATAATATTAATTGAACGAATATTATTTTAATATTCATGGTTCGTTTAATACTAAGCGAGAATTATGAGTTAAGTTAATGACTCAGTTTTATCATGTAATATATTTTATATATATTACAGGTATGTGATAAATTATAAATAATATTTATTGAATAGTTTAGTTCATTATAATTATTATTTAGTGGATGTTAAATTTCTGGGGGTCGAGGAACCCTATAGGTATCTTAAATATGCATTATAGATAGAGTGAGACTCTTGCACAATAAGAACTATTCATTCAGTTTTGAATGAGAACCTCTCTCTCCTCCCTCTTTATAGAGAGAGAGAGTATCTCTCACTCTCTTTGAGTGATGATTCAATAACACCTTCAAGAATTTAAGGAAGAGGATCATGGTGATTATTGGTATGTCAAAGACATCATCGGATTACCGCGCTAGCACCTGAAATTCGATAATCAATGCTTCCATGGATTTTTGAAATGCATGTGGACGATCTAGATGGATTATTCTTTGGATCCTTAGAGAGATGATTGTTGGTGAAAAGTAGATGTCGAGTGTGCCTTGATATCTAAAAAAAGGAATGTTTTTATTTTATGTTTTTGCGCTCTATTTAATTTATGATAGATATTTAAGTTGTATTGGGGATCAGATCATCATAGACAACAAGTCTCATCATCCCAATGATGAAAAATTTTTAAATCTCCAACCCACCAGCTTCTTTTGTGACCCTAGTACCTTCATATATAGCATACTCAACTGGAAATATACATGCATTCATGCATACATCTGTGTCTATATGTGTCAATAGAGCCCCCGCAAACCATTACTCTATCAATGAATCACCACATGTCCAATTCCTAACATCCTACTTATATTATTTATAACAAAAAACCACATCAATCGCATAATCACATCACCCTTATCATTGCACCATTTTAATTATCAATATCATCTCAATCTTCATTCCATTAACATCATCACATATTCAACAACATTTCATCACACCAAATAACATCTAGAGATAGGGGATAAGATATTCATTATCCAACCAATATTATCACATGATATGGACAAAAAATGATGGTTTTGTAACAAATGAAAAAATCATAACTTCAAATAACATAAAATATAAAATATAATACTATCATAACCAAAAATAATGTATAATAAATTATCATAAATCTTTGTATCATTGTTTATCAGATTCACCATCATCTTTCTACCATTCCATATATTTATAATCATCATATACTCATATGTCATAAATATCTCATGAGATGATTATCATCATAGAAATTATTATTCCATTTATTCATCAATAAAAGGAATTAATATTATACATAAATTATTACATTTTATAATCCCATCATATATAAAATTCCATAACATAGTGTGTAACATCTCACCCCTCCTCTTTGGTTTGAGTTGGGGTGGAATTACTAATTGGCCTTAAGAGATATCCCCAAGGTGCCAAAGGCTGGAAATAAATGTGAAGGGATTCATTTACAAATGGGGGATGATTTTCCCTTTGAAGATAGAACAACCCAACCAAACATTCCATAACAAAAAACACTATATGATGCATGATAGCAACATAAAACAACTCAATTTAATACCATTGATAATAAAACCAAACTAAAAAAAGTATCACAGTGGAAGACAACTAACATCAAAGTACACAGCGGAAGAAAAAATCAACAAAACTCAATGACAACTCACATAACTCCAAAGATCCAACATGCTTCATGATCCAACTCCACAAAATAGCCCAAGTATCACAATGCACCACTAAAGAAGTGTGATACTTTACCTTTGTATTTATCCTGATAAACAATATCAAAAAAATCATCAAAGTGTCAAAGAAGGGGTGAGAAATGAAACTTAGTAGGCTTCCCCAAATGACTTCCATACTCATGTCACTAGGATAGAACATTTTAGAACATTTATATAAAATAATTTATATAAAACATTTATATAAAACAATTTAAAACAGTTTATCACAAACCACATGTCACGAACCAACCCGGGTTGACCCTGAACTGGTCACCTGATCTGGTCCATGGCATGGCCCAAGAGGTGTTCTTGATCCTCCCGGGCTAGCAACAAGTGACAGGGCATCAATAGAGGACAATTGGGAAAGATTTCACCTAGTGAAAATAAATAAAGTAGTGGAAAGAAAATAGAAAAATGAAAGGTAAATAAACAACATGAAAATAAAGAATGACTAACAACAACTAACTAACCTGACCACGAACAAACCTCCTCACGACTCCGAGAGTCTCTCACCAATCCACAACCAACTCTCGCCCACAGTGAGCAAGCTCGAGTTAAACCTGCAATAGAAACTAAAAATAGGAAAACACTATAGGCAAGAGTATTAAAACTCAGTAGGCATGCCCAACAAACTATTCCCAATTCACTACCTTTAAATAAAGAATTTACCAATTTTAGGTTTGAACTATATTATACAAAATATGGGTTTCCACACACACACTTTCATTTATAAAATAAGTAACATTTCTTTTCCCTTTTTAATTTAAAAACAAGTTTAATGTTTGAAAGGAACAGGTGCATTTCATTTTAAAACATTTTTACAAACAATTTAGAAATCCAAATTCTTGTTGTTAGTCAAAAGGAAAACCACACACAACACACAACACACACTAAGGGCAATGGAAAAAAAGTGGCACACATGGGCCAGCAACCGAACTAGACCTCTCAATCATCCACCACATAAAAATAAGCACTAAAAGAAACATGGGTCGAACCTAGGAGCACGTGAACAATCCAGAACGTACCATACATGTGACTCATCCTGAAGGCTTGCCTACTCTTGATGACTTCATAACGCCCTAACGCCCGACCGTCGCCCTACCTGGCCTGGTTGAGGGGCCCAATCCAATAGCAATAATAATAAAACACCTCTCTAATATGGTTCACTAGCTAGTACATAATCAAAACTAGTGTGGCAATCATTCTCAGAAGATTCACTCATTATTCCAGGTTCTCATGTCAACACATATAATAAAAAGGGAAAGGGGTGAGTAAACAATGTAAATCAAGTAACTAGTTACGATGCACAAACATCACATGCAACTCACACAATTGAGGTACACAATAATACCACCCCTGAGTCACCCCAAAGAGAGTTTTCAAAATACCTCATTTCTTTAAAGTGCCAAACGGGCCTTAACTAACCACTCGACACCAAACTATTTTCAGAATAACCAACACATACCAACTCATTTCCAAAGAATCAAAGGAATACCACTTTTAATATCAAAACCATTTGAAACCTCATTTAAGAAATCCATTTTAGAAGGCCGAAACACATTTGAAACCCAATTCATTCTTTAAAAGAAACACAATTTACTTATAAAGGCCAACCGGGCATTCTATCAACACAAATGATGCACATTTAAAAGAAAACACTTTCAGGTAATTAAAAACAAGAGAGAACCACTATCCTTCACAATGAACATTTATTCTAAAACTAATTTTTTAATATTATTTACCATTAATATAAAATTTAATGAAATAATAAGAAATTGCTAAATTGTGAATATAAAAGCAAGTTCAATGGTGACCTACCTCAAATTGTAGCTTGAACACGACAATGCAACACCCCTCACATAGGTGCACAAGCACATGCAAGACAATGATCGCGGTAATGCGGGGTTACCCCGCCAACGTGCTGAAATAAATGTACAACAACAAAGGTACATAAACACATACTTTGTAATGACCCGAAATTTTGAATAAATCTTGTTTCCTAATTTTATGTGTTATTTTATTTTACTTTTTTATACTCAACAAAAATGTTTCATTGGATAAAATGAGTATAATTAAAATGATATTGTTGGTTTTTTACTGTTATATGACCATTGGTCAATATGACCACTGGAATCTAAATGTTTTTATTATTGTCTCTAAATACAAGTAATTTTGGTTAATTAATATAGAAAGAAGATTTGATGGCCTCACCCAGTAGTCTTGGACCGATCGAAGCCCATATAACAGAACTTGGGAAGGAGGTAGCACCACTGGGTTTTGCTCTGAACCAAACCCAAGATGAACTTCATCGTGTGAAGATAGAACGGGATCACCTTCGCGAGAAGTTCAAACTGATAGAAATTACTAATCGTGTGATGTTGGCCGAGCCTCCCTCAGATTCTCTCACCTTAGCACACCTTACACTTAGGTCCCATGCTGGTGTGATAAGGGGCTATGTAAGGAGACCATAACTGCCTTGTGTAATCCTTTGTTTTAAATAAAAATTGGGATTTCTTCTTATGAAGTTTATGAATTTTCAAATGTCTGGATAAATATAGTATGAATATTTTTGATGAATTTTCAAAAGGATATTTTAAAAAAATGTTTATGTAAACCTTAAATAATTTAAAATGTGTAATGATTTTCAAAAAATGGTCTTCTACAATTATGTCCAGTACGAAATTTAGAGTCTAATAAGATCAACTTGATTTTTGATGAATAGTAAATTATGAATAGTGATTTTATGATTAGGATTAGTAATGTGTCCAAATGGATTAGTAATCTCACTTAAAGAAAGTATTAATATAATCTAGGCACCTTGATTAAGTAATGTGATTCAATAAAATGGTTAAATAACGGTTTCATAAATTATTATTCAAGTATTAGTTTTTTTGGGTGAATAGTGTTTTTTAATTAAAAATTTAATTAAAAATATTTAGATAATTATTTTTATAAAACGGATTTCATTTTTGAACTCAGAGCACCGATATTATGCTATGGTAATTTTTGGGGTTTTTTCTGAAAAAAATGAATTTTCGGTGAATAGAATTTTTATTTAAAAATTAAATTAAAAATATTTAGAAAATTATTTTTATAAAATGGAGTTCATATTTTTAATTAGAGCATTGATATTTGGTTAAGGTGAAATTTTGGGATTATTCTGAGAAAGTTGAATTTTCGATGAATAGTGAAAATACGGTTTTTAAGTTACATGTGTTTAATGACATCATTAAATGATGTATTAAGTTTGTAATCAATATTTTAAAATTATGAATAGTGAGATAAGGTATTAGGTGTCCCAAGTGGCCAATACCATGGGAAAATACCATGGTCAAGCCCATGGTTTTTCCAAAACCACTAATGAGGTGTCCCTTTGCCATTAATGCCTTGTCCCCTCATTTTCCCTATAAATACCAAGCCCTCCTCTCATCCATTCGACTCCCCACTCTTAACCAACGAAGTTCTGGTCTCATTACCTCCCAAGGAGTCCTCCCAAGGTGCCCCCAAGCCCTCAAGGTCCCAACCTTTGAGGTTTAAGAGTTACATTTTAAGGTAAGGGATCTGACCTCTCTCTTTCTTCTCATGTAATCCTTTTTATGTCATTCCTTTTATGATCCATGTTCTTATGTGAGAGTATGTTCTTTTATATTCCTATTACTTCCCTTTTCATGTTTATATGATGATATATCCCCTATTACTCTCATCATTTCATTTTATGAATGTTTAAGTGACGTCGTTAGGCTGCCGAATTTTTAAGGGATTCTTTCACCCTTCTCATTTTTCAAGTTCGATTTTCATGTCAAGTCTTTCAAGTTCCTTTTTATTATGTTGGGGTATGATCTCTATATCTATCATACTGATCTCTTATGATCATATTATGAGAGACCCTATTTGATCTTGTCAATTCTTTTTTATTGAAGTTTAAGTGACGTCGTTAGGCTGCTGAATTTTCATAAGAGAAATCTAATTTTTGTCTTCCTTCCATGTTTTTTATTTCAAATGGTATGTCCTTAAAATTTCATTACCATGTCCATATATACTTCTTATTCTGTCCCCTTACTGTTTTATGGATCATTTATGAGTGTGTGACCCATGTCCCCTCTCTTTTCAATGTTTTCTAAAACCCCAAAACATAGCCGTTATACTGCAGAACTTTCGTCTCAAAATGCCTCTCTCTTTTCTCAAAATTATTTTATGTTATAAAGTGGATACTCAAAGCTCTTATTTATAAAAGGGTATTCACATATATATCAAAATGCTCTATTTTAAATTCTGGGATTTACATACATGAGACCCTCTTTCCCTTTCCGTGGGTTTAAAGTGACGTAAAGATCATGTCTTTAAAGCAGTTTTTAAAACGTTATGATTATGAAATGAAACCCATTTATTTTATGCTATATGGGTTATTTATGAAATTTTTGATGATTATATATGTGGCTCACATGATAATAAAGTCAAATTTAAGGGTGCGCCCTGATAGCGCTCCAATGCATTGGGTAATGATGTAACCACTAGAGATTACAAGTTTCACGATACCTTGGTGAATAACCTTGGTAATTTTCAAATGACACCTTGGGGATGGACCTTGGTGATATGTTCATGATTGTCTATGTTAAATTATGTAGCCACATCTTAAATTTATGAAAAATGTTATTTTTATTATGATATTCCACATGATTTTTTTTATCATGCCTTAAAGTTCTTGTTCATGACATAGTTGATGTATCTCAAGTTCACATGTTAAATGTTTCCTTTGTTTCCCTTACTGGGCCTTCTGCTCACCCTTTCATTTGATGTATGTCCCCAGGTTATGAGATGCAGTAATGAACCTAGGATGAACATGAGGAGAAGCCTTTCAAGTGTTTAAGAAGAATGTTTTATGTTTTCATGTTTTAAGTTCCTGGTTTCCAAGACACTAAACCTTAAAGATCCTCAGTTTTGTATAATGTAATGAAAGTTTATGTGATAAAAGGTGGGATGCTATATACTTAAAACAATCCAAACGAACAAACAACACAAACACCACCTCGACATGTTTTCAACACACAAATTGCACCATCAAAACTATTTAATAAACTCCTTTAAAATCCACAAAGTGTTTACAAAAACCACACAATGCCAACATAACTCACCAATCATCTTAAAGAGCCAATAGACCATTTTAATAAAACACAGAGTGCACAACCTGACAAAAGCGCACGACATGATGAGATCAACATTTGAAAACACGTGCGCCTAAACACATTTTCAAAACCAGGCTCACAGCACCCATATTATTTAATAAATCATTTAAAAAAATTATAAAACAATTTTAAAAAGTATACCATAGCTTTAAATACATAAAACCAACTCAAGAATCATTTAATAAATTCTAAAAACTTTAAACTACGAGTAAGAGCCAACGTAACAAATTAGGCCTTTTCATGAAAAACCCGTCAAATTGAAACCACAAGTTTAAACAAAATAATTGTGCACACAACATCAATTCACATAAATAGGGTGAAAATATCAAATGAAACTAAATGATTTTAAAAACTCAATTTACACCAAATAATTAATTAGATCATATACTAAACTAATTAATTAAAATTTAAGCACTGTAAAAAACAAGAAAACAATAATTTAGTGAAAATGTAAATTTAAAGCTGACAGGAAAAGGGTTCATACCTCAACTCCAATGCAGAAAAAAAATGCACGCTCGGAACTGGTGAAAAGCACCATGCGCACCTCAAACGCACTCACGGGAATCTGAATTTGACCCAATAAACCGAAATTGGTAACAACATTTAAGGATTTGAGCACAAAAAAATTAAACCTTAACCATGGAATCACCTTACACCGAAAGGAAGAGGAAATTTTGTTTTACCAAGAGGGGAGGTTGTTGGAGAGGTGGTACGCACGAGAAGAGCATCCTGGCTGGAGGTGAAGGGGCATAAAAATAGAGGGTCAACTGAAGGAGAGGATGATGCTAGATGGAGGAAAGAACCGCGCTGAAGACATCCTGAGAGTAGGGGTTGAGAAAAAGGGGGTGCACTGGCTTGTGGAAGAATGGAGCGGTGTCGAGTCACGCCGGCAAAGGGAAAGTAGCGTGGGTTAGGGGGTGTAGAAAGGGTATGTCGCAGATGTGATGTACGCACCGGAGCAAAGGGGGTGGTAGCGGTGAAGGTTCCAATGATAGAGATTTAGGGAAAAAAAGAAAAATGTTTCGGGTCATTGGAGTTGTCTAGGAGGAGGAGCCATTATCACCAGATCTGCTATCAAGGGAGGTGCACAGCAGACGGAGGAGACGTCGGAGGGTAGAGCCACCGGAGGGGTCGTTCGAGATGGGCTGGACGGTTGGGGTAGAAGTGAGAATAGGGGGTGTCGTGGAGGTGGTGTGGAATGGGGAGAGGTGTTGCGGGAGGGTCGAGAGGCCGGTGGGAAGCAAGGTGGGGGTGGTAGTGCGCCGGCAGAAGGAAGGGGGGGCGCTGGTGTCCGGGGTTCTACGCAGGTGGTCGGCTGGTGTGTGTGGTGCAAGCAGGGGAGGATCTAGAGGGGGTTCACTGCCGTTGGTCGGACGAAGTGGAGATGGGTGCAGGAGGTGCGAGACCATTGTAGCGGGGGTGCTCGATGGCGGAACGAGGCTGGTGAAGGGCATGTCCAGTAGGAGGGCATCGGAACGGGAGGCGGAAGCAGGCTGGAGGTCCTGCTCGCGCTGCAACTGGGAGAAGGAGGGAGGGTTGGAGGCACTACAGGAGAAAGAAGGGGGAAGCTGCATGGAAAAAGAAAAAAAAAAAGAAAACTCTAGAAAAAAGGGAAAGAAAAGAGAGAAATAAATAAATAAATAAATAAAAATCAAAAACCAAAACCTCATAACATTTTTAATAATAATAATAATACTTATAATAAAATTAATGATAATAATTTTAATCTATAATAATAATATTAATATTAAAATCAATAATAATAAGATTAATAATAAACTTAATAATAAATAAAATAACTTTAATAATAATATAAAAAAGATAAAAATAATAATATAATGTCATTATTCATGAAAAAATAATACTAACACCACTACAGTAATATATTTATTCTAAATTTTAATTTATTTTGAATTCATTCAATTTACTTTTTATTTGGCCAATTTAGACACCGTAAATGCGCAGTCCTTGGGCTGACTGAACGGCTTCTGCTAGCTGTGCGGTGCCCGCACACTGGCCTAAAATAATAATAACAATAATGATAATGATAATAAAATTATTATCAACCATTAAATTTTTAAATCACAACATAAATTACAAAATTTATTCATTTTAATGTTTCCGAAGACGGGAGGATTGTGTTGTCGCATGGTTGAAGTCGGGCGGGGTTTCCAAAACACACTCCGCCTGGGCGCTAAGCGACATCAACTCAAAAACATGCATTTTTTTCTTTTTAACATAACTCAAAAGTTTTTCGTCCAGGACTCAACCCGAACCCCAACAAAATTTTAAAAGCCAAAGAAAATTATAAAATAAAATAAAAGATAGGTCGAGGTGTGACAATTCCCCCCACCATAACGCTTTCTGTCCTCAGAAAGCCATAAAAAGATCTATACCCAAAGCTAAAACTTATCAAGTGTCACCCACCTACAAAAGTTCAAGCACCTCCAGCTGATCGATCCAAACTGATACTGAAAACCCATGACACACAACTCATCCTTAAAACCCGAACATGTTAACCATCACCAAGAAGAACCCAAAACATCAATTTCCATCATGGAACGAATGAACTTAAATCAACTCTAAGACTTATCCCTATTATCTTATTCCAACAGAACCGTTGGGTGTACTCCAATATCAACGTTTATTCAGGAGGAAGAATATAGGATTAGGTGGTTCCACACGAGACCACCCGCCACCAAAAAATACATGAAAAGAAACTTAGATACTGAAATGAGGAGGCCCGAATGGACTCCCCACCATAAGGATCATGCTAACACCAATTTACTTTCGTTGTAACTCTGTGAGACCCATTGTGGGTCTCCCCACCATAAGAGCTGATGAGGTCAACTGAACTCAGAAACTTCCCATATGGGCCAAAACCCCCCACCACCAGGGGGGAAAAGGGAAGGGCTAAACTGATAGAGCATCAAAACTACTATCGTTTCCCCATAAACAATGTCACACCCTCAGAAGGACACATACCATGCCACACTAAGGATGATGATTAAATCAAGCCCCTTTTTCACCGTTAGGGTTCTCCTGACTACGCGCCAGCTTCACTCTGGGACCTATGGCTGGAGCACAGATGATTGAAGCATCTCCTACCTCGTAGTCAGGCTTCAAAAATTCTCAAACATAACACATGAACCACAATTGAAGGAAAATAAACACCACAAAACACTACAGGATATGATCACTACATCCAAGGAATATTACAAAGAGAAAACCTCAAACTGATCCCCAAACATCTTCTTACTCCTGCTGACGTGCTGAGGTGACCTTAGAAAAGACAGGTTTGGCTTCAGCACGCTTCTTGGAAACACCTCAACAGAATTGATGCAAGTGACCCAGACGTCCATAGGTGTGGTAGGGTCTTGGAGCACTTGAGCACATCGGCCTCTTATGACCCCGCCTACCACACTGGTGACAGATCATGACATTGCACTATGAAGAAGATGACTAAAGGTTTGAAGTCCTCTTTATCCCTTTACCAGCACTACCAGCATCAGGTCACTTCTCATTCTTCTTACCACCATCCTCTACACTGCTTCCCAAAGCTAGAGTATTCGCCCCCTCAAGTCCTCCTGCTAACCTAGCTTCAGCCAAAAAGGATTTCCCCACAACATTCGAGAATTTAATTAGGTTGATCTCTTCCACTTTCGACCACAGTTCAGGTCGGGGTCCAGTCTTAAATTTTCGAGCCTTCCCGGGATCATTCTCAACAAACCACTAATCATACATAACTAGGTCTATGAAACGTCAATAGAATTATAGTACCAATTAAATGCCCTGCTGAAGACAACACAACTCCATCCTCTTCCTCAGCTTCGTCAACTCTGAGAAGTGTTGTTGGATGAACGATAACTTGAAAAATTCTCATGTTAGATCTTTCTGAGGTTTATTCCGAGACACGAACTTCCACCATTTCCAGGTTGGACCTTCAAGCATAAAGGTATCCAACTTCACCTTTTATGACTCAAGAAACCCAATGAAACTAAACTTCCTCTTAATATTTTTCAACCACTCCTCCGCCTCAAGAGAATCTGCTTGACCATAAAAGAGTGGAGGACCCAACTTCCGGAATTCTAGAACATAGTCTATAGGTTGATCAACTGGAGTATTTTATAAGGATGCACCACTCGAAGCTGCACCTTGGGCATCCATCGAACCTTCGTGGGGGTGAACACTAAGGAACAACAAAATAAGTAGCAGGATCAAAACATGTTCATTGCCATTTCAAATTCAACTTTTCATAATATCCAAAATAAAACTTTACAAAACAAATTTTTTTGAAGTAAAGAAGACCCAAACAATTCACCAGGGGAAACTAGTGTCGATAGGTGACTTGGACATATAGTTGGTGGCCATATGCCAGTCACGCCACCATCACAAGGATAACTATAGGGTAATGTCCTCAGCTCCACATTGATTTCCAGACCATGTGATATCATAGAGGTCACTTCACCGGCTCCCATTTCATTTCCCAATACCAAAAAAATCATAATAATCAAATGACATCGACCAACCCGAACATCCCATGGTAACCCGAGGTTTGGAACAAGAAAGGGTTCATGACATCCTTATCATTCGTACTCCCTGAGTCCCAACAATTATACTCCTTCTACCATGAAAACCAAAAATAATGATGGGCGCTCTGAAAAACAAGGTCCAATCAAGAGCCAACCTCCTCTGATACCATTTTGTCACAAACTAACCCGGGTTGACCCTGAACCGGTCACCCGATCCAGTCTATAGCATGGCCCGAGAGGCATTCCTGATCCTCCCGGGCTGGCTAAAAGCACTAGGGTATCAATAGAGGACAATTGGGAATGATTTTTCCCAGTGAAAATAAATAAAGCAGCAGAAATAAAATAGAACAAGGCGAGGTAAATAAACAACAAGAAAAGAAAGAACAACCAACAACAACCAACTAACCTAACTAAGACCAAAACTCCTTGCGACTCCGAGAGTCTCTCACCAATCCACAACCAACTCTCACCCATGGCGAGCAAGCTCGATTCAAACCTGCAATAGAAACTAAAAATAGGAAAACACTATAGGCGTGAGTATTAAACCTCAATAGGTGTGACCAATAAACTATTCCCAATGCACTACCTTTAAATAAAGAATTTACCAATTTCAAGTCTGAACTATATTATAAAAAATATGGGTTTCCACACACACACTTTCATTTCTAAAAAAAGTAACAATCCATTGTCCTTTTTAATTTAAAAATAAGTTTAATGTTTGAAAGGAACAAGTGAATTTCATTTTAAAACATTTTTGTGAACAATTTAGAAATCCAAATTTTAGTTGTTAGTCAAAAGGAAAACCACACACAAAACACAACACACACTAAGGGAAATGGAAAAGAAGTGGAACATAGGGGCCAGTAATAGAACTAGACCTCTCAATCATCCTCCACATACAAATAAGCACTAAAAGAAACATGGGTCGAACATAGGAGCTCATGAACAATCCAGAACGTACCATACATGTGACTCATCCTGAAGGCATGCCTACTCTCGATGATGTCATAATGACCTAACGCCAGACCTTCGCCCTACCTAGCCTACTCAAGGGGCCCAATCCCATATAAATAATAACAAAACACCTCTCTATTATGGGCCACTAGACAGTGCATAATCTAAACTAGTGTGGAAATCATTCTTAGAAGATTCACTCATTATGCCAAGTTCCCATGTCAACACGTATAATAAAAAGGAAAGGGGTGAGTCAATAATGTAAATCATATAACCAATCACGATGCACAAACATCACACGCAACTCAAAAAATCGAGGTACACAATAAGACCAACCCTGAGTCACCCCAAAGAGAGTTTTCAAAATACCTCATTTCTTTAAAGTTTCAAACGGGCCTTAACTAACCTCTCAAAACCAACCTACTTTCAGAAGAACCAACACATGCCAACTCATTTCCAAAGAATCAAAGGAATACCACTTTAAATCTCAAAACCATTTGAAACCTCATTTAAGAAATCCATTTTAGAAGTCCAAAACACACTTGCAACCCAATTCATTCTTTAAAATAAACACAGTTTACTTATAAAGGCCAATCGGACATTCTATCAACACTAATGATGCACATTTAAAAGAAAACACTTTCAGGTAATTCAAAACAAGAGAGAACCACTATCCTTCACAATTAACATTTATTCTAAAACTAATTATTTAATATTATTTACCATTAATCTAAAATTTAATGAAATAATAATAAATTATTAAATTATGAATATAAAGGAAAGTGCAGTGGAGACCTAACTCAACTCATAGCTTGAACACGGTAATGTGACATGACTCGCACAGGCATACATGCACGCGCAAGCCAATGATTGCGGTAATGTGGGGTTACCCCGCCAATGCACTGTAATAAACACACAACAATAAAGGTACAGAAACACTGACTTAAAACAATCCAAATGAACAAACAACACAAACACCACCTCGACATGTTTTCAACACAAAAATAACACCATCAACACTATTTACTAAACCCCTTTAAAATCCACAAAGTATTTACAAAAAACCACACAATGCCAAAATAACTCACCAATCATCTTAAAGATCCAAAAGACCATTTTTAATAAAACAATTAGTGTGCACAACCTGACAAAAGAGTATGACACGATGAGATCAACTTTTGAAAACACATGTGCCTAAACACATTTTCAAAACCAGGCTCGCGGTACCCATATTATTTAATAAATCATTTAAAAAAATTATAAAACAATTTTAAAAAGTATTCCGCAGTTTTAAACACATAAAACCAACTCAAGAATAATTTAATAAATTATAAAAACTTTAAACTATGAGTAAGGGAGAGCGGGAAAAATTAGTCATTTTCATGCAAAACCTGTCAAATTCATACCACAAGTTTAAACAAAATAATTATGCACACAACATCAATTCACATAAACAGGTTGAAAAATATCCAACGCAACTAAATTACTTTAAAAACTCAATTTACACCAACTAATTAATTAGATCATATACTAAACTAATTAATTAAAATTTAAGCACTGGAAAAACACAACAAAACAATAATTCATTGAAAATGTAAATTTAAAGGTGACGCGCAAAGGGTCCATAACTCAACTCCAATGCAGAAAGAAAACACACACTCGGAATCGATGCAAAGCACTATGCACACCTAAAATTCACTTGCGGGAAGCTAAATTTGACCCAACACACTGAAATTGGTAACAAAATTTAATGATTTGAGCACAAAAAATTAAACCTTAACCATGGAATCACCTTACACCGAAAGGAAGAGAAAATTTTTTTTACCAAGAGGGGAGGCTATTGGAGATGTGGTGCACATGAGAAGAGTGGAATGGACGGAGTTGAAGGGGCATGCAAATAGAGGGCCGAATGAATGATAGGTCGATGCTTGTTGGAGGAAAGAACTGTGCCGAAGATAGCCAGAGAGCAGGGTTCGAGAAAAAGGGGGGTGCGCTGGCTTGGGGAAAAATGGAGCGGCGTCAGGTTACGCCAGTGAAGGGACAGTGGTGTGGGTCAGGGGTGTAGAAAGGGGATGTCATGGTTGTGATGTGTGTACCGGAGAAAAGGGGGAGGCAATAGTGAAGGTTCCGGTGAAGGAGATGCAGGGAAAAAAAGAAAAAGGGTTCAGGTCGTTGGAGTGTCTAGGAGGAGGAGACGTTGTCACCTGAGCCGCTGTCAAGGGAGGTGCACAGCGGATGGAGGAGACGTCGGAGGGTAGAGCCACCAGAGGGGTCATTCGAGATGGGGTGGATGGCAGGGGGAGAAGTGCGAATAGGGGGGTTTTGTGGAGGTGGTGTGGTGTAGGGAGAGGTGCTGCGGGAGGTTTAGGCGGCCGGTGGGAAGCAAGGTGGGGGTGGTAGTGTGCCGGCAGGAGGAAGGGGGAGTGCTGGTGTCCGGGGTGCTATGCAGGTGGTCGGTCAGGGTGTGTAGTGCAAGCAGGGGAGGATCCGGAGGGGGTTTTCTACCGCTGGCCGAAAGAAGTGGAGACAGGTGTGGGAGGTGCGAGACCATTGCAGGGGGAGTGCCTGACAGCAGAATGAGGCCGGTGAGGGGCATGTCCAGCAGGAGGGCACCAGACCGAGAGGTAGAAGCCGGCTGGAGGTCCTACTCGCACTGAAATTGGGAGAAGGAGGGAGGGTTGGTGGTGCTACGGGATAAATAAGGGGGAAGTCACGTTGAAAAAGAAAAAAAAGAAAACCCTAGCAAAAGGGAAAGAAAAGAAATAAATAAAATAAATAAATAAATAAAAATAAAAAACCAAAACCTCATAACATTATTGTTAATAATAATAACACTAATAATAAAATTAATGATAATAATTTTAATCTATAATAATAATATTAATATTAACATAAATAATAATAAGATTAATAATACACATAATAATAAATAAAATCACTTTAAAAATAATATAAAAATAACAAAAATAATAATATAATGTCATTATTCCTGAAAAATTAATACTAACACCAATACAGTAAGCTATTTATTCTAAATTTTAATTTTTTTTCAACTCATTCAATTTACTTTTTATTTGTCCAATTCAGATATCACAACTGCGCGGTCCTCGGGCTGGCCGAACGGCTTCTGCTAGTCATGTGGTGCCCACGGACTGACCTAAAATAATAATAACAATAATAATAATTATAATAAAATTATTATCAACCATTAAATTTTTAAATCACATCATAAATTACAAAATTTATTCATTTTAATTTTTCTAAAGACAGGGGGACTATGTCGTCGCATGGGCGAAGTCGTGTGGGGTTTCCAAAACGTGCTCTGCCTGGGCTCTAAGCGACGTCAACTAAAAAACGCACATTGTTTTCTTTTTAACATAAGTCAAAAGTTTTTCGATTAGGACTCAACCCAGAACCCAACAAAATTTTAAAATATAAAGAAAATTATAAAATAAAATAAAAGATAGGTCAGGGTGTGACAATTAATGTGACAACTGGGTCCCGGTGACAGCACAGCCACCCTGCCTTAACATGGTCATTGGGTCCTGGCCCGCCAGGTAGCACCAGTTTCCCCGCAGACATGTGGTCCCTACCCTAGGGGCCACCCACGTGCCCAAACGGGTCATCTGACTAATGAAAGTCCCCACAGGCCAACACATGTCCTTTCCAGTGTGTTTTTCCTCACTCACACACACCCTAAAAAACTTCCCAAAAGGTCACCCATATTGATCACTACTCCAGGCCAAGCACGCTTAAATGTGGAGTTCTAATCAGGTAGGCTCCCGCAGACACGTGGTTCCCAGCCTAGAGGCCACCCACGTGCCCAAACGGGTCATCTGACTAATGACAGTCCCCACATTCCAACACATGTCCTTTCCAGTGTGTCTTGTCCTCACTCACACACACCCTGGGAAAATTCCCAGGTAACCCATCTTGATCACTACTCTAGGCCAAGCATGCTTAACTGTGGATTTCTAATCACGTAGGCTCCCAAAAAGAAAGGTGCACCATGTTGACATGAGTCATATCATTTAGTCATTTAACCTTTTATCATTCTGGGGTGTTACAATCACCCCCCCCCCTAGAGCACAACGTCACCGTTGTGGGCCCTATATCTCAACCCAGGCAGTGCGATGCACTTAAGGATTAGTACCAGCTCTGATACCAAATGTGACAACTAGGCTCCGGTGACAGCACAGACACCCCGCCTTAGCATGGCCACTAGGTCCTGGCACACTAGGTACCACCAGTTGCCCCGCACACAAGTGGTCCCCACCCTAGGGGCCACCCACGTGCCCAAACAGGTCATCTGACTAATGGAAGTCCCCACAGGCCAACACATGTCCTTTCTAGTGTGTTTTATCCTCACTCACACACACCCTGGGAAACTTCCCAAAAGGTCACCCATCTTGATCACTACTCCAGGCCAAGCACTCTTAACTGTGGAGTTATAATCAGATAGGCTCCCAAAAAGGAAGTTTTACCATGTTTAAATGAGTCATATCATTTAGTCATTTAACCCTTTATCATTCTGGGGTCTTACAATCACCCCCCCCCCCTAGAGCACAACGTCACCGTTGTGGGCCCTATATCTCAACCCAGGCAGTGCGCTGCACTTAAGGATTAGTACCAGCTCTGATACCAAATGTGACAACTGGGCTCTGGTGACAGCACAGACACCCCGCCTTAGCATGGTCACTAGGTCATGGCCCACTAGGTACCACCAGTTGCCCCGCAAATACATGGTCCCAACCCTAGGGCTCACCGATGTGCCCAAACGGGTCATTTAACTAATGACAGTCCCCACAAGCCAACACATGTCCTTTCCAGTGTATTTTGTCTTCACTCACACACACCCTGGGAAACTTCCCAGAAGGTCACCCATCTTGATCACTACTCCAGGCCAAGCACGCTTAATTGTGGAGTTCTAATCAGGTAAGCTCTGGAAAAGGAAGGTGTGCCATGTTGACATGAGTCATATCATTTATTCATTTAACCCTTTATCATTTTGGGGTGTAACAATCCCCCCCCCCTTTAGAGCACAACATCCCCGTTGTGGGCCCTATATCTCAACCCAGGCAGTGTGCTGCACTTAAGGCTTGGTACCAGCTCTGATACCAAATGTGACAACTGGGCTCTGGTGACAACACAGACACCCCGCCTTAGCATGGCCTCCAGGTCCTGGCCCACTAGGTACCACCAGTTGCCATGAAAACATGTGTTCCCTACCCTAGGGGTCACTCATGTGCCCAAACGGGTCATCTAACTAATGATATCCCCCATAGGCCAACACATGTCCTTTCCAGTGTGTTTTTTCTTCACTCACACACACCCTGGAAAACTTCTGAGAAGGTCACCCATATTGATCACTACTCCAGGTCTTGATCACTATTCCAGGACAAGCACACTTAACTGTGGAGTTCTAATCAGGTAGGATCCCAAAAAGGAAGGTTCATCGTGTTGACATGAGTCATATAATTTAGTCATTTAACCCTTTATCATTTTGGGGTGTTACAATCACCCCCCCCCCCCCCCCTTAGAGCACAACGTCCCCGTTGTGGGCCCTATATCTCAACCCAGGTAGTGCGCTGTACTTAAGGCTTGGTACCAGCTCTGATACCAAATCTGACAACTAGAACTGATGATAGCACAAACACCCCGCCTTAGCATGGTCGTCAGGTCATGGCCCACTAGGTACCACCAGTTGCCCCGCAGACATGTGGTCCCCATCATGGGTCCCACCCACATGCCCGAACAGGTCATCTGACTAATGACAGTTCCCATAGGCCAACACATGTCCTTTCCAGTGTGTTTTATCCTCACTCACACACACCTTGGTAAACTTCTGAGAAGGTCACCCATCTTGATCACTACTCCAGGCCAAGCACACTTAACTGTGGAGTTCTAATCAGGTAGGCTCCCAAAAAGGAAGGTGCACCATGTTGACATGATTCATATCATTTAGTCATTTAACCCTTTATCATTCTGGGGTGTTACAATCCCCCCCCCCCTAGAGCACAACATCCCCATTGTGGGCCCTATATCACAACTCAGGCAGTGCGCTGCACTTAAGGCTTGGTACCAGCTCTGATACTAAATCTGACAACTGGCCCTGGTGATAGCACAAACACCCCGCCTTAGCATATGGGTGGGCCCCATGATGGGGACCACATGTCTGTGGGGAAACTTCCGAGAAGTTCACCCATCTTGATCACTACTCCAGGCCAAGCATGCTTAACTGTGGAGTTCTAATCAGGTAGGCTCCCGAAAAGGAACCCAAGCAGTGTGCTACACTTATGGCTTGGTACCATCTCTGATACCAAATCTGACATCTGGCCCCGATGACAGCACAGACACTCCTCTTTAGCATGTGGGTGGGCCCCATGATGGGGACCACGTGTCTGCGAGGCAACTTCTGAGAAGGTCACCCATCTTGATCACTACTCCGGGCCAAGAACGCTTAATTGTGGAGTTCTAATCAGGTAGGCTCCCAAAAAGGAAGGTGCACCATGTTGACATGAGTCATATCATTTAGTCATTTAATCCTTTGTCATTCTAGGGTGTTACAATCACCCCCCCCCTTAGAGAACAACTTCCCCATTGTGGGCCCTATATCTCAACCCAGGCAGTGCGCTACACTTAAAGATTGGTGCCAGCTCTGATACCAAATCTGACAACTAGCCCTGGTGACAGCACAGACACCCCACCTTAGCATGGTCGTCAGGTCCTGGCCCACTAGTTACCACCAGTTTCCCCGTAAACATGTGGTCCCCATCATGGGGCCCGCCCACATGCCTGAATAGGTCATCTGACTAATGACAATCCTCACAGGCCAACACATGTCCTTTCCAGTGTGTTTTGTTCTCACTCACACACACCTTGTGAAACTTCCCAGAAGTTTACCCATCCTGATCACTACTCCAGGCCAAGCATGCTTAACTGTGAAGTTCTAATCAGGTAGGCTCCCAAAAAGGAAGGTTCACCTTGTTGACATGAGTCATATCATTTAGTCATTTAACCCTTTATCATTTTGGGGTGGTAAACCAAAACTATTTCTAATAAAAATAGTTTTCCATACCAAACCATTTTTTCTAGGAAGCAACAAAGCAAGTTCTTCTACACCATTTCATATTCACTTTTTGGAATATCCCATTTCAATCCAAAAACTCACGCATCCACGCTTGCATGCTTTGTTATGACATCTCCATACTCATGAGTAGTTTCTCATCAGTCTACCAAATTATCACAAGGTAATTAAAATTTCATGTGTCATTAAACCCTTGGCACCAAGTACCAAGTCATATATCAATCAGGCCTTGTAAAATACAATATGAACACACACCAACCCATTATATCGGACCATGCCAAAACCATTTTAATAAAACAAACTTTTTATTGAAAACATTTCCACAAAACATTTTTCAATAATCAAACCAAACAACCATTATAAAAATAAACATTTTAAAATCATTTAACAAATCATTTTACACAAAAATTCCACAATTTACACAAAAATCAACAAACTATGAAAATCGTCACTAAAGAGGGTTTCTATCATGATTTTCACACCAATTTCACAATAAATTTAAACAATTTGAAACTAAGACTTAAAGTTCTAATAATAGGAGTCGAGATTTAATCCACCTACCTCATAAATTACGTAAAAAATGAAGAACGACACAAAAAATCCCACAAAACTAGATTGAATCTCCAAAACCCCACCTTAGATCTCTTCTCCTAACATCAACAAGGAAAAATCTAACCATTATTGGCATCAACAACCTTAGATCTATCCACAGCAGACTAGATCTAGGAAACCAAGAGAGGGAAGGAAGTAGATCTAAGAAAAACTAAAAAAACTACCACAAATGAGGACTTACTAAGTGAATCGAGCTTCAAATCACCAAGAAATGCCTTCATATCACTTCTGATTTGATAAGGGAGCCTCTACAGCCTTTGGAAGGAAGGAATATTGAGTTAGGGTCGATTTGAAGCAAAAATATGGTGTTAAAACTTAATATCAACCTAGATCCACTTTTTTAGGATCTTGTTTTTAAACCATGCATAGTTAGGCAAAATTGTGTGCTAATGTGTTCCAGCCTATACCTCAAAGAGAACCTTGCACGGTTGGTCCACATGGTTAGAAAAACTATACACCAACCATGAAAAATACCACTATCCCAATTTTCATGGTTTTTTATGGGTCTCCACATGGTTTGGAAAAACCATGCACCTAACCATGTGCCTTTCCCTTATCCTTTGTCTCACAATGAACGGTTTACTGTAGGAATTTAACGATTTCCAAAAAATGTGCTCAAACCTTGAACCTGTAGTAAATCCCCAAAGACACTCCAAAAGGTTTTCATGTAACAACTCAAAGTTTTATTAATAGAAATCCCTCTTGATCTAATTAAATGTCTCTTTATCTTTATATAAAATTTCAACTTCTTTGGTTTTATGTTAGGAATTTTGATCATTGCTAATATAGCTGTTGAACAGTGATCACATGATTAGTATAAATATAGGGCTTTAACAAATCCAAATTTACTCAGACAAAGGAAGCGATGGCCTCATCCAGTAGAATTTCCCCATACGAATCCCATTTGTCGGAGCTCGAAAAAGAGGTGGCATCCTTGGGCTTCCCTCTTGACCAAGCCCAAGCTGAGCTTCATCATGTCAAGCTCGAATGGGACCGTCTACGGGATAAGTGGAAGTTGAAAGAAATTACCACTCGAGCGATGTTATCCGAGCCACCCCAAGATTTTGTCACCATCGCACACCTTACCCTTAGGTCTTATGCGGTTGTTTTAAGGGGTTATGTAACAAATAAATAGTACTATGTTCATGTAAATTATTTTTTTTTGTATATAATAATGAATATACTTTCTTGTCATTATTGATACATTGTAAATAGTTTTTAAAGTACAAATAGTGTTTTTAGTTATTATTTAATTAAGAAATCTATTTTATTAAATTAAAGGATTTTTGAATTAAATAATATTTTAATAAAATATTATTATTATTAAATTAATTTTTATTAAATATAAATGATATTATAATTTTATGAATGCAATTATAATTTTTATTAAGGTTTCAAATCCATTTTTTTCAAAACCTGTGAATTTTCGATAAATGTATATTTTTATTTTAAAAGTGAAAATTAACATATTTAGAAAATTATTTAGATAAAATAAATTTTATTTTTGGAATCAGGGTGTTGAAATTATCCAACAGTTAATTTTTCATAATTTTTTGAGACAGTCAAATTTTTAAGTAAAAATTAAATACAGTTTAAATATATAATGTGTTTTATGACATCATAATGACCCAATAGTGATGTAATAAAATACTATAATCTTTATGTTCGGTCAATATATGTTTTACCATTAAAATAATGTGATTTTGGGTTTGTTTGTCTTACTTTTCAAAGAATTAATGGACCCCTCAAGACTTATTAAACACCTTGTCTTTTTAAATTAATTTCCATGGGAGTATGACTCACCTCCACATAAGCAACCCTATTATTTTAAGAAGTTTGGACTTTGGCCTTATAAAATACTGTTTTCCTCTTCCCTTTTCCAAAAACCATGGGCAAAAACCATGGGATGGTTTGTGGTTTGGATTAATTTAATGTAAGGGGACCCAAACCAAAATAATAAAGAATTCCCTCACTTTTCCTATATAAACTCACCCAAGCTCTCACTTCCTCATCACTCAAAGCCTTTTGATTTCATCCAACCTCTGCCCTACTCTCTCTAGAATCCTCCCAAGGTTCCCCAAGCTCCCAAGAAGCCTCTCACAATCCTCTCTCTAGCCTTTGGAAGCACACTTCCAAGTAAGGGTTTTTTCTTCCTTTATTTTTTTTGTTCAATTTCCTTTAAGATGTTTTTCCCTTTTAATTTCAATTATGAATGTTGGGGTATGGTTTCACACCTCCCTTATACTTCCCTCTTTATGTTTGAATGATGGGATACCCCTTTCTCTCTCATTAAATACCTCCCATGTACACCCGTTACTATGCCGAAATTCTGAAAGGAACTTCTCTCTCCTTATTTACATTCAAGGAATACTTTTGTATCATGAATCTAAATTTCATTACAATTGTTGGGACATGTATATATATGACCTCATTAGTGTCCATTACATGTAAATATTATGAGGAGCCCCTTTCTCTCTCATCAACCATTTTTATGAATTCTTATGTCATGCTGTTACGCTGCCGAAATCGCACTGATTTTCTAAGCCAATGTCATTGTGTAGTGAATACCATGTCCATTTCTCCATCAAAGGTATTCACCTTTATGCACATTTACATATTGATTATAATGTTTCATGTATTAATTCCACATTCCTTTATCATGGAATAAATGATTATGTTTTATGAATCCATGCTTTATTATCCATGTGGCACACTTATGCATGAAATGAAATGTTTAATAAGGGTGTGCCCTTATAGCACTCCAATACATTGGGTAAAGTATAGTATCATGATACTTCATGTGCAATGAGTTTTGACTCATGCTAATTCAATTGTAACGAGGGTTTACTCATGCTTCATGTGCAATTAGGATTTACTCATGCTTTATGTGCAATGAGCCTTGGCTCATGCTAATTCCATGTTAAGTGTTGTTGCCACATTTTCATGTTATGATTATCATGCTTTATCATGCATTTATGTTCATGTTTCTCTTATGCTCTATTGATATGCCTATTGCCTAAAATTTATTGTACTCCTCATGATATTCCATATGTACTCCCTTACTGGGCTTTATAGCTCACCCTTTTCTTATGCATGTCCTCAGGTTATCCCATGCAATGCTAAGTAGGAGGGAATGTAGTGGTCATGTAAAGGAAGTTTTCAATAAAGATGTTGTATTTCATGTTTTAAGTTTTTATGTAATGATCCTATGCCCCAAAGACACTAAACATCTCCATCTTCTTTATTGTATCAAGTGAAGTTTTATGTAATGAATCATGTTTAAGTTTGTAATAAAAGCAGGGTTGTCATAGTTGGTATCAGAGGATAGGTTTAGTTATTTTCGGTATTAGGATTAGAAAACCCTAGTAAAGCCTTAGAGATAAGACTAAGTATAATAAAAACATCCCAAAGTTTTGGTAAGTACTGAGTAAGTGGTTTATCAAAAAAATACATCCCTGTCTGGATACGAGTAGGTAGAGGCGGCTCTGGAACATATGTATCCTAGGGGTAAAACCCGAAAACACCGCTTTGAGATAGACTCGAACGGGAACTAGTGCACGACAACGGGCCTTGCTGCACTCTTGGTTACGACACTCCCGGGGGATATGTTTTGATAAATTCACAATCTTAGTATGAACCTGTATTAAGGGAATAAAAAAATGCCCCTAAGAATATATGTTAGAAAGTAGATCATGAAAAGCCTAGATTGAAGACTATAGAATTATGAGTTAAGGAAATAAAAGTTTGTTTATAAGTCATCAACTTTTGTCTTTGGATTACCCTTTATGTTTTACCCCTAACTTTCCTTTTATTCCAGCAAATGGCCGGTAATAGGAGGACTCGGGCTAACAACTGTTGTGAAGATCAGTGTGATGACTGTACTAATGAGATACCCAATCTAATGGGAGCGGGAATCGCGAACTTTGTCATGCTTCTCTCTCAGCTAAGTCAAGTTTTGAATAGAAACATGGGTCAAGAGGAACGTTCAACCCCCCCCCCCCCCCCCCCAAGAAAGAACAAGTCTCTATCGAGATCTTCATGAGACAAAGGTCTCCTGCTTTTAGTGGATCATCTGATCCCATGATCGCTGAACAATAGATCAACTCCATTGAAAAGATATTCTCCATCCTTCAATGTTCTGAACAAGAGAAGGTTCTCCTGGCGGATTTTCGTATGGAGGGTGAAGATGATCAATGGTGGACGTTGATCAAAAATACGAAGCCTGAGGAGGAGATCGAGGCGTTGGAATGGAAGGATTTCCGGAAGATGTTTTTCGAGAAATATTTTCCGCGCACCCTCCAGCTTAAGATAGAAAGGGACTTCCTTTCCCTCAAGAAAAAAGACAAAGAATATGTTGGAGCGTACGAGGAAAACTTCACAAGGATTGAACGATACACTTCTGACTTTGTCGTTACCCTAGAATGCAAATTTGACCGCTTCTTTGGTGGGTTGAAGCCTAGCCTATGGAAAGCATTAGCAATCCGTGACTTCGACAGCTATGAGGAAATTGTCTGATGTGCCCTCAAGGTCGAAATGGAGATCGGAGAATCAAAAGGGTATCATGGGGATAAGAAGAATAAGGTGTACTTCAATGCTGGTGGTCCGATGGATAAATCCAACGGTGCTAAGAAGATCCATCACCCCACTTAACAAAAGTGCAAAAATAAGCACCCTAGAAATTGCCTTAAGGGGACGAGGAAATGCTTCAGGTGTGGAAGAGAAGGGCACCTAGCTGTTAACTGTCGGCAAGAAAGACCTACGACTGCGACAAAGGATAGGAACGCTCCGTTCAAACCTCAACACGTTGTTCAATACTACAAATGCAAATAACCGGGTCATTTTTCAAATCAGTGCCCTAATCCAAGGGTTTTCGGAGGCAACCAACAACCTCCAAGGCAGCAAGGAAGAGTTTTTTCCATCACATCTGCCGAAGTGAACCTGGGAAACGAAGTGGTGACAGGTACACTAGTTATTCATTCAAGAATAGTGAACATACTTTTTGATTCAGGTTCTACACATTCTTTTATATCTCAAAAGTTTAGTAGAAAAATCACAGCACCACCAAAAATCATGGAAGTGAAGATGTCGGTGAGTATGGAAAATGGGGCAATCATTGCATCCCATGAATATAAGTCCTCCCCTGTTATAATATGTGGATTGAATTTCCCAGCAAACCTCATCATACTCCCTCTGGTGAAATTTGATGCAATTCTTGGCATGGATTGGCTTTCCCTATATATATCCAACATAAATTGTTGGGAGAGGGAAATCACACTCCATATGGAGAATCGACCCCCGATTCATTACAAGTATAAGGAGGAAGAGGAATCTACTTTCGCTCCATAATCTCAAGCATGGATATTACTGCCTTATGAGCACACGTATCTAGATCAGATGATTGAGTCCAAGGAAGAAACCATCCTTGAAGAAATTCCTATTGTGAGGGAATTCGATGAAGTGTTTCCCGAGGAACTGCCTAGTCTTCCTCCTAGAAGAGATGTTGAATTCTCAATTGAACTTATACCCGGGGATTTACCAATATCCAAGACTCCATATAGAATGGTTGTTGTAGAGCTTAAAGAGCTGAAGAAACAACTATATGAGAATCTGGATAAAGGGTTTATACGCCCAAGTGCTTCACCATGGGGTGCACCAGTCCTCTTCGCCAAGAAGAAGGATGGGTCAATGCGCCTTTGCATCGATTATCATGAGCTCAACAAAATCATGATAAAGAACAAGTATCCTCTCCCAAGAATTGATGACTTGTTTGATCAGTTGTGTGGAGCACAATACTTCTCCAAGGTGGACTTGTAGTTGGGATATTATCAAGTAAGGGTGAAGAAGGAAGATATCCCCAAGACTCCTTTTCACACAAGATACAGGCACTATGAATTCATAGTAATGCCTTTTGGACTCACTAATTCTCCAGTAGTCTTCATGGACTTAATGAATAGAGTCTTTAGAGATTACCTCGACAAATTTGTGGTAGTATTTATAGATGATATTCTAATATACTCCAAAACCAAGGAGGGTCGTGAAGAGCATTTAAGAACTGTACTAGAGACTTTGCGCAAGGATAAGCTCTATGCAAAGTACAACAAGTGTGAGTTCTGTTTGAACTAGGTCTCATTCTTGGGCCATATCATCACAAGCAATGGGATATCTGTGGATCCCTCCAAAACAGATTCAATTGAGGGATGGCTGAGACCAACATCGGTAATAGATATACGTAGCTTCTTGGGGTTAGCTGGATATTATCAACGATTTGTGAGGAATTTCTCATGATTGTCCAAACCTATTACCAAGATAACTCAGAAGGGAGTAAATTTTTCTTGGAGTGATGAATGCGAAGAAAGCTTCAAGGAGTTGAAAAGGAGGCTTATCACTGCGCCCGTGCTCATTTTACCCACAAGTGGGGAACTTTTTGTGGTATTCAGTGATGCTTCAAAGAATGGATTAGGTTGTGTGCTGATGCAGAATGATAAAGTGATATCCTATGCCTCAAGGCAGTTGAAAATCTGTGAGCGAAACTATCCAACTCATGATTTGGAGTTAGCGGCGGTGATCTTTTCCTTGAAAATCTGGCAACATTATCTCTATGGAGAGAAATATGAGATATATACTGACCACAAGAGTCTTAAATATATACTCACATAGAAATAGCTTAATATGCACTAGAGAAGATGGATAGAGATCATCAAGGATTATGACTGTTCAATCCATTACCACCTTGGGAAAGCGAACAAGGTGGTATATGCCCTAAGTAGAAAGGATCCAGCGATTCTATCAATGATGAGAATTGAGAAGGATCCAATCTTCTTAGACTTGATGAAGATGGACATGAGAATCATAGAGAAGGGAACATCATCAATCCTTTCACAAATTATTGCTCAACCATCTATTTTGGAAAGGTTAAAGGATGCTCAAAAGGATGATGTGGGAATTCAAGAAAAAGTGGAAGCTATCTAAAAAGGGAAATCCCCGAAGTTTAATGTTAATGAAGAAGGAATTGTGCATTTTGGGAAAATACTATGTGTTCTATCAAGTCTGGAGCTGAAGAAGGAACTTTTTGATGATGCACATAGTTCAAATTTCTCTATTCACCCAGGGAGCACAAAGATGTATCAAGATCTCTGAGAAAACTTTTGGTGGGATAATATGAAGAAGGATATTGCTGAATATACATCAAAGTGCATGGTGTGCCAGCAAGTGAAGGCAGAGAGGCAAAAGTCTAAGGGGATGATGCAACCATTTCCCATACCAGAATAGAAATGTGAGAACATCACCATGGACTTTGTCACCAGACTTCCGAGGACATCCAAAGGAAACAATGCAATCTAGGTTATTGTGGACCGTCTTACAAAGACTGCACACTTCATTACTATTTGGGAGGATTTCTCATTGGATCAACTGGCACGGATATATATTAGGGAAGTGGTAAGGTTGCACGGAGTACCACTATCTATTGTGTCTGACCAAGATCCAAGATTCACCTCTAAGTTTTGGAAGAGTCTTCAACATTCTCTGAATAATGAACTGAACTTCAGTGCATCCTATCATCCTCAAACTGATGGCCAATTCGAGAAGACTATCCAAACACTTTAGGACATGTTGAGAGCATGCTCAATGGACTTTAAAGGAGGATGGGATCAACATCTTCCTCTGGTTGAGTTCTCTTATAATAACAGTTTCCACTCGAGTATCAAAATGGCACCATATGAAGCCCTGTATGGGAAAAGGTGCAGAACACCGGCATGTTGGGATGAGGTCGGTGAATGTAAGCTGCTTGGACCAGAAATGGTTGAAGAAATGGTGGAGAAGGTGAAAACCATTCATTAGCTTATCAAGGCAGCCCAGATTCGACAGAAGAGTTATGCAGATAACCGTCTACGAGACCTTGAGTTTAAAGTTGGAGACATGGTTTTTCAATGCATATCTCCGTGGAAGAAGTTCATGAGGTTTGGAAAGAAATGGAATTTAAGTCCAAGGTACATCGGCCCCTTCGAGATTATTGATTGTGTCGGGTCTGTGGCCTATCGACTAGAACTTCCACCTACCATGGACAAAGTACATGATGTCTTTCATGTATCCCTCTTAAGTAAGTACATACCGGACCCTTCACATGTACTCTCTTATGAGGTGGTACAGTTGGAGGATGATCTTTCTTATGAGGAGAAACCAGTAAAGATCTTAGATCTTAGAGAAAAAGTTCTACAAAATAAGACAATGTCCCTCATCAAGGTGTTGTGGAGAAATCAAAAGTTTGAAGAAGAAACTTGGGAATTGGAGGAAATGATGAAGCTGAGTTACCCACGTCTGTTTTAGTGTGGGAAAAGGAAAAATTTAGAGGGCGAAATTTCTTAAGGGGGGAATATTGTAACGACCCAAAGTTTCATTAATGGAAATCCCTCTTGATCTAATTAAATGTCTCTTTATGTTTATATAAAATTTCAACATCTTTGGTTTTATGTTAAGAATTTTGACCATTGCTAATATAGATGTTGAACAGTGATCACATGATTAGTATAAATATAGGGCTTTAACAAATCCAAATTTACTCAGACAAAGGAAGCGATGACCTCATCCAGTAGAATTGCCTCATACGAATCCCATTTGTCGGAGCTCGAAAAAGAGGTGGTATCCTTGGGCTTCGCTTTTGACCAAGCCCAAGCTGAGATTCATCATGTCAAGCTCGAACGGGACCGTCTACGGGAGAAGTGGAAGTTGAAAGAAATTACCACTCGAGCGATGTTATCCGAGCCACCCCAAGAGTTTGTCACCATCGCACACCTTACCCTTAGGTCTTATGCAGCTGTTTTAAGGGGTTATGTAAAAAATAAATAGTACTATGTTCATGTAAATTATTTTTTTGTATATAATAATTAATATACTTTCTTTTCATTATTGATACATTATAAATAGTTTTTAAAGTACAAATAGTGTTTTTAATTATTATTTAATTAAGAAATCTATTTTATTAAATTAATGTATTTTTGAATTAAATAATATTTTAATAAAATATTATTATTATTAAATTAATTTTTATTAAATATAAATGATCTTATAATTTTATGAATGCAATTATAATTTTTATTAAGGTTTGAAAGCCATTTTTGTCAAAACCCGTGAATTTTCGATAAATGTCGGTTTTTATTTTAAAAGTGAAAATTAACATATTTATAAAATTATTTAGATAAAATAAATTTTATTTTTGGAATCAGTATGTCAAAATTATCCAACGGTTAATTTTTCATAATTTTCCGAGACATTCAAATTTTTGAGTAAAAATTAAATACCGTTTAAATATATAATGTGTTTTATGAAATCATAATGACCCAATAGTGCTGTAATAAAATAATATAATATTTATTTTCGGAAAATATATGTTTTACCATTAAAATAATGTGATTTTGGGTTTTTTTTGCTTACTTTTCATAGAATTAATGGACCCCTCAAGACTTATTAAACACCTTGTCTTTTTAAATTAATTTCCATGGGAGTATGACTCACCTCCACATAAGCAACCCTATTATTTTAAGAAGTTCGGACTTTGGCCTTATAAAATACTTTTTTACTCTTCCCTTTTCCAAAAACCATGGGCAAAAATCATGGGATGGTTTGTGGTTTGGATTAATTTAATGTAAGGGGACCCAAACCTAAATAATAAAGAATTCCCTCACCTTTCCTATATAAACCCACCCAAGATCCCACTTCCTCCTCACTCAAAGCCTTGGGAGTTCATCCAACCTCTGCCCTAATCTATCTAGAATCCTCCCAAGGTTCCCCAAGCTCCCAAGAATCCTCTCGCAAGCCTCTCTCTAGCCTTTGGAAGCACACTTCCAAGTAAGGGTTTTTTCTTCCTTTCTTTTTTTTGTCCAATTTTCTTTAAGATGTTTTTCCCTTTTAATTTCAATTATGAATGTTGGGGTATGGTTTTGTACCTACCTCATACTGCCCTATTTATTTTTGAATTATGGGATACCCATTTATCACTCATTAAATGCCTCCAATGTACACCCGTTATTATGCCGAAATTCCGAAAGGAACTTCTCTCTCCTCATTTACATTCAAGAAATGATTTTGTATCATGAATCTAAATTCCATTACAATTGTTGGGACATGTATATATATGACCTACTTACTTTACATTACATTTAAATATGATGAGTAACCCCTTTCTCTCTCATCAAACATTTTTATGAATTCTTATGTCACGTTGTTACGCTGCCGAAATCGCACCGATTTTCTAAGCCAATGCCATTGTGTAGGGAATACCATACCCATTTCTCCATAAAGGGTATTCAACTTTATGCACATTTACTTATTGATTATAATGTTTAATGTATGAATTCCACATTCCTTTATCGTGGAATAAATGATTATGTTTTATGAATCCATGTTTTATGATCCATGTGGCACACTTATGCATGAAATGAAATGTTTAAGAATGGTGCGCCCTTATAGCGCTCCAATACATTGGGTAAAGTATAGTATCATGATACGTCATGTGCAATGAGTGTTGACTCATGCTAATTCAAGTTCAATGAGGGTTTACTCTTGATTCATGTGCAATGAGGATTTACTCATACTTTATGTGCAATGAGCCTTGACACATGCTAATTCCATGTTAAGTGTTGTTGTCATATTTTCATGTTATGATTATCATGCTTTATCATGCCTTTATGTTCATGTTTCTCTTATGATCTATTGATATGCCTATTGCCTAACATGTATTGTACTCTTCATGATATTCCATGTGTACTCCCTTATTGGGCTTTATAGCTCACCCTTTTCTTATGCATGTCCTCAGGTTATCCCATGCAATGCTAAGTACGAGGAAATGTAGTGGTCATGTAAAGGAAGTTTGCAATAAAGATGTTTTATTTCAGGTTTTAAGTTTTTATGTAATGATACTAAGCCCCAAAGATACTAAACCTCTCGATCTTATTTGTTGTATCAAGTTAATTTTTATGTAATGAATCATGTTTAAGTTTGTAATAAAAGCAGGGTTGTCATATTTCAAACCCTCACAAGCTTCACCCAAACACTTTATATATTAAAAATCATAAATGGGGGGTTACTTATTAAAATAGGGAGTTCTACATTCTCCCCACCCTTGTAATTTCCATCTTCAAAAAGTATAAGACCACTATTGTCCCAAAATAGTTTGGGCCATTGCTTGAATATTTCCTTCTTCTATTCCTAAGTTTCTTCCAAAATCTAACCATGTTTCCACAAAACTCACACTAGACTGATGTTTTTCCCATGAAAAACTATCTCTTGTCTATCCATAATTTGTATCAAGATATGAACCAATGAATCATTTAGAACTAGGTCAAAATGATCTCATCAAATCACATAGTCAGGATCAGGATGATACTTTTCCAATTGAGATACATGAAACACATTATGCACTACACTGAACCATAGTGAAAAATCCAACTGATAATCCACCTCACCAACTCGTTTAAGTATATCAAAAGGGTCTATGTATCTAGGAGATAACTTACCCTAATTCCAAAAACAATTATGTCCAAGCCTTGGAGAGATTATCAAAAACACATGATCACCCACCTAGAATGAAAATTGTCATTGAAAGTGATCCACATATTATTTTTTATGACTCTGATCTGTCTCTATCTATTTCATGATCAACTAAATCTTATATGTTGTTTCTTGGACAACTCTTATCCCAACTAGTGAATTCTCACCTATTTCCACCCAACAAAGTGGATAATGACAAGGATGCCCATACAGTACTTCAAAAGGAGTCATTTGTATCAAGGCTTAATAACTATTGTTATATGAAATCTCTATTAAAGGTATGTAATCTTTCAATGAGACACCAAAATCCATTACAAAATCCCACTTCATGTCTTCCAACATTTTTATCATCCTTTCAGATTAGTCATCTAACTGGGGATGAAATTCTATACTCATAGTTAATTAATCCCTAAGATATTTCTATAAGTATTTCCATAAATGAGATGTAAACCTTGGATATCTATCTGACACTATCGAAATTGGTATGCCATGACTCTTTACCACTTCTCAGGTATATATTTTTGACAATTCCTCCACCATATGATATTCATAAATAGGGATGAAATGGACCGACATTGTGAGTTGATCCACTATCACCAATATTGCATCGTGTTTCCAAACCATTATTGGGAGACCTATTACAAAATCTATGGCTATTTGTTCCCATTTTCAAATAGGAATAGGTAAAGACTGAAACATACCTTCTGGTCGTCGATGCTTTACCTTAACATGCTGACAAATTAAGTATCTTGAAACAAAGTCATCCACCTTTCTTTTTATACTGACACACCAAAATTTTTATTTCAATGACTTATACATCTTCTTTATCCTAGGATGAACAGACCTTTTTGAATAGTGGTAAGCATGAAGAAGTTGTTTCTGACATTCCATAGGTACAACCATCTGATTTCAAAACCACAACATTGAACTCTCATCCATCTTACATCCCTCAATGTTCTCCCCGCCATTGAGTTTTTTCTTCATAGAAACACATTCATAATAGTACATTTGTGCCTCTTTAACTATCTCAAACAAATCAGGAAAAATCAAAACAGGAAATAAAACTGCAACATCACCTCAGTCTTCACATTCCAAGTGCATGTCTGCTACGACAAACATCAACTGCCACTGATCTAAAGCCTCTTTTTCCAAATAAGTATACAATTTTTTGCTTAATGCATCTGCCACTGTATTTCCTTTACATAGTGTATACATAAAATAAAATTCAAACTTTTATAGATACAACATCTATATCCTTTGTCTCATATTCAAATCTATTTGTGAGAAAATATGTTTTAAACTCTTATGATCCATAAAAACAGTAAATTTCTCGCCAAAGAGGTATTTACTCTGCGTCTTAAAATCATAGACTACAACAGCTAATTCCAAATCGTGTGCTAGATAGTTCTTCTCATGAAACCATAACTGACTTTATCCATAAGTATCAACATAATCTCCCTACATGAGAACACATCCCAAACCCAATCTTAAAGCATCACAATACACCACATACCCTTGTCCTGATTCTGGAAAAATCAATATTGGTGCTGATGTAAGGTGAACTTTTAGCTCTTGTAAAGACTTATGAAATTCATAATTCTATTTTAATGTAACATTATTCCTTGTAAAAGCTATCATTTGTGAATTCATTCATGAAAAATCATGAACAAAGCATCGGTAATGACTAGTTAGACTAAGGAAACTGTGTATCTCAAAGACGTTCTTTGGTGGTTTCTAAAAAATTACAACTTCTATATTTTTTGGATTCATAGAAACACCAATTTAAAAGATTACATGGCCAAGGAAACATACCAATTGTATTCAAAAATAACACTTTGATAATTTTTCATACAGATGATGATCTCGTAGAATTTCTAAAAATGTCTCCAAGTGTTCCTCGTGCTCAGCCCTTGTACTTGAATAAACTAATATTTCATCCACAAACACCACCACAAAATATTCCAAATACTTTTGAAATATATTATTCATCAATACCATAAATATTTCTGGTTCATTCATTAGAGAAAAAAAGCATCACCACATACTCATAATGGTCATATCTACTCTTGAAAACTGTCTTTAGAATATCCTCCTTCTGAACCCACAATTAGTGATATCTTGATATAAATTCAATCTTAGAGAACCACTAAGATCCCATTTATTGATCTAATAAATCATAAATGTGTGTAAATGGATACTAATTATTTATTTTAAATTTTTTAAACTTATGATAATCCACACAAAGCTGAAGATTTCAATATACCTTTTTGACAAACATGACCAGTGTTTCCCATGGAGACGTGCCCGGCCGAATAAACCCTTTTCTTTCCAACTCTTCAAAATGAACTTTAAATTCCCTTAATTTTGTTAGTTTCATATGATAATATGGAATGGAAATAAGACTGGTCCCCATAATGAGATCAATCATAAACTCCACTTCTCTTGTGGGTGTAAATTCTAATAAATTTTCAGGAAAGACATCCGAAAATTGATCCACAACCACTGGAAAACTATTATCTTTGGTCTCTTCCATCGATGACAAGGTCAAATAAACAAACTGGTATGAGATTGTTCCAACTTATGGTTCTAAAAATTATGTTTCACCTATCTTTACATTCTTGTCTCCTTTAAAGAGATGATTGATGCCATCATTAGTCATGAGACTAACTGTTCTAATATAACAGTCGATGTGAGCCTTAAACAAAATAAACCAATATATACTTAGGATTATTTCATAGAAATCCATCTCAATCACTGAGAAATATATTTTCAACTCATCTCCTTTAATATTTATAGAACATTCTCTACACACAAAGGCTTGATATTCTCTTTTACCTAGAGGAGTTTTAAGTTTTAATGCAAAAGGCATCATCTCAATATTTAAACCCAGCAAATAAACATCACGGGAAGCAATAAAGGAATGGGAATCACTTGTATCAAAAAAAGATTACTTAAGGGTAGAATTAAAAAGAATCATACCTATCACCATCGATGGTCCAAATTGATCATCCAAAATAACATACTCAGCTCCATATAATTTCTTACTCGCTGCACTTTGTTCCTTATTTCCCTATTGAGATAGCTCTTGTTGAGGAGTCATGGTATTCATAGAATCTACATGGCTAGATCTATTATACTGACAAGAGGTGTTATGTTTCCCTCATCCTATCAAATGATACGATGCTTGCAACACATGAGAAGTGTCTCGAACACCCAACCTTAGAGAAATATGGTAGTATCACTGAAAATACCCCCATTTTTTGCAATTGTGGCATGCTCTAGGTGGTTTCGAACAATATATCTTTATGTGATTCAGTAAACTATACTAAAAAACACCCCATCCCACTTTTGGGTCAAGGAGGAAGATTCATCGATCCAGCCATCTGATTCTGATGTGTTCTGCATCCTTGAGAATAGGTTCCCCTCTTCCTCTTGCTCTCAGTGTTATAGTTCGCACCACCTCTTATGAAGACATCCCTACTTCCTCCACTTGTATTTCTAGTAATGATAGATATTTTAAAAGGAGTATCTGGTTGAAATCTGGACTCAACAGTTTTAAAGACCTGAATGATGCTTTGAACCTACTATTGGTTCACCTATGGCTCAAGTGCAACTACATTCTCAACAGCCTCTATCAATTGGTTTCTATAATGCCTATCGGGTTCCATTTTCTATACAGAAAACAAATGCCATAAGTCTCACACTCTAACAACTTAATTCTTAACAATTTAAAAAAAATCACATCATACATCACAAAATTTCTTTCCAAAATTCAATATTTTCCACATTCAACCATTTTTTAAAATTTCACCGTGATTTTTAAAATCATACCATTTTCAAAATAACTATTTCATTCCTTTTCAAAATCTCACATTTAAAAACAATTAATAATTTTCAAAAATCAACACTTTTTCATCAAATCATAAATCATTACTCAAAATGAAATATGTACTACTAGTGGGAATTCATTTCTATAATACATGTCATGATTGTCTCATTGGTTAAACTCATGAAAATGAGATAACACTACTATAAGTTTCTCCAAAACACTTATATACCCATCTCCCTAGTAACTACAAGTTCAGCATAAAAAGGTTAGCTACATATTTTTATGCTATATATTTCAAGTCTTGACAATCCTACTCCATTCTACCAACCTGTCACAAGGAATATACTAGAATGAATTTCAACTCCAAGACCGAGAAAAGATGGCTAAGTCAAAGACTAACCAAGACTAATACTACATGCATATCGAGAACCGAACAAGATGATACCACTTGTAACACCCTGCCCCTACACATTAGATTGAGTTGAGACATAACTTCTACTTGGCCTTAAGCGACATCCCCAAGGTGCCAAAGGCTAGCAATAAATGTCAAGGGATTCATTAACAGATGGGGGATGATTTTCCCTTTGAAGATAAAACAACTGAACCAAACATGTCATAATAAAAGACCACTACATGATGCATGATAACAATGTAAAACAAATAAAAGTAATTTCATTGATATTAAAACCAAACTACAACAAATTACCAAAATGGAAGATAACTAACATCAAGGTTTACAGCGGAAGACAAAACCAGCAAAACTCAATGACATCCCACATAACTCAAAAGCTCCAACATGCTCTATGCTCTAACTCCACAAAATAGTTCAATTATCACAATGCACCACTAAATAAGTGTGATACTTTACCTTTTCATGTGTTTTAAAAAATGATATCTGCAAAAGCACCAAAGTTCCAAAGAAGGGGTGAGTAATGAAACTTAATAGGATTTCCCCAAATGACTTCCATGCTCATCCCACTAGGATAGAATATGTTAGCACATTTATATAAAATAATTTTTATAAAACATTTATATAAAATAACTTAAAATAGTTTATCACAAACCAAAACTATTTCTAAGAAAAATAGTTTTCCAGACCAAAACCATTTTTTTCAAGTAAGAAACCAAGAAAGTTCTTCTAGACCATTTCATATCCCATTTATGTCATTTCCCATTTTAATCCACAAAACTCATGAATCCACACATGCATTCTTCGTTATGACAATTCATGTAATGCCCTGATCCCAGTTGTATAGAGTCAGTGCATTATTTCATTACATTGGAATGTTTATAAGAAATTCATATCCCTAAGGATAGATTAGTTTAGTAGTTTTTGAAAACTATATACATACATAGATTCAACATTACAAATTGAAATGAAATACAACATATAAGTTTTATTGGGAATGTCCACAACTCTAAGTTTATCCCTACAGGTCATTCATAATACACCACTTCGTATCCTAGGTAAAAATAAAACATAAGAAAAGGGGTGATCTCATATGCTCAATAAGGGTAAAAAAAATATAGTGTAAGATATCATAAACATAAACATTATCCATGGTGAATAACTAAAAACACATGCCTTTAAAAAAAATAAACTTGAGTATAACATGACGGGAATAAGAGATGAATAAATAATGTCATAATAAAGAATAATAATGGGTATTCTACTAGTCTAATAACCACATGAATTTTCAATTACGAGTTTCTTAATGAGGTAATGCATAATGTGGGACATCATAACTATACCTTCAAGGCCTTGTTCCAAGACCATAAATATCTATTTTGTCAAGGCCTCATGTCAAGACCATATTTTGTCTCACGAGACCTATCGATGCACCGATGGGCTATAGAGGGCCCCACCCAACACTTAATAAGTCCAATTAATTCATCATATAAATAGGGATAACATAAACTACAATTACATTCATATTCAAAACTAACATATGAAATGTAAATAACTTTTTCTGATCATTAAACATAAATACTATCCATTTGGAGTAATGCGGTGAATGGTGTTAAGATAGCACTTCCAAAGTCAAACTAATCATGAAACATTCAAAAAAATAGTGGATGATATCATAAAACATTAACACCATTTAAACATAATAAACAACAAGAATTTTTAAATGGGTGAAAATAATCTTATAAAATCATCGAGTAATTCTTGAGATAAAAACCCTTTTACTTTGAAAAGAAGAGATATTTTGAAAAAATATTTGTATAAAACCAGAAGTGATTTGAGGTATATTTATCATAATAAAAAGTGTGATTTTATGAAAATAATGGTTATTAAAAACATATTATATAGTGCTCTTAAAAATAGGTAATAATTGATAAATTCCCTTGAATCGAGCTTGTATTTCGGGAAGAATTTTTGAAAGTTTCTTTTGAAACATCTAACTCCACATAAAATAAAAAAGAATTATGGTTGGTAAAAATAAATAGAACAATCACATAGAATTTATGATTATTACATAATAATAAATAAGAATTTAATTGGTATTAATAAAGACAAAGAGTAACCCGAAAGAAAATAGAGGTTCGGGTAGAAAATATTTACCACTTTGTAATCAATCGAATCATATGCCCCAAAATTAATAATCATTAAATGATAAATTGAATACCATTAAAATAAATAGATTCATGATATGATATATCAATGGGTATTATTCATACACCATACTCAACTAATAATAGTGAATAAGGAATATCTCACAAAAATGGAAGTGAGATGAGAAAACCTTTACCTTAAGTATGAAGGTGTTCTCCACTTGATCTTAATGACCTGAATAATAAAATTTAGGTTCATTAATTAATAATTCCAGAACCTCCTATTAATTAAATTGATTTATTATGACCTTATTAATTTCATTCATGGCCTTTTTGATGGGTTAAGATGTTCAATTTCATTGTTTGGGTCTGTTTGTTTCATGATTGGTATAGTTATATACATGAATGGATAATTGTGTAAAATGAGGATGGTTTTACAGAATTAAAATTATATGTTATTAGTGAAAATTCAGAAGGTTACGTTTTTGTAAATTTTATTTGGTTACTTGTAGTGAATATGATTCGTTATATAAATTATTTAATGATAACGGTTTGGGTTAATTAGCAGTTTTTGAACACAATGAACTCATTTTTTCTTTATAAATCAAACCCATGTGTAAAAAAAGATTCCAGAACCATATATGAGACATAATAAATATATTATATTTGGGTTCAATCATAATAATGGTTTCATGACTATAATTGAATATGGTAATAGAAATTGAAAACTCATCATCCTTGAATGTGGTAAATAAGCACATCTCGGATGGAGTTTTTTACTACTAGCATAAAAGAAGGGTAAAGGAGGGATGATAATAACTTATTACGTCAACATAAAAACATTAAAATAAATTTAATCTATTGTATTTTTCATAAAATTTATATGAGGTGAGGTGAGGTGAGGATAGAAAACAAAGGAACTTGAAAAAAAGTAAAAGAATTGAAAAGATGAATTTACCTCTTGAATTACTCTTCCTTGAGAGCCAATTTTGGGGACAGGATTTGGTCTTTTTTGTGAAAAATGGATTCTATACATGTGGGAGGATCTTGGGAGGATATTTTAGTATATTTTAGATAAGTAATGAGGCTTTATAGGAGTGAAGAGAAGAGGGGAGTGTGGGTGTTTTTTATAGTGGAGGAGAAGAGGGTTTTCTTAATATTGTAATCATTGGTTTATTATTTTTTCATAAGACATTAAATAGTGATAATTCCATGACCGAAAATATTAATAAGTTCATATAAGTTTTTACCAAGGTTTCTTACATCAGCGATGATGCTAGTAATAGTGTATTTAACTTATAATGTATATATACAGTAAATTATCGTATTTCACTATTTGTAAAAAAATCAAGTATTTTAGAAAAAATCCCCAAAATTCACCCTAACCATTTTTTGACATGTAGAATCCTAAAATAGACTCCATTTTATCAAAAATAATTTTCTAAATATTTGGAATTTATTTTTTTAAATAAAATAATTATTTACTTGAAAAATATATATTTTATATTTAAAACTGATTTTATAATACTTTCAAAAATTAACTATGGTCTCATAAAATTATCCTAAAATCATAGGACAAAAAAATATTTTTTTAGGAACCCATTTTATGAAAATTAATTTATTAATTTAAAATTGTAATTAAATATTTATCATTGAAAAAAATACGAATACTAAATTAATAATTTATAAAATATTCTACTTCATTTATAAGGTGCCTAAATTTTATTCATACTTTCATAGGTGAGGTTACTATTCATAAAGGTTTATTACTATTCATAAGGGTAGGTTACTATTCATAAAGGTATGTTACTATTCACCAAAAATTATGTTTTCTCTATTAGACTCCAAAAATCACTCTGAACACAACTCTGTATGTCAGATTTTTGAAATTCAAATCACATAAGTGGAAAAATTATGTTTATTGGATCAGTTATAACAAAGTGGTGTTTTGTAGAGACTCAGTATTTCATGCATTCAATATTAAAATTATTTTCAAATACTTGGGGTGTTACATTCTCCACTCCTTATAAAAATTTTATCCTCAAAATTTTGAAATTGAATTTCGAAAGTTAATGGTTGATACTTGAAAATTCCCTTATGGGAAACCCACATCAAAATTATGGTTAAAATTTCCTCTTAATAAGAGGGAAAGGTAAATGCATCAGTTACTACAAAACTGCACATTCTAATTGGATAACATAGTCATGTAAGAATAATCAAATCATCGTGTTCTAATGGAAAGTGATAAAGAACATGCTCAGATGAAAGATCATTACACAAAACCATAAACTATAGTTATGAAAAAATGATAATAAGACAAAATTTTTGTTTAAGAATCTTTTCCTAGAGTTGAGGAATTATTCCACTCTATAAGAGTATAAATATGCATTTCTATTTAATAAATGCAATCTTATCATTTTTTTGTGCCTTGAATTATCTATAACTTATCTCTTAGCATAGGTTTCATCATGTGGTGACATTAAACTCTAAATCCTTATACATTGATCAACATAAATCATTTCATAAATGGTTTAACTTTACAAAATATCATGATCCGACACTTTAGAATCATTCCCATATCCATCCTTACTATATCCATGTATACGGGGTCCTTATAAATCCTCATTTCCATGATCCATCCTTCTCAATGCATCTGCTACCTTATTTTCCTTTTATCAACACAAAGCAGCCCTAAATTTTCACATTCCAAACATGTGAATATCTTCATCATGTATCCTCTTGAAATATGATAATAACTCAAATTACCATAAAACTTTATTGGAAACATGTACTCATCCTTAAACATGTTATTGGATATATTATTTATATCTATAAATGCTGTAAACTTCATCAATGATAGCATAGATCACTTGTAGACAAGTCAATAATCAGTTTTGAGTTAGTGATTACTTATCCAAATCAATCATTTCTTTATAATTATCCTAATCATCAGGAATATATTTAGGGTTGTCTTTCCCTCATCCATATACTTTCCCAATATATTAACATTCTACTGAGTCACTTATCCTTGGCATAGTTCATCATACGAACTCAAATACTTAATGAAATATTATTGAAATAAAATCCTCATATATTCCATAATTCTTCTAACTAGTAAATTGCTAATAAAATATTCAAATTAAAAGATTATTGATGAGGCATATTAATACTTCTACTTAATCTATGGCAGTATCATGACTTGACCATTATCCAGTGACATCATTTGGGGAATATTCTTTGGAAGCTTGGGACATTGATTTTCATAGTGTCTCATTTCCTTGCAGTTGAAGCACTATACATTGAAAACCATTTTATTACCCTTGAAATAATGAACTTTGTATCCCTTTTCTCCACACTTGTTACAGACTCCTTTTCATTTTAAGCAGGTTATGGGGTGTTTACTTCCACAAGTACCACATGTTGGAAAACTGCCATTTTTATTATTACCTTTATCCATTATTTCCTCTACCACCCTCTTCTTCTCTTACTTCCCTTCAAAGACATAGGACTCAGAGAATTATTTATATACCTTCTTAACACATGATATTATCTCTTCATATGATGAGGATACTTTGGAGACTATCTTCCTTCAAAATGATGTCTTAAGACCATAAGAGATATGATCCTTCTTACTCTTTTCATCACATCAATTAGTGAAGTTATCATTCATTTTCCTAGGAATCATTTCTAATCAATTTCATATACTAAATTAGATCATAAAATTATGAAATATATATAAACCTAAACATGGTATAGTACATAACATAAATTTATGTATCACAAATCCTAGAACCATATACTTTGGATACTTTAAAGGAATAAATCCTTAGTAATGTATTGTAACAAAAATGTGAATTATCCTAAGCATATCCTCCGAGAGTGTCAAACTAGGTTCACAGTAAGGTATGTTGTCGTGTACCAAGATACCTCGGGTCAAGCCTGAAACACCTTGTTGGATTTATTACTCCTAGTTGCATCTATTCCAGAACCACATCCACTTGTAGTATCCAGACAGGGATTTATTTGCTATAAAGATCCACATAATATATTCCTTACCAAAATTACAGGAGGTTATTATATGTTTATCCTCAAATAATATCTTAGAGTTTTGTTCCCTAATCTACATTTTTTAAATATAGTTTTTAAGTTTTCTACTAAACTTCCTCTGATATCAACTATAACGCCCTGACCCCAGTTTCCTAAAGCTGGTGAATTATTTAATTACATTGGAATGCTCATAAGAAATTTGTATCCCAAATAACCAAGTAGTTTAGTATTTTTTTTAAAACAAAATACATACATAGGTTCAGCATTACAACTTGAAATGAAATACAACATATAAGTTTTATTGGGGACATCCACAACTCTGAGTTTATCACTGCAGGTCATTCATAATACACCTCTTCACATCCTCTGGAAAAATAAAACATAATAAAAGGGGTGAGATTAGATGCTCAGTAAGGGTAAAAAAATATAGTTGAAGATATCATAAACATAAACATTATGCATGGTGAATAACTAAAAATTCATGCCTTTAAAAAAATAAACTTGAGTATAAAATGGCAGGAATAAGAGATGAATAAATAAAGTTATAATAAATCATAATCAAAGGTATTCTACTAGTCTAATAACCACATAAACTTTCAATTAGTAGTTTCATAATGAGAGAATTCATAATTCATGATATCATAACCATAGCATCAAAGCCCCATTCCAAGACCATAAATATCCATTTTGTCGAGGCATCATGCCAATACCATAGTTTGTCTCATGAGACCTACCGATGCACCAATGGGCTATAGTGTTCCCCACCCAACACTTACTAAGTACAATGTATTCCTCATATGAATAGGGATAACATAAAAAACATGTACATTCATATTGAAAACTAATATATGAAATGTAAATAACTTTCCCCGGTCATTAAACATAAACACTAACCATTCAGAGCAATATGGTGAATGGTTTCAAGATAGAGCATCCATGGTCAAACTAATCATAAAAATTTCAAAAAAAATAATGGATGATATCATAAAACATTAACCCCATTTAAACATAATAATCAACAAAAGTGTTGAAATGGGTGAAAATAGTCCTTATAAAATCATCGAGTAATTCTTGAGATAAAAACCCTTTTACTTTGAAAAGAATAGTTCTTTTGGAAAAATCTTAGTATAAAACTAGAAGTAGTTTGAGGTAAATTTATAATAATAAAAATATAAATTTTATGAAAATAATGGTTCTTAAAAATATATTGTAGAGTGCTCTTGAAAATAGGTAATAATTGAGAAATTCCCTTGAATCGAGCTTGTGTTTCGGGAAGAATTTTTGAAATTTCCTTTTAAAACATGTAACTCTCCCTAAAATAAAGAAGTAATATGATTGGTAAAAATATATAGAACACTAATATATAATTTATAATTAGTACATAAGAATAAATAATAATTTAATTTTGATTAAAAAATATAAAGAGTAACCCGAAAAAAAATTGGAGGTTCGGGCAGAAAATCCTTACCACTTTATAATCAATCGAATCATATACCCCAAATTAATAATCATAAAATGATACATTGAATACCATGAAAATAAATATATTTGTGATATGATACATCAATGTTAAGTATACATAAACCATACTCAACTAATAGTAGTGAATAAGGAATATCTCACAAAAATGGAAGTGAGATGAGGAAACCCTAACCTTAAGTCCGAAGGTGTTCTCCACTTGATCTTAATGACCTGAATAATAAAAATTAGGTTCATTAATTAATAATTAAAAAACCTCCTCTTAATGTAATTGATTTATTATTACCTTATTAAGTTCATTCATGGACTTTTTTATGAGTTAAGAGGTTCAATTTCATTGTTCGGGTCCGTTTGTTTCACAATCGATATACTTATATACATGAACGGAGAATCGTGTAAAATGAGGATGGTTTTATAGAATTGAAGTTATATGTTATTAGTGAACATACAGAAGGTTACATGGTTTTAAATTTCATTTGGTTACTTGGAGTGAAGATGAATCATTATATAAATTATTTAATGATAACCATTTGGGTTAATTAGCGGTTTTTGAACACAACAAACTCATTTTTCTTTATAAATCAAAACCATGTGTAAAAAAAGATTCCAGAACCATAGATGAGTCATAATACATATATTATAGTATATTTCAATCATAATAATGGTTTCATGACCATAATTGAATATGGTAATAGAAATTGAAAACTGGTCATCCTTGAATAGGGTAAATTAGGTCATCTCGAATAGTGTTTTTTACTAATAGCATAAAAGAAGGGTAAATGAGAGATGATAATAACTTATTTCATAATCATAAAAAAATTACAATACATGTAAGGTAGTGGAGTTTTCATAACATTTAGATGAGGATAGGTGAGGATAGAAAATAAAACAAAGGAACATCAAAAGAAAGTAAAATAATTGAAAAGAGAAATTTACCTCTTGAATTAATCTTCCTTGAGAGCCTCTTTAGGGGAGAGGATTTGGTCTTTTTATGTGACCAAGGGCTACGAGACGTGGGGGAGGAACTTGGAATAAGTGCATGTTAGTTTTAACCAAGGGTGATTACATCAACGATGATGCTAGGAATAGTGTATTTAACTCATAATGTATATATATGGTAAATTACCATATTTCACTATTCATAAAAAAAATCAAGTATTTTTGAAAAATCCCAAAAAATCATCCTAACCATTTTTTGACAAGTAGAATCTAAAAATGAACTCCATTTTATCAAAATAATTTTCTAAATATATGAAATTTAATTTTTTAAATAAAATAATTATTCACTTGAAAAATATAGATTTTAAATTTAAAACTGCTTTTATAATACTTTCAAAAATTAACTATGGTCTCATAAAATTATCCTAAAATCATAGGAAAAGAAAATATTTATTTAAGAACCCATTTTATGAAAATTAATTTATTAATTTAAAATTTTAATTAAATATCTATCACTCAAAAAAATATGAATACTTAATTAATAATTTATAAAATATTCTACTTCATTTATAAGGTGCCTAAATTTTATTTATACTTTCAAATATGAGGTTACTATTTATAAGGGTATATTACTATTCATAAGGGTAGGTTACTGTTCATATGGGTAGGTTATTATTCATAAAAAATTAAGTTTGCACTATTAGAATCCAAAAAACACCTTGAACGCAATCGTGTATGTCAAATTTTTGAAATTCAATTCACAAAAGTGGTAAAATTATATTTATTGGCTTGGTTATAATAAATTGTTGTTTTGTAGAGATTTAGTGTTTCATGCATTCAATATTAAATTTATTTTTAAATCCATACATATTAAAACTAATCATAGACCATTCAAAAAAACATAGTGGGTGATATCATAAAACATTAACCCCATTTAAACATAAGAATCAACAAGAGTGTTGAAATGGGTGAAAATACTCTTATAAAATCATCGAGTAAATCTTGATATAAAAACCCTTTTACTTTAAAAAGAAGAGTTCTTTTAGAAAAATCTTTGTATAAAACTAGAATCTATTTGAGGTATATTTCTCATAATAAAAAGAATAATTTTATGAAAATAATGGTTCTTAAAAATAGAAAATAGAGTTCTCTTAAAAATAGGTAATAATTAAAAAATTCCCTTGAATCGAGCTTGTATTTCGAGAATAATTTTTTAAAGTAACTTTTAAAACATGTAACTCCCCATAAAATAAACAATGATTCTGGTTGGTACAAATATATTAAACATTCACATAGAATTTATGATGATTACATAAGAATAAATAAGAATTTAATTGGGATTAAGAATGACAAAGAGTAACTCGAAAGAAAATGGAGGTTCGGGCAAAAAATCCTCACCACTTTGTAATCAATCAAATCATATACCTAAAAATTAACAATATTAAAATTATAGATTGAATAATAATAAAATAAATAGATTCATGATATGATAAATCAATGGGAAGTATAAATACACCATACTCAACTAATAGTAGTGAATAAAGAATATCTCAAAAAAATGGAAGTGAGATGAGAAAACCATTACCTTAAGTCTGAAGGTGTTCTCCACTTGATCTTAATGATGTGAATAATAAAATTTAGGTTCATTGATTAATAATTCCAGAACCTCATCTTCATTTAATTTATTTATTATGACCTTATTAATTTTATTCATGGCCCTTTTGACAGGTTAAGAGGTTCAATTTCATTGTTCAAGTCTGTTTGTTTCATGATTGGTATACTTATATACATGAATGGAGAATCGTATAAAATGAGGATGGTTGTAAAGAATTAAAGTTATATTCTATTAGTTACCATCCATAAGGTTACATGGTTGTAAATTTCATTTGGTTACTTGAAGTAAAGATGAATCATTATATAAATTATTTAATGATAACAGTTTGGGTTAATTAGTGGTTTTTAAACACAACGAACTCATTTTTCTTTATAAATTAAAACCAAGTGTACAAAAAGATTCTAGAACCATAGATAAAACATAATATATATATTATAATTTGTTTCAACCATAATAATGGTTTCATGATCATAATTGAAGATGGTAATATAAATTGAAAACCCATCATCCTTGAATGTGGTAAATTAGCACATCTTGGATGGTGTTTTTTACTACTAGCATAAAAGAAGGGTGAAGGAGACATGATAATAACTTATTCCATCATCATAAAAAAAATTAAAATACATTTAAGGTATTGTATTTTTCATAACATTTGAATGATGAGAGGTGAGGATAGAAAAAAAACAAAGGAACTTGAAAAGAAAGTAAAAGAATTGAAAAGAGGAATTTACCTTTTGAATTAATCTTTCTTGAGAGCCTCTTTAGGGGAGAGGATTTGGTATATTTATGTAAAAAAGGATTCTAGATGCAGAGGAGAATATTTAGAGGATATTTTAGAAAAATTTAGACAAGGCACAAGGTTTGAGAGGAGTGAAGAGAAGAGGGGAGTGTGGGTGGTATTTATAGTGGAGGAGAGGTGGGTTTTCTTAATATTCTAATCATGAGTTTATTATTTTTCCATAAGACATAAAATAATAATAATTCCATGACCAAAAATAGTAAAAAGTTCATGTGAGTTCGAACCAATGGTGCTTACATCAGTGATGATGCTAAGAATAGTGTATTTAACTCCTAATGTATATATACGATAAATTATTGTATTTCACTATTCATAAAAATTTAAGTATTTTAGAAAAAATCCCAAAAATTCAACCTAAACATTTTTTGATGTGTAAAATCCAAAAATGGACTCCATTTTATCGAAATAATTTTCTAAATATGTGAAATTTAAATTTTTAAATAAAATAATTATTTACTTGAAAAATACAGATTTTATATTTAAAATTGTTGTTAAAATACTTTCAAAAATTAACTACGGACTAATAAAATTATCTTAAAATAATAGGACAAAAAAAAATTATTTAGGAACCCATTTTATGAAAATTAATTTATTAATTTAAAATTGTAATTAAATATTTATCACTCACAAAAATATGAATACTTAATAAAAAAATTATAAAATATACTACTTCATTTATAAGGTGCCTAAATTTTATTTACACTTTCATGGGTGAGGTTACTATTCATAAGGATATATTACTATTCATAAGGGTGGGTTATTATTCGTTAGGGTAGGTTACTATTCACCAAAAATTAAGTTTGCTCTATTAGACTCCAAAAAACCCCCTGAACGCAACCGTGTATGTCAGATTTTCGAAATTCAAATCACAGAAGTGGAAAAATTATGTTTATTGACTCGGTTATAACAAAGTTTTGTTTTGTAGAGACTTAGTGTTTTATGCATTCAATATTAAATTTATTTGTAAATCCTTAGGGTTTTATATTTCCATAATCATGAGTGGTTTCTCATTGATCTACCAAGTCATCATAAGGTCATTAAAATCTCATTTGTCATTACACCTTTAGCACCGAGCACCAAGTCATATTTCAACTGGGCCTCATAAAATGAAATATGAACACACACCAACTCATTATGTTGAACCATGCAAAAATTATCATTCCAAAAATTATCATTCCAAAACCATTTCAATAAGACAAACTTTTTATTGAAAACCTTTCCACAAAACCTATATCCACAATCAAACCAAACAACCATGATTGGCATAAAAAACCTTATATCTAACCGCAGTGGACTAAATCTAAGAAACCGAGAGAGGGAAGGAAGTAGATCTAAGAAAACCCAAGAAAAACTACCAAAATTAGGAATTATCAAGGGAATCGAGCTTTAATTCACCAAGAAACACCTCTGGATCACTTATAATTCGATGGGGGAATCCTCTACAACCTTTGGGAGGAAGGAATCTCGAGTTAGGGTCGATTTGGAGAAAGAATGAGGGGTTAAAACTTAATCTCGACCTAGATACACTTTTTTAGGATCTTTTTTTTAAACTATGCATTGTTAGTTGCATGATTAGGTAAAATCATGCGCTATCCATGAAAGAGCCTCTACCTCAAGGAGCACCTCGCACGGTTAGTCTTCGCGGTTAGACAAACTGTGCAAAATATCATTGTCCCACTTTTCACAGTTTCTCCTGAGTGGCCGCACGGTTTAGAAAAACTATGCACTTACCCATGCACCTTCCCCTTAGCCTCTATCTCATTGTGCACAGTTTTCTATAGGAGTTTCACGGTTTCCAAAAATAGTGCTCAAACTGAGAACCTATAGAAAATCCCCAAAAACATTCCAAAAGGTTTCCAAACCCTCGAAAACTTCACCCAAACACTTTATATACTTAAAAAGCATAAATGAATGGTTACTTAATTGAAAATGAAGATGTTATATAGTGCGTCAATCACATAAAAAATCATCATAATATCTTATATCAAGTCACAAGATCATATCAACATTTTGTATCTTCAAATTCATGTCATCGTTATTTATCAAAAAACACAAAACAGAAATGAAAGTTAAACATGAATGATACTTTTATTCAATCGCTACATTTTCCAAGGGAATATGTGATCTCGAAGTCAAAATCTTAGAGAAAGTCCACCCACCTTCTCAGCCAAAAAATTATCATCCTTAAAATAGAAGATATATCTCAAAATATTATTATCTATATAAACCATAAATCTTTCTCCAAGAAAACAATGCCTCCAAATAATAATCACAAACATTGTCACCGCAAGCTCTATAAATTACCTCTTATTCTATCTTTGAACTTCATCTATATTTATCATCATTACCAAAAATCCACATGTCCTTGGATAATCAATATCATTAAATCATATATATATATATATAACCTCTAATAATTCATCATAAGATATCAAGCATAATCATTTATCTCATTAAATTCATGAATCAATTAATCAATAATAATCACAATTTACAATAATATATGAATAAAATAGACAAATTATATATTTTACCACATCACAATTCAATATAATCAAATAAACTTTAGTTTATACTACTAACAAATTATTTATCATCAAACAAATAATGTCCCCCAATTTCATAGTTTATCTATTAAATCCAGATCAATTATTTTTCAACCTGATATCACCTTTGAATTAATTTTTGGGATTCATCTCATTTATTATAGAAAGAGAAATTAATTAATGGAGATATTTTTCTCAACATTAATAGAGGATTTTCTCTCAACATTAATATAGATTTCTCCTCTAATATTAATAGATGAAAAATGAAATATTGATCGCATTAATTATAGATATGAAGTTAGTGTCTATATAAGAGGATGTGGTAGCATATTTTTTTAGGATGCCAATGAGAAATTATACTCTTGGAGAGGTGTTTGATGATTCTTAAATATGTAGTCCATAAAGATTAGTACGGAGGCTATCATTTTTGAAGTAGAATGTGGGAACCTTTGGAGATGGCGAGTGAAGCATCAATGGTGGATCTCCAATGTGATGGGATACTGCATTTGTAGTAGCATATGCATTGATCTAATAAGGAACATGTGTTAAGTACAAGAGATGTGATAGGTATCAAGCAATTTCATCTGGTGGTGGTCAAACTTGAGATATAGACTTCAAGTAATGGCCAGACCATCGGTACGAGACTTGAATGCCTTGATTGATGAATCAAGGAGAAATCGTCGAAGAGGTATTACACCATCACATCAACGATGACACGTGTTTGGATCAAGATCTATGAGGTAGTAATGTTTTGTCATATAAGGGTAACATTTGTCACATTTGGATATCTAAGAATGACTTTTTATCATGAAAGGGTGGTTATTTTCACCAAGATGACTTTTCATGGATAAGACGGAGGAGTATCAGGGTGTGATTTTCACACAGATTTTTTCTATGCAATCATTATAATTCAAGTTCATGAATTTACTTGAATTTTGTACTGTAATTTTATGAGTTGTCTCGTGTGTTTTTTTAATGATCCGCATCGGAGGGTTTTTCCATGTTAAAAAATCCTACATGTTGATTTATTTATTCTTCTTATATATCACTTCTATGTTCCGTCGGTTTTCTCACAAAAATTTCATAAGAAATTTTCTATCCAAAACCGAGATTTATATGCAATCACTATAATTCAAGTTTGGGCATTTACTTGAATTTTGTACTATGATTTATTAGTGTAGTTTTTTTTAATCCTTCAGATCAAAGGGATTTTCCATGTTAAAAAATCCAACATGTTGATTTATTTATTCTACTTATATATCACTTCCATGTTCTGTCGAGTTTCTCAAAAATATTTCGCAAGAAATTTTATGTCTATAATTGAAATTCTCCTCAAAATCAATTAATCAACAATAATCAAACATCACACAAAAATATGAATAAAATAAATAAATTATAAATTTCATCACATCACTATTCATTATAATCAAATCAACTTCGATTTAGAAAATTAATAAATTATTTATCACCAAACAAATACCTTTCCCTAATTTTATAGTCTATACATTAAATCCACATCAACAATTTTTCAACCCAATATCACCACTAAATTAATAGTCAAACATCACAAATCATTATACTTTGTCAAACTACACATACAAAGTGATACGCACACAAACGCCCACACACACACGCATCTAACTTAATAAATGAATGTAATTAAAACCAATTACCCCTAAATAATATTATATATTAATGTAATAAAATCTCATAATTTTATAAAAATAATCAATCATTCAAATCATCACCCGATTATTTATATATATATATCAACACAACCTTTAAATCATCACCCAATTATTTATACAGTATATAATCAACCACATGTTTATTTCAAATAAGAATATTTAGAACATCCAAAAAATTAACATTATAATATTATTATTATTATCACGTAATCGAGCATTAATAAAAAAAATTATAAAAGGTGACATTTAAAATCTTACAATAAGATATTTGATCACCATTATTGATCGTATGTTTATTCTCTTTAACATAAAAAACCATTTATAAAATTATTGCACCATTCTCATTAAAAATACCTTAATATTATTATTTAAATAATATTATTCTAAATGTAATCAAGTTTCATCAACACTAGCATTTCATTATAAGGAATAAGTGTTTTTAAACCAATCACACTGAATAAATATAATTACAAGTAAATAATGATGGTTAATGTGTGGTATCTTTTATGTAAACTTTATAACCAATCATTTGGTTCTCCTCACCTTCATGTGAGTAAAATCTTATGTAATGTATAGAACTCATAGAAACATAGAAGTGGTTCGAGTCTGAAGTCGAAGTAAAAACAACCCATGAGTTACATTGAATTACAATTGGAATGTTATAACTCGAACCATGTTAGGGTTCACAAAGTTATTTCCCTAGGTCAAGGGGTTAGTTTATCATCCACCAGAAAAAATAAAAAATATATAAACTCATGATTATACCACTTTATTATTGTATTCATGTCATTTTTATGATTAATTATTTATGGATGTTTTATCACTATCACTTAATAAAAGAATTAACAAGCGTGTAAGATGAAATTAAAATAAATTGGATTGTGTATACAATTTATTTAGGCATGGTTAATCATTTAAGTAAAATCCACTTAATATTAATAATCATTTAATAAAATAAAATGTTCAAATTATTAATAAATATAAAATACCTCAATTAAAATATTAAGTTAGTATAACCTTTCATTACTTGGTTTAGAATGGAACCAATAGATCATAGTGTTTGATCTGGCCATCACTGGGACACTTCCACTTAATTAGGAGTTCTAAAGAAGGTTTTTGTTGACTCAGAAAAATTCACATCAAGATAAGTAGTCCTCACTAGACTTGGTGTAAATTTAGAGACAACTGTTGAAAGAATCCAAATCCAAGATTCCAATAATGGGAAGTTCACTCAACAAATCAAGGAGAAGTGAGTTAATGTAGTTGGAAAATATCTACATATCTAAATACCTTTGAGTAATTGACCAGACCATCGCTTGGGTTAAGATAAAGGAAATATGAATCCTTTCCATTAGAATATCTACATGATAAGATATTTTGAAACCAATTGTAAGGAATATTAAGTTTCGATAAAATAGTGAGAGGCTAATTAATAAAATTCATTATGTTGTATCTTTTGATAATCAAGATAAAAATTAAAATTTTCTTTTAATCAATGTAGAGTATGGAAAGAGAAACCACTATAGCACTACGATCTTTTAGGACGCGTACCATGTCCTCACCGGCACAATTTTCTAAGGGTGGTATAGTTGTTTCATACACTGAACAGTTATAGGAAAATTCATATTGGGTGTTAGAATTCCCTATTACCTGTTTATCCATCTCATAAAAGTGAAGGTAAGAAGGATGCTTATAAAAGATACACGAGGATGGTCCAATTGTTTGTTGCATTAGGATATTAGTTATGTTCGAATAACCAATAATGCAACATAAGGACATCAATGCATATACCATGACATCTCATCTCATATATCTTCATAATGGGAAATAGAGGCTTTAAATAAATAAGAGTGTCACTACACTATACTAGTGTAAACTAAAAGAAGGTACCTAATTATCGATCTTGTCTTTACTAAAGTGCGTTGATCAATCATTGAAGTTTGGGATTATATATGGATAATAAATTATCCATTAATCTCATATTATTTTTCATACCTTCCAAGATCTCCTAATTCATCTAGATTATGAGGTGACCAAACAGATCGGAAATCTTTTGACTAAGGCTTCACCAGATAAATAGGAGTTGTGAGGAACTTGGTTCCACAACCATTATAGTGAGTTAGATGAAAAATAAATGTTGAAAAATTTATAATCATGTAATAAACCATCTTGAGTCAACTCAACACGCCAACTGAGTCGTCACACCACACAACCTGAAGTGCATTCCCGATCACCACAGTCTAGAAACAAGCACCAGGGCATCACAGATAACCATTTGGGAATGGTTTCACCCAATAAAATATGGCACGACCCACCCATGAATTGGACGGTCATGCCAACCAATACATAGGTATAAACATATATAAATTTCTAACTAGAGTAAATGCAGCAAAGACTAAAAACATATATCATCACATCATCACATCACAAGTCATAAACAAGACATATACATATGATATCCATAGTCAAAACTCAAATATGGAATAAGACCAAAAGGACAATACATAACAACCCAATGATACAAAATCCCAAAAAAACTATACACAAGTCTTAAGGTACTGGGGCACGTAGCAGAAGTTGATGGGATGGAGATTTTAAAATTTTCACCAGTGATCAACATAACTACAACATCATCGATGAAGCACTACCCCAATTAATGTATGGGGATCATGTTTGATGTGTTTTAAATGCAAAAATAAACCAAAAATACCTGTTTTGATCTAAAGTTGTGCATTCATCATCTGCTTGTCATTGGCGATCGCTACTCGAAGAATCCAAATTCAAATTCCTCTAGATTTTCCACACGCATTTCAAAAATCTATAGGAGTGTCGATCATTGAATTTAAAGTGCTAACAGAGAGATTCAATGATGCCTTTGACATCCCGACGATCACCGCAGCTCCATTCAATCGATCCATGAAGAAACTCTTTGATTAGGCGCTTTGAATGAGATCATCTCTCTCTAAAAGGCGGGATATAGGAGAAAGAGGCTATGGAACTTGAGCGATGAAAGTCTTGGCCATGAGAGCTTCTTCCACCTATTTATAGTGAGTTTCCTAAATACCTGAAAAGGGTCTTGGTGCTTGAATATTTATTACTCAATATAAAAGACACCTCATGACTGCTTTAATGAGTCGTAAATATCTTTTATCACTTGTAATATAATAAATATATTATGTGACAAAAGTGATTCATTAACTCGACTTGTCATTCCTATAAATATTAAATGAACCTTGAATGTTAAATTAATATTTGTTCATATAATATTTTCCCATGTATTTACTTTAATACTTGTAAATACATTTAATAAATAAATTCAATACTTTGGTGATCATATATCCTCAGACATATCTCGGACCCCAGTGGAGGATCCCACCATGTCCAAAACTCTTATTACTCAGAATAGGGAAAAATTTTGAATACGCTATTGTGTGTGACCCTCTAGACCCTAATCTCGATAGTAGTAAATAATATTCACAGAACAAGAGTAGAATCTAGAAACTCATCATAACCCTTAAAGAGATAAGAAGTAGTCATAGCAATGAAAATCATCCTATGAACATGCACTGTGTAATATAATCTTTTTGTCTCACGATATCTCAAAAAGGACGCAAACTTGTGTCATCATCCTTTCTTTCTTTATTATTTGTTGACCTTACTAGACATACTTACCTTCGACTACCATGGTAATGGATTTATGAAGGTACTATCATCATGATCAACTAGGCCTGAGATAACTCTTCCTATCAGAAGTTAAAACTTCTATCTTGATCATTCAACCAATATCATACCACCAATGATGCGCCCAACACAAGCTACCTCTCCACAACTTCAATGTCATGGTTTTTACATTTCATGATCAAATGACATGAATTGATAATGATATCAAGTTAGAAGACCAATACACATGTTTGTAGATAGGAACAATCAATAACACCTGAAACATGTGGTGTTTATATTGGAGGTGTTTTCCTCATGATCGCATCTACTTGAGATCACCAAGTGTGAACTTCATGAAAAGAAGTCTCAATGCATATAAGCCCCCATCACCTGATAGTCAGACATTAACTGTGTCTAGTTATTATGATATATCTAGACCATTGGACATATATTTAATATTAATTTCATAGTATCTTGAGGTTCTCATTGTAGCATGGTAACTGCTACAACATTTTGATACGAAAAATAATCTGTGGACATTAATGTGAATAGTAGATACAGAAATATCAACACTATCATGGTAAGAGTGCATCATGAATAACTCTATGTATACATGATATGGTAATCGAAAGGTACTATTTAGTTGGGTCTGGGACACCCACTATTATAACAAATCCAACTCTGTGAGACAACATCTCCACTATCTCAAAAACCACCATGAACGTCAATAATCAAGAAGTTCCACCAAACTGAAAGGTTTCATTACCCATACATATGTCCTATAAAACAAATCCCACATATGCCCAAAGGCATATGAAAGGTGTGAGGCACAAAACCCAACATGATACCACTATGAATCTATGTAAGGTCTTTCTCCTGCAAACCACTAAGTCTAGTTTAAAGACTTATTTTTTAAAATCATTCTCACTTGAAGAAAAAAAATAAGACATTATAAATCCCTTTGGATTTTCTCAAAATCATGGTAAACAAGGTTCAAATAAAGAAATAAAACTACCTGATGAAAACATGCTCAACACACCCAAACATGGTTTAAACACAAGAATAATCACAAACATCATTACATAACCAAGTAATGTAAAGTGTTCATAAGCATCAAATATATCTCAACCAAATGAGGCACTAGAATAATGCATAAAGCATAAAAAACTGATAAGTATAAGTAATATGCATCATGGTCTCTTAGAAAATGGGCTTTGGTGTGACTTTGAATAGCCCTAGGTTTACTAGCCACTAGGCGAGTACAACAAGTTGGGAAACTCACTCGGTCTTCCCCGGAAGCTCTCTTGGTTTTCCTTGGAAGTTCTCTCAGTCTTCACTTGGTCCCACATTATCCACATGGGCTCCCTCGGTCTCATGGTTAAAATTCCTTCCATTGGCTCACTCGATCTACATGGATAACACTCCCTAGATAGTAAAAATCCTAGGATAGGGCTTCATCCACCTAATCCACCTTCGCACCCAAGGCTCCCCATGTGCCACACAATGCCAAACATATAAACATCACAAGTGGTAATTTCATAATCCATTTAAAATCTTTTTTCATAAACTTTTTAGGCCCATAACAAGTCAAGTATCAAACACCATGCAATACCTTTTTGAAATCCCTTTTAAAAACACATTTGAAAGCATAAAACCTCTTTGATCCATTTTAATGAACACATGGAGTGAATCAAATCCAACTCCTTTTGAAAATCCACTTTAAACCATTTAATTCTCACCCATTTCAAAAAAAACAATAAGAATGGATGAACCATGACTAATAACTAAAATTCAAGGAAAAGGGGAAAACAAGATTCAATAGAAAGTCATGGAAAAGTGCCCTTAAATAGAGACACCTACCAGAAACTGAACCATAACTTTTCACCTTCGTTGACAACCACTTAAATCAAGAAAGAAAGTTCCTCACACACCTAAACCACAAAGAAACAACACAAAAACCCCATCAACAACCCTAGGTTTGGCCAAATATAAATCTAGGGATTCCATACTCCATGGAAATGGGAAAAGGTAAAGATAACGGGGAAATGAGAAAACATCAAGAAATCATGATTACCTCAAGATATAACACCAAGAATCCAAGAAAAATATACAAAAAATAGAGGGTAAAGAAGCTCCAAGGCATGGAATATAGGTTGTTCATGATTGAGGAGAGAAATGGGGGTGAAAACCTTAAAATTAAAATATGAAAATTAGTCAAAAGTAGTTACTTGGACACACATCACAGTTAGGTTGCATGGTAAGAAAAATCATGAATCAACTGTGTGGGGGCCATTGCCTCCCCAAAACACAGCCCGCATGGTTTCTGGAGATCCATGCATGGTTAAACAAACCATGCTCAATCCATGAAAAAACTTATTGTCCCTCAAAAATCCCTCTTGCATGGTTAGTCGCATGGTTTCACTAATCGTGTGTCAATTGTGTGATAAGACCTATTTTCTAAAAAACATAGGTTCTCAACCACCAACTCCTAAAAAATACCATAATAAATAAATAAATAAATCTTAAAATAAAACATATCATTGACTCGAAGGGTGTCACAATTCTCTCTACCATGCCACTTGCTGACCTTAGAAATTCATCAAGGGTCTTTAGAAGAAAATAAGTGAGACCACTACTCCCTCACTGAAACTTATCACTCCCAAGTATCATGGTTATTGCCACCACACTTCCAAATCACACAGATCAACAGGATTGGCTTACCATGGAGCACTTTGTTCTAATAATCCAAGAATTCAACAAGCTACTCCACCACGGTGGTATCATGATCTAACTTCAAGTCCTCCCACACTATCACATGAGTTGGTTCTAGATGGTACTTCTTCAACTATGATACGTCTAGAAAATTGTGGATCAAGGTTAGTAATAGTGTAAATTCCAACCAACAAGCTACCTTCCCAAGATGCTTTATAATCTGAAATGGTCCAACATAATTCAGCGTCAACTTCCTTTGATTTTCCAAGTGATGATGTCCTAGTTGAACGAATACCCAAATACCTTATCACCAATCTAAAACTCTAACAGGTAGTGAAGATGATCAACATAGGAATTTTGGCAACTCTGAGTTATCGATAAACATTTATTACTCAATTAAACTTTCTCTATCATCTCCTAGATGAGACCTAGTACCATGATGAAACACTCATCCAAATCAACCCAATAAGATGGGTACCGGCATGGTTTCCTATACAACACCTCAAAAGGGGCCATCTTGATTGATAATTAGTAACTATTGTTGTATGAAAATTCTACCAATGGCGGATACCCTTCCCACAAACTCCAAATTCAAGCACACATGCACAAAGCATTTCCTAAAGAATCCGGATGGTCTTCTTAATCTAACCATACGTCTGTGAGTGATAAGTTGTTCTTAGCTTCAATTGGGTTCTCATAACCTCATGAAGACTCTTCCAAAACTGAGAAGTAAAATGGGTATCCCTATCAGAAACTATCATCAAAGGTATACCTAAATCTTAATGATCTCTCAAACATGCAGGTGTTTGAGCTCCTCTACCTTCGTCAACTCCCTAATGGGGAGAAAGTGGGATGACTTAGTCAGTCAGACTATAATCACCCAAATAATGTATTTCTCACTATGAGTAAGAGATAGACTAATTACAAAGTCCATGGAGATCTCATTTGACTTCTACACTATAATAGGAAGAGGATGAAGTAACTCGGTTGGCTTCTGATTCTTCATTTTGATCCTCTAGTAAGTTAAATGTCAGGATAAAAAATATCCAACAGTTCATATCATTCTGGGACACCAATATTGACTCCTTGGAGTGTAAAACATCTTGGTAGTCCATAGATGAATGTATCAACTAGAATAAGTCCCCTTGTACATCATCACCTTCCTCAAGGTTAAAGGAACTACCAAATTCTTCCTGAAGAAGAATGTACCAGCATGAGACTAAGACAAATCGCATGAGGTCTCCCCACCACTTAGAACTCTGTTAATCTACTGACAGTCATGGTCGGATGCCTGCTCACTCCGAACCTGATCGACAAGAGAGGGCATGACCTAAACATGGGTCAAGGAAACCCGCTCTCCATCCACCAACATCTTTAAACGTATATCAGCAAACAAACCCATCAAACTTGACTCATCCACTAATTCTTTAATTGCTTGGATCGGTAACCATCTCCTCAAGGAATCGATGACCACATCCCCCTTCTCAGGGACATAAGAGATAACGAAATTCAAAGGTTTGAAGATACTGCACCCATCATCTCTTCCTAAGGTTCAAGTCCCTCTGGGTGAATAAAACTTCAAACACTTATGATCCAAATAAACTATAAATTGTGTCCTGGAGAGGTAATGATTCCAAGTTTTCAAGGCATGCACTATAGGTTCCAAATCTAGGTCGTGGTTGGGGTAAGTCCTCTAATGTGGGAGTGGCTGATGAGAGTCGTATTCCACCACATGATCATCCTGCATCAGCACACACCCTAACCCCATACCTAAGGTATCACAGTACACTACATATCCCTTCCCAAGCTCAAGAAGAATCAAAACTGGATTTGATGTTATCCAAACCTGCAACACCTCAAAAAACACTAGAACTTCTCACTCTGCTCAAATTTCACCCCTTTTCGGTTCAATGTTTTCAATGGAGAAGCTATCCTGGAGAAGTCCCAAACAAAATTCATGTAATATCTAACCAAGCCTAAAAATATTCTAATTTCAAACATGTTCTTAGGCCACTCCCAAGGAATAACCACTTGGATATTCTTAGGATCCAAATAAATCTATTTCTCAAAAATCACATGGCCCAAAAACATTACATGCTGGATCCACAACTAACATTTGGAAATATTAGCATATAAATGATGCTCCTTTAAGATTCTAAAAATGACATTCATATGGTCTTTATGGTCCTCCATCTTAGAGTATGCCAAGATGTCATCAACAAACATGACTGCGAAGGAATCTAAAATTGGTCAAAGATCTATCATCAATTCCATAAAGATCGAGAGAGCATTGGTAAGGCCAAATGGAAAAACCAGATACTCAAAGTGCCTATATTGGATCCTGAATAAAGCTTTAGAAACATCCTACTCCTAGACCCTCAACTGAACCTTAGGTTGATTTTTGAAAACCATCGATCTCCCCTGAGTTGGTCAAAAAGATCGTTGATATGAAGCAATGAGTATTTTTCCTCAAAGGTCACATAATTTAATTTATGATAGTCTATGTGAAGTCAAAGACTCCCATTTTGCTTATTTTCAAATAGAACCAGAAACACCCATATTGACACACTGTTAAAAATAAACCCTTTACCCGCAAGACCCACTAACTGAGTCTTCAACTCTTTCAACTCGATAGGAGTCATATAGTATGATGGTAAAGAGATTGGGCTCATCCTAGGGATCATATCGATAGTAACTTGACCTCTCCTTGGGGAGGAAACCCAAAAAAAATCATTTACAAACACCTCGAGGTACCGATCCACAACCACTGGAAGACGACCATCTTAACCTAGCTCAAAAACATCAAAGAAAAACTGGATAATTGACATGAAATCAATCCCACATCTAGAGCTATTGATCCTTCCCTCCCTGACCTTAGATCTCACTCACCTTGAAAGACATGATTGCTCTCATCAAAAGATATAAATTGGACCCTGCAATGATAACAGTCAATATGAGCTTTGAAATTAATAATTTAATACATACCAATGATGAGAACGAAAACATCCAATTCTAACATGAAGAATCCCCACACCACCTCCATGTTAGTGATCAAAACATAACACTTCGGGCACTTAAAACCTTGTTCCTTCCTTCCCAACTGTGTCAGTAGATTCATCACAAATGGAATCATCTTTTCCTGTATACTCAAATCATCAATCAATATTAATGATATAAATGAATGGGATGCACCCATATCAAACAAGGTCAATCATGGAAGAATCAATAAACATTGTACCTCTCATGGTGGATGGCCCAAATTTGGAGTCCTTAAGTTCTACATCGGCTGCATAGATGTGACCTAGCCTTGGACCACCCAGAGCCTTCTCATCTGGCTAAGGATCCCTTATAGACTAAGGGAAAGATCCCACACCCTTAGAAGAATCACATAACACATGTAAACCCTTTGAAAAAGAATATCAAACTCTAATCCCTTATGGGCCAGCCTGGAAAAGTGTTTAATATGACCTGAACACCCACACCTATGGCACATACTCAGAAAATATGAGCAATCAGGTCTAGTATGGCCAGACTCCCACACTGATAACAAGTCACTGGCTTGCATCCTAAAGAAACCACCAGTTTTGTACTTGATGATTATTGAACACATTTTCCACTACTCCGACATGGTTCATCATGTATCCTCTTCTGAACAGAAGAAGAACTCTGGCTACCACCCACAACCGGAGAAACCCCACTAAGACTCGTCTTCCCGGATAAATATATCTCTATCATCACCACCTTATCCACCACCTAGACATAATTAATTAGGTAGAGAATAATAATCATCTACATGATCTCAACCTTGAGACCCATTTCAAAACATCTCACCTTGAGATAGCCATTCATGATGAGATCAGGAGACAGATGAACTAACTTAGTGAACCGTTTGGCATACTCCATCATTGGACGGTCTTCTTTCTCCAAGGTAAAAAACTCATGGGCCTTCTCCACCCTCAAATTTTTAATATAAAAATGCTGATTAAAACCCCTTTTTGAAGGTATCTTGGGTGAGGTCCTCATGAAACTTAGCTAACACGGTGGAGTCTCGCCACTTTCCACCCAGTCCTTATAAAATGTAAGTGGAGAAGGAAACCTTTGAGTTCTCAAGAGTATTTAAGAAGAGTAATATATGTTTGATCCTCTCAATCCATTCCTCATACTCCATGGGGCCTTTTCCACCACAAAAAACTGATGGATTCTACTTGGTGAACTTTAGGTCATGGTCTATCATCTATGCCTGAACTCTTTCACCCTTTTAGCCCAAGGGTTGAATCATTTGGATCGCCAATTCTAAAAAAACAGGAATAGCTGGAGAGGTCTCCAGCGAGACATGATCTATAGCTACCTCACTACACCTAGAAGAGGTACTTCTTGGAGGCATTGTCTGCAAACAAAAAGAAAAAACTCATTTAATACACAATTAAATATCAAAAAAAATCAAATAAACCACAAGAAACCCTTATATAATGTATCAACAAACAACATCAACATGAAAAACACTTTCAAACAAAGAAGGGGCGATACATTAAATTAATAAATTGTTTTCTAATATTAATAGTTCACCCACACGAATAGATAAATCATGTGTCAACCAAATGAAACGGCACTAGAAGATGATAGATTTGGCCGCATGGGTTTTGCACGGTTACTACTATTGTGTGCCTAAACTATGTGCATATTCTTTCAACCCCCATTTCACCCCAAAACTAGAAATTTATTAAAACCGCTCAAGGGTTCCTCCCAAAACCCATAGCCACTAATGAAAAACACCAAATCTCATCAAAAAATCCAAAAATGGGTTCAAAAACATAAACACATCTCTGAAACACCCATAGAAACTTGAAGATTAGCATGAGGAAGATTTGTTCAGTCACTCCTTTGTGCCTACCTATTGAGCACTGACGACCCTAACTCCTATTTACCACTGACCCCAAAATAACAGGGGCCTCTAATATAATTTTGTAATGAATCAGCCCAATTCGACCTAACCTGTCACCTGAGCTGACATGCCACATGGCTCGAAGCGTTCTCGATCACCACGGAATGACGACAAGCACTAGATCATCATAGATAACCATTTGTGAATGGTTTTTCCTAAGAAAATCTGGCATGGCCCGCACATGATTTGGAGAACCACACCAACCAATAAAAAGTTGTAAACATATATAAATATCTTATCAGAGTAAATGCAACAAAGAATAAAACATATATCATAACATCATCACCTCAAAATCCATAAAAAAGACATATACATATGATATCCATAGTCAAAGCTCAAATAGGGAATAAAACCAAAAAGGTCAATAAAAAACATCCCAACGATACAAAATCCCAAATTTTCTCTACACGATCCAACTTTGTGAGACCACGTCTCCACCATCCCAAAACCACCATGTATTTTAGTAATCAAGAAGGGTCACTGAACTACAATGTGTCATTTCCCTAACCTATTTTCTACAAAACAAAGTTTTCATATGCCCAAAGGCATATGTAGCATGTGAGACACAAAGCCCAATAGGATACCACCATAAATCTATGTAAGCTCTTTCTACATGCAAACCACCAATCCTTGTTTGAAGAGTCATTTTTCAAAATCAAGTTCACTTAAAAAAAATAAGACTTTATAAATCCCTTTACCTTTTCTAAAAAAACTTATTTTCGAAAACATGGTAAACAAGAATCAAATAAAGAAATAAAGCCACTCGGAACAAACATGATCAACACACCCAAACATGGATTAAACATGGGAATAAGAAAAAACATCATTACATAACTAAGTAATGGAAAATGGGAATAATCATAGAATATATCTCAACAAAATGAGGCACTAACATAATGCATAAATTATAAAAAACCAACTGGTATAAGTAATATGCACCATGGGATCTAACCAAATGGGTTCTAGTGTGACTTTGAATGACCCTAGGTTTACCGGTCACTAGGTGAGAACAAAAAGTTGTAAATCTCGCATAGTCTTCCCGGGAAGCTCTCTCGGTCATCCCTTAGAAGCTCTCCTAGTCTTCCCCCAATCCCTACATCATCCCCATGGGCTCCCTCAATCCCATTGTTAACATTCCTTCCATTGACTTACTCATTCCACATGGATAACACTCCCTAGCTAGTTAATAACCTAATACAGGGCTTCATTCTCATAAAAAACCTATGCACATAAGGTTCCTCAAGTTTCACACAATGTCAAACATATAAGCATCACATGTGCCAATTTCATAATCCATTTTTATAAATTTTTCATGACCATAACAAGTCAATAATTAGACGCCATGAAAGACCACTTTGAAATCCCTTTAAAAAACTCATTTGAAAGAATAAAACCTCTTTGAGACATTTTAACAAACACATGGAGTGCATCAAAGCCAACTCCCTTTGAAAAGCCACTTAAACATATTAAATTGTCAACCCATTTCAAAAAACACAAAAATCATGGATGAACCATCACTAATAACTCAAATTATAGGCAATTTAAAAAAAACCAAGGGAAAATTATATTTAATGGAAATCCATGAAAAAATTCCCTTAAATAGAGACACTTATAGGAAAACAAACCAAAACTTGTCCCATTCACCAAAAACCACTTGAATCAAGCAAGAAAGTTACTCACACACCTAAACCGCAAAGAAGCATCACAAAACCCCCATCAACAACACTAGGTTCAGAAAAATCGCAATCAAGGGTTTTCATACTCCATGGAAATGGAAAAACAAGGAAAGATAAAGGGGAAATAAGGAGAAAACATCAAGAAATCAATATTACCTCAATCTAGAACACCAATGATCCAAGAAGACCAAGAAGAATCCACCAAAATGGAGGGGAAAGAAGTTCCAAGGTGTTAGGGATTGGTTGTGCACAATTGGGGAGAGAAATGGGGGTAAAACCCTTAAAATTGAAAGGGATAAATGGTCAAAATCCATTTTTTAATGACCTAGACAATCTGCATGGTTCAGCCACATAGTCAAATAAACTATTCAATAGTTATTGCCTCCCCAAAACAAAACTTGCATTGTTTCTGGAGATCTCCACACGGTTAGACAAATCATGATAAAGTAGTACAAAACCCAATTGTCCCCCAAACATCCATCTTGTATGGTTAGTCGCATGGTTTCACTAATCGTGCGTCAACCATGCGTCAGTGCCTGCTTTTACAAAAATTGATGTTCTTAACCTCCAACTCTTGAAAACTCTCATAATAAATAAATAAATCTCACAAAAACATAACAGTGACATGATGGGTGTCAGATCGAATCTAGGTCAATAGTGCATTTACAACATCTTTCAAAGAGATAAAAGACTCAGAGGTGGTACAGTGAACATAAGGCTAATTATTTCTCATGTGGATAAAAAAGGTCATTTGAAATGAAACTTCAATGAATTGAAGAATAAGTGATTAGTTTCATCTAATTCAGGAATATATTCATCATAGTATATAATGTTTCTATTTCACTTTTTGGGTATTTAATACATTTTTATTTTAATATAAGGACCAAATAAGTAAGGTGTGTTCTCCCAGTGGCTGAGAAAGGTTGATTCTTATGTCATTAGTGAGAAGCACATAGAAACATTATAAGAAGTACGGTGTGTTCTCCTAGTGGCTGGAAAAGGAATATTCTTATGTCGACAATGAGAAACACATGACTTCAAAAAAAAATCTTCTAGTGGTTGAGAAAGGATGATTCTTATGTCAACAATGAGAAACACACGACTTCTGATTTCCCAGTAGATTGATTCAAGGGGAATTATAATTTGTGTTAAGTGTTACAAAACATTTATTTTGATGTTCTATTGAACAAAACGAGACATAATTTCTTTTGAAATTGATTTTGTTATGGTAAAGTACACTTAATTAATAGTTCAGTAAAACTTGAATCATAAATATCCAACATTGGCAATAAATGATGAATATAAAGACTCATACCCAATTATGGAAAGATAGTTCTTAGTAAATGTAACATCATGTTACTATTTTTAGGTATTCCTAAACCCTTTTTTATCAAGATTTAGTTGAGTTTAATTTGGGGTTGCTTTGGGTGAAAACTTGTATTTTTTTGAAATTTATGGGGTTGTACACAATTGTCGCACAGTATGCCCAAAATGTGTGTCTTTCTAGTGAAAACCATGCAAACCAAGTCAGTGGGATTTTTCACGGTTGGAACATGGTTTGAAAAACCATGCACCCACTTATTAGTAATCATGCACCTGGAAATAAAGGGCACATGGTTTGTCCAAACCATGCAGATCTGCCCAGGAAACCGTGCATATGAGTTTTTTAATTCGAAATTAAGTTTTAAAATCCCAAAACCCATCTTTTTGGTCCTCGACAGGCTTGTACATCCCCATAGAAATTTCTTCTTTCTATATGATCCCAAGAGCAGTTCTTGGATCCTCCACACCCCTCCGTAGGTGAATCAAAGTTGGATGAATGATGTTTGATCTTCTCGCAGTAGGTTTCCTATTCTCGTTCTCTATCTCCCTCTCTCTCCTATTTCCTCCCTAGGGTTTTATAGATCCATGTGTTGATTTGTGGATCTAATCCTCATTATTTTGAATCTTAAACCTAGGTTTGATTCTTTGTTTCCCATTGTCTCCTTTCCTCATTGGCGAATCCTGATTAGGGTTTTGTTATTCGAAATCCCATGATCCTGAGGTAGGTGGTTCCGTTTTGATTGGTCAATTTAATTAACCCTAAATTTCTTGATTTAAATTCAATTAATTGATTTAAATTCAATTGCTTGATTTTGATGAAATTTCTTTCAATTGGTTTATTAAAAACCCAATTCCATTAAATTAGGGGATTTGATTTGTGAAATTTTATTTTTAGCATGAAATTGAGAATACCTCAATTCCATTGAATTGAGGTGTGTTTGTGAAATTGATGAAAATTGGTGAAATTTAAATTGTTGAATTTAAATTTTGAAATTGGTTTGATGGAAAATTGTTGAATTTAATTGTGTAAATTAAGTAGAGGAAATTGATTTCAAATTTTATTTGATGAAAATGGTTCTTATAGAAATTGTTGGGATTTATCTTGTAAAAAGGTATGTTTTTAATTAAATACTTGTGTGTTGGTTTTAAAATGGAAATTGACATATTTTAAATGGAGAATGGGATGAATTGTATTTTAAACAATTTTAAAATAAACTTTCTATCATTGATTTTGTACTAAATCACATGCAAGTCTAGGTCGTTAGTGAGTTATTGGGATAACACTCTACAATTTACAACATTCCAAAACATAAATGTAGCACGCCATATCCCCGATAGGATGGTGATGAATTCCTTTTGACCAGTGTCAAAGGGACATGTGTATACACATATTTCCAGGTCACTTTGAGTGTGAGGGATTCTCGTAGCTTGGAACTATCATACCTTTTGTCACATGAAAATGTTGCTCACTTATTTGTATTTGAAATATATGACATTGATTGTTGAAAACTATTTTACATGCCTTGTGAATTTATATAAATTGTTTTATATAAAATATTTTATTAAGACATTTGTTTAGAAATATTCCATAAATTGAAATGTGAAGCATTTGTTTAAAGTATTTCAATCATTTTAAATGTAAAGTATGATTTGTTTAAATATACTTTTGAAATGTCAAACCTTTTTTTAAAAAAAATTGACATCTTTATTTGGTTAAATAAATGTGGCATCTCTTATGAAATCCTTAGTGAGACCTTACTGAGATTTTAGCCCACACCCTACCTATGTCTTCAGGTGTCTGTAGATTATCTCCTTTCTGGTTCAATCATGGGAAAAGCACCACTTGGAGGTGGTTCTAGTTGTTGATATTTGGGCTTGGAGAGTTGAGTCTATTGGGGATTGGGTTGTCCTTTCAGTTTTCTGGTACTTTGTTGTAGTTATTTGAATTTTTTATACCTGTTTAACTTTTGGTATACTTCTCCCTATGGAGTTTCCTTTATATGCATACTAACTTGTTTATCTTACTTTCACAATGTTTTGGGAAAATCTGTTCTCAGTTTCACTTTGTATGATGTCAGGCGCTAGTCGAGAACTCATGGGGATCAGGAATGCCCTTCGGGCTATGTCATAGCTGGCTCGGTTATTGGATTACCAGGGTACCCGGGCTAGTTCATAATAGTTAAGTAAAACTATAAGTTGTCATGTATAAACCCAGTATGCTGCTTAAACTCATTAGAGCTAAAACTCTTAGGTATATGACATGTTATGTTTTATACTAAGAAACCTTTAGATAACCCATGAAGCATCTAGAGTTAGTACAGCTAGATAGTTTGAACTATTCCAATGAAAAGCTATAGGTAAATCCATGTACTCTATGAGATTCTTATAACAACCCAGACATTTTGAATGATAATTGTTTCCTGATAAAATATTTGTTACATTATTTTTGTACACAATAAAACCATATCTATTTAATAATGAAGTTGGTATAAAGGGAAATGTGATTATCGGGTTTCGACTGTTATATGATTTTTGGTCAATTATTATTGTTGATCAAAATTATTGTTGGAAACAATAATCCTAATAATAATTTTAATGTTATAATTGGTGTTTGTAAGTAGAAATGATAAATAATAATTAATGAAAAAAGGAGAAACGATGGTCTCAACTAGTAGAATCATCACATATGAAGCTTATTTGTCAGAGCTTGGGATGGAGGTAGTATCACTAGGGTTCTCTCTTGACCAATCTCAAATCGAGCTTCAACAAGTGAAGCTAAAACCAAATCACCTACGAAAGAAGTTGAAGTTAGTGGAAATTACCACTCAGGCGATGTTAGTCGAGTCACCCCATGAATCTATCACCATCACACACCTTACCCTTAGGTCATATGCGGGCATTGTAATGGGTTATGTGTTCAGGTCTTAATAACTTAAATTTCAATTCCATTATATAAATAAAATTTTTATTCCATCAATTCTATTTTAAGAATAGTTTTTCTTAATAAAATTGAGAAGAAATTTGATAGATTGATTTTTCAGACAGAAATTTTAATTTCCAAAAAAAATCTATAGATATTTATATTAAACTTATATATTATGAATAATACTTATTTTAATGAAATGGTATGATAAAAACTCTCTCATTTAAATATAAATGATAAAATAATTTTTTTCCAAGTGTCAGAAATTTTACTATGCATTTTCAATCCGCTATTATTTTTAATGAATAAAAATTTTATATTTAAAGGTTATAATTATCATGTTTATAGATTTATTATGATAAAATAAATATCATTTTTGAAATCAACATGTCAAAATTAGGTTAGGGTGAATTTATGAGAATTTTCTAAAATACTTTATTTTTTTCATGAATAGTTAAATATAGTTTGAGTTTTTCGGTATGTTTATGACTTCCTAATTATGTCAAAATGATGTAATAACTAATTAACCATAATAAATGACCTAAAATATGTTATTTTATTAATATCAAGTATTTTAATATATTTTAATCAATTTTCAAACCGATAATTTACTTTCCAACGTCTAAAATGGAAACTTTAACTTTAAAAATATTATTTTTCCATGCCAGAAGAAGTATTATAAAATTTCGGTTGACTCCTATGGGTTAAAATAACATAAAATATGACCCAAGTGTCCAAAACCATAGGCAAATATCATGGTCATACCCATGGTTTTTCATTTTACACAACCTATATTTCCAAGGCCTATATTTAGAAATTAATAAACAAATCCGCCACTTTTTCTATAAATACTCATCCATTTATCAATTTTATTTCACTCAAAATCCATCATCCACTAATATATAGTATTTTTACCTCTCAAGGAGTCCTCTCAAGGTTTCCTCATTTCCCCAAGGTCTCAATCCTCAAGTTTTAGGAACAACTCTTTAAGGTAAGGGGGATATCCTTCTTTTCTCTTCGTTTTAAGAACCTCTTTGTGTATATGTCTTCTGAATGTTATGGTCACTCACTATTATTTAATTTTTATTCATTATCTTACTATAAAATTATTTTTTATCAATGTGATATATTTACCCCCTCTCTTTTTACCCTTTTCTAAAACCACATTTTATACTCGGTATGTCGCCGAATTTACTTCTCAAAATTTCTCTCTTCTCCTAAAAAAATTCTCTTTTATTTTTTTTTTGCGAATACCCAAACCTCTTTATTTTCTGGTTATATTTACCTAGATGTAAAAATAATTAATTTTTATTTGGTTATTTAATATACATAAAACGCACATTCCCTTTTTGTGGGTTAAAAATGACATAATAAACTTGTCTTTAAGCACTTTTTATAATGTCATAATTTTGATACGAAACCCATTTATTTTATTCTCCACGGGTTTTTTATAAAATATTTGATTATGATATATTTATATCACATTAATTAATACATATGAAGTATACTCCCTGATAGAACTTCAATGCATTGGGTAAAAAATTTAATCTCTAGAGATGACATGATTTATGATACCTTAGTGAATAACCTTGGTAATTTTTACAACACCTCGGTAATAAACCTCGGTGATATACTTATGAATGTATCATTTAAATGTTGTAGTCACATATCCATATTATGATTCATGTTCTTTGTATTATGATATTCCCTTTTTTCCTTTTCTCATGTCTTTGTGATATTCTTCATGTTCTTGTTGATATTTCTCATGGTCACATGTAAACTGTTTCTCTTGCTTTCTCTTACTGGGCCTTATGCTCACTCTTTCCTTTCATGTATGTCCCCAGGTTATGAGATGTAGTAAATGTAATTATGATGAACCTATGATGAATATTTTCAAGTGTATCAGAAGATTTTTTTAAGTTTTCAGGTATTATGTTCCTTATTTCTAAGAAACTAAATTTTAAAAGATCCTCTATTTATACCACGTGAATGAAAAGTTTATGTAATAAAAGGTGGGATGTCATAGTTGGTATCAAAGGGAGGTTTAGTTATATATAGAAATTAGGATTTGAAAACTTTAGGAAGAACCCTAAAGACAAGTTTGAATATAGGAAAACATCATGGTATTTTGGTGAATTATTATGTGATTTCCGAGCAAAGAAATCCCGGTCTGGATACGAACAAGTGGATGTGGCTCTGGCACAGATGTATCTAGTGGTAAAACCCAAAAACACTGCTTTGAGTTATACTTGAACTGAAACTGGTGAACGACAATGAGTCTTGTTTCACTCCTGGTTACTCCTGAGGGATATGTTTGGATAATCACAAGATTTTTATGGACCATTAGAAGTATTTGTAGAAAATGTAATTGTTGTTAAAAAATTACATATTTAAGCATGATGTTTTAAGACATAAAAATTCCTTTAGAATTATAAGATTATTAAAAGAAATAAGTTTATCACTAAGGTTTTCTTTTTTATAAAATGGAGAGAAATAGGAGGAACCGCGTAAATGGTGAGTGCAACGAACCATGCGCTGGCAGCCCTTCGATGGAAGCTAGAATGGAAAAATTCATGAGAATGATGAATCAACCGAATCAAGTTATGAGCAATAACTTGAATTAAGCCGAGATACCAGATTCACCTTGAATAGAATAAATTTCCATTAATTTCTTTATGCATCAATGAAAACCTTCTTTCAGAAGATCTACCTACCAATTGATTGTTGAAAAATGGATAAGCTCTATAGAAAAGATCTTTTTTGTACTCCATTGTTCGGAACAATAGAAATTCACCCTAGTTATGTACCACTTAGAGGGAGAATCTGATCGGTGGTGGAAACTTATTAAAAACACGAATCCAAAATGGTAGATCAATGTTATGGAGTAGGAAGAGTTCAGAGGAACCTTTTTCAAAAAATATTTCCCCCATTTGATGCGAACAAAAATAAAGAAGGAATTTCTAGAGCTGAAGAAGAAGGAAAATGAATCTGTGGGAATCTATGAGATGAAATTTACAAGACTATCTTGTTACACCTCTATCTTTTTCATGGATCCTAATGAAAATATTGATAGAGTCTTAGGTGGACTAAGAACCCATATATGAAAGAATCTATCCAATTGAGACTATGACAGTTGTGAGGCGATAGTGAGAGGTTCTATGAAGGTTGAACTGGAGTTCAAAGAGACACAGTGGTCTCATAGATCAAATGAACAGAAGAGATCAATAGATCTAAGATTAGGGAGAAACTTTGATCATGAAAGAGGAGGGAAGAAAGTGCAACTTCCCAAATGCAATAAATGTGAGAAGAAGCATTCAGGGAATTTCTTGCTTAGGAGTGGGAAATGTTACAAGTGTGGAAGAGATGGCCATATTGCTCAGAATTTTCATAGTGAGGTGAAGCCTCAACTTATAAAAACTAATGACAAAGGGAAGGTGGTACAGGCATAGCCTAAAGTCTAATTCTTCAAGTGTGGACAACTTGGGTGCTTTGACAGTCACTATCCAAACCAGAAAATAATATAGGGGAATCACCATCAACCTTAGCATAGGACAAGAGATAAAGTTCAGGATTTTTTTATCACAGCAGCTGAAGTCAAAGCTCCAAATGATGTGGTGTCAAGTACTCTTGTTGTTATCTCAAATCTAGCAAGTACTTTGTTTGATTCGGGTTCTATGCATTCCTTTATTTCCTCTAATTTTGCAAATAATATAAAATCAATCTCTGAACTGCTAAAAGTAGAGTTATCAGTTAAGACTCCTGGAGTGATTATCCAAGCATAAACAGTGTATATAAACTCTAGTATTCACTTTGGCGAGCACAATCTCATCGCAAATCTAGTATTCATTACTATGCTGGAATTCCACACTATACTAGGGATGGACTGGCTCTCAAAGTATAACAATAAGATCAACTATAGAAGCAAGGAAATATCAGTAGTCTTGAATGGATAGCTTATAGTTGTTTTTAAATAAGAGATATCTTAACCTAAGCTTTGTTTATAAGCACCTCTCATAACCTTCTTTATAGAAATAATCGGTGAAGATGAAGAAGGAAATCAAAGTATACGAACAGAAAATGTCCTTCCGAAATACATTGACGTATTTCCTAAAGAGTTGTCTAGACCTCCCCCGAAAATAGAGGTAGGGTTCTCTATTGAACTCATACCTGGATCTAAGATGATAACTAAAACCATGTATATAATGGAAAATGCGAAGCTAGAAGAATTAAAGAAGCAACTCCAAGATATTTTGGATAATGAATTTATCTGACCAAGTGTGTCTCCTTGGGGAGAACTTGTTTTCTTTCTGAAGAATAATGATGGATCAATGCGACTATGCATTGATTATAGAGAACTTAACGGGATCGCAGTGAAGAAAAAGTACTCTCTACCAAGTATTGATGATTTATTTGACCAGCTTCATGGGGCTCAATTCTTCTCCAAGATTGATCTTCGATCTGGTCATCATTAATTGAAGGTGAAGAAATTAGATATTCTAAATACTATCTTCTGATCAAAATATGGGTATTATGAGTTTGTTTTTATTCCCTTCAACTTGATTAATTCTCCTTTAATTTTTATGGATTTTATGAATAGAGTCTTTAAGGACTACCTTGATAACTTTGTGGTAGTTTTTATTGATGATATTTTGATATATTCCAAAAGTCGCGAGAATCATGAGGATCATCTAAATATTATATTGAAAAATATTAGTAAGGAGAGGTTATTTGGAAAATTCAGCAAATATGAATTTTGGTTACAACAAGTTTCTTTCTTGGGGAACATTGTAACCAATGAAACAATCTCAGTTGACCCTACGAAGACAAAGGTTGTAGAGGACTAGTCTCATTCAACAATAGTAACTGAGATTTGTAGTTTCCTTGGTTTATTATGATATTATAGAAGTTTTGTGAAAAACTTTTCACGACTTTCTAATCCACTAACCAATTTAACTCGAAAAGGGGCTAACTTTATCTAGAAAAATGTATATCAATCCTGTTCTTTATTTCATATTTAAATATGATTTATTACATAAAATTTCACTTAATACAACTCTAAATATCTAGAGGAAAAGTGTATTTGGGGTTTAGGAACATTACATAACAACTTAAAACATGAAATGAAACATCTTTATTGAAAACTTCTTTGACAAGATCACAATATTCCTTCGTACTTAACACTACATGGGATAACTTGAAGACATACATAAGAAAGGCGTGAGATATAAATCCTGGTAAGGGAGTAAACATGGAATAACATGAGGATAACAATATATGTTATACAAGTCATATCAATAAGGCATAATGGAACATGAATAATAAGGCATGATTGAGCATGATAATCATAACATGAGAAATGTGGCGACAACTTAAAACACTACATCATAAACATAAGTCAAAGATAAATTGCCAAGACTTCATGGTGGACAAAAGTCCCATAAAATAATCAGGTAAACCTCTATCCCAACATGACGTATCATGATACTAAATATTACCCAATGAATTAGATCGCTATCAAGATACACCCTTCATAAACATTTCAATCTCATGCTTAAGTGTGCTACATAAATCATTTAACATGGATTCATTAAATGCCATAATTTTATTCCACTATCTAGAAATGTGGAATTCATACATTTAATTCCTCAATCAATAGGAGTACGTGTATAAAGGTGAATGTATTTGATATAAAAATGGGTATGGTATTCACTACACCATTATCTTGGCATGGAAAATCGTGGTGTAATTTCAGCAGCATAACAACGTCATATAGAAATTCATAAAAAGGGTTGATGGGAGAGAAAGGGGTCTCCCATCACATAGGAATGAAATGGGAAGTAAGAGGAATATTTAAGAACATATCCCAACATAGGCAAAGTGAAATTATAAGACATAACATAAAAGGGATTCTTGATAAAGGAGACGGGTGGAAGATCCCTTTCGGAATTTCGACATAGTAACTAATGTACTTAAAGGATCATAGGGGGCTTAATAGAATTGAAAGTAAGATCCCATCATTTATACATCAAATGGGAAATAAAGGGATCATGGAACATAATATACCAACATATTAAAATGGAATTTAAGAAGTATAATATAAAAGAAGTGTTTGAATGGAAATGTGAAGAGAGAAATCTCTTACGGAATTTCGACATAATAAGGGATTATGTAAGGGGCCAAATGAGGGGGGGATAAATGATCCCTCATACCAATAACATAAATTGTAAAGTAAGGTAAGTATTAAAATAGAATGGAAATATAATCAATTTAAATTAAAATAACTAATCTCAAATAAGGTGCTTAAATTCAAATGTGATGAGAGAAATTCATAACTTGGATGTGTGACTCCAAATGCTTGGGAGAGACTTATTTGGGAGCTTGGAGCACCTTGGGAAGACTTTAGGGAGTATAGAGTAGAGTGTAGATGAGCTTCAAGGAGTTTTAGTGAAGACAAATGGAAGATTGGGTGGGTTTATATAGGAAAGGAAAGATATTTCTTTATTATTTTGATTTTGGACACCTCATAATAAAATATTCAAAACCAAAAATCATCCCATGGTTTTTACCCATGGTTTCTGGAAAATGGGAGTGGATTACATTATTTATAAGTATAAGGGGAGAACATATTAAAATAATTCCCTTTCTTATGTGGAGGTGAGTCTCACTCTTAAGGAAATTATTTTAAAATCTTAAAATATATTATAAGTCTTGGAGGATTCACTAAGACTTTATAGAAAAAATAAAATAAACTCAAAATTTCATTATTTTAAAGGAAAAAATGTATATTTGGATGAGGATACCCTTTTTAGTATTTAATACATAACTATTGGGTCATTATGATGTCATAAAAACACCATATATTTATACGGTATTTAATTTTTACCCAGAAATTCGACTATCTCAGATTAATATGAAAAATTCACTGTTAGATAATTTTGACGTCTCGATTACAAAAATAATATTCATTTTATCTAAATAATTTTCCAAATATATGAATTCTCACTTTTAAAATAAAAAATACATTTGACTTCATAAAAATTATATGACCATTTATATTTAATAAAAGTTATTTAATAATAATATTTTATTAAAATATTATCTGTTTCAAAAATATATTAATTCATCAAAATAGATTTCTTAATAGAATCTTAATATTAAACAAAAATACTACTTGTTCTTTAAAAATCATTTACAAAGTAACAATAATAGGAATAAAATTATATTCATTATTATATAAAAAATAATGTACATAATCTTATTGATAGGGTCTTGATACATATCTCTTTATTACACTAGCATATACCCTAAGACTAAGGATCGTGATTGTGGGGATTTCATGGGGTCATTCAATGAACATGGTTTGGGTCATGATCTTGATGATCTTAAACTTCTCCTGTAAACGGTTTCACTCATGCTTAAGTTGTGGGATCTCAGCTTGGATTTGGTCTAGGGCAAAGCCCAGAAATTCTATCTCTTGAAATCTCTGATAAATGGGCTTCATAGGGTATGATCCTACTGGTTGAGTTCATCACTTCCTTTTTTGTGCCAAAAGGATTTGTTAAAACCCTATATTTATTCTAGTCATGTGATCTTTGTTCAACGACTATAATATCAACAGTAAAGATACTTAACATTAATTTAACATCCAATTGGATATAATAAAATAAGTGCATGTGATTTCTATAACCATAATACATTTAATTAAGTCAAAAGAAATGGAATTTTATTCATAAATGTTCAAGGGTGAAATTTCATTTTCTCATACTAAAACAGATGAGGGTAACTCTGCTTCATCAACTCTACTGGTTCCTACATCGCTTCTTCAAACTTGTGGTTTCTCAACAACACTTTGATGATGGACATTGTCTTATTTCGTAGAAATTTTTCACTACAATATAAGATCTTAATTGTCTATTCCTTATAGGAAAGGTCATTCTTAAATGGTATCACCTTTGGATTTAGTACATGTGAGGGGTCTGGTATGTACTTCCTTAAGAGGGATACATGGAATACATCATGTACTTTAGATAGGTTTGGTATGATTGTTAGTTGATAGGTCACTACTCCCATATGATCAAGAATCTCAAAAGGGTAAATATACCTTGGAATAAGTTTTTCTTTCTTCCCAAATCTCATCACTCTTTTCCATGGAGATATGCGGAGGAAAACCATGTCTCCAACATCAAACTCTAGGTCTCATCGACGATTGTCAGTATAGCTCTTTTGTCGACTCTGAGCAGCTTTGATGTGTTGTTGGATGGTCTTAACCTTTTCCATCATTTCTTCGACCATTTCCAAACCTAGAATTTTTTGTTCCCCAACTTCATCCTAACATGTCAGTGTTCTATACCTCTTCCCAAATTGATTCATAAGGATCCATTTGGATGCTTGAGTGGAAATAGTTGTTGTAAGAGAACTCCACCAAAGGAAGATGTTGGTCACATCCACATTTCAAGTCCATTGAGAAAACTCTCAACATGTCCTCAAGTATTTGGATAGTCTGCTCAGATTGGCCATTATTTTGAGGATGATAAGCCATACTGAAGTTCAACTCAGTGTTTAGAGCATGCTGGAGACTTTTCCAAAATATAGAGGTGAATCTTGGATCTTGATTGGATATAATCGATAGTAGTACTCCATGCAGTCTTACCACTTCTCTGATGTATATCGGTGTCAGTTGATCCAGTGAGAAATCCTCTCAAATCGCAATGAATTGTGCATTCTTTTTCATACAATCCACATCAACTCAGATAGCATTGTTTCCCTTGGATGTGTTTGGAAGTCCGATGACAAAGTCCATGGTGAGGTTTCTCATTTCTATGCTGGTATGGGTAATGGTTGAATTATCCCTTTATACTTCTGTCATTCAGCCTTCACTTGTTGGCATACCAAGCACTTTGATGTATATTCAGCGATCTCATTCTTCATGTTATTTCACCAATAGTGCTATCATAGATCACGATACATCTTTTTGTTTCCTGGGTGAATGGAGAAAGTCGAACTATGTGCATCATCCAAAAGATCTTTCTTTAACTCTGGATTTGATGAAACACATAGTCTTGACCCAAATCTCACAATTCCTTCTTTATTAACATTTAATGTCAAGGATTTCCCTTTTATGATAGTTTACACTTTCTTCTGAATTCCCACATCCACTTTTTGAGAATCCTTTAACCATTCCAAAAAGATGGTTGAGAAAACATTTGTTAAAGGATTGATGATGTTCCTTTCTTTCCGATTCTCATGTCCATCCACTTAAAATCTAAGAAGATCTGATTCTTCTCATTTCTCATCAATGATATAATTGATGGGTCCTTTATACTTAGATCATCCGCTACCTTGTTCGTTCTCCCATGATGGTAGTGTATTCAGTAGTCATAATCCTTGATAAGCTCTAACCATCTTCATTAGAGAATATTTATCTCTTTTTGTTCTAATATATATTTGAGACATTTGTGATCCATATATATTTCACACTTCTCCCCAAATAGATAATTTTGTCAAATTTTTAACGCAAAGATAATAGATCTTAACTCCAGATCATGCGTGGGATAGTCTTGCTCATGAATTTTCAACTGTCTTGAGGCATAGGAAATGAATTTTTCATTTTTCATCAACAAACATCTCAATCCCTTATTTGAAGCATCGCCCAAGATTACAAAAAGTTCTCAAATTGTTGGTAGTGTGATCACAAGGGTAGTGACAAGCCTCTTTTTCAACTCTATAAAGTTTTCTTCACATTCATCATTCCAAACAAATTTGACTCCCTTCTGGGTTAGCTTGGTAAGAGGGTTTGAAAATCATGATAAATTTCTCACAAATCAGCGAGAATATACAGTTATCCCAAAGAAACTATGGATATCTGTCATAGATGTTGGCATCAGTCATCCCTTAATTTATTTTATCTTGGAAGGATCCATAGATATATCATTTCTTGTGATGAAATGCCCCAATAATGATACTTCCTTCAACCAGAATTCACATTTGTTGTAATTTACATAGAGCTTCTCATTTTGCAAGGTCTCTAGCATAGTGCTCAGATGCTCCTCATGTTCCTCTTTGGTTTTAGAGTATATTACAATATCATCTATGAAAACTACCACAAATTTGTTGAGGTAATCTTTAAAGACTCTATTTATCAAGTCTATGAAAATTTTTAGGGAATTAGTGAGTTCGAAAGGCATCACTATGAACTCATAATGCTCGTTCATTATATGAAAATCATTCTTGGGGATATCCTCCTTCTTCACCCTTACTTGGTAATATCTAAACTGCAGATCCACCTAGGAGAAGTATTGTTCTCCACGTAGCTGGTCGAACAAGTCATCAATTTGGGGCAAATAATACTTGTTTTTTATCATGATTTTGTTGAGATCAAGATAATCAATTCAAATGCACATTTTCTCATCCTTCTTTTTGATGAAGAGGATTTGTGCACCTCATGGTGAAGCACTTGGGTGTAAAAACCCTTTATCTAGATTCTCCTCTAATTTTTCTTCAGTTCCTCAAGTTCCACAACAACCATCCTATAAGAATTCTTGGATATTGGCAATGCCCCAGGTATAAGATCAATCGAAAAGTTGACCTCTCGGCTAGGATGAAGATCAGGAAATTCCTTGGGAAACACATCAATGAATTCCCTCACAATAGGCATGTATTTGAGAATGGTTTGTACCTTATAATCAATCATTTGATCTAGATAAGCTTTCTTGTAGGGTAATAATATCCATACTTGAGATGATAGTGCTAAAGAAGATTCATCATCCCCATTGCTCTTGTATAGAATCGGGGGTCGATTCTCAATATGGAGAGTGATTTCCCTCTCGCAAAAATTTATGTTGGCTCTATATAGGGAAAGTAAATCCATGCCCAAAATTACATCGAATTTCAGTAAGGGAAGTATGAAAAGGTTCTTCAGGAAGTTTAGTCCACAAATTGTGACAGGGAAGGAGTTATATTCATGGGATGAAATGATTTCCTTATTTTTTGTCTTCATTGAAATCTCTACTTCCATTATTTGTGGTGGTGTTTGAATAGTTATACTACTCTCGTGATAGAAAGGAATGCATAGAACCAGAATCAAAAAGTATGTTCGCTATTATTGAATGAATAACTAGTGTACCTGTTACCACTTCGTTGTTGGGATTTACTTCGATGGTAGTGATGGAAAAATCTTTCCATTTCTACCTTGGAGGTTTTTGGTTGCCTCTGAAAACCCTTGGCTTATGGAACTAGTTCAAAAAGTGTCATGGTTCCTTGCAATTGTAGCAATGAACAACGTGTTGAGGGTTGACCGAGGCACTCCTTTCCTCTGTCACATTGGTAGGTTTCTCTTGTCGACAATCATTGTCCAAGTTCCATTCCCTTCCACACCTAAATCATTTCCTTGTTCCCCTTATGCAATTTCTAGGGTGCTTCTTTCTGCACCTTTGGAAAGTGGGGTGTTGGAATTTTTTAGCACCGCTGGATTTATCCATCATACCACCATAATTAAAGTCTGATTTTCACTTCTTATCCCCCATGATACCCCTGAGATTCACAGATCTTCATCTCAACTTTGAGGGCACATCAAAAAATTTCTTCATAGCTATCAAAGTCATGGATTTCCAATGCTTACAGTAAACTAGGTTTTAGTCCACCAAAGAAGCGGTTGACCATGCATTTGGGGGTAATGAAAAAACTGGAGGTGTATTGTGCAAGTCTTGTGAAGTTTACCTCGTAAACCCCAACAGATTCGTCATCTTTTTTCTTGAGCACAAGTAAATATTGTTCCATCTTAAGATGAAGGGTGTGGGGAAAATATTTATCAAAAAAAAATTTCCAGAATGCCTTCCACTCCATTGATTCGATCTATTCCTCGGGCTTTATATTCTTGATCAATGTCCACCATTGATCGGCTTCACCCTCCATGCGATAAACATCCATAATAAACTTCTCTTATTTTGAACATTGAAGGATAGAGAAGATTTTTTCAATGGAATTGATCCATTGCTCCATGATTAAGGAATCGTATGATCCACTGAAAGTAGGATGCATTTGTCGCATGAAGCTCTCGACTATGGGTTTCCCTCTCTTAGGGGGGGATCTCCTCCTGATCTAGGTTTCTACTCAGAACTTGAGTTAACTGAGAGTGTATCATGAAAAAGTTTGTGATTCTCATTCCCATCAGGTTGGGCATCTCATTGGGCAATCCTCACACTGCCCTTCACATCAGTCTTTAACATAATTCCTCTTATTTCCTACCATTTGCTAGAATAAAAGGAAAATTAGGGATTAGTATCTTAAGCAGTTAAACACATAAAGGGGAATTCAATGACATTAAAGGGATAACTTATAAATTACATTTATATCCTTAACTTATTAGTTTCTATGATTAATTCTATGTTATCCATGATCTACTTCCTAACATATATTCCCATGGGTTTTTTTTATTTGTTCCCTTAATAATGGTTTTTAATGAGTTTATGAATTTACCAAATCATATCCCTCGGGAGTGTCAAACCAAGTGCGCAATAAGACCTGTTTTCGTGCACCAGGTTACCCCGAGTCAAGATCAGAACACCTTGTCAGAGTTGTTACTCCTAAGTACATCTATGCCAGAACAACGTCCACTTATATTATCCAGATAGTGATGTATTTTCTTGATAAACCACTTTCTCTATACTCACCAAAATTTAGGGATGTTCTCTTACACTTAGTCTTATCCCTAAGGGTTTTCACTAGGGTTTTCTAATCCTAATCCCAAAAATAATTAAACCAATCCTCTGATACCAATTGTAACAACTATTCTCTTTATTTCATATTTAAACATGATTTATTACATAAAATTTTACTTAATACAACTCTAAAGATCGAGAGTTCTAGTGTCTTTGGGGTTTAGGAATATTACATAACAACTTAAAATATTAAATACAACATCTTTATTGAAAACTTCTTTGACATTACCACAACATTCCTTCGTACTTAACACTGCATGGGATAACCTGAGGACATGCATAAGAAAGGGGTGAGTTATAAAGCCTGGTAAGTGAGTAAACATGACATAACATGAGGATAACAATACATTCTAGACAAGTAATATCAATAAGTCATAGTGGAACATGAATAATAAGGCATGATTAAGCATGATAATCATAACATTGGAAATGTGGCAACAACTTAAAACACTGCATCATAAACATAAGTCAAAACTAAATCGCCAAGGCTTCATGGTGGACAAAAGTCCCATAAAGGAATCAGGTAAACTCGTGTCCCAACATGACGTATCATTATATTAAACATTACCCAATGCATTAGAGCGCTATTATGGCGCACTCTTCATAAACATTTCAATCTCATGATTAAGTGTGTCACATAAATCATATAACATGGATTCATTCAACGCCATAATTTTATTACATGATCTAGAAATGTGGAATTCATATATGTAAGTCTCCAATCAATATGAGTATGTTCATAAAGGTGAATACATTTGATAGAGAAATAGATGTGGTATTCACTACACCATTATCTTGGTATGGAAAATCATGGTTCAATTTCGGCAATATAATGACGTCATATAGAAATTCATAAAATGGGTTGATGAGAGAGAAAGGGGTCTCCCATCACATAGGCATGAAATGGACAGTAAGAGGAATATTTAAGAACATATCCCAACATATGCAAAAAATAAATTATAATACATAACAATAAAAGGATGCTTGATAAAGGAGACGGGTGGAAAATCCCTTACAAAATTTCAACATAATAAATGATGTACTTAAAGGATCACAGGGGGGACTTAATGGGAGTGAAAGGAAGATCCCATAATTTATACATCAAATGGAAAGGGGATCATGGAACATCATATCCCAGCATATGAAAATGCAATTTAAGAATCATAATATAAAACAAGTGCTTGAATAGAAATGTAAAGAGAGAAATCTCTTACGGAATTTCGGCATAATAACAGCTTAGGTAAGGGGCCAAATAAGGGGGGATAAATTATCTCTCATACCAAAAAAATCAATTGGATAGTAAGATAAGCATTAAAATGAATGGAAATACAAGAAATTGAAATTAAAAAGAACTAATCTCAAAGAAGGCGCTTAAATTCAAAGGTGGTGAGAGAAATCCCATACATGTATGTGTGACTTCAAATGCTTGGGAGAGGCGTCTTGGAAGATTGGCGGTGCATTGGTAGGACTCTAGAGAGTAGAGAGTAGAGTGTGGATTAGTTTCAAGGAGTTTGAGTGAAGATAAATGGGATCTTGGGTGGATTATATAGAAAATTAGGGGGATTTCTTTATTATTTTGGTTTTGGACACTTCATAATAAAATATTCAAAATCACAAACCATCCTATGATTTTTGCCCATGGTTTATGGAAAAGGGGATTGGATTACATTATTTATAAGGCCAAGGGACGAATATATTAAAATAATGTATTTTCTTATGTGGAGGTGAGTCACTCTTAGGGAAATGATTTTAAAATCTTAAAATACATTAAGTCTTGGAGGATTCACTAAGCCTTTATAAAATAAATCAAACTCAAAATTTTATTATTTTAAAGGAAAAAACATATATTTGGTCAAAGATACCCTTTTTACTATTTATTACATCACTATTGGGTCATTATGATGTCATAAAACACACCGTATATTTATACGGTATTTAATTTTTACCCAAAAATTCTACTGTCTCAGAAAATTATGAAAAATTCACCGTTGGATAATTTCAACATCCCGATTCAAAAAAAAATATTCATTTTATCTAAATAATTTTATAAATATGTGAATTTTCACTTAGAATAAAAACTGACATTTATTGAAAATTGACGGTTTTTGATAAAAACAGTTTTCAAATCATAATAAAAATTACTTTTGACTTCATAAAAATTATATGATCATTTATATTTAATAAAATATATTTAATAAAAATATTTTATTAAAATTTTATTTATTTTAAAAATATATTAATTCATCAAAATAGATTTCTTAATTGAATTTGAATATTAACCAAAAATACTACTTGTTCTTTAAAATCATTTACAAAGTAACAATAATAGGAAAAAAATAAATTCATTATTCTATAAAAAATAATGTACATAATCTTATTGATAGGGTCTTGCTAAATATTAATTTATTACACTTGCATATACCCTAAGAGTAAGGTGCGCGATTGTGGGGCTTTCATGGGGTCGTTCGGTGAACATGGTTTGGGTTGTGATCTCAATGAGCTCAAACTTCTCTCATAAACGGTTTTTCTCATGCTTAAATTGTTGGACCCCAGCTTGGCCATGTTCTGGAGAAAAGCTCAAAAATTCTATCTCCCTTGGAATCTCTGACAATTGGGCTTCATATGGTGCGATACTACTGGTTGAGGTCATCACTGACTTTGTGCCAAAAGGATTTGTTAAAACTCTATATTTATACTAGTGATGTGATCATTGTTCGGTGACTATATTATCAACGGTAAGGATACTTAATGATCATTTAAAATCCAATTCAAAATAATAAAAGAAGTGCATGTGTTTTCTAAAACTATAAGACATTTAATTTAGTCAAAAGAAAGAGAATATTATTCATAAATGTTCAGGTTGTTACAACATTCCCCCATTAAGAAATTTTTCCCAATAAATTTCATTTTTCCACACTAAAATAGATGAGGGTAACTCTTCTTCAACACCTCCTCTGGTTCCCAGTTTTCTTCTTCAAAATTTTGGTTTTGTCACAACACTTTGATGAGGGGAATTGTCTTATTTATTAGAACTTTTTCTCTACAATCTAAAATCTTCACCAGCTGCTCCTCATAGGAAAGGTCATTCTTCAATGGTATCACCTCTAGATTGAGTACATGTGAGGGTTCTGGTATGTAGTTATGTAAGAGGGATACATGGAATACATCATGTACTTTAGATAGGTTCGTTGGGAGTGTTAGTCGATAGGTCACTCCTCTGATGCGATCAAGGATCTCAAAAGGGTCAATGTACATTGGAATAAACTTTTCTTTATTCCCAAATCTCATCACTCTTTTCCATGGAGATAAGAAGAGGAAACCCATGTTCCAACATCAAACTCTAAGTCTCGTCGAAGACTGTCAGTAAAGCTCTTTTGTCGACTTTGAGCAGCTTTGATGTGTCGTTGGATGGTCTTAACCTTCTCCATCATTTCTTCAACCATTTTTGAAACTAGAATTTTTCATTCCTTAACTTCATCCCAACATGTCGGTGCTCTACACCTCTTCCCATAAAGGGATTTATAAGGATCCATTTGGATGCTTGAGTGGAAATTGTTGTTGTAAGAGAACTCCACCAAAAGAATATGTTGGTCACATCCGCCTTTGAAGTCCCTTGAGCTAGCTCTCAACATTTCTTCAAGTATTTGGATAGTCCACTCAGATTGGCCATTAGTTTGAAGGTGATAAGTCGTACTGAAGTTTAGCTCGGTGTTTATATCATGCTGGAGACTTTTCTAAAACTTAGAGGTGAATCTTGGATCTCGATTGGACACAATCGATAGTGGTACTCCATACAGTCTTACCACTTATCTGATGTATATCTGTTTTAGTTGATCTAGTGAGAAATTCTCTCAAATCGCAATGAAGTGTGCACTCTTTGTCAGACGGTCCACATCAACTAAGATAGCATTGTTTCCCTTGGATGCCTTTGGAAGTCCAGTGACAAAGTTCATGGTCAATCTCTCTTATTTCCTTTTTATTCATTCTATTACTATCAAATTATGTTTTATCAATGTGAGACCTTTGCACCCTCTCTTTTTACCCTTTTATAAAACCATGTTTTATACCCGTTATGGTATCAAATTTACTTCTCAAAATTTCTCTCTTCTCCTCAAGAAATTCTCTTTTATTTTCCTTTTGTGAATACTCATACATTTTTCTTTTTCATAGGTATTCACCTAGATGTAAAAATGATTTATTTTGATTCGGGGATTTAACATACATGAAACCTGCATTCCCTTTTCATGGGTTAAAAATGGCATAATAAACTTGTCTTTAAGCACTTTTTAAAATGTTGTGATTTTGATACAAAACTCATTTATTTTATTCTATGCGGTATATTTATGAAATGTTTAATTATGATCTATATGGATCACATTAATTAAGACATGTGAAGGGTGTGCCCTGATAATGCTTCAATGCATTGGGTAAAGAATTTAATCTCTAAAGATTACATGTTTTATGATATCTTGTTGAATAACCTTAGTAATTTTTACAACACCTCAGTGAAAAACCTTGGTGATATGGTTATGAATGTCTCATTTAAATTTTTTATCCACATTATCATGTTATGATTCATATTATTTTTATTATGATATGCCATTTTCCTTTGTTCATTCCTTTATGATATTCCTCAAGTTCTTATTGATATTTCTTGTGGTCACATGTAAATTGTTTCCCTTATTTTTCATTACTGGGTCTTATGCTCACCATTTTGATGTATGTCCCCAAGTTATGAAATACAGTAAATGTACTTAGGATGACTCTATAATGAATTCTTTCAAGTGGATTAGAAGAATATTTTAAGTTTTCATGTATTATGTACCTTATTTCCAAGAAACTAAACTTTAAAATATCCTTTATTTGTACCATGTAAATGAAAAGTTTATGCAATAAAAGGCAAGATGTCATATTCCTTTTAAGAAATTTTACGAATGCTTAGTGAAGTAATGAATGCACTTGGTAAATGATGCAGGATCTTCCAGGCTGGTATGTCGTAGTACATCTTAACCAAGTATTCATCAATCATTTAATGTAGAGTGATGGTTTCCTAAACTAACATAGCCTTATTCACATATTAGGTATAAGGTAAGATCGATGAGGAGTTATATATATGCATTGTAGTCTTTCATGATTCCTTTCTAGATATATTTTTCAAATAGCAGCATAACACCCAACCATATGAAAATTATATAGACTAATGGATATCATATGAATTATGATAGGAAGAAAGTCCATTATGTCACAGCCTCAGGTAGTTTGACGAGATACACCTGTAAAGCTAGTGAAAGTTTCAAATGTACATTATAAAACATAAGGTGCACCTCATTGAATGATCTTTTTGATACTAAGGACATTAAAAACTCCGAATTAGAAAAGGTATTAATCATACCAAATATATTTTTATGAGGGAAGTACATCTCTTTTGAGACAGTGAGAGCAAGAAGGAATCCAGTTAAATCTTGGCTCCAAATGCACAAGTTGGCATAAGAACAATTAAATTCCACAATCGTTGCTGGGAGGAATTGTTCCAAAGGCACATACTGTGTAATATGGTTAAAACCATAGTCATGGTTTTATATTCACCACGATGGATGATATATTATTCAATAAGAATAATAAATCATACAGGGAGTAGTAAGTTGCAGCTAGCTATGATTGACAAGTTCATATGAATTCAAAAAAGGATTTCATGTACCAAGATTTATTCTGTATTTTGATTGTTGGTGTAAAGTCATTAGTGGGTATTCAACAGAAACTATACATAGACGGTACAATCAAGATACCAATAAGGCTCGACTGGTTATAAAAAATCATCATGCTTAAACCATTTGAATTTTACTTGTCATAGCTACTATAATCATTAGACATCTAATGTCAAGGTCACCTCCCATAGAGGTAACTTATGGAACAGGTAAATATGACGTAACCAGAAAGCTTGGTGGCATTATAGAATTCCAATATGGAATGCTAGTTTCAAGGATCCATTTATGGGTTGAAAAAAGTATAATGATCATAGTATAGTCATTTGAAGCGAAATGTTGTCAGATGTCTACAAGAGGTTAGTGTAAGTGCTACAGTTTTCCAAGATAATTATGTTTGACAACATATAGAAAACAGATAATTAGTCTTATGTTAATTAAGACTAAGGTTAATTTATCCAAAAATGACTTAAGGGACAACCCAAGTTCTAGGAAACACGATCTACTAGCTTAGATCAAGGGGTTGCATATTCCAAGTCATGTTACACAGTTGACATGGTATTGAAAAATATAAGATGGAATAATGTACCCAAATTGTTTCTAGTGACACATAGTATTCTTGTGATGAATCGACTACATATTCCTATGAGTACTTTAAAAATCTATCTCACAAGTCATGATATGTACTTAGGTTTGATCTTGATTATGTGCAAAGAATGAAATAAAAATATCAAACAAGACTAGGAGAAATGAATAGGTCATCTATTAGAAATATCTGACGGTGCTTAAGAAAGAAAACTGTATGAGTTTTTGGTAATTAGGGAAAGGGGAATACTAGTTTTAAAGAGATGAAAAACTGTTTTTCTTTAGATCACTTTGATCTGGAATCATAGTAAGGTTAAGGTAATATGAAAGGGTTAAGCTTATTATAGCTAGTAGTTATCATATCTACATTTTACTGTGCATGTTGCGACTTCTGATGTGACTTAAAAAGAAAGTTTTAGCAACAATTTGTTCCAGATTTTGGATTTGTACCCAAATAGTAAAAATTCAACCATAACATGATGAATTTAAACTATGGTATTATCCAAGATTTCATAACTGACATAGGACAAAAGGTATATACTTGATGATATTGTCTCATGATGGATTTTCTCCAAGAGGAGAGGTTGCAATAAGTAGAATAATCACGGGCAGTGTGGGGCGCTCAACAGTTAAAGTCATATCTTGGAAGAAGCAGTTTATCATGTGAGGCTAATGTTGTAAAAGTGGATGTTATATAATCAACTTAAACAGTACTTTTCTATTATCATATCATGTATAAAATGAGTTATGCATGATATATTCTTACCATAATAGTGTTGATATTTCTACATCCACTATTTATATGGTAATGTCTTTATATTACATGTCGTATTATATGATTATAGTAGTACTCAGACTATAAGGAGAACCTAGAGATATCATGAAAGTAATCTTAAACTTATGTCCTATGGTCCATATACATCATGAAAATAGGACACGGATGATGTGTGACTATTAAGTGTTGGGGGCTCATAAGCATTAAGACTTCTCTTGTAAAGTCTGCACTTGGGGTTCTCGAGTGGATGAGATCATGATGAATGGTTTGTCAATATCGCATGTTTCAGGTGTCATTGGTAATTCCAATCTGCAAACACATGTAATGGTCTCCTAACTTGAGATTATTATCATTGTATACCATTTAATTACATATTTTGATGTAAGACGAAAACAATGGCATTGATGTCGTAGTGAGGTAGCATTTGTTGGGTGTGTCATTGGTGGTATGACATTGATTGAATAATCAAGTTCGAATTTGTCACTTTTGAGAGGAAGAGATATCTCGGGCCTAGTTGATCAGGATGGTAGTACCTTCACTAAATTCATGGTCATTATAGATGAAAGTAAATCTATCAAGTTAAGAAAACGAACAATAAATCTCGAAAGGATGATGACACAAAGTGTGTGTCCTATTTTATGAGATTTCACGAGAGAGAAAAAAGATTCTATTATATGATATGTATTTGTAGGAAAGGTTTTTGTTGTTATGACTTTTCCTTATTTCCTTATGAGTCTTGATGGGTTGCTAGACTTTGGTTCTGATCTGTGAATTGTATTCACTTCTAACGAGATAATGATCTAGATGGTCACACACTTAGCATATTCAAAAGACTATCATATTCTAATTAATATGAGTTTAGGACATGGTAGACACCACTATTGTGGTCCGGAAGTTGTACGATAATATACTATCAATGAAATAAATAAATTCATATTATTTGAGTTTAGAATAATTAGTATTGAATTTATTTATTAAAAGTATTCACAATATATTAAGTAAATATATGGAAAAATATTTAACAAATGAATATTATTTTAATATTCAGGGTTCGTTTAATATTTTAGGAAACAATGAATCAAGTTAAATGGATAATTTTTATCACATAATATATTTATTATATTACAAGTGATCAAAAATATAAATGATATTTATGACTCAATAAGTCAACCATAAGAATTCGTTTATAACTTATTTAGTGGTTAATACATATACAGGGTCAAGGAGCCATTTTAGGGTATTTGGAACCTCACTATATAAGGAGGATGAGGCTATCATTAAATAAATTATTCACTACACAAATTTGAGCGTGCCTCTCTCCTCCTTCCTACATCCTAGAGAGAAAAAACGATCAATCCATGTGATCGATCCAAGTTCTTCATGGATCGAAGGATTGGCATTGCGGTAATCGTTAGGATGTCAAAGGCATCATCGAATCTTCATGCTAGCACCTAGATTTCAACGATCGATGATCTCTCAAACTTTTGAAGCGCGTGTTGATGATATAGATGGATATGACTTTGGTTCCTTCAAGCAACGGTCACCGGTGATGAATAGTTGTCAAAAGCATCTTCAAATCGAATGAAATAATTTTTGATTTAATTTTTGGGATTAAATTTATTCACACGAGATCCCCGACTGTCGTACCAGGTTGTGTGTCGCTAGAGACGATGAAGTTACGTCGATTGACGATGGAAAATTTTAAATTTTTAGTGCATCTACTTACACTTCCTGCTCTGGTATCTTCAGCTAACCAGTTGTATAAATCAGTTGGATCTAGTGCAAGTGAGAGTCTATTGGAGTCTATGTCTTAGAACCAACTACTTTGATCATTTGATTACCAAAATATTCATAGTTTTGAATATTAATTCATATCTTATCACATGATTATCTTTATTTTTCATGATTTCTATGTGATCATTCCTAAGGTGTTAGTCGCACTGAAAGGTCATAGTAATTTCTCACTATGATGAAAACCTCTAAGTGTTATGACATTATTCTTAAATATATGTTCTATGGTCGGATGATATCATTTTATGAGACACAAATGATATAGTATATCGGGAGGGGAGACTCATAGGACTTTGAAACACTTTCTCAGGATGTACGCTCTTGGTAATCTTAAGAGATGAGATTATGAGAACATGATCTGCCAATAGGAGCTCCACATTTATATGTGTCATTGGATGTTATTATTTGTGTATGTATGTAATGGTCCTTAGACTTTAAGATTATTATTAATACACATTATGAGTCACGTGGTTTGATATACTGACCAAAACCATGACAACATATGTTTGTGGGAAGTAGAGTACATTGGGTACGTCATGAGTAATATGTATTAAAGAATAATGCGGAGAATGGTTTTTCCCTTATATTATTTAAAGAAAATTTATATCTCATATCATTTTATGGGAATGGAACTGCCAGGTTAAATTCATGGTCATGGTGTTATGTCGGCAAGCTTATTTTCAGAAAGTCAAAGAAAGAGACATTGAGTACATTTGTTGATAACACCAGTATGCAACCTACTTGACTAGAGATATCGAAACAAAAGGATTGTATGACACGATGTATGTTTGTTTGTGGTTATTGTCGTTATGGCATTTAATTTTTTTTATAGGTGTCTTGGCGTGTTGTTGGATTCTATCCTTAAGCTTTAGGCGGTATTGTCTAATGTCACTAAGAAAAATGTCTAGAGGGTCACACACTAAATGTATTCGGAATCTATATTAAATTACATATCAATTTAACATGTTGAATAAATATTATTCACGTACATGATTTAGTAATTATTCATGTTTAGTTGATTGTAAATATTATGTCACCAGTTATTCAAGAGGATATATTTGATTTGGATAATTAATAAATATTTATTCTATTTTTTAGTGAATATAATAGTTATCTATTTATCGGTGAATAATGCAGTGATATTTATTTATTTAAATAAATAGTCAGTATTCAATGTTCGACAAATATCGAAGAGGAATAACTGGTCAAGTTAATGCTCTTTTGAGAAATGATATATTAAATATTATTTGAATAAATGTAAATTTATTTATTCAAGAAATGATATTTATTAATCTGGGAGTTTAGCGCAGGCCAAGTAAATATTATTATTATTATTATTTAGACATAGGGTTCATTGGAGATTAAGAGAATAATAAGATCTTGTGTGAAATTATTTATTTTATAACCCAAGTCTATAAGTACCCAGTTACATCATTATATTACCTTAACTTAGTCATTCTAATTGTTGCGCTCAATAAATTCTAGAGAATCATTTAAATACCTATAGAGCTCTTCTCTTAGAATTCTCTCAAGAACGGTTAATGATCATCCTCTTCCACCCTCTCAAGATTAGAGAGAACAAAAGAATCCTTTTGTTTGATTAGAGATTTGTGTGGAAATCAATAATGAACAACGCAAGTGTTAGAGACTTCCGCATTAGCACTTGAGGATTTCTACAGTGATGTTCAAATGTTGTCGAAGCATATGTGGATCACCGCTGGAAGGAATCTACCCTTGAATCCTCGCGTTGTAACGACGCTATGCCATGATGTGGTCTACTGAATCTTCAATTAAGAAATAAATCCAATGTGAGGTAATCCTTAATCTACATAAATTAATTATAAATTGTATATGATGATCCTATCCCATGGATTCTAGGGTTACTATTTCATCTAATTCTAATGAGAAATATGGAGTTGATGAAAAACTATTGTTGGGCACGAACTCGACCGCTTCTGTTGAACCCCAGAACCTTCACATTTGTACAATGAAAACCAATTTTGACAAACTCCATAGTTTCTATTATTATGGAATCTTAAGACAATATGATCATTTGCACTCGATTCTCTTGTAATACATGTGTAGCCTCACCGTTCATCAAACACTTTCAATTATTTGGATTTTCAATCTCAACTTTGAATTATATGTACTCTTCAACCAGTTTCTTGATTAAATATTCAAATAATGTATTAATTATGCTTGTGATGTATTGACAATACAACAATGAATCCATGAAAACTTAGATCTCTCCCATCAATCTGTTGTGCTTCTCACTTTCTTAAGTTTTTAATGATCATAAACACACTTTAAAGTGACTAATGATTTCACTTAATTGTTTGGAAGTAACAATCATTATGACACCTTGTTAGAATCGTTAAAGAAGCCTTGTTAAAGTCTTGTTGGACTTGTTGAACTCATAGAGTGAAGTTATCGAACCAACAGAAGGCCTTTAAGCTTCACAACTTTGCCACAGAGCAACACTCGGCACCACGCCGTAAAAAGTCCTGGACCAAGAATTACGGCGCAATGAGAAAGATCACACTGTAGTATAGATCGGTCCAACTTCCTCTCCAAACATCACAGTGAAAATTCTGGATTCCATGCCGCAATAAAATCTCATATCCTACCAAACCAGGAAATGCCACATCACAAAGCAAATGTCTACATTGCAGATCTTCTTTGTAGGAGTCTTCCATGCCACAGCTTAAGGGATGCGTCGTAGCTACCTCAAAATCGATAGAACCTCTAAAATGATCCTACAAGACTCCACGTCACATATCTAAGCTCTGCATCCTAAAGACCAACTCCACGATGTGGAGAAGTCGACCATGCCACAAGAGGTTGTGATCCAAAACTTTATGAGGATCGTTTAATGATAATCAAAAAGTCTCGAATCAACTCATTAAATCCTCGGCTCGACCCAAGACTTCCTCAACACTCATGAAGGTTATAAATATACCTCTTAGTGGCATTTACAACATACCTTCATACCTTCTCAACCATTCTTCGACGCCAATGTGCTACATACGTCAATTCACTCTCAGTGCTCTCTTTCTCTAAGTGATTCTTTCTCCAATCTAGAGTGTGTGCTTAAGGGTGTAAATGATACAATGGTACTCGCAAGCTACTCAAGCTCGACTCAAAAAGTACTTGAGTTTAACTTGATTTTTTTTAGTCGAGCTCGAGCTACTCAAGTACCCCCATCGAGTCGAGTTTGAACACTAAAATAATGTTATCGAGTAACTCACGAGCTTATTCGATCAATGAAAAATTAATATATATTTATATACATATATATATAACTTAAAAGGTATGATGAAACCCTAGTCGTTGCACTTATCCCCCCGCACACCCAAGCCGCTGCATTTCATTCCTCGCCCTCCCTCACCCTCGCCCTCACCCTCCTCACCCTCGAGTCAAGACTCCCATTACATCTCTCTCCCTCACCCTCGCGTAAGACCCTCGATGTCGTCTCTCCCTCCCTCATTGTCAAAACCCTCACTGCCCCCAACCCCCTCTGTCCTCACTCCATCGGCGCAATTGCACAAGCTACCTCAGCCTCAACCCCCCCCCCTCTGGCCAGCGACGCCCCTCCCCCCCCCCCCCTATCGTCCTCCTCTAATCCCCCTTTCCGGCAAAAAATCCCCCCTCTCCCACCACTCTAACCCCTTCCACCCTGGGCCTCCTCACCCCGAACTGCCTCACATACACCGATCGACACTGCCATCACCGGATCTCCCTCCCCCCACCACTCCCTCACCCATACAATCAACTCATTTCCCATCTGTCATCGTCGCCCCCTCCCTTTGTTCTAATTCCCCGACCCCATTCAAGCGCCTTGACCCGCTGACTCCCTCTCTTGGTACAAATTTCATTTCCCTATATCTTTATTCATTAGCTTATTTACCTATACATCTCGATATGATTTTAATGGGATGATAACAATACTGAATTTTTTGCTGAATTTTACATTCTAGTTTTTTATTTTAATGTTATGGTAAAAATAATGAATGGTTTGGTGAATTTTATTAGGTTTAAAATACTGAATTGCATGTTGTATTCATTTTTGCATTCTTCACCACAGAATTTGTTTTTAAATTTATCACTACTGAAACTTAGTGTTACTAACATTTTAGTCGATTATGAATTCAAAAAAACTAAATTGTTTCATAGTGTTTTTCATAATACAGTCAATTATGAATTTAAAAATATTGAATTATTTGATAAATTTAATTTTTGTCCTATATGTTATGTTTGTTATTTTAAAAAAGTGATTTTTTTGTAAAATGGTTTTTTTTTGTTAACTGAAATTGATTGTTTCTAATAAGTTTTATTTTTATTTATTTTTTTTTCAAATGAATTTCTTGTTTGTCATTTGAAATGTATTGTTTCTAACATGTTCTGAATTTGTTTTTGTTTGTCAAATGATTTTTTTGTCAACTGAAATCTAGTGTTACTAAGAAGTTCTGAATTAAAGTTTTTGTCAAATAATTTATTATATACATTTTTTTATGAACTTAATATTTTTAGTTACATTTTTTATAATTAAATTTGAATCTAATGTGCCTTTCAAAAATAACGAATCAAATGAGATTTTTCACTCCAAAGATCCAAATATGTCAAACTCATTTCATCATTCATATACACCTTTGCAACATCAGTTAGAACTAGATGAGAGCCAAACTTTAGGAAATGATAATGTTGATGCAAATGTTAATTTGAATATGTCGTCCAATGATATTAATAATAAAGAATGGGATGGTGATGATATTGTTCCAAAGAATGTTGAAGAAGAAGATGATGTTAGTAGGAAAAAGAGGCAAAAAACTTTTGTTGCTTGGTTAGAATTCAACAAAGTTAGTCTTCTTGATGGTTCTAAAAAAGTAGATTGCATTCATTGTAAGAGGAAAATATCTATGAGTACAAGTAAAATCACTACACAATTTAGCAAACATTTGAACATTTTATTAAAATGAAAAATTTATCAGAATCAGCAAAAAGGGTAAATTTTCAGCCTACTAACATTAGTAGAAGTGTAAAAATATTGTCAACTATGACAGATGGAAAGTTTGATATGGAAAAAATGAGTGAGGCAACAGCATAGTGGATACTCATGCATGAACATCTATTTTCAATTGTGGAATAAGAAAGATTTAACATGATGCAAAGACGTGGGATGCCTATCACATAATACTGTTAAAAAGGATTGCATGCAAATTTACAAAACATAAAAGAAAAAACTCATGGTATTATTGAGAGTTGTTGATAATATTAGTTTGGCAACTGATTTATGGAAGTCAACTAATCAAAAAATTTAGTACATGGTTCTCATTGCGCACTTTATTGACATCAGTTGAGAGTTGTTGATAAGATTAGTTTGGCAACTGATTTATGGAATTCAACTAATCAAAAAATTTAGTATGTGGTTCTCATTGTGCACTTTATTGACATCAGTTGGAGATTACAAAGGCGCATTATAAATTTTGTTCACATACCTCCTCCTAGTTGTGGTGTTGATATTTTTTATTGTATTTTCAAATGTTTGAAGGAATGGGAAACTGAAAATAAAATATTTATGATTTCTATAGATAATGCTTCAAACAATGATGTTGCTATTAGAATTATCAAAGATACATTTTTAAGAAATATAAGATTAATTTGTGATGGGAAACTGTTTCATGTTCAATGTGGTGCTCATATCTTGAATCGCATGGTTCAAGATGGTCTTTTTATGATTAAACATGTGATAGAAGATGTTCATGAAAATGTTAACTTCATCAATAAAAATGAGGTAAGATTGAAATCGTTGTCTGAGATAACACAACAGTTGAAGCTGCCTCATAGAAAATTGATTCTTTAATTCAAGACCTGTTGGAATTTAGCATTTGAAATATTATCAATTGCAATCAAATTAAAAGAGAACCTCATTACCATTATTTCCCAAGTGAAAAAATATTGGGACAAAAAAGTGGAAAAGGTTTTTCATATTTTGAAAGTGTTTAATTCTACTACTAAGATTATTTTTTATAGTAATTATCCAACTTAAAACTTGCTTTTGAATAAAGTATAACAAATAAGTGTCATTGGATAAGAAAACAACAAGTGAGGATAATTTTATTCAATGAATGGTTGGGAAGATGAAGAATACATTTGAAAAATATTGGGGAGAATGTAATTTGTTGATGTCCATTGCTGCAATATTGGATCTTGGGTGCAAATGAGGGTGATTGAAATGTGTTTTCCCCAAATGTATCTTGAACATAAACAAAGGGAAAGTATTTCTCTTGTTCGCGAAATTTTGTATGAAAATTTTTAGTAGTACACTGATGAATATAAGGGTACCTGTGAAAGAATTCACGTGGTTTGAGTGGCCGATGATGTTAGTAATTGGGGTGTAGTGTCATATACTTTGAGTTGATTTGGATTTTCAAATTATGTGAAATATGTTGTGACTATTCAGCCACAAAAATTAGATTTAGACATTTATTTAACAGAGGGTTGCTTCATTTGAGAAGCGGATTCCAATGTATTAAATGCATTAGAGTGGTGGAAGTCTAATACTTTGAAGTATCATATTCTTTATAAGATGGATAGTGATATTCTTACAATTCATATCACAATAGTTGCTTCAAAAACAACATTTAATGTGAATAGTAGAGTTGTTGACACTTATCGATCCTCATTATCACCTTAGATAGTTCAATCTTTACATTATGAAGGAGATTGGTGTCGCAATCTTCACGATGTGAAAAAACATGATAAGGTAACTTTATTTAATTTATTTTTTGTTTGATCATTAATCTTTTTCATTTTTATTTTTATTTTTTCATTTATACATAAAGAAAGAAAAACAATTGAGATTCCACTAATGAAGGTATTTTTAAAAAAAATCTAGTTGGACACATTTTTTTATCTTTATTTTTTTGGGTTTTAACTATTTCTGTTATTATTTGCAGTGAAAACTAAAATGAAAGTTGTAACCCATAGAGATATATATATCTTGTTCAACTCATACCATATATTCTTCTTTCATAATTTTTTTAATCTATGTTTCAACATTTTTCTTCTAGTCCAGGGTTGTTCAAGACTGCATGCGGTCCTCTTCTTTGGTATTTCGTAACTTTTTGTAAAACTTTGTATCATTTTTTTAATTTTGTTTAGTAAACATTTATTCTGTACAGATTCATATCAATTTTTTAATTCTTTTTAGTAAACAGTGATGAAATAACTTACATGTTTAAATACATCACATACTATCCAAATCATAGTTGTAAGCAGACGGGCACTCTTCTATATCATGTCCAAGCCAAAAGTTATGGAAGTCCTGATAGCCACTTAGCAAATACAGCCCCAACTATAACAAATCCTCTTCCAAATCTGAAATAATATCATGCACAGGCACAGTGTTGCATAAATGACCAAAATTATCCAAAGCGCCGCCATCTCTTGAGAAGCATGTTTTGAGGACCCAATCACATACTTGTTGAGCCTAAACCTAAACCCAAACTCTTCTACAATGAACTTGAATAATTTTATCTATTTAATTAATATTATTTCTCTTGTACCCAATATTCCACATTTATATGGCCTCCTTCACTCGAATGATTTTGTAATTGCTTCTCATGCATATTTATCACTTTTTAATATATGTGTTTTCATCTCACTAACACTCGTATTCTATGACACCTCAATATAACATACTCCTTTAAGAGTGTTTTTGGAATAATTATAATAAAAAATGATTCATTGGTTGTAATTTTCAGATATCCTTAAGCAGTTTTATCACTTTTCCTAAAATCTAAATGAATTCCATTTATTAATTTTGTTTAAACAGGTTGTCTTAAGGGAAAGGGTGATGCTGGAACTTTGTTACCCTATCCATTAAATTTGACTAATATTTATTCTTGATTCCAATGTATTTTAGTTTTTTAATAGGTTATGGAACATGTAGATGTTGGGAGAGATTATGTTGAAGGGAGTCAAGGAGTTATTCTTCTGTTGCGTGCTTGGTTGAAGTAGTGATGAGGGTCTTGAATGGAGTGATGTGATGAGGAGCTCTTCTTTTGTTATTTGTTCATGGATTGTTGAGGCCAGGCATTTCACAGCCTGCCAAACCTTCTTATTTGAGGATCTTTCCATGCATGAAACCTTCCTGCGTGTTTCTTGTGTGCATCACCAGGCGCCTCTTTCATTACCATTGTTTTATTATTTTCTGATGTATGTCAATTAATATGAAAAGAAGCCATTTTTTATGTGTATGTTGAGATAATTGGATTATTTTTTATGTTTTTATTGATTTTTGTAAGTTGTTTTAAATTAGGTATTCTAATTTAAAAATCAATTTTTTAATTATACTTATATATCAAATAGTCAAGCCCGAGTTTGAGCTCGAGCTATGGGACAATCGAGCTCGAGTTTGAGTAAAATCGAGCTAATTATATTAGTCAAGCTTAACTAATTGAGCTCGAGTAGCTCATTTTAATATTTGAGTTGAGATCAAGCTTTCAAATTCAGGATCGTATCAAGTCGAGTATTGAGTCAAGTCGAGTATCAAGTATTGAAATTTTGCATCGAGCTCGAGCTCAATTATCATCATGTGTCAACTCGACTCAACTCAACTCGATTATACCCCTATGTGTGATGATTGTAAAAATCTTATCTCATCCTTTTTCTCATTCTCTCCTAGTTATTCTTCAAATTCTTTTGAGAGAATCAAGATTGCACTAAAACGTGATTGTTTTTAAGCAGCCCTCTCTTCTTCATCTTTCTTCTATTATCGGTGCTCACTACCTTTAAAGTGAGGGACTCTGGTTTTCTTGTCATAACCATTAAAAGTCAATAGACTATTCACTTTGAGGTTTCTAGCTATACCCGTTAAAAATCTAGTGTCAATTGTAATTTCAGATTCTTAATACAACCTAAAAAAACAAGGGAGTTTTGTTGTCTTAGTTATGGGCGCTTCTTGAGCTATTGTCAAACTTCCGTACCAAATTGTGGATCTTATTTACTTTCTCCATCCTTATTTATTTATCGCTTTCTTTTCATCTAATTAGTTGATCGTCAAATCCATCAATGCACTTATTCATTTTACAAATTATTCTTTCTTTTATTCTTCCGCTTTTATAATCTTTTTTAGTAATATTGTTGCGTTTTAGACTTTGTTTTATTTATTTCCTTTTATTTTTGAAAGAGAAATTTACCCCCCCTCTTGCTATTTTACCATACTCCGTACTACATTTGGAGTCAAATGAATCTTGAATTGTTTTATTTCTTTGTTTTTGTTAAAGTTTAAGTTGACCGAAGTCTCACATCAGACTTAGGTATCATGTCATCTTTTGTTATTCATTATAAATAAACATAAATCCCTTTCTTAGAGAGGAATCTTGGTTATTGGGTTACAATCTTCTCCATTTTAATATGGTATCAGTGTAGGTTAAACCTAGATCTTCCCTCTCTTCACTCCGAGAAAAAAAACCATATGCCCCCCCACGGGGGTGGAAGCTCGGCCAAAGCTCTCATTTTTCACCAACCCCCACCCCCACCCTCAGCCCCTATGCGACGGTCGAAGGCCCCCCTTCCGCCTCCTGTGCAGCCCCCCCCCCCCCCCGCAAACACCTTCCTACACGATGGCCCTTTGCACGTCGCCCCTCCCTCCTACGTGACAGATCTTGTCGCATCGACTCCCTGCGTGTCCCTTGGCCATTGTCAAAGTCGTCTGCCCCGAAGGCCCCCTTCCGTGAACCAAACTTTCTTTGTCGATTACTAGATATATTTCCTTTATGATTAGAACTAGGCGAATGTGCTGGAGGTGAACAAAATAGGGTATAAGAACTACGATCTGAGTCATCTGATCGCCAACTGGATGAGAGGTGTCGGTTGGCACGTGGTTGAACTGAACACGACCCAAACTTGCTATTTCATTTGTGGAAACTACATGTGCCAGGCGGGATCAAAGCTAGCGGTGCACATTGTCACCTTCTTCGCAGTTGGCGTCCATGAGAGAAGAAAACACACAGCCTCCCCCGCTGCACCCGTCGCCCCCTTCTTATTCCAGGCATACACGGCCCAATGTCACCCCTTCCTGGTTGGGTTCTTCAAATCTGATCTTTGATCGCATACATCCTGCTGCAAAATGACTTTTATGTCTCTATCTGGTTCTCTGCTACTCTCTGTTGTTCTTTAGACCTTTGATTTCAACAATTTTAGAGTCCGCTAATTGGACGTCATTTCACCTCGGCAATTTGGGACCGCTAGTCAGACGTCGTTTCACCTCGGCATTTCAGAGTCTGCAAAGTTGAATGTCGTTTCACCTTGGAAATTTGGGTCTGGTAGTTGGGCGTTGTTTCACCCGGCCGTTTTGAGGTCATTTTTTGTTCACTGTTTCATCTGACATCTTGAAGCAAGGGTCATGCTCAGCAAGGGATCATGAGAGTTCTACGATGGACATCTTTTCTTTCGCACTCATGGGCGGGAGCTGAAAAGCACGACCGATTGTCGCCTATCGACCGGTCAAAGTTCCAATGCTCTGCTAATGTGTATAGCAGCACTCGGGTTGAATCCTCAGAGATGATACTTTTTAAATAGTTGATTGTTTTTAGTTTATTGTATTTTGATTAGGGGGTTTGTTTGCAAAGCTTAATTGAAATGATTGATTGACTATAATTAATTTAACAAATTGATAAAAATTGGGGTGAGTTCATCATTAGGTAGTTAAGCTTGTGAAATCATTGAGCCTTTCTTTATATTGCATTAAATTAACACTCACTTCACAAGTTAACGTTGATTGGAATTCCTAACTGTTAAGGCTTTAATCCAAGTCTTAACTTAACTTAAGGTTCTAATATCAATCATAGTTTGTTGATGGTGGTGTATTTATGGTTCCAATAATCCATAGAAACCACATGTTAAACAAAACAAGTCATTAATTCATTACATGTTAAGTCCAACATACACAATATTAATTCAAAGAATATTTATCGAGAAAAAGCTCTCAATAACTTAACATACCTAAATTATAACTCACCTCAATGATAGATTTACTCATCCATTTGAGTGTTTAATAATATGGTTATAATGATTATGATGATAATTTAAGAATAGAAGAAAAATAAAGGGATAAGAAAAGAGTGGTGTGTCGAACACACACACACGAACAATGATGATAATTAAAAGCAGGCTTTCGATTGAATGAGGAAGCAATAGAATGGAAGGATATTCAACTGTATTTAAATTATTTTAAGAACATTAATATTAAACTACAGAAGGTGGATGAGAATAAGAGATATTGAAGAAGAAACTTGCATTAAAACAGAATTACAAAACACAAACTTACAAGATTACAAACGAAGAACAGCACAAAAGTGAAAGGAAACAAAGAGAGGAGGAAGGGTATCTCAAGTAAAAACTTGAGTATGGAAGGTCATCCCAAGCCTTTGGAAAGGGTTTGTTCATGCTAATATGTGCTCCTCTTTTCTAAAATGACAACCCCTTTGAAGGAGAGGCGGGGGATGCATTTATAGCCCAAGGAAGTGGACTGTTTGCAATCCCAATCTGTCAATCCACTTTCATCGCCAAGTTGGCTATTCTGACAGCCGAATCTCTAGATATGGTCTGCTTACAAGTTGTAGATATATTTCTCCTCTGTCTACTCTGAAAATTTGGAGGCAATTGGACTTAAGGAGACAAAGTTATGGTCGGTTTATTAAACAATTTTAATCTGTCCATTTCAATCCAATCTTTTTGAAGTTCAATATGTGAAAGGGTTTATGAATAGGAAGATGCCTTCAAAGACGAATTATTTCTTCAACAAAGCCGACAGCCTATATCTTCTCTTTCACACTAAAAAATCTCAGCTTGATTTGATGATTACATCATGAGATATGTCATTAATAGTGTACGGATTTTAATTTCTGGACAGAATGGTGGGCTGGACTTCAAGGCATTATTTGGGACCCTTATTCTTGTATTTGGACCTTCAAATTTTTATCCATGATTCCTTTGGATAATCTCAAACATATGGTGGAGTTTCATAAAATTTGGGCTCCAGGATTTAGACCAGTAACTGAATCATCGTTGATGGTCCAGTTTCATCACAAATTCTTTGGGTCTTCTTGTGTGGTTCATATAATCCTTCAAATGGCAGAATTGGCCAATGATTCCTGCTAATGATATGTGAGAAATTGAATAAGGAATCCTAAAAAACAATAACCACACAATTTGAATCATTAGGGTGAGAGTTATAAATAAAATAGTAAACTGACTCAATTGGACTACTTCTAAAAATGCTCAAAAATTATACTTAGTATTAAAACAATAATATTTCACACAAATTATGCACATTTCATATAAAATCTGTAAAGGGAGTATATAATAAGTCATAAAAATATTAATAACATCAACTCACTCACACATAGTCTTGTGCATGTCCTCATGTGCAACAAATATAAAAACTTGACAAAATCGCTCACCAACAAATATTAAAATTTTGTTTTCCCCAATCAGGGGAGGTTTAGACAATTTCGATCATCCATTTTGAATTCCACCACAAGTTGTTATAGAAACAATGTTCCAAAAACAATTCATTTTTTCATGCTCAAATTTAGAAATGTAAAATAGTGGCACACAAAACTGACTTCTCTCAAGATAAAACTAATTTATGGAGCTTCACTTATTCACCAACCAAAAGTGAAAATCTTAGAGTTTGTAAGAGCTCTTAGCTTCCACTCCCTATCCTAAAGTGCTCAAAAATCAAGAGGTCTTTTTAGGGGGTTTTCTGTGGCTATGGGACGGTAGGAAGATGATATCCAAAAGATAGGAAAAAAGGGGTTAAAACACCAACATGGAGAAAGCAATGTACTTTTTTTTTGAAATGAGACATGGAAAGAAATTGAAACAAATATTTACAAGGGAACAATTGTCTGAATCAAGACACAAAAGTGGAAGAAAATTTTAAGGGAATGAAAAGATGGAATATTTACGAAACACAAAACTTCTCCAAATGACATAAGTGTTCATCAATTTTGTTTTTTTTTCGAAAGTTGATCTTGAAATAGATCTCACACTCATCTCCCAACACCTGATTGATCTCCTCATGGCACTAATTTTAATAGTTATAACAAGATCAAAAGTTGAGAAAGAGTGATTTTTTACCCACCCAAGACACAACCCATTCTTATTTTCATTTTTTTTTTTTGATTTTTTTTTGAATTTTTTTTTTTTGATTTTTTTTTTTTTGAATTTTTTTTTTTTTTGAATTTTTTTTTTGAATACTTGTCAATAACATTTACAAAATTACATAAATTAAAATACATTACATTCCCCAAAACACACTGAATGACAACCTCTCCCCCACACTGAAATAGATGTTTGCCCTCAAGCATATGATAACATGGTGAAATCAACAAATGGTACCTAAAATGAAATTCATCCCCCCCCACATTTAAATTTCAAAAAAAATATGCAATGAAAATCCATGTTGATATTGGGTGGAAAAAGGTATTGGGATTATAATGTGGCTATCAAAGAAAAGGTTTTCATAGGCTCGAATGGGCTTTCAAAAGGAGGATTAATGTAAGAGAAATGGGAGGGTATTTGTTATTATGATTCTCATGTGGTTCAGAAAATGCCTTTATCATATTAATGCACACTAAAGTAGGAAATTCAACTCGAAGGTCCACAAACTCAATACTCACAAATGGGGGTGAAAACGCACATTTTGAAAAGATGGTCATAGGTAGCTTTGTCATGAAATCCAATGTTGGTTCTCACAGTTGGGGAAAATCATTTTCCAAATAAAAAATTGAGCATTAAAAATTTGTTGGGTTTGACACAATATTCTTTATCCAAATATATGAAGAAACCACAAAATTTTTGAGATAAAATCATGTCTTTTGACTCCCCAAAATGGTTGGACAAAATTTGAAAATTGGAAGGTGAGTAAGTATGACTCTTGATTTTTCATTTTTTTTAAATGGTTTTTTTATGTTTTTTAGGGTTTTTTTAGTTTTTTAATAAAGACACACCCACACAAAAGATAAAGTGTAAATAAAAATTGTGATGAGGAAAGTGGTAGAAAAAATGAAAGATAGGGGAATGAGGAGAGAGAGAGAGAGAGAGAGAATGAGAGAGAGAATGGGTTAAAGGGAAAGAGGTGTCCCCTGGTTTGGATTTGGTGGGTTGCCATTTCCATCCAGTGGTGGGTCAACTATAGAAGTTGGGGATCCGATGGAAGTCGATGTTGATCCAAGATTGTGCGTCCTCTCATGGCGATGCTTTAACTGATGTCCATTAACCGTGAATGTCCTTTTAGAAGAGGGGTCTTGGACTTTCCCTACACCAAATGGGTAAACATTAGTAATAACAAAAGGACCTTCCCAACGAGAATTAAGCTTACCTGGGTGAAGCCGAAATCGAGAATTGAAGAGCATTACCTTTTCACCTTCATGAAATACATTTCTCAGGATGTGTTTATCATGGAGTGCCATGGATTTTTCTTTGTAGATATTAGAATTCTCATAAGAATCAAGTCGAAGCTCCTCCAGTTCAGCTAATTGGAACAATCTTTCTTCACCGGATTTTTCAAGATCAAAATTACAAGTTTTCACTGCCCAAAATGACTTATGTTGGATTTCAATTGGAAAATGACATGCTTTACCAAAAACTAGCATAAAAGGAGACATCCCAATGGGTGTTTTATAGGCAGTTTGATAAGCCCAAAGTGCTTCATCAAGTCTTGTGGGTTTTACAATTCTCTCAAGCACTCTTTTCACTTCTCTATTAGAAATTTCAGCCATGTCATTTGTTTGGGGTGATATGCGGTTGAAGTTTTATGTACAACCTCATTCTTTTTCAAAAGAGATTCCATGGTTCTGTTACAAAAATGGGTTCCTAAGTCATTGATTAAGGCATGAGGCGTGCCAAATCTGTGGAAGATGTGTCTTTAGGAACTCACTAACAGTATGTGAATCATCCTTTCTAGTGGATTTGGCCTCGACCCACCTAGAAACATAATCAATCGCAAGAAGGATGTATGAGAATCCATTGGAAGGGGGAAATGGTCCCATGAAATCGATGCCCCAAACATCGAAGATCTCACAGAAAATTAATGGTTTTGGGAGCATTTCATTTCTCTTTGAAATTGTGTCAAACTTTTGGCAAGTGGGACATGATTGACAGAACTCATGTGAGTCCTTGAAGAGTGAAGGCCAGAAGAATCCATAGTCTAGGACCTTTCGGGAGGTCCTTTGTGGTCCAAAGTGGCCACCACCAGGCATTGAGTGACAGAATTCTAATATGGAAGAATGTTCATTTTCATCGACACATCTACTTATTACCATGTCAGCCCCAGTTTTCCAAAGTTTATTTTCTTCCCAAAAATAGTATTTTGAATCACTTTTCAACTTCATTTTTTTTCTTTTGAAAAAAGCTCAGGAAAAATACCAGAAACCAAGTAATTTACAATTGAAGAATACCATGGTATTTTTGGAGTGAGAGATGAAAGGTGCTCAGTGGGGAATTCAGGATCGATGATTTCAGAATGAGAAGAATTAGAAATTCTACTCAAGTGATCAGCCACAGGGTTTTTTTTCCTGATTTATCTTTGATTTCAAGGTAAAACTCTTGGAGCATTAGGATCCATCTTATTAGCCTCGGTTTGGAATCACTTTTCTTGAGTAAGAACTTTATAGCAGAATGGTCTGTGAAGATGATGATTTTGGCACCTAAGAGATAGGGCTGGAATTTATCTAAGGCAAAAACAACAGCTAAAAGTTCCTTTTCAGTGACAGTGTAGTGAGATTGACTTTCATCTAATATTTTTTAGGCATAATAGATTACATGAAGAATCTTTTCTCTTCTTTGACCAACAGCCCCAACGGCTCTATCAGAAGCATCACACATCAACTCAAAGGGTAAGGACCAATCTGGGGGTTGGATTATTGGGGCGGATGTTAGAGAATTTTTGAGTTCAACAAAGGCTCTCTTGCAAACCTCATCAGAATGGAAAGTGACATCATTTTGGAGCAACCGCGTGAGTGGGAGGGAAATCCTACTGAAGTTGTGGATGAATCTCCTATAGAAACCAGTATGATCGAGAAATGAACAGATGTCTCAAACAGAAGTGGGTTGAGGAAGTGATTGGATCACTTCAATTTTGGTAGGATCGACTTCAATACCATCTTTTGAAACTATGTTCCCTAGAACAATCTCATTTGCAACCATGAAGTGACATTTTTCAAAATTTAACACAATGTTACACTTGACACACTTTTGGAGAACTAGAGAGAGTGAATTCAAAAAAGATTCAAATGAATCACCATAAATGGTGGAGTCATCCATGAAGACTTCCATGTAGTGTTCAATGAATTCTGAAAAGATACTCATCATACACCTCTGGAATGTTGCAGGAGCATTGCAAAGGCCAAAAGGAATTCTTCTATATGCATATGTTCCAAAGGGGCATGTGAAAGTAGTCTTTTCTTGGTCCTGAGGTGCGATTGGGATTTGGAAGTAGCTGGTGTATCTATCAAGAAAGCAATAGTGTGACTTTCCGGCTAATCGTTCCGGCATTAGATCAAGACATGGAAGCAGGTAGCGATCTTTTCTTGTTTCAACATTCAATTTCATATAGTCGATGCACACACGCCATTTGTTCTTCACTCGAGTTGTGACTACCTCTCCATGTTCATTTGTGACAACAGTTATCCCACCCTTCTTAGGTACAACTTGAATTGGACTAACTCATTCACTATCAAAAATTGGGTAGATAATACCATCTTGAAGAAGCTTGGTGATCTCTTCCCTAACTACCCCGAGTATAAGTGGATTGAGTCTTCTTTGTGGTTCTCTAATTGGTTTGGATGATTCCTCAAGATGGATGTGATGCATGCAAAGAGCAGGGTTAATTCCTGGTATGTCATCTAGGGTCCAACCTAAGGCCTTTTTGTTTTCCTCTAACACTTGAAAAAGTTTGGACTCCTCAGTTTCGGTAAGTGAAGAAGAGATACTGACAGGATAAGAGTGATCATGGAAAAGGAATGCATATTTTAGGTGTTCAGGAAGAGGTTTCAGATCAGTCTCATCTTTCATTTGTGGGTTAGTAAACTCAGGAATGGAGGAAGGGACTTCAGTTGCTTCAAATTCATTCTTCTTAATACTATCCAAGGTGGAGTAGTAGAGATCAAAGTTGATGTGGGATTCAAGAGAGTTTTCAAGTTCCTCTAGATTGATGGAGTCTATGAATGAGAGGTCCACATCAACTTCATCATTTATGACTTGGTTAATCATGGTGTAGATTTCACAAGATCCTTTATCATCAGAACAGGATGAACATTATGGAATGGGGTTCAATTGACTCTTAGAAGTGTCCTCGGAAGCATGGATTGAGAATGCAGAGTGATCCTCAGATGGGTATCGCATGGCTTGGAAAATGTTGAATTTGACCAGTTAGTCACCAAATTCCATGGATAAGATGTCTAGATGAACATCAATCTTGGTTCTCGTTATCATTAGGAATGGTCTTCCTAGAATTAAGGGAGATCGAGAAGAGTTCATCTCACCTTCCATGTCAAGGACATAGAAATCAGCTGGAAAGATAAGATTGTTGACACGAACAAGGACATCCTCGATTATTCCCTCAGGACTGGTTGTGCTTCGATTGGCCAATTGAATGACAACACTCGTTGGATGTAAGGGACCTAGACCAAGGTTGGAGAATATGGATTTGGGCATGACATTAATTGAGGCTCCTAGGTCTATGAGTGCATCATCAAAGTTATAACTTCCAATTCAGCATGGAACCGTAAAGGTCCCTGGATCTTTGCACTTTATGGGAATAGATTGTTGGGTGGAAACATTTTCAAAGGTCCTAAGTTGCCTCTTATGGGTGCAAAATTCCTTAAAAAACTTCGCATACTTAGGAATTTTTTTTATGGCATCTAAGAGGATAATGTTGACTTCAACACGTCTAAACATGTCGAGCATTTTAGGATCGGGTTCAAAGGACTTCTTTGGCTTAGAAACGGCTTGAGGAAAAGGAATTGGGTTCCTATGTGGAATAGAAGGAGGTGAGGGAATGGATTCAGGTTCCTTTTCAAGTTTCTTTTTCTTTTCATTGTCTAGGTCAACATTTAAAGGTGGTTTATATGACTTATCTTGAGGTATAACAATTTTCTTTCCTGATCTAAGTGCAATTGCACTTACATTACCCTTAGGGTTGGGTAATGGTTGAGCTGGAAGTTGGTAAGAATTGGATGGTTGTTGCTGACTAAGGTGGGATGCAAGTTGGCCGATTTAGGTTTCAATGTTCTTGAGGTTGAAATGGGTGAAGGAGGCAAGATCTTCCACTGCACTTTCTCATGGTTTCTTGGAAGAAAAGGCTTTTCCCGAATTGGGATTACTTAGATTTTGGTTCTTAGGAAAGCGATTGTATTGGTTTTGGAATTGGGAAGGCTCGCTAGGATATTGGAATCCAGGAGGAGGATTGTTCCTTTGAGGTTGAGGAATAGAAGGATAAGGTTGTTGGAAGTTACCAACACCTTGACCATATTCGAACTGGTTTGGGTTTTGATGAGGGAATTGAGGGGGATGAGAGATGGGATTACCATACCTCAGGCCTTGGTTATAGGAAGAAGAGAAGGGCTCAGAGTGAGGTTGGTTGAAGTTTCTAAAAAACTAACCTGATAGTTGAGGGTTGGTGTTCTGCTGAGCATATGTTACATTGAGCTCCATTGGTTCAAATGAATCAGATTGATGCTCTTGAAGTTGTGGACATGTGTCAGTTGGATGAGATGAAGAGTTGAAGATTCCACAGTTTTTAATAGGTCCATAAAACATTGATTGTGGAGAAGAGGAGGTTGGGGATTTGGTAGCCACATCTAGTTGTCGCACAAGACCTGTAAGTTCACTCATCCACTCGGTCATCTTGTTAGGCTCAATTGATTGATTAACTTGGGGTTGTTTGACTTGAGCATGTGCTCGGGTATAGAATTGTTGTGTGTTTGTAGCCATGTTACTTATGAGATATTTTGCAGCTGTAGGAGTTTTGTCAACAAGAGCACCGCCACTTTCAGCGTCAATGAGGGTTCTCTTCATAGCCAATAACTCCTCATAGAATTATTAGGTCAAGAGTTGGTCAGGGATTTGGTGGTGTGAGCAGGTTGTGGCAAGTTTTTTGAACCTCTCCCAGTATTCATGGAGTGATTCACTTGGGAACTGACGGATACCACTTATTTCCTTTCGGATAGAAGCAGTATGAGAACATGAAAGAATTTTTCTAAGAAGAGTCATTTCATGTCATTCCATGTGGTTATGATACTTTTTAAATAGTCGATTGTTTTTAGTTGATTGTATTTTGATTAGGAGGGTTTGTTTGCAGATCTTAATAGAAAAGATTGATTGACTATAACTGATTTAAAAAATTGATAAAGATTGGGGTGAGTTCATCATTAGGTAGTTAAGCTTGTGAAATCATTGAGTCTTGCTTTATATTGCATTAAATTAACACCCACTTCACAAGTTAACATTGATTGGAAATCCTAAGTGTTAAGGCTTTAATCCAAGCCTTAACTTAACTTAAGGTTCTAATATCAATCAGAGTTTGTTGATAGTGGTGTATTTATGGTTCCAATAATCCATGGAAACCACATGTTAAACAAAACAAGTCATTAATCCATGACATGTTAAGTCCAACATACACAATGTTAATTCAAAGAATATTCATCGAACAAAAGCTCTCAATCACTTAACATACCTAAATTATAACTCACCCCAATGAGAGATTTACTCAGCCATTTGGGTGTTTAATAATCTGGTTATAATGATTATGATGATAATTTAAGAATAGAATAAAAAGAAAGGGATAAGAAAAGAGTGGTGTGTCGAACACACACACACGGACAATGATGATAATTAAAAACGGACTTTCGATTGAATGAGGAACCAAAAGAAGGGAAGGATATTCAACTGTATTTAAACTATTTTAAGAACATTAATATTAAACTACAGAAGGTGGATGAGAATAAGAGATATTGAAGAAGAAACTTACATTAAAACAGAATTACAAAACACAAACTTACAAGATTACAAACGAAGAACAACACAAATGTGAAAGGAAACAAAGAGATGAGGAAGGGTATCTCAAGTGAAAACTTGAGTATGGAAGGTCCTCCCAAGCCTTTAGCAAAGCTTTGGTCGTGCCAATATGTGTTCCTCTTTTCTGAAATGTCAACCCCTTTGAAGGAGAGGCGGTGGATGCATTTATAGCCCAAGGAAGTGGACTGTTTGCATTCACAATCTGTACATCCACTTGCATCACCAAGTTGGCTATTCCGACAGTCGAATCTCTAGATATGATCTCCTTACAAGTTGTAGATATATTTCTCCTCTGTCTACTTTGAAAATTTGGCGGCAATTAGACTTAAGGAGACAAAGTTATGGCTGGTTTATTAAACAATTTTAATTTGTCCATTTCAATCCAATCTTTTTGAAGTCCAATATGTGAAAGAGTTTATGAATAGGAAGATGCCTTCAAAGCCGAATTATTTCTTCAACAAAGCCGGCATCCTATATCTTCTCTTTCACCCTGAAAACTCTCAACTTGATTTGATGATTACAACATGAGATATGCAATGAATAGTGTCTGGATTTTAATTTCCGGACAGAATGGTGGGCTGGACTTCAAGGAATTATTTGGGCCCCTTTTTCTTGTAGTTGGACCTTCAAAATTTTATCCATGATTCCTTTGGATAATCTCGAACATATGGTGGAGTTTCATAAAATTTGGGCTTCGGGATTTAGACCAGTAACTCAATCATCATTGATGGTCCAGTTTCATCACAAATTCTTTGGGTCTTCTTGTGTGGTTCATATGATCCTTCAAATGGAAGAATTGACCAATGATTCCTTCTAATGATATGTGAGAAATTGAATAATAAATCCTAAAAAACAAGAACCACACAATTTGAATCAGTAGGGTGAGAGTAATAAATAAAATAGTAAACTGGATCAATTTGACTACTTCTAAAAATGCTCAAAAATTATACTTAGTATTAAAACAATAATATTTCACACAAATTATGCACATTTCATATAAAATCAGTAAAGGGGTATATAATAAGTCATGAAAATATTAATAACATCAGGAGTGCAACAGGTCGAGCAAAACTGGTGGAGGATACATCCGGGGATGCTTTCTTTTTTATCTTTTTTTATGTATTCAAACTAGATGAGAGGGGGTGTCATAGATGTTTATTTTTGTTTTCTTATGTATCTAAGCTAGGTACTCCTAGCTTGAGGGGGACAATTAGAGGTTAAGTTGACATGAGTCCCACATCAGACTTAGATATCATGTCATCTTTTGTTATTCATTATAAATAGACACAAAGGCCTTCTTTAGAGAGGCATCTTGGTTATTGGGTAACAATCTCCTCCATTTTAACAGTTTTCAAATTCTTTCAAAGCGTATTTTATTTTCAAAATATTTAACCGATTTTTCAAGAAACATTCTTTTTTTAAAATAGCTTTTTCAAACACCCATGGTACTCTTGAAGGACACTCTATAGGTCGTGCTCCCTTTTTTATTGTAATAATTATGGTTATTGGAAAACACGTTATATCTATTGGTTAACCCATAAAGAATATTTTTATGCACAATTATATCCCTACTACTGAAAAAGAAGATTAATGGACTCCCGGTGATATTTTTTCTTTTGAATTAGATGGTAAAGCAATGAATGTCTGGCATTTTGGTTTAGACCAAAATGAATTTAATCGAATTTATACTTGCAAAATGGCTCATGAAATCTGGAAACTCTTAGAAGTAAGTCGTGAAGGAACGAACAAAGTTAAAGATAAAAGATTAGATATGTTTAAACAAGACTTTGAAAGTCTCTTTATGCATCAAAACAAATATATTACTGAAATGTTTACTTAATTCACTAATATTTGTAATGGTCGAAAGGCTATTGGTGGTTCTCTTGTGACGTCCCAGACTCGGATGCCACTTAACGGGTGCCCCAAGCCCGGTGGGCCACATGGACTCAAGTGCATCTTCCCAAACGTCATAGACTGCCGACTATCAGCGAGGGCCTAGGGTGTGTCTGTGGGGAGACTATACCCTCATTAGCAGAGTGTAGCACAGCGAAAGAAATATAAAGGAATAGTAAACATCAGAAATAATATAATTAAACAACAGAAGCAAACTGATACAACAGATAAACGAGAATAAAAATAATAGTATCAACTGAAACAATGATGATGTAATGTCATGTCACTAAAAAACTGGAAAACATGGATACAAGACAATAGGCATAACAATTCCACAAAGTAAAAGAAAACAAAGACTACTCCAAGCATCCTGAGATCCAACTCGGTCATCTGCTATCAAGTTTCATCCTAAACAGCAAGCAATAAAGTGTTTGAAGTCTTATGTTTCCCTTTGTCAATGCCTGCAACCATGTAATCTACTTCGGGTACCAAACGATGCCCGGAGAGGGTGTGAGATAAATCTTAGTGGACCACCACCAACGATGTCTATAACATTCGGCCCGTGTAATGGAATATAGTAGTGTGCAGGCATGCATATATAAAGTAAATCAAGCAGTACAAAATAAATAAATACCCAAGTACCTGCTTCAGCCCTCAGCTGGTGTCTGAACATGTAACCAGTTCATTAATCAAGTATTACCATTTAATGTTAATAGGTCACGTGAGGCGTAGCCAGCACTGACATCACCTTGTGATAGTATAAGTAGTGAAGGTCCCAAGACATAACAAGGCAACTTGAAAATGATATCCAGTGAGGGAGTTTCAAGGTAATAACCAAGGTAACGTAGATCTCACATAATGCTAACTCGGTAGTATCTGAGTCTAGTTAAGGGGTAAAAGTGTAATACAAGGAGCGTAATCCAAGGCATTCCACAATAAGGCACCTACCGAGACCAAGGTGATCGACCAAGGTAAAATGGGGCTAAGCAAAGACAAGACCCTATGGGCTTTCACCATGGCACCTACTAGTCAATGCTGGATCCAAATAGTGTATCTGAGGTATCCTATAATAATGTAAAGGACCCTACGGTAGTATACCGAGCATCCGAGGAATAGGCAAGAACCGGAGTCTAGGTGGGTATCAACCTAAGCAAACCACATCCTTGAATTGGAATGGGGTTCCTGAATCCCAAGATATTCTTCTCTCAGAATCCAAGGCAAGCTCAAGTCAGTCCATTCCTTTTTGATATTGTAATCATGTAATCATTCATTAGGTTCAAGCTTTGACTTCCATTAGTTTGGATAGGCCAAGTAGTGTTGCAACCATTTCATCAAGTCTTTATTAACCATTAAGGCATATTCAATTATTGAGGTTCACTCTGCTACCTTCCATCAACATGGAAAGGGGGGCTACAGACATGCAACCTTTATTCAGTCTCTTTTATTAAGGCCAAGTTATATACTTAGTATACTTGTCATTCCACGTTTCACAGCACTTACCTTAGGCGGGTTAAGTGGTGAACATACATGGTACATGTCATTATGCAATTCTCATTAATAGTAATTCATTTATTATAGAAGGATCACCATTAGGAGGGATCACCGTTAGGAAGGTCAAGCAAAGGCACACCCGAACAGTGGCTTAAACATGCCAAAACACTAAAAACTCAAATATGGCATAACCTTCGACATAGGGCAGATTGAGTTGTGGGTGTAACCGCTAACAACTAATCACATATTTAGAAAGAGCATAACCATACGATTCTAAGTATAATCATGGCTTGTAAATTTAAGAAACGACTTCCAATGAAACTGGTGGGGCCCACATGAATATTTCAATATCAATGAACTTTAGGGATGAGTTATAGACCACCCACCTTAGGGTTGTACGACTCTCCACCTCCAGTATCAGCCCTTGATTTGCCTTGGATCAGAGTAGATCTAAGAAAATGTGAAAAATGCTCACATGGTGATATCTAGGTCAAGAGCAAAAGAGAAGAACGGTTAAAGAGAACTCAAGTACTTACCATTGTGCAACCACCATAATGAACGAAAGCTCGATCAGATGTCAGACGAAGGAGATCTCTTATGGCAACCCGTCTTTTTATTACATAACTTTTCATTACATTTTACAAACAGGAGATCTTTAAAGTCTAGTATCTTGGAAATCAGGGACATAAAACATGAAAACAACGTAAAACATTCTTCTAATCCACTTGTAAAGCTTCATCATAGGTTCATCCTGTGTACAATTACTGCATCTCATATCTTGGAGACATACATCAAAGGAAAGGGTGAGCAGAAAGCCCAGTAAGGGGTAAACAAGGGAATCAGTTTATTTGTGATATCAATAAGAACCTGAATAAAAACATAAAGACATGAGCAATGTAAGTATAGACATATCATAATGAAAAGAACTTTGAACATAACTTGAGTATGTAGCTACAACATTTCATTTAGACATTCATGAACATATCACCAAGGTCCATCCCCAATGTGTCATAAAATTTACCATGGTTATTCACCAAGGTATCGTGAAACTTGTCATCTCTAGAGATTAATTCTTTACCCAATGCATTAGAGCGCTATCAGGACGCACCCTTAATATGTATTTACTTTCATATGAGCCACATAGATCATAATCAAACATTTCATAAATAACCCATGAAGAATAAAAGAAATGAGTTTCATTTCAAGATCGTGACGTTTTAAAAGTTCTTAAAAAAATAATATCATTATGTCATTTATAACCCATGGAAAGGGAGTGAGGGTTATATGTATGTCAATTACAGAATCAAATACATCATCTGTATATACTTATGAACATCCAAAGAAATGAAATAGGTCTGGGTATTCACATAAATAAAACAAGAGAATTTCTGGAGAGAAAGAGATAGAAATTTTGAGGCGAAATTTCTGCAGCATAGCAGCTATATAACATGGTTTTAGAAAACATTGAAAAGAGAGGATACAAGAGTAACCCACTCATAAATAACTTATAATACAGTATAAATACAGAATAACATGGATATAAGAACATGGTATGGAAATTTGAATGACATACCACATGAAAAGGAAACATGAAAGAAAAGAGAAGACGCGATTCCTTTTACGAAAAATTCGACAACCTAACGGCGTCACATAAAAATTTAGAAAACAAATTGATGAGAGCGGAAAGGGTCTCTCAACAATTAGATATGAAATGAAAAGTAATGAGAACATATAAGAACATACCCTCAAGATAAAGAGATAGAAACTAGAAGACACAACATAAAGGAATTCATGGCTTAGAAGAGGATGGTGAAAGATTCTCTTACCTTGAAGAGTAACTTCAAAAGCTTGAAGGTCGGGACCTTGGGAGGCTTGAGGGCACCTTGGGAGGACTCCTTGGGAGGTAAAGAGACCAGAACTTCGTTGGGGAAGATTGGGAAATGAAATGAATGAGGGAATGGCTTGGTATTTATAAGAGAAGTGAGGGAACAAAGCATTAATTGTCAAGGGACACCTCATCAGCGGTATTGGCAAAACCATGGGCTTGCACATGGTATTTGCCCATGGTATTGGCCACTTGGAACACCTCATACCTTATCTTACTATTCATAAGTCGACCAGAATGATTAAATAATTATTACATCCTTAATGATGTCATTAAACACCCGAAACTAAAAACTGTATTTTCACTATTCACCGAAAATTCAACTACTTCAGAAAAATCCCAAAAATTCACCTTAACCAAATATCGATGCTCTGAATTCAAAAATGAACTTCATTTTATGAAAATAATTTTCTAAATATTTTTAATTTAATTTTTAAATAAAAACACTATTCACTGAAAATTCAACTGTTTCAGGAAAATCCCAAAAATTCACCTTAACCAAATATCGATGCTCTGATTTCAAAAATAAACTCCATTTTATGAAAATAATTTTCTAAATATTTTTAATTTAGTTTTTAAATAAAAACATTATTCACCCGAAAAAACTAATACTTAACCAATAATTTCTGAAACAGTTGTTTACCTATTTTATTGAATCACATTACTTAATCAAGGTGCCTAAATTATATTAATACTTTCTTAAATGAGGTTACTTAATCCATTTGGTCACATTACTAATCATAAGCGTAAAATCAATATTCATAAATTATTATTCACCCAAAAATAAGTTGATCTTATTAGACTCTAAATTGCATACTGAACACAACTGTAGAAGACCATTTTTTGAAAATCATTATACATTTTTAATTATTTAAGATTTACATAAATATTTCAAAATATTTTTTTCCAAAATTCATCAATAATATACATCCTATATTTATCCGGACATTTGAGATTTACCAACTTCACCATAAGAAGAAATAACAATTTTATTTATATCAAAGGATCAAACAAAGCAGCTAAGGTCTCGTTACATAGCCCCTTATAACACCAGCATATGACCTAAGTGTAAGGTGTGTTAAGGTGATAGAATCTTGGGGCGACTCGGCCAACATTGCTTGAGTAGTAATTTCTATTAGCTTGAACTTCTCCCGAAGGCGATTTCGTTCCAGCTTCACACGATGAAGTTCGACTTGGGTTTGGTCCAGAGCAAAGCTCAGTGGTGCTACCTCCTTCCCAAGTTCCGTTAGATGGGCTTCGATCGGCCCGAGACTACTGGATGAGACCATCAAATCTTCTTTCTATATTAAGATCACTTGTATTTATAAACAATAATCGCAACATTAAGAGTTTAGTTTCTAACGGTTATATTGACCAATGGTTGTATAAAAGTCGAAACCAAACGATATCATTTTAATTATACTCATTTCATTAAATACATGAAATAGTTTTGTTGAGTATAAAATAAAATAACACACAAAATTAGGAAACCAAATTTATTAAAAAATTTGGGTCGTTACATTCTTCCCTCCTTAAGAAATTTCGTCCCGGAAATTTTAACTCGTACCCTAAGAAGAGAAAAGGTTTGGGTACTTCTGCCTCATAGATTCCTCAGGTTCCCACGTGGATTCTACATATTTATGATTCCTCCACAACACCTTAACAAGGTGAGTGGTCTTGTTGCGTAGAACCATGTCTCTGCGATCCAAGATCTCCACCGGCTGCTCCTCATAAGAGAGGTCATGTTCCAGTTGTACCACATCTGGGTTTAGTACATGTGAAGGGTCAGGTATGTACTTCCTCAAGAGGGATACGTGGAAGACATCATGAACTTGTGCTAGATTTGGAGGAAGTGAAAGCCGATAGGCCACTGCTCACACGCGATCAAGGATTTCATAGGGGTCAATGTACCTAGGGTTGAGCTTCCCTTTCTTCCCAAAACTCATGACTCTCTTCCAAGGTGAAATTCAAAGAAAGACCTTGTCACCGACATCAAACTCCAAGTCTCTTTAACGGTTGTCAGCATAGCTCTTTTGTCGACTCTGAGCAGCCTTAATGTGTTGTTGGATGGCATTAACTTTTTCTGTCATCTCTTGCACAAGATCAGGCCCAAGAAGCTTTCTCTCACCAGCTTCATCCCAACAAGTAGGAGTTCTACATCGCTTCCCATATAGAACTTCATAGGGTGCCATTTGAATGCTCATGTGGAAGCTATTGTTGTAAGATAACTCCACTAACGGGAGATGTTGATCTCATCCACCTTTAAATTTCATTGAGCATGTTCTCAGCATGTCCTCGAGTGTTTGAATAGTCCTTTCAGATTGGCCATCAGTTTAGGGGTGATAGGCCGTACTGAAATTCAATTCAGTGCACAGAGCATGTTGAAGACTTCTCCAGAATTTTGATGTGAACCTTAGATCACGATCAGATACGATAGAAAGTGGAACTTTATGCAACCTTACCACTTCACGTAAATCTTGGCAAGTTGATCAAGGGAGAAATCTTCCCGAATGGAGATAAAATAGGCAGTCTTGGTGAGACGGTCCACAATAACCCATATCGCATTGTTTCCTTTGGAAGTTCTCGGAAGACCAATGAAGAATTCCATAGTGATATTGTCCCACTTCCATGCTGGTATGAGTAGTGGTTGCAATACCCCTTTAGGAAGTTGTCGCTCTGCCTTCACTTGCTGACATACCAGGCACCTTGAAGTGTAGTCAGCAATCTTCCTTTTCATATTATCCCACCAAAAATGATCACGAATGTCCCTATACATTTTTGTGCTTCCAGGATGTATAGAGAAAGTAGAGCTATGAGCTTCATCCATCAGTTCTTTATTTCTGGAATAGATGGAACACATAGTCTTGTACAAAATTTCAGTACACCTTCTTGATCAATACTGAACTCAGGAAACTTCACATCATTCACAACTTCAAACTTCTTCTGTAACAAAGGATCTTCTTTCTGATCTTTCTTGATCTTCTCCAGTAATGATGGTTGAGAAATCATTTGGGTTAGGGTTAATGATGTCTCTTCCCTTATAATTCTCATGTCCAGCTTTACTAGGTCAATGATCACAAGATCTCTTTGAATCCTCATCATGGAAAGAACAACATGGTCTTTCCTGCTTAATGCATCAGTAACTTTGTTTGCTCTTCCGGGATGATAGTGAATTGAACAATCATAGTCTTTGAGAAGTTACAACCATCTCCTTTGTCTCATGTTCAATTCCATTTGTATGAAAATATACTTCAAACTTTGATGGTATGTGTATATATCACATTTCTCCCCATAAAGATAGTGTCTTCATATCTTCAGAGCAAAAACGACCACAGCCAGCTCCAGATCATGCGTAGGAAAATTCTGCTCATGAGTCTTCAACTATCGAGATGCATAAGCAATGACCTTGTCATTTTGCATGAGGACGCACCCAAGCCCTTTCAGAGATGCATCGCTAAAAATAACGAATCTCACTCCACTTGAGGGCAGAGTTAACATGGGTGCAGTAACCAATCTCTTCTTCAACTCTTGGAAACTTTCCTCACACTCCTTTGTCCAGATGAACTTGACCCCTTTTCGAGTTAACTTGGTTAATGGATTAGAAAGTCATGAAAAGTTCTTCATAAACCTCCTATAATATCCTGTTAATCCTAGAAAACTACGAATCTCAGTTATTATTGTAGGTTGAGGCCACTCCTCTACAACTTTTGTCTTTGCAGGGTCAACTGTGATTCCTTCATTGGTAACAATGTGCCCCAAGAAAGCAACTTGTTGTAACCAGAATTCACATTTACTGAACTTTCTGAAAAGTCTCTACTTCCGTAGAGTTTGCAAAATAGCCCTTAGATGATCTTCATGCTCCTCGCAACTTTTGAAATATATCAGAATATCATCAATAAAAACTATCACAAAGTTGTCAAGGTAGTCCTTAAAGACTATATTCATCAAATTCATAAAAATAGCAGGTGCATTAGTCAGTCTGAATGGCATAACAACAAACTCATAATGCACATATCTTGATCGGAAGGCAGTTTTTGGAATATCTTCTTTCTTCACCCTCAATTGATGATAACCAGATCGAAGATCAATCTTAGAGAAGAATTGAGCCCCACGAAGTTAGTCAAATAAGTCATCAATTCTTGGAAGAGGGTATTTGTTTTTCACTGTGATCTCATTCAGTTCTCTATAATCAATGCATAGCTGCATTGATCCATCCTTCTTCTTCACAAAGAGAACTGGTGCTCCCCAAGAAGACACACTCGATCAGATAAACCCCTTCTCCAAAAGATCTTGGAGTTGTTTCTTTAATTCCTTTAGCTCCACATTTGTCATCCTATAGGGGGTCATTGATATCGAATGAGATCCAGGTACAAGTTCGATGGAGAACTCTACCTCTTTCTGGGAGAGGTCCAAGCGACTCCTCAAGAAATACATCAACGTATTCCTGGACGATGGGGACATTTTCTATCCTTAAACGCACATCTCCTTCTTCTTCACCGATCAACTCCATAAAGAAGGATATAGGGGGTTCTTTTAGACAAAGATCAGGTTGAGATATCTCTCCTTGGAAGATAACAGTAGGTTTTCCATTCAAGACTACTGATATTTCCTTGCTTCTGCAATTGATCTTAGCATTATACTTTGAGAGTCAGTTCATCCCTAGTATAATGTCGAATTCCAACATGAAAATGACTACTAGATTTGCGATAAGATTGTGCTCACTAAAGTAAATACTAGAGTTTCTAAACACTGGCGATGCTTGGATAATCCCACCAGGAGTCTTGACTGATAACTCTACTTTTAGAAAATCGGGGGTTGATTCTAAATTCTTTGCAAACTTGGAGGAAATAAAGGAATGTGTAGAACCAGAATCAAACAAAGTATTTTCTAGTTTTGAGAGGACAACAAGAGTACCTGCTACCACATCATTCAGAGCTTCAACTTCAGCTGTCGTGATAGAAAAAGCATGGCCTTGATCCCTTGGCCTTTGCTGAGGCTGATGGTGGTTCCCCTCCACTGCCCTCGAATTTGGACAGTGATTGGCAAAGTGCTCACGTTGTCCACACTTGAAGCATTGGACATCAGGTAGGGCCCGCACCATCTTCTCCTTGTCGTTTGTGTTTGAAAGTTGAGGTTTCACCTCACCATGTCAATTTCTCGCAATGTGGCCATCTCTACCACACTTGTAGCACTTCCCACTCCCGAGCAGGCAGTTCCCCGAATGCTTCTTCCCACATTTATTACACGTGGGAAGTTGTACTTGCTTGCCTCCTCTTCCCTGATCGAAGCTCCTACTTAAGCTTGGCTCCAAAGATCTCTTCTTTTCATTTGATTTATGAGACCACTGCGTCTCACCAAACTCTAGCTCGACTTTCATCGCACTCTGCACAATCTCGTCGTAGCTATCATAGTCTCGGTTGGCTAGATTTTTCCACAGATGAGGTCTCAGTCCACCGAAGAATCTATCAACCTTACCATTTGGATCCATGACAAAGCTAGAGATATATCGTGAAAGCCTTGTGAAGTTCATCTCGTAGCTTCCCACAGATTCATTCTCCTTCTGCTTCAGCTCGAGAAATTCATTCTCCATCCTTGTTCTCGTGGAACGAGGGAAATACTTACTGAAAAGGATCCTTATGAACTCTTCTCACTCCATAGCTTCAACTTCCACTCTTTGCCTCGTGTTTTTGATCAGTTCTCACCACTGATCAGTTTCTCCCTCTAAGCGATAGACAGTCAGGGTGACCTTCTCTTGCTTTGAACAACGTAGCATAGAAAAGATCTTCTCTATAGAGCTGACCCATTTTTCAGCAATCAATGGGTCGATCAATCCACTGAAGGTTGGTGGTCGTTGGCGCATAAAGGACTCAACAGAATGTCGTTCCCTTCGTGGTGAGATCGACCTCTCAGCTTGATTCAAGTTATTACTCATAACTTGAGTCAGTTGGTTCATCATTCGCATGAATGTTTCCATTCCGGCTTCCATCGGAGGGCCGTCAGCGCATGGCCCATTGCGATCACCATTTGCACGGTTCCTCCTATTGCTCGCCATTTTTTACAAGAATAAATCCTTTCTGAGAAACTTATTTCATTTATGAATTTTTTAACTACAAATGATTTTATTTCTTAAAACATCATGCTTAAACAATTGTATTTCTCTATAATTCCTTCATAATGATTCATAAAAAGCTTGCGATTAACCAAACATATCCCCCGGTAGTGTCGTAACCAAGAGTGCAGCAAGGCTCATTGTCGTGCACCAGTTCACATTCGAGTCTAGCTCAAAGCGGTGTTTTTGGGTTTTACCCCTATGTACATCTGTGGCAGAACCGCCTCTACCTGCTCGTATCCAGACAGGGATATATTTGTTTGATAAACCACTAACTCTATACTCACCAAAATACCAAGAAGTTTTCCTATATTTAAACTTTTCTATAGAGTTCTTCCTAAAGTTTTCATAGCCTAATTTCCATAAATAACTAAACTGTCATTTGATACCAACTATGAAAACCCGTCTTTTTATTACATAACTTTTCATTACATTTTACAAACAGATGATCATTAAAGTCTAGTGTCTTGGAAATCAGGGATATAAAACATGAAAAACAACATAAAACATTCTTCTAATCCACTTGTAAGGCTTCATCATAGGTTCATCCTATGTACAATTATTGCATCTCATATCCTGGAGACATACATCAAAGGAAAGGGTGAGCAGAAAGCCCAGTAAGGGGTAAACAAGGGAATCAGTTTATTTGTGATATCAATAAGAACTTGAATAAAAAAATAAAGACATGAGCAATGGAAGTATAGGCATATCATAATGAAAAGAACTTGGAACATAACTTGAGTATGTAGCTACAACATTTCATTTAGACATTCATGAACATATCACCAAGGTCCATCCCCAAGGTGTCATAAAATTTACCAAGGTTATTCACCAAGGTATCGTGAAACTTGTCATCTCTAGATATTAATTCTTTACCCAATGCATTGGAGCGCTATCAGGATGCACCCTTAATATGTCTTTATTTTCATGTGAGCCACATATATCATAATCAAACATTTCATAAATAACCCATGGAGAATAAAAGAAATAGGTTTCACTTCAAGATCGTGACGTTTTAAATGTTCTTAAAAAAATAAGATCATTATGTCATTTATAACTCATGGAAAGAGAGTGAGGGTTATATGTATGTCAATTACAAAATCAAATACATCATCTTTATATACTTATGAACACCCAAAGAAATGAAATAGGTATGGGTATTCACATAAATAAAACAAGAGAATTTCTGGAGAGAAAGAGATAGAAATTTTGAGGCGAAATTTCTACAGCATAACGACTATATAACATGGTTTTAGAAAACATTGAAAAGAGATGGTACAAGAGTAACACACTCATAAATAACTTATAATACAGTATAAATACAGAATAACATGGATATAAGAACATGGTATGGAAATTTGAATGACATACCACATGAAAAGGAAACATGAAAGAAAAGAGACGAGGCGATTCCTTTAACAAAAAATTTGGCAACCTAACAGTGTCACATAAAAATTCAGAAAACAAATTGATGAGCGGAAAGGGTCTCTCAATAATTAGACATGAAATGAAAAGAAATAAGAATATATAAAAACACACCCTCAACATAAAGAGATAGAAACTAGAAGACACAACATAAAGGAAGTCATGGCTTAGAAGAGGAGGGTGAAAGATTCTCTTACCTTGAAGAGTAACTTCAAAAGCTTGAAGGTCGGGACCTTGGGAGGCTTGAGGGCACCTTGAGAGGACTCCTTGAGAGGTAAAGAGACCAGAACTTTGTTGGGGAGGATTGGGAAATGAAATGAATGAGGGAATGGCTCGGTATTTATAGGAGAAGTGAGGGAACAAAGCATTAATTGCTAAGGGACACCTCATCGGTGGTATTGGCAAAACCATGGGCTTGCCCATGGTATTTGCCCATGGTATTGGCCACTTGGGACACCTCGTACCTTATCTTACTATTCATAAGTCGACCAGAATGATTAAATAATTATTACAACCTTAATGATGTTATTAAACACCCGAAACTAAAAACTGTATTTTCACTATTCACCGAAAATTCAACTATTTCAGAAAAATCCCAAAAATTCACCTTAACCAAATATTGATGCTCTAAATTCAAAAACGAACTCCATTTTATGAAAATAATTTTCTAAATATTTTTAATTTAATTTTTAAATAAAAACACTATTCACTGAAAATTCAACTGTTTCAGGAAAATCCCAAAAATTCACCTTAACCAAATATCGATGCTCTGATTTCAAAAATGAACTCCATTTTATACAAATAATTTTCTAAATATTTTTAATTTAATTTTTAAATAAAAACAATATTCACCTGAAAAAACTAATACTTAACCAATAATTTCTAAAACGGTTATTTACCTATTTTATTGAATCACATTACTTAATCAAGGTGCCTAAATTATATTAATACTTTCTTAAGTGAGGTTACTTAATCCATTTGGTCACATTATTAATCATAAACGTAAAATCACTATTCATCAATTACTATTTACCAAAAAATAAGCTGATCTTATTAGACTCTAAATTGCATACTGAACACAATTGTATAAGGCCATTTTTTGAAAATCATTATACATTTTTAATTATTTAAGATTTGCATAAATATTTTAAAATATCCTTTTTTCAAAATTCATCAATAATATACATCCTATATTTATCCGAACATTTGAGATTTACCAACTTCACCATAAGAAGAAATGACAATTTTATTTATATCAAAGGATCATGCAAAGCAGCTAAGGTCTCGTTACATAGCCCCTTATAATACCAGCATAGGACCTAAGTGTAAGGTGTGCTAAGGTGATAGAATCCTGGGGCGGCTCGAACAACATTGCCTGAGTGGTAATTTCTATTAGCTTGAACTTCTCCCAAAGGCGATTCTGTTCCAGCTTCACACGATGAAGTTCGGTTTGGGTTTGGTCCAGAGCAAAACTCAGTGGTGCTACCTCCTTCCTAAGTTCCGTTAAATGAGCTTCGATCGGCCCGAGACTACTGGATGAGGTCGTCGAATCTTCTTTCTGTATTAAGATCGCTTGTATTTATAAACAATAATCGCAACATTAAGAGTTTAGTTTCCAACGGTTATATTGATCAACGGTCATATTGACCAATGGTCATATAAAAGTCGAAATCAAACAGTATCATTTTAATTATACTCATTTCATTAAATACATGAAATAGTTTTGTTGAGTATAAAATAAAATAACACACAAAATTAGGAAACAAGATTTATTAAAAAGTTTGGGTCGTTACATCTCTTGAACCCTAACTTTGACCTTCAAAAGGCTCCAAAATAAGAGGAGAAGGGGTTAATCCCACTGGTTTTTGGATTAAGGAGGAAGGGTTGGCTTAATAGATCATTAAGGGCGTTTTGGACATTTTACACAGGATTTTATCCTGCGCACAGTTTGTGTAAGGACCCGACCCCAGGTGCCCGGAGTTGGTGCCTTATTTAATTACATTGGCATATAAACAAAGAATATGCATCCTAAAGAACCGAATAGTTTAATAGCATTAGAAACAATATACATACAAGTTCAACATTAACTTGAAAAGAAATACAACATAGAAACTCCATTGACAATATCCATAACTCCTAGGTTATTTCTGCTTGTCATTCATAATATACATCTTCGTGTCTTTAGAAAATGAAACATAAGAAAGGAGTGAGCTCAAACGCTCAATAAGAGTAAGCAAAACAGTGAAAGATATCATAAACATAAACGTTAAGCATGGTGAATAACTAAAAATACATGCCTTTAAAAAAATAAGCATGAACACAATATGACAGGAATATGAGCTGAGTAAATATTTCAATAATAAAACATAATCATAGGTATTTTACTAGTCGAATAACCACACGAACTATGAATTTCTAGCTTCATAATGAGGGAAATGCATATGTCGGACATTCTAAAACATATCGTCAGGGTCTCGGCCAAGACGTCTAAAAATGATTAAGGCATCAGTCAAAACCATATATCAAATTGGAAAAAGTCTCGGCCAAGTCCATGTTTATTTGTCTCATGAGACCTACTGATGCATCAAGAGGTTGTAGCGAGCCTCACCCGTCACATAATAAGTTCAATGCATTCCTCATATGAACGGGGATAAATTTAAACAACATATACATTCATATTGAAACAAATATATGAAATGTAAATAACTTTTCTCGAACATTAAACATAAACACTAACCATTCGGAGTAAATTTCTGAATGGTTTTAAGATAACACATTCACAGTCAAACTAATCATAAATCATTCGATAAAACATGGTGGATGATATCATAGGAGATAAACTTCAATGAAGTAAAAGATTCAACAAAGTTTGTTGACATAGATGAAGATACTTTTAAATGAAACCGTTGAAAAATATTTGAGGGAAATAATCCTTAAACATTCTGAAGTGTCACATACCACCTTGAAATATTCAAATCATAATCTCTTAAAATATCATGAGAATAAAGAGACTCTTGATATGATATACCAAAGGGTAGTACATACACCACAAGAAAGAAATAAGTGGGGAACAAGGCATATATCTCATAAAAGTTAATGTGAGATGAGAAAAATCCTTTTTACTTTTGAAGAAAGAGTTCTTTTGGAAAATCATTTATATTTGTCATAAAATCATATTGTAAGAATAAATATCCAATAAAATAAAAGACTAGGATATTGAAATTATATTTTAGGCATAAATGATGTCCCACTGAAGTGAAATCATGTAAAAAAGTTATTAAGATTCTTTAGAAATAAAACATTTTAGATCACTTTAAGAAAAGTATTAAAGAGAATTTTAAAGCGGAAAGGCACGTTTATTCTCTTAAATCCAGAAATAATCCAAGATCATTTTTCATGATAAAATGAGAGTTTTTTATAAAAATAATGGTAGCTTAAAACAGATTTTGTTGTACACTTGAAAACAGGTAAGAATTTGAAAATATCTCTTGAATCGGGTTTGTTTATCAGGATAAAAATTTTGAATGATCCTTTTAAAACATATAAATCTCCATAAAATAAAGGATTTTAGATGGTAAACATATATAGGACATTCAAACAGAATTTAGGTGTAGTGCATAAGAATAAATAAGAATTTAATTGAGGTAAGTAGAGAATAAGAGTAACCCGAATGAAAATGGAGGTTCGGGTAGAAATCTCTTACCACTTTGTAATCAATCAATTCGTATGCCCCAAAATTAATAATATTCAAATGATACATTAAATACCATGAAAATGAAGATATTCATGATATGTTACATCAATGAGCAGTATACATACACCATACACAAGTATTAGTAGTGAATGTGAAAAATCTCACAAAAATGGAAGTGAGATGAAAAAACTCTTACCTTAAGTCCGAATGTGTTCCACTCTTGAACTTAAGGTCCTAAAATATGAAATTAGACTTATTAATAACTTAATTTAGAACCTATTAAACATATATTTAGTTTATCATCATTTTATTAAGCCTATTATGTCCTTATTGATTAGTTATAAGATTGAATTTCATCGTTCCGAAGTGTTTGTTTTCTTGATTTTCATGATCAGTTCACTTGTTTTTATGTAATGGAGTTCATGTGGAATGGATGTAAATCTCCAGAATTGAATTTACACATTATTTATGAACATCCATAAGTGTTAATGGTCATTTATATCATTTGGTTATATGAGATGAGGATAAATCATTAGATAAAATATTAATGACATTCACTTAGATTAATTTAGAGGTATTTTGATTATTAGGAACTAGTTTGGTCATGTGATTTAATAACATGTACGTATACTGGTTCCTGAATATTATGTAGATTATAATACATATATTTTAGTCTGGTTCAACCATCGAAATGGTTTCATGACCAGTAATTAAGGAGAAATTGAAGAACGAAACTTCGTCGTCCAGGAAGGTTGTAAATTGGAACCTCACGAACGATAATTTCGTTTATACAATAAAAGGGAGAGTAAAAATATTGATGATGGTTCTTTCATTAACATGATATAATTCCAGTATATAGATGATACTGGAGTTATCATGATCATTTAAACAGAGGAGGTGAGGAGAGGATAACAATAGAAAGGAACTTGAAACGAAAATGAAATATATAAAATGTGAATTTACCTCTTGAATCCACCTCCTTAAGAATCTCTTTAAGGGAATGAGTTTTGATCTTTTGGCAAGACCAAGAGTTTCTTGGACGTGGGGAGTGACTAGGGAAGGGTATTTGGCCAGAACTTTGAGAAACTTCAAGGCTTAGAGGAGTGAAGAGAAGAGGAAGTGAGGGGGGTTTATAGTGGAGGAGAGTGAATTTTGAATATTTTATTCATTATTTTATTATTTTCATCAAGACAACCAATAGTGTTGTTTCATGTGACCCCTGATAGTGATAAGTGCATGTGAGTTCGAACCAAATGGTCTTACATCACTCACGATGTCATAAATAGTGTATTTAACTGATAATTTGTATATAGGGTATTTTACCGTATTTCACTATTTATCAAAAATTCGAGTATTTCAGAAAAATCTCAAAAATTCACCATAACCATTATTCAAAGTGTAGAATTCAAAAATGAACTCCATTTTTTGAAAATAGTTTTCTAAATATTTTTAATTTAATTTTTAAATAAAATCATAATTTATTCGGAAAAAAAACAACATTAAAACTATAACTCATTTTATAACACCTTGAAAAATTAATCAAGATCCCATAAAATTATCCTATAACCATAAAACAATAACATAACAATTTATGATTGCATTTTATGAAAATACATTTTCATTTAAAATTATTAAATTAATTATAAAAATGTAATTAAAATATTTATGACATACAAAAAATATCAATACTTATACTATGGTCGTTTTTCACTTTTAAGATGTCTAAATTGTATTTATACATTCATGGGTGAAGTTTCTATTTTTTGGTCAATTTACTATTCACTACTATTCATAAGGGTGTGTTACTATTCACCAAAAATTAAATTTGGCTTATCAAACTCTAAATATCTTATTGAACGCAACCGTGTATGTTAGTTTTTCGAAATTCAAATCACAGAGGTGGAAAATTTATGTTTACTTGGCTAGGTTATGACAAAATGGTGCTTTGTAGAGACTCAGTGTTTGATGCATTCTATATTAAATCTATTTGTAAATTTTTTGGGTGTTACATTATCCTCTCCTTACAAAAATTTCATCCTCGAAATTTGAAAATGAACTTCAAAAGTTAATGGCTGATACTTGAAAATTCCCTTATGGGAAACCCACATCAAGAATATGGTTAAAATACTCTATTAATAAGAGGAAAGAGAAATGCATCGGTTACTACAAAACAACACGTTCTAATTGGATAACATGGTCATGGAAAAATAATCAAACCATCATGTAGTGACATTAAACTCTAAAACCTCATACAATGATCAACTTAAACCATTTCGTAAATGGTTAAAAATTCCAAAATATAATGATTCAACACATTATAATGAGTGTCTTTAAATTTCCATTATGAACTTATCATTAACCCTTAATCAACAAGAAGCAACTCTAAAATTCACATTCCAAACATGTGAATAACTTCATCATGTATCCTCTTGAAATATGGTAATAACTTTGACTGAAAATTAAATTTTTTTATTATTCAAACACTTTTGAGGAAAAAGTGAGAAACCGTACATGACTTCACGACTTAAGACACTCAAAGCACCCTAGTACAAAATTTAAGGCCAAACAACACCAAGACTACATAGAAGAGCCCCTACCCAGCATCATAAACAATAACATCAGCCTCCTTCTGCTCCTCGCTGTCGGCTAACTGTCCCATGCATGAGCGCACGGGCCTGGAACCGATGGCAAAGTCATACCCTCTCAAACATCTGATTCTGAAGCAAAGACCAGACGAAAACCAACTGCTCAAAACCTCATCTGGAGCAAAACCATGTAAGACAGATGCAACGACCCTCAAACCTCGAACCAGATGGCCACAAAGAACATTCCACCAACTCAATGAATTCAACCACCAACTCCACTACTCCAAAGCATTCCACACAATTATCAAAAACTCCAAATCAGACCAACGATAAATCAATTTTCATATCCCCAATGACCATTCACAACACCTCCATTAGATCCTTCATAGAACCATTCATACCTCTGCCTCCATCGACTCAGACTCAGCATAAAGAGGCCAACACCACAAATTCAGAAAATTCAGCAACCAGCATCACAGAAGAGACCCTTCACGGAACCAGTCAATTATTCACAACACCGAAATGAGGACCTCCTGAGTCTGAAATCACCTCCGTCGTTGGAACAATCTGTCGCCGCAAATCCAGAAGGATCAACCGCAAACCAGAAAACCGAATCTAAAACATGAACCAGAACATAACAAAACTGTGATCAAAAAACATAGCAAACATAAAAAAACATCACCAAAAATCATCACCCTGATGCCAGACCAAACCGGAAGAAGAACGCAATACTCGTCGCCACCTTCAAGCGTATAAGAAGACCAGATCTGCCCAACGCACCAGCAGCCGGAAACTCGAACAATGGACCCTCATCGGACCCTCACTGCACCGCCACGAGAAGCCATGTACAAATCGATGGGGAGGGCATGAAAAAGGCCAGCAAACAGAAGCTTCGCCACGAATTCGAGCCCATGGAGTCACACGATGCTGCCACGGAAGAGACGTCGCACGCCACTTCTCGACAAGTCAATAATCAGTTCCAGGGTAACCAGTACTTATCTGAATCAATCATTTCGTCATCATTATCTCAACATTAGATATATATTAAGGGTTGTCTTTCCCTCAATCATGTTTTTTCTAAAAAGTTTAACTTTCTACTGAATCATTTTTCCTTTATGTCATTCATCATACGACCTCAAATCTTTAATGAAATAGTATTGTAGTACAATCCTTATATATCTCATAATTCTTACAACCAGTACATTACTAACAAAATATTCAAATAAAATGATTCTTGACTATGCATATTAATCATTCTACTTCATCTATGGTAGCATCATAACTTGATCATTATCCAAAATCATTTGGGGTATATTCATTTGACGCTTGGGACATTGATTCACAAAGTGTCTCATCTCCTTGCAGTTGAAGCATTGAATATAGGGAAATTATTTTCTTGTCTTGCAATTATGAGCATGGTGGTCTTTTTCTTCACACTTGAAGCAAAAAAAATTCCTCTCAAGCATATACCAAGGTGTTTACTTCCACAATTATCACAAATGAGAAAATACATCTTTCCATTCTTCCCTTTATCTATGTTTTTCTTTGTCATCCTCTTCTTTTGTTTCCCTTCAAAGTCATATGACTTAGAGAAGTCTTTAAATACCTTGTCAACACATGATACTATTTCCTCATATGATGAAGATACTTGGGAGACAATCTTCCTTTGAAATGATGGCTTAAGACCATCAGAGATGATCCTTCTTACTTTTCGCATCTCGTGCATTGGTGAAGTTTTCATTCCTTCTGCTAGGCGTCATTTCTAATCAATTCCATATTATATATTAGCTCATAAAATTATGAACTCTCTATATCTCTAAACATGTTATAACACATAACATAAATTTATGCATCATAAATCCTAGAACCATATACTTTGGTTACTTTGGGGGCATAAATCTTTCATAATTATTTGTAATAAGCTTATGAATTTACCAAAGCATATCCCCCAAGAGTGTCAAACCAAGAGTGCAGCAAGGCCCGTTGTCGTGCACCAGTTTCTGTTTGAGTCTAGCTCAAAGCGGTGTTTTCGGGTTTCACCCCTAGATACATCTATGTCAGAACCACCTCTACTTGTTCGTATCCAGACATGGATGTATTTTTTTGATAAACCACATAATTTATTCCTTACCAAAATTATAGGATGTCCTTGTATTCTTATCCCCAAAGTCTATCTTAGGGTTTTGTTCACTAATCTACTTTTTCTATATCTAGTTTCCAAGTTTTCTACTAAACTTCCTTTGATATCAACTGTAAGGACTCGACCCTAGCTGCCCGAAGTTGGTGCCTTATTTAATGACATTAGCATATAAACAAGGAATATGCATCCTGAAGGACCGAGTAGTTTAGTAGCATTGGAAACAAGATACATACAAGTTCAACATTACAACTTGAAAAGAAATACAACATAGAAACTCCTTTGACAATATCCATAACTCCTAGGTTATTTCTGGTTATCATTGATAATATACCTCTTTGTGTCCTGGGAAAAATAAAACATAAGGGGTGAGCTCAAATGCTCAGTAAGGGTAAGCAAAACAGTAGAAGATATCATAAACATAAACATTAAGCATGGTGAATAACTAAAAAAACATGTCTTTAAAAAAATAAACAAGAATATAATATGGTAGGAATATAAGCCGAGTAAATATTTCTATAATAAAACACAATCATGGAAATTCTACTAGTCGAATAACCACACGAACTATGAATTTCAAGCTTCATAATGAGGGAAATGCATATGTCGGACATTCTAAAACATACCGTCAGGGCCTTGGCCAAGACGTCTAAAAATAATTAAGGTCTCGGCCAAAACCATATATCAAATTGGGAAAGGTCTCGGTCAAATCCACGTCTATTTGTCTCGTGAGACCTACTGATGCATCGAGGGGCTGTAACGGGTCACACCCGTCACATAATAAATCAAATGCATTCCTCATATGAACGGTGATAAACATAAACATATACATTCATATTGAAACAAATATATGAAATGTAAATAACTTTTCCCGAACATTAAGCATAAACACTAACCATTCAGAGTAAATTGGTGAATGATTTTAAGATTGCACATCCACAATCAAACTAATCATAAACCATTCAATAAAACATGGTGGATGGTATCATTAAGATAAACCTCAATGAAGTAAAAGATTCAACAAAGTTTGTTGACATAAATGAAGATACTTTTAAATGAGACCATTGAAAAATCTTTGAGGGGAATAATACTTAAACATTCCAAAGTGTCTCATACCACCTTGAAACATTTAAACCACAATCCCTTAAAATATCATGAGAATAAGGACACTCTTGATATGATGTACCAAATGGCAGTACATACACCAAAGAAAGAAAAATAAGTCGTGAACAAGGCATATATCTCATAAAAGTTAATGTGAGATGAGAAAAACCCTTTTTACTTTTGAAGGAAGAGTTCTTTTAGAAAATCATTTATATTTGTCATGAAATCAGATTGTAAGAATGAATATCCAATAAAATAAAAGACTAGGACATTGAAATTATATTTTAGGCATAAATGATGTCACACTGAAGTGAAATCATGTAAAAAGAGTTCTTAAGATTCTTTAGAAATAAAACATTTTAGAGCATTTTAAAGAAAGTATTAAAGAGAATTTTAAAGCAGAAAGGCATGTTTGTTCTTTTAAATCCAGAAATGATCCAAGATCATTTTTCATGACAAAATGAGTGTTTTTTTATAAAAATAATGGTGGCTTAAAACAGATTTTGGTGTATACTTGAAAACGGGTAAGAATTTGAAAATATCTCTTAAATCGGGTTTGTTTATCGAGATAAAATTTTGGAATGATCCTTTTAAAACATATAAATCCCCATAAAATAAAAGATTCCGGATGGTAAACATATATAGGACATTCAAACATAACTTATGTGGAGTACATAAGAATAAATAAGAATTTAATTGAGGTAATTAGAGAATAAGAGTAACCCAAATGAAAATAGTGGTTTGGGTAGAGATATATTACCACTTTGTAATCAATCGATTCGTATGCCCCAAAATTAATAATATTCAAATGATACATTGAATACCATGAAAATAAAGATATTCATTATATGTTACATCAATGGGTAGTATACATACACCATACACAAGTATTAGTAGTGAATACAGAAAATCTCACAAAAATGGAAGTGAGATGAAGAAACTCTTACCTCAAGTCTGAATGTGTTTCACTCTTGAACTTAAGGTCATTGAATATGAAATTAGACTTATTAATAACTTAATTTAGAACCTATTAAACATGTATTTAGTTTATCATGATTTTATTAAGCCCATTATGTCCTTATTGATTAGTTATAAGATTGAATTTCGTCGTTCCGAAGTGTTCGTTTTCTTGATTTTCATAATCAGTTCACTTATTTTAATGTAACGGAGTTCATGCGAAATGGATATAAATCTCCAGAATTGAATTTACACATTATTTATGAACATTCATAAGTGTTAATGGTCATTTATATCATTTGGTTACATGGAATGAGGATGAATCATTAGATGAAATATTAATGACATTCACTTAGATTATTTTAGCGGTATTTTGATTATTAGGAACTAGTTTGGTCTTATGATTTAATAACATGTAGGTATATTGATTCCCGAATATTAAGTAGGTTATAATACATATATTTTAGTCTTGTTCAACCATCGAAATGGTTTCATGACCAGTAATTAAGGAGAAATTGAAGAACGAAACTTCATCGTCCACGAAGGTTGTAAATTGGAACCTCACGGACGATGGTTTCGTTTATACAATAAAAGGGAGAGTATGAATATTGATGGTGGTTCATCCATTCATATGATATAATTACAGTATATAGATGATACTGGAGTTATCGTGGTCATTTGAACAAAGGAGGTGGGGAGAGGATAACAATAGAAAGGAACTTGAAACGAAAATGAAATATATAAAACGTGAATTTACCGCTTGAATCCACCTCCTTGAGAATCTCTTTAAAGGAATGGGTTTTGGTCTTTTGGCAAGACCAAGAGCTTCTTAGACGTGAGGAGTAACTAGGAAAGGGTATTTGGGTAGAACTTTGAGGAGCTTCAAGGCTTAGAGTGAGGGGAATAGGGAGTGAGGGGAGTTTTTATAGTGAAGGAGATGAGTGAATTTTGAATATTTTATTCATTATTTTATTATTTCCATCAAGACAACTAATAGTGTTGTTTCATGCGACCCCTAATAGCGATAAGTGCATGTGAATTCAAACCAAGTGGCCTTACATCACTCACGATGTCATAAATAGTGTATTTAATTGATAATTTGTATATACTGTATTTTACCGTATTTCACTATTCATCAAAAATTCGAGTATTTAAGAAAAATCCTAAAAAATCACTCTAACCATTATTCGAAGTGTAGAATTCAAAAATGAACTCCATTTTTTGAAAATAATTTTCTAAATATTTTTAATTTAATTTTTAAATAAAATCATAATTTATTCGAAAAAAAACATTAAAACTATAACTCATTTTATAACAGCTTGAAAAATTAATCAAGGTCCCATAAAATTATCTTATAACCATAAGACAATAACATAACAATTTATGATTACATTTTATGAAAATACATTTCCATTTTAAATTATTAAATTAATTATAAAATTTTAATTAAGATAATTATGTCATACAAAAAATATCAATATTTATACTATGATCGTTTTTTTCACTTTTCAGATGTCTAAATTTTATTTATACATTCATGGGTGAAGTTTCTATTTTTTTGATCGATTTACTATTCATTAATATCCATAAGGGTATGTTATTATTCACCAAAAATTAAGTTTGCCTTATCAAACTCTAAATATCTTACTGAACGCAACCATGTATGTCAGCTTTTCAAAATTCAAATCACAGAGGTAGAAAAATTATGTTTACTTAGCCAGGTTATAACAAAATTGTGTTGTGTAGAGACTCGATGTTTCATGCATTCTATATTAAATCTATTTGTAAATTTTTGGGGTGTTATAGTTTGTCCGTACGGTTTGTCAAACCGTGCGCAAACCGTGCGAGGCAGTTCTGCCCGAAATCACATCCTTCGCACGGTTTGATCAAACTGTGTGCAAGTCATGCACGGGTACCTAAGAAAAAGGGGTGTTCGCACGGTTAGGCCGCACGGTCGTGCATCAACCGTGCGAGATGGCTCTGTCCGGAAAAAAAAACATCATTCGCACGGTTAGACAAACCATGCAGAATTCCGCACGGTTCACTCTAAACTGTGCGCAAAGTCTGTTTTCTCCAAAAAGATGGGTTCTGTGCTCCGAACAAGGCATGAACACCCTTCGAACATTTACTAACTCATTAGGCATCCATATTATGTCCAAAGTAAAGATTTAGACCGAAAATTAAAGGATTCATACCTGAGTGAAAAATCGGGTTCTTACAGTCTTCCCCCCTTAAAAGAACTCGTCCTCGGGTTCTCCTGTCAAGGGTAAAGAAACACTGTCTGAGAACAACTTTGTCCACTGAGCACGTACGTCAGCTTCTCTCTCACAAGTCTCGTCTTGTACTCGATCGTGCTGCCAGAGCACCCGTACGAGAGGGACAGACTTTCCTCAGAGAGCCTTTGTGCTTCGATCAACGATGCGTACTGGATATTCCTCAAAGGTAGCATCGGCATTTAACTCAACTTCCTCGAAACAAAGGTATGAGACGGGTCAGCATGATATTGGTAAAGTTGTGAGACATGAAAGATGTCGTGCATGGCACAATACCTCTGAGGTAGTAGCAACTGATAGGCTACCGATCCGACTCTCTCTAGAATCTCGAACGGCCCGACATAACGAGGCGACAGCTTCCCCTGCTTCCTTAACCGTTTATGCCCTAGGATGGGCGATACCCGAAGAAAAACACGATCCCCAACCTCGAACTCAAGAGTTCATCAACGACAATCGGCATAAGATTTCTGTCTGGACTGAGCAGTAGTCATACGCTTCCTAATCAGCTGAACTTGTTCTGAAGTCTCCTGAACGAGACGAGAACCTAGTACGACTGCCTCGTCTGCCTCTAGCCAGCACAAGGGTAAACGTCATAGCCTACCATATAAGGCCTCAAAAGAAACCATTTGAATAGTCGCCTGAAAATTGTTATTATAAACGAACTCGACGAGAGGGATATGCTTCTCCCAAGAATCGCTGAAATCAAGGACACATGCTCGGAGCATATCCTCTAAAACATGTATCGTCTGTTCCGATTGTCCATCGGTCTGAGGGTGAAAATTTGTTCTTAGAAGCACCTGAGTCCCCATAACTTTCTGCAAACCTTGCCAGAACCGTGAAGTGAAACGAGCATCCCTATCTGAAACGATAGTACGTGGAACCCCATGTAGTCGTATGATCTCACGGACATACAATTTTCTCAACTCATCAACTGAGAAAGTCTCCCGTATAGAAATGAAGTGGGATGATTTCGTTAGTCGGTCAATGCTTACCCAGATAGCATCGCTGCCCATCGGCAACCTAGGTAAGTCGACTACGAAATCCATAGCAACACCTTCCCATTTCCATTCCGGGACTGGAAGCGGCTGTAACAAGCCTGCAAGTCTCTAGTGTATCGTCTTCACCTGTTGACAAGTGGAACACCTAGTGATAAAGCCTGCAATCTGACGTTTCATTCCAAGCCACCAATAATGGGGTTGCATATCTTGATACATCTTCGAGATTCCTGGATGAACTGCCCACTAGGAAGCGTGGGACTCTTTCATCAACTCCTCTCTCATATTTGCAGGAACTCAGATACGTCCACGTAGACATAGGACGTCGTCTCTGTCCACAAACCAATCTGGAGGTGGGTTATCTCCTGATATACTCTCACGGAGAATCAAACCTTCCGGATTTGAAAACCGTCTACTCTTCACCTTCTCAATGAAGGAAGAGGTAACTATTAAGGCTGAGAGGTAAGACTGCTCGTGACTGTCATGAAACTCCGGATGAAGTTCAAAAAAGAGGGTCATTAACTTCCATTCATCAATGGCTTCCTGTACGGCCTACGTTTGAGTTTTCTGACTCAGTGCATCAGGGACCACATTGCCCTTTCCAAACGTATAGGTAAGCTCAAAATCAAAGGATTGTAGATATTCGACCCATCTCTGGTGTCTGAGGTTCAAGTCACGCTGAGAAAATATATACTTGAGGCTTTTGTGATCTATATACACCACAAAGCACTCACCCAACAGATAATGTCTCCAGCAATGTAAGGCATGGACAATTGCTGCTAGCTCGAAGTCATGCATCAGGTAATTTCTCTCGTGAGGCCTCAACTGCCGAGATCCGTACGCAACAACTTTGTCTTCTTGCATCAACATTGCTCCTAGGCCAATGTCTGATGCATCACAGAAGACGATATAACCTTTACCTAAATCTGGAAGAATCAGAATAGGTGTCGATACAAGCCTCCCTTTCAGCTCCTGAAATGATTTCTCACATGCTTCTAACCATGTGAACTTGACACCCTTCTTTGTAAGACCAGTAAGAGGTGAAGCAAGATGAGAAAAGTCTTGTATGAAATGCATGTAATATCCAGCGAGCCCTAAGAAACTCCTGATATCAAATATGTTTTTGGGCTGCTCCCAGGAAACTACAGCACTAACCTTTTCAGGTCAACAGATACTCCTGATTCTGAAATAATATGACCCAAGAAGTGGACCTTGTCGATCCAAAAGTCGCACTTAGCAAGCTTGGCATAAAGTTGATGTTCTCTCAGTGTACTCATAACGATCTCAAGATGTTTGGCATGATCGTTACAAGTGCGAGAATACACCAAGATGTCGTTCACAAAAACCACAACAAAAAAGTCCAAATAGGGGTGGAAAACCCTATTCATCAAATCCATGAAAACGACAAGCACGTTCGTAAGACCGAATGGCATAACAAGATACTCATACAGACCATACCTGCTACGGAAAGTTGTACGAGGTATGTCTGATGGTCTGACTCGTTGATGATAACCCGATCTCAGGTCGATCTTAGAGAACACATTTGCTCCTCGGAGCTGGTCAAAGAGATCAGCTATTCGAGGAAGTGGATACCGGTTCTTGATCGTAAGTTGGTTCAACCTTCTGTAATCCATGCATAGACGTAAGGTTCCATCTGCCTTCTTGGAAAAAAGCACGGGTGAGCCCCAAGAGAATGTACTAGGCCGAATAAAGTATTTGGCCTCTAGGTCCTCTATCTGCCGCTTGAGCGCCTGAAGCTCAATAGGTGTCATCTTGTAAGGAGGAATGGACACCGGAGCTGCTCCCGGAACAAGCTCAATTGTAAACTCTACCTCTCTTAGGAGGTAAGCCAGAAAAATCATCGGGAAAGACTTTCCTGAAACGATCAACTACTGGAGGGAAAACAGTTTGAAGCAAAACTTAATCCCCCATAAAAAGATTTGCAATATGGGCATTCACTTCACCTAAACCATGATGCTTCGATCCAACTCTCCCAGGCTGGACATCTCATTCACCTTTGAAAAGATAACTACTGCCTTCTGGTGATGTAAAAGAGACCTTGTGGCGATAGCAGTCTACAAAGACGTGATAGTGGACTAACCAGTCCATCTCAAGAATGACATCGAAACTCATCATCTCGAGAACAAAGAGATTCCACAAGAAAGGGTAACTACCAACCTCAATGGGACAGTCCATGTACTGGCGTATGCCCTCCGTCCGTATACCCAACGATGTATCGAGGGTCATTACACCATAGTGATATTGTATCTCTAGTCCAAGACTTTCCATGATAGATACAGAAATGAAAGAGTTTAAAGCACCTGTATCAAACAAAGTAAAGACAATAGTGGAGGCTAATAGAATAGTACATCGTACTGTAGATGGTCCCGCGACTTGATCCTTGAGTATCGGTTGTAAAGCATGCAACTGACCTGATCTACGGCCCTATGCAACAGATGGACTACCACGATCATGACTGCTCTGCTGGCGCTGCTAGTGATCAGGGGTCGAACTACCATGGCCACGACCTCCTCCTCAGTCAAACCTGCTGGTGCTATTCCAACTCCTCGTCTGATGCGGCGCAAAAGAACTCACTCCTGTAGGTGGAGCAGATGTTGATCCTTTTCTACTTGAAGCAAGTGGAAAGGTCTTGCATAAACGTTGAAGATGACCCATGCGGCCGCAAGCCCAAGACTCCATAGGGTCTATGTCACATTGGGGCTTCTCATGCCCTGGTCTTCCACACTGATGACACACCACAGAGCTATCAAACTGGATACTCTAACAGCCACTACTCTGACGAAAAACCTCAAAGGAACGTTCCATGCCTCCGGAAGAACCACTGGTCTGACGCGGCACTGATCCTTTAAACCTGGTACTTGAGTCGTCCCTCAGGTTACGCTCAGTGATAAGGGTCTGATCAACTATTGCAGAAAAGGTAGGAAGGCAAAAGGCATTCACCTGAGTTCAGATAGCGTACTGGAGCCCATCCTCAAAATGTCTAGCACACGAAAGCTCATCACCGGCTAGAAGAGGTGCAAAGCGCTGTAAATCAGTGAAACGTTCTGAATATTCCATAACTGACATAGAACCCTGCTTGAGATGCATAAGCTCTCTGACTCTATCAGCTCTCAGTGTATGAGGAAAGAACTGATCATAGAAGGCAGTCTGAAAATTAACTCATAACATGCCTTGATGACGACCAGCTTGGGTAACCACATCCCACCAACGCTTGGCCGAATCCCGAAGCATGTATGTAGCAAGCTTGACTCTATGTTCTGGAGGCATTTCCAGATGCTCAAAGATAGACAACATTGCCTCTAGCCAAGACTAAACAGCCTGAGAACTGTCATCCCCTAAAAAGTATGAGGATGTTGTTGCTGGAACTCGCGGGTCAGATCAATCATCATAGGTGCAACCCATAAAGCACCATGCATGGACTGCATCAGACATAAGAAACTATCACAGACTTGGGCATCAGTGCCCAGATCAAGTACAGTAGGCGGTGCCTCAAGTGGCACTCCTGGAAGTAAGACTGGAGGCTCAAGGTCCACCATGTCTGGAGGATGGTCGTCACCACCCTCCTGGCGAACGACACGAAAACGTCGTGGCGGCATTGGTCTACAAATATCAATCACACGCCTCAGAACAAGCTTAGAAGCATAAGATAGCATCACTAGCGGAAACTGAACGTAAGAAAACTCACTACCCAAGGCATACTACCCCAAACTACCAGCTTAGACGGTCAGGTATCGGCAAGTGCTCAAGAATAAGTTTCATGTCATTTTGCAGTTAATTTCTAGGTTCACTCTTTTACATTTCATAAACATGACAAGGCGGGATAAGGATGTGCAACCAATAAATTTTAGATTTCAGAATTCACTTTATAATGGATAGTCATTTCCAATAAATCAGTGTTCATGCACCTATCACCAGAAACAACACCCATTTATTTATAGGATAATGGCTCGACTCGGTAAATTACTCATCCCAACCCATGAGGGCCCATACACCTCATGAATTGAGACAAGCAATCACTCAATTGAAACCAACAGTAATACATGTACAAGCAACTATCACAACATCACTCAACAATCATAAGCATATCAAACAATGCAAAGCAGTGAAATGCACCTATATGGCATGGCAATATGCATGACATGTGAATTCTAGGAGCTTATAATGATGCATGTAGCAATGGTCTTTGCCCTCATATCATCAGGCTAAGGATGAAATAAATTCTCAAACAAAGTAATAATCAACAACACCACACAGCATGTGTGTCACCCAATGGTGAAGTAATATCAACTGTAATGGACAAAAGAAGAATAACAATTATGATTTAGGCAACTTGGTTTTTACCCCGAACATGGGTTCGCGACGCCCAATCACGGCTTATGACCAAGTCTCAAGCATTCCTATTCGGCAATCTATTGTTTCCAAATAGTAAAGCAAGAAAAGAAACCACAACTAATACCACTTTGTGACGTCCCGGACCTTGATGCCACTTAACGGGTGCCCCGAGCCCGGTGGGCCACATGACCTCAAGCGCATCTCCTCAAACGCCAGATGCTGCCGACTAGCAGCGATGGCCTAAGGTGTGTCTGTGGGAAGACTATGCCCTCATTGTCAAAGTGTAGCACAATAGAAGGAATATAAAGGAATAGTAAATGGCGGAAGCACTATAATTAAACAGCAGAAGCAAACTGATACAATGGATAAACGAGAATAACAATAACAGTATCAACTGGAACAATGATGATGTAATGTCACGTCACTAGAAAACTGGAAAACATGACTACAAGACAATAGGCATAACAGTTCCACAAAGTAAAAGAAAACAAAGACAACTCTAAGCATCCTGAGATCCAACTCGGTCATCTGCTATCAAGCTCCATCCTAAACAGCAAGCAATCAAATGTTTTAAGTTGGGTGCTTCCCTTTATCAATACATGCAACCATGTAATCTACTCCGGGTACCAAACGGTGCCCAGAGAGGGTGTGAGATAAATCTCAATGAGTCACCACCAACAGTGTCTATAACATCTAACCTATGTAATGGAATATAACAGTGTACAGACATGCATATATAAAGTAAAGAAAGTAGTACAAAATAACTAAATACTCAAGTATCTGCTTCAACCCTCGGCTGGTGTCTGAACATGTAACCAGTTCATTAATTAAGTACTATCATTTAATGCTAATAGGTCACGTGAGGCGTAGCCAGCACTAACATCACCTCGTGATAGTATAAGTAGTTAAGGTCCCAAAACATAACAAGGCAACCTGAAAATGATATCCAGTGAGGGGGTTCCAAGGTAATAATCAAGGTAACGTAGATCTCACGAAACGCTAACTCAGTAGTATCTGAGTCTAGCTAAGGGGTAAGAGTGTAGTCCAAGAAGCGTAATCCAAGGCATTCCACAATAAGACGGCTACCGAGTCCAAAGTGATCGACCAAGGTAAAATGGGACTAAGCAAAGACATGGCCCTATGGGCTTTCACCATAGCACTTACTAGTCAATGCTGGATCCAAAGAGTGTATCTGAGGTATCCTGTAATAATGTAAATGACCCTACGGTAGTATACTGAGCATCTGAGGAATAGACAAGAACCAAAGTCTAAGCGAGTATCAACCTAAGCAAACTGCATCCGTGAATCGGAATGGGGTTCCCGAGTCCCAAGGTATTCTCCTCTCAGAATCCAAGACGAGCTTGAGTCAGTCCATTCCTTTTTGATATTGTAATCATGTAATCATTCATTAGGTTCAAGCCTTGTCTTACATTAGTTTGGATAGGCCAAGTAGCGTTGCAACCATTTAATCAAGTCTTTATTAACCATTAAGGCATATTTAATTATTGAGGTTCACTTTGCTACCTTCCATCGACATGAAAAGGGGTGCTACGGACATGTAACCTTTATTCAATCTCTTTTGTTAAGGCCAAGTTATATACTTAGTATACTTGTCATTCCACATTTCACATTTAATAATCATTTGAAAGCACTTACCTTAGGCGAGACAAGTGGTAAGCATACATGGTACATGCCATTATGCAATTCTCATTAATAACAATTTATTTATTATAGAAGGCTCACCTTTAGGAAGGTCAAGCAAAGGCACACCCAAACGGTGGCTTAAACGTGCCAAAACACTAAAAACCCAAATATGGCATAACCTTCGATATGGGGCGGATTGAGTTGTGGGTGTAACCGCTAACAACTAATCACATATTTAGAAAGAGCATAACCATACGATTCTAACAAGTATAATCATGGCATGTAAATTTAAGAAACGACTTCCAATGAAACTGGTGGGCCCAGCACGAATATTCCAAAATCAACGAACTTTAGGGATGAGTTATAGACCACTCACTTTAGGGTTGTACGACTCTCCTCCTCCGGTATCGGCTCTTGATTTGCCTCGGATCGGAGTAGATCTAAGAAAAGGTGAAAAACACTCACATGGCGATATCTAGGTCGAGAGCAAAAGAGAAGAAGAACGGCAAAAGAGGACTCGAGTACTTACCATTGTGCAACCAACATGACGAACGGAAGCTCGATCGGATGCCGGACGAAGGAGATCTCTTGATCCCTAGCTTTGGCCTTCAAAAAACTCCAAAATGAGAGGAAAAGGGGTTATGGTTCTCAGATTTGGGAGGAAGGGTCGGCTTAATAGATCATTAAGGGTGTTTTGGACATTTTACACAGGATTTTAGCCTGCGCACGGTTTGTCCACACAGTTTTTCAAACCGTGCACAAACCGTGCGAGATGGTTCTGCCCAAAATCACATCCTTTGCACGGTTTGATCAAATCGTGTGCAAGCCATGCACGGGTACCTGGGAAAAGGGGGCGTCTGCACGGTTAAGTCGCATGATCGTGTGCCAACCGTGCGAGATGGCTCTGTCCGAAAAAAAAACATCATCTGCACGGTTAGACAAACTGTGCGGAATTCCGCACGGTTTACTCTAAATCGTGCACAAAGTCTGTTTTCTCCAAAAAGATGGGTTTCGTGCTCCGAACAAGCCTCGGACACCCTTGAAACCTTTACTAACTCATTAGGCATCCATATTAGGTCCAAAGTAAAGATTTAGACCGAAAATTAAAGGATCCATACCTGAGTGAAAAACCAGGTTCTTACATCTCTTTCTATAGAAACTTTAGTCAAAAAAATCTTTTGGGTTCTACTAAGCAATCGGGCACTCAAAGTCACTGCAATCCAAGAAGCTAAAGATATAAAGAATATGGTGGTTGAGTGGCTCATCAGATCTCTTGGGATATATGATATAACTATGAAAAGAAAAGTTGAAAAGGAGGCAAAGGAGGTCAAAGAAACTAAAATGACAATTACTTTCAAAGCAATCAACGAAGACACATTCGAAGGCGAAACCGAGATTGTTCATCATGCCAGGAAGATGAACAAGTACATAAAAAAAGATCTACACAACTCTTCAAAAAGAAAAATCAAGAAATGGAAGTTACTTGTTTCGATTATAAAAAGAAAGATCACATCAAGTCGTATTGTCCCTTGGAACAAAAGGTCTAAAGACAATAAGCAAGATAAAAAGACGCTAAAAATTTCAATTTGAAGTGCTAGCGAGGACACACTTTCAACATAGGAATCAAGTGATGAATGTCGTAAGTGCCTCATGATCAATATCAAGGTATGTGACGAAGTAAATTCTACGTGTTATAGTTCCTACTCTTCTACTTATTCAGCCTCTTCTTTAAGTTATGAAGATCTTTTTTATGTTATAAATCAACATCAAAATGGTTTTTGTGAACTTGTTTCAAAATTTAAATATCTTAAAAGGAATTACAATCTAGTTGTTTTGGAAAAAGATCCACTTTTCAAAGAAAATGGTGATTTAGTTTTAAAACTAAACGAACAACCAAGTGTTTAAAATTTGAAATTTCAAATTAAATATCTTAAAAATACTCTCTTGTTTACCAAAAGGTGAAAAAACATTGAATAAAATTTTGGGATTGCAACATGGTGTCAAAAGTAATAATGGGATTGATTTTTCAAAACAATCTAGTTTTCTCAAAAATTCTAAAAAGACAACTTTTATGAAAGAAATTTCTCAAAATAAATTTTGTAATTATTGTAATAAATTTAGCCATCATGTTTATGAATGCAATTATAAAAATGAAAAATATGATGTACCAAAAAACATTCATCTCTCTTTTCATCTTTCCAATGGAAAAACTTGTTCTAAACAAGTTCGGATTCCAAAATCTTTATTGGCTAACTTAAGTGGACCCAAGATATGGGTACCAAAAACATTAGTCTCATAATCTTTTGTAGGATAAGGATCTTGTGCGCAAAACTTGAAAAGCTACTTGGTGTATGGATAGCGAGTGCTCGAGACACATGTCTGGTGATCAATCTGAATTCAATCATCTTGAAAACTTTGATGGGGGACATGTCGCATTTGGAGATGACTCAAAAGGTAAAATTATCGGTATTGGTGTGATCGGTTTCTCCAACTCTGCTTTAATAAAAGATGTTTTATTTATCAATGGCGTAAAGCATAATTTACTAAGTATTAGTCAATTGTGTGATAGCAGTTTCAAAATTTCTTTTGAAAATGGATTTTGTAAAGTTTTTAGTTCTAAAGGAAAGTTTTTATTTACCGCATCTCGTTTTCAAAATGTATATATTGGAGATTTAAAATCTCTTACAAGCCAAAATGTTAAGTGTTTAAGTGCACAAGATAATGAATATTGGTTTTAGCGTCGGCACCTAGATCATTGTAACATTCAATCTCTTATCAAGCTCAACTATAACCGACTAGTACAAAATTTACCAAAATTTTCTTTCGAAGATAATTTAGTTTGTGAACCTTGCCAAATTGGCAAGCAAAACAAATCATCTTCCCAATCTAAAATCCTTGTCTCCCCTTCTAAAGCCTTAGAACTAGTTCACCTTGACTTTTTTTGACTTACTCAAGCTGCAAGTACTGAAGTTAAAAATTAAACATTTGTAATTATCGATGACTATACTAGATTTACATGGGTTTTCTTATTAACTCATAAAAATGAGGCTTGTAGTGTCTTCGAAAATTTTCAAGGAAAGTCAAAAATGAAAAAGTATACAAACTTTTTTCCCTTAAAAATGAGCATGGTGTAGAATTTGATAACAAAGACTTTGATGAGTTTTGTGTTTCTCAATGTTATCATTATTCTTTCTCCGCTCCTAGAACACCTCAACAAAATTCGGTAATCAAAAGACAAAATAAGACCCTCTGAGAAATGTCTAGAATTCTCTTCAATGAGTTTATAAACTCCCTCAATTCTTTTGGGAAGAGGAGGTCAATATCGCTTGTTTTATCCTTAAATGTATTCTCACAAGACTCTTAGAAAAAAACCTTATGAACTTTGGAAGGGAAAAATTCCTAAATTTTTCAGTTGTAAATGATTTATCTTTAATACCAAGGATAATCTAGAAAAGGTTGACCCTAAATTTGATGAAGGTGTCTTTCTTGGGTACTCAAACTCAAGTAAAGTCTATTGAGTCTTCAATAAGAGGACCAAGACTATAGAACAGTCAATTCACATCAATGAGAATCTTCCTAAATTGCATCCTCAAAGTGGTGATGATATTGAACAACCTAGTTTAACCTTACTCAAACCTCAATCTGCTAAATTGAAGATGCTCTAGAACCCCCTTCTACTCCTTTACCCAAGGCAGGGTTCAATCCAAAGATCATCCCCTTGAGAATGTTATCGATAAACTACAATCTGGAACTCATACTAGAAGGTCGGTCTTAAATGAGGTTGAACATCAAGTTTTTCTCTCTCACCTTGAACCTCATTCCCTTGATGATGTTATTAATGATCAGAATTGAATATTTGTCATGCAAGAGGGGTTGAACCAATTTCAAAGGAACAACATATGAACTCTCATGGAACGACGCGATAATCATCTTATTATTGGCACTAAATGGGATTTTCGAAACAAACTTAACAATTAAGGAAATATCATCTGTAGCAAGGCTCTACTTGTTATTAAATACTATAATCAAGAAGAAGGTATTGATTATGGTGAAACTTTTGCACCAGTTGCACGGCAAGAATCAATTAGAATCTTGTCATTCGTCACTCATTTTAATTTTTAACTTTTTCAAATGGATATCAAAAGTGTTTATCCAAATGATTTTATTTCTGAAAATGTTTTTGTGGATCAACCACCTAGCCTTGAAAATCCTAAATATCCAAATTCTTTTTTCAAGTTAACCAATGTTCTTTATGGTTTAAAATAAACCCCTCAGGCTTGGTATGAAAAGTTAACTAAATTACTTTTATCAAATGATTTTAAAATAATAAAAGTCGATTCCACTCTTTATCTCAAAACTTTTTCAAATGATTTATTAGTCATTCAAATTTATATTGATGATGTTATTTTTGACTCAACTAATGAAACTCTTTATAATGAATTTCTGATTTAATGAATAGAGTTTGAAATGAGTTTCATGGGAAAACTCAAATTTTTTCTTGGTTTTCAAATTTCCCAAAATTTTGATGGAACTTTTTTCAACCAAAGTAAATACACTAATGAATTTCTAAAGAAGTTTGGCATGAATCGTGCAAAGAAAATTAGAACACCCATGAGTACAACTTGTAAGCTAATATTGGATGAAGTCGATACATTAGTGCGATTAGTATCTCTAAAAATCCTATCCAACGTTCTCGCACTAAACACATTGATCTGAGATAGCATTTTCTACAAGATCACTTTCAAAAAGGTGATATCATTTCTGACTTTGTTTGCACAACCTTCAACTTGACGATATCTTCATTAAACCTCTACCTCTTTGTCGCTTTGACTTTATTAAAGTTGAGTTAGGTATGATTAGCATGTGATACTTATATCTTAACTTTAGCAAGTCTGAGATTTTTTTTTCAAATTTGAATTTGTTTTCAAAAAAAAAAATTAAAAAAAATGTGTTTTCAAATTTTTCACAATTTTAGTAAAGTTGAGTGTGATACTTAAAACAAAACATTATTGTCTGGATACAAACAAGTAGATGTTATTCTAATGCAGATGCACCTAGAGGTTATTACCTCAAAAATGACTGGCTGGGTTTTTAATCTGATCTTCACCCTGGGCACAAATAGTGGGTCTTTATTGCACGTCTGGTTTGACACTCCCGAGGAATTTGGTATGGTTTATTAACACAATATTTGTTAAACCATAATTGTGGAAGGAATTTTCTTACATCTTTTATTTTTTTTATAGTTTTGGGGCAATGATCCATTTATCTCACCTATTGCATTATTTGAGGGGAGCTAACCTTGTCAATACTGAAATGATTTTACAAGAGACACCCTTTTAAAAAAATGAGGTTTTCAAAGGATTATTCAACTCTTGAGCTTTTTCGAAAATTATTATACAACGTTTTTCAAAAATTACTTGTTTACTTTTCTATTAAGCTTTGTTGAAAATCTCTCTTTCTAAAATTTTATTTTAAAATTTCGTTTTAGTCTTTCAAAATTTTCAAAACTCTTTTTATCACCCTTACAAGGCTATTAATGATGATAAACGTAGTTTTAAATTTTATTTCTCTTAATTCTCTAACTTTGTCTATGACTCCTTTTTAATAATCTCAAATAGGGAGAAGTTTTTAGTTTGATGTTATTGAAAGGGGGAAAATCTCGATATATAGAAACCTTGTGGTTTTATGGGAAGATAAACGGTGTTATTTTTTACTTTTATGGAGAAAAATCTTTTTAATCCTATCATGCTTATTTTTCTTAAGTTTTTTATGACCACAAACACTCTTTAAAGTGATTACTGGTTTCACTTAAGTGGTTGACAGTATGAATCATGATGACACCTTGTTAGAATCATTAAAGAAACCTTATTGAAGTCATGTTGGACTTGTTGAACTCATAGAGTGAAGTTCTCGGACCAGTTGAAGACTTTTGAGCTTCACGGCTTCACCATGGCGTAGCACTCTGCACCACGCTATAAAAAATCTTGGAACGGAAATTATGGCGCAGTGAGAAGGACCACGCCACAATATGGCTCAATCCAACTTCCTCTTTGAACATCACGGCGAAAATTTCGGAGTTCACGCTGTAAATTTCAGAGTTCACGTCGCAGTCAAATCTCAAAATGTACAAACCCGAGAAAGGTCACGCCGCAAGGTAAATGTCTACGTCGCAGATCTTCTTTGCAGGAGTCTTCCACACCATACCTTAACAGTTATGTCATAGCCACCTCAAAATCGACAGAAGCTCAACAAAGACCACCCCTCCATGGTGTAGAGAAAATGACCACGCCACAAGAGGCTGCAATCCAAAACATTCCAAGGAGCATTTAATGACAGTCAAAAAATCTCGACTCAACTCATTAAAGCCTCAGCTCGACCCAAGACTTCCTCACCACTCATGAAGGCGATAAATAGACCTCTTGGTGCTCTTGGCAACATACCTTCATACTTTCTCAATCATTCTTCAACGCTAACGTGCTACAATCACCAATTCACTCTCAAGTGTTCTCTTTCTCTAAGTACTTCCTTCTCCAATCTAGAGTGTGTCCTCACCACTCATGAAGGCGAGAAATAGACCTCTTGGTGCTCTTGGCAACATACCTTCATACTTTCTCAATCATTCTTCAACGCCAACGTGCTACAATCACCAATTCACTCTCAAGTGTTCTCTTTCTCTAAGTACTTCCTTCTCCAATCTAGAGTGTGTCCTTATTGTAAAAAACTTGTTGGGCAAAAATCACTCAATGTAACATTGCAGCATTTTTTGGTTGGCTGTGTTTGTTGACAAAGCAAGTTTTCATGGTGAACTGTCGAGTTCCAGAGATGTTGGCAATCCATGTTGACAAAGAACCATGACAAAGAAATGAAAGATTCGGAGGCAGTCCAAAAGAACAAATACATGGCGTCGTTTTCCAGTAATTGCCAAATTTTTTGGGTCCAAAATTTAGAATTTGGTGAGCATCGTGAAAAGTGGATTTTCTTGAAGATCTCATCAAAATATGGCAAAGGCTTGAGTTTTGCAAAGACGGGCTTCATGAAGTGGATTTCGCAGAGACTGGAAGAATGTTGACAGTGATCTCTGCGATTACGACGAGTTTCGCGAACAACAGAGGTGAAGAGCATTGTGAGGGAGCATTGTGGCGGCGGCGCAAAGGAATTGACGGAAAGCTATGCGGTTACGACAAGCTCCGCAATCTGAAAGTTTACATGGTGCTTCGCAATATAAAGAGAATTTCGGTGGAAATTTTGAAGTTTCGCAGTTTGGGCTGACATAGCGCTGACTATGCGCGGAAGGTTCTCGAGTCGGTGAAATCGCCTATAAATAGACCCTGACGCCCTCGAGAATAGAAGAGATATCAAACGAAAAACCTTAAGCTCTCGAATTGTGAAAAAGATTCGTGGAACAGGGAGCTTTGCGAAAGAAAAGGGAATTCGAAGAGGTAGTTGAGCTCTGCGAAAGGAAGAAGTGACGTGAAGGCCGGTTTGGCTTTGCGGAGGACGTGCGCTTCGTGAAAGCTTGTTTAGCTTTGCAAAATCGCAAAGACCAGTGTGAGCTCTGCGATCTAAAGAGCTCTGCGATCTAGTGAGCTTTGCGAACCTGTCAGCTCTGCGAACATGTGAGCTTTGCGAAGAGGTTGGAGAATTGTGAAGGCTTGTTTGAGCTTTGCAGAAGTGGGAGCTTCGCAAAGGCAGTGTTCTTTGCGAAAGAGTTTCAAAATGGATTTTCAGTGTTCAGTGGCAAAGTGGTATTCGTCTGTGAATGAAAGTGAAACTTTAACAGAGCATCTATCTACAGTTGAGGATGCAAGTATTCATGCAAATGAAGGAACTCACAAGTCCAAAAACTGTGAGTGGATCCTTTCCGAGCAGTGAGCGAAGGAAGAAGAAAAATGTGACCTTTTCTGAGCCAGAGAGAGAAACAAGAAGTGACCCTTAGGAAGCAGTGAGTTAACCCTAAACATTGTAAAGACAGTGAGTCTGGGCATAGAAGTAATCTAACTCAAACATTATTTGCAGTGAGCTCTAGTGGATTTGGTACAGCAGCACATCATCGTTGTATGCTCCTTGGACGTAGCCCAGTGAGGGTGAACCAAGTAAAAATCTTTATGTATGTATGTTTGCTTCCCTGCATTGCATCCAAAGCATCATCATTAGATAAATAAGGAAAGAACAAGATCAACGTTAACACATAAGTGCAAACAAAGTGGCCCTTATAATATTGAGGTCAAGATCTAGTGAGGCAGGAAGAATTTTGAAATAGAATATTCATACATTGATTCACCCCCCCTCTCAATCTAGACCCCTTTTGATCCTAACAAAACTTCTCTCATCCTTTTTCTTATTCTCACCTAGTTGTTCTTCATATTCTTTTGAGAAAATTGAGACTATACTAAAACGTGATTGTTTCTAAGCAATCCTCTCTTCTCCTGCTTTCTTCAATTATCGATGTTCACTACCTTTAAAGTGAGAGACTATTCTCTTTGGGGTTTCTAACTATACTCGTTAAAAAACTAGTGTCAGATTGTAATTTTAGTTTCTTGTTAAAACCTAAAAATCAATGGAGTTTTGACATCTGCAGTACTGTTAAACCCAAGAAACTAATACATTAAATCCTCAAACCATTGAGGTGGTGTATAAGCTCTTCTTAAGCTATTGTCGAACTTCCTTACCAAATTATGTGCCTTATTTACTTTTAACAACCTTATTTCTTTATCAATTTTCTTTCATCTAATTAATAAATTGTTTAAACCATAAATACACTTCATTTTACAAATCACTTTCTTTTTTTTCTGCTTATACAACCACTTTTAATAAGGGCAATTCACCCCCCCTCCTATTCATTCCCAATTATTTGTTCCTTCTATGATTTCTCATGCTCTTTGGGTTTATTCTATGGTGTCATATGGTTCTCTACTATATTTTTTGTTGTATAACAACGGGATAGTGGCACCAAATGAGTTGATTTATTTATGATTTCTAAAATCAAATTAATAATTGTGTTTATTCTATGAAGTTGTGATATGATTCTCTACTACATTTGTCATATATCAACGATATGTTGATCACAACAAGGAATATGATTGAGATTAATAAGTTAAAATCTAAGTTCGATGCTCAATTTGAGATGAAGGATTTTGATTCAACAAGAAAATGCTAGATATGGAGCTTTTGAAGGACAGTAAAGTGAGACTATTATATGTTTCTTAGAAGAAATATATTGGTAATGAACTATAATCATTTCAAATGGAAAAATTCCATATCGATTAACTGATCACTTTTGATTTGATTATAATTTTTTATTGAGTGCACAGGTTGAGGAGTTACATAAGAGAAGTATATTGCTCTCCAGTAATTGATAATTTGATATATGTTATGATATGTATTAGACTGGACTTTACTCATGCAATCTGCATGGTAAGCAAATTCATAGAGTAATCCTGGAAAACTCATTGGGCGTTCAAAAATAAGACACTTCAAAGCTACCAATAACTGTGGGAGTAAAAACAGCCCACCGGCCCAGGCCTCACTCGGGTATTTTTAAAAAAATATTATTTTTATATTAAGAACAAAATAAAATAACTGAACAGGCCCAGGCCCAGGCCCATAGCAAACAATTCCCCATGTTAGGCCTAATAAGTGAAAAAAACAAAATGCAACTCACACAATTTATTCTAATCTATCAAATGTGGGTTGCCAAACATCGAATATTAAATATGAAAGCGACTAATTGATTTAAATGAAGAGGTAGAGAGCAGACTTACAGCCCCAGGGCCATTAAAGAGTGTTCCTTTCTTGATTCACTTCCTCAGCCATGCTTCGATCCAGTTCACGATGCCTTTCCCGAGCTCTCTCGATCATCTCCTCCAATGGAGCGGGCATCGGATCCTCTGGTGGATAAACCACGTAACGGCGCTTCACAGAGATATCATAATTTAGTTTGGTATGTAAAGAATGAAAAATGATAAATTGTGACAAACTGCTTGATCGAGCAATGCAGCCATTGGAACAGAATGAAGTTGTCAAAGAAAAAACACATTTTCACATATTAAAAGAATCAGAAGGGTGTTAATGTTTTTTTTTTCTTTTGTTATATTGATAAAACGGTTTAATCCTTATAAATTAAACATGTTCCCAGAATCCTCATTACATAAGGGGACAATCTCGAGCAAGATTTCCCCTTTTGCCCACTTTCAAGTTTGATACATCGAAAGTGTTTTCAAAGTGAAAAAGAAACCCAAAATGAAATGACATTCAAAAGTATGTTTGGTATGCCAAAAAAAATTAAAATAGAAAAGAGACAAATAACCAAAAGACAAAGGAAAACAGGATCTCGATCACTGACAATTGATGTCGGCGCGTCATGCAACCGGACCACCACTCACAGAAAGAGTCCAGCCACTGATGGAGCTGTGTATGGGTGTTTCAATAACAAAAAATGAGCATATTTAGACAAACAATCGACTGCCACTAAAATCACATCAAATCATTTGGATTTCGGAAGCCCCGAGATAAGTCCATAGAAATGTCAGACCAAACTGTAGTTGGTATCTCCAGCGGTTGTAGCGGCCCAGCAGGAGAAAGAGTCGAATATTTGTATAGCTGGCAAACATCACACTGCATAACAAAATCCCGGATTGTTGTCTTCATGCCTACCCAATAAAGGTTGGCAGCCAATTTCTGATAGGTGCGATGGTAACCAGAGTGGCCTCCCTGAGGGGAAGAATGAAATTCTTGCAAAAGTTTGGGCTCCCGAGGGGAAGCAGTTGGGATCGCCAAACGCCCTTTAAACAGCAAAGTGTGTGTGCAGGAAAATCCTGGATGAGTATGTTGTCCTGCCCGGACAGCCTGCAAGACCTTACCCAGGTAAGGATCATTGGGAACGCCCTCAGTCAACCACCTGCCATCCTGCCAAACTGGGCTGGAATGCAGTACAAACAGGGCAGCCGGTTCCTCCCTTCGAAGGGAGAGCGGATGCAGCCATGTTCTCTTTGCCCAAATTGTACTTCACATCGAAGTGATATCCCAAGAGTTTGGCAATCCAAGATTGTTGATCCACTGTGGTTATTCGTTGTTGCAACAAATACTTCAGGCTCCAGTGATCAGAGAAAACTGTGAATGAGTCCCAACAAATACGGTCATCAATGCTAGATGGCAAGCACTAGCGCCATAATTTCTTTTTCTTAGGCAGATTTAGCGAGATTCTTCTCTTCCAGCACTGAACTGAAGCAGGCTATGAGCCGTCCGCCTACAGGAGGACTGCTCCCACTTCCCTCCCCGATGCATCATATGCAACTTCAAATGCCTTTGAAAATCTGGCAAGGCTAATACCGGGGCCTCGGTCATGAGTTGTTTCAAATGATCAAACGCTTGTTGAGCCTCACTTGTCCAGGTGAAACCAACCTTCGCATACCCCTTGATAAATTTTCAATAGTACCCCGTGGGGCCCAGAAAACCCCAGACCCCCTTTACAGATACAAGTGGTGACCAATTCAGCATGGCGTGTATTTTGGAAGGGTCCATGGAGACTCTGGCTGTTGAAATTATGTGCCCCGCGTATTCTACTTCTTGTTGGCCGAAAAAACATTTTTTGCGGTTGGCAAAGAACTGTTCGCCTTGAAGGGCCCGGAGGACAGCTTCTATACGGCATACATGTGCTTGTCAATCAGTGTTTTAAATCAGAATGCCATAAAAAATAATAGAACAAATTTGCAGAGGAAAGAGCGAAATAGCTCAGTCATAGCGGCTTGGAAAGTGGACGGGGCATTGGTAAGGCCAAAAAGCATCACCAAATATTCGTAATGACCGTTGTGAGTTCGAAAAGCGGTTTTTGCAATGTCATCTTCCCGCATTCGAATCAGGTGATAACCCGCCTTGAGGTCCAACTTAAAGAAGAAAGCTAAGTCATCAAGTAATTATTCCACTATGGGTATAGGAACCTTATCTTGTCTGCCTTATTTAATGTTCGGTAATCCACACATAGCCGCCATGTCCCATACTTCTTTTTGACCAACAACACCGGGTTAGAATAAGCACAGGAACTAGACCTGATGATGTCTTGGTCCAGCATCTCTTGCACTTGCCGTTCGATTTCAGTCTTCTGAAAATGCGGTATCTGTAGAGCTTGACCATTACCGATCCATGGCCTGGGTTCAGGTTGATGGCATGATCCCTTTGCCGCCTGGCTGGCGATCCTATAGGAGCGTCAAACACACTGCTAAGGTTTAGGAGCACAAATTGGAAGTTCCAGATCCTGCCATTCAGCCAAAAGGCTCGCCTCCCGGCTCTTCTTTCCCCCTACTAAGGGCCGACAATGGCCTGCAGGGTCCCTCTCAGAGGTCCTATCCCACGATGATGCTCCTTTGCTACCGAGATTGGCGCCATGTAGGGTGAATTGACGTCCCCCTGCTGCAAACTTCATCTGCATGGTTTTCCAGTTTATTTCTATGTTTCCGAGAGTCCTGAGCCAGGCAATTCCCAAGATAACATCTAGTCCTCCGATGTCCAGGACCTGAGCATCCATCACACAAGCATAGTCCCCCATAGTGAGTGTGAGATGGTGGCACACCCCCAGGGTCCCCATGTTATGCCCATCCCCCAATTTAACGATCATTTTCCGAGAATCAGTAATAGGCAACCCAAGGAATTGAACCAACTCGGGTGCTATGAAATTGTGAGACGCTCCATTGTCTTGCAACACCAATACGGAAATTCCCTCCACACTGCCCGCAATCTTCATGGATGTCATGTTTTCCCTGTTATATTTTCGGCCACTATCATAGGTCTCCAAGCTTTGTAATTCAGCTACCCAGCATTCAGCGTCATGGCCAGCCTTCAACGTCTCACTCCCTTCCTCTTTCTCTCCCATCAAGTCATCCTCTTCGGCCATCACTTCACCTTCCACCAACAACACCCGTAACTTCGGATTTGCACATTTGTGCAGGGGGCTGTACGGCATCCCGTGCCAGAAGCACAAGCCCCTCCCCCTACGGTCTTCCCACTCCTGACTCATCATTTGGCGTACCCCCTTGGCTCCCACTGCATTCTGTTTTGGCAACTCTCGATTTGACCCTCCTAGTTGTACTTCGGGCTTCCGAGGGAAGCGAAGGGTGAAACCAGGCGGTTACGTCGGTCCCGACCGCGACGGAGGCTGCCAAGCCTCGCGTCCATAGACACGCGATCCTCCTCCATGAGACTGTAATCCAATTCCCTTACAGCAAGCTCCACATGTCTAGCCAGTCGCATCACCTGCAATCGCGTCGCCAGATTGTGAATGCAGACCTAGCTTCGAATATCCTCCTGCAAGTTAAGGGTGTAATTTCGACCCGACCCGACCTACCCTGCAAAAACTCGGGCTGCTGACCACTCTTCGGGCCGGGCCGGGCCGGCCCGAACAACCCCATGAGGCGGCCCGAGCCCGACCTCGGGCCGGTCCAAACCATCAGGGCGGAACGGGCTTTTTCGGACCGGCTCGGGCTTTTTCAAGTCAGGCCATGGTGGGTTTTTATTATTTTCAAAATAATTGTTTGTTTTAAAAAAAAAAATAAACCTTTTTATTTAAATATTTTTTTAACATTTATTTAAAATGTTTTTTTGCATTTGTTTTTAAAAGCATGTTTTTTTGTAAAAACGTTTATTTTATTTTTTATTAACATTTTACAGTAGGTGGATATGTTATTTTTTTTGTCTAAATAGATTTATATACTGTGAATCTAAATATATTATATGCAAATTGTAAAAAAAATTAATGACAGGTTGGAGAGTGCGCAGCAGTGGGTGCGTTTAAAGCATTGTTATTTAAACGTTTTTTAACATTTATTTAAAACGTTTTTTTACATTTATTTTTTTTAACTTATTTATAATTTTTTTAAGCGTTTGTTAATTTTTTTTATTTAAACGTTTTTATTTAAACCGTTTTTTAACATATGTTTCAAACATTTTTTTACATTTCTTTTTAAATGATTAATTTAAAACGTTTTTTAATTTTTTTTAAACACGTACTTTTTACCAATATTTTTTTAAAACATTTAACTTTTTTTTTAAATTTTAATGTAAAATGTTTTTTTAAGTATTTGTTTTAAAAAAAATAATTTAAATGTTTGTTTTAAAAAAAAAATTAAAAATTTGTTTAAAACATTTTTATTTAAACATTTTTTTGAACCATTTTGTAACACTTGTTTAAAACGTTTTTTACATTTATTTTTAGACGTTTAATTTAAAACGTTTTTTTGAACGCATGTTTTTTAAACATTTAACATGTTTTATGTAAAAACATTTTTTTTATTAACACCTTACAGTGGGTGGATATGTTATTTTTTTCTAAATAGATTTATATATGTCTGCGAATTTATATATATTACGTGCAAATTGAAAAAAAAAATAATGAGGGATTGGGGGTGTACAGCAGTGGGTGGGTTAAAAGCGTTGTAATTTAAACATTTTTTTCATTTATTTAAAACTTTTTTTTTCATTTATTTTTTTTAACTTATTTATGAAAATTATTTTGAAGCGTTTGTTTAATTTAAAACATTTTTTTAAACGTTTTCTAAACGGCATGTTTTTTATATGTATTTTTATTAAATGTTAAATAATTTTTTTTTGTAAAAACATTCATTTTCTATTTTATTGACATTTTACAGTGGGTGGATATATTATTTTTTTCTAAATAGATTTATATATGTGAATCTATATATATTATGTGCAAATAATTAATGAAAAGTTGAGGGGGTGCGCAGCAGTTGGTGAGTTATTTTTTTTTCTAAATAGATTTATATATATATATATAGTATATATAATATATGCAAGTTTCATCAAATTTAAAAAAAAATTAATGAGGTTGGGGTGTGCGAACATCATTGGGTGGGTAGTTATTTTTTTGTTAATATATAATAAGTTATTTTAAATATATAGAAAATGTTAAATGATTGATATATATATATATAATATGAGAAAATTGTAAAAAAAAATAATTAGGGGTTGGGGGGTGTGCCGCAGTGGGCAGGTTAATTTTTTTTCTAAATAGATTTATTTATAATATATGCAAGTTGTAACATACTTAAAAAAAATTAATGAGGTTGGAGGACGTGCACGAACATCGTTAGGTGAGTGTGTTATTTTTTTTTGTTAATATACAATAAGTTATTATATATATAATATTAAATCATTGATATATATATATATATATATATATTATTAATAGCTTTGTTTATATATATATATTATATTAAATCATTTATACATATATATTATTAATGGATTTTTAAAAGCCGCACATAATTGATATATATTATTAATAGCTTTATATATATATTATTAATGAATTTTTAAAAGCCACACTTAATTGATATATATTATTAATAGATTTGTTTATATATATACATTAATATATATATATATATATATAATTATATATCGTTGTATATATTATATATATGTACACACACATTATAATTATATATAATAATAATTATATGTATATATAGACATTATTATATATATAATATATATAATATTTTTTGTTAATATATAATGATATATATATATATACATATATCGTTGATATATATATATATATATACAGTCTGGTGATAACATAACAGGCGCAGCCTTGGAAGCTTGAGGTAGAGGGATCGAATCTCCCTACCAGCAGTTTCCCGTTATAATTTTTTACAAACAAGCCCAGCTCATGCTGGGCTTCACGCGGGCATGCGGGCCGGGCTTTTTTGGGTCGGCACGACCTGGCCCGCGGGCCTTCTTGGATAGGCCGAGGCCCGACCCGATGTACCTACAGCCCGAGCCCGGTCTGGCCCGACGCGGGCTTTGTCGGGCCGAGCCGCTCGAGCTTTCGGGTCGGGCGTGTCGGGCTTTCGGGCCGCCGGACCAAAATTACACCATTACCGCAAGTCGTGCAAGAAATAGCCGACATATTGCGATTCTGGTTGTCGCAGAATCGGAGTCGCCAGATACTCATACTGCTCAATGTACTCCTGCACAATCCCTAGATGTCGTAACGCCGCCAATTCTTCATACGGATTACGGACTTCTATTCCACTGAAACGCTCCATGAGTTCCTCTTTGAGCTTTTGCTAAGATAATTCTGGATGCACCTCCTGTAAAACTGTAAACCAATGTATAGCTACCCTCCATACTAACCTGAGCTAATGCAGTTTTTGTCACCTATGTCGTCTGATTAATTTTGAAATATAGCTCAGATCGATTAATCCACCCGCGCGGACTTGATCATCAAACACAGGTAATTTGAATCGTCGTACAACAATCATCATCGTCGGGGTACCACCAGAAGTTGCACCAATCCCATTCGTTCTGTTGCCGGCCTGATCATGGCCAACCATTCCTGACGATCGTGCTCCCAATTTAGCCATGAAGTCCAAGGGTGTCGCCTCAGACTGCGCTGGCAATTTTCCATGCGCATCACCAGAGTAGCCATCGAATTTCGAAGTTATGCTAAGTCTGATACCTCTTGCTTGAATGTTCCCAGTTGCTAATCACATCACGGACGATTTCAGTCATTTCATACTGTTAAAGTATAAGAATGGAGACCCAAACTCAAGGTTCTCTCTAAAGGAGGCCTTGAGGTTATTTTATAAGGAATAATAAAGACCACATCGGACCACAAGTCCGATGTGGCATACAGACTCCAACACTCTCTCTCAAGTTAGGTATAACTAACTTAAACACATAAAGAAAAGAGATCAAAGCAAAGACAATACAAAGCAAACAAGAAACACTGCAAACACTCCCCCTCAAACTGGACATACTCAGCTTGATGACAAAACAAGACAAAACAGAATAAAAGATAAAACGCTATGGGTGTTGCTCCCCCTCAGGAAGGTGATGGATGATGGAAGAAACCGCTGAAAAGCACTGGGAAAGCCGCATAGGCGAGGCCGAACGACAGAGCGTCGGGAAAGCCGCACGTGCGGGGCGGGTCGTCGGAGCACCGGGAAATCCGCACTAACGGGCTGGTCGTCGGAGTGCCGGGAAAGCCGCACGGGCGGACCGGTCGTCGGAGCGCCGAAAAAGCTGCACTGGCAGGCCAATCGTCGGGAGGCGGGGATTCCGCAGGAGGACGCCGGCATGGAGGCGGGGGCTGCTGCAGGAGGAGGTCGGAATGGAGGGAGAGTCAGCACGGGGGTATCGCGCCAGGAGGGCCTGTGCAGAAGGCCGAAGCAGAAGCAAAGGAGTCGCGCAGAGGCGATGGAGGTGCAGAAGCAGAAGAAGCAGCCGGTCAGCGGAAGGAAGCGCACGGCGGACGGGATTCGGCCGGATTTGGCCGGATCTGGGAGGGCAGCGCCGCTGGAGAAGGGTTGTCCAGGGCTGTCGCTCAGGGAGGTGCACAAGGAGGGCTGGCGACAGAGACAGCAGAAGAGGTCCTTGGGCGGAAGGGCTCCGTCGGGAAGGACGGAGGGCCGCCTGGAGGGTGGAGCGCGCAGAAGGAGGGTCGCGGGCGACCGGGAGGGAGGGCCTCGGGCGGGATGGGAGGAGCCACGCGCAGGATGGGAGGAGTTGATGAGGAAGTTCGACGGGAGGAAGCCGGCGGGGGGGAGGAACCGCCGAGGTTCGTCGCGCGTCGCAATCGGCGTAGGAGGTGGTGGCCGAGAAACCGCAAAGGGAGGGAGACGAGGTCGGGGAACCGCACAAGGAGGCGGGTCGAGAGTCCACACAGGCCGGCGAGGGATGCACGAGGAGATTCCGACGACAGAGAGGCGGTGGCTTTGAGCTAGCGTCGGAGCGCAGCAGAGGAACTACACAGGGCCGTCGGGGCTGGATCCCGTTAGATCCCGTCGCACGGGGGAAACAGGCAGGGAGGGAGGGAGTCGTCGGGACGCAGGAAAGTCGGCGGGGCTTGATCTGCCGGGACGGAGGAAAGCCGACAGGGGGTGGCGGCCGACTAATTCGGTTGGGAGTCGCCGCCCCCCAACGGGGAAAAACGGGGAAAAACGGGGAAAAACGGTGGAAACCTAGACGGAAAAAAGCTCGGGTTTGATTAAACATCCTCTGATACCATGTTAAAGTATAAGAATGGAGACCCAAACTCAAGGTTCTCTCTAAAGGAGGCCTTGAGGTTGTTTTATAAAAAATAATAAAGACCACATCGGACCACAAGTCTAATCTAGGATACAAACTCCAACACATACGTTGATCCATCCCTTCCAGTCGAGTTTGTAGCCATGTTTCCATTATCATCACTAATTTCCTTCCTCCCAAACTCCCGGCGATGTAGGAATATCCGATAGGTGAGACCAAAAGTGATAAATCACTAGAAGAAAAATAATAAAAAAATCGATGAACTACTGTGTATCTATTATCTGGTATGTGTGTGAGCTTCAGCAAAGTTTAGGAGAGAGAAAAAAATGTATGAAAAACTACACGAGAGGAGGCATTCTCCTGCTCTCCCGCCCAAGCATGATGCCGACTCAAACAAAAAAAGATCCCCCCCCCCCCAGTTACTCTCCCACTTCCCCTCTTAATAGACTAGCCCCCTTGCGCGTGGGCCCGTGGGCCCCTCCTCCCCCTGTGAGTATACACTTGCCACACGCCTGGGTTATCCAAGTCTCTATTAGTGAACTTCATGGAGAAATCATTTTTACACTATCAAACAATCAATTTTCCAACTCCCATTTTTTACTTCCCCTTTCCTGATCCCAGTTTTACAGTACAAAATGGGGTATGGAAGCTAGTGTTCAAGAGAAGTGGACATTTTGAATGCGTTGAGTTCAATGGCTTTTCAAACCATTCAGTGGAAAACTAGCTTTTGAAAACTGCCACAGTCATTCCTCCCTCTTATGTGTCTATTTAAGGTCTTCGAAAAAATAAAGAAAAGGAAAAAATGGAACTCCAGCTAATCCTACCATCAACATGCAAAACCAACAAAAATGAAAGAACAAAAAGTAAGGACCATAATTATTTTTATGAAATATCACCAATGAGATGAAGAATAACAATGCTAGATGATAAGATTATAAAGTATGACTAGTGCTGAATGCATTTTACAAAAGTGAGCATATCTCAGGTACGAGATAGAGGGAACAAAAACAATGGCACAGTGTTAGAACAACCCCATGGGAGGGTCTCAATCGATTTTTTAAGCTGCATAAATGTCGCAGCCAGGAGAAAAAGTGGAGAGAAGGCTTTACACATAAAGGCTATGACAAGCGATGCTTACACTAATCTCCAGCTGCCACCTTAAAATGAGGGATTCGACCCAACAGCACTTCAGTGACATAGAACACAACGGAAAATATAAGCAAAGCAGGATATGGATAGTCCTAAGGATGATGAAGCGAGTAAACAGGCCTGATAGATAAATGAGAGAACAAAATGAAAATTGACGAGGGATGTAATCGCCTGCTACAAAAGAATGATCGAACGATGGATTGTGGTTCCAGTTTTCGATAACACTTTTCTCAGAGGAGGGTTTGTTGCTAGCTCAAAAAAACAAAACACATATCACTGTAATCGAGTCAGTCAGTGGACTGGTCATGGTTAACTCAAAATCGACAGACAAGGACGTTGAACATCACAGGTCACCTTCTAGAACTAGAAAAATATATTTATTGCATATAATCTAAGCAGTTATGGTAGATAGGAACTAATTTCTCGTAATCGAAAAGCCACCAATGAATCAAAAAAAAACCCAATAAGCACAGGAATTTGTAAATTTCACTCAACCTTAAAAAACGCATGCGATAATTGTGCGATCAGACACGCAGAAACATAGGGGGTGGAAGGAGGGAGGGAGGGGGAGTACTCTGCCCATTAGCTTCTGAAGAAACTCGGGATTGGTGCCGAAAGTGAAGAGAACTGCAGGGATAGTAACATAGATTGTGAACTTAGCCATCTCGAGGATCCCCTTCGTAGTCCCCATGGAAGACATGCTGCCAGGCAAATTGCAAATCTCCGCTAGCTGAACAACGCCAGATATGAATGAAGGCGCCCTATAATTCTTGGATCGCGGGGAGACACGCCGGGAGAGACGTGGCGGGTTGTGTGGGATGGGCAGTTCCGAAAACTGATTTGTTGGGGATTCAGGTTCAGGAATTTTTTATTTGAATTTTTTGGATTGTATGCTTTGTTTTTATTTTTTTTTTATTTTTTTGTTATTTCTTGTAACATTTGTTTGATTTTTATTACATGGGTAGCCGGAGGGGATAAACAAAGGAAAACCTAACTAATTGCACCCGAGGGGACTCGAGGCTTCCCTAAACACCACCACAGGACGCAACCACTAGGTTGCGCCCATGGAGCCACATTTGTTTGATTTTTATTGTAGAGACTTCGGATTCAGTAAAATTGAAACTTCGCTCAAAATTAAATTTGTCATGTCTCCTTATGATTTATTGAGTCTTCACACAAATGGAAACATAACTAATAATGAAAGTTTGATGTTTCGGATTTATAGTTTTGGGAATCCTTAAAAAATGCAACATTCTACAAATCGGGTAATTGAATTAAAATTATGTCTAAGCCATGATACACGTGGCATTTATTTACATGCCCCTATTCATGTTTTTTGAGTTTTTTGCGGCATTTAAAAAAGTGTATGAAAAAGCATAAAACTTACTCACCATTCTCACCAAAATGGAGATGCGTGAACGGGGTTCATGCTTCTCTTTCGAGCCCCAAGGAAGCGTGAACCTCATGCACGTTTTCTTTGAATTTTTTATAAAGGAGACGTGAATCTCGTTCACGCCTCCTGACCGAGAAAAACTATAAATGGAGGTGTCTCCCCACTCCATTTTTAATTGTTCTCGTCTATATTTTGGTGCGAAGCCCTGCTGGATTTATTTCTCGACATATATTTCTTGCTTTTAAGAAGATAAAATTTATATTTAAAATTTTTAGTTGTTTTAATTTATTGTGTTTATATGATTTATTTATTTAATATGTTGGGACCAAGTTGGATAGAGAAGGAAGTTTGAAGAGTTTGCTTTTGCAGAGTGTTGTTTTTTGTTGTCAAATAGGATAAATCAATTCACTTTGTAAAAACTTGGAAAACTATGACGATGCTTTGGTGATTTGTATTTCAAAAATATCATAAGTTTGAAGAACTTGTGATGCAAGACTTAGGAAGGATAGGGGGAGAAAGGATGCGCTTTTTGGCAAAGGAGAGAAAGTGGCGCGTAAGTATATGTGGCGCGCAAGTGTATGTTTTGCGCAAGTTATATTTCAAGATCATCACATCAAAATATGACAAAGGAAATAAAGTGGCGCGCAAGTCAAAAAGCGGCGCACAAGTGTGGCGTGCAAGTATAAACGGCGCGCAAGTGTATGTTGCGCGCAAGTCATATTTCAACATCAGCTTATCAAAACATGACAAAGGAAAGAAAGAAAGTAGTGCGCTAGTGATGGAGCGGCGCGCAAGTGATGGAGCGGCGCGCAAGTGATGGAGCAACGCACAAGTAGGAATGACGCGCAAGTGTATGTGGCGCGCAAGTCACCAAAATGACTATAAATAGATGACTACCCTCCTCATTTTTCTATGCTCAACACTTTTAGAAAATTTGAGCTCTGAGCGCGCAAGTAGTAGAAAGTGGCGCGCAAGCTGAAGTGTCGCGCAAGTTAAGAGTTATTTATAAGGCGCGCAAGTAGAGGGGCGCGCAAGCAGAAGTGGCGCGCAAGTTCTAAGAGACGCGCAAGCAGGGAGTTTGTGTTCAAGAAGTGTGCTATGTGTAAGCCAAAGGCGGCGCACAAGTTGTGAGTTGTGCACAATAGTGGTGTGCACGTAGTTAGTGGCGTGCAAGCAGGGAGGCGCGGAAGCAGGGTGTGGCACGCAAACTGTCTACACCAGGAGGTTCTTACCAGCTTCTGAGTAGGAAAGTGAAGATTTTTTTTGAAAGATTTGATTTGTGAAAGTTCATTAAGAAGTACAGAATCATTGCATTACCCTATTTGTGCTAAGAGGGAGCACACACACTATTGAACTGTTTTCAAAGTGCTACACGAGTGCAAGGGCATGTCCTACTCATTGTATTTCACATCAAAAAATTGTTTTCTAGTGGATTGTGTGGTACTAGACTGTTTCTGTACCATACCAAGGACGTAGCTACTCTTGTTGAGTAGTGAACTTTGTAAATCTTGTGTTCCTGAGGTTGTGTGTGTTCAGCAGGGAAGAAACTCTTTAACAGGAGGCGAAATTGATTTCAAAAAGAAGGAAACATAAAACGAAAATAGATATCACTAATTCACCCTCTCCCCCTCTCAGTGATACTTGGATCCTGACTGAGAACTACAATTGGTATCAGAGGGAAGGTTACCTTCATTTGTTCTTTGTTGAAGTTTTGAAGAGAAGTTGTGATGTAAAATCTGAATTGCGTGAACAGTAAGGGGATTTTGATATTTTATGGAAATAATTATCATATCTGGAAAGATAGAATGATGTCTTATCTTATGTCTCTTGGGTATGAAGTTCTTGAAACTACAACTGATGAATTTCCTCCTATTGATGACAAGGTTCCTCTTACACCTACCGATAAGAAGAATCTTGAGAATGATGAAAGAGCTAAAAATGCATTACTCTCATATCTTTCTGAGAGTGAGTTTTTAAGAGTGAAAGATGTTGCTACAGCTAAAGGAATCTGGGATAAGTTGAAGAACATCTATGAAGGAAATACAAAAGTGAAGAAGGTAAAACTACAAATATGGAGGGTGAAGTATGAAGACTTGAAAATGGGAGAATCTGAATCTGTTGGGGACTTCTTTACTAGGGTAAATGACATTGTCAGTACAATCAGATGTCTTGGTGAAAAGGTGGAAGATTCTATAGTTTTTGAAAAGATCTTGAGAATTCTGCCCAACAAGTTTGATGTTAAAGTTTCTTCATTAGAAGACAGAGACTCCGAAACATTATCTCTGGATGATTTTCATAACACTCTCATTACTTATGAAATGAGAAGGGATAACACTATGAAGAGAAAAACAAAAGTTGATAGAGAAATTTCATTCAAGGCTGCAAAGAGAGAGAAGTCAAAGAAGACTCTTATTGAAGATGATGCTGGTGAATCTGATTCTGAAGACGAGGTATGTAAAAATTTTGATGAAAATTTATCCTTGTTTTCTAAGAATGTGAAAAGAGGTACATATAAATACAAAGGGAAACTTCCCTTGAAATGTTTTGAGTGTGGAGTCGTTAGTCACTTTGCAGTTAACTGTCCTCAAAAGAATAAATTAGAAGACAATGATGATGATAACAGAAGGCCAAGAAGGCCGTGGAAGAAAAAATCTGACAAAGATAAATATTTTTCAATGGGGAAGGATAAAAAGTTCTTCAAATAAAAAAATAAGAAGCTTTATATCTAAAGATGATGAAGAAGAAGATAGTGAAGCCGAATCTGAGAAATCATTTGCTGAGAAAGCTAGAGAGAATACCTTTATTGTAGAACTAGATAATAAAGATTACGGGAGCAACAATCCTGAAGAAGAAGAAACTCAACTTGAATATCATATGAAAGAAGAGTTGAAAGAATGTCTGAGAAAGATCAGAAGGCTTGAGAAGGAAAAAAGAAGCTAATAAATGAAAATTCCACATTAAACAGTCAAGAAGTTTTTCCTGATGAGAAAATCAATATGGAAAAGGAGATTGATGATCTGAAGAATTCTCTTGAGAATGCAAAGAATCATAATGATCATCTTGAAGTAAAGTTGAAGGCAAAAGAAGAAGAGCTAGAACTTGTCCAACAGAAACTTTCTAAAGCTAAATAAATGAATATCATTTTCAAATAACCTATCTCAGAAGTTGGTGAAAGTTCTAGTAAGAATGAACCAAAGAAGGATCCACAAATGTTACCTTCAAAGGTTAAGAGGAAAGACATAACTGGTTCTGATAAGAACAAAGATGGAAAGGCTATGTATGTGGCCAAAGTCATCATGGCTGAAAAATCAGAAGTACATAAAAATCCTGAGTCCAGAAAGATTTCTAATACTTTTGGTACTGATAAGTCTGAATAGAAATCTGAGCTAAAGAAGAAAGTTACAATTGAAAACAGGAAGGTTGATGGTAATCAAAGTTCTATTAAGAAGGTTGTTGAGAAGCATGTTCACAACTCTGATCAGTATAGAAGTTTCAGAGGGAAATATTCATTCTATGGTTACTGCTGGTATTGTGGTGGATTTGGACACACTGCAAACATGTGTTGGTTCAATCAACACATTACTATTATTCCACAAGTTATGGAAGACAAGATTTGAGGGGGGGGGAGTCAATCCTCTCAAAAAGGGAAGTACAAGAAGGAAGTTCAGAAGAAATCTGAGAAGGCTGGTGTGAAAGTTGAAAAATGGTTCCAACCATTGGAAACTATTTGTGAAAGATGTGAATAACCTGAACATCTTGCTAAGGGATGTCTTGTTTTGTTTCTAGAACAACAAAAGGTTCTTAACAAATCTCAAAAGCTATAGGTAAAGAATGAAAAGAAAGAACAAAAAGCTCTTATTGTTGAAACCACCTTGAAAGCTACAAAAGGATAATGTCCATGGATTCTTGATAGTGGGTGTTCTTCTCATATGACATGAGTCTTAAAGTTGTTGAAGAATGTGAAATAATTCAAAGAAGGAACAATTACATTTGAAAATTATGAGTCTCTGAGTATCAAAGGTGTTGGATCAACCATCATCGGGAAAGAAAAAAAATGAAATCTAGGAAAACGTTATATGTTGATGGGTTGAAACATAATCTGTCGAGTGTTTCAAAACTCTGTGATGAGGTAAACAAAGTTATCTTCAGAAAAGATAGGTTTGTTGTGAAAAGTGAAAATGATGGAAAGGTAGTTACAAGAGGACAACATACAAAAGGGAACTTGTTCCAAGTTGGTGAAGTACATAACTCTTGTTACATGTGCATGGTGGATGAAAATCAGTCATGGCATAAAGGGATGAGATATATGTGTCAGAGAAACATGTGCAAGTTATCAATGCGAGACAGTGTCCGAGATATGCCTGATTTATCAAGAAGAAGATATTGGTGTTGTACTACTTGTGAAAAAAGGAAGATTATAAATTCTATGCATAAGAGAGTTGACATTCATTCAAAACAACCCTTGTAACTTATACATTCTGATATTTGTGGACCAATGAGCAAGAAATCAACAAATAGAGATAAGTACTTCATTACTTTCATTGATGACTTTACTCGCATTACTTGTGTTATGTATATGAGACATAAGTCAAATGCTCTGAAAATGTTTAATACTTTCAGGTGGAAATCAGAGAAGGAATGTGAGTATTTAGTGAAGAAGTTGAGAACTGATACTGGTGAAGAGTATAATAATGAAGAGTTTGAAAGTTACCTTGAGAAGCATGGAATTCATATGAGTTCAGTTCACCATACACACCTCAACAAAATAGTGTTACTGAAAGGAAGAATAGAAGTCTGGTTGAAATGGGGAGAACTATGTTACTTAAACATGGTCTCTCTCATTATTATTGGAGGCAATCCATGAGTACTGTAGTGTATATTCAGAACCGATGCTTCTACAAACCACATTCATATATGACTCAATATGAAATGTTTTATGAAAAAACTCCAAGTTTGAAACACTTAAGATTTTTTGGGAGTTCATGCATTATAAAGAAAAAGGGTGTAAACCTTGGAAAGTTTAAACAAAGAGGAGATGATGAAATTTTTCTTAGCTATGCTCCAGAAGGAAGTGGATACAAATGTTTCAACAAAGAAACAGGAAGAATCATCGATTCTTATGATGTGAAAGTTATTGAAAATTTTGAGACAAAAAAGCGGACTTTTGTTGATATAGAAGTTAAGCAAGATAAATAAAATCTTGTTAACGATTCTGATAATGCCACCAATAGTAGTAATTCTACTCAAGATTAAGAATCAGACTCAACAATTTCAAGTGATGAGGATGAAATTCGAACAACTCATCCTAGGATGAGGAAGCAAGTAGAGGCTCAGAACATTATTGGTGATCAAAATCAGAGGGTTCAAACAAGAAGAACAACAAATGATGTTACACATACTTATTTTTATTCAAAAGTGGAGCCAAATGACGTGAATGGAGCTTTTGAGCATCCAGAATGGATTCAAGATATGAATGAAGAGCTTGATCAGATAGAAAAAAATGATACTTGGGAACTCATACCCAAGACGGATGACAAAAATGTTATTGGTATAAAATGGGTTTTCCGGAACAAGTTGAATGAAGAAAGCGAAGTGATAAGGAACAAGGCAAGATTAGTGTGCAAAGGTTACTCACAAATTGAAGGTGTTCATTTTTATGATACCTTTGCTCCAATGGCTAGATTGGAAACAATCCGAATATTTCTTTCTATTGTTGCACAATGAGGTTACAAAATTTTTCAAATGGATGTGAAGTCCGCATTTCTAAATGGAAATCTTGATAAAGAAGTTTACATTGAACAACCTTGTGACTTTATTATTGGGAAAGATGAAAGTTATGTGTGTAAGCTGAAGAAATCCTTGTATAGGCTAAAATAAGCTTCAAGGGAATGGTATTCCAAACTGGATACATGCTTAAGGAAGATGAGTTTCAAGAAAGGAAGATTTGACAACAATCTTTACATCAAGGAATGTCAGGAGTCTTCTCTCATTGTAATTGTGTATATTGATGACATTATCTTTGTTGGAAATGATGAAAGATCTTGTGAAAGATTTGCTGAAGAGATGAAGAAGTTGTTTGATATGTCCATGCTGGGAGAAATGAAATATTTTCTTGGGTTATAAATCTTACAGAAAATAAGCCATATTTTTCTTTCTCAATAGAAGTATGCTAAGGAACTTCTAAAGAAGTTTGGCATGGAAAATTCAAAACCATTTTCCACACCAATTTCAGTGGGAACCAAGTTTTCTAAATATGGAGAAGGTAAGGAAGTTGATCAGAAAGAGTTTCGAAAGCTGATTGGAAGTTTATTATATTTGACTACTTCAAGATCCGATATTTTCTATGTTGTTACCTTATGTGCAAGGTTTCAGAGTGCTCCTAAATAATCACGTTTAATTGCTGGAAAGAGGATTCTAAAATATATCAAAGGCACAAAAAATTATGGAATCAGGTATGATGGTGTAGAAAATATTGATTTTTTCAGGTATTCAGATGATGATTGGGTAGGAAATGTTTATGATAGAAGATCCACATCTGGTGGAGTTTTCTTTCTGGGGAAAAGTTGTGTTAGTTGGCATACAAAGAAATAGAATTCAGTGACTCTTATCACGACTGAAGCTGAGTATGTTACTTCCACTCAAGCTGCTACCCAACTTATGTGGATGAAGACTCAGTTGGAAGATCTACTTGTTAAAGTGAAGCTACCCTTACTCTTGGGATGTGATAATCAGAGTAAAATCAATCTTAAAAGGAACCCGATACAACATTCTCATTCAAAACACATTGACATAAAGTACCACTTCATCAAAGAGCAGATGGGGAAGAATGAATTGAAGTTGAAGTATGTTCTTACATCAGAACAAGTTACTGACATATTTACAAAACCATTACCGAATGAACCATTTGCTAAATTGAGGTTGAACATGGGTGTCCAACCTCCTTCTCATCAAGGTTAAGGTACGTGTGTCTGTCCCACTCTCATCTTACCTTTGTATAGTGTTTTCAAGGGGGGAATTGTTTCATAAATCTATCCTTATGGAAGCATGCATACAGGGGGAGTTATGGGTAAGCTGTGAATCCAACATGTATGTGTGTGAACTATTCTAACTGTTTGTTGGAGTGGTTGTAAGAAACAATGTTTTTTTATTCCAAAAAAATTAAAGAAGTGAAGAATGCTGAGGTAGAATCTTGGAAGATGTTCTGAAGAAATATGAGGAGATATGATCATGAATTTTCATAGTCACTGCTTTTAGACATCATGGTTTTGGGTGTCAATAATTCTTGTTTCCTATGATGAGTTAGCTCACATAGGCTTAGAATTGTTGATAAGTAATCCATTACTTTAGGTTGCAAAGTTTAGTGATTTATAAATCTTGGTTGACAACAAAATCCAAAGGGGGATATTGTTGGGACCAAGTTGGATGGAGAAGGAAGTTTGAAAAGTTTGCTTTTGCAGAGTGTTTTCTTTTGTTTTCAAAGAGGATAAATCAATTTACTTTGTAAAAGATTGGAAAACTATGATGATGCTTTACTGATTTGTATTTAAAAAATATCATAAGTTTGGAGAACTTGTGATGCAATCCTTATAAAGGACAGGGGGAGAAAAGAAGTGCTTTTTTGGAAAAGGAGAGAAAGTGGCGCGCAAGTATATGTGTCGTGCAAGTATAAGTGGTTTGCAAATGTATGCTGCATGCAAGTCATATTTCAATATCATCACATCAAAATATGACAAATGAAATAAAGTGGTGCACAAGTCAAAAAGTGGCGTGCAAGTGTGGCTTGTAAGTATAAACGGTGCACAAGTGTATGTTGTGCGCAAGTCATATTTCAACATCAGCTTATCAAAATATGACAAAGGAAAGAAAGTGGTGTGCTAGTGATGGTGTGACACGCAAGTGATGGTCCGACACGCAAGTGATGGAGCGGCGCACAAGTAGGAATGACGCGCAAGTGTATGTAGCGCACAAGTCACCAAAATGCCTATAAATAGATGACTACCCTCCTCATTTTTCTATGATCAACACCTAAGAGAAAATTTGATCTCTGAGCACGCAAGTAGTAGAAAGTGGCACACAAGATGAATTGCCACGCAAGTTAAGAGTTATTTATAAGGCGTTCAAGTAGGGAGGTGTGAAAGCAGAAGTGGCACGCAAGTTCTAAGAGGCGCGCAAGCAGGGAGTTGTGTTCAAGAAGTGTGTTGTGTATAAAAATGTGGTGCGCAAGTTGTGAGCCGTGAATAATAGTGGGGAACAAGTAGTTAGTGGCGCGCAAGTAGGTAGGCATGCAAGCTGAGTGGAACTCAAGAAGGTGGCGTGCAAGTAGGGAGGCGCGCAAGTTTTCTGCACCAGGATGTTCTTACCAGCTTCTAGGTAGGAAAGTGAAGAATTGTTTTGAAAGATTTTATTTGTGAAAGTTCATTAAGAATAAAAGAATCATTACATTACTCTATTTTTTCTAATAGGGGGCACACACATTATTGGATTGTTTTCAAAGTGCTACACAAGTGTAAGAGAATATCCTACCTGTTGTATTCCACATCAAAGGATTGTTTTCTAGTGGATTGTGTAGTACTGGATTGTTTCTATACCATACCAAGGACGTAGCTACTCTTGTTGAGTAGTGAACCTTGTATATCTTGTGTTCCTGAGGTTGTGTGTGTTCATTAGGAAAGAAACTATTTAACAGGAGGCGAAGGTTGTTTCAAAAATAAGGAAACATAAAATGAAAATAAATATCACTGATTCACCCCCTCCTCCTCTCAGTGATACTTGGATCTTGATTGGTAACTACATAATATGTATGGATGTATGGATGTATTGATGGATGGATGTATGAATGTATAAATTATTTTCCTTTGTATGATTTAATTTTTGAATGAGTTATTATTTTTTGTATGATTTTATTTAAATTGAATGATTTAGGAAATTTAAATATGGGGTTTATATAATTTAAATTTTATGTATGAAATAAAATTTATATTTAGGGAAATATTACTGTTTAAAAAAGTATATATTTGTAATTTAAATGGTGAGTAATTAGATTGGAATAGTTTTTTTAGTCAATGAGAGATTACCTAGAAGGACAAGTCTGCTTTATTAAATAAAAGTAAAGTTACAAAAGTCTGAAATGAGATTTTTTACAAAAGTCATGATGCCAAAACATAAAGATGTTGGTACCAAGTTGGCTGGAGAAGGTTTCTAGAAGTTGAAGAAGTTTGTTTTTCAAGAGTATTGTCTTTTATTGTCAAAGGAAGTTTACAAAGAAAAGAAATCACATCACTTTGTATTTGGTGAAAATCAGACTTACCATTATATTCAGAGAATCAGACTCACAATTATTGAAAATATCCATCGTATTCAAGAGAAGCTGGCCGGAAGGAAAGGTTCATCGGATTCACACTAAATCTGGAATGAAAGGATTGATCATTATGAGGAAGAATTACAATATATATGACTACAATAAAAATGTGATGATGTTTTGTTGATATTGTAGTTCTCATAAATCATAAGTCAGTAGTAAAATTTGTGATGCAAGCTTGACGAAAAAATGGGGAGAAAGATTTTTCCAATTATATTCAGGCTAATCATAATCATGCCAATCGTATTCAGGCTGAGATGGAAAGAAATACATTGATAGGGAAGTTACAATAATTTCCTTGAAAAGTCAGGTGATGCTAAAGTTGATCTTCAAAATATTCAAATTTATGAAGGAAGTCATGATACTTATTGAAGGTTAGAAGAATAAGAAGAAATTTGGTAAAGATAAAGGATTCTGTTCATCGTAATGGGCTCATCGAATTCATATTTTTTGAAGGATAGGAAGGTTTGTGGAAAATGTGAGAAACTGAAGGTGCTTGTTTTCAGTCAGACCAAAATCCAAAATATATAAATCTTAGGAGAATGAAGTTGATGGACATCGTAATAAAAAAAGAGAAAGAAGTTGAGTATTGAAAAATCATTAGCATCGTATTCAAAATGAAAATAAGTCACTGATATTGATTCATCAGATTCAGTATGCCATCATATTCATCAAAGGAATAATTGTTTGAAATGAATGAAGAGAAAAAGAATTTTTATATTTCAAATGGATTAAGAGCCATCAGATTGAAGAAGACTCCAGGTGAAGTCAAGATCAATCATCAGTCTGGAGGAAATAAGAAGAAGAATATAACTTAGAGATGGTTGGATGAATTGGAAAAATGGAATCTTGAAATTTGAATAAGAATATGTTTGGTGAAGAGAAATGAAATGAGGAATATGTTGTTTTACATTTGTCTTCATCGTAATGAGACAGATTGTAATGAAAATAGATCATCAGAATCAGACTGGTGTTTGTGAAAAAATTCTGAAGAAGAAATGATGTTTGTCAGAAGATTTGATAAGGATCAGGAAGAGTTGTGAAGCATAGACGAAGTCATAAATGTTTCTAAAATTCAAGGAAACATTCAAATTAAGAGAATTAAGTTGAGTGGGAAACAATTTCAGAATCCCGCCTAAACCATTTTTGGCATGAGTATAAAAGCCAAGAAGTATATTGTACTTTTCTGACTGAAGTATTGTTCAGAAAGTAAGAGAGAGAAGCTCTACATTTGTAGGGATAAGAAGTTTTCATTGAGATTTATTAAAGAAGTCATGGAGGAAATAAGTGAAAGGATAAGATACAATATTGTAGCATATTCAGCTGATCATCATATTTAGTGGATCATTTTATTCAGATGATTATCATATTCTTCTTATCATCGTATTCAGTTGGTCATCATATCGGGCTGGAAAATTGGATCGGTATAATCGTATTGGGTTTTCCGAAATGAGGAAGAAATTGTTTAGAATTATCTCAACTATATTATGATAGATTCATATTTTGTATTTGTCAATCATATTAGGAAAATCATACTGAAATAATTGAACTAGGAAAATCAGAATGAGTTTTATACAAAGTCTAGGTTGTTCTTATCATCTTATGAGTAAGAAATTGAAGAATTGTTTTTAAAATAATACATTTGTGGAAGTTGATAAAGAATCACAATAACATGTTTTGTTACAAAAACTTTGTATTGCATCATTTGTGTTAGGAGGAGCACACACACTATTGGATTTTTTACATAGTACTACATGAATGAAAGGGCATATCCTACTTGTTGTATTCCACACAAAATGATTGTTTTCTAGTGGATTGTGTGATATTGTATTATTTCCAAACCATGACAAGCACATAACTATTCTTATTGAATAGTTAACCTTGTAAATACTTGTGTTCCTATGGATGTGTGTTTGATTTATTTTCAGTAGGGAAGAAATATTTAACAGGAGGCGAAAGCTGTTTCATAAGAAAGGAAACATAAAAGAAAAAGTTATCACTGATTCACCTCCTCTTAGTGATACAATTATCATGACTGGGAAATTACAAAAGATGTCATTAGGAGCATCATTGAGTAAAGATAACTATGTGGCCATGATTCCCTTGTTTTCAAGTCCATCTACCAAGTAGTTAGCTTCACAGAAACCATGAGTAATTATGTGGTTCATGGGAAAAAGGGAATGTTTTTCGTGCAACGTTGGAATAGTGGAAGATAGACTTAATGTTATTTATGCTAAGGAGGGACCTTCTTCTATTGTTTGATCTAGTTTTTTGACACCTGAGGCACATTTTGATGTCTTAAGTCTTTGGATTCATGTCTTTGGTTTCTCAATTTTTCTGTAAAAGTGTTTCTATAATAAAAATTTTAATTTTCAGTCAGTCATGGGCAAAAGGGATTCCATGCAGTTGATCCACCTGGGAGCTAGCTTCTATGATAAGTGAATAGATCCATTTCTAAACACTTGAACCACTATGGTAAAGTCACATTCTATCCATATATTGATTCATCTTCTTTGCTTCTCCACCTCCACCGCATTGATAATGTCAAGCATCTTAGCATCAAGCGAAGTGGTTAATCCATAAGGACCAAAGAGACAATCCATTGTATTGCCAAAATTATCTATAAAAACAACACCACTTAGAGGGGCTAGGGTTTCCTCTTGATGAACCATCTATGTTTCATTTTATCCATCTAGTAAAGGGAGAGATCCACATGACTTCAAAAGTTCCAGAAGGAGGACGATAATCACCTGAAATATGAAATCACTTAAAAAGAGAGAAATCATGTATAGAGTTGTCATAAGACCCAGATTGAAGATCATTTGCACATTTCATGACACCAAAGATATGAGAAAGTGCAGATTGTAGATAGAAAAACTGATCTTCGTGAATCTATTTGTTTCAGCTATACCAAATCATATGTAAATTTTCTGTACAGGCTACCATGAATAGATTACGAAGCTTCTAAGAACCATGCAGTTGCATACAAGAAGTAATATGATCTTTAATGTTATTTATGGAGGGTAATATGACCTCAAACAGAGATCCCACAACTATCTATAGAGCAACCATTGTAACACAATTGAGAAATAAATGGTTAATGTCTTCCCTATGTTGGTTACATAGGGAACATATTTAGAAAATATTAATACCCATAAGCTGCAAAAAATCATTATTAGGGAGATTATAATTCATAACTCTCCAAGTAAGGGTCATTCTATATGGGATGATCCAAGATTTGTTCAAGTGTTTCACCCAAGTACATAATTTTCCATGAGTAATTTCATGATAAAAAATATTAGAAGATAAATTACCATTAGTAGAAAGCTCCCAAACAAGAACGTTATCACCATTAATGAAATCATAATTTATAATAACTTCTCTAATATCCATAGGGATACTATCAAGATAATTATATATTAGATCTTTAATTGATGCATTTGTGTCAAAAGGTATGTCATTGGATGTAGGATTATTAAGGAGAGGAGTACCTGTCCCGTTGTCTGACCATAAATTGAGAGAATACATTTTGCTGACCAACTAGTGAGAGTTATTTAAGATACTAGAGAAGGAATCTTTAAAAGCAGGCTATATGGATGATTCTATATAATCTGATATTCTAGTCTTGAGTTTTTCCAAGAATTTGGCCTTTAAAAACAATAGCTTATGATTTCCTATTGATTTGTTTCCACATAAAATTATCCTAGAAAGCATGATTGAACTTACTAAGATTCTTGATACCAAGTCCACCATAGTCAATAGGATGAAAATAATGTTTCCATGGAACAGTGGAAAGTTTTCTTTGCAGAATGCTACCAATATATAAAAAAACCCCTTATATAGGAGATCATACTTTTAATAAGGGAAACCGACCTTTTATAAACCATAAATAAGTAAACAAATTTTAAGACATTGACAGAGTTCACAAGACTGATTCTTCCAGCCATAGAAAAAGATTTACCTTTCCATGAAGCAAGTTGATTTTTGACTTGGATCACTATGTGAGAGAAATTCCCTATGCGAGGTTCCCCCCCAAAACATAGGGACACCAAATATATAAAAGGCAATACATCTTCTCTGATACCCAACTCATTGATGATATTTATTTTCCTAGTGGTAGTAACATTTTTTTCAAAGTACAGGTAAGACTTGTTCCAGCTGAAAACCTAGCCTGAAACCTTTTCATAGTGAATGAGAGCATTATTGACATTTCTGATGTTTATTTTATCACCTTGAGTAAAGAGGATGATATCATCAACATATAACAAGTGAGTGGTAGAAAAAATACCCCTTCACACCCTGATAGGTGCCAATTTTTTGTTGTTCACCATGTTGATGAAGAGTCTACTTGTCACGAACCAGTCTGGGTCGACCTTGAACCGGTCATCCTGGCCACTCTGCGACAAGTCCTGAGAGGCATTCCCAATCCTCCCAATATGGTGACAAGTGATGAGGGTATCAATTAGAGTGACAAGGGAACTATTTCACACAAATATAAACAATAAAACAAACAATGGAAAGAAATGGACAACCTAATACACATATATAAAAACTGAACTGATCATCATGTATACAATAAAGCTTGAAGTAAAACTGAATGATACAACTAAAACGACCAGACCTGATGACCAACTAACTCCATGTGACCCTGCTGGTCATTCTAAAACACAACGATCACACATCACCCAAGGTGATCGAGCTCAAGCTGAAACTTGCACAAGGTCTAAAAGCGGAAATGAACAATAGGCATGAGTATTAAAACTCAGTAGGATAACCTTATAATCTATTCCCAATCCACATCCTTTAAAATAAAGGAAACATCAATTTAAAGTTTAAACTACAATATATAAAAGTAAGGCTTTCTACATGATTACTCAAAACAAAGTACAACCCATTGCCCTTATTCATTTCCAAAACTAGATTAGTTCAACTAGTGTTCTAATAGAATTTTCAAGGGGAAAGTGATGTTTACATTTTTAGATTTTTACAAAGAGGATAAAAAACTTTTATTTTAAAACCATTTTCATAAACCTTATCAAAAAAAGCCCACCACTTTCCAAGAAAAACAATACACAAGAAGGAAAAATAGTAATCACACAACAAGGGCAATGTAAATATACATACAAGCATCATATTCATCACTGCAAGCAACTAAAATCCAAATAGACATGGGTGAACCTAGGAGATAAAGAATAATATAGAATACACCAATACATGAGACCTCATACCCATTCACATGTCACACATGATGAAATAAAAACGCTCAATACGCTCAGCCATCCTTTCTCAGGCAGGCCAAGGGAAAATCCCATAGTAATAAACCTAATATATACACCTACTATGGGCCACTGGTCAGTACCATAACCTACCATTGCAACAATCATTCTTATAATATTCTATCAATATGCCAAGTTTCCATGTATCAAGTATCTAATGGGGGTGATCCAACCGATTCCATCCGATCATCAAATTGAAACATATATATAATAATAATTCACAACAGACATCACTCCAAGTCACTCTAAGGACCGATCTCATGCCATTAATCAAAAAGAACATAAAGAGTTCAACCCAAGATACTCCCACAATAGATCACAATGATTCCTTAGTAATGAAATCCTATCCATTATATAAATATAATCATGGAATGAGAAACATCCACAAGAGGTTTTCATAATAAGCAATTTCACCATTTTTTCACAAAGTTTCCAAATGGGACTTTAAGCGTTTCTCAAAACTAACATTTTCCAAGGGTACAAATTTCACTTTTAATAAAGTGGTGTATACACACCATTTAAATTAGAAAACCAATTTCATAAATCCCTTAAAACATTTAGGTTACACATCCAAAGTAAAACCATTTTTATAAGGATGCCAAACGGGCCATTTTCCGGAAACTTGGGCCAAAACATGTTATAAACCAAAAACCCATTTGTTTGTACAAAAAAAGACACATTGGAAAGACATAGAAGGACCCAAAAATACCATTTTTCATTCTTACCATGCATTTATAAACCCAAACACAGGACATGCACTCTGTAACAACACAATTCATTTTAAGCACTTGAAAAAGAATAAAAATATCAATTTCATGTCATAAATTTATTAAATCTACTGAATAATGTTCAAAATACCCTAAACCAGGTGTGAAAGAGAATAAAACATTTAAACAAACACTTGGTATGTACTTTTATAACAAAACAACACTACTTTTCACAAAACAAGGCATAAACACCACTTTACACACCAAATAAAGTTATTAAAGGATTATAAAAAATAATCAGAATGTATAGAGGGTAAAAATACCATGAAAAAGATGAATCTTAAATAAAAAGGACACGTGCAATGGGAAACCTACCTCAAAACCCTGTCAGAAAGAAAATGCACACTTGATATCACCCACCGTAGTTCCCAACTCTCTAGATCTATGAAGACCATCCCTAAACAAACCAAAAAACCATAAAAAATCATGGGATAACATAACCCTAGGTTGTGCATGACCATGGGAGAAGAGGAAACCAAAATAAAATAGAAGGAGAAGGAAGAGGGAGGAGAAAGGAGAAGGAATCTCACCTTGGAAACTAAAGAACTCTTCATCTTCCCTTAGATATGCACCCTTAGAGGAAATGTAATGGATTGGAACTCCTTGGAGAGGATCCTTAGGTATGTAAAAACCAGGGAAATAATATTTTGTGGGAAAATAGAAAAAAAATGAATGATTAATTAAAGAAACAAATTACCTTACCAAATCTAGATGATTTGAGAATCCTTGAGAAAGTTTGCCCTAATATGTGACTAATATGACCTCAAAAGAGGAAAAATGGAACATGGGGGTGATCCTAGGGTTTTTGGACTCAATTGAGAGGTTTAATCACCAAAAAATATTAAAAATGAATAAGATATAAAAGAAACAAATTATTTTTTAAAAACTGGAAATGGGCTCATAGGATCACCCAATACCTGAATAAATAACCCAAATACACTATAATTATGAATTCCTAAGGGGTAAACATGGATATGGTGGTTTTAATAGGTCAGGTTAGGCCAAGGTGAAAGTTAAATGAGTGAAAAATGTTGAAAAATGAAGGATTTATAAAAGAAATAGATTTTGTTTTTAAATATGGAAATGAACTCACGGTTGGCCCAAATCTTGAAGTAACCACCCTTTTCTCCAAAAACACCCAAACAATATATGGGGAACACATGGTAGGATGATTATACATATATGGAAGCTCAAAACTAAACATTCATCTCACCCAAAATCCAAGAAAAGTACTAGTATTTCCAGCGAACCGGATCAAAACCAAGACATGAAAAACTGAGTGTGAAAATTCTACCCACCATTAAAGTTTTACACCCCTGGAAATCCATAACACTTTCCATATGAAAGATCAACACCTAAGGATTCCTTATCAACATGGTCTAGCCTCTCAATACAAGGATATATCATCCACCATCAACAAAATTTAATCCTATTGCTAAAAAAACACCAAATCACAACCACTTCCTGAGAATCAACGGAAAGATCAAGCCACCACCTCCACAACCAAGCCAAGAACCAGATTTTTTGGCCTTCTCCCAATAAACCCAATAGTCACCCAAACCAAAGTGTACTCACGAAATCCAGTGACTTGGGGGGGAGGCCGGAATGGGATCTCCACTATTAAATAACATCTACCATCTGAAAAATCCTTAAAGGAAAGATCTTTGCAACCCGCAGTGGGTCTCCCCTCCATTAGAGACCAACTAGAAATGAACAAACAAGAATTAAAAATGAACTAGAATCGGTCCTCACCTACACAGGACCACCAAAACTCTCCCAAAAAAACCTAAAAACCCAATTTAAGAGGATTACAACATGAACATTTAAACCACCCACTCTTGAACATAGGGGACAAGAACTGGGCCAACATTTTTGGCACGGATCAAAACCCCCACCACTCAGGGTGGAGAGGGAAGGGGACCCAATCGTTGGACCATTAAAACCACAAAATAAATAGAGGAACCACCCTACACTTTCCAACTATGAAAAAGTAAAACCAAGACCTCACCTGATTCACATTGGCGGTCCACACAGGGACATTGATTAGAAACCCACATTTGAGAAGGCATAACCATAGACACTGTGTGAGGGGTAAGTCCACCACGCTCTTTTAGGGAAAAAAGAAAAATCACAGTGATGAGAAACCAAAATAAAAACATAGAAACCGCCTTACCACAATGGTGAAGGTATAAGCTTAGTTGAGCTCCCCACACCTCTAGCGATCTCCTGACTGCATGAAAAGCTTCACTCTAAGGCCTATGGCTTGAGCCCTGATGTTTGAAGCATCTTTTGCACCGAAATTAGGAGCTACGAATCACAACACCCCACAAAATCACTTTCTCATCAACACACCTTCATCTAAATAAGAACTCAAAGATACATAACACCATTCTCTCTCATTCCGAACAATGAGTAGAATAGACAAGGAATATGGTGAAACACATCAACATTACCGAACACAACTGCTATATCCAAAAGAATTATCACAAAATGGAAACACTTTAAATCAAGTAAAAACAACTCTCTATTCCATATAACAAGTTGAGGCATCATATGAAGAGGTGTATTTAATGTTTGAAATGAATCCTTAGGCTTATCAACTAGATGTATTTCCAAAGGAGAACCATTCGTGGACACAATACAATATTCAACATATCCTTAGAAATCCAGTGAACATTGCTCCAAAACTGATCCACCAACAAGATCCCATCTCAGGACACACCAAGAGTATCACTTCCAGATCATGATGAATCATACCATACAAATCACACTTCTAAAACATGAAAAAGAAACCCATATAAACAATGGTTTACAAAAACACACCACATTTTCAGCTTAAAACACTTTTGACAAAAAAATTAACGTGGTGGATTTTCACATTCACCAACGGTGTTTTATTAAGTCTCACTCACATGCACATTCCCGTGACACCCTAGGAACCCAACCACTATGCCATACTGGGCATCCATCAAAATATCTATACAAAACCATGCATGTGAGAACCCATGAAAACATCAAATTCTAGAACAAACATCCTCATTTTACAAGCCAAAAAATTCAACCCATTTCAAAAAAATCATGTACCTTCCATAGGCACACTAACCACCAAGTCAAAAACCATTTTTATATTTACACTCAACAAACAATTTTACTAAGATTGAAAAAGAAACCCATAGGTCTCCATCAAAATCCTCTCCCTTTATTCAAAACATTTTTCAACATCTCAGCAAAGCACAATTTTTCAAGAACCATTTTATTTAGAACCCATTTTATTTATTTTAAAACAACTACCAAAACAAGAATTCCATTCAAACATCCCTTTCCCATTTTAAAAAATCCAGAAAGGTCTCTTTTCTTAATCCGAAATCCACAAAGGCCAAAACCCTTTTTAGGAAAACACCAACTGCTCAAACCAATTCTCAAAACCAATTCATCAGATTCAAACACTCTTCAACATCCCAAAACATCCTATTTTAAACAAATTTTCAGAATCATCTTAAAATAATTCATGCCTTCCAACCATTTTATTTCAATAAATCATAAGTTTAGATTAAGGAAATTTTATCCCCTTAAATCATTCCACTTTATACCCAATTTTTTTTTTAAAAACCCCAACATGCTAAAAAAACATTCTTATATTAAGCATTGAAAACCAACTTCCACAATTATCACACAAGGATTTTCAAAACAAAATTCATAACTCAAGAAAGGTCTAAGAGACCCACAAAAGGTAACTAGTGTCGGTGGATGGCTTGACCATATGGTTGGTGGCCATATATCAAACACACCACCAATATAGTGAGCCTTCTTAAGACCATGCCCCAGATCCTCATGGCTTTCCAGGCCCTGTGAGCTCATAGAGGCCATTAGTCTAACTCCCCTTGTCATATCCCAATCACCAAAAAATCCTTAAGAACCAAAAAACTAATAAAACCGAACTTCCCATGGACACTGGAGGATCAGAACGAGAAAGAGATCGAAACACTCTTCTCAGACCTACCCCTCAAGTCCTGAAAATCCTACTCCATCTACCTTGACATCCCCTAAATAACAAGGGAACTCTAAAAAGAAAGGTCTTCTAAAATCTGACATCCTCTGATACCATTTTGTTATGAACCAGTCCGGGTAAACCCTGAACCGGTCACCCGGGCTACTCCATGACAAGTCCTGAGAGGCATTCCCGATCCTCCTGGGATGATGAAAAGCACTGAGGGCATTAGTTAGAGTGACAAGGGAATAATTTATCCCAAATATAAACAATAAAACAAATAACAGAATGAAATGAACAGTCTAATACACATTTATAAAAAACTGAAATGATCATCATGTATATAAAAAAACTTGAAGTACAACTGAACGATACAACTAAACCGACTAGACCAAATGAACAACTAACTCCATGTGACCCCACTAGTCACTCTCCAACACAACTATCACACGTCGCTCAAGGTGATCAAACTCAAGCTGAAACCTACACAAGGGATAAAAACAGAAAATAACTATATGCATGAGTATTAAAACTTAGTAGGACAACCCGATAATCTATTCCCAATGAACATAATTTAAAATAAAATAAACATCAATTTCAAGTTTGAACTAAAATATATAAAAGTAAGTTTTTCTACATGATTACTCAAAACAAAGTATAACCCATTTCCCTTATTCATTTCTAAAACTAGATTCTTTCAACTAGTGTGCCAATAACATTTTCAAGGGGAAATTGATGTTTACATTTTCATATTTGTACAAAGAGGATAAAACACTTTCATTTGAAAAACATTTTCATAAACCTTATCAAAACCAGCCCACCACTTTCTATAAAAAATAATACACAAGAAGGTATGATAGTAATCACATAACAAGGGCAATGTAAATGTACATACAAGCATCATATTTATCACTGCAAGCAACTGAAAGCCAAATAGACATGGGTGAACCTAGGAGATCAAGAATAATAAAAAATAAACCAATACATGAGACATAATCTCCATTTACATGTCACACATAATAAAATCAAAATGCTCAATATGCTCGGCCATCCTTTCTCAGGCAGGCCGAGGGCAAATCACATAGCAATAAACCCAATATATCCACCTACTATGGGCCACTGGTCAGTACCATAACCTACCAGTGTAGCAATCATTCTTATAATATTATCTAAATATTATATATTCTCATGTCTCAAGTATCTAATGGGGGTGATCCAACCGATTTCATCTGATCATCCAATCACAACATATATATAATAATAATTTACAATAGACATCACCCTGAGTCACTCAAAGGACTGATCTCATGCCATTAATAAAAAAGAACATAAAGAGTCCAACCTCAGGCACTCTCATAATGGATCACAGGTATTCCTCAGTAAGTAAATCCTATCCATTATATACATACAATCATTTCATGAGAAACATCTATAGAAGGTTTTCATAATAAATAATTTCACCATTTTTTACAAAGTTTCCAAACGGGCATTTAAGCGTTTCTCAAAACTAACATTTTCCAAAGGTATAAATTTTACTTCTAATAAAGAGGTGTATACAAACTATTTAAAATATAAAAAAACTTTAATAAATCCCTTAAAATATTCAATTTATACATCCAAATCACAACCATTTTTATAAGGATTCCAAATGAGCCATTTTCCAGCAACTTGAGCCAAAACATGTTATAAACCAAAAACCCATTTGTTTGTACAACCAAAGATACATTTGACAACCATATAAGGACAAAAAATACCATTTTAATGCTTACCATGCATTTATAAATCCAAAAAAATCATTTTAAATCACAATTAACACATAAAATTCAACTAGGAAATTTACCGAACACATGACATGCTCTCTATAACAACACAATTCATTTTAAGAACTTGAAAAGGAATAAAAATAAAAATTTCATGCCATAAATTTATTAAATATACTTAAAAATGTTCAAAATACCCTAAAATAGGTTCTAAATATCACAAACTTGGTTTAAAAGATAATTAAATATTTAAACAAACACTTGGTAGGCACTTTTATAACAAAACAACACTACTTTTCACAAAACAAGGCATAAAAACAATTTTTCACATAAAATAAAGTTATTTAAGGCTTATAAAACAATACTCATAATTTTTAGAGGGTTAAAATTACATTTAAAAGATGAATCTTAAATAAAAATTACATGTGAAATAAGAAACCTACCTCAAAACCACGGTAGAAAGGAAACACACACCCGATATCACCCGTTGTGGTTCCCAACACTATAGATCTATGAATACCGGCCCTAAATGAACCAAAAACCCATAATAAATCATGTTATAAAATATACCTAGGTATTTCATGACCATGGGAGAATAGGAAACCAAAATAAAGTGTAAGGAGAAGGAAGAGGGAAGATAAAGGAGAAGGAATCTCACCTTGGAAACTAAAGAACTCTTCATCTTCCCTTATATATACACCATTAGAGGAAAGGGAATGGATTGTAAATACTTTTAGAGTCTCATAAGGTATATAATAACTAGGTAAAGAATATTTTGGGGGGGAAGATAAAAAAATTAATGATTCATGAAAGAAACAAATTACCTTACCAAATCTGGATGATTAGAGAATCCTTGAGAAATTTCACCCTACTCCGAGACTAATATAACCTCCAAAGAGATAAAATAGAACATGTGGGTGAGCCTAGGGTTTTTGGACTCTAGTGAGAGTTGTAATTACCAAAAAATATTAAAAAATGAATAATATATAAAAGAAATAAATTATTTTTTTTAAAATGGAAATGGGATCACAGGCTGGCCCAATACCTGAATAAATAACTCAAATACACCATGATTATGAATTACTAAGGGGTCTAAATGGATATGGTGGTTTGAATAGGTCAGTTAAGGATAATTTGGAATTGGAATAATTTGATAATGTTGAAAAATTAAGGAGTTATAAAAGAAACAATTTTTGTTTTTAAATTTGGAAATGGGATCACGATTGACACAAATCTTGAAGTAACCACCCTTTTCTCCAAAACATCCCAAAAAAGCTATAGGGAACCAATGTTAAGATGATTAGAGATATATTTAAGCTCAAAAATAAACATTCATGTCACCCAAAACTCAAGAAAAGTATCGGTATTTCTTGCAAACCGGATCAAAACCAAGACAAGAAAAATCGGGTGCGACACTACTTAAACAGTCCTCCGCAATAGAGAATAAAATTGTTGAGAGAGGATCACCTTGTATGAAGAATATTGAGTAGGTGAGATATCCCTTTAGATATCCATTTATAAGCATTTAAATGTGATCATATATCAAGATTAATTTTATCCAAGTTACAAAAACCTCATCAAAACCAAACTTGGTTAAAATTTTACAGATAAATCCCTAATCAAGAGTGTCAAAAGATTTTTTGACATCAAGATTAATACAAATGTTACCTACCCTTGTAGATTTCATAAGGAGATGAATGGATTCAAATGTAGTGATAATATAGTCTTCGATGGATCTACCCTTAATAAAACCAGATTGATTTGGTGACATAATTCTGTTAGTAATGTTGGCAAGCCTATTTGCAAAAATTTCCCAATAATTTTGAAAATAGTGGTGACCAAGGCTACTGGTCTGAAAATATAACATCTCAGGTTTTTAAAATGGGTCAAAATTCTCTCATGTTTTGAACTTTTCAATTAGTGTATCTTCTACCTTTTTTTTCGTTGATCACAACTCAATTCTGAAAGTTTTATTGGATTTATATGGTGGTTTTGGGTTAGTCAAGGGGTTTGGAGAGTGCCTCGAGTGTTTTAGTTTGGTTTTGGGAGAATCAGAGCCCAAATGGACTGTTTGGAAATTGCAGGTCCAGGTGCATAGTTTAGGGTAAATAGTGCATCCCCTTGTAGGTAACCGTGAGACTTAGTTTTGTACTACCACACAGTTTTTATAAATCGTGCAAGTGGAGCACATGACCATGCGAGCTCATCTACAAAATTTGCTGAGATCTACCACATACTTTGCATATGGTCAGTGAAAACTATGTGGTAGACCGCACGGGTACTACCACTTGGGTAGTACCTTGACATTGTATCACGCATGGTACCACACAGTTTAGAAAACCATGGGGTAAACCATGTGACCTGTACAAGGTTTTGTTTAAGTTTTTCTTTAATTTTCCTTTTTCCTTATTTTCCCATCCTTATTCCTTATCGTGCACAGTAGAGGGTTTCACCCTCCATTGCTCCTCTGGTGGATTTTTATCTCTCTCCTCTATCGGTCATCTGATCTTCAATTTTTCGGATGATATAGATATGCCTTGGTAAGGCTAATCCCATCCAACCTTCTCTTAATTTTGGTTTTTTCCTCATGGAGCGCAGAATCCTTTTGATTCATTTCACCCTATTTTCAGGGAATAAGATAGAAACTCAAATCTATGTTGAATCGATTTGAATTAGATCTCGATATCGTACATGCCTATGTCTACAAGTCTAAGGTAGGTGGTGCATACCTTGATTTTTGTTTTCATTGACATTTTGGGGGTGTGAATTTTAGTGCATGTTTGAGTATTTTGAGTGATACCCCTTTATATTTTTTTCTTCATGTTGAAATGATCACGTGACCTGTGGGATGTCGTTGGACATACCCAATGCTTATTTCACTTGAGTAAAGTCGGGTTAGGGGCTGTTGCTCCTTGAGGTATTTTGGTTGGGGATGACAAAATTTTCTAAATTGATTGATTGATTTATTTAAATTGATTTGTTTAAATTTTTATAGATTGGTTAAATTAATTTGAGGAATTCAAGACCACCATGTTGATATGTTGTAATTATTAGATTGTGCAATTAAATTTGTTAAATTTAATTGCATGCTTAAAATGTTTTAAATTGATATATATATATATATATATGTAATTATTGATATTTAATATGTTGAGACACATGGGGTTGTGATGGTCTTGGCCCAAGGTTGGGATGACATGGCCATAAGGATTGAGTGGTGTTAATCACTGGTTGGGCTTGGATCAAATTTTATTGAGTGGGTTTGGACCACAAGATTGGGCGTTGTGGATGTCAGATTGAGGTGGTGAGGTCGTCAGGTTGGGCATGACCCATGATACTTGGATGGAATGACCATCATATTTGAGCGACATGGTCACAGGGGCAAGAGGTGCTAGTCGGTGTTTCTTAGGTATTATGATTTAGTGATTTTCGCTCACCTGTGATGGCCAAAGTGCTAAATTGAGTCGTGTGCACATAGGAGGACTCCGTGATGAGGTTATTTTGACCACTAATGTGGGTAGAGGCCTCAAATAGTTTCATATTAGGTGAATATGGAATGGGGTGCTTGGTGTATAAATCCATAAGGAAGGTGAGGAGGCTTCAGTTGATAGCGATGAGGCTATCAGGTTGGGGGCTGAGACTTGCCGTGATTGAGGTCATGGACTTAGATATTTATTTGAGGATAGACATCGTTGTTCCTCCATTTTTTGGGCCTTGAGCTGACGTGAGATTTGATAAGGGGTCTGATGGACCAGTGACTTGTTTGGGCATGCCTTCGAGACGTCAGTATTATATTGAGACACGAGGTGTCAGGAGGCACAAGATGTCATTTTACTTGATTGAGGTGGAACCCAAGGGTTCACCTGGACTATATGACATTTGAGATGCCTTGATCCATGAGATGAGGACCTTATTCCATTATGATATTCTAGCAATGGCTAAAGCAAGTGACACTTCTTGGTGGATGTTGAGCACCAGAGGGGTTGTTTTGTTTATTTGTCACTTTGTGCTACTGCTTATTTAGTGTGCAATCACACTAGCATTAATGCACCAGTTCCGATTAGAACTTTGTAGTTAAGCATGTTTGGGTGAGAGTAATACAAGTATGGATGGCCTCCTGGGAAGTAATCGTGTTGCTAATGATTATTTAATTATATTTCATGCCTGCTTAAACACATATGCTTGATACGCACCATTGGGTGGTATCCTACTGAGATTCATCTCACACAATGCACAAGCCCTTGAGGATGCGTGTAGACTTTATGAACTTACTTATAGGTAAAGTACTAGACTTAATAGATGGATCTTAGTAGCTACTTGCATGGAGTTGGCATGGACCTTGAGGCCGTGCCTACCTAGAGTTTCTGTTTAGCTTTCATTCTTATATCAACATGCTTATTTTATTTGCAGCAACTGTGGTTTTCCATGGGTATTACCACGTTATATTGACTTGCATGACCTATTTTTATAAATTAATTCTTGCTCTATTTATTTTTAGTAGTGGATACAAGTGGTTTTTGGAATGCTGATCTTTTTTACTTTCCTCTTCTGATTCTATTTATCCTTTTCTTCCACTATTTATTTGATATTGATGTGGTAACACCCTGAACCCTCTAGACTGGAGCCAGTGCATTACTTGTTATATTGGCATGGTTAAAAGGAATGAAAATACATAAGGAACGATCAGTTTAGTAGTCTTTAAGAAACTAGATATATAGACGTAACTCAAATTACATTACAAAAGGTTACAAAATACAATACATAACAAAAACTAAAAACTTCATCCACAAGAATTCAATAAATGATCTCCTCTTCATCACCTGTTGAAAGTAAACAATGAAAGGGGTGAGCTCAAATACTCAGTAAGGGTTAAAAATAGTGTAATCATGAATCAATAATAACTAAATTGTAATCAATTTGACATAATCAATATGGCATGGTGAATAAATGAAAAACTCACGCCATTAATAAACTGAGAATGAAACTACATCCATAGATTTTGTCATAGTGAAAACCTCAAGGATAGTAATAAATTATAATGAATAAAGAGAATTATTATTAATTGGACGTCATGTATCTGATACATGATACCATAATACCGTAAAAGCAGTTTAGTTCTATGGGTAGGAAGCCATCTATTTTTTGGAAACAAACTCGAAGGGTTTATCGCCAACTGATTTGTCTCATGAGACCCACCGATGCATCGAGGGGATGTAGCAGGCCCCAACCACTGCTACATGTCCAAATCATTCTTTATACATAGATTTATCATAAGAGAAATATGCCTTGACATTATCTATATAGAATAGAGGATACAGATTCATCAATATTTCCTCAGTCAAAACAATATTCAAAAAAATACCATATGTAAAGTGGTATACGACTTATACAGTAATCATATCCATGATATGAGAATATGGTCATTTAAATGGAATAAAATTTCAATTTTAAAGTGATCTCAAATAGGAATTAGGTACACCACATAATAAAGATTAGGTGCACAATACTAAGCAATCCACAACGAAGTGAAAATAGAGACAAAGCTCGTTACCATGTTGTAATCAATTGAGTCATATGAAAAAAAGTTAATAACCACAAAATGAATCACATAATACCATGAATATAAATAGAATCATGATAATATATATCAAATTGTAGTAAAACTATCCCACATATAAGAAATAAGAGGTGAACAATGTAAATCCCATAGAATTGAAAGTGAGATGAGAAAACCCCTTACAAACATTTCGGCATGGTAATGAGTGTTATTGCAAGGGATTAATGAGAGGTAAAGGAGTATCCCATTATTTATATATCATAAGGGAATTATGGGGGAGGTGTTAAAACATACCCCATCATTAGGTATTAAAAATAAAAGGGTACAACATAGGGGATATTCTTGAACAAAAGTGAGAGAGAGGATCCCTTACAAAGAACGTATCATTAGATTGAGGATAAATCAATGAAATAATTATACGTGACAAACATAAACCCACACAATAAATGTGGATATATAGAATAAAACAATCATATGTAATTCACACATATTCTGGGAAAATACAAAACCAATGACATTGATGTTTAACTCAACGAATGAAAATTGAGTTAAGATATCCCTTACCTTATGCTTAAAGGTGTTCTTGATTGTTCTTAACGACCTAAATAATCAAATTTAGATTCATTAATTAATAATTACATAACCTCATCAAAATTTAATTGATATTTTATAACCTTATTAGGTTCATTAATGTCCTTTTTGATGGGTTTAAGAGATTCAATTTTATTGTTTTGATAACATTTTCTTCTTTGGTTTTCATGATCCGTTTGCTTGTATTCATGAATGGATGTTTGTTTGAAATGTGGTCAAACATCCAGAATTATTATTATAAATTATTAGTTACATTAAATATATATAAATGATCTTATAATGATTCTATTTATATATCATAAGGATGACTCATTCGATGAGTTAATAAACGCTTGGATTTGGCTTGGCGGTTTTGTGCACAATAAACTTGTTTTGTATTATTATTCCATATTATGAGTGTGTAAGGATTACAGAAAATTAAACAAGATAAAATACATATATTATGATCTGGTTCAACCATTTAAAAGGTTTCATGACCAGTATTGAAGATAGTAATTCAAATCGAAAACCCGTCTTCCTTGAGTGTGATAAATTAACACATCTCAGATGATGTTTGCATTTATTGTATAAAAGGAAGGAAAAAATAGAAATTATGATGAAATATTCCATTAGAATAATGAAAATACAGTACATGTAAGGTACTGGAATTATCATGACATTTGGATGAGGGGAGGTGATAAGAGAGAACAAAAGAATGAAATTTTGTAAAAGAAATTGAAAGAAAAGAGAAGAGAGGTTCACCTCTTGAGAACTCCTCCTTGAGAATCTCTTTAAGGACTTTTTTTGGACTTTTGGTGAGAAAATAAGGTCTTGGACGTGGGGAGAGGGATTGGTAAGAGTATTTGGCAAAATTTAGGCAAGGCTTGAAGCTTGAGTAGTGTGGGAGGAAGAGGGGGTGAGGGGTGGTTTATATAGTGGAGGGGAGAGAGGATTTCTCTATATTGTATTCATTAATTTATTATTTATCCACGAGACAAGGAATATAGATTCTTGAATGACCAAGAATAGTAATTTTATCATGTGAATCTGAATAAATTGGGTTTACATATGCAGAACATCATACATGAATATAATTATTTTATTTAGCTTATTTTGTAAATTATGGTATTTCACTATCCATAAAAAATTCAAGTATTTCAGAAAAATACAAAAAATTCACCCTAACCATTTTTTGACATGTAGAATCCAAAAATGAAGTCCATTTTTCAAAAATAATTTTCTAAATATTATTAATTAGATATTTAATTAAAATCATTATTTAATCGAAAAATATAAACACTTAAAAAATATTCATCTTTATTTTAATGGTGCCTAAATTTATTTATACATTCATGGGTATGGATACCATTCATAAGAGTCATGTTACTATTCATAAGGGTAAGTTACTATTTATAAGGGTAAGTTACTATTTATAAGGGCAAGTTACTATTCACTGAAAATTAAGTTAATTCTACTAGACTCTAAATATCATCCCAAACATAAATGTGTATGTCAGATTTTTAAAATTCAAAATGCACAAGTGGAAAATTTAAGTTCAATGGCTAGGATATGATTATCTCCTAAATAACCTTGTGTTGTTTCAAAGAAACTCAATGCTTTGTGAAATATAGGCTATGACTCAAATGTATTTAAGATAAACATACCATAAAATGTTTGGGGTGATACATTATTCCCTCCTTTGGAAATTTTTTCCTCGAAATTTTTCATTTATAAAGCCCACAAAAAAGATGTGGGTGGTTCTTCTTCATAACATCCTCAGGTTCCCATGTTGCTTCCTTCACGTTCTGGTTTTTCCAAAGAACCTTTACTAAACGAGTCGTTCGATTTCTCAATACCTGTTTCCTTGTGTCAAGGATCCTGATAGGCTCTTCACAGTATAAAAAATCAAGTTCCAATTCTATTTCTTCATAGGTGAGTACATGCATTGGGTCTGACATGTATTTCTTTAACAATGGCACATGGAACACATCATGAACTTTGGAGAGACTTGGAGGCATTGCTAAACGGTAAGCTACAACTCCGATTCTTTCCATAATTTCAAATGGTCTGATGTACCTAGGGCTCAGTTTCCCTTTCTTACCGAACCTTAAGACACCCTTCCATGGATATACTTTTAGAAAGACATGATCTCCCACTTTGAATTCCAAATACTTTCTCTGGTTGTCATCATAACTCTTTTGCCTACTTTGGGATGCTTTAATATGGGCTTGGATTGTCTTCACCTTTACCACGATCTCTTCAATAAGTTCTAGGCCTATAAGTTTACTCTCACCAACTTCATCCCAACAAGTTGGAGTTCAATATCTCTTTCCATATAATGATTCATATGGAGAAATTTGAATACTAGAATGGAAACTATTGTTGTAAGAAAATTCCACCAATGGAAAGTATTGATCCCACATACCTTGGAAGTCAAGAGAGCATGATCTCAGCATGTCTTCTAGAGTTTGAATAGTCCTTTCAGACTGTTCGTCGGTTTGAGGGTGATAATCAGTACTCATACAAAGCTCAGTATTCAAATCCTTCTGAAGACTTTTCCAGAATTTTGATGTAAACTAGAGGTCTTGATCGGACACAATTGATAGAAGTGCACCATAAAGTCTTAAAACTTCATTAATATAAAGTCTTTCTAGGAACTCAAGTGGTAAATCCTCTCTTATAGGAAGGAAATGTGCTGATTTTGTGAGATGATCAACAATTACCCATATTACATCATCCCTTCTAGGTGTCCTTGGTAGTTCAGTGAAAAAATCCATTGTAATATTATCCCACTTCCACATAGGAATAGGTAGAGGTTGCATCAATCTTATGGGATGTTGTCTCTATGCCTTCACTTGTTGAAAAATTAGACACCTTGGCACGTAGTCAGCAATTTCCCACTTCATATTATCCCACAAAAAATATTCCTTCAGATCTCTATACATCCTTGTGATACTCAGGTGTATAGAGAAATTTGAGCTATGTGAATCATCTAATAGTTCCTTTTTTAGCTCAGGTACTGATGGAATTCATAAACTCTTTCCAAATTTCAAAACTCCTTCTTTATACACGAAGTCTGCCAGTCTCCCATCCTTGACAATATTAATTTTCTTGTGCATATTCTCATCATCAGATTGAGAGTTTTTTATCTTCTATAATAATAATGGCTTAGAAATAATTTGAAATAGTAAATATTTTCCCCTTCCTTAACAATTCCTGTATCCATCTTCAGTAGATCTATGAATATAGAATCTCTTTCAATCCTTATTTGGGTCAGGAGTCTGTGATCTTTCCTGCTTAATGCATCTGCCACCTTATTTGCCTTTCCTGGGTGGTAATGTATTGAACAATCGTAATCTTTGAGTAACTCTATCCATCTACTTTTCCTCATGTTGAGTTCTTTTTGTGTGAAAATGTATTTCAAACTCTTGTGGTCCGTATAAATCTCACATCTTTCTCCATAGAGATAATGTATCCATATTTTCAGAGCAAAGATTATGGATGTTAACTCAAGATCATGTGTTGGATAATTTTTCTCATGATTCTTCAACTGCCTTGATGCATAAGCAATAAATTTATCATTTTTCATAAGGATGCAACCGAGTACATTCTTTGATGCATCGCTGTATATTACAAATCCATCACTTCCAAATAGAAGAGTCAAAATTAGAGCATTGACCAATATTCTTTTCAATTATTTTATGAATTTTGTACATTTTTTTCCACACAAACTTAACTCCTTTATTTGTGATCTTGGTTAGCGGGTTAGCCAGTCAAGCAAAATTCTGAATGAAACACTGATAGTAACCTACTAAGCCAATAAAACTGCATACCTTAGTTATGTTTTTTGGCATGGGACAATCTTAGATAGCCTTTGTCTTTGCAGGATCAACTAGGATTCCATACTTAGAGATGATATTTCCTAGAAAAGAAACTGATTGAAGCCATAATTCTCACTTACTAAACTTCACATATAATTCATTTCTTCTAAGAGTTTTCAGAATAATCCGCAAGTGATTATCATGGTCTTCATATCTTTTTGAGTATACCAGGATATCATTGATGAATAACACCACAAAGTTATCAAGATATTTCTTGAAAACTCTGTTCATTAAATCCATGAAAATAGAGGGTGCATTAGTTAGTCCAAAAGGCATTACTGTAAACTCGTAATACCCATACCTGGTTCAAAATTTTGTCTTAGGAATATCTTCCTTCCTTACATGCAACTGATGATATCCGAACCGAAGTTAAATCTTCGAAAAGTATTTAACTCCATGAAGTTGATCAAATAAATCATCAATCCAAGGCATATGATACTTATTCTTTATTGTAATAGAATTTATTTTCCTGTAATCAATACATAACCTCATGGATCTATCTTTCTTCTTGAAAAACAGAACTGAGGATCCCCATGGAGAAACACTAGGTCGAATAAATCCTTTGTCACTCAACTCCTATAGTTATTTCTTTAGCTCAAATAACTCCACAGTGTCCATTCTATAGGGGGTCTTTGATATAGGTCTCGCACCAGGAATTAAGTCAATGGAAAATTCAATTTCTCACACTGGAGGATGTCCAGGTAAATCCTTTGGAAATACATCAATGTATTCTTTAACTATATGAAAATATTCAACCTTAAGATTTATTTCCTTTCCCATAGATATTATTTTATCTTCCTCTCCAAGTATTTCATTCAGTAGAGCTACTGGGGGTGGATCTAGATAAGAATCAGGTGGAGATATTTTTTCTCTAAAGATAAGGGATTCAACACCATTTTCAAAAATTATAACTTCCTTTTTCTTGCAATAAATCTTCGCATCATAGTTTTATAGCCAATTCATACCAATAATTATATCAAATTTATTCATTGGTATGACGATAAGGTTAGCAACTAAAGCATGTTATATGTGTCACGAGGGGGACTAGTTGACATGCCTTTGTTGCAATGATGCATCCCTTAAGAGTTTTGACTGATAACTCCTTTATTAAATCAAATTGGACATGTCTAATTTTATTGGAAAACTGGGAAGATATAAATGAATATGATGATCCAGAATCAAATAAAGTGTTGGATAAGTTTGAGGAAACAATTAAAGTACCTGCCACCACATCATTAGGAACTTCAACCTCTGCGGTTGTAATTGTATAAGCTCTCCCTTGCTCTCTTGTCCTTTTCTGAGGCAAGTTCCCTTGGCGCTTAGGAAAATCATTTGCATAGTGTCCCATATCTCTACAATTATAGCATTGAACATAATCAAATTGTTTCTTTCCCTTGCATTCATTAGATATATTCCCCTTTTCTCCACACTTATAGTAGACTCTCATGCCTTTTAAGCATTTCCCAAGATGATTTTTTCCGCAGTTCTCACATAATGGGAATTTCTTTGTTCCCTTGTTATTATTTGGAACTTCACCTTTCCCTTGGTTATCAGAGTACCACTTTTTATCTTGTTTTCTCTTGAAAAAATTTGATCTAGAAAATTCCTTCTATGTTTTGATGGCACTTGATAAAATTTCATCATATGATGAAAATGTTTGAGAATCCAGTTCCCTTTGAATACTTGGCTTTAGAACTTCAAAGAAATGATGAATATTGTATGCCAAGTCACATACATAATCTAAGACATACCTAGCTATCCTTGTGAAGATAGCCTCATACTCTGCAACATTGTCTTCTTCCCTTTGCTTTAATCTAAGGAATTTCCTCTTCATTTCGGTTCATTGCTCACAAGGGAAATATTTTTTGAAGAATATTTCCTTAAAATTAATTCATTACATATCTTCTATTTCTTATTCCTATGTGGTATTATGAATCAAGGACCACCATTGATCAACATTTCCCTTGAGACAATATACTGACAATACTACCTTTTCATTTTCATTGCATCTTAATGCCATGAATATCTTTTCAAGGGATTTGATCCACTGATCAACAACCACTAGATTAGTAGTACTACTGAAATATGGGGGCTTCTTCCGCATGAAATGATCCAACACAAGTTTTTAATGGTTATTTGTTACAACCTGAGTAAGTTGTCTCAATATAGTCATGATCTGATCTGCTCCAACATTGACTGTGTTGACTTGCTCAGGGGGGAGATCCCTACACCGCCCACGAGTATTGATTCCCCTTCTTCTATTAGACGCCATTTCTAAATAATGTAACACACTATATTAGGGTATGAATCATAATGTATAATATTAACTTAACAAAATATTTAGCATAAATTGAGATCCTACGCATGGCTAATCCCATAATTTGAAAAATGGTTTCTTTAAGGAATAATTTACATTTTAATCCTTCATAATGGCTTGTAAATAAAATATGAATTATACTAAGCATATCCCCCAGGAGTTTCGTAACCAAGAGTGAATTAAGGCCCATTTTCATGTACCAAGACACCTCGAGCCAATCTTGAAACTCCTTGTCAGAGATTTCACTCCTAGGTACATTTGTGCCAGATCCACCTCTACCTGCTTGTATCCAGACATGGATGTATTGCTTGAAATATTCACATAATATATTCCTTACCAAAATACCAGGACATTCTTCTATATTTTTACTCAAATAATACCTTATGGACTTGTTCCCTAATCTACCTTTTCTAATCTAGTTTCCAAGTTTGCTACTAAACTTCATCTGATACCAACTGTAACACCCCGACCCCTCTAGACTAGAGCCGATGCATTACTTGTTATATTGGAATGGTTAGAAGGAATGAAAATTTTAAAGGAACAATCAGTTTATTAGTCTTGAAGAAATTAGATACATAGACATAACTCAAATTACATTTTAAAAGGTTACAAAATACAATACATAACAAAAACTAAATACTTCATCCACAAGAACTCAATAAATGATCTTCTATTCATCACTTGTTGAAAGTAAACAATGAAATGGGTGAGCTAAAATGCTCAGTAAGGGTTAAAAATAGCGTAATCATGAATCAATAATAACTTAATTGTAAATAATTTGACATAATCAATATGGCATGGTGAATAAATGAAAAACTCACACCATTAATAAACTAATAATGAAACTGCATCCATAGATTTTTTCATAGTGAAAAACTCATGGATAGTAATAAATGATAATGAATAAAGAGAATTCTTATTAATTGGATTCCATGTATCTGACACATGATACCATAATACCATAAAAACAATTTAGTTCTGTGGGTAGGAACCCGTCTGATTTTTGGAAACAAACTTGAAGGGTTTATCGCCAACTGATTTGTCTCATGAGATCTACCGATGCATCGAGGGGCTGTAGCAGAACCCACCGACCGCTACATGTCTAAATCATTATTTATACATAGATTTATCACAAGAGAAATATTCCTTTACATTATTCATATAGAATAGAGTATATATATTCATCAATATTTCCTCAGTCAAAACAACATTCAAAATAAATACTGTATGTAAAGTGGTATATGGATTAGACAATAATCATATCCATGATATGAGAATATGGAAATTTAAATGGAATATAATTTCAATTTAAAAGTGATCTCAAATGGAAAGTAGGTACACCACATAAGAAAGAGTAGGTGCACAATACTAAGAAAGTCACAATGAAGTGAAAATAGAGACAAAGCTCGTTACCATGTTGTAATCAATTGAGTTGTATGACCAAAAGTTAATAACCACAAAATGAATCACATAATACCATAAATATAAATATAATTATGATAATATATATCAAATGTCAATACACCTATACCACATATAATAAATAAGAGGCGAATAATGGAAATCCCATAGAATTGAAAGTGAGATGAGAAAACCCCTTACAAACATTTCGGCATGGAAACGAGTGTTCTTGAGAGGGCTTAATGAGAGATAAAGGGGTATCCCATTATTTATATATCATAAGGGAAGTATGAGGGAGGTGTGAAAACATACCCCATCATTAGCTATTAAAAATAAAAGGGCACAACAAAGGGGATATTCTTGAACAAAAGTGAGAGAGAGGATCCCTTACAAAGAACGTATCATTAGATTGAGGATAAATCAATGACATAATTATGTGTGACAAACATAAAACCACACAATAAAAGTGAATATACATAATAAAGCAATCATAGTTTGTTCAAACATATTCTGGGAAAATACAAAACCAATGACATTGATGTTTAACTCAACGAATGGAAATTGAGTTAAGATATCCTTTACCTTATGCTTGAAGGTGTTCTTGATTGTTCTTAACAACCTGAATAATAAAATTTAACTTCATTAATTAATAATTCCATAACCTCATGAACATGTAATTTATATGTTATAACCTTATTAGGTTCATTAATGACCTTTTTTATGGGTTTAAGAGATTCAATTTTATTGTTTTGGTAGCATTTTCTTCTTTGGTTTTCATGATTAGTTTACTTGTGTTCATGAATGGATGTTTGTTTTAAATTTGGTTAAACATCCATAATTATTAATATACATTATTAGTTACATTAAAGAGATATAAGTGATCTTATAATGATTCTGGTTATATACAATAAGGATGAATCATTTGATGAGTTAATAAACGCTTGGATTTGGCTTGGCGGTTTTGTGCACAATAAACTTGTTTTGTATTATTATTAAATATTATGAGTGTGTAAGGATTATATAACATTAAAAAGATAAAATAAATATATTATGATATGGTTCAACCATTGAAAAGGTTTCATGACCAGTATTGAATATAGTAATGAAAATTGAAAACCCGTCTTCCTTGAGTATGATAAATTAACACATCTTAGACGATGTTTGCATTTGTTGTATAAAAGGAAGGGAAAAAAGAGATTATGATGAAATATTCCATTAGAATAATGAAAATATAGTACATGTAAGGTATTGGAATTATAATGGAATTTGGATGAGGTTAGGTGAGAAGAAAGAACAAAAGAATGGAACTTTGTAAAAGAAATTGAAAGAAAAGAGAAGAGAGGTTCACCTCTTGAGTACTCCTCCTTGAGAATATCCCTAAGGCTTTTTTTTTGGCTTTTTGGTGAGACCAGAAGGTCTTGGACGTGGGGATAGGGCTTGGGAAGAATATTTTTCAGAATTTATTCAATTATTTAAGCTTGAGTGGTGAGGGAGGAAGAGGGGGTGAGGGGTGGTTTATACAGTGGAGGGGAGAGGGGAATTTTCTATATTATATTCATTAATTTATTATTTTTCTACAGGAAAAGGAATAGTGAGTCTTCCATGACCAAGAATAGTAATTTTATCAGGTTAATTCGAATCAATTGGGCTTACATCATCATAACATCATACATGACTCTATAATTAGTGTATTTAGCTTATTTTGTAAATTATGATATTTCACTATTCATAAAAAATTAAAGTATTTCAGAAAAATACCAAAAATTTACCCTAACCATTTTTGATGTGTAAAATCCAAAAATGAAGTCCATTTTTCAAAAATAATTTTCTAAATATAATTAATCAAATATTTAATTAAAATCATTATTTAATCAAAAAATATAAACACTAAAAAATATTCATCTTTATTTTAAAGGTGCCTAAATTTATTTATACATTCATGGGTATGAATACCATTCATAAGAGTCATGTTACTATTCATGGGTAAGTTACTATTCATAAGGGTAGGTTACTATTCATAAGGGTAGGTTTCTATTCACTGAAAATTAAGTTAATTCTACCAGACTCTAAATATCATCCTGAACACAACTGTGTACGTCAGATTTTCAAAATTCAAAATACACAAGTGGAAAATTTAAGTTCAATGGCTAGGCTATGACTATCTCCTAAATAATCGAGTATTGTTTCAAAGAAAATCAATGATTTATGAAATATAGGCTATGAATCGAATGTATTTAAGAAAAACATACCATAAAATGTTTGGGGTGCTACAGATATGCTTTTGCTTTGCAGGTCTGGTTCGATTTTGCTAAGTCTTATTATTTCTATTGTATGCTATATCTTATTACTCATGCTATTATTATATTTTACATTGAGGGTATAATCTCTCCAATATTGTCATTTACACCTTCTATGTTAGTCGGTAGCCTTTGGCATATGGTGATGCGCGCCTAAGACCAGTAGCACCTGGTCCGATAACACTTTTTGGGTGGCTAATCAGGCTGGGGATGCTACACGTGGTATCAGAGGTGGTTCTTTTACCTCTTTTCTTGGTATTACTATTTGTATTATGGTAGACTTGAGATTCGGTTATGGTTGGAACTGGATTTCGAACTCATGCTTGGGTTTGTAGCCCCATGCATGAGGGATAGATTGAGTTTCCTTGGATGGAAATTATTGTTTTGTTTTTGTGTAGATTATAACTTATATGATTCCCACCTCAGTGGCTCACTTGGAATGTGATGTTATTGGTTGTGATATGTGTCCCTTGACCCAATGAGGTAAGGGATGAGAATATAGAACCTTGGCTCAGTATGGAAAGGGGGTTGTGACGCTTGTGTTTTCTTGGCTTTTGATAGGAAAATTTTAGGGTATTTCAATTTTTATAATTCCATGTATGCTTTGTAAAGTGATCATACCATGTGATAAATATCAAATGCCACGTGAAAATGTAAAATTCCATGATTTAAATGCTTTTGAAATGTGAAATGTGATATGTAATTTATATTCCATGATTTATATATATCTGTGGAATTTCATGTGGCATGAGAAATGGGCCTGTCTATTATAGGAGCAGTCAGGTGCAATGGTTGAGGTGATTTTGATCACTAGGATTGGGAGACTCGGTCATCGGTTTGAGGCAATGTTGGTTGTTAGGACGGACATGACCCAGGGATATTGTGATACTTGGCTCTGCTGAGGGCGGGTAAGGAGTCTATGAGGCCGGGATGCCATGGGGTATGGTTGCAACGGGGTAGAGTAAGGGTAGTGAGGATACACTGCCTTTCTATTACTTTCTATTTCTACATTATATATATATATTGTTATATATATGGGTTGTCTGACCATTTATGATATTCAGTGGGTTCCTCCTGGATGGATCAAATGGAGCATCAGGTGGGTGATGATACAGTACCGTAGGAGTGCGAACAGGTTTAGAACCCTAAGGGTCAGGCATAACATGAGCCATAGGTACAAGATCAGGTTTAGAATCTAGTGCATGCAGGGTAGCTGCTGGACTTGACTGCATTTGGGCTGTGGATTCATGAGAAGCTCTGATTGAGCCTGGTATGTGTCTTGTAGGGGATCAATTGAGGTGCTCAGGGAGAAGATCCATCTATGGATTACCTTATGTGGGAGTTTTAGTCGCAACACCCACCGCTTTTTTAGGGTGAGAGTGGTTCACAGGCAGTTGAGAACTAGATAGAGAGCATGCTGATGATTTTTAAGAAGTTCAAGATGCCTCCAGGATGGATGGTCAAGCTAGCGACGTACATGCTTAGAGGACTAGCAAATCACTAATGGGATGTACAGGTTCAGGCTGGCAGACATGAGAGACTAGCCTGAAAGCATTTTGAGGCTAAGTTCTTCGATCACTTTTTCCCAGAGACGCTGAGGGTGGGGATAGCTCATAAGTTCTTGAACCTTCATCAGGGTGACATGTCCATCATGGAATATGTATCTACCTTCACTGAATTGTCTTTATTCACACATGATATGGTAATCAATGACACCTCAAGGGTGAGGTGCTTTGAAGATGGTTTATGGCACACCATTCAGGTGCAGGTAAACATATTTAGGCTGGCCTCATTCTCAGTGGTGGTGAACCAGGTGCTCATAGCTGAGGGAAACATGATAGAAAGGTCCCACTTGAGCTGGGAAGCGGATTCAAGTGATGGTTCAGATGGAAGGAAACAATACTGGGATGAATTCCAATAGGGAAGTCAGGCCAAGAACTCGAGTGAACCACGCCAGAGTGGCTCTTCGACAGTTTTCTTCCTGTGTGGATAGTCAAGTCATGTCTAGATTCAGTGTGATCTGACTCCAAAGGAGTTATAGGCATGTGGGGATAGGTCTGTCATCTTGAGTGGTCCTGTAAGTAGCCTTCTCAAACAGTCGACATATAGGTACTGAGGTAGACACAATCTTTAGAGACCATTTCAGGATTAGTTCTAAGTGATTGTAGCTGAGGATCAGCTGCATGTGGAGGATGTGGCAGAGATAGCGGGACTCGGCCATGGGGTTAGTGTAAAATGCAGTACCATAGGGAGATCAGGATTCAGGTAGTTGTGTGTTATACCAGGTGCATACTTTGGAGCTACTAGGGGCTAATCGGGTTAGTGATCCAATGATGGTCAGAGGTAATCTGCGGGCATGGCTGTGAGTTGTTTTTGTTTTCTTTTGGCATGGCCTGATGGGTCATGTCTGTTTTAAGTGCACGAGGTGCACAAGCTATATGTGGACTGGCCGAACGCTGATCAGTAGGTTGGAACTAGATTGGGTGTGTGATTATACATACACACACACACACACACACACACACACACACACACACACACACACACACACACACACACACACACACACACATATATATATGAGGTTCTTGGCATCAGGAGCATAATTGGATGTGAGTTTTGAGTTGCTTAGGCATCTGGGCATTCGAGGGATTCGGGTTACTTGGGGTGCCTTGGGTATCAGGGAATTGAGGATGTAGTGTTTGGTTGAGGTGTGAGGCACCAGTTTTGTTTTGAGTTTCCATTATATGCAAGACCTCATTTGTGCCATGGGTGCCATGGGCTCAAGGTGGGCACTGATGTGGTGTGGGATTTGAATGGGTTCTTGGAATAGAACGGGAGCACCTGGAGAGGTGCGGGAGTGACGATGCATCACGAGAGGACCTTCGGTCTAGGAACTGGTCAATGGACCTTTGATTGATTTGATTTTTGGATTGGAATATACTGGGTTATGAAATTCCTAAGGTGGGGAGCCCCCTTGAGGAATTTGGCCTGAACCCTTAAGACTGGGGTAGTCTAGATTCTTTTTACCGGGATGGGTATGTTTGGTACCATCTACGGGTTTCGTTTGATAGATCGGGGATGAGATATGTTAATTCAAGGAGATTTTAACATCTCGAGTTTTTAGAACAGGTCAAAATTCACTCATGTTTTGAACTTTTGAATTAGTGGCTATGCTACCTTTTGTTTCATTAATCAGAACTCAATCCTGAGAGTTATATTGGCTTTATATGATGGTTTTGGGTTATTCTAGGGGCTCAGAGAGTGCCTCAGTGTTTTGGTTTGGTTTTGGGAGCATCGAAGCCCAAATGTACTATTTTGAAATTGCAGGTCAAGGTGCACAGTTTAGGGTAAATCGTGCGGCCCCTTGCAGGAAATCGTGCGACTCAGTTTTATACTGCCGCACAGTTTGTATAAACCGTGCAAGTGGGGTGTATGTCCATGAGAGATCCTCTACAAAATTTTCATAGAGTTACCACATGATTTGAATACAGTTAGTGAAAATCGTGTGGTAGACCGCCCGAGTACTGCCACTTGGAAAGTACCTCGACACTGTAGCATGCACGGTTACCGCACAGTTTGGTAAACTGTGCGGGTAAACCATGTATCCTGTACAATTTTTTTTATTTTTTTTCCTTTTATTTTTCCTTCTTTTCAACCCCTCCTTATTCCTTGTCGTGCATAGGAAAGGGTTTCACCCTCCATTGCTCCTCTGATGGATTTTGGTGACACAATTTTTTCAGCAATGTTGGCAATCCTATTTGAAATAATTTTCCCAATAATTGTGTAAATAGTGTTGAACAAGGCCACTGGTCTGAAAATATGGATCTCATTTTCATTCTCTATCTTAGGAATAAGAGAAAAAAATTGAGCATTTATACCTCGTGTAATCTTAACACCTTTGAAGAAGTGTTTAACAAGTCTGCATATATCCCAGTGAATAATATCTCAGTAAGCCTAGAAGAAAGAGTTTTTAAAGCCATCCGAACTAGGGGAACTCCCATTATTTAAACCAAAAACTACATCTTTGATCTCAAAATCCAGAGGAACAATAGAGAGATTTGAGTTGTCCTCATGAATGACAAGCATGAGAATTATGTCTTCCATTTCCTTAGTGCAAGGACTTGAATAATTAAATAGATTCATGTAATAAGATACAACATGGGCATCCAAATCCTATTTCTCATAAAAAAATCCTATTATCACTGAGAATAACAAGGGGATTATTTATTTTCCTGACTCTTTGAAGGGAATTGAAAAAAATAGTGTTCCTATAACCTTGTTTAATCCATTTCAAATTATAAAGTTCCCTTTGCATGCTTTCTTCGATTTTAAGAATAAAAATTCAGATCATGTGTAATCTTACTTTCCTACTAAAGACCACTTTCAAAGTCACAACTAGAATCCTTTTCCTGGATAGACTGAAGAAGAGATTCAAGTTTGGAAATGTTTTCATCAGGTTGTATAAAGGATTCACCACTCCAAGCCTTCAATTTTTTCTTTATAAATTTGAGATTTGAAACACAATCCACAACATCATCTTTAATGTTGATTGAGTTACAAGTTTCTTGAATCAATTTTCTATAATATGGATGTAGATTCGAAGCATTTTTGAATCTAAAGGGGTGAACGATCTTTTATCCTTTGGATATAAGATTGAACATGTTAGGGTGATGATTAGAGTTCACTCTTTTAAGAGTATAACAAGATATAGATTCCCAAGCATCAAGGGTCACTACAATAACAAAGGATTTATCTAATTTACTTGCCACCGTCTTAGTTAAATTATTTCTATACCAGTTGTATTTGGCACCAACCAGATTAACCTCATAAGGATTGATGTTTTCAATTCAATCCTTTAACCCCTTGATAAAATTGGAGAAAATAAACATTCCTAACCTTTCATATGGATTTATAATTGCATTAAAGTCTCCAATGGAAATACAAGGACAAGTAATATAGTTTCTCAAGTCCTTAATATTCTTCCAAAATTAATTCTTTCTTGATATCCATTGAAGGCATATATGAAAGAGCATCAATGTTGAGTACCTAGATGAAAATAATTAAAATTGACCATATGAATGGTAGAAATAACAGTAGAAATTATACCCATCCTTAAATGAGAAGAAACCCAAAGCATTTTTATATCATTAGTGGAACGATTTTGTTCTGATAAGATGATAATCCAAGTGATTAAGAGAGGAAAAACTTTCAGAAAAAATCCTTTCTGGCTTAGAGATACCTAGAATATCAGGATTATTCTTATTAATAAGAAGCTTAAGAGATCTAACTGCTTCAGGGTTAACAATCCCTTTATAGTTCTAGAAGAGGTTCTTGAGTAATTCACATCAACACCCTGCTCTTTTATACTGTTATCCACAGTACATTGATCAATTGGGGTATTAACATCACTGTCTTTAGAGACTTAGAAAACTTGATCACCAGAAGGCTCACTTTGGTTGAGCAGTGTGTTGTCAACATCACTTCTGTTGAGTATATTCATCTAGTTTGGACAGTCTGTGTCAATATTACATAAAGCCTCCCTTTTCTCAGCACCATCCTTAAAGATCATATAATTCTGAACATTTAGAATCAATTGTAGATCAATCTGATTAACCATTTAATTTTGTTCAGATTTTTTGCTAACATAGATAGAATCTGCCTGCACAGATGAATGAGTCTCATCCATAACCGGGGTTTCATCATTTAAATGATCCACCATATGTTGATAGTTTCCGAACAGATCAGGTGATATGGATTTTAAATCTCCCATATCAGAAAAATCACCAACTTTAATAGAATGGATATTAGATCCCTCAGTAGTATCCTTAACAGTGATATGAGCAGGTGCTGTTACACTGTCCTTATGTTGAGGGGAAACAAATACCCCTTGTTGTTCATAGGATCCAACTTTGTGTTTGTCATGCATAGAGACAACAATTTATACAATTTCAAGTGAAAAATCAAGAGAGAGAGAACCATAATCATCAATTGAAATTCTATTTTGGGTTGTAAGTTCATCATAAGGTTCAGTAGGATTTGAAATATTGGATGGAACCATAGATTCAAACTCCTTATCCTCTTGATCAATTAGAGAAGCCCAAGATTTTCCATTGATATTTCTTATATCATAGGTGCTAGATTTCTTTTTCACCCATTTACTGGGATCATCCTTCTTCGCTAAATCATTTCTTTCCAAGGAAATTGTCTTGCCTTTATTAATCCAATTAACATCCTTCCAACCACTGGGGTCAAAATGAGGCTTTACTTTCTTTTTAATATTTCTATAATTGGAAATATTATGCCAATTTTTTTTTGCATAATTCAAAAAATGGAGAGACAAATTCATATTCCACCTTAACCTCAATATTTTGGTAATTTGCAAAGAAATTGATAACCTTCAAAAGATTTGTATCAAAGTCAACATCAACTAAAATCCTTGCATATAATCCTATTTCTCCATTGATGGTACGATGATCAATCTTCAAAGTAATTCCAATGCAAGTAGCAATATCATTCAAAATTTTAGAATGCCAAAGCACCTAGATCAAGCCATGTAGTCTTACCCAGATCTGAGCAGTTGAGTTCCTTTGGTTATGTGGATCGAATTTGATATTCCAATCAGAGATTCTCAATATTCCAGGTTTTAAATGAAGATTACCTATTCTGTGAACAACATCAAGATCATCTTTGCAACACATACGGATGTGAAAAAATCCCCTCTCGATAGGTATCATCTTCCAATCTGAACCTTCCAAGCAATGTGATATTCTAGATTTAAGATCATCATTAGACCATGGATTATCTACCTTGGAATACAAAAGACATCCAAGAATGGATAATTTTCATAGGTCAAGCCTTTGCTGAAGAGAAACCGGATCAACAATTACCGAGAATCCATCATCCTCCAATTTTTTGAAGCAAGGAGGCCTTGAAAGATCCTATTTATTGATATCCACGTCCCAAAGCACATCCATGAAAAAAATTCCATTTCCTTTAAAAGGGAATGAAAATCCTAAAAAATCTAGGTTTTTCACCAAGATCTTTTCATTTTTAGGGATTTCACGTATCGTAGTCTCAATGGATCATTCACATTCTGGACGAAACGAGTCCATGATCTGAGGAAGAAATCAACGCAATTAGGTATCATTATAATAGATCACTAAGAGTAGATTATGCAAGAGAGGGTTCTTCTTTCCAAGATTCACATTCCCCTCGAGATCCATCTTCCAACATCTAATTTTATTCTTTAAAAATACGTTTTCTTGAAAAATGAAACAAAATGAATAGATTTTTATGTATATAATATATATTATATTTAAATTAATGTAAATTTAAATTATAATATTCCATACACATTGGTAAATAAAGTGAATATAGCTAAATACTTTATAAAAATTATATTATGAAAAAAACACTAATTATATTAAGTATTATATTTAAATTTATTTAAATATATGTATATTTTTTGTTAATGATATAAATAAATTTTACTATAAATAATAATTTTAAGCTATATTAAGTATAAATAATTATTATTCCAAGTAATAATGTATATAATACAATTACTTAAATTTTGGAAAGTAGAAATACTATAATTTTTTTATATACATATGTAATTTTATAAAATTGAAAAGAACATAACTTTATATTATTTTAATGGTTATTATGTAAGTGTAAATTATACTACTTTTATTAATTAAATTTAATAAAATTTATTATTAATAATATTTTCAGTATTTATTTATAAATAAATAATAGTTATATTTAGAAAACTATAATTGTTTATAAAAGCACACGAAATTATATTTTAAAATATTAATAAATAAAGTTGAATATATTTAAATTTTTATATATTTATATTATATTATTTAAATATATTTATATGTATATATTATTGTATATTATATCTAAATTAAAATAAAATAAAATTACAATATTGGACACACATAGGTAAATAAAGTGAATCTACTTAAACACACACACACACACTGAAAAGTTTAAATTTTGGAAAGAAGGTAATATAAATATATAGATACATATGTAGATATTTATTATATATTAGATACAGTTATAGATAAATTAAAAATATGAAGAACATAATAAGTATCCCAAAAAACATGTTAAGAGTATTTTGTGATGACTGATCTTGAGATAACCGACCCATGCATAATTGAAATTAAATGACTTTTCTGTGTATTTGGTTATATAATTTGTAATAATTTAATTTTATTTTCCTCATTGATGACCCGCGAGTCATCCCCTCTCTAAGTATGTAAGGAAATACGTGTCTGCATAAAAAATGTTATGTATCTCAAACCTCTAAACCCCCTCACTTGCATGTGAGTAACATTGTAATAAAAATATATTCGACAAGAGGCATTGTTGTTTAAAAGGAGACTGATGGTTGTTGAAATATATGATAATAGAAGCTCTAGGAGTTCACCCCTAGGTTTTATTTGGTTTATCAAATACTAATAAACTAATCCATAAAAAGAGTCTCAAGATCAAGTCATAATTATTTATTCATAAGTAATTAAAATATGTCAAACATTTGATAATGTAGTATAAATATATCTAACATTTTATTAAATTTTCTCTAGTAATTATATCACTGTCAAAATACTTCAACAACGAGGTTATTTATATTGATCAAGGTTTTAGTTATATTTTTCCACCTACAAGAGTGAAAAATCTTCCTGAAAGTTTGAATATAAATAGATGTTTATATATATATATATATATTATTTGTTAAATATAGTGATAAATCACATTACAAGATGCATAACATAATAAATATTTCAAATAAACATGTTAGAAATCTTATATGATGACTGTTTAATGTATGATTGAAATTTCATGTTGTATTTTTTTGTATATGATTATTTAGTTTATAATAATTGAATGATATTGAGATGACCAACCAATGTATGATTGAAATTTAATGTTTTGTTTTTTTGGTTATATAATTTTTAATAATTCCATTTTCTTTTCCTCATTGATGACTTGTGTGTCATCCCTCTCTATAAGTATGTAAGGACCCGCATGTCTGTATAAAATTTTTTATGCATCTCAAACCCCTAGAACCCTCACCTGCACGTGAGTAACATGTAATGAAAGGGAGTTCGAAAAGAAGTGTTGCTGTTTGAAGCAATATTTTTACACAATGTATGATTGTTGCTAAAATTTGAGATAATAGAGGCACTAGGAGTCCCCCTAGGTTTAGGTTGGTTTATCAAATAATGATAAACCAATCCATAGAAAAAGTCTTATGATCAATTCATAATTATTTAATCATAACCAATTCAAACATTTTAAACATTTCATGATGTATTATATAACATTTTATTAATTATTTTTTTCCAGGAAATCATGTCAGCACAGATATATTGCAATAGTGAGGTAATTTATACTGAGTAGGGTTTTAGCTATAGTTTTCCACCTGTAAGAGTGAAAAATCTTTGTGAATGTGTGGCATTGGATGAAGTTCTTAGGAAAATTCATAATTGGTTAAAGCTAAGGGATGATAAATCAATTAATTTAATTACATATCGACATATTCAATATCCTAAACATCTATGACACATTGAGTATCCTCTAGTCAATGATGAGGATTAGATGGATGAATCATTATTATTCATAAAACAGTGTAGTAATGGTCTAATGGAATTATATGTGGTGAAATCTAATATTGATGAGGTGGAACCTAATACTACAGAACCATGTTATCTGAGCTCTATAGATGTTGACCCTTTACAACACTCTCATTCATTTCCTTCTCATATGACTATGGTAATAGAAAAAATTTATGAAGAAGATGATCATGATTTGGAAGGAATATTTGGGGACATCCCTGTGTGTACTCCTGATTTACTATATAACACTTTATATGATAAGGAAGTATCTAGTGACGTATAAGGAGATGATGTGGATGAGGTTGATTTGAGGAATGAACCTTTTGATTTTCCTTTGATAGACAAGAATCCACCATTTAGTGGAAATCATCCAACATTATTAACTTACTTAGTTAAAGGAGTGTCACATGCACAACATTTTGATTGGGATATCATTACACTGACTACTAAATTCCCTAGAATTATAGGGAATAAATATACACTGACTGATAACACCATCTACACTGGGCAGGAGTTTGAAAGTAAAATTTCCTTTAAAAAATGTGATAAAACAATACCACATAGAGAAACATTTTTCATTTGTGGTTGATGAGTTGAAGAAGGTAAAGTATCTAATTCAATGTGAAAAATATGAGCTTGAATGTAAATTCATAATGAGGGAAATATATGATATTTTTTTCATGTTGGAATATAACCAAATTAGTAGGCCCGCACACCTGTATACATCCAAGATTTTCACAGGATCACTCTTCACTTGATGAAAAGTTTATATCAAATTTTACTGTAGAGATGATACAAATATGTCATGAAATTATTGTGTCCCTTTTTCAGGAATGAATACAGTAGTTGTTTAAATATAAGACATCCTACAACAAATCTTAGAATGAAAAAAGGAAATTGTGAAAGTTTATGGTGATTAGGACGAAGAATATGCAATATTGCCACATATTATGGGATTTTTGTCTCTAAAAAATCAGGTTATTTATCATTTAGACACTATTGAATATGTCTCCCAAGATCACTGAGCTGATCAAACAAAGGTGAATCACCATAGCCTATTTTAGGCATTCAGGCCATGTATCACTACTTTCCCATATTGTAAACAATTCATTCAAGTCGATATAACTTTTCTTTATGGAAAATATACAGGTGTTCTACTTATTTCTGCCACATAATATAGTAATCGTTCTCCTCTACCACTTTCATTTATTATTATTGAAAAAAATAATTTTAAATCATGGAGTTAGTTTTTGGCATGTATACACTTTCATGTAACACAAAGTCAATGAGTGTGTCTTATATATGATCTCCATCAAGTTATTATAGAGCTCGTTAATAGTTATTAATTTTTGTGGAGAGAACCCAATAATTATCATTGATATTTTATTAGACACATGGTGAGTAATGTGCATAATCATTTCAGATATGAGCTAATAAAGAAGGCGATCATCAAGTTGGGTATGTTTTTTTAAACTTATTTTTTTTGGAAAAAAGTAAATATCCTTTTAAATATATTATCATATCATAGTTTTGGAATATGAACCCCAACAAGAAAAGTTTTATCAATGTCTTGAAGAAATTCACATGGCTAATCAAGATGTGTATGATTATATGATTCAAATTTCAAAGGAAAAATGGTCATTAGCATATGATGGTGGAAAAAGATATGGTCATACGACCACTAATATAATGGAGTGGATAAATGGGTTCTTCAAGGGTGTGTGAAAACTACCAATCATAGGGTTAGTACATGATACATTTTATAGATGTGTGTAGTACTTTATTGTACAATCCCAACAAGACTACCAGAGGATGCAAAATGGAGCATGTTTTGGTTAGTATTTCCAAAGTTCCATTGATTAGATACTACATGACACATCATCATTGCATGTTCGAACCCTTGACCGGGTATAAAGACACTTTAGGTAGGAGAGTTCCACGACCCACTCACAGGCACCCATGGTCAAGTGCTGGTGGTCATATTGGAAAACAAGTGTTGTAATTGTAGTAACTTCTAGGCATTGAGATACCCCTGTGCACACGCTGTTGCAGATTATGCATCAGTGAACATATAATAGGAGCCCTATGTTGAATCGATGTATCACATGAGTACTCTGGTTAACTATTATAGTGTACCTTGGATTCTTATTAGTGAATTTCATTCTATTACCTTATTTTTTGATCAACCAACTGTCATCCATGATATTTCCAAGTTTCATAGATATTTCATTTATGAATTTTCATTTTTGGTTTTTTTTTCATTAATGGCTTGTTACATTTCTAGTTTGAATTATATTTTTTGTGATATTTTATACTTCTACCTTTACCACTCATCAGTCAACTGTGGTTACTGATATTATCGGGTTGCGCCCTTAGGGATGGCCAAAGTCTACTCGTATCGTAAATGATATGGACTAACCTTGGCAATAGAGAGGGTAACTATGATGCAGCATTTGTTATTCAGAAGGTCATAAAGATAATATATGTTCCCAAGTGGCATGACAGAGCTCCACTTCCCATCACCCATGATCGAGTCTATGTGCATTTTTTTTCGTATGTATAGTTTTCATTAATGGATCATTTTTTTCCAAATTGATTAATTTTTAGATCGTTTCATCTTTGGTTTGTTTCATTTATTGATTCAATCAGAAAGAATTTAGTGATACTTCAACTATTAAAAAAATAAACACACAATAGAAATAAATAAAAAGAGTTTCAACATCTAAATGAATTTTCTTCAAATATGTCCTTCAAATCACATGGTCGATTGAATATATCATACAACCACACATTCTATATGGGATTTTCATCCTGGATGATATAAATTGAAATATTTAGAAATAAATTAAACATGATTAGATATCATTAAAATAATAAATTGATAGACTAATCCAACAACATCATTCACATCTATTTTTTCACCTCATTTTTCATCATAATTCTTAATTATGAATGATAATTGTCTACCTCATTTTACTTCTTATATTCTTTTAGAAAATAGTTTAGAAATTTTATTGAATTGACTATAAAAAAGTAATGATAATATAAAATGTAGATATGGAGGGTCCTCCATTGCTCATATTCTAGGATGGGCATGTTTCATAGATGGTTATAGAGGGACGTCCAGTTCCTTCTTTGAGTGTACATAAATCTCAAAATTTACATCATGTTGCACCACCTCCTTCCATCATACCTTATCTTTATCGTGTTGGGTTCTATGATGTAGTGATGTGTGACTTCACATTTTTTGATCATTATCTCATTACTGTGCTTATAGAGAGATAGAGTCAAAAGACACACACATTCCATTTTTTAGAGGGATATATGACTATTACACTTGAGGATGTGTCCATTATGTTGGGCCTCCCCATCGATAGTGTGACTGTGATGAGCTAAGTGGGTGAATATTGGTTTGATATAGTTCAAATATTACTAGGCATTGAGGTCCACGACGATGGAAGGTTTGTATTCGATAGTAGATTACACATGCCATGGATAAATGAGCACTTCACTAATCTAGTTGATGGTGTTTATGAGACCATCATGCTACGATTTTCATGTGCATATATTTTGAGGCTTATCAGTGGTATGATCTATGTTGAACATTTGACTATATTTTTACATTTGATGTATTTACCATTATTTGAGGACTTGGACCAGACAAAGCGGTATAGATAGGGGTTTTAATGTCTTGCATATACATACAGGGTGCTATATAGTGCATGTCGTATCGATAAGATGCATATCATAGGATGTGCTATTCTGATACAGATGTGGATATGAGAGTGCATCCCTCACTTAGCTCCACATGAATACATGCTATTTATTGTTGATATGTTAGTAGAGTCTTCGTATGGATGATGGTATGTTTTTTCTTTCTTCTAATGTAAAAATAAAATGTATAAATTTCTATTATGAAATATAAGTATAAAAATGTTATTTATAGGTGGAGTCGGGCACATCGATATTCAAACATAGCCAAACACGATGTCCACACTTACAAAATTATTCCGAATAGTCTTTGACCAGATGATGTACATGGTTATTAATTATATAGTGAAATTATTATAGTGTATAATACATGTCTTAATTTATTAATTGATTATTCATTTTTTTTTGATTTTTCAGATTTCATGGATGCCACATAGTGAGGCTCTCATCCAGAGTCTCCCACCTTACTTTACAACGATGCTTGCTATTAGCTCATGCATCATTATATGATTCATTTTCATATTGTTAAGTGGCATCATACTGATAAAATTATGAGGTATTTTGGATTCTATTAGCCTATTACCACACTTCTCAGTTAGTTAGCTTTAATTAATTCTATAAAGATTTTAGGGAAGAGAGACTTTGACTTGAGGAGATATCATGCACCATATATTGATATGTGGGATATATGGCATCCTGCCTTTTTATTACATAACTTTTCATTACATTGTACATAAGATCTTTTAAAGTTTAGTTTCTTGGAAATAAGGTATATAATACATGAAAATATAAAACATTATTCTAATATACTTGAAAGGATTCATCATTGGTTTATCTTAAGTACATTTACTGCATCTCATAACTTGAGAACATACATCAAAGGAAAGGGTGAGCATAAGGCCCAGTAAGGAAAAATAAGAGAAACAATTTAAATGTGATCTTGAAGAATATCAATAAGAACTTGAGGAATATCATAAAGGCATGAGAAAGATGCATATCATAATAATAATAAAATGAATAATAACTTGAAATGTGGCTACAACATTTAATTTTGACATTCATAAGCATATAACCAAGGTTTATCACCGAGGTTTCATAAAAATTACCAAGGTTATTCACCAAGGTATTGTAAAACATGTTTTCTCTAGAGATTAAATTCTTTACCCAATGCATTAGATAATTATCAAGGTGCACTCTCCATATGTATTAATTAATGTGATCCACATATATAATAATAAAATATTTCACAAATAACTCATGGAGAATAAAAGAAATGGGTTTCATATCAAAATCGTGACATTTTTAAGAAGTTATTAAAGACAAGTTCATTATGTATTTTTAAACCCATGAAAATGAAAAGCGGGTCTCATGTATGTTAATACCTAAATAAAATAGATAATTTTGATATATAGGTGAACAAACCTAGAAAATAAAGAGGTTTTGGTATTCAAAAAATAAAATAAGATAATTTCTTGATAAAAAAAGAGAAATTTTGAGAAGAAAATTCAGCAGCATAACGAGTAAGAAACATGGTTTTAGAAAACATTAAAAAGAGAGAGGAAAAGGGTATCCCAATCATAAAAGAATATAAATACAGAAATTTTATAGAATAAAATGGAAAAAATAACATATCTTGGAAATTTAAAATACATACCACATAAAAAGGGAACTTTAAAGGAAAAAAGAAATTGAGATTTACTTTACCTTAAAGAGTAACTCCTAAAACTAAAATATTGGGACCTTGGGGGATTGAGGAGACCTTGGGAGGACTTATTGGGAGGTAAAAATATCATATATGCAATTATTATGAATTTTATGTGAAAGTAAATGGAGAAATGGGTAGATATTTATAGAAAAAGAAGAGGATTTCTTTATTAATTTCCTTAGACACCTAGGTAGTGGTAAATTCAAAACCATGGGCTTGCCTATGGTATTTTCACATGGTATTGTCCACTTGGGAAACCTATTATTTTATTTTAATCCAAAAGAGTCAATAAAAATTTTATATTACATATTACATCATTATTATGTCATTAAACATACCAAAAAACTAAAACTGTATTTTTACTATTCATGAAAAACTAAAGTATTTTAGAAAATTCTCATAAATTCACCCTAACCTAATTTAGATGCACTAATTTAAAAAATAATATTTATTTTATCATAATAATTATATAAATATGATAATGTTAACTTTTAAATATAAAAATCCTTAGTTATTAAAAATAATATCGGATAGAAAATGCATACTGAAATTGTATAGAAAAATTTCTGATACATGAAAAAATAAAATTATTTTATAATTTATATTTAAATAGGAGTGTTTTAATCATACTATTTCATTAAAATAAACATTATTCATAATAAATTAGTTTATTATAATAATTATATCTTTTTTAAAGTATAATTTATTCTTGAAAAATCAATTTATCAAATTCCAACTCAATTTTATTTAGAAAAACTATTCTTAAAATGGAATTGATGGAACAAAAATTTTATTTATAAAATATCATTACACTTTAAGTAACTAGGTAATTGAAACATAACCTCTTATAACACCCGCATACAACCTAAGGGTAAGGTGTGCAATGGTGATAGATTCTTGGGGTGGCTCGGACAACATCACCCAAGTGGAAATTTCCACTAACTTGAACTTCTCCTGTAAGAAATTTCATTTAAGCCTCACTTGTTGAAGCTCGACTTGGGCTTGGTCAAGAGAAAATTACAAAGATTCCACCTCCTCCCAAGTTCTGAAAAATGGGATTTGTACGACATAACTCTACTGGATGAAGCCATATATTCTTCTTTCTGTATTAATTTTACTTCATCATTTCTACTTATAAACAATAATTATAACATCAAAAGTATTATTAAGAGTATAGTTTCCAATGGTCATATTGACTAATGTCCATAATTGACCAACAGTCATATAACAGTCAAAACCCAAAGGTCACATTTCAAAATATACTCAATTCATTATTAGAGAGATATATTTTTTTATGTATAATATAATATAACACATATTTTCAGGAAATAATTATCATTAAAAAAGTCTGGGTCATTATAGGATAGATGACATGAGTCCTAATTATGAGGGGCTGACAAAGTACATATTCATTTATCATATTAGCTAGATTATGATCCCTAATACCACATTTCCCTTGTGAGATATTTTATGCAACACAGATGGGGCTATCATGACTTGGTAATAATTCTTTCTTCCACTGTTGAACATTTTTTTATTAAAATTAGTTAACTGTATAATTTGTTTTTGTAGGATGCTTGAATCACCTATCGCCTTTATATATCTTATCTCATAGAGGGAGGCACCATTGACATGACTTATTTTCATAGAGTAGTGATAAAGCTACTTCCTCCTATGGATGAGATTTATCATGGGATTTTCATTGGTGTGTCATACGATGTTGAGGGTGAAGAGCCTGATATCAATGTGCCAGGGGGTGACGACCCTGTTGTGGATGTATGTGTCGTAAAATAGGAGGGTTTTCATCATGATCAGCCAAATGCTCCTCTAGTTCCCATGGCATATGATCTACAACCGCAACCATAGGCACATACACATACATGGTCTGCCAGCATGTCAGATTTTGTTGTCGAGATAAACATTGAATGTCCTGTGTTGCATTATTTATTATCCTCTAATTCATAGATAACCATTTCACAACAACCATATTCTTTACAAGTTGGAGAGAGTTCAAGCCATCAGCCACTATCCTTGGAGGTAAGACATGGTATAGGTGGGAAGACTGTAGATCCACCACCTGTCACACAGGATGATGTGGAGGTAGGTTCCAGGGATGATACATAGAAGGTGCGCATGAAAGAGCATATAAATAAACATATATGACGTGGATGCATTATATATATACTAGTCTGTGGCATGAAAGAGTATCGAGGACACCAACGTAGATTAGATTGATACATGCTATATGTTTTTTAAATCATTACTTATACATTATTTAAAAACATACTAATATATTATATTTTGTTGCATAAATCAATAAATTGATATAATTGAAAATTTATACAAATATTTTTGAATGATTAAGAAACATTAATATTAATAACTACATTGGTAATGATAATAATAATTACTATTTATTATTTATATTAATACTTATTAGTATTATTATCCATATTATGTATAATAAATAATCATCTTAAATTTATTATTAAATATTAATAATACTATTATTTTTAATTCTATAACAATTATTAATATTAATAATAAATATTATCTTATTTATTATATAAGTAATTAATTAATAATACAACATAATATATTAATAATAATATAATTATTAACTAGTGAATATTTTTATAAATAAAAATTATTTTATTTATATTATTATACAATAAATATTAGCTACAATGTTGTTAATTATATCAATAACATAATAACTCCCCAGACCCATTTTTTAAAATATTGATAAAACCATCCTTTTTTAAAAAAAATTCTAAAACCTGTTAAAAAAATCCATGTTTGGGTTCTAGGTTGATATGAGGACCCTAATTGATCAAATATAAAAACAAATGTTTTAAAAGTTTTCATATAAAATTGTTTATTTAGTCATCATAAACCCTAGAGTCACTGTAAACGCATGATTTTTTTTAGGAAAGTCATGGTTTAAAATATATTTACCATATAAATACTTGAATATGATTGAATTATTGTTTTTTTATTATAAAATTGTTTTAAAGATCCATGAATGTTTTATTTTCATAGCATGAGTTTCATAAATGAATGCCATAAAAATTACAAACTATGAGCTCCATTATACAGGTCATCCAAGGAAAATCCAAAGAAACAGAATGGTTGACCACTTAAGGAGAAAATTTCATAAACATTTCATGATTGAAAACTCTTTATAACTCATGAATCTACATGTTGTGATCAATTATTTAATGTTTAAAAAATTATGTTGGATGTTCTAACTCTTTATATAATCATCATATTATAATTAAACCGATGTATGATAGTTTTAGTGGAAGATGAAGGTTGAACCATGCATTATCTTATAATACGTAAGTTTTCATACACTATAACAAGACATAATGACCCTCACTATATCATGGTTCACACCAGTATGACCCAGGATTGTAATACCCCATAATTTTACTTTGTATTTTCTTATAAATAAATACTATTTTGAATATCTTGTTTCACATGCAACATCAAACTAAAACAAACCACAATACATTTTATTGATAGAAAATATTACACTATGAGATAAAAATTAATACATTATGATAATACAATATGAAAAATCATCAAGATAATTATAAGAGGAATAAAACAACAAGTAAATAAAAATATCATGAACATGAAATATTCATCATCATGGTTTTCCATAAAGACCATAAACCCAATTATAACTATGGAAATAAGGAAAAGAATAATAAATACAATAGATATATTGAGAGAGATGTAAATGAATTATAAGATTGTATGTAAAAGTGCATATAGAAATTAAATATAACTTTTATATATATAGTCATTGGAAATATAGTCATTGGATAATGATCGTTTTTGTTAAAGTGGATGCCCTGGACCCAACTTGAAAAATAAATTTTGATTATCATATCATTTATAAAGTGAGTTATGCTTGATGTATCTTTACCATAATAATATTTATATTTTTTCACCTAATATTTACATGGTAATATACATAGAATATTTTTCATATGAATGAGTTATAATAGTTTCCGACTATAATTAAAAACCCGAGATACCATAACAATAATCTTGAACACATGTCCTATGGTCTAAATACATCATATTGATTAGATATAGATGATGTATGACTATCAGGTTTTTAGGTATCATAAGCATTGATACTTCTTCTCATGAAATTTACACTTGATGATCTATAGTAAATAAGATCTTGAGGACTAATCCACAAATATGAATATAATATGTTTCAAGTGTCATAGGTAGTTTCTATACGAAAACACATGTATTGGTATCCTAAATTGAGATTATTATCAGTGTGTACGATTTGATTTAATACTTTTATGAAAGAAAAAAATCATGAAATTTATATCTTGGTGAGGTAGCTTGCATTGAGATCGACATTGGTGGTATGACATTGATTGAATGATCAAGATAAAATTTTTCGCTTCTGAAAGGAAGTGATATCTTGGGTCCAGTTGACCAGGATGATAGTACATTTTATAAATCTAGGGTCATTATAGAAGAAGGTAAATCTATCCAAAAGGTCAATGAATAATAAATTAATAAAGGATGATGACACAAAGTGTGTGTCCAACTTAATGAGATATCTCAAGATAAGAAGATTGTATTACATAGTTTGTGTTCATAGGGAAGGTTTTCATTTTTATGACTATACCTTATCACTTTAGGGGTCTTGATGGGTTGTTATAATTCACTACTAGTTTGTGAGTAACATACACTATTACCAAGATAGGGGCTTATAGGGTCACACACCTAACATATGTCATATTCTTATGAATAAGAGTTTAGGACGTGGTGGTTCCTAACAAGGGGTTCAAGGTGTTTTATGAGTATAAACGATTTCCATAAAATAAATAAATTCATATTATTCAAGTTTAGAATAATTTTTATTGAATTTATTTATTAATAGTATTCATAAGTTATATAGTGAATATATGGAAATATATTTAACAAGTGAATATTATTTTAATATTCAAGGTTTGTTTAATATTTATGGGAATAATGAGTTGAGTAAATGACTCACTTTTTTCATGTAATATATTTATTATATTACTAGTAAGTTATAAGAATATAAATGATATTTATGACATAATTAATTGGTCATAAAATGTTGTTTATGGCTTATTTAGAAGGTAATTTATATTCAGGTGCTATAGAGCCATTTTCAGGTCTTTTAACTTTCATTATTTAAGCTATAGGAAGCTCTAATTCAAGGAACTATTCATCCAATCAAATTTAAGAGCTCCTCTCTCATCTCTCCCACATCTTAGAAAGAGAATAAACTTGTAACAAGAATCAATATAAGTTCATGTTTGTGAATTGAAGGAATGATATAATGGTGATTGTCGGGATGTAGAAGACACCATAAATTCTCTATGCTAGCACCCATATATCAATGATTAGAATACCCATAGACTTTTGAAGAATGTGTGGAAAATATAAAGGGATTTGATGATGGTTTATTTTATAAACAGTCTCTGGTGATGAGAAAAATTCAATAGTGTCTTCAAATCTAATGAGATATTTATTCAATTCAATTTTGTGATTAAATCCTTTCATGTGGGATCCTTAGATTTCTTACTGGGTAGCACATCATCAGAGATGACATTGTTACATATGTCCGATAATAGAAATTAAAAAACCCTAGTTCATTTGATTCTACCATGTGCCTGGTATCAAAAATTGATATTAGATAAAACATTTGATTATTTAAGTCATATTTAAATTAAATTTGCATAAAATTTATGTATAGGGTTTTTAATGGTCCCATTTCAACAAATCACGCTTTGATCTAGACATGGATGGTGAATTTATGGCCCTCTAAAGTTTTAAATTAGATTAAAGATGGGTTTTTTGGGTAAAAATTAAAGACCACACACACACACATAAAATATATGTGTGTGTTTTAATTTTTTTCGAGGCAATTGGAAGTGGAATTTTTGGTGATTCTAGTTCACCAACTAGTTTTGATAGTCAGAATCATTTTTTTAGTGGTAGGAACATTTCTAGGTGGGGAGGGGTATTCCACACAATTTTGGATTTTTTTAAAATAAAAAAGGCTAAAGAGTAGGATTTTTAAAGATTTAAATGAAGAATATATATATATATATATAATGGGTTGATAAGCCTACCCTTAAAAGGGGTGGTGCACTATTTTTTACCCACACCAACTGATGTAGGTAGTTTAAACTATCTTATTTTTTTTAAATCATGGGGCGGAAGTGCCACCCCTTCCCCCTCCACCGTCGATCCCCACATGAGATGTTTGAGGAACCACCTCCGACTGGGTTGGTTCGGGATTTTCTTGACCCACTCGGTCCTAGCAGGGTCCAAAAATGTCCCCGAACCCTTTTTAGGGGTTTTTAGGCCACCCAGGGACATGGAAAATTTAAGAAAAAAAATTCAAAAGTTAAGTTAATTTTTTTGGAATTCATTTAATTTTATTTTGGGTTCATGATACATATATTTTGTGAATTAAAATCTTATTAAATTATTTTAATTCATTATAACATCCCTTGAGTAAAATGTATTGTGAATTTAATTTTATTACGCATTTGAATTGCTTGTCGACTGATCTTGAGCATTGATCAACCAATGTATGTATGGAATTTAATTAATTTATTTGTTTTTCAATTATGTGTGATTATTTTAATAATTAATCAGTAAATGATGTTCTACGTATCATCCCTCTCCCATATTATAAATATAATCATATTCACATCTATGAGTATTATTCTTCATGTATTTTAATCGTCCTTGAGTGTTTATGTATAATGTTGAGGATGAAGTTAGACATGGACCACACTAAGATTTAGAAAAGTTACAGACAATATGTGGATACATTGGATAACAGTGTCACACAAATCAGGTATTATCCCCTAGTGTCATGATTGGTCCATTAATAATCAATGAATCAACCAATAATAAATTCTCAATATGTGACACATTATTTATTTATTTATTCATGGTTAATTATTATTTTTTGATTGTTCATTTTTACTTTATCACATAGAATAATAAATTACCATTCATAGATAAAATAAATTAATACACAATGAAATTTTTTCTATTTAATACATTATTAAGTTGTGAGTGTGATCACATAATATGAGCATATTAAATAGAAAATGATTTCATTCATAAAAAAATAATAAAATCCCTTTAGGTCATATTAAGTCTCAATGCCTTTTTTCACTTAAATTTGGATAAAATAGGGTGTACAAGGTTCTCATCTACCCTAGTTGAGGTTACCTCCTCCTAATAAGACCCGACCTTCCAGGTCAACCTGACCCACCAGTCTGACCTAGAGCAATGAGTCGACTTAGTAGAAGTTGGAAGCAAAGAAATAACTATTTCTAAATTTTATCTTCTTTATAGGGAAATTGTTGAGTAAATAAAGTTTTTGATTCCTAGAAGTTGGACTTCACTCAATATTTTAAAGAGATTATTATCAATATGGTTGGATAGTCAAAAGCCTACCTTGACACTCTCTGAGTAGTTTCATAGCCATGACTTGGACTATGAGAAGAGTTTTTAAGGATTTTTGCTACTGGAATACTCTATGTGACTGAGTATTCCAAATCTTGTAGTTGAGGGCAACTAGGGTTAGATAAAATAACAAGATACATTTAATATAATAAAATATATAATGTCTAGTAATTGTTAATCAAGATAAAATAACTAATTTTCTTAAGTTTTATTTTGTAAAATAATGGCTGGTAATACCACAATTTCACTGTGATCAATTCTAAACAAATAAAATCTCCAAACTGGCACCAATTTCCAAGTGTAGAACAAACTATTGGAAAAAACACTACGATGTGAAAGGAAATTCTATGTGCTGGAGTCCCCAACAACTTTGACCCACCTCGAGAAGTGAGGGTGAAGAGGATGCTTACATGAGACTCATGAATGACACATTTTTTTCTATATCATAATGCAATCATCAATGTCCAAATATTTGAAATTTCAACATGAGGAAATGGATGGTTATATCATATTGTCTCATCTCCAAGTATTATTTAAGGGGAAAGTGAAGTAAGATATGAATGGGATAATGATTACACTAAACATGTGTAAATTGAAAGATGCATCACGATCTTTAAATACATCCCTTTCTATTATCCTTATCACCGAATTAATCTAGTTTCATTTATAATTATAGTAAACAACTAATATGGTGAAAATTATTCATTACCTTTTGGGTAAGGTTTTAAAAGTAGATAATAACTTAAATAATGATTAATATTTGGTTTTTATGGTAAACAACTTGAAGGATAGGGTATAAAGTCCAATGGAAAGTTTTATTCTAAAGGCACCTTCACAGTGTCCTTCAATTAAAAGATGAAAACATTATATAAGAGGCTATTTTCTTTGAATGTCCTGAGATAAGTCTATGGAAAATAAAATAAAATTAATTGAAGTAGAAGCAAGAAGAGGCTTCGACTAAGTGTATATTAATCATTGTATATGATGTTTTTATTTTACTTTTTGGGTATTAGATAATGAATGCGTGCTGCACATTTTTATCTCAATAAAGTAACCAAGTAAGTATAGAAAAATTATAAGAAGTAAGTTGAATTATCCAAGAGGCCGAGAAAGGGTGATTACTAAGTTAATGGTGATAATTACACAATTTATTCTTGCAAATATTATTGATTTTAATTGAACTTTTATTAAGTATTATGAAAACATTTATCTCACATGTCCATTTGATATAAGGAAACACTATTACATTTCAGAATGAATATTGTTTGTGGTTTCTCATACTCAACTAATAGTTCATTAATTTTTGAATCATTAACAATCTCTGATGAATATAAAATATAAGACTGGAATTCTCAATTGTGGAAAGATGTTTATTTTGTCAAGTAAAAATAATATTAGTTTCCAAGGATATACCTAGTATGGTATTTAGAATATTTAGAGATAAAAACCTTAGGTATTATCAATATATTTACTTTTCTAGTTTTGAACAAATAAAAAATTAGAAATAAAGGTAAGTCATAAATCTTTTTGAATTAGTTCAACCAGAGAGCGTGAACTAATCCAAGGAAAAACTAGAGGTAAATTCATTTACTTTATGAGATTCAATTAAGAGTTTTAAGAAATGTAAAAGTGAAATAAGTAACATGCATGTTTAGATGATATGAGTTTATTCAGGCCTGTGAGCCGAAGAATATATTGACCAAGACTTCATAGATCATGAAAATGCAGAGTGGAGTAATTCCCAAACTCATATTTTAATAAACACATCAAATATATGACATTGGTAAAAGGATGATTGATTATGAGTCTTATATGGGGACATTTATCATTAAAATGTAGTGCAGATCAATTTCTGAACACACATTTCCTTATACACATCATATTCATAATGTTAGTAAAAGGAGAATCAATGACGAGACTCATATGCATTGTAAAATCTTCCAATATCTATTTGAGACATGCTTCGTAAATGACAGATTTTACCCATAACCATATGAAAATTATAATGAAAAATGGATATCATATGAGTTATAGTATTATATAAATCCATTATGTCATAATAACATGTATTTATATGGAAATAGTTTATTAAATCAATAAAAAAATTGCATCAAGAAAAACACTAAGTGTATCTTTTTTATTATCCTAAACTTTATATAAAATATTACATAAATATCTAAGATAAAAAAGTGATAGTCTAGAGATATAATAAATTTCTATAAAAGGGTGAAAATATCTATTTGAGATATTAGGAGCAAGATTGACTTGGATTATGTCAAGGAAAGATATGCATAAGTAGTTTGAATATGAATAAGTTCCTCAAGAGCTCGATGAAAAAGAATATTATAGGGACACATACTACATAGGAAGATTAAAACCATATTGGTAGTTTTATATTCACTGTAGTAGATGATATATTATTTGATGAGAATAATGGATCCTTCAAGGAAGAATTAAATGATAATAAAATATGATTGACAAGTTTATATGAATTCAAAAAATGGATTCAATGTACCAAAATCAAGTATGTATTTTGGTATTTTCTCCAATTTATGTAAATCCATTAGTGGGTATTTTAGAGAGACTATACATGGGAAGTACAACCGTGGTACCAATAAGGTTTGATTAGTTATATAAATTCTTCATGCCTAAATACATTAGAATTTACTTGTCATATCAACATTCTATGATCAAAATATTGTCCATTAAATATCAAGACCGCGTTTTGGAAGGTGTCTATGCAACACAACCAAAAAGGGTTGATGAAACCAAGGAATTCCAACAAGAAATTAATGTTGTATAGTTCCATTTATGGATTAGTTCAGACATTATGATCATATAATACTTATTTATAATTAATTTATGCCAAGTGTCTATAATTGGTTAGTGTGAGCACCATAGTTTTCCAAGTAAAATATGTTGATAATATATAAAAAATAACTGTTTAGTCTTTTAGTTAGTTAAGAATATATTGAAATTAATTCTCTAAAGACCGACTTAAAGTATCAACCAAATAACTTGGGAATAATATCTACTGATTTAAATATAAGGTTTTCTTAGACCAAGTAAAATTACATACACTGAAAAGGTATTTGAAAAATACAAGTTGGAACAATTCGAGAGATATTTGTTACCAACGTTACTTGGAATAAATCTACCCAAGAAGGCATGTATAAGTCATAATAGGAGATTATAATGGAAAGTAAAATTTTATATGCTTATGTGATCAATCTATCACATATTCCATGCCATGTACTTGATATGATATTTCCAACATATACATTATGGTAGGAAAATACTAGTTAAATCTAGGAGAAATGTATGCGATTCTATTACAACTATCCAATTATAATTAAAAAAGTACAAGGGATATGTAACTAATACTTGAATATAATTAGACACCAGTTATTAGGGGACAAAAAGTAGCCTTCCTAAGCATCAATATGATCTAAAATCATGGTTAGACTAAGGTAATGAGAAAGAGAAGCTCATTTAATCTACTAGTATCCATATCTAAAAATATCAAGTATGTTTTGGATTCTGATGCAGCTAAAGAAGTAGTATAAAATAAGTAATGATTTTTTCCAGTTCATGGAATCATACTAAAGCTACTAACCAAGATGTCAAGATTACGACAATGGAAAAAAAGAATATACCTGGAGATATCATCTCTTGAGGAGTCTTACTCCAGGAGGTGAAGTTGTAAATATTAGAGTAACCATATAAAGAAATGTTATAGACCGAATTACTAAAGACATAACTCAGCAAGAAACATGATATTATCATGTGAGAGATAACAAGTTGATTTTAATCCATATTTCTCTAGTGAAAGTGAGAGTGTTGTTAAATTGGGTTCCCTAGACCCAACATGAATAATAATTTTTAAATTAACATATCATGTATAAAATGAATTATGCATGATGTATCCTTACCACAATTTTGTTGATAATTCTATGCACACTATTTATATGGTAATTTCCTTAAAATATTTTTATCATCAATAGGTTATAACAATTTTTAACTATAAAGAGAACCTAGAGATACTATGATAATAATCTTAAACATATATCCTATGGTCTATATACATCATACTGACTGGACACAGATGATGTATGATTATCAGGTGCTTGGGGCTCATAAGCATTGAGACTTCTTCTCATGAAGTTCTCACTTGGTAATCTTGATTAAATGAGATCATGAAGACCGAATAGTAAATAGGAACACCACATGTTTCAAGTATTGTTGGTAGTTCTTATATGCGAACATGTGTAATGGTCTCCTAACTTGAGATTATTATCACCGTGAACCATTTGACTATGTAATTTTATGCAATATGAAAACCATGAAATTTATATCATGGTGAGGTATCTAGAATTTGGTGTGCCATTAGTGTCATGACATTTAATGAATTATCAAGATAAAATTTAATGATTCTGAAAGGATGTGATATGATAGGCCCAGTTGATCAGGATGGTAGTACGTTTGCTAAATTAGTGGACATAGTAAGAGAAGGTAAGTCTATTCAGTAAGGTCAATGAATAATAAATAAATAAAGTATGATGAAACAAAGTGTTCATCCTGATTTTTGAGATATCATGTGAAAAAGAGATTATGTTACACAATGTGTGTTCATAGGAAAGGTAGTCATCGGTATAAATATACCTTATCTATTTAGGGGCCTTGACAGGTTATTAGAATCCTCTCCCGGTCTATGAGTAGAACTCACTAATATCTAGATAGGGGGATATAGGGTCACATACTAAGTGTATTAAAAAATATGGCCTATTCTTATGAATAAGAGTTTTAGGACATGGTGGTCCCCACCATGGAGTTTGAGTGATGTTCGGGTTTGAATGATCTCCATGAAATAAATAAATTAATATTATTAGTGTTTATAATAATTGGTATTGAATTTATTTATTAATATTATTCACAAGTTATATAGTGAATACAAGGAAAAATATTTAATGAATGAATATTATTTTAATATTCAAGGCCCATTTAATATTTTCGGGAATAACGAGTCAAGTTAATGGATCAATTTTATCTTGTAATATATTTATTATATTACTAGTAATTTAGAAGAATATAAATGATGCTTATGAAACATTTAATAGGTCATAAAATTTCAATTATGGTTTATTTAGCCGGTAATATATATTCGGGGGATATGAAGCCATTTCCAGGTATTTTAACTTCACTATTTAAGAAAGAGGAAGATCTAATTCAAGGTAATATTTATCCACTTGAATTTGAGATATCATCTATCAACTCTCCCACATCCTAAATAGAAAAGAATACTGTACCAAGAATCTAATCTAGTTCACCTTTGTGGATTGAAGGAATGATATAACAGTGATCATCGAGACATCGAAGACATCACCAATTCTCTATGGAAACTCCTGAATATTAATGATTGGTATATATACAGACTTTTGAAGTGTGTGTGGATGATCTAGAGGGATTAAATGTCAGTTACTTTGAGTAATTATCACTGAAAATGAGTAAATTCCACTAGTTTCTTCAAATTGAATGAGGTATTTGTTTGATTAAATTTTCAGCATAAATCTTTTCACACAGGATCCTCTATTTTTTTACTAATCAACATGTCACTAGAGATGACATTTTTACATTTTTCCAATGTTAAAAATTTTATAACCTTAGTTCATCCACTTTCACTATGCACTCATTACCAATAGTCGTTGGGTATGCACGTATCCAATAACTATATTTATTTTATGTAATTTTTAATAACAAATTGAAAATAATATAATTCATAAATATGAAATGAAATAAAAAAGCGAATATTTAATTAAAATATTTTATTATAAAAATATATTTTTATGTATTAATTATTATTATTATTCTTAAATAGTGATTTGATGTATTTATAAAATTCAAATAAATATTTCAATACCAACGTATTGTTAAAATAAAATGGTTAGAATATGAATAATTAATTTTAATAGGACATGGTTAAAATTATTTAATGTAAAAAATGTTATTTTTCAAAGAACATTTTTAAATATTGTGCATTTTTATCTTGATAAATTAAATTGATAAATTTTAAATGATGAATTTGTTATAATGTTTCAATGTATAAAAAATAGGTTAAAAATTATTTAATTAGTAATTGATATGAAATATGATTAAGAATACTTAATGTTTAAAAAGTCATTTTTCTATAAAAATAGTTTTTTCTATATATATTATGTCTCAATTAAAAGTTAAATTTATTATATTTATAAATTTAATTATATTAAATGGAGTGAAAATTTATATAAAATATTTTAAAATTAGGTAATTACTTCAATTTTATTTTTAATCATAAAAATTAGTTGCTGAGGTAAAAATTGAGTTACCACAGTAAGGTAAAATGTGGTAAAAAGGGTTAAACTAAGTGGTGATGACTTAAAATATGATGAAATATTATATAAAAATTGTGTATATAAATAGATTCATGACCTGTATCTATTATTTTTTACATCTTATACACTTTTATTTTTAAATGAAAACCTTACACCTTGGCTTAGAGGACTGACCATGTGTGGGATCTATTAATTTGATATGGGCTATGAGTTATCTCTGTTAACCATTGCTAGTGGGTTTTACCCTGTAAGGGTTTGGTAGATCGTGTGTGCTTATGACATTGTTGAGGATCATGATTCCCTCTAATAGACAGTTAATGACCTAAGACTTAGCTGAGATCGAGGACCCCAGTGGGTTCCCTAGTGACATGTTGAATCTAGTGAGAGGGTGTGTTTTGGGATGTGGGAAGTGATAACGAGTTTGGGGATTCAAGCAACCATATTTCCATATTTCATTTGTGCGGTACTTAGTTTAAAACCATAGGGTTGGTACTTTTTTTGCGTATATAAAATATCTAAGGTATAATGTTTATTTTTGTATGCATGTGATAATCATGGCTAAGAAAACTCCCACAAGGTGTAATGTCCCAGTTCCGGAAGCCACCCAGAGGCGCCCCATACCCGATTGGTCACATGGCCTCAAGCGCATTTCCCCAAATGCCAGTGGCTGCCAAATAGCAGCGAGGGCCTTGGGTGTGATAGTGGGGAAACTATGCCCTCATTGGCAGAGTACCCAGTGGAAGTAAATAAACATGAAATAGCGGAAGCAGTAAATAACCAACAATAATACACAGTGGAAAACTAAATTAGCAAACAACTGGAGCACATATGTATATATATGAAATGATGCATGATACATATCTAGGAAATCATCCAAACAAGTCAAAATTATGAACAAAAAAATAGTACCAAAACAAGTACAAAGGAAAGTAAACAGCTCCTCAGCACTGCAAGCCAAATCTTGGTCCCATGCTCTCCTGCTCTAAGAAATCAAGTACCAGAAGTCGAAGGGCACTTGACCTTGTCTATACCTGCAACAACATAGTCTGTTTGGGCCCAAAAGCATGACCCAAACAGGGTGTGAGACTAAATCCCAGTAGGCAACCACCCGAAGATCTGTGCCTAACAGTCAGTGAGTATATGGCAGGTAATAGTACAATAAGCAGTAAACAGTAGCAGCAATAACAGGCAAAAATCAGTAAGCAGTAAACAGGATGTTAGACAACAGTGATCAGTTCACATAACAACAATCATCGGTGAAGCAATAGCTAACACAAGAAGGAAACCCTCTAGGAAGTACTCGCATCCAACCCCTCTGGTCCTATCCAAGAAGTACCACAACCCTCTGGGCAGTGCACTCTACCTAACCCCTCTGGTTTGGTCATACGGAATTATAAGACTCTCTAGGGAAGCTCACTCGGTCAATTCCCCTTATAGTCTAGGGTAGTCAGGGGATCTCTGAGGGAGATCACGCGGTCTAACCCTCTTGGACCCAAGGTCTAGAGACTCTCTGAGGAAGCTAACTCGGTCAATCCTCCTATAGCCTCAGGTATACCACAGACTCTCTGAGGAAGCTCACTCGATCAATTCCTCCTCTAGCCTAGGAAGGTTTTAAAGACATTCAAACAAGGTAAAGACTCTCTGAGGAAGATCACTCGGTTTATCCTCCTATATTCTATAATAACTAAGACTCTTTGGGAATCTCACTCGGTCTATCCCCTGTAGTCTATAATGTCCAAGACTCTCTGAGGATTCTCACTCAGTCTATCCCTTATAGTCTATAGCACCGGGTTCTCACGGTCCCATGCCAGTCAATGAATATTAATGCTATAAGTCCAGAGTACACCTATAGAGCTACTTGGAAAACCAAAGTACACCTATAGAGCTACTTGGATAAACAGTCTACAGAGAAACAAGCATGTTAACAACATCATTTCGTCCTATGATCACAAGGCATGGAAACAAGTACAACGACCAAAGGCTAATAAAACCCAAAGGTCGTAACAAGAGAAAAGCATGAGAAAAACATCCAAGCATGACAATTATCCACAAGCATGATCAATTTACCTCTACAAAAGCATGCAAACAAGGTAGGAATAACCACAAGGGAAAAAAGGTAAACACGCAATACCCCGTTCATGGGTATTGGTGGAATTTTCACATAAAACTCAAAGACATCGAAAGGTAAGGCACAAACCACCTACCTCGATCCTAGGAGATCGATATAATTGAACCACGAGGATTTATTCTCCTCAGAACGATGTAGATCTACAAAAATGCACAAAATTCTCAACCCACAGAAACTTGAGAAAAAGGAGGAATTGGAAAATGAGGCCCTAGGAGAAGGAATAACTCACCGCTGTGGTTCCAACGCACTCGATGACGGTTGATTCAGAGAACGGATGAAGGATCAGGGATTCGAAGAAGTTCTGTGTCCGTACAATGTCTATCGGTCAAACGGGACCTAGAAGAAGACGATTCTGTCGATTAGGCGCGACCCCGGTCCATTTAATAAAAAAAATACATGGCGTGTACTTCTTGAGTACACAGCGTGTATTCTAATTTTCCATACTCTGTTTTAAGCGGCCTCTACTTCACCCCTACACACTGTGTGTGTGGATTGGACATGGCCATCACACGGCCTGGCGCGGCAAGGGAGTACATGGCGTGTACTCATAAAGTACACGACGTGTACTTCAAAAATTTCCAGAAACTCCTTTTTTCTCAAAAATGACCATAAAAGGAAAAACATACCTAAAATGAAGATACAGGTTCTTAAAAAATTCCCCCATTAAAGAAATTCATCCCCGGATTTCCCTAGTGAGGCGTAGAAGAAGAAACCTCGAACAGCTCCGACCACTGCGATCGTACATCGGCCTCCCTCTCCAAAGTCTCATCCTGCACTCGCCCGTGATGCCATAGCACCCATAATAGAGGAATAGACTGGCTACAGAGAACCTTCGTACTACGATCGACAATCCGGATGGGATGCTCCTCAAACGATGCATCTGCTCTAATCTCAAACTCCTCAGGTTGAAAGACATGAGACGGGTCCGAAAAGTAACGTCGGAGCTGAGAAACGTGGAATATGTCGTGCTTAGCCCAGTACCTCTGAGGTAACTGCAACCGATAGGAAACCGGCCCAACTCTCTCCAACACCTCAAACGGCCCAACGTACCATGGTGAAAGCTTACCCTGTCTCTGAATCCTCTTGTGTCCCAACCTTGGTGCGACATGTAGGAAAACTTGATCCTTGACCTCGAACTCCAGAGGCCGTCTCCGCTGATCAGCATAAGACTTCTGCCGAGACTATGCTGTAGCCATCCTCTTCTGAATCAACTCTATCTGCTCTGAGGTCTCCTGAACATGACGAGGTCCCAGCAAAGCTGCCTCTCCTGCCTCCAACCAGCATAAGGGTGATCGGCATAGCCTACCGTACAAATCCTCGCAAGGCGCCATCTGAATAGTTGCATAGAAACTGTTGTTATAGGAAAAATCCACCAGAGGAATATGCTTCTCCCAATAACCGCCAAAGTCTAGAATGCAATCTCGGAGCATATCCTCAAGCACCTGGTCATACGCTTGGACTGGCCATCGGTCTAGGGGTGATATGTTGTACTCAAAAGTACTTGTATACCCAAAGCCTTCTGAAGTCTCTTCCAGAACCGAGAAGTAAAGCGCGCATCCCTGTCTGAAAAAATGGAGTGTGGAACTCCATGTAGACGTACAATCTCTCAGATGTACAACCATCCCATCTCATCAACACCAAAGGTCTCCTTGATCGTCAAGAAGTGAGAAACCTTCATAAGCCTGTTGATGATTACCCAAACATCATTACTTCCTCGAGGTGACCTCATTAACCCGGTCACGAAGTCCATCGCAACATCATTCCACTTCCACTCGGGAATGGGTAACTGCTGTAAAAGCCCTACTGGTCGCTGATGCTCTGCCTTCACCTACTGACAAGTAGAACATCTCATGAAAAAACTAGCAACATCTCTCTTCATACCTAGCCACCAGTACTGGTGGTGTAGATCACGATACATCTTGGTGATGCCAGGATGAACTTCCCAAACTGAGGAATGAAAATCCCGCATAAGCTCCTCGCGTATGTCTACTGGAACCCATACACGTCCCTAGAAATGTAAGATCTCATCCTCGCCCACTATCCATCCAGGAAGAGGGTCCTCTCCTGACACACTCTCTTGCAGGACTAAGCCTTTTGAGTCTGATAACTGCCTCATCCATAACCGATCAAGAAGTGTAGAGGTAATAACTACAGAAGATAGGAAAATCTTTCCCTGTCTATCGTACACCTCCAAGTGCATCTCAGAGAACAGAGCCATAAGCTTCCAATAATTTCTGGCCTCCTGAACTGCCTGAATCTGAGTTCTCCTGCTCAACGCATCGGCCACTGTGTTACCCTTTCCCAGCGTATAGGCGAGCTCGAAGTCGAAAGACTAAAGATACTCAACCCACCTGTGCTATCTCAGATTCAGATCACGCTGAGTGAAGATATACTTGAGACTCTTGTGGTCGGTGAAAACCACAAAGCGCTCCCCCAGAAGGTAGTGCCTCCAACAACGTAAGGCATGAACAACAGCTACCAACTCAAGATCGTGTGTCAGGTAGTTCCTCTCGTGTGGCCTCAACTGCCGAGACCTGTAAGCAACGACTCCATCTCCCTGCATAAGCACAGCTCCCAGCCCGATACCTGAAGTGTCACAGTAAATAGTATAGACCTTTCCTGGATCTGGAAAGACCAGTATCGGTGCTGACTTCAACCTCCCCTTAAACTCATGAAAGGCTGACTCATAGGAATATGACCATAAGAACTTCACCCTCTTCTTGGTCAGACATGTCAGTGATACTGCTAGGCGTGAAAAGTCCTGTATGAAATGCCTGTAGTATCCATCCAGCCCTAGAAAACTCCACACCTCAAAGAAATTCTTCGGATGATACCAATAAACTACAACTCTCACTTTCTCTAGGTCCATTGATACTCCTGTCTCTAAGATAATATGACCCAGAAAGTGAATCTGATCCATCCAAAAGTGGCATTTTCAGAGCTTAGCATATAACTGATGCTCTCTCAGTGTACTCAGAACAATCTCAAGATGTGTGGCATAGTCGTGTCGAGTGTGAGAGTACACTAAGATGTAATCCATGAAAACCACCACAAAGGAATCTAAGTATGAATAGAAAAATCAGTTCATCAGTGCCATAAAAACTACTGGCGCATTCGTGAGACCGAACGAAACGACTGTATACTCTTATAGACCATACCAACTCCTAAAAGATGTAAGAGGTATATTTGATGGTCTGACGTGCAAATGATGATAAACGGACCTCAAATCGATCTTCGAGAACACCTGGGATCCTCAAAGCTGATCAAAGAGGTTATCAATCCTCGGAAAGGGATATCAGTTCTTGACCGTCAATTGGTTTAGCTTCCGATAATCCACACAAAGTCGAAGGGTGCCGTCTGCCTTTTTCACAAATAGGATAGGCGAACCCCAAAGAGAAGTACTGGGTCAGATGAAACCCTTTGCTTGCAACTCTTCCAACTTCTTTTTGAGCTCCTAAAACTAAGGTGTAGCCATCCTATAAGGAGGAATGGACATCAGTGCCGCTCCTGGCATGAGATCAATCGAGAAGTCTACCTCACGCTTCGGAGGCAAACCTAAAATGTCCTCTGGAAAGACATCCCTGAAACGATCCACCACTGAAGAAAAGTCTAACTACGAAGTCCCCTGGTCATCTAGATAAATAATGACAATATGGGTTGTAAATACTCCTAGCCCATGATGCTCTGGTCCAACTCTACCCACCTGGACATCCCACTCACCTCTATGAAGGAAAGATCCACCCTCTGGTGATATGAAACTCACCCTGCAGTGATAGCAATTGACGACTACCTGGAATGGAACCAACCAGTCCATCCCAAGAATGACTTCATAGCCCGTCATCTCTAGGACATAGATTTACCATAAGAAATGACACCCTGCAACCTCAAGAGGACACTCTATGCACTGAAGTATGCTAGATGTCCTCGTTCCCAACGACATTTCAAGGGTCAACATGTCGGCATACAAAAAGATACAGAGCCCAAGGCTCTCCACAACAACAACAGAGATAAAACTATGCGAAGCACCAGTATCGAAAAGAGATGAAGATAAAACTGACGCTACTAGGATCGTAACTCAAACTGTAGAAGGGTCGGGATCCTGCTCCTGGTAGGTCTGCTCCACGATGAATGTCCGACCTGTACCACGGCCCTGTGCCCCTGGATGACCACTCTGAGCTGATCCACTCTGCTGTCGCTGGTAACCTGGTGACTGACCACCACAGCCGCAACCTCCACCTCGACCAAAACGGTTGGAAGAACTTTAGTTCCTAGACTGGTGAGAAACTGGTGAAGCATCTCCTGAACGCGGGGTCATAGAAGAACCCCTACCACTAGGTGATGGTGTGAAGATCTGACAGAAGCGCTGAAGATGGCCCATCTTGCCGCAAGATCGGCACTCCATCGGGTCCCTCTGGCACTGAGGCCTAGTATGACCACTCCTACCGCACTAGTAGCATACGACCTGGCTACCCGAAGATACATTTCTCCTGCTCTGATATCCTCGAGAAGACTCTCTGCGGCGCTTCTTACTATCCATAGGAGGAACACCAGCTCTGGATGTCGAACCGCCCTGGCTCACTGCTCCAGAATCCCTTAGGTTGCGCTCAGTGATCAGTGCTTGGTTGACGATAGAGGATATCAAATTCAACCTGAAGATATTCACTTGGGAACAGATCTCCTGCTTGAGACCGTCCTCAAACTTCCTATCAAGGAACAACTCATCACCTACTGGGATCAGCGTGAAGCGCTGCAGCTCGGTAAAGCGAGACGAGTACTCCATAACAGAAAGAGTACCCTGCTGCAGACTCATAAACTCCTGGGTTCGGTCGGCCCTCAAGGTCTCTGGGTAAAATTATTCATAGAAGGTGCGACAGAACTCGTCCCAAGACATACTCTTCTGGCGCTCCGACTATGAGATCACCTCCCACCACCTCTTGGTGGTGTCTCGGAGCATATAAGTAGCCAAATTTACCCTTTTTTCTAGGGGTATCTCCAGATGTTCAAATATTGTCAGTGTGGAATCTAACCACGACTCTACATCCTGGGGTCCTCCATCCCCTAAGAAAGTAGGAGGGTATTTCTGCTGAAAGACTCACATCAATTCGGCCATCGACGGGGCAGGAGGTGGCGCTCCTTGAAAGGTCTGCATTATCCTCAGGAAGTCCTCCCTGAACTGTGAATCAGTGCCTGCGACAGGAATAACTGCCGGTACCAAGGATGGCATAGTAGGAGGATCTGCAGGAGGTCCCTAGTCGACCGTATTTGGTGTCTGATCACCGTCTGGTAGTTGACGTACAACCGGAGGATGTCTCGGAGGCATAGCTCTGAAAAGACCAAAATCACACCTCAGATCAGTATTATCAAAGACTTAGAACATAAGAGTACACAATGGGAACAGAAGAAGGAAACATTCGAGTTTACAAAACGCGACTACATGGCGTGTATAAAAACTACACGGCATGTTCAATTAAACCAAATACATGGGCATGTACTCCTACCACCTCTGGTCATGTAACACCCAAAACTACACGGTGTGTTGTTACCACACACAGCGTGTACTTGAACTCTATCCTCTGCCCGAACCTCTTTGCACGACTAACCCACACGGTCTTCTTAATTGAGACTACACGGCGTGTTATGAACAAACACGGCGTGTAGTGGACAAGGTTTCGGCGACCCATGTTGTTAGTCACACGACCAGCTACACGGCTGGCCCTTACACGGCGTGTTCCGAACAAACACGGCGTATATAGAAGAATATAACACCGACCCTTGTTGTTCGTGACATGACCGGGTACCTAGAAAAAACTACACGGCGTGTTCTTTACCAACACGGCGTGTCATGCACGAGTTTCCCCGGCCCGTGTTGTTAGTGACACAACCAGGTAAACGGATCTATACTATGCGGCGTGTATAAAAACTACACGGCGTGTTCCTAAAGAAATTTCCTCAACCCCATGTTCCTGATCACACATTCAGTGACACAGTCTAAAACTACACGACGTGTAGTCCTAAAGTACATGCCATGTATTCTGGGTTTTTCCGGGCAGTAGCTCAGAAACTACACCGAAGCCCAGAACCACAGAAAAACAAGGCATGAAGGTGCCAAATTCTGATCCGTGAGGGCCCATACTCCCCACGAATCAAATCTTGGAATCCGATACAGTCATATATAAGAAAAAACAGGTCAATGATTCACTAATATCTGATTCAAGAGGGCCCATAACACCTCAAGAACCAAAATTTGGTGTTCATTTAAGCAAGGTACAAAACAACCAATCCTTTATCAAACAACATAGATTCTATAAAATCATCTATCAAAATAGAATGCATAATCTAAACAAGGTCTATCACAACAACATGCAATCTCTAATGCACCCTAGATGGCATGGAAAGAATGCATGGCATGTGATTTCTAACAAGTGCCTATATGATGAATGAGATGGAATACCATCATCTCATCGGGTTGCGACATAAATAGAACCATAATAGCAACAAAAATAACAACACAAGTCATGTGAATCACTCTAGGTGAAATCATATCAACTGTAAAATCTCAAAACCAGAAAACTGCAATAAACGAGGTAGTATGGCTTTTCCCTGTACACGGGTTAGCTACTTATGGGAACAACTTATTACCAAGTACCGAATCCATCCTATCCCTAGCTAAAGGCTCCAAATAGTAAATCATGAGAAAATAATTCCTCTGATTCCACTTTATAACGTCCCGGTTCTGGAAGCCACCCAGAGACGCCCCGTACCCGGTTGGTCACATGGACTCAAGCGCATTTCCCCAAACTCCAGAGGTTCCCGACTAGCAGCGAGGGCCTTGGGTGTGATAGTGGGGAAACTATGCCCTCATTGGAAGAGTACCCAGTGCAAGTAAATAAACATGCAAGAGCGTAAGCAGTAAATAACCAACAATAATACACAGTGGAAAAATAAATCAGCAAACAACTAGAGCACATATGTGTATATATGAAATGATTCATGATACATGTCTAGTAAAGTATCCAAACAAGTCACAATGATGAACAAAACAATAGTACCAAAACAAGTACAAAATAAAGTAAACAGATCCTCAGTATCGCAAGCCAAAGCTTGGTCCCATGCTCTCCTACTCCAAGCAATCAAGTACCAGAAGTCGAAGGGCGCTTTCCCTTGTCTATACCTGCAACAACATAGTCTGTTTGGGCCCAAAAGCATGACCCAAATAGGGTGTGAGACTAAATATCAGTAGGAAACCACCCGAAGATTTGTGCCTAACAGTCAGTGAGTATATGGTAGGTAATAGTACAATAAGTAGTAAACAGTAGCAACAACAACAGGCAGAAACCAGTAAGCAGTAAGCAGGATGTTACACAACAGTGATCAGTTCATAGAACAACAAGCATCAGTGAAGTAAGAGCTAACACAAAAAGGAAACCCTCTGGGAAGTACTCATAGCCAACCCCTATGGTCCTATCCAATAAGTACCACAACCCTTTGGGCAGTGCACTCAGCCTAACCCCTCTGGTTTGGTCATACGAAATTATAAGACTCTCTGGGGAATCTCACTCGGTCAATTCCCCTTATAGTCTAGGGTAGTCAGGGACTCTCTAAGGGAGATCACGCGGTCTAACCCTCTTGGCCCCAAGGTCTAGAGACTCTATGAGGAAGCTCACTTAGCCAATCCTCCTATAGCCTTATGTATACCACAGACTCTTTGAGTAAGCTCACTCGGTCAATTCCTCCTCTAGCCTGGGAAGGTTTTAAAGACATTCAAATAGGGTAAAGAATCTTTGAGGAATCTCACTCGATCTATCCTTTTATAGTATATAATAACTAAGACTCTCTGGGAAGCTCACTCAGTCTATCCCCTATAGTCTATAATGTCCAAGACTCTCTGAGGAAGCTCACTCGGTCTATCCATTATAGTCTATAGCACCAGGCTCTCATGGTCCCATGCCAGTCAGTGCATATTAATGCTATAAGGTAAGAGTAAACATATAGAGCTACTTGGATAACCAAAGTACACCTATAGAGATACTTTTCTAAACAGTCTATAGAGCAATAAGCATGTTAACAACATCATTCCGTCCTACGATCACATGGCATGGAAATAAGTACAACGACCAAAGGATAACAAGACCCAAAGGTCGTTAGAAGAACAAAGCATGAGCAAAACATCCAAGCATGAAAATTATCCAAAAGCATGATCAATTTACCTATACACAAACATGAAAGCAAGGTAGGAATAACCACAAGGGAAAAAAGGTAAACACGCAATACCCCGTTCACGAGTATTGGTGGAATTTGCACATAAAACTCAAAGACATTGAAAGGTAAGGCACAAACCACCTACCTCGATCCTAGGAGATCGATATAATTGAACCACGAGGTTTGATTCTACTCATAATGATGTAGATATACGAAAACACACAAAACGCTCAACCCATGAAAACTCGAGAAAAAGGAGGAATTGGAAAATGAGGCCCTAGGGAAGGAAGAACTCACCGCTGCGGTTCCAACGCACTCGACGGTAGTCGATTCGGAGAACGGATGAAGGCACGGGGATTCAAAGAAGTTCCGAGGCTTTACAGAATCTCTCGGTCGAACGGGACCTAGAAGAAGACGGTTCTGTCAATTAGGCGTGACCTCGGTCCGTTTAATAAAAAAAAAAAGAAAATACGCGACATGTACTTCTTGAGTACACGACGTGTACTCTACTTTTCCGTAATCTTCTTTAAGCGAACTCCACTTCACCCCTACACACCGTGTGTGTGGCCCGGACACAGCCAACACATGGCCTGGCGTGGCAAGGGAGTACACGACGTGTACTCATAAAGTACACGGTGTGTACTTCAAAAATTTCCGGAAAGTCCTTTTTTCTAAAAAACGACCATAAAAGGAAAAACATACCTGAAACGAAGATCCGGGTTCTTACACAGGGGAGGTCCATGATACTTATGGGCTATGACCTTGGATGAGAAAACTCCCACTAGGGAGTTTTATAATACCATCGATGGGAATAACATGGATATTAATTCAGGGTTGGTCCGATATACTGAGATTGAGCTTTCTTGGAGCATTCCCTAGGTATTTGATACTTATGATCTATGCTCGGGTTATGAAAATCTCATGGGAGGGGGGAGGGGGGGTCTGTGTTACATGATGATCTATATACCGGGGAGAACCGATCCTATTATATGAAGGTGTGGTCATCAAGATGTTCTTAAAGATACCCCATCACTGGCTGAAGCAGGTATGGTTGATCAAGTTTACAAACCTAATGATTGATGAATATTTTTATATTTAATTTTCTATAGTGTATTTATTATTTTTTATCAAGAATGTCACATGCACATATCAATGCATTATTGGTATGTACGAGACTTTGCTGGTGGTTCCCTAACAAGTTCTTTACTCATAACTTGATTAGCTGGCCATGGAACTTGGGTGCAAATACTTTGACCCTAGTATCCCAAATTCGGTGGTTACTTTATTCCATTGGTTCTAGATATAAGCAATCACATCCCAAAGGACCAGATAGTTTATTAGTCTTGGAAAACTAGAAACATACTTAAAATTCACATTAAATTTTAAAAATTAAAATAAAACATTGAATTTTCTTTGAGAGCACCAACATTACCTTTTTCCATATCTCTACATGTCAATTATAATACACTTCCTAGCATCCTAAGAAAATGAAACATAGGAAATGGGTGAGCTATAATGCTCAGTAAGGGTATGGGTACAACAAAATCTATCATGAAAAAATACAGAATATTCAATATGGAAAGTTAAATAACTAAAATACATGTCATTTAATCAATAACTTGAACATGAAGAATAATATGTAAGGAATAACTCATAATCAAAATAATTCCATAGAAATAATCACACAAGCTTGAAACTCATCCATGGATATTATAACTAATAGAATAATCACATGCACATTAATAACTAATATTATAATGAGGGAATTCATAATATCGTACATCATAACCATATACCATCAAGGCATCATGATAATTTATCATACATAAATGGGTAAGGACTCGACCAAATACCCAATCTGGTTTGTCTCATGAGACCTACCGATGCATCGAGGTGGTATAGAAGGCCTCACCTGTTACTTACTAAGTCCAATTAATTCCTCATATAAAAGGGGAGGAACATAATCAACATAAACATTTATATTGAAAAACTAGCATACGAAATGTTTATAATTTCACCAATAAATAAACATAATCAACATAAACATTTTTATTAGAAAACTATCATAAAAATGTTAATAGTTTCCTCAATCAATAAACATAGTCATAAACCATCCAGAGTACTATGAAAAATGGTATCAAAATAGTACATCCCCAGGAAAACTGATCATAAACCATCTAGAGAAATAACAAGGATAGCATCATTACATCATATTCCCAATGGAGTATAAGTAAATTGAGGTTTGTTATTGTTGATGAATAGAGATACCATAAAAATTCCATTAAAAACATTCTTGAGAAAAATATACTTTTCCCATTGAAAATCACTTTAAAAAACAAAAAAATCTAGAATATTAGGATTTTTTTTAATTGAAAATAATCATGTAAACTTTTAAATTAATCTTTAAATAAATTAGTGTTCATGATGTCAGGAAAGTTCCATTCATGCTGAGTATGTTAAAAAAATATTGTATTAAATTTTTTGAAAGAAAAGTAAAAAAGTACCTTATTTGTAAAAAGATAGGAAGATTCATTGTAAAATATTTTAGAAAAAATCAATCATGGGTAAAAATGACTTTAAAAAATAATATTATAATATTAAAAACATTCTTAATTTTCTTTATAAAACATGGATTTGGAGGAAAAAATATTTTCAACCGAAGAGAGAAATACAATTTAATTTTCTTAAAAACATTTTTATAAATAATTTTAAGTACCAAAGAGAGGAATATGGTACTATTAATTGAAAATTTCAAGAATAACTATAGGTTAATAAAAAAAATTTAAGATAGAAATATCAAATTATTCTCCCAAGGGATGCTTAAACATAAAAAATCCTGAATAATGACGAGATTGTGAAATAAACCCTTAACACTTTGGTAAATTTTGAATCATAACCCCCATGAAATAAATAACATAAAATAAAACATTAAATAATATTAATATAAATATATTCATGATATAATATATAAAATTGGTAGTATATTATCACGACCCGTCATCGGGGCCCGTGCCGTGACTACCCCAAGCCCGCCTTCCATAGGCCAGGGGCTGGCGACTAGCACCAAAGGCGTAAAATCCTGATAACTGGGAAGGCATTGCCTTTATAAAAGAAAACAAGCACCATAGAGTACAAGCGGAAGCAAAACACTAAGTACAAAAGAAATGCTGAAAAGTAAATGGGCCAGAATACAAACCCAAAAGAAAGTACGACTACAACTGAACAAAGTACAATAGCAAAAAGACAAACAGCTGGAAGAAGGAAGCAGCTCCTGGGTCGTCCTCCTCGGATCCTACCTGAAGGGTAGGTACAGATATCGAAACTCCTGGTCTTCCACCACGGATCCTACCTGAAGGGTAGGTACAAATAGCCTCCTCCACGCTCTCATCCGTCAACCTCCTTTGTGAGTCGTCATGTCGTGTAGTCCACCTTCGGGTACTGGCTCGTCGTGTAGTCCACCTCCGGGTATAGACTCGTCGAGTAGTCCACCTCCGGGTACCGTCCAGTCCTCGAACACTCAGCCTCCGTCAGCACTGCCCATCGTCTGCAACCAACACAACGAGGTTTGGGCATAGCCCGTGCATGGGTGAGTATAACGATACTCATTAGGGACCCCGAGACCCTCAAGGTCTCACTAAAACCAACAAGGATAACCACAAAGAAGATCTCAACAGATAACCTCTACTTAGGTATATGCCCATACATATACCTAAGTTATCAAGTAACCCATCTCAATCATGAGGAAACACAAGGATTGTGAAATCAACGGATAACCACTACCCAGGTATATGCCCATACATATACCTAAGTTAGCAAGTGACCCATCTCAATCATGAGGTAAACACAAGGTCAAAAGTCTCAGATCAAACCAGAATTTTCATTATCGAAACCGTAACTACTGAAGAGCTCCGTCTCTGGAGTGTACAGTGGTCCTGTCACGACTCCGAGGTACTGCTCACTAACCTAAGACTGTTGAAGTACTCCTCCTGTCGAGTACCGCGGGTCAGCCACCCAGACACAGTAGTGCTTCCCGCCGAGGTATGTCACCCAAACACAGTAGTGCACACCCCCTAGTAGCCTGCTGAGGTACTCTCCGGATGAGTACCGCGGGTCTTCACTGTCACACAGGTAGTGCTCTGTCCGCCATGGGTCTGCACCTCAGAAGGTAGTGCTCCGTCCACTGGGCTAGTCGAATCACTCCAAGTCGAGTCGGTCAAGCAGTTGTCAGGTCTCAGCCAGTTACACAGTCTCCGTACTCCGCACGCTCGTCACTGGGAGGGTCCGCTCCATGATCTACAGTTCGATACTCCAAGTATCTCAAGTCCCACGAAGAAGTATCTCAAAGGACCGCCACGTCATAGGGGTCTCAACGCAACAGACGGCGCGTCAATCGGACGCCCGGTCTGTGAGTTATTAGCCTTTTCGTCCTAGGGGCCCGATTGGTTTCGTGAGCGAACCAAACCCGGCCGTATCTCAACTGTACCCCGAACTCTCATAGGGTATACTCATAGGGACCGTTTCTAAACTATATCACCAACGCCGCTGACGGTTCTTCAAACGGACGTTCTGTCAGAAAGATATCAGCTTTTCCGTTCCAGGGGCCCGGTTGGATTTCGGTGCGATCCAACCCGGCCACTATCCATCTGCATCCAATTCTCGGGCGGAGGATGCCAAAAGTTCCGTATCGTCAACAAGAACTCAACGCAACAGACGACGCGTCAATCGGACGCCCGATCTGAGAGTTATTGGCTTTTCCGTCTCACACCCACCCTGAGAAACTTCCCAGGAGGTCACCCATCCTGATCACTACTCTAGGCCAAGCACGCTTAACTATGGAGTTTTAACCACGTAGGCTCCCAAAAAGGAAGATGTACCTTGAGTATAGTATACCGAAACGACTGTCTCGATCCAAGGATCGCGTTGCCGCTGACGGCGAGTCGTTTGGAGGCCCGTAGCCCAAGTTACGGGCATTTGACCGAAAGTGGTCGGAAACTGGGGGTTTGGGCCCGGGCTGACGATCCGGCCCGGCTCGGAAAATCCGGCCGGGCCCGGCGGCGCGGTCCGGCGCGGCGGCGCGGTCCGGGTGCCGCGTGAGCGCCGCGCGCAGGGGGCAAAGCCCCCGCCTTTCCTCAGCTGGCGGCGCAGCAACCTGCCGCGCCTTGAAAAGAAACCGCCCCCTCACGTGGGGGCCTGCCTTCGAGAAAAACGGGGGGCCGCCTGCCCCCCTTTGTAAAACCGGCCCCCCTCATAATGGGGGGCCATTATGGCTGGCCGGGGGAAATTATTTCCCCCGGTTTTCTCCCTTCCGGCCGGCCCGACCTGGCCGGCCGGTTCTTCCTCAACGGGACCGGCAAAGGCCGGTCCCCCTTCCGGCTTCCGACACCGGCGGCCCGGCTGGCCGCCAGTCTTCTCGTTCCGCCGCTGCCTGAAACTGGCCGCGACCTTCGTTGTCCGGCGCGGTGCGACGGCACTGCGCCCCTTCCGCCGCGGCCCCGCTCCGGCCGCGGCGCCTTTGACTTCTTTCGTCGCGACGCGCCGGCGTCGCGTTCTTGAAATCTTTCCACAGCGCGGCGTGACGGCGCCGCGCATTTCCTTCCGCTTGAATCCGCGTGGTGCGACGACACCACGCCTTCCCGAACCAATCCACAAAGATTCAACACGAATAAAAAGGTGGAGGGTCGGCCGAGTTTGTGCGGTCCGAACTCCTCGCGTTAAATTGATAGCAATCGGCCTTTAATGAACGATAAACTTTCACAATCTTTTAAATTAAATAAAAAGATTTGGAATCAAGGCACGACAAAAAAATAAACCTTCAAGTTCGAAGGAGAGATCCACATAACTTTAAAAAGTTAAAACCCCTACCTCGGTTTCAAGAACGGAGTTCTTCAACGACCCGCGGAAGACAAGCGTCGCAGAGGTCGGGCGTCGTTCCTTCTAGGTTGGTGGGAGAAGAGCTCGGTGGAGTCGAGTCGAGTCGTCACCCTCTGTATACTTCGAAGGCGGCGGTGCTTCCCTTCCTTACTCCGGTTGAAGATGGTCGGAGGCGTTGCTTCACATTCTTCGGAAACGTGGAACGTTCTTCCTCGAGAGGTTGGTGATCTACCAAGAGTTCTTCTCCTCTCCTTAGTTCTCTCCACAAGGTTTATGCCAACCCCAAAAAAAAGAATATAATCTCACTTTTTAATGTTGGCAAAATGAATTCAAAAGAATTCAAACACTCAAAATAATTAATTAAGTTGGTTTAATTAATTAATTGCAAAGTGTTGGAAAGAATTTCAAAAGATTGAAATTCAAATAAACCATACTTAACTCACCTCATTAATTAATCAAGTTGTCAAATATTAAAGAATGTGAGTTAATGGGGAGTTGGAATGTGAGGGGTTAAGAGGGTTAGGGAGTTTAAGGAATTTGAAAAGGTGGGGGGTTCGTGTGGGACCCACCCTTTCAAATATCCACACATGGGAAGTTGGATGGATGTGGGCCCACCACCAACTTCCCATGGGAGAAGTTAACCACTTAACATTGTTAAAATTTGATTTAACAATTTTATTCACTTTTTTAATTAAACCCCAAAAATTAACTTCTCCTCCCGCACAAACGCAACTACGGTAAAGGTTCTCTTAAGCGATTACCGGCGTTGCGAGTTCATCGGTGCAATCAGATTTCAATTCCGAGCACCGGTTCAAAAGATAGAAATTTCCGCTCGCTCGTTCACTGAACGTACCCGAGCCAAACTTTGGAAATTAATTTCGGGCACACCGGGCCTCGGAATCAGGCGCCGTCAGAAACTGCGTTCTTGTAAAATTCCAAAGAAAATTAAGAAAAAAATTTCCTTGAAATTTTCGGGTCTTTACATATATACACCACACAAAATAAATAAGTGATGAATATGTCATATGCCTCATGAAAGTAAAAGTGAGATGAGAAACCCTTACCTTAGATCCGATTTCCTTTGTATGTGTATGAAACTATTATATAATAAATATTTATTTATTATAAATATATAATAAAACCATACTCATATATATCATACCATATATTATTTTCTTAAATTTTTTTATCACCAATTTATTAACAATTATTTATTAAAAACACTATTCTGTGTGATAATTGCTTCATTTTTTAGGTTTGGTAGTTTCGATCCTTATACTTTGATCATGATTAAATAATATAAATAATTTTAAACATGATATATATATCATATATATTAATTATATAAGTATTAATAATATTCTATAAAATTTAGAGGTAGAAAAATAATTTGCACCGTTCATGGAGATGATAGGATGTACGTACACATGAATGTTGTTTTCATTATTATGATGGATAGAATTAAAGACAAGTAAATAATATTTAAAATTTAAAGAATTATTATAATATCATATATATCATATATATTCCTTAAATCTATTTTTATCTTCATCCATGTTAAAATAAAATGAAAAACGTTTCACATCACTTCGTGGAGGCGACAATTCACACGTACACACGACCGAAGTTATCATTTACCAATGGATTGTACGAAAAGAAGGTAGATGTGATATTAAAATTATATAAGTGTAATTATTTCATAAATATAATATATATACATTAAATCCATCATTATATCGAACCGTGAGAGGTTGTGATGGAAAATTAATTACATTGGTTTGCGAGGCTGTAGTCTGCCTTACACATGATCGACAATTTCATTTCCCATTTGATATAATATGGGATGAATATAAGTTATTAAATTAACATTATAACATATTATTATATTTAAGATATTTTTGTTATTATTTTATCATATTTTAATAATATTTTAAGGACTTAGAGGAATAAATAAAATGAAGATGCATGATTAATAACTATACATCTTCTTCGGAGAACCTCTTTTAGGTTTATATCTAAATCCTTAATAGAATATTTTTATGATCAAAATATATAATCTAGGTTAAATGGAGGTATATAAGGAAGGTATTTTGGTAGGTATTTTATAAACCAAATTATTTTGTAAGTGTGAACAGGAGATGTTAGGGGGTGCATATTATAAGTAGGGGAAGGACACACTCAATTTTTTTTAAAAGAAAAAATTGCACCCACATTTTTTCTACGCCAAAAGGATCCAAATTGGAACCTTATAAAACAATTTATGGGATAAAGGTCGAAATATTTCTATTAAATAGGAATTAGACAAGTTTTTAGGTCATTTTAACCCTTATCTTCTTAGCTTAACCTCCCGGTAAACCCGTTTTAACCTTTACCGCCTTAAATAATTTTTACTATTTTTATTATTTATTACGAAAAAAATTAAGTTTAACTTATTATATAATATTAATTATTATTATTATTATTTATTATTTTTAATCTATTTTTTCAAATTAAATTCATATAAGTGGTATAATTTAATTTAAAGTTAAACCTGCATACGTGATGAAAAAACAACTTTCCAAAGGAAAAGTTTTCATAAGTATACAAAGTTTTTATATTAAAATTGAATGTGTAATTGATTAAAAAGAACTAAATTAGATTAATTATAATAAAATTGAACTAATTTTAATTTTAAAACAATTTTAAAAAAAATGAAACTTTGTAAATTCATTAAACGAAACGACAGTTTTCAATAAAAATAAATATTTTTTTTTATTATTAATAGAAAAAATAATATTTACAAAAAATTATAAAAAAATAACTCTAAGATAATTTTTAAATTATTATTTAAATCATATATTTTTTTCAAATATTTTTTTTAATTTTTTTAAAATTTAATTTTAAAATCAGTGCGCAAAACTCGACGAAACCGCATTTTAGAAAAATACAGTTTTTAAGCATAAAAAGGATTTATTCTTATCTCATGCTTAAAAAATATTAGATGAATGATAAAATATTTAATTGATTATATAATATATAAATTTTTATTAAAATAACTCATCAATAGTGACTAATTTAATTTAATAAGATAAAAACACACTACGTGCATAAAAAAAGTTTTTTATAAAAATATTTCTTTTACTTTCAAATGATTTTTATTTTTATTTATAATCGATTAATAACTAATGAATTTATTTTATACATGTTTAAAAACTATAATTTCCATAATTTAGTTATTCTTAATCACACCCACCATTTTAAGGCTAGGTTATAATGGTCATATTTAAATAATATATTTTGTGGGTCATTTAAGCTCGATGTTTCTTGTCATATACACTATCGAACATAATGTTATTATTTTAAAATATAAAAGTTTCATGCATCAAAAGTTATATAAGATGTTAAATTTATTTAAAAAAGATATATAATAAAGTCTTGGGATGTTACTGTAACAACCCGAGATTTTATAAGAATTATTATTTTTAATTTCATTGATGTCTTGTGTTGTACGCTACACCAAGATTAGCTTGTACTATACGCAACACCGTACTATCTTGCAGTATATACAACACTATTCTTGGCTCGTGTTACACACAATTTCAATTTCGTTTTGTGGGAATTATTCTACGGAACATTAAGTATAGATTTTGTTTAATGTATAAATGAAATAAGTTTTGATTATGTTATATGCAACACCAAACAGAGCTTTCACTACACGCATCCCTGACTTGGCTTGTATTACATGCAATCAAGACCTTCCTTGATAGCGTGTGTAGTACGAAATACCGAGTTTCACTAAACGATATATTATTATAATATTATTATGAACTAGCCGTTATGAATAGTAATACCCACTTTTTGAAATTTTATAAATTCTATTTTTCAAAAAGGACTTCATTTTTGGATTCGGAATATCGAAATTAGCCTAGGGTGAATTTTTGGTATTTTTCTGAAAACTTTCAATTTTTGATGAATAGTGAAAACACTAGGTTACTATTTAAAAACCGACTTTTTATATAAATAATTATTTATTTTATTTAAATTTATTTTAGGTCAAAATTGATACATAATACCTATATAAGTTCAATGTAATTCATTGGAGTCATTTTATAATAATTGTAGACATATAAAAATTTTATTGAACTTTTCACCGTCTTTTACCCATCTCCTATGAGAGTTTGAAAATTTACATAAAACTTAATTTTACCACTTCTGTGAGTGGAATTTCAAAAATCCGAGAGACACGGTTAATATAAAGGAGTAAAATGTGGTTCAATAAGATAAAAATAATTTTTGGTGAATAGTAACTTTTTACTTTTATTTACCACGATTAAAAGTAAATAGGGTAATTAAGGATAAAAATGATATTATTATTACCCTAACACATGTCCTAATTCTATTGGATAAGTGTAATTAGACCAAAAAAAACATTAGGAATGAAATATTACCCTTTAGGTCCACTTGGATTAGATTATGACATTTATTATTATTTTATTTAAAGAAGAATTAAAATAGTTAAAATCAAAGTTTAATAACTAAAACATTTTTAATATAGGGTTATACATAAGATAAATTAGACTATAAATATTAATTATAAAGATAAAAATATTTCCTACATAATGGTATTTTATTTATAATTTTTATACATTAAATAATTTAATTTATTTATGACACAATAATGATGCAGTAATTACCTTATTAATGAAATATTAACATAATTGATGTTATAAATACCCAAATAAATGTAATTTTAGACTTTTTATGAATTCCAATAATTTTTATAGGTTAATATGACATGTTAGTATTTATTTAATTAACTTTTTTCGAACTAATCATACTGTTATGATTTTCACAAAAATCAAGTACCAAATAGTGTCAAAATTGACATAAAATAGTTTTTAAAACAAATAATATATTATTAATTGTTATTTTATTCCTAAAAATATAAGGTTCAGCCAAATGACTTAGATAAGGTTATATATATTAATAATGAACCACTTGGGGTTCGTTTGGACTGTTATAGTAATTTTATTAACCATATAGTGTAAGAAAACAAGAAGACACGGTAAAAGTTAAATTATTTAACTTAGAGTTAAATCTAAATGATAAGGTTAAAATAGTAACCTAAACTTGTATAAAACCTATTGGTTGAGAGTATTTAGACCCTTCCCCACCATATATTTTAAATAAATCAGTTTGGAGCTATTAAAAACCGAATATGACTTTATTATAAAATAATATTTTAAGTTTTTCCTAAGGTGCCCCTCTCCTCCCTTATAAAAGGGCACCCCTTCCCTCTTCTCTTCACACCATTTTTAGGATTGAAGCTCGGACAAACCCTACCAATTAATCTTCTAAAACTCTCTAGTTACATCATAGAGGTTCTGGTCTTATCAAAAGACCATCTCTAGTGCCCTAAGAAGAAGTTTAAAGGAGGTGCGTCGAGGAAGAGGTAATCTCTTCTACCAACTCTTTCAAGTTTCTTTCTTCTTCTACATCCTCTTATTTAGTTGTTTCATTATAAATTAATAACATCAGTATTAATTATATACTGATATTTTATTATAAATATGAAACAACCCTATTTTACCTTCTATCAATCCTACGGAAAATGAAATCACCGTGCGTGCGTACGTACGAAATACCGTCTCCACGCCGTGGTGTAATCAGTTTTTCCACCACCACATTACTTGGATGGGTATAATGGTGTAAAGAATAACTATATATAATTATTATAACATCATACTAATTCTATGATATTATATCATCCACTCCAGTACCATTCAATAATATGAGAAAGATATCATCGCTCGTGCGTACGTACGGATTACCCTCTCCACGACGCGATGAGATTCATTTTCAATGTTAACAATCCAAGAATGATTATAAAGTATATATAATAAGTAATCATGAAATATATGACATAATATTTCTACTGGATTTATGTATATATATATATATGTATGTAATCTACTTAATTACATTCAATTCAATAAAGAAACGAAAAACAGCGTTTATGCGTACGTACGACATACCGTCTCCATGAACGGTGTATTTCATTTCATTCATCTATATATTATATATATATACTGAATATATATGATATATAAATCATTATTTACATTCTTGAAGTAATTAAATCATGATATAAGTAATAATAGTATCATGAACAACTAGTCCAAAACGTACGACAAATGAAAAGAATATTACCCCAAACGTTGCTTTAACATGGAATTAACAAATGAACGGGTAATATAAATACATAAGTGAACCATATATGATATCATAAATATTATTATGGTTATGTTACAAGTTAATAATATGTTTAAACCCACTATACAGGAGTCTGGGACACATACAAAAGAAATTGGACATAAGGTAAGGGATAACTTTTCCAATCTTGTTTTTATCTAAGATTGTTTATTTGTATGTATTTATTGGGGTTATATTTATCATACATGTCCCTATTTTCTAAAAATGGTTTCATGTATGTTTAAAGTCTTTTTTACCCATTTTTGACTTTTACTACATGGTATGTAAGGAATCTTTCTTTTGATTACCATACGAGTTACATTTTGACTTTTCCGGCAAAAGTACGAGAAGAATGTTTTTTAACTTATACGGCACGAACTGATTTTTATGGTTTCATAACGCCTAATTTTCATAAAGATTCCTTCACAAGATTTCATGATTATTTTCAGAAAAAAGTCCTTTTCTTTTAAAATTAGCTGGCATTTTGTGAAAAGAAAATGATTTTTAAAAGAAAGGATATTTTCCTCAAGAATTCATTTCAAGTGTTTTATCAAAACCAATTTCCATATAAGATGACATTATTTCATATGTGTATGTTTCAAGTATAATGTCTCTATGATTTACATTATTTCAATTTTCTTATGATGAAATGATATCCATTTGTTTTATATGGATTATGTGATGATGGAATGATGTTTATGAAACCCATTTTATTCCTTGGGTTATGATGAATGATTTATGTTTATTTTGTGGAACAAGTAAGAATGATTTCATTATGAGATGGGTGGGACCTATATCTCCCTCCAATGCATTGGGTAAATATTTATATCTCATGAGATATACATGGCTGGAACGGTAAGTTAATCCGGTTCAGTGATATAAGACTAGAACGAGGAGTGAACTCGATTCAGAAAGGGAATTTTTCCACTAAGATGGCCTTGGTAGCAATGCCTTGTCTACTATGGAAATCATATCATGTGCATAATGGTTTGCCACAATTACATGTTTTATTCCCATTCTATTTTATCATTATTAATGTTCCCTTATGATATATTCCTTACATACTTCCAAGATTCATGTCTTTGCTCAAGATTTTGATGTTTAGATTTTATGTTCAAGTTTTTGCATTCAAATGAATATGGATTGTTTTATGTTCTCTATGTTTACCCTTACTGGGCATTTGAGATCACCCTTTTTTTATGTTTTCTTTTCCCCAGGATTTAAATAAAGGTTTTAGGTAAGAAAATAAAAGGGGAAGATCTTTATGGGAGATGTTGAAGATCTTTCACCAAGATTAGAAGATTATATTCCATGTTTCCAAAGACACTAAACTATTAAGATCCTTTGGTGTCTGTTTTTGTTATGTATTAAGTATTCAGTAAAAGTAATGTAATGTCCATGTATGTAAAGATTTGGGTCTCTACATTTGGTATCAGAGGAAAGGTTTAGTTAACCTTTGGAAACTAGGATGCGAAAACTTTAGTGAGATCCCTAGAGATATTTCTAAGGTATGTCTAGGGATGTCCTTAAGGTTAAGTATAAGTATAGGTTATAATACTAGAATTACGGTAATGATATTATAATTAAACCCAAGATGTTAGATATCGTAGGTAATCCCCCTTTATTATGTTCTTTTCCCTAGCATGATTTTTTCCTCTCACACTATTCTTTTTGGGTTTTAGACGATGGATGGAACCCGAAGGAACCATGTTGATCAATGTAATGGAAGATGAAATGATTTTCCTCCTGAACAAACCAACGTTATGGGAGATAGAGTGCAAAATATTATTGCTATACTTACACAAGCTATGAATCATTCTGGACTTCCTAATGAGCAGAGAAGGGGATAATATTCTATTGAGTCCTTCATGAGGCAACGTCCACCTTCTTTCAGTGGGTCTTTTGATCCAATTGTTGCTGAAAAATGGATCAGTACCATTGAAAAGATATTTTCCATACTTCGCTGTTCGGAACATGAAAAAGTCATTATGTATATTTATCGTTTAGAAGGTGAAGTAGATCAATGGTGGACTCTAATTAAGAATACGAGGCCTCGAGATGAAATTGAATCCATAGAATGGGTTGAGTTCAAGAAATTATTTTTCATTAAGTACTTCCCTCGGATTATTCAAACAAATATGGAAAAGGATTTCCTTGAGCTTAAGCAAAAGGATGATGAATCTGTTGGTATATATGAAGTGAATTTTATAAGGCTTACAAGGTATGCATCTGGCTTTATCATCCAACCTGAAAGTAAAGTTGATAGATTCTTCAGTGGCTTAAAACCAAGTGTTTGAAGGGAATTAGCTATAAGAGACTTTAGTAGCTATGAAGAAATTGTGCGTTGTGCTATCAAGGTATAAATGGAAGTTGGTGTTACATATCCATCTCATGGTTTTGACAAGAAACGAAAGATGGAGTTCAAGGAGAAATCTCAGAATAATGGTGAAAAGAAGATAAATGTTTCTTTATGCTCAAATTGTGGAAAGAAGCATGGTGGATATTGTCTTAAAGGGACTAGAAAATGTTTTAAGTGTGGAAAAGAAGGTCATCGAGTAGCTGAGTGTCGAAGTAATGGAAAAAGGGTTTCTAATGATGTGAATAAAGAAAAGACTGCAGAGAACGCACCACCAACACTTCAATGCTTCAAGTGCAAGGAAATGGGACATTATGCTAATCAATGCCCAAATCCAAGGGTTAATGATGATCAACGTGAGCAACCTCTTAAGGAAAAGGACAAAGGGAAGTCACATGCGATCACTATTAGCAATGCTGAGTATGAAAATGATGTGGTGGAATGATTATGTGTTTATGTAAAGGGATTCCAAAATAATGTTGTGGAATCTCATTTATAGTATTGTGGAACATTAGAATATCTATGTAATGGTTTATTGTGGTTTTCGATAATTAAATGGTACCGGTAACCATGAAAGGCTATTCAGATATTTTTGGAAAGCACCTAATACGTGCATAAAGAAGGATAAGGAGATAATGAAATGTTTGATAGTATTAATGAGCTCATGACTAATATAAGGAAAAAGTGATATCATGGTTTGAGTATATAGAATTTTTGGGATTTTGGTATATGGAAAGAGTTACCTTGTGATAAAATTTATGTTTTCACTATGGTTCAAGAGAATACATGATTAAGGTATTCACATGTTTGGAATGTGACTAACAAGATATATCGTATGATATATGGGGGATAAATGATGGTATTCACATGCTCGGTAGATGACATTTCTAGTAATTGTTTTCTTTATACTATGAGCTTGGACAAAAGTATTTTGGATAAGCCTAAAGATTGGAATGAATTAAGTTAGACATAAGATAGTATTGTTTAAGGCTAGAACTTTTTTCTATTTTATTGTAGGAATTTTATTATAATGTAGTTTTAGAAAAAGGGACAACCTGCAGGATGGGGGACAACCCGTCGCGTCAGACAAGGCTATGGGAATCGAACCCACAACCGAAGTGCGAAAGGCCTTTATTTCCTACCACTAACATACAGGAAGTCCCTAGTTAGAAGAAACTAGTTTTATTAAGCAGTATGATAGATGAAGTATAAGTCCATTTTTGGAATCATATACGATTAACCTCACCATAGATGGACTTATGTATATTTGATAACTTTTGCTAACCTTTGTATGAGACATATGGAATGACCCATCATTCTATCACATGATCTGCTAACACTTCACGAATGAAAAATTCAACTTCATTTATTTAAGAGATGAAGTGGAAATTGTTCAAGGCACGAACAACAGTGAGATTATACTAAAATAAAGTAAGTATTTATTCTAATTCAAATTCTTCAACTTTAGAGAAATCATCTTCAAAACAAAAAATGTTGTCCTAGTGCCCTTATATCCGATGAATCAGATGGTACCTTAGATCATCACAAATCTATGGCTTTGTGATTGTTGTTTTTTTCATAGCCATGTCCTCTACCACTCTCCATCAGAACATGATGGTTAGATTTTTCTTCTATATCCATATTTTCACCTATGTTCTCCTATGTGGAAACCCAGTGATTAGTTAATTTGGGTAACCATTATGTTTCATAATTTAGTTTTTAAAGTTCAGTTTTGGTATTCCTTTTTACGGTGTGGGTTTCTATGAAAGAAACTTTCAAGTAGCAAACCATTTATAATCCGGATGAATTTTTAGGGCGAAATTCATTTTAAGGGGGGTAGAATGTAACAACCCGAGATTTTATGAGAATTATTCTTTTTAATTTCATTGATGTCTTGTGTTGTACACTACACCAAGATTAGCTTGTACTATACGCAACACCGTACTATCTTGCAGTATATGCAACACTATTCTTGGCTCGTGTTACACACAATTTCAATTTTGTTTTGTGGAAATTATTCTACATAATATTAAGTATAGATTTTGTTTAATGTATAAATGAAATAAGTTTTGATTATGTTATACGCAACACCAAACAGAGCTTTCACTATATGCATCCCTGACTTGGCTTGCATTACACGCAATCAAGACCTTCCTCGATAGCGTGTGTAGTACGCAATACCGAGTTTCACTAAACGATATATTATTATAATATTATTATGAACTAGCCTTTATGAATAGTAATACCCAATTTTTGAAATTTTATAAATTTTATTTTTCAAAATGGAATTAATTTTTGGATTTGGAATAACGAAATTATCCTAGGGTGAATTTTTGGTATTTTTCTGAAAACTTTCAATTTTTGATGAATAGTGAAAACACTAGGTTACTATTTAAAAACCGACTTTTTATATAAATAATTATTTATTTTATTTAAATTTATTTTAGGTCAAAATTGATACATAATACCTATATAATTTCAATGTAATTCATTGGAGTCATTTTATAATAATTTTAGACATATAAAAATTTTATTGAACTTTTCACCATCTTTTACCCACCTCCTTGAGAGTTTGAAAATTTACATAAAACTTAATTTTACCACTTCTGTGAGTGGAATTTTGAAAATCCGAGAGACATGGTTAATATCAAGGAGTAAAATGTGGTTCAATAAGATAAAAATAATTTTTGGTGAATAGTATCTTTTTACTTTTATTTACCACGGTTAAAAGTAAATAGGGTAATTAAGGGTAAAAATGATATTATTATTACCCTAAAACATGTCATAATTCTATTGGATAAGTGTAATTCGACCAAAAATAAACTTAGGAATGAAATATTACCCTTTAGGTCCACTTGGATTAGATTAGGACATTTATTATTATTTTATTTAAAGAAGAATTAAAATAGTTAAAATCAAAGTTTAATAACTAAAACATTTTTAATATAGGGTTATACATAAGATAAATTCAACTATAAATATTAATTATAAAGATAAAAAGATTTCCTACATAATGGTATTTTATTTATAATTTTTATACATTAAATAATTTAATTTATTTATGACACAATGATGATGCAATAATTACCTTATTAATGAAATATTAACATAATTGATGTTATAAATACCCAAATAAATGTAATTTTAGACTTTTTATGAATTACAATTATTTTTATAGGTTAATATGACATGTTAGTATTTATTTAATTAACGTTTTTTGAACTAATCATGCTGTTATAATTTTCACAAAAATCAAGTACCAAATAGTGTCAAAATTGACATAAAATAGTTTTAAAAACAAATATTATATTATTAATTGTTATTTTATTCCTAAAAATCTAAGGTTCTGGAAAATGAATTATATAAGGTTATATATATTAATAATTAACCACTTGGGGTTATTTTTTCTTGTTATAGTAATTTTATTAACCATATAGTGTAAGAAAACAAGAAGACACGGTAAAAGTTAAATTATTTAACTTAGAGTTAAATCTAAATGATAAGGTTTAAATAGTAATCTAAAATTGTATAAAACCTATTGGTTGAGAGGATTTAGACCCTTCCCCACATTATATTCTAAATAAATCAGTTTTGAGCTATTAAAAACCGAATATGACTTTATTATAAAATAATATTTTAAGTTTTTCCTAAGGTGCCCCTCTCCTCCTTTATAAAAGGGCACCCCTTCCCTCTTCTCTTCAAACCCTTTTGAGCCTTGAAGCTCGGTCAAACCCTACCAATTACTCTTATAAACCTCTATAGTTACATCATAGAGGTTCTGGTTTTCTAAAAAGACCAACTCTAGTGCCCTAAGAAGAAGTTTAAAGGAGGTGCGTAGAGGAAGAGGTAATCTCTTCTACCAAATCTTTCAAGTTTCTTTCTTCTTATACATACTATTATTTAGTTGTTTCATTATAAATTAATAACATAAGTATTACTTATATACTAATATTTTATTATAAATATGAAACAACCCTATTTCACCTTCTATCCATCCTACGGAAAATGAAATCACCGCGCGTGCGTACGTACAGAATACCGTCTCCATGCCGTGGTGTAATCAGTTTTTCCACCACCACATTACTTGGATGAGTATAATGGTGTAAAGAATAACTATATATAATTATTATAACATCATACTAATTCTATGATATTATTTCATCCACTCCAATACCATTCAATAAATATGGGAACGATATCATCGCTCGTGCGTACGTACAGATTACCGTCTCCACGACGCGATGAGATTCATTTTCCATGTTAACAATTCAAGAATGATTATAAAGTATATATAATAAGTAATCATGACATATATGACATAATATTTCTACTGTATTTATTTATTTATATATATATATGTATGTCATCTACTTAATTACATTCAATTCAATAAATAAACGAAAAACAGCGCTCATGCGTACGTACGACCTACCGTCTCCAAGAACGGTGTATTTCATTTCATTAAGATATCTATTATATATATATATATACTGAATATATATGATATATAAATCATGATTTACATTCTTGAAGTAAGTAAATCATGATATAATTAATAATAGTATCATGAACAACTAGTCCAAACACGTACGACAAATGAAAAGAATATTACCCCAAACGTTGCTTTAACATGGAATTAACAAATGAACGGGTAATATAAATACATAAGTGAACCATATATGATATCATAAATATTATTATGGTTCTGTTACAAGTTAATAATATGTTTAAACCCACTATACAGGAGTCTTAGACACATACGGAAGAAATTGGACATAAGGTAAGGGATAACTTTTCCAATCTCGTTTTTATCCGAGATTGTTTATTTGTATGTATTTACTGGGGTTATATTTATCATCCATGTCCCTATTTTCTAAAAATGGTTTCATGTATTTTTAAAGTATTTTTTACCCATTTTTGACTTTTACTACATGGTATGTAAGGAATCTTTCTTTTGATTACCATACGAGGTACTTTTTGACTTTTCCGGAAAAAGTACGAGTAGAATGTTTTTTTAACTTATACGGCACGAACTGATTTTTAAAGTTTCATAATGCCTAATTTTCATAAAACTTACTTTACAAGATTTCATGATTATTTTCAGAAAAAGTCATTTTATTTTAAAATTACATGGCATTTTGTGAAAAGAAAATTATTTTTAAAAGAAAGGATATTTTCCTCAAGGATCAATTTCAAGTGTTTTATCAAAACGAATTTCCATCTAAGATGACATTATTTTATATGTGTATGTTTCAAGTCTAATGTCTATATGATTTACATTGTTTCACTTTTCTTATGATGAAATGATATCCATTTGTTTTATATGGATTATGTGATGATGGAATGATGTTTATGAAACCCATTTTATTCCTTGGGTTATGATGAATGATTTATGTTTATTTTGTGGTACAAGTAAAAATGATTTCATTATGAGATGGGTGAGACCTATATCTCCCTCCAATGCATTGGGTAAATATTTATATCTCATGAGATAGACATGGCTGGAATGGTAAGTTAATCCGGTTAAGTGATACAGGACTGGAACGAGGAGTGAACTCGATCCAGAAAGGGGATTTGTCCACTAAGATGGCCTTGGAAGTAATGCCTTGTCTACTATGGAAATCATATCATGTGATTAATGGTTTTCCACAATTACATGTTTTATTCCCATGCTATTTTATCATGATTTATCTTCCCTTATGATATATGCCTTATGTACTTCCAAGATTCATGTCTTTGCTCAAGATTTTGATGTTTAGATTTTATGTTCAAGTTTTTACATTCAAATGATTATGGATTGTTTTATGTTCTCTATGTTTACCCTTACTGGGCATTTGAGATCACCCTTTTTTTTATGTTTTCTTTTCCCTAGGTTTTAAAGAAAGTTTTTAGGTAAGAAAATAAAAGGGGAAGATCTTTATGGGAGATGTTGAAGATCTTTCACCAAGATTAGAAGATTATATTCCGAGTTTCCAAAGACACTAAACTATTACGATCCTTTGGTGTCTGTTTTTATTATGTATTAAGTATTCCACAAAAGTAATATAATGTCCATGTACGTCAAGATTTGGGTCTCTACAGTTACATTCTTCCCTTCATAAATAAATTACATCCTTTCAATTTGAACTTGATCTTGGAAAATAAGGATTTGAAACTTGAAAATTGTTTTTGTAGAAAACCCACATCGTAAAATGGTCAATAAAACTTCATATTAAAATGTGGGAAATAAAAATATTAAGTTTATCTATAATAACACATTATTAGGTTTCCTAAAAGGAAAACATTAGTGTATTATGGAATATAAGTGTAAATAATTATGAAGAGTGATCGAGACCATTGATCACAAGATAATGAATGATCAAGATAAAGCTAATAACCACAAAACCATAAACCTATGAGGTCTGAAAAAGACCATTTGATTCATTAGAATTGAAAATAAATTTATAAATTTTTTTATTTCAAGATTCTTTTCTTAAATTTGATGGATTTTTTTACTATTAAAATAGATAACACCATAAAACATACTTACTTGATATATTTTTATTTCATAACCACAATTTCATCCTTTGGTTGTTCTTCAATAAACACAAACTTCATTTATTACTCCAATAAAGGAATATCCAAGATTACTTTTTTATGCTTTAAGCACTAAAATTAACTTTTAATAGATCATAATATCAATAAAAGAGTAACAAGTATTTCCATATATCTCTAAATATTTACCAAAACCAAAATGGTTAGTAAAAGTTATCTAATATAACAAATTAATCTCTAAATATCAATAGTAACATACAAAGTTCAACTCAAACCATTCCATAAGTATTTATCCTTAAGAATATTTGGATTACATCTCAAAAAATGTAATGGAATTATTTATAAATAATCCTTTATATTAAACCTAATGGTTATATATGTGTCTAAACCTAATAAAACATCTTTCAAATTATCAATACTCCCCTAAAAATCATAAAAATTAATTTTTTTTGATCAAATTCATATTTATCCATCAAAATATTTGAGTAAAAATAATATCATATTAATGAGCACATCACGTAGGCTAGTGGTAGGTGTTGCACCCTTATCAGCCTTCAGTTGTGGATTCATGCCCCATGACCTTACCAGATATGATGAGTTGTCACCAAACATGCTGGTTGTACTTTTTTTAAGACTATATTAATATTATTCCTATAATTTTTCCAAAAATATGATAAACATCCTAAAAAATAAATGTTAATCATAAAATCACTTTTTAACCACTAATTTTTTCTATAGAGCTTATTTTTTCCATAAAATCTGATAATCTTAATTGACTATTATTACCATAACACCAATAATCATATTAACCCAAAAGGTAATCAATAAATTTAAACTTATGTCCAAAAAATGTAAAGGCATTATTACTCAAATAACTTTTTCACTAAAAATAATACTAATCCCAAGGGTTATATTACCATAAATGTATCCCAAAATACTCTTAATAATCTTGTACTTACACCACTTAAAACCTAAAAAGGGGTTTCTAAGACTTTAAACTTATGATCAATATTAAACTCATAAACCCATGATGGTATCCATAATAATTAAGTTAATATTAGATAAAGATATATATTCTTCAAAAAATCAACACAATCCTTATATGTTTCATGATCCTTGCAACCAAAATACCACTAATACAAATAGTTATACAAAATAATTCCTGGACACCAATATATAAATACTTCAACCCTTTTACTCTAAGGATTGATATAACATATGTCATTCTATGGTCTAGTAGTTAAACTTTAAAGAGGGTATTAACTTGCATAATTCCCAAGTTCCCCACATTTAAGACAATAAACTAAAAATAGATCTCTAGGATGAAATATATTTCTCACCATTAACTTCATCACTTTTCCTCTGCAATTAATTACTCTACACCCTTATTTTCTACACATAAAACATTTTCATATTCCTTTGAGACATTCTTCTGGGTTTCTCTTTACACATTTCTAACATGAAGTATATTGAGATTTCTTTCCTCCATGGTCTCCACTATTCAAGCTCTTAATAAAATCCATTCTTCTCTTATTTGATGAGTTTTAGAGTTAGTTAAGGTGTATGTTATTAATAATATATCATGATAACATATCAAATATAATCACAAATATATTTCACTATAGTCATCATCCAATTTGGTTACTCATAATCAAAAAATTTTCCTTCATATTCAATATAAACATGATTATTTCTAGTTCCATCCATTAACTAAAACCAAAAAGAATTGTATGATAAAAAATAATCATAGTGGAAAACCATATAATCATTTATAGGATGTTTAAATCAGAAAACCTTTTTTTAATCTAAGTAACCTTATTTATAACCCAGGTTATTCAATTTCATCATCTTTTAAAATCCTACATGATGGTTCATAAAGAAAATGTGAATTAACCCAAGCATATCCCCTAAGAGTGTCAAAAAAGGTGTACAATAAGTCCCATTATCATTAACTTTGTGAAGATCGAGTCAAATACCAATGAATAATTTTCAAATTTATTACCCCTAGGTACAACTGTTACAGAGAAATGTCTATATAAAGTATCTAGGAAGGGATGTATTGCTAGAAAATACATATAATCTCTACCTTACCAAAATTTTTGGATGTTATCCTATACTTAGACTTATCCTCAAAGTCAGTTATAATGTTATATTCTATAATCTATGTTTTTCTAAATCTAGTTACCAATATTTCTATTAAACATGATTTGATTACAACTATAAATACACCAATCCTAGTACCCTAGAGTTAGTTTTTACTTTATTACATTAGTGATAGATACATGCTATCACATCCCAAAGGACGAAATAGTTTAACAGTCATGGAAAACTAGATACATACTTGAAATTCAAATTACATTTGAAAAAAATTAAAATACAACATAGAATTTTATTTGATAAAACCATCATTAACTTTTTCATATCCCTACATATGAATCATAATACACTTCCTGGAATCCTAGGGAAATGAAACATAATAAATGGGTGAGCTCTAATGCTCAATAAGGGCATGCGTACAACAAAATAAATAATAAAAAAATAAGGCATAATTAATAGGTAAAGGTAAATAACCAAAAAACATGTCATTTAATTAATAACTTGAACATGAATAATAATATGGTAGGAATAATTAATGATCAAAATATTTCTATATAAATAATCACATGATCTTGAAACTTATCCATGGATATTCTAACTAAATGAATAATCACATAAAAAATCAATAACTAATCTCATAATGAGGGAATTCATAATTCCAAACATCATAAACATACCATAAAGGCCTCATTACAAGACATATTACATAAATAGATAAGTCCTAGACCAAATACCCAAGCTAGTTTGTCTCATGAGACTCACAGATGCATCGAGGGGCTATAGTAGGCCTGCCCATCACCTATTCAGTCCAATGCATTCCTTATATGAAAGGAAAGAAACATAATCAATGTAAAAATTCGTATTTAAAAACTATCATATTAAATTTTAATAATTTACCCAATCAATAAACATAATCAACATAAAAATTTGTATTAAAAACTATCATATGAATGTTAATACTTTCCTCAATCAATAAGAATAATCATAAACCATTCAGATTACTATGATAAATGGTATCAAAATAGTACATCCCCAGTCAAATTGATTATAAACCATTTAGAGAAATAATAATTATGGTATCATTAAATTATATTCCCAATTGAGCACAAGTAAAATGGTGGGTTTTTCATTAATGAATAGAGAAACCATAAAAATTACATTAAAAACATTCTTGAGAAAAATATCCTTTTCACTTTGAAAATCAATTTCAAAAAATAAAAATTTATAGAATATTAGGAAAAACATTTTATTTAAAAATAATCATGTAAAATTTTAAAGTAAGATTCAAAGAAATTATTGGTCATGATGGTGGGAAATTTCTGTTCATGTTGAGTACGTTAAAACAAATATTCCTTTCACATTTTTATAAGAAAAGAAAAAAGTACCATGTTTGGAAAATGATAGGAAGATTCCTTTTAATTTTTTTTGTAAAAAATAAAATCATGGGTAAAAATTAATTTAAAAAATAATAGTATAATATTAAAAACTTTCATGAAAATATATTTAGAAAACATGGATTTGGAAGAAAAAGTATTTTCAACCGAAGATAGAAATAAAGTCAGATTTTCTTAAAAAAAATTCTCAATAATTTTAAGTACCAAATAGAAGAAAATGGTAATATTAAATGAAAATTTCATGAATAACTTGATTTTAATAAAATATATTGGGTTTAATATATAAATATAAAACCATTCCCCTAAGGTATACTTAAACATAAACAATCCTGAATAATTATGAGATTGTAAAATAAACCCTTACTACTTTGGTAACTTTTAAATAGTAAGCCCCATGAAAGAAATAAATTGAAATAAAACTTTAAATATCATTAATATTAAGTTATTAATGATATAAAATAACAAAGTGGTAGTATATACACCATATAAAATAAATAAGTGGTGAATATGACATATGTACCATGAAAGTAAAAGTGATATGAGAAACCTTTACCATAGATCTGATTTATTTATCACATGTATGAACCTAATATATAATAAATATAGATTTATTATAAATATATCAAAGAAAAATACTCATATATATCATACCATATATGATTTATAACTTTTTATCACCCTTTTATTAATAATTCTTTATTAAAAACACTATTCCCGGTGATAAATGCTTCATTTTTCATGTATGTTTTGGTTTGGTAGTTTTGGTCCTTGTACTTTGATCATAGTTCCATCATAAACAGAATGTAACTCATGATATAAATATCATATATATTCATTATATAATTACTCATATTAGTCTATAAAATTTATATATAGAAAAATTATTTACACCGTTCATGAAGACAGTAGGTCGTACGTACGCATGAACACTGTTCTCATTTTTTGACATATGGAATGAAAGAAATGTAAATAAAATTTCACCTTTATAGAATAATTATTATATAATATATATCATATGTATTAATTAAATATATTCTTATTACCATCCATGTTAAAATAAAATGAAAAACATTTCACATCACTTTATAGAGGCGGTAGTCCACACATATACACAAGCGAATTTATCATTTTCCAACAGATTGGAAGGTAATAAGTTAAATGTAATATTTTAATTACATAAGTGGAAATATGTCATTAATATAATATATATATATATACAAAATCTATCACTATATCTATATGTGATAGGTGGTGATGGAAAATGAATTACATTGGTTTACGAGGTGGTGGTCTGCTGTACACATGATTGACGGTTTCATTTCCTATTTGATAGATGACACTACTACAAATACGGCCTTTATCAGCGCTAAAAATGGCCTTTATCAGTGCTAGAAAAAGCGCTGATAAAGCCAGTGTAGATAAGGGGGGGGGTCCCCTTTATCAGCGCTCCGAAAAGCACTGATATAGGACCCCTTTATCAGCGCTAAAAAAAAGCGCTGATAAAAGGGGTCTTTTATCAGTGCTAAAAAAAGCACTGATAAAAGGGGTCTTTTATCAGCGCTAAAAAAAGCACTGATAAAAGTACCCCTTTATCAGTGCTTTTTTAGCGCTGATAAAGGGGTCCTATATCAGCGCTTCCTTTATCAGCGCTTTCATTTTAGTGCCGATAAATGACCATTTTATCAGTGCTTTTAAAAAAGCGCTGATAAAAGTTAAAAAAATTAAAAAAAATTAAAAAAAATTAAAAAAAAATTAAAAAAAAATTAAAAAATACTGCGAACCGGGTGGGCTTTTATAGCGCTTGATCCCCCCATTTTACAGTGCTTTTCTGCCCCTGTAAAGCACCCCACGCACCCCACGCACCCCCTTCACCCTTTAACAGCACTTGCTGTTATATTCCCCCATGCGCGCGCGCCCCTGCCTCCCACAAGATTTGAACTCGAGACCTCCGCCTGCGCGCCTAAGCCTTTACCACTACTCTATTTTGATTTGTCTTCCAATTCATGATATCTATATATATATATATATTTAGTTATATTTATTCGTATAGTAATATATATTTATATTAATATATATATAGTTATTAGATTATAATATATATATAGTTATATTATAATATATATATATATAGTTATATTATAATATATATATATAGTTATATTAATATATATATATATATAGTAATATTAATATATATATATTGATATTAATATATATATATATATATATATTTAGTTATATTTATTCGTATAGTAATATATATTTATATTAATATATATATATAGTTATATTAACATATATTTAGTTATATGAATATATATATAGTTATATTAATATATATATAGTGATATTAATATATATATTTATAGTAATACTAATATATATATATGTAGTTATATTAATATATATATAGTTATTAGATTAATATATATATATAGTTAGATTAATATATATATATATAGTTAGATTAATATATATATATAGTTAGATTAATATATAGGTATATAAATATTCATATATTGGTATTTTAAATAAAATGGATATTAGTTATTATTTAGATAAAGCTAATATATTTTATATGTAAATATGGTTAATTATTTATTTAAAAAATTTAATTTTTAGGTGCGAATATATAAAAAATATGTACATATAGTTATATATTTGATTATAAATAGCAGTGCATTATAAAAAAGGATGAAATTTCAAAGACATAATATCAATATGAATGTAATACCTTGGAATAAATTCAGTCCCCACCAAAAAAAGCCAATAATACCTCCTTAAATGAGTTTGAAAATCCACAAAATGTTAAAAAATCTTGGTACCCTGAAAAAAAACTCAGTTTTGGAGGCCTTCTGGGCCTCTTTTGGCCTTGAAAAACGCTTGACCGGCCCCCCCGGATCACAGCGACGTAGATCTCATCGCAGGCTTCGATTTGATATGTGGTAGAGCTTAAACGGACACCCAGATCAAAAGTTATGATCGTTTGAAGTTTGAGTTGCGTTTTCAACATATTTTGGATCTTTTTTTAATTTTTTTTAATTTTTTTAGTCCTCAAATTGTTATTAAATGACTATTACTCCATAATGATTATCAAATTATTAATTAAAAATATTTTTTTAATTTTTTAAGAAGCCATTTTCACTAAATATCTTATATATTAAGTATAATAAGTGTAAATGTACATTTATACTTATCTAAAATATATTTAAAAATTATATATTATATTTATATAACAATATAACTATATTTATATATTAATATATTAATATATTTTAAATTTTTTTTTGAAGCCGACCCTTTATCAGCGCTTTTAAAAAAAGCGCTGATAAAGGCCCCCCCTTTATCAGCGCTACTAAACAAGCGCTGATAAAGGGGGGCCCTTTATCAACGCTAACCAAAGCGCTGATAAAGGGGGGTCCCTTTATCAGCGCTAAAAAAAAGTGCTGATAAAGGCACCCCCCTTTATCAGCGCTTTTTCGTTAGCACTGATAAAGGGGGGGCGCTAAAAACTGTTTTTGTGGTAGTGTAAGGGTATGGATATAAGTTATTACATTGATATAATAAAATATAAGTATACAGAAGACATTTTTTTAAACATATTTTGATAATATTTTAAGGGTTTAGAGGAAGAAATAAAATGAAGACGCGTGGTTAAGAACTATACATCTTCTCCGGAGAACCTATTTAGGTTTAAAAATAAATTATTACTAGAATGGTTTTATGATAAAAATAGGGACTATAGGTCATAAATATTTATTTGGATATTTATTTTTCAAAAAAATGAGTTTTAAGTGTGAAGAGGAGAGGAGAGGGGGTTCCCTTTTATAAGTGGGGGGAAAACACACTTGGATTTTTTGAAAATAATAAATTGTACCCACGTTTTTCATATAAAAAAAGGATAAAAAATGAATATTTTTTTTAAAAAATAGATTATAAAAGGTCGAAATATTTCTATAAAATAGTAATTGGATAGGTTTTTAGGTCATTTCAACACTTACTTTTTTAGTTTAACCCCCTGGTAAACCCGTTTTAACCTTACCTAAAATAATTATTTTTCACTATTTTTACTATTCATTATAAAAAAAATTAAGTTAAAATTATTATATAATATTAATTATTATGATTAAAAATATGGAATACATTTTTCCAAATTCAATCAACAGAAGTGTCAAAATTTAATTTAAAGTTAAACCTGTAGACGTGAAACAAAAAATGGTTTTCCAAAGGAAAAGTTTTCATAAGTATAAAAAGTTTTTATATTAAAGTTGAAAATATAATTGATTAAAATTTAATAAATTGAATTAATCATAATATAATTGAACTAATTTTAATTTTAAAATAATTTTAAACAAAATTTAACCTTTTAAATTCCATAAATGAAAAGGAAGATTTCAACAAAAATCAGTTTTTTTCTATTCCCTGGAAAAAATAATATTTTTAGAAAATTATATAAAATCACTATAAGATAATTTTTACATGATGATTTCAAAAATTATTATTTTTTCAATTAAATTTTCTAATATTTTGCAAATTTTAATTTTAAAATAAGTTCACAAAATGCAACAGAACTATTTTTTAGAAAAACATAGTTTTTAACCATAAAACTAGGTTTATTCTTTTCTCATGCTTAAAAAAAATATTGAATAAATGATAAAAAATTTCATTGAATATATAATATATAAAATTTCTTTAAAATAATTCATCAATAGTGACTAATTTAATTTATTTAGATAAAAACATACTACGTGCATAAAAAAAATTTCAAAAAAAAATCTTTTATTTTCAAATGTTTTTTATTTTTATTTATCTTCAATTTATTACTAATGAATTTATTTTAAATTTTTTTAAACCATATAATTTTCAAAATTTAGGTATTACTATTCATACCCTCTATTTTAATGGCTAGGTTATAATGGTAATATTTAAATAATATATTTTATGGGTCATTTAAGCTCGGTGTTGCGTGTCGTATTCACTATTGAACATAATGTTATTCTTTAAAATATCAAATTTATGTGTATAAAAAGTTATAAAAGAAGTTAAATTTATTTAAAATAAATATATCATAAAGTCTTGGGGTGTTACATTGGGTACCTGATCATTCCTCATGTGTTGCAGGTCCAGGTTCGACTGAGGCCCAAGATTACTTGTTAAAGCTAGAGCATCTCATATGTGTGTTGGAGTTTGGGATGAGGTGAGGATTGGAGACTGTAGTAGTGACTCTAACCATTAATTTTAGTTTTATTTTTTTCTTTATTTTATACTGTATGTGTGATCGACCCAGTGGGTGATCCGTCTCTCTGTATAATTGTATGCCTCCACACCATTTTACTATTGATGATTCTTATTTATTTATTTTCTTTCACGTACTCTGATGGATGTTTACTATTGATGGTTGATGTTTGGTTATTTATTCATGATTATACACTCTGATATAGGGGGTGTAATCTCCCAATATTACCATCCTAGACCCCCATTGTTAGTCGGCAACCTCTAACATATGGGGAGGCGTGTCCGAGGTCACATGGCCTCACTAGTCTAGTTAATTTCAGAGTGATTTTAACCGAGACATTAAAAAGTGGTATCATATATTTTTTTACTTTTATATTTATATTTTAGGATTTTTTATTGGATATATAGTAATGTGTTGGAGCTCATGATTGAACCTTGACTAGTGTATTGCCTACACTTTTTTGAATGGAAGTCCAGGTTACTAGGAATGGGATTGATGTTCTTAGCTTTCACTGTAATGGTTATTATGGTTTTCACATAATGTGAAGTACACGAGGTTTGAGCTTTATGGTTTATGAGTTATTTGATTTTTGGATCTTGTCCTTTTGGAAAGAATCCAAAAATGATTTAACTCTTGGATCATAGAAGCAAGAGGTGTCTTATGTATTATATTAGACACATAAGATTCACATGAAATATAGGCCCCCCTAGTGTGATTTATATAATTCAAAATAAGTTCAAATATTTTAAGTGTTAGAAACTAATCATACAATATTTTACCATATAAGTACTTGTTGAAATTATACTCAGCTGGTTCTAACTATTTGTGCATTTCCTTTTGATGGTAGGTCATGTGGATCTATGAAAAGATGCTTGTGATAATGATGACATAGTCCCTTGATGTATGAGACATGGAGTGAACCTATAAGGTCAATGTAAGCCTTTTATAGATTTATGATAAACCCATCATTGGTTGTTGATATTTATGTTCTGTTACTTAAAGTGTCAGTGACAACCTATATGTCATTTTCTCATATAGCTTGGAATAAAATTATGCTTAACCAAGATAGTGGTAGTGTTTTCTTTGATACAGGCCATCTAGAATGATGAATATGGTTAATAAAGTACTAACCAATGAATCATGATTCTTTAGGGGTAGTCCCATGTGCGAATGATCTTGAGGACTAGTGCCTAGTGGGATGGTGTTTTTGAGCATGTTGGATGTCATGGACTATTTAAGATGGCAGTGTGGATGAAATCCTGTGAGATGCATATTTTTATGATATTTGACATATTGAGCTAGGTGGGAGATCTAGGAATCATAGGCTTGACTTGGACCTTATAGGGTCAATGTGTAGTTCTATTGGAGGGAAAACCAAGTGGGGGGTAAGCCTAAGGATTTTTTTCCCTTCGATACAGGAAGCGAAGGTAGGTTGTTTGTGGTGACAGGTTGATGAATGGGAGGTGCCACTAGGTTATGGTATAGGCACGGTGATTCCATAATATTTTAGAAAAAAATAAACTAGAGTGCTAGCTCCATGTTATATGAGGAATGTAGAGTGTCATGGTATTGAGATTGGATTCGAAGGGAAAGAATATCTAGGGGCCTAACCCTACGGACCTTAGATGAATTTTAGTGTGATGTGAGAGCGGGTAAATTCTTTTGGTTTTGGTATAACCCCAGGTGGTGGATAATCATGTGGATGATAATGACATCCATGTAGCAAGTGGTCATTTGATTGACCTTGGCATAAGTAAAGTGCCAGATTTTTGAAGAGGAGTGCCAAGGGTACTTCTGTCTTAAGGAAATTGACATGCCGTAGAGCATTGTTAGCTTGATTAGGCAGTGTGAAACTCAAAGAATCATGAAATGGTTTTGTTTATTGGGTGGTATGGGATCATACACCCATTATGTTTCGGGGATATTGAGGGTGACACATGCTATTTACATGTGGGACCTGTTAAATTGAAATTGGAAATGATCGAGTGTGAGATGAGGCCCGATGAAGTTTTATGAGTTTCTTGAGGGCCCAACAACCTAAGAATTTGATAAGACTATCTCTATAATAGTGACACACATGTGTTGTTTGAACCTATTGAGAATTCACTCAAGGAGAGGTATAAGGAAATCTATATGGTGGGGAGTGCACCATTGATCGTTGGAGGGTGAGGCCCTCATTATAGATCAGATCTTACTAAATTTAGTGGGAATCAATCTTGGAAGCTGGGAATGAGTGGTATTTGATGTTGTGATGGTGCTCAGGTATGGGATAGTTTGGCCCCATCCAGTCATCATGTGCGGGGATAGATGAAGTGTGGGCTGTGATGGTTGAGGTTATAACCTAGTAAAGTGATGAAAATAAAACTACTATGGTGGGGAAGGGGATTTAAATTGTGGGTGTGTGACCCTCATGTGATAAGGGTCATGAGAGTACGAGGTTGGTAATTTCATGATTGTTTTTTTACTTTGATGTTGGGGAATAAATGGATCTGAATTAAGATGGATTCCTTAGTGGATTTCAGTTATGAATTCAGGTTTGATACCAGATAGAGTCTATGAATTGGTCTCGGGATCAGGGTAGTTGAGATAATATGGGCATGATTGGTGCACATAACACATTAAAACACAAGTATGGTTTTGAATAGTTGAGGATCTGACCATGTAATCTCACCAGGAGTCAGGTATGGGCTCTGGAAAGCATTTTTGGACGATAGTGAGATTCCTATGGGTATGAGGGCATCATGATCTTGGATTTTGGTGGCACGTCGGCAGCTGGGGATGAATGATTACGAGATAGGTCATCCAGGGGAGGTTCAACTTGTGTTATCACATGGAATCAGGTATCACGGATTGGAAACCATGCTAGGAGAGTCATTCGAGACATGAATGAGGAGTTTAAGAATCAGTCAGGGATTTTAAAGGAAAAGTTGGCACAACCGGGTTTTGAGCTTGGTCAATTGGAATTCGATTAATTCTGATTAAAATTGAGAAAAATTAGTGTATTTCTCATTTTTAAACATGTGTGATGAGTTAGAGACCACATCAGAATTGGTTTCAATAGGAAATTCCAAGTATAGAACACCATAGTATCATAATTGGTCGTTATGATCCAAGTCCTATGGTGGGGAGCACTATAGGACCTATGGTCAGTTGGATGGTAAAAATTATGTGTCTTGAGATAGATGAGGTTGGGTAAGCACCGTATCTATGTTTCTATGATGTATTCAAGTGGTGTCTCATATTTCAGTGGGTTGAGTTCCTTCAGTTGGAAATTGCGCTTTTGAAGCGCGATAGGCACTCAAGGTTGGAATGTGATTATTGAGAGATTTTTAGTGACTAAGATAGGTTTAGTTTTTTGGTTTGAGGACCACCGATACTTCTCATGGAAAATAAGTGTTATGGTGGGGATTTTTTAATGCCTCACTTCTATACGAGCATTCAAAATTCAAGAAATTTTTTTATTATCGAATTAGTGGACACACTACGGCAAAAAAGGCATTTAGCGGCGGTTTGGTTTTACGTTTCGCAGTAGTTTAAACCACCGCTAAATAGATTGGCGGTAGTTTTGAAAAACTGCCGCGAAATCATGCATCGGGAAACTATTCGCGGCGGTTTTCAAAACGGTCGTAGGACGTTTCGCGGCGGTTTAAACCGCCTCTAGATGATTTAGCGGTGGTTTTTTTTTATTATTATTATTATTATTTATTTTTTTATTTGTTTTTATTATTTTATTATTTTATTATTTTATTTATTTATTTATTTATTTATTTTATTATTTATTTTATTTTATTTATGTATTTATTTTATTTATTTATTTATTTTATTTTATTTATTTATTTTATTTTATTTTATTTTATTTTATTTATTTATTTATTTATTTATTTTATTTATTTATTTATTTATTTATTTCATTTATTTCGTATTTATTTTATTTATTTATTTATTTTATTTATTTTGTATTTATTTTATTTTATTTATTTCGTACTTATTCTATTTTATTTATTTATTTATTTATTTATTTTATTTGTTTTATTTATTTATTTCTTTTATTTCTTTTATTTATTTATTTATTTTATTTGTTTTATTTTATTTATTTATTTATTTATTTTATTTATTTATTTCATATTACTTTATTTATCCATGCATGCCCATGCGCATTCACATGCTCATGCCCACGCCCATGCGCATGCACATGCACATGCCCATGCCCACGCCCACGCCCATGCCCATGCCCCTGCCCATGCCCATGCCCATGCCCATGCCCATGCAGGTGAGATTTGAACCCCTAACCTCTTGCATATTTTCCAAAGACTTTACCACTCCAACAAGCTCGTCATGTGTTTAATAAACATAATTTAATATACTTATATATACATTAATTGAGAAAACAAATAATAAATAAATAATAGATATAATCTCAATAATATATAACATATAACATATAATAATAATAATAATAAATAACATATAATTAATAATTATAAATAAATAATAAATAATAAATAATAAATAATAAATAATAAATAATAAATAATAAATAATAAATAATAAATAATAAATAATAAATAATAAATAATAAATAATAAATAATAAATAATAAATAATAAATAATAAACAAGAAATAATAAATAATAAATAATAAATAATAAATAATAAATAATAAATAATAAATAATAAATAATAAATAATAAATAATAAATAATAAATAATAAATAATAAATAATAAATAATAAATAATAAATAATAAATAATAAATAATAAATAATAAATAATAAATAATATATAATAAACAATAGATAATAATAAATAAATAATAATAAATAAATAATAATAAATAAATAATAATAAATAAATAACTATAAATAAATAACAATAAAAAGTAAACAATAAATAATAAACAATAAACAATAAATAATAATAAATAATAATAAATAAGAATAAACAAATAATAAAGAATAAATATCAAATATTAAATAATAAATAATAAATAATAAATAATAATAAATAATAAATAATAAATAATAATAAATAATAAACAATAAACAATAAATAATAAATAATAAAAATAAATAAAAATAAAAATAAATAATAAATAATAAATAATAATAAATATTAAATAATAATAAATAATAAATAATAATAAACAATAAATAATAATAAACAAATAATAAATAATAAATAATAAATAATAAATAATAAATAATAAATAATAAATAATAAATAATAAACAATTGTTGAGTCAATAAGGTTTTCCTTATGACTTTTCCATTCCTTCTTGTTTTGAAAATCACAAACACCTTATACTTAAGCAAATCGGTATTTTACTTCCACAAGGAAAATTTTCTTCTTTAAGGAAATTTACCCTAACCTAGATTTTTCTATACATATCAATATTTTTCTTAAGTATAAAAACCGGATTCATACCCAAAACCCCAAAATCATATATTGTCAAGAATTGAAGTATTCTGTTTTTAGGATCCGAATTCTGGATGTGAACTGTAATAAAGTTCCACTCCGAATTCTGGACACAAACTTTCAGGAGTTCGACGCTGAACTCTTATGATGTTCGACTCCGAACTTTCATGAGTTTGACTCCGAACTCTTATGAAGTTCGACTCTGAACTTTTAGGAGTTCGACTCCGAACTCTTATGAAGTTCGACTCCGAACTTTCATGAGTTCGACTCCGAACTCTTATGAAGTTCGACTCCGAACTTTCATGAGTTCGACTCTGAACTCTTATGAAGTTTGACTCCGAACTTTCACGATTTCGACTCCGAACTCTTATGAAGTTCGACTCCGAACTTTTACTAGTTCGACTTCAAACTGTGCAAGTTCAGATTCTGAACTCTGGTGAAACCAGACTTTGAATTTCCTTAGAAATTCAGACTCCGGACTTCTACATACTTCAGGTTCCGAATTCCTATAAAACAGAATCCGAACATCTTTTTATTAGACTCCAAATTCCATTTTGATTAGACTCCAAACTTTTATTTACTTACATTACGAATTCTAGTTTTACTTATGCTTAAACTTGTTTCGTTGTAAAACGATGTCATGCTTTCAGTTACACATGTTTTGTTATAAAACGATGTCGTCCATTCTATTTCTAATTAACCATTGGTTTAGTGAAATGTGTACAGGTCCCTCCGATATTCAAGGAAAATATGACCATTAGAGGAGGGAGCTGACCATTGGAAATTTTCCTATAAATAGGAGCTCATTTGAAAGATCTCAAGAAGAAGTTGATCACTCTAGAGACCACACGCTGTTAAGGTGATTTATAGAGAGAGAATCTTTTCATGCTTTGTGCGTACTGAACCACTCGTTCAGATTACTTAGTGTGACTCCAAATGTTGGTGATTACATTCGAGGGCTTCCAGGGATAGGAAGACAGAGGTGCCGACTACCTTGAAGTTTGAGGGCTTCCTTGCTGAGGAAGACAGAGGTTCCAACTACCTTGAAGTTGAGGGCTTGCAGGTATAGTAAGACAGAGACTCTGATCTTCATATCAAGGGCTTACCCTGGTGTGGGTAAGACATACTTGCTTGAAAGTATAAATTAAGGGACATTTATCCAAGGTTGTTGGATACCCTTATCTTTGGGTTAAAAGAGTTATTGTTTGTTACTTGTAGTTGTACTACTTGTTTTTCCGCTGCAATTTTGTTTTGTAAGGAAAGTATAATTCTCTTATATTTCCTTACACTTGTACTCTGATTCATTTAGATTCTATACGCTTTAAAGTAGAATCTCATATTGTAATCTTTGGTTAAGTTTCAATTTCCGGATCCATATTTCTGGAACCTGTTTTCAGAATCACTTTCCAGATTTAAGTGCATAGAACTAGAAGTTTGTAACTTCTAACCTTGTTCCAATTCTCTAATTGGTGTTAGAGGTGTTGTGAATTTTCTTAGTTTAACTTTGTTAAACTTAGTTCTTTCCTTGTTTAAGGAGATTTTTAAAGTATACAATTCACCCCCTTGTATATTGAGAATCTACATAATTATTTCGATCCTACAATTTGTATCAGAGCAGGTCTCTGAAATACTTATAATCGCATATAAGTTTTTCATGCTCACTTTTTCATTAATTTTCTTCCTTTCTTAGAAAGACTTTGTCATTCCGAATTGTCATTCCGATTTGTCATTCCAAATTGTTCATTCCGAATTTGTTCATTCCGAACTTTGTGGTTACGAACTTTTCCTACTAACAAGTTTGGTTGCCAAATCTTTTCTTAGAGACGGTAGGAATCAAAGTTGGTTCTATTGACAATCTAAACCCTACAATACCACCAATTTTTGATGGGAATGATTATGAGTACTGGAGAGATCGAATGAATACTTTCGTTATCAATACTGGAGTGGATAACTTTGTTATGCTTACTGGTGATTATAAAATTCCTGATAAGGAAGTAAGAACTTTCACTAACCAGGAAAAGAAAGAATATCAACTCAATTATAAGGTACGCAATACTTTACTATGTTCAATGTCTAGAAATATATATATCCAAATTTCTTCTTGTGAAGCAGCTAATTGTATCTGTAAGAAGTTAGAGGTTACACACTTTAGCACATCTAAAGTGATTGAAACTAGGAGAGCTATGCTTAGAGCTGAATACCATGGCTTCAATTTTCCTTATGGTGAACCAATTTGTAAAGTTCAACAGAGATTTTTGACTATAGTGAACATTCTTCAGTCTATGGGAGATAAAGGGTTAGATGATGAAGCTCTGGTGGATAAAATAATAGATATTATGCCTAATGAGTGGGAATCAAAAAGAACAGCTATTAATGAGAACATGAAGGTTACTCAAATTTCGTTAGATGAACTTTTTAGAACTCTTCTCCAACATGAAACAAGAATGAAGAGAGATGCTGACAACATCAAAAAGAAGAATGGGAATGGTACTGTTTCTTTTACAACAACATCAAATCATTTGAAAGCTAAGACTCCTGAGAGAGTAACCAGATCCAAGTCTAAGAAAGTTATTATCCAATCTGAATCTAGTGAGAGTGAAGTCTCAGAAAATGAGTTAGAAAATATTTCTCGAAGAATGAACAAGATAGCTGGACAGAGAAATTTCAAATCCAAGTATAAGAAAAAGGATAGGAAATATAGGAAATATGGAGAAGTTACTTATTATGAATGCAAGAGAGCTGGACATATTAGACTGGATTTCCCTTTTCTCAAAAAGAAAGAAAGAAAAGAAAGGCATTCTGAAAGGAACAGAAAGAAGTATTATAAATCCAAAGCTAAGAAAGTTCTGAAAGCTAATGACACCTAGAGTGCCAGTGGTGGTGGCTCTTCAGATGAATATTCTGATTATGAATCTTTAGGATAGAAGAATCTTGGTCTTATAGCTAGATTAACTATTAAAAATCATTGCTTCATGGCTAAGGTACACAATGCCTAATCATTGACCAATGTTTCTTTAAATTCTAATGATAGAAAATATTATAACTCTTCAGATGAAGAATCCTCTTCTGATGAAGAAAATACTTCACCTACCTATGAAGAAGTTTCTAGGTTTTCTGAACTTCTTGAGATTGAGATTTCCAAACTCAATAAAAAACTTGATAAGGAAAACTCTAGGAATACTATTCTTACAAAAGAAACATCAGATCTTTCTAAAGATCTTGATAGGAAAAATGCTGATTTTATAAGTATTTCAAAAAGTCTTGAGGAAGTAAGTTCTGAGAAGAACAAACTTTCTAAAGAGTTAGAAAACGTAATTTCTAAGAAAAGCGTTTTCGAGCCTAGATCTAGTTCTAAATCTAATGATTTTGAAGATAAAAACTTGATTATAAAACTCAAGTCCAAAATTTTTTCCTTAAAGAAGTGTTTATCAAACTTTACCCATGGTAAAGAAAATTTTGATAAAATTTATTCACAAATACGACCTTTAAGAAACAACTCCGGATTTGGTTATACCCATGAAAAACCAACTTTTAGTAACAACTACTTTGTTCCACAAAGTGCCCCATTTTTTACCAAGTGTCAATGTGGTGGTCACTGGGAAAATAATTGCTCTTTAAACAAAACCCAATCTCCAGGTTTTCATAAGGCTTATTTTTCTAAGAAGATGTGGGTGCCAAAAATTTTGTTATCTAGAAATATCGGATCCAAACAAGTTTGGATTACGAAAGTCTAATTCTTTTCTTGTTTTCAGGAAGATAAAGGAAGTACCAACAACAATACATGGTATGTGGATAGTGGATGTTCCCGGAACATGACTGGTAACAAAAGCTATTTTGAAAAGATTATCAAAACTAAAGAGGAAAGGTAACTTTCGGAGATAATGCTCAAGGAGAAATTGTTGGTATAGGTAATATTGTTCTTCTTGGTAAAACTTTGATTTCAAATGTTTTATTTGTTAAGGGTCTTAATCACAACCTCATTAGAATAATCCAGTTATGTAATGAAGGTTACCTTGTGAATTTTAGGAATGATAAATGATTAGTACACAATTCCAAGGAAGAATTTATTCTCTCATCCAATAGGCAAGAGAATGTTTACACTTTGAACTTAGAAGACCTTAGGAGGCAAGGCCTACCTTGACTTAGTGCAATGGAAGATCATTCTTGGTTATGACATAAAATATTAGGTCTCTGTAACCTTAGGAACATATGTAAAATTTTTAAGAAGAAACTAGTTAAGGATCTACTGGAGCTTAGATTTGATTCTTTTAGAGTTTGTGATTCTTGTCAATATGGTAAGAAACATAAATCTAGTTTTAAATCAATCGGTGAAGTATCAACAACTAATGCATTACAGTTGGTACACATGGATCTTTTTGGTCCAACACAAACTGGAAGCATTGGAGTAAAATACTATGTGTTTGTTCTAGTTGATGATTACACTAGATTTATATGGGTCTACTTTCTATCAAAGAAGTCTGAAGATTTTTCTTATTTCAAAAGTTTTAGAGCCCAAGTTAAAAATAAGAAAAATATTCCACTAAAAACTATTCATAGTGATCATGGAGGAGAATTTCAAAATTCTGATTTTGAAACTTTTTGTAGTAGAAAAGGTATTACTCACAACTTTTCAGCACCTATAACTCCTCAACAAAATGGTGTAGTTGAAAGAAGAAATAGAATTCTTCAAGAGATAACTAGAACTATGTTGAGTGAATATTCTATAGCTAGACGTTTCTGGGCTGAAGCTGTAAGTACTTCTTGTTATACTATAAATCGAGTTTTGATTAGACCTTTTCTTAATAAAACTCCTTATTAGTTATGGAATGGTAGAAAACCTATACTTTCCTACTTCAAGGTTTTTGGTGCAATGTATTCATCTTGAATACTAAAGACAATCTACACAAATTCGCACCAAAATCTGATGAATGAATTTTCTTAGGCCACTCCACAACTTCTAAGGCTTATAGAGTTTTTAATAAAAATACTTGTACTGTTGAGGAAATAGTGCATGTAAAATTTGATGAATCTGATCCTTTTGTTTTTAAACCATTCCAACCTATATCCTCAGATGTGTTTTCAAAAAATTATTATCAACCTTTGATAGAAGATCCTTCTGATAAGGAAAATTTTCAAGAAGATACTTCTGAAACATTTACCACAGAAGAATTTCTACCCTATGTTGATGAATAGGTTTTACAAAACCCAAATCAGGTGTTTCTTAAGAATCATCCCAGTGATAGTATCATTGGTGATGTAAATCAACCTATAAGGACTAGAATTTCCTTGAGAAATGAAGTAGAACATCTAGCATTCCTTTCCTAATTAGAACTAAAAAGCACTGATGAAGCTTTCGGTGATGATGATTGGATCAAAGCCATCCAAGATAAACTAAATGAATTTAAAAGGAATAAAGTCTGGACCTTGGTTGAAAGACCTAAGTAAACTTATGTTATTGGAGTAAAATGGGTCTTCAGAAACAAATGTGATGAAAATGGAGTCATTGTAAGAAATAAAGCTAGACTAGTTGCTAAAGGCTATAATCAACCAGAGGGAATATACTATGAAGAAACATATGCTCCAGTAGCTAGACTTGAATCTATTCGTATTCTACCTGCCTTTGCAACATTCTTAAATTTTAAACTTTTTCAAATGGATGTGAAATGTGATTTTCTTAATGGTTATGTTCAAGAGGAAGTTTTGTTGAACAACCTCCTGGCTTTGAAGACACAAAACATCCTGATCACGTTTTTAGACTTACCAAAGCTTTGTATGTCCTTAAACAATCCCCACGAGCTTGGTATGATATACTTACAGGATTTTTTCTTCAAAATAACCATGTTAAGGGAAATGCATATCCAACCCTTTTTATAAATAAAGATAAGAAAAATGTTTTGATTGTTCAAATTTATGTTGATGACATCATATTTGGTTTAACTCAGTAATCTTTAACTGATTCTTTTGCAAATATAATGAAATATGAGTTTGAAATGAGTATGATGGGTGAGTTAACATTTTTCCTTGGTTTTCAAATTTCTCAAAAACCAAAAGGAACCTATATATCTCAACATAAGTATATTAAATATCTTCTTAAAAAGTATGGATATGACAACAATAAGAGTATAAGTACTCCCATCGGTACCTCAAACTCTTTAGATCTTGATGAAGCTGGGAAACCAGAAGATCAAACATCTTTTAGAGGTATGATAGGAAGCCTATAATACTTGAAAGCTAGTTGACCGGACTTGATGTTTTCATTATGCTTATGTGCGATATATCAATCCAATCCTAAGGAATCTCACTTAAAGGTGGTAAAAATATTTTTTCGCTACTTAAAGGGAACCATGGATTTATGATTATTTTATACTTTTGGAAATGATTTTGTTTTAAAAAGATTTTTGGATGCTGACTTTGGTGGATATAGAATGGATAGAAAGAGTACATCTGGAACTTTTCATTTCTTAGGAGATTCATTAGTTTCTTGGTCCTGCAAGAAGCAACATTCTGTAGCACTTTCCACTGCTGAAGCTGAATATGTAGCAGCTGGAAGTTGTTGTGCTCAAGTGTTGTGGATGCAACACACACTCACAGACTATGGCTTGAGTATTACCAAGACTCAAATTTTGTGTGATAACACAAGTTCCATTTCCCTCAGTAAGAACCCTACACATCAATCTCGTTCAAAGGACATAGATATTAGGAATCACTTTCTTAGGGATCACACACTTAAAGGAGATATCATTCTTCAGTTTATCAAAACGCAAGATCAACTTGTTGATATTTTCACAAAATCTTTACCCTCTGATAGATTTGAATACATTAAACAGAAGTTAGGAATGATAACTATAAGGTAATCCTTCTTAATTAACTTCCTATTGAACAACTCTCCTTATAGTAATAAACTCTTTTTCATAGGGGGAGTACATTTGTGTTCTAGTTTAACCAAAAATTTAATTGAGAGTTTTTTTCCTTCTTTTGTAACTAAAATTTTTCGTAACAAGTTTTTGGAAATTTCCGGAATGGAAATTCTCAGGATAAAAATTCTCGGAATGAAAACTTTCGGAATGGAGATTTTTGTACTGACAAGTATCGTAATGAAAATTTCTGAAACCGAAATTTTCATAATGAGAATTTTCATAATTGATTTTTCATAATGAGAATTTTCGGAAACGAAATTTTCGTAATGAGAATTTTCGTAATCGATTTTTCGTAATGAGAATTTCCGTAACCAAAATTTTCGTAATGAGGATTTTTTAATGGAACTCTCGTAATGAGATTTTCGTACTGGAACTCTCATAATGAGATTTTTGTACTGAAACTTTCGTAATGAGTTCTTTTTTAATGAGTTTTTTTCATTTTTAAATTCATTTCTTCAAGAAGAATATTACCAATTACGAACAATCTTTCTAGCCAATCCGAAAGGTATGATTTCCTTACTTAAGTTTTTGTAATCATATTTTTCTTGATGGTATTTTCCTGTTTTTTAAAAATAATTCGGATTCTAGTTTTCCTTAAATAAGAATGTTTTTCTTAAAACCTCAAAAGATCGGAGTCAATTTTTCCTTGCGGGAATGTTCTCAACCGTTAGATCAGATTGAAAAGTTTTTCAACCGTTAGATAGCTTTTGGAAGACCAAAGGACACATCCATATCCTATATAAAGGGGACCCCAAGACTCTTCCCACATCGGTTTTTTAAATATTTCGTGTCTCGAAGCTCTGCTGATCTTCTTAAGACCGGTTCCAATCTTTGCAAAGCCATTCCGAATCCTTCAGAACTCTTCACTCCAAATGTCTGTTGAAGCTACATCTCAAGATATGTCAACTTCAAAACCAATATCTAAGTGGTTATTCTTAAGGGAAAGGTTAGTGCATCCAAATTTCTTCAAGTTCTATTATCTTATAACCAAAAATATCAGATTGAATGGCTGGGAAGATGTATGCTTGTATAAGATAGAGAAACAAGATCCGGTTTACACCGATTTGCTGATCGAGTTCTATGAGTCTATTTCCTTTCAGATGGAAGATGACAGAGACTGGTTTTCGTTTAAGTCTTATGGGAAGACTTACAAGTTATCTTACACCAAGGCCGCGAGCTTGGTTGGTTTATCCTATGAAGGGGAAGATGAGTTTTTCTTACATAAGCTTCCAGATGAGCAAGGAAGTTTCAACAAGGTGAAGGATTTAAAATTCCTTAGACTTAAGGATGCTACAACTACTAATATTTCTCATCTCACTCCGAACAATAAGATTCTACAGCTCTGGGTACAAGGTTTTATCGTACCAAGAAGAGGCGACAAGGATAATTTGAAGAAACGTGATATCTATGTCTTAGATTTCTTGGTAAATCTAAGAAAGATAAATTTGATGAGGCATGTCTTGATTATGATAAAGAACATCAAAGAAGGGAACTTAAGAGCTCAAATAATTATGTACCCTGCCTTACTATCTAAGCTGATAGTTCAGTTCTTAGAATCCTTCAAGGTTGCATGAAAATCAAAAGTCCGAAATTGTAAGCTTATGCTGGTTAGTGATGATACCTTGAAGAGGATGAAGATGGGTTTTTACAATGAATCCGGAGAATTTTACTCTCTATCTGTAGAAGAGGTTTAGGCAGCTCGGAAAGATGCACAGACTCCGGAACCATCCAAAAAGGAAAGAAAGAAGAGAAAGATTAAGGAAGTGGTTGCTGATGAAGAAATTCCTAAGTCTAAGGAAACTCAGTCTGCTCCCCCCAAGCCGAAGAAGCAGAAAAAATATATAGATGAAGTGGCAACCAAGTGGAGGGAAGATAAAGAGAAGAGGAAAGAAGGGGATCCACAGTTCGGATTGGACCTTGCAGAGGCTAAGGCCTTAAAAGAGAAAGCTATAGATGTGTTAGAAAAGTAGTCAAAAGAAAATAAGATGAAAAGGAAGTTGTTTGAAGCTGAACTGGTGCAATCTCTTTTGAGAGATACTGAAATAACTTCTGAAATGCTTCCTGTTACGGAAACTTTCAGTACTGAACCTTTACCAGAGACTCCTTCCAAGAAGTTGTTTTCTCGTGAAAAATCTAAGGGTAAAGATATGGTTGTTGAAGAAGAAATAGCAGCTGGAGAAGAAGTAGAGGAAGAAGTTGAAGAAGAAGAAGAAGAAGAGGAGGGAAGTGAAGATTTGGATGCCTTGATCAAGAAAGTTGAAGATTATAAAGAGAAGGCAGAATCCGCAAAAATAGACACTCCAGGAAAGGGAGAAGAAGCTAAGAAAGATGAGGTTGAGGAAGAACAACAATAAAATATTTTGTTTGATGAGGAAAAATCCTATGAGAAAAATTTTCTTGAGGAAGGTCAAGAAAAGGAGAAAATTGATGAAGACCAGATTATTCAAGTTTCTGAATCCGAAGAAGTATCTCCTGATGAGGAACTAATTCCAAAATCTGATAAGGGGAAGCAAGTCTTGATGGATACACCAACAAAAGAAGTCTTCAAGAAGAAGGAGGTTGGTGGTTCTTCTAAGAGGAAACTAGTGAAAATTGAGGAAGAGCAATCTCTAAGAGAATTATCTGATTCAGAGTCATCAGCTCATGGTCATGATTTTGTGGTTGAATCTCTGAAGAAGTTGGTGGACACCATTCCAATTTTTCCAACTATAGATTCAATATTCCAGATGCTGCAACAAAGTATGAATAAGAAATCAGATTCCTTATCCATGGTCATGGATAAGTGTATAAATATTGAGGCCGACCATAAAAGTTTTCTTATCAATTATGATGTACATAGAAAGTCTTGCAGAAAAATAACTCTGTGGTCTAAGAGAGTTGAAGAATACTTGGCCGTCTTTGATAATTTTCAGAATGAGGTGAAAGATGATTTTGACACAGAGGATAAAAAGATTAAGAATCTTCAAGATGAGCTGATTATTGAGCAGAGTTCTCGAAGTCAACAAGTGAAGGAACTAAATGGCAAGGCAAATTCTCTGGTTCAAAATCTTATAAGTGATAGAAATCTCCGAATTGAGCTTGAGAAAAGACTCGTAAAGCAAGATGAATTATTAAAGATTAAGAAAGAAGCCATAGAGGCTTAGGTAGAGGCTTTGAAATCCCAAGAAGAAAAGACAAAAGCCTTGGAGAGGCAAGTCAAGGAAGATCAAAGAGACCTGAAGAAACTCAAAACCTTATTAAAGAAGCTGATCCCGAAGGAAAAGGAAGACAAATAAACCCACTCCGATCTTTTGTTGTATTTGTCTTTCCTTGTAATTTTTTTGACAACTCTAATGAAATGTTGTTTGGTTGGTTGTATATTGTAGTGTTATTACTAATCTTTCAGGTACCATATTTTCCATTCCCATAAATTCTTTTTGAAAATCACAAAGGGGGAGAAGGAAAAATAACTACTTAAAAAAGGAGAAAGACTTAAAATGAAGAAGGAAAAATTTCTAAGTGAAATATCCTTAAAGTAAGGTGGAGTTTTCCATTACGAAGTTTTTCACTTCCATGATAATGAAAAATCCACTCCGGAAATTTAAAATAAAATCCTTGGAGTTTCAATGCCTAAGGGGGAGTTAGTTGTATTCACTTTCATCCATGAACAAAGGAAGATAAGTTTTAATTTCAAAGTCGAATGAAAATTTTCCAAGTACTTATATTCTTTTTCGAAGGGATGTTTGTGCTTTCCAAAAAAGGGGAGATTGTTGAGTCAATAAGGTTTTCCTTATGACTTTTCCATTCCTTCTTGTTTTGAAAATCACAAACACCTTATACTTAAGCAAATCGATATTTTACTTCCATAAGGAAAATTTTCTTCTTTAAAGAAATTTACCCTAACCTAGATTTTTCTATACATATCAATATTTTTCTTAAGTATAAAAACCGAATTCATACCCAAAACCCCGAAATCATATAATGTCAAGAATTGGAGTATTCTGTTTTTAGGATCCGAATTCTGGATGTGAAATGTAATAAAGTTCCACTCCGAATTCTGGACACGAACTTTCAGGAGTTCGACTCCGAACTCTTATGAAGTTCGACTCCAAACTTTCATGAGTTTGACTCCAAACTCTTATGAAGTTCGACTCTGAAATTTCAGGCGTTCGACTCTGAACTCTTATGAAGTTCGACTCATAACTTTCATGAGTTCAACTCCGAACTCTTATGAAGTTCGACTCCGATCTTTCATGAGTTCGACTCCGAACTCTTATGAAGTTCGACTCCGAACTTTCATGAGTTCGACTCCGAACTCTTATGAAGTTCGACTCCGAACTTTTACTAGTTCGACTTTGAACTCTGCAAGTTCAGATTCTGAACTCTGGTGAAACCAGACTCTGAATTTCCTTAGAAATTTAGACTCCGAACTTCTACAGACTTCAGGTTCTGAATTCCTATAAAACAGAATCCGAACATCTTTTTATTAGACTCCAAATTCAATTTTGATTAGACTCCGAACTTTTATTTACTTACATTCTGAATTCTAGTTTTACTTATTCTTACACTTGTTTCATTGTAAAACGATGTCGTGCTTTCAGTTACACATGTTTTGTTATAAAATGATGTTGTCCATTCTGTTTCTAATTAACCGTTGGTTTAGTGACACGTGTATAGGTCCCTCCGACATTCAAGGAAAATATGACCATTGGAGGAGGGAGCCGACCGTTGGAAATTTGCCTATAAATAGGATCTCATTTGAAAGAGCTCAAGAAGAAGTTGATCACTCTAGAGACCACACGCTGTTAAGGTGATTTCTAGAGAGAGAAGCTTTTCATGCTTTGTGCGTACTGAACCGCTCGTTCAAATTTCTCTGTACGACTCCGAATGTTGGTGATTACATTCGAGGGCTTCTAGGGATAGGAAGACAAAGGTGCCGACTACCTTGAAGTTCGAGGGCTTCCTTGCTGAGGAAGACAGAGGTTCCAACTACCTTGAAGTTGAGGGCTTGTGGGGATAGCAAGACAGAGACTTTGATCTTTGTATCGAGGGCTTACCCTGGTGTGGGTAAGACAAACTTGCTTGAAAGTATAAATCAAGGGACCTTTATCCAAGGTTGTTGGATACCCTTCTCTTTGGGTTAAAAGAGTTATTGTTTGTTACTTGCAGTTGTACTACTTGTTTTTCCGCTGCAATTTTGTTTTGTAAGGAAAATATAATTCTCTTATATTTCCTTACACTTGTAATCTGATTCATTTAGATTCTATACGCTTTAAGGTAGAATCTTATATTGTAATCTTTGGTTAAGTTTCAATTTCCAGATCCATATTTCCGGAACCTGTTTTCGGAATCACTTTCTAGATTTAAGCAAGTGCATAGAACTAGAAGTTTGTAACTTCTTACCTTGTTCCAATTCTCCAATTGGTGTTAGAGGTGTTGTGAATTTGCTTAGTTTAACTTTGTTAAACTTAGTTCTTTCCTTGTTTAAGGAGATTTTTAAAGTATACAATTCACTCCCTCTTGTATATTGAGCATCTACATCATTATTTCGATCCTACAGCAATAAACAATAAACAATAAGTAATAAGTTATAAATAATAAATAATAAATAATAAATAATAAATAATAAATAATAAATAATAAATATGAAATAAAAAAATATTTCATAATAAATAACACATAATAAATAAAATATTATTATTAATAAATAATAAATAAATATAAATAATAAATAATAAATAATAAATAATAAATAATAAATAATAAATAATAAATAATAAATAATAAATAATAAATAATAAATAATAAATAATAAATAATAAATAATAAATAATAAATAATAAATAAATATAAATAATAAATAATAAATAATAAATAATAAATAATAAATAATAAATAATAAATAAATATAAATAAAAAATAAAAAATAAAAAATAAAAAATAAAAAATAAAAAATAAGAAATAAGAAATAAAAACTATAAATAAATATAAATAATAAATAATAAATAATAAATAATAAATAATAAATAATAAATAATAAATAATAAATAAATATAAATAATAAATAATAAATAATAAATAATAAATAATAAAAAATAAATAATAAATAATAAAAAATAAATAATAAATAATAAATAATAAATAATAAATAATAAATAATAAATAATAAATAATAAATAATAAATAATAAATAATAAATAATAATAAATAAATAAATAAATATAAATAATAAATAATAAATAAATATAAATAATAAATAATAAATAAATATAAATAATAAATAATAAATAAATATAAATAATAAATAACCAGTAACAAATAATAGATAATAAATAAATTAAAGTATATTATAAATAATAAATAATAAATAATAAATAATAAGTAATAAATAATAAATAATAAATGAGACACATAAAAAAGTATGAAAAGACGTGATAAGGGATGAAAAATCATGAATACGCATGAAAACGGATGGAGAAGCATGAAGAATGAGGCGTTAGAAAGAATGAGAACGCATGACAACTAATGAAAACTCTGGAAAACCCCTTAAGAATTCAACATAATCATCATAATAACCCAAAAAAAACCATTGATAAAGATAACAAGTCATGGAAACCCAAATAAATAGTAATAAATGGAGCAACCGTTAAAACCCGTCAAAATGGTCATAAAGTGACAAAAACATTGGACTCACATTAACAGAGATAACTTATGATCCGAGAGTCCGTTTTAGATCTGCGACCTGTCAAATCAAAGATCCTGAAACGATCTTTGACCTGATAGGTGAAAGAGTTAGAATGGATAGGCGGATCAGAAGTTACGACTATTTAAAACAAAGCTGACGGGGAACGGGTGCTAGAAATGAGGCATCGAAAAACATAACAAACCCAATACTCACTAAAAAGGCCATAACTTATGATCCAGGAGTGCATGTAGGTACCGCGACCAGTCAAACTGAAGCTCATGGAATGAGCTACAATATGGCAGGTGGAGGAGTCCGAACTGACACATGGATCGAAAGTTAGGTCCGTTTGAAGACAAGTTCGACGGGACACCGGTGACGGAAATGGGGTTTCAGAGGCCTTATGAGGGGGTTTTGGGGTTTAAAAACATGAAAAAAACTCTCTTGTGTTGAACTAGTGCGTACCTCTCTTCGCTGGCTTCAATTTTATATGTGGTAGAGCCCAAACGGACACCTAGAGCGAAAGTTATGGCCATTTAAAGTTGGAGAAATTTTTTCAACTTTCTTATAACTCTCATATATTATGCACCTTAGAACATATCACGGTTTTGATTATACGTGCCTCTATATCTCTTCATGATCTTCGATTCGACTGGTCATGGCTCTCCAACAGACGCCCAGATCAAAAGTTATGGTCATTTTAGTGATTTTAGGGTTTCTCGTGTTTTTTTATTTTTTTCTTTTCATTTCGCGGCGGTTTTACCCAAACCGCTGCTATTTCACGACAGTTTTTTAAAAACCCGCCGGTAATCCTCGAAAAAAAAATTTAAGTCATTTCGTGGCGGTTTAAAAACCACTGCGAAATGGCGGCCCGAAAAACGTTTAGCGGCTGTTTTTAAAACCGCCATGAAAAAACCGCCGCTAAACGGCTGTTTTCCTGTAGTGACAAAATGAATTTTGAATTGGGATTCAGAATTAAATTTTTAATTGGGATTTAGAATTGAATTTTGAAGATTGGGACCCCTAAAATTAGGTATTTTTTATGGGGAATGAGGTACAACTGGTGATGAGGTGGTTCGACTTGGTGTTGGGGAAGGGTAAGGGTATCCAGAAAACAACATGGCTGTAGCTTGAAACCACTAGCTAGCTAATGGTAGTGTAATGACTAAATGGTGCTGTATGAGGGGGTGGAATTATAATTATACCCCCTAAAATTATTAAGGGGTACCAACCACCTCCCCCTTTGTTTCATTTAACCAACCTGGGGGGGGGGGGTTTCCCCCTCTCCTCCTTTGATCTCCATATGTTGGTGATGGTTCCTGACAAATTTTAGTGGTAATATTAGGTGAGGTTATCCACCCTATTCCTGTTCTCATATTATCCTTCAGTAATTATTTATTTATTCTATCTTCATTTAGATATTTATTGGTTATTTCACCAGAGAATGGTTAAATTTCCCAATTTCTCAAGAACTTTCATACAGTCAAGCATGAGGATGTCTCATAATAATGCACGTTAGTCTCCATTTATTGTTTCTTTCCAAAGGTACATTGCACCACAAAATTATTTGTGTTTTTATTGAATTTAAAAATTAAAAAAATTATTTTAATGACACTATTAGTTAGGTTTTTTCCTACTAATGGTGTTGGGAGTCCCTAAAAGACCTTCTATAGGTTGTTGGATTCAGTTCAAGCCTAATGTAGAAATATAGTGAGATATCATCAATTATTCCTTGTTTATTAAATTTTTTTAATTAATTAATGACTATTGAAATTGTTTTTATGGGATTGTTATCATGAGGGAGGGGTCCAAATGTTGATACAAGCTTGGGATGGGCATCTTTGGGATTGGTTAAGCTTAGATGGGCCTTGGTAGAGTTTTCAACCCTTGGAAATAAATTGGGAAAGATTTTAAAATGAAGTAGGTGGTTCCAATACTAGACCCATGAATTTATGATTTCGATTATGTGAATGTGTTGTGTGGGATCACCATTTTAGGTGATCCCTTTTTGGTTAAATGTTTTATTTAATTTAAATTGAATTTTTAAGTTAAATCATAATGGTTAAACAATTTGAATATCTAAATGAGAAGACCAAAGTGCCTAGGACACAAAGGTCCCATTACACTAGCATGATGCATCAAACTCTGATGGTTGAGACACTGACCACTAAGATATTTTGACTTTTGGACCCATGAGGGGAGTGAACGGGCTTGAGAATACCCAGTGGACTTTAAGTAAGAAACTTTGGCCACTTACCTATGGAGGTGTGGAATTAATTGGGATGGAAATCCCCAATATGATTTGTAAGGTTCCTTGAGATGTTCTTATCCTATATTGACAGACCATCAATAAGATGACCATGGATTAGGTTAGCAGACTAACCACATGATACCCTTGAGGCTTTGAGATGGGATATGATCCATCTCTTATGACCATATCTAGTGAGTTTTACAATATGAGAGTTTTAGAGATCGTGTGTACTTATGATATTGCTAAGAATCATGATGCCCTATGAGAGACAGGTGATGACCTGAGACTTAGTTGAGGCCAGGGACCCTAGTGGATTCCCTAATGACATGTTGACCCTAGTGGGAGGGTGTGTTTGGGTTGTTGTAAGTGATGAAGGATTTAGGAATTTGGCCAACCCTAGATCCTTATTTTATTTATTTATTACTTTTTATATTCCCATAAGGTGGTCCTTTTGTTATGTATGGAAAATTATCAAGGGGAAGCATTTATTTTTATATGCATGTGATACTCCCAGCTGAGAAAACTCCCATAGGGGAGGTCTATGATAATTGTGGTCTTTTACATTGGATAAGAAAACTACCAAAGGGAAGGTCTATGATACTATTAGTGGTTATACCATGTATATGATACCACGATTGATCTGGTATACTGGGATGAAGATTTCCAGGAACATTACTTAGGTTTGTGATACTTATGAGCTATGATTAGGCTAAGAAAACTCTAGTCGGGGAGGTCTGTGTTACATTATCTATATACCCGAGAGACCCAAGTTTGTTATATTGTGTTGTGGTAATCACAATATTCTCACATACACCCCAACACTAGCCAAAGTAGGTATGGTAGATATAGGTCAAAAACCTAAGGATCGATGATGATTTATTTATTTATTTATTTTTCTGTAGTGTATTTATTATTTTCATATGAGAATGTCACTTGAACATATCACTAAATTTTTAGTATGTGAGGTACTATGTTAGTGGTGACCTACTAAGTTTTTTAATCACACCCTACTCAGATGAAAATGAAGCTTGGGTACCTGAGCATCCCTCACGTGTTCAAGGTCCAAGTTGAGATGAGTCCTATGATTGCTTGATCAAGTTGGAGCGGATCAACTGGGAGTTAGAGTTTAGGATAAGGCAAGACTCAAATAATGCATTGGAGACTCAACTATTTTATTTTAGTTTTATTTTATTTTATTTATTATCAACTAAATGTGTGATTTTACTAGTGGGAAACCAGTCTTGCCGTATGAATGTATTCTTATATACTATTTTACTATTAATGATTCTGGTTTATTTATTTTCTTTTTCATATTCTGATGGATGTTTACTATTAATAGTTGATGTTTGATTATTTATTCATGATTTCTCAATCTAATATAGGGGGTATAGTTTCCCCATTATACCATCATAGACTCCTACTGCTAATCTCTAACCTTTGAAATATAAGGAGGTGCACCCGAGGTCATGCAACACCACCAGTCCAGTTACTGCTCAGAGTGATTCAAACTATGAAATTAAAAATATCCTTATCTATTGTAATGCTATTATATTAACACCATCATGATTATAAGAAAAATATATTACTATTTTATCACTCTAAAATCTTACTCATTCACCAGTATAACATTTTCTTGTTTGGGTCGGTTCAACCACATACATGAACGATGCTATACCAACATTATATTTTTCATCATGAATAAATTTAAAGACATTAATAATGGAAATATATGGAATTAGGGGTTAATTTATGTCATTAATATGGTTTTGTAATTGTGACACAAAAAATTAATGGTCATTATAAATTAACTTGTTATTATCAATAAATTACCCTAAACACATTCATTATGGATTCCATTCTCACAAAACATATCCATACTTTCCATCAAATGAAAATGAGTTTGAATAACTCATCATAATATAGTGATTACACTACCCTAACTAACCTAGTAATGATGAACTTAGTATCAAATAATGAGGATTGACATCAACATTATAAAAATTTCATGAAACAATCAAAATCACTAACATCTGATGATGAAAACAAACACTAACTAACTAATAAATGTGTAATGAATGAATATAATTGAAGAGTATAAAAGGAAATATAATTGAATAAGGTTCTTAAATAAGTGATTAATATGATTATATTTATTATACAGGAGGTTAAATCACATTTTTGGAAGTCAGGAGTAAAGGTGATGGATTCTTTACAATATCACTTTAAAATTGAGTATGTCTATATTTAAATTATTATTTCAGAAAATTATAGGTTATTTCTATCTAAAAACCCATATATTTTCTTATTATCTATCTATTAATGATGTCTAAATTTATTCTTACCATTATTATTCCATTTGATTCACAATTCACCAAAATAATTCTCATAAATAAGGGACGACCTTAACTCTTCTTTTCGATCAAGAATCTATTTCCTCCTTGTAAATATTCATTATATTTCCTTATAAACATAATTATAAATACTTCAATTATTTCTTAAGGTTATTTTCTACTTTATTTAAATTACTTGAATTTTTTAAAAATATTTTGTAATGTTTTTTTCATGAGTCATTTTATAATGACTTTGACTCTCTTTAAAAAAGTGTAAAAAGAATTTCCCTTTTAATTCCTTCCACATGAACAAATTTTCTCGCTTTTATATTTGTTTTTATTAAGAAATATTCATTTCTAAGTTTTTATGCTTTTATGAAAAAAATTCTTTTCCTCATCTCTTTGTAAATTATTTCCCTTTAATTAAATGTTATCAAAAAGTAAAGGATATTTATACTTATTTTTCAAAGTAATTTTATAAATCTATTACAATGAGTTTTTAAAATTTTTCAATATACTTTAATGTAACTTATGATTTATCGGGGATATGATTTTATAATACAATACACCACCTTTATCTAGATGACTTATGATTATGTTTTATGTAAATATTCATGAAACCCATTTATTTATCAAGAGTAAATTAATCCATGATTTAATTAAGAATAATTTCATGTTCATGTGGAACACACATGTATGGTTTTTTCATTATGCGATGGGTGGGTCCAAAATTATATATCCCTAAAATTCATTGGGTAAAGATTTATATCTCATGATATGATATGTAAGGTATTGGGGATTGAACCCAATCCATTATGGGACTATGTATGCTATATTTATTGGAATGAGGAGTTGTAACATCCTAGATCTGGTACACTCATAAAAAACCGAACCTGATTGGACACATAGACTAAAGAGAAAATCCCCATACACCAGAGGCTTTTGACTAGCAGCAAGGGTCTAAGGTGATAAAATGTGGATACTACACCCTCATGATCAGAGTTGAGCACACTGGTGAAATATAATAATAAAATCGATGAATCAGTAATAGTGGAAATTGATAAAGAAATGTGAGACGATAAATCATCAAGATATAATAAATTATAGATATAAACCATATATAGTATCATTTAAAAAATTATGACATGTCAATATGCTATAAAAATTATAATACAAGGGACAACAATTAGAAATCATGAAAGTGTTCATGCTATACAAAAGTTTGAAAAAAGAGAAAAAACTATCTCCAATATCATCACACGCACTAGCTCAACCCTTTTCTCCCATACCCTATCCTAGTATAGAAAATCAAACATCTATAATAGGGTGATTTCCCTTGTCCCTACCTACATCCATGAAGTCTGTCCGGGCACTAATCAACGACTTGAATAGTGTGTGAGTAAAACTCAATAGGCCACCACCAATGGTGTCTATAGCTAATACAATTCATGAATATATATTGAAGAAATGTGCAGGTAATAATCATGAAATAAGTAAATTAAATAAATTAAACTCAAGTTATCTCAGGTTCCCCATATGCTACCCGTCCGATACTACCTGCTTAAGCCTAATCCGAAATGTGTTTAAGAAATTATTAATTTATGGTTTGATTTCTATTATAGGATCAGAACCCATGGATAATAGACAAGTAACCCTAGGTGATGATAGTCATATTAGGGGTCAAAAAGTCCCATGAAGTTTTATAACTTAGTAGTAAAATATCAAACAAGATAGTCATGTATCTAAAGCATTGAGAAAATCCAAGTATGCTCTTTGACTTGGCAGATAGATCATTTAATTGATTGGAAAATTGAGCCCATCCAAGGCATTCCACATAGAGAACCCAGGTATCTCTCTAGTTATACTATAAAAACCCATCAACTTTGGAGTCCATCTAATTCATTACACTTAGGAACCCCGGTATCACTCTAAGAATGGTATAAATGAATTTCCCTTCAGGCCCTTCCAAGGAATTTCAAATAGAGAACCCAAGTGTTGCTCATGGAATAATATAATCTCATCTACTCAGTGAGACCATCTAAGGAATTCATTATAGTATCCATGTATTTATCATATAACATCATAATTCCATTCCTAAATCATTCCATTCAAATGTCCAATTAGCCTATCCAAGGTGTTCCGTGACAGAACCCAAGTGTCGCCCATGATATTTCATAATTCTATTTAATTCAAATTGAATATTTCATTTATAAGGGAGAAATTAAAAAAATGTAAGAGTAAAATATGGTTTAAGTGATATGGTCTCACTACCATTCACCTTTCATACCGTTTATCCATTTTAATTAGAAAATAATCCAAACCCACTTAGATGGGGTTTTGGTCATAAGGCATCCATAGTGTAGTAAGGAAATCAAATTAAACACATATAAATGGGTGGTATTAGTGTATTAGGGTGACCAAAAAGGTTATAATTAGGAACACACAATCTAAAAAATATATGTAATTAAAATTCATTTAATTAATTTCTCATTTAAAGGGGTGATGCACAGAAAGCCTGATGTGCGGCATAACGACGCATCACATAAACATAAAAACTTTGGGGAAAAGTATTAGAACACCTAACTTATGCCAATAGATGAATCCTCATATAGTATTGGCATATAATATAGGATATAATGGTATAAATATGATGAATAGATAAATTATCTGAAAATAGGTCATATTAATCTGCACAAATTTAGCATTCTATATGATGAAATAAATGAATAAAGGAAGCAAGAGGATTGAAGAACTTACCAATGGATATCCAATGTGAATGATAGTGATTTAATTAGACATAATAGTAATTAGGAGGCTCAAATAACTATTTTAGGTATAAGAGGGAGCTCTCAACATGATGGGGGAGGTGCTTTGCATTTTGGGAAAGAAAAGGGAGAAAGAAGAGTTAAAGGCATAGAGGAAAGAATCATTATTTTACACTTTTTAAAGGGGTGCACAGTTTGGATGTACAGTTGGTCAAACCATGTTTCAACCTTGTTGCACCACTTTCTAATTGTCACACCCCATTCATGACTAGGTTCATATTTTGAAAAACCATGTATATCCCACATGTGGTTACTGTCCAAGACCTCCACCCCCTTGCACAGTTAGAAACATAATTAAACTAACCGGATGCCAACCATGATTAACATACCTAAAATTTATTATAGGGTTTTTATATCCATTTAATCTCCCTCAAATGGTTAAAATAACCATTCACATCTATATATGGGTTTCATGGTTGATCCACATAGTTACTACTAACCATGCGCCAACCGTGCGCCTCATGTTGTTTCTCAAAAAAACCAGAGCTCTATGATCTGAAAAATCCCTAAACACTCCCAAACCATTCACTAGTCCCTTAAGTGATATTAAAATAATAAAATAAGTGTTTTAAACTAAAATTTAAAGTATACATACCTCTCTAAAAATTTGTGATGTTACAACCTCCCCTCCTTAAAATAACTCATCCCCGAGTTTCCCTTCTGAGGGTGGTAGAATATCATCTGAGAATAGTTCTAGACACTAAGTATATATGTCAGAATATCTCTCTATAGCACCCCCAATTTCAAGTAATTAACCATTTAATTATGTATTCAAAGTGTTTGGGTTAATTTTGGGATATTTTGGTGGAATTTTGGGATGTTTTTAGGGATTTTGTAGAGGTGAAAAATTTAAGCATGATTAGTAGAAACCATGAAACTACTATAGAAAACCATAAAAATTTAGGTAGTGTGATCTAGGTAGGTACAAAGTTAGGTTAATAGTTTGGTCAGATTGTGTCACCATCTAGGAGAAACATTGTATTTGGGGAAATAGGCATTTTCATGTTTAGCGCACAATTTTCCTAACCATGAACCTTAACCATGCATGATAAAAATTTGATCTGAAAAATGTGGATCTATTTTTTTTACTTATTAATGGATATTTTTCCCCTAGTTTTACCCTAAAACGATTTCCTCTCTTTCGAACGGTTGTAGAGATCATTCCTCTTGATCTGGGAGCAATCTGTTGGTGTTTCTTGGTGTATTGAATCCCATATTACTTGGTAAGTCTATGTTCTTCATTGGTTTTCCTTAGATTATTCTTCTTCCCTCTCTTGAAATGATAGATAAAATATTTTGGGTATGGATATAAGTTGTATTATGATAATATTTCTAAGATATGGTTGTTTTTATATTAGCTAACAAAATCTAAGGCAGGTTTTTTGGAGTTTTAACCTGTTTTTTTTGAAGAATTTGTGTCACTATTAATTTTCACCATAGTTTCTGAGTTAGGTGTCTTTACTCTTGAATAATATTATTATAACTATAAGGCTTGATTTCAAATTATTTGAATTGTTTTTTTTAATTTTTAAATTGATATTAAAATCTTGGTAGAAACCATCTTTAGTAAAGGTTTTGGATTTGTGAAAATTGGTTGTTGTGAAAAGTTCTTATTTATTGATTTTAAAATGATGATTTTAAAATTTATATTTGTTTTGATCCATAGAAATGGTTTGATGGTGATGTTTTCAATAAAATAATTTTTTTATTTGAATAGATTGAAATGGTTGATTTGGAATTGGTTTTTGGTATAATGGTTGGTGTGTGTTCATATGAATTGAGATGAATAAGGGTATGAAGTTTCTCCCATAAAAAGTGGAATGGATAAGGATATAAGCTTTCCTCCATAAAAATGGTTCACCAAGTGATGACTTGGAGAAAGGATGACTCAACTTTCATGAGAATAGATAGGTCCATGGTTTCATGCATAGTTGGATGTGTGGATATGCAGAATGGAATGGATTATGCCAAAATGAAAGTTATGAAATGGTTTTAAAGTTGTTTTGTTGTTTTCCTTGTAAATGGATTTAGTTTGGGGGAAACTATTTTGGAATGGATTTTTTTATATTTTTATATAAACTATTTTAAATTATTTTATATAAATTGTTTTATATAAATGTGATAACATTTTCTATCCTAGTGGCATGAGTAGGGAATTTATTTAGGGAAAACCTAGTGAGTTTCATTACTTACCCCCTGCTTGGGAACTTTGGTGTGTTTGCAGATATCATTTATTAGGATACAGGTAAATGAAAAGTATCTTATTTCTTTAGTGATACTTCATGATACTTGAGGCATGGATTGTGTAGTTGGAGCATGGATCTTGTCGAGAGTTGCTGAGTTGGTGTCTTTGGAATCTTGAGTTTTGTTGGTTTTGTCTTCTATGTTATTCTATGATATTGGGTTTGGTTTCATATTTGTACTATGGTATGGTATTTTATTGGTTTGGTTACTTTAAAGTTGTATACATCATGTTAATTCATCATGTAGTGGTTGTTTGGTTATTATATACTTGGTTTGGTTGTTCTTATTTTAAAATATCAAATCATCCCCCAACTATTGTTGAATCCCTTGGAATTTATTTCTAGCCTTTAGTGTCTTAGATATTTCACCTAAGGCGAAGTAGCAATTATTCCTCATCCCAATCCAATGGGGAGGTAGGAAATGTTACAAATGGTATCAATTTTTTCGATCCTTGGGTATTAATTGTGTCAGTATTGGAGTTGGAAATTCATTTTGGTCTATTCCTTGAGTTGGATTATTATAAAGGAGTAGGATAATTGGAAATTGAAATATAGAGCATAAAGAGGCATATTTAACCTATTTGTTTTGAACCTCAAGTTACTAAGGATTTTGGTAAATAAGTGTTTTGAAACACTTATAAGAGTTGTAACCTCATTATCATGGATTAAGACAATGAGAAGAGTAGGACATGCATGTAGAAATGACTTCCCACTAGAAGTGAATATTTCATTTTGATTAATGATTTATGATTTGGTACAAAAGTGTTCATTTTTAAACGTGTTAATTTTTTTGAATGCTATGTTTTGAAAAAGGCATAATATGGGTATTTTGGAAATAGTTTGATTTTCAAAAACATGGTGGAATTTTCAAAAATGGGATGAAAGTGAACAAATTTTGAATTTTTGAAAGCCTTACTGTGATAGTATTGATGTGGTTAATTTGAAATTTTTAATCCTTAAGTTACTAGAGAGTGAAATTAAAACCAGATGGGGCATGCCACAATTTTAACTAGTTGGGTCATCTTCAGCGCTATTGTCATAATGCTCGAAGGTTTGGTGTTTAGGACACATCTTGTCGCACCCCGACCAAGGTGTTTAATTTATTTTATTATTTTCTTGGCCTTAAATTCTTTTTTGGGGGTTCGGTTTGAGTTGCGAACGAAATTTTTGAGCTTAGGATAAAGAGTGCGCGTTTTGGTTTCGACGTCGTTGGACACACGGGTGGAGTGCGACTTTGAGCAGCTTCACCCATGCAACTGCATGGCCCCTTCGTTAATTTTATTATTATTAAAATGATATGAATTCATCTTATTATTATCATTTTATTATTAGTGGTTATTGTTGTTATTATTATTATTATTATTATTAATATTAAAGTTTGACACAAATTTTTATTACATAAGTTTTATTAGTATTATTGTTTTTTATGAGGTTTATAATAATGATAATTGTTATTAATAATATTACTGAATTTTTATTATTACAATTAGAATTATTGAGGTTTATGGAGGTATATTTATTATAGATTAATGCTTTATTTATTCATTTATTCATTTTTATTTTATTTTCATTTATGTTTCTTCTTTTTTTTTTCTATTCTTTTCCCCCTCTTTTTTTTCCTCTCCCGCCACCATCCCCTTCACTCTCTTCCCATCGCGAGGAGCCCCTCCCTGTAACCCTACTTCCGCGCCGCCACCAGTCCCCTCTCTTTCCCATCGATCCCGCATGACCGGCTGACCACCCTTTATCATCTTCCTACACCCCTCGACCGCCTGGTCACGGCTTTTCGGCGACCCTCCACCTTGCTTGCTCTCTGCGTCGCGCCGCCCTCCACACCATCCGCTGGAACTCTTCCTCTCCTCCTGTTTTTATTTCTTCATCGTGCCGTACCCCTTATGCCCAGCGTGTTCCGCCCCCGCCTCTATCCGCGCTGCCCTGTGCGCTGAAGCCCGGCCACCCTACCTCTCCCTATCCTCTTCCCCACTGGTCACCCCCACCTGGTTCGCGCCTACCTCCACCGTTCGGCCACACCGTCCCTCCATGCCTCCACCCTCCTACTCAACCACCAGTTGGCCTCCACCTCCCTGTCCGCGCATCCTCCTGCGCACGCCTCGGACGACCAGCACAGTCCTACTTCCAGCAGCAAACCCCCTTCGGCCAACCTGTTTGGAGACCATTTATCTCCCGAGCGACCCTTCCTTCCATCCAGCAGCCCTACAAGCCGTCCTCTCCCTTCCAACGTGACTTGCTTCCAACATATTTCCTCTGTCCATGACCCACGACCACTAGTGCAGGACCTCAGAGAAGGTCTCTCCTCATATCCTTTGAGTTTTTGGGCCTTCGGCAGGTATAAGGTTTGTTAGGGTCATTGTTTAATCACTTTTTGGTTCAAATTCTGGTTTAGGACTGTTTTTGGTTCACTTGTGGTGCGTATTGGGGTGCGAACAATGTGCGGTTGAAGTTTTGCTTCGGAATTCCGAAAGTTTCTTCCTTCTTGAGGTTGAATCTCATTGCTTATGCCTCTTTAAATTAAGTTTATTTTGTTTACTTGAGGTTTTCATCTCTCGGGTTGCTAGGTATTCGTTGTTGTTGTTAAATTGATGATATCATGTTGAAATTGTTGGTTCTCCCTTGTTTGGATAGTTGTTTCATTCAGTTAATTAATTTGGAATTTTTTTTGTGATTGATTAGCTTAGTGCAAAATTGTTTTTCTTTTTTAAAAGAATTTAGTTTGTGTTTGTATGTTCAATAAAATGTGCATTTAGTTTTTTTTTCAGAAATGAAAGTCGTGAGTTTTTTTATTCTGGCATGTTGAGGCTGTGCGGCTGATCATAACAAAGGTTTTGAAGGGGCTTTGGGTGTGTAAGGTGGTGGGTGTCTTTGGAATGGTTTAATAAATTTTATATGGGTTTATTAAATAGTGCAGATGGTGCACAATGTGTTTTGAAATCATGTCGAAATGGTTTTTGCTCTGTTTGTTCGTTTGAATTGTTTTAGGTCACTGGTTATGTGTTTTTAATTCTTATGCGGTGGTTGCAGCGTGCCGGTGATGAAAACCGTGATACTGAGGTCATCGGCTTGCGTGGTTGCGCACCTTTGCGAGGAGTGTCGCGTCATCATGTTTCCACTGCGTGTCGAGGTAGGTCCCCCATTGCACTCACCTTTAAATTTAGAATTTATTAATTGCTTGATGTTTTTTTTAATTATAATGAATGATAAATAATATTAGATAATTAAATTTTAAATGATTATTTATTGTGAAAAGAACCATTTATTTTATACCGAACACCTGGAACATTTTCTTGACGGGCGGACACCCAATTTTGAAAGAGTGCCCGTTTGGGCTTTAAACATAATTCACGGAGTTTCAAACGTACTTATAGTTTTAAGGATAAATTATTTCTTCTGAACAAGTGTTTTGGGTTTTCTCGAGAAATGAGGTTTTGTTTTAAAATTTGTGAAGGCCCGTTTGGCACTTTAATAGAATAAATTATTTTGGAAAACCCATTCAGGGGTGATCTTTTGTGTGCGTTGATTGCATGAGATGTATGTGATTTTAGTGCATTGTGACTGCTTGATTTACATTGTGGACGCACCCCTCTTTTATTGCTTTTGTTGACATGGGAACCTGTCATATTGAGTGAATTTTCTGAGAACGATTGCTGCACTAGTTTAGATTATGCACTGGCTAGTGGCCCCATAGTAGGGGAATACTGAGTTATTGCTGCTATGGGGATTGGGCCCCTCAGTTAGGACATACAGGGCTATGCCGGGCGTTAGGGCGTTATGACGTCGTCGAGTTAGAGCATGCTTTCGGGATGAGTCACATGTATAGTATGTTCTGTATTGTTCACGATCTCCTAGGTTTGACCCATGTCTCTTTTAGTGTTTATTCGTATGTGGCAGGCGATTGAGAGGTTAGGTTTGGATGCCGACCCTTGTGTGCCACTTTTTCTCACTGCCCTTAGTGTGTGTTGTGTGTGATTTTCCTTTTTACTAACAACTAAAGTTTGAGATTTCTAAATTGTTCGCAAAATGTTTTAAAATGCAATTCACCTATTTCTTTCAACATTAAACTTGTTCTAAATTAAAAGGGGCAATGGACTGTTACTTGTTTTAAAAATGAAAGTGTGTGTGAAAACCAATATTTTATTATTTAGTTCAAACCTGGAATTGATAAATTCTTTATTTAAGGGTATGTGCATTGGGGATAGAATTAGCCGGGCTTACCTACTGAGTTTTAATACTCACGCCTATAGTGTTTTTCTTGTTTTTAGTTTCTGCTTCAGGTTGACTTGAGCTCTCTCGTTGTGGGCTAGATTTGATTGTGGACCGGTGAGCGACTCTCGAAGTCGCAAGGAATTTTGGTCGTGGTCAGTTTAGTTGTTGTGTTGGTCATTCTTTCTTTTCGTGTTGTTTATTTTATTTGTGTTGTTCTATTTTCTATCCGCTGCTCTATTTATTTTCTTTGGGCAAAATCGTTCCCTCTATCTCTCTTTGATGCCCTGGCACTTGTCGCCAGCCCGGGAGGATCGGGAACGCCGCTTGGGCCATGTCGCGGGCCGGCTCAAGTGACCAGTTCAGGTTCGACCCGGGGTTGTTCATGACAAAATGGTATCAGAGGCAGGTTAGCTCTTAGCGACCTCGCTTTTCAGAGCACCCTTTGTTATTTGGGATGTCATGGAAGACGGAGTAGGATTGTCAGGACTCAAGGGGTAGGAGCGAGAAGAGCGTCGTGAACTCTTTCTCGTTCTGGTCCTTGGGTTTCCATGGGAAGTCTAGTTTAATTTGTTTATTTGGGTTTTTATGGAAATTTTTTGTGATTGGGATATGACAAAGGGAGTTTAGGCCACTAGTCCTCCTAACCCGCACGGCCTGGAAAGCCATGCAGAGCTAGGGGCATGGTCCAAGAAGGCTCTTTGTGTCAGTGACGTGTTTGAAATATGGCCGCCAACCATATGGTCAAGTCACCCACTAACACTAGTTCCCTATTTGAGATGTTTTGGGTCTGCTGTGACTTCTGAAAGTAGTTTGAATCAGAAAACAAAAATAAGTTTTGAAAAAAATTGTTGTTTGAAATGACATGTTTTGTTTTTGGAAAAAATAAAGTTTCTTTGTTTTGGACTTGGTGTTCCTATGAGTGCTCACATGCATAGTGGTATGTTGGAAATGTGGATGGATTTCTGGTATGGTGGATGGATGCCCAGGGTGGCACAAATACATGCATGTGAGAGAGACTCTAAAGAATAACAATGGTGAGGGTTTAACCCATAAATCTCTTTTTAAATTAAATATTTTTTCAAAAGAAATGTTTTGATTTTATGATGGCTCTTTTTCTTGTGTTTAGAGCCTTTTATATATGTGGTGTTGGTTTTTGAGGATTTTTATTTATTGAGTTGACCTTGATTGGGTTTTTTACTTTTCCTTGTCCAGCGATTATCCTTTTGAAGCTTCGATGGGTGATCATAGTGCGGTTGATCAACCTAAGGATTTTATGCTTGAGTTTCAGAAGTTGGATCCACCTCTCTTTTATAGTAAAACAGAAACTTCCGTGGAAGTGGAGTGGATTCGGAATATTGAAAGGGACTTTAGCCTCATTGAGTTGCCCGAGTCGTTGAAGTTCAAGTTTGCGACCTTCATGCTTGAAGGTTCACCGTGGATGTGGTGGAAGTCAGTGTCTCGGAACAAGCCCCGTCAAGAGATTACTTGGGAGTTCTTCAAGGCTTTGTTCATTCATCAGTATTTCTCTGAGGAAGAAAGGGTGAGAAAGGGGATGGAGATGTGTTGTCTGCAGCAGGGCGATAGACCCGTGTTGGAATATTTCCAGAGCTTTGTGGAGCTAGTACCTTATGATTCAGAGTATTCCATGAATGACCCCATGAAGGCTTGATGCTTTGAGGCGGGTCTCTGCCCTGATCTACAGTCAAAGGGGTCAGAGTCCAACCTAATTTCTTTTGTCGATGTGGCAAGAAAATCTTTTCATGTCGAAGCCGCAATGGAAGGAGTGCTCGAAGTAGTTCTCCCTCCTTCGATCCCTATGAGCAGTGGTGAAGGTTCTGGAAAGGAGATGAGTAAGCAAATGAAAGTGGATGGAGCGGGTCATGGAATCAAGAGGCCTTGGGATCTTTCGTCAACCTCTTTAGGGCGAGATATCCTTGTGTGTTATCAGTGTGGCAAGTGGGGTCACAAGAAGTCATTGTGCCCAAGCGCCCCGAAGCCCTGCCAGGCATGTGGACGCCTGGGTCACTTGTGGCGATTTTGTCAGGGCGTTGCAAGAAAGCGTCGCAGAGGAAGTTCTTGGAAGTAATGTGTTGTTGGGTCTTTGTTCAAAGTTTCTGGTGTAAGTTTCCTTTCATTTTAAGGTATCTTTTATCGTTGTAGTTGTAATGATGGTGTTTTGGGGTTTGAAATGTATGGGAATGTCATGGGTCTTTTGACGAACTCCGAATTTAAATGATGGTATGTTTTTAAATTTTAAAATTTGGTCCTTTCCTTTGTCAAATCAAAAGATGTATGTTTCTTTTTGGGATTATCAGAACCTGACTACGAGGTAGAAGATGCTTGATCCATCAGAGCTCTAGCCAAAAGGTCTCGGAGTGAAGCCAGCGCGTAGTCAGGAACCTCCGAGGGAATTTTAAGGAGTCTGGTTAAAGTTGTGCCTCTAATGTGTGGTGAGACAGTTTTGGTGTAGTTGCTCTGGATTCTTTGTCGTTGTAATTCACCTCTTGTCGCAAAAGCGGTGTGATAGACTTATCCCTCACGCAATGTCAGTAATGGTGTTTTTTTTGGAATTCTAGTCGCCGATTAGTGGCCTTGCATGGACCACCGATGTAAATCAGCTACAGCTTTGGTTTGTGTTTATCACTAAGTGATGGGTCGTGAGTAGTCGTCCGTCGAGGTTTCAGTGATCCGATCCTTGGGCCCTCCCTCCCCGACCTTAGGGTAAGGGGTTTTTGGTTTGCGTAGAATTTTTGGATCAACTCCTATCCCTTTCAGATGGGAGTGACTGGTTTAAATATTTTTGCTGTGATTTTTATAGCTTGCGTAAGGCCCAGTTCTTTCCTAAGTTGGATTTCTGGTTGGTCGCTAATATGTCGGTCCTTTATGATGGGGAGACCCACCGTGAGTCTCTTCGGGTTTTCTCTTAAGTCGTTATGGAATGCTAGTTTAGTTCTTATGGTGGGGAGCACGTACAGGCCTCCCCTCTGTTGGTGATTTATTTCGGGCAAATAAGGTTCAGTCCCACTGGTAGCCAGTGTGATGTCTTTGGGATAAGAGGTTGGATCGTGTTGTCTGGAATCCTTAGGTGTTGATCGATCAGTTGGATAGTGTTGTGGTTTTCCAGGGGTGGAAAGCGTTATGGAGGGGAGAATTGTCGCACCCCGACCAAGGTGTTTAATTTATTTTATTATTTTCTTGGCCTTAAATTCATTTTTGGGGGTTCGGTTTGAGTCGCGAATGAAATTTTTGAGCTTAGGATAAAGAGTGTGCGTTTTGGTTTCGACGTCGTTGGACACACGGGTGGAGTGCGACGTTGCGCGGCTTCACCCATGCAACTGCATGGCCCCTTCGTTAATTTTATTATTATTAAAATGATATGAATTCGTCTTATTATTATCATTTTATTATTAGTGGTTACTGTTGTTGTTATTATTATTATTATTATTATTAAAGTTTGACACAAATTTTTATTACATAAGTTTTATTAGTATTATTGTTATTCATGAGGTTTATAATAATGATAATTTTTATTAATAATATTACTAAATTTTTATTATTACAATTAAAATTATTGAGGTTTATGGAGTTATATTTATTATAGATTAATGCTTTATTTATTTATTTATTCATTTTTATTATTTTTATTTTATTTTCATTTATGTTTCTTCTTTTTTTTTTCTATTCTTTTTCCCCCTCTTTTTTTCCTCTCCCGCCACCATCCCCTTCACTCTCTTCCCATCGCGAGGAGCCCCTCCCTATAACCCTACTTCCGCGCCGCCACCAGTCCTCTCTCTTTCCCATCGATCTCGCATGACCGGCCAACCACCCTTTATCATCTTCCTTCACCCCTCAACCACATGCTCACGGCTCTTCGGCGACCCTCCGCCCTGCTTGCTCTCCGCGTCGCGCTGCCCTCCACACCAGCCGCTAGAACTCTTCCTCTCCTCCTGTTTTTATTTCTTTATCATGCCGTACCCCTTATGCCCAGCGTGTTCCGCCCCCGCCTCTATCCGCGCTGCCCTGTGCGCAGAAGCCCATCCGCCCTACCTCTCCCTCTCCTCTTCCCCACTGGTCACCCCCCACCTGGTTCGCACCTACCTCCACCGTTTGGCCGCACCGTCCCTCCACGCCTCCACCCTCCTGCTCGACCACCAGTTGGCCTCCACCTCCCTGTCCGCGCATCCTCCTACGCACGCCTCAGACGACCAGCACAGTCCTGCTTCCAGCAGCAAACCCCCTTCGACCAACCTATTTGGAGACCATTTATCTCTCGAGCGACCCTTCCTTCCATCCAGCAGCCCTACATTCCGTCCTCTCCCTTCCAACGTGACTTGCTTCCAGCATCTTTCCTCTGGCCATGACCCGCGACCACCGGTGCAAGGCCTCCGAGAAGCTATCTCCTCATATCCTTTGATTTTTTGGGCCTTCGGCAGGTATAAGGTTTGTTAGGGTCATTGTTTAATCACTTTTTGGTTCAAATTCTGGTTTAGGACTGTTTTCGGTTCACTTGTGGTGCGTATTGGGGTGCGAACAATGTGCGGTTGAAGTTTCACTTCGGAATTCCGAAAGTTTCTTCCTTCTTGAGGTTGAATCTCATTGCTTATGCCTCTTTAAATTAAGTTTATTTTGTTTACTTGAGGTTTTCATCTCTCGGGTTGCTAGGTATTCGTTGTTGTTGTTAAATTGATGATATCATGTTGAAATTGTTAGTTCTCCCTTGTTTGGATAGTTGTTTCATTCAGTTAATTAATTTGGCATTTTTTTTGTGATTGATTAGCTTAGTGCAAAATTGTTTTTCTTTTTTAAAAGAATTTAGTTTGTGTTTTTATTTTCAATAAAATGTGCATTTAGTTTTTTTTCGGAAATGAAAGTCGTGCGTTTTTTTTTATTCTGGCATGTTGAGGCTGTGCGGCTGATCATAAAAAAGGTTTTGAAGGGGCTTTGGGTGTGTAAGGTGGTTGGTGTCTTTGGAATGGTTTAATAAATTTTATAGGGGTTTATTAAATAGTGCAGATGGTGCACAATGTGTTTTGAAAGCATGTCGAAATGGTCTTTGCTCCGTTTGTTCGTTTGAATTGTTTTAGGTCACTGGTTATGTGTTTTTAATTCTTATGCGGTGGTTTCAGCGTGCCGGTGATGAAAATCGTGATACTGTGGTCATCGGCTTGCGTGGTTGCGCACCTTTGCGAGGAGTGTCGCGTCATCATGTTTCCACTGCGTGTCAAGGTAGGTCCCCCATTGCACTCACCTTTAAATTTAGAATTTATTAATTGCTTGATGTTTTTGTTAATTTTAATGAATGATAAATAATATTAGATAATTAAATTTTAAATGATTATTTATTGTGAAAAGTACCGTTTATTTTATACCGAACACCTGGAACATTTTCTTGACGGGCGGACACCCAATTTTGAAAGAGTTGCTGTTTGGCCTTTAAACATAATTCACGGAGTTTCAAACGTACTTCTAGTTTTAAAGATAAATGATTTCTTCTGAACAAGTGTTTTGGGTTTTCTCGAGAAATGAGGTTTTGTTTTAAAATTTGTGAAGGCCCGTTTGGCACTTTAATAGAATAAATTATTTTGGAAAACCCATTTAGGGGTGATCTTTTGTGTGCGTTGATTGCATGAGCTGTATGTGATGTTAGTGCATTGTGACTTCTTGATTTACATTGTGGACACACCCCTCTTTTATTGCTTGTGTTGACATGGGAACCTGGCATATTGAGTGAATTTTCTGAGAACGATTGCTGCACTAGTTTAGATTACGCACTGGCTAGTGACCCCATAGCAGGGGAATACTGAGTTATTGCTGCTATGGGGATTGGGCCCCTCGGTTAGGCCATACAGGGCTATGCCGGGCGTTAGGGTGTTATGACGTCATCGAGTTAGAGCATGCTTTCGGGATGAGTCACATGTATAGTATGTTCTGGATTGTTCACGATCTCCTAGGTTCGACCCATGTCTCTTTTAGTGTTTATTCGTATGTGGCAGGCGATTGAGAGTTTGAGTTTGGATGCCGACCCTTGTGTGCCACTTTTTCTCACTGCCCTTAGTGTGTGTTGTGTGTGATTCAGAGTCCAACCTAATTTCTTTTGTCGATGTGTCAAGACAAGATTTTCATGTCGAAGCCGCAATGGAAGGAGTGATCGAAGTAGTTCTCCCTCCTTCGATCCCTATGAGCAGTGGTGAAGGTTCTGGAAAGGAGATGAGTAAGCAAATGAAAGTGGATGGATCAGGTCGTGGAATCAAGAGGCCTCAGGATCTATCGTCAACCTCTTCAGAGCGAGAGATACTTGTGTGTTATCAGTGTGGCAAGTGGGGTCACAAGAAGTCATTGTGCCCAAGCGCTCCGAAGCCCTGCCAGGCATGTGGAAGCCTGGGTCACTTGCGATGATTTTGTCAGGGCGTTGCAAGAAAGAGTCGCAGAGGAAGTTCTCGGAAGTAATGTGTTGTTGGGTCTTTGTTCAAAGTTTCTGGTGTAAGTTTCCTTTAAGTTTAAGGGATCTTTTATCGTTGTAGTTGTACTGATGGTGTTTTGGGGTTTGAAATGTATGGGAATGTCATGGATCTTTTGATGAACTCCGACTTTAAATGCTGGTATGTTTTTAAATTTTAAAATTTGTTCCTTTCCTTTGTCAAATCAAAAGATGTATGTTTCTTTTTGGGATTATCAGAACCTGACTGCGAGGCAGAAGATGCTTCATCCATCAGAGCTCCAGCCAAAAGGTCTCGGAGTGAAGCCAGCGCGTAGTCAGGAACCTATGAGGGAATTTTAAGGAGTCTGGTTAAAGTTGTGCCTCTACTGTGTGGTGAGACAGTTTTGGTGTAGTTGCTCTGGATTCTTTGTCGTTGTAATTCACCTCTTGTCGCAAAAGTGGTGTGATAGACTTATCCCTCACGCAATGTCAGTAATGGTGTTTTTTTTGGAATTCCAGTCGCCGATTAGTGGCCTTGCATGGACCACTGATGTAAATCAGCTACAGATTTGGTTTGTGTTTATCATGAAGTGATGGGTCGTGAGTAGTCGTCCGTCGAGGTTTCAGGGATCCGATCCTTGGGCCCTCCCTCCCCGCCCTTGGGGTAAGGGGTTTTTGGTCTGAGCAGACTTGTTGGATCAACTCCTATCCCTTTCGGACGAGAGTGACTAGTTTAAATATTTTTGCTGTGCTTTTTATAGCTTGCGTAAGGCCCAGTTCTTGCCTAAGTTGTATTTCTGGTTGGTCGCTAATAGGTCTGTCCTTTATGGTGGGGAGACCCACCGTGAGTCTCTTCGGGTTTTCTCGTAAGTCGTTATGGAATGCTAGTTTAGTTCTTATGGTGGGGAGCATGTCCAGGCCTCCCCTCTGTTGGTGATTTATTTCAGGCAAATAAGGTTCAATCCCACTGGTAGCTAGTGTGATGTCTTTGGGATAAGAGGTTGGATCGTGTTGTCTGGAATCCTTAGGTGTTGATCGATCGGTTGGATAGTGTTGTGGCTTTCCGGGGGCGGAAAGCGTTATGGTGGGGAGAATTGTCGCACCCCGACCAAGGTGTTTAATTTATTTTATTATTTTTTTGGCCTTAAATTCTTTTTGGGGGGTTCGGTTTGAGTCACGAACGAAAATTTTGAGCTTAGGATAAAGAGTGCGCGTTTTGGTTTCGACGTCATTGGACACACGGGTGGAGTGCAACGTTGCGCGGCTTCACCCATGCAACTGCATGGCCCCTTCATTAATTTTTTTATTATTAAAATGATATGAATTTGTCTTATTATTATAATTTTATTATTAGTGGTTACTGGTGTTGTTATTATTATTATTATTATTATTAAAGTTTGACACAAATTTTTATTACATAAGTTTTATTATTATTATTGTTTTTCATGAGGTTTATAATAATGATAATTGTTATTAATAATATTACTAAATTTTTATTATTACAATTAGAATTATTGAGATTTATGGAGATATATTTATTATAGATTAATGCTTTATTTATTTATTTATTCATTTTTATTATTTTTATTTTATTTTCATTTATGTTTCTTCTTTTTTTTCTATTATTTTCCCCCCTCTTTTTTCCCTCTCCCGCCACCATCCCCTTCACTCTCTTCCCATCGCGGGGAGCCCCTCCCTGTAACCCTACTTCCGCGCCTCCACCAGTCCCCTCTCTTTCCCATCGATCCCGCATGACCGGCCGACCACCCTTTATCATCTTCCTGCACCCCTCGACCTCCTGCTCACGGCTATTCGGCGACCTTCCACCCTGCTTGCTCTCCGCGTCGCGCCGCCCTCCACACCAGCCGCTGGAACTCTTCCTCTCCTCCTATTTTTATTTCTTCATCGTTCCGTAACCCTTATGCCCAGAGTGTTCCGCCCCCGCCTCTATCCGCGCTGCCCTGTTCGCTGAAGCCCAGTCGCCCTACCTCTCCCTCTCCTCTTCCCCACTGGTCACCCCCCACCTGGTTCGCGCCTAACTCCACCGTTCGGCCACACCGTCCCTCCACGCCTCCGCCCTCCTGCTCGACCACCAGTTGGCCTCCACCTCCCTGTCCGCGCATCCTCCCGCGCACGCCTCGGACGACCAGCACAGTCCTGCTTCCAGCAGCAAACCCCCTTCGGCCAACCTGTTTGGAGACCATTTATCTCCCGAGCGAACCTCCCTTCCTTCCAGCAGCCCTACATGCCGTCCTCTCCCTTCCAACGTGACTTGCTTCCAGTATCTTTCCTCTGGCCATGACCCGTGACCACCGGCACAAGACCTCCGAGAAGGTCTCTCCTCATATCCTTTGATTTTTTGGGCCTTCAGCAGGTATAAGGTTTGTTAGGGTCATTTTTAGTCACTTTTGGTTCAAATTCTGGTTTAGGACTGTTTTCGATTCACTTGTGGTGCGTATTGGGGTGTGAACAATGTGCGGTTGAAGTTTCGCTTCGGAATTCCGAAAGTTTCTTCCTTCTTGAGGTTGAATCTCATTGCTTATGCCTCTTTAAATTAAGTTTATTTTGTTTACTTGAGGTTTGAATCTCTCGGGTTGCTAGGTATTCGTTGTTTTTGTTAAATTGATGATATCATGTTGAAATTGTTGGTTCTCCCTTGTTTGGATAGTTGTTTCATTCAGTTAATTAATTTGGAATTTTTTTTTGTGATTGATTAGCTTAGTGCAAAATTGTTTTTCTTTTTTAAAAGAATTTAGTTTGGGTTTGTATTTTCAATAAATTGTGCATTTAGTTTTTTTTCGGAAATGAAAGTTGTGCGTTTTTTTTATTCTGGCATGTTGAGGCTGTGCGGCTGATCACAACAAATGTTTTGAAGGGGCTTTGGGTGTGTAAGGTGGTTGGTGTCTTTGGAATGGTTTAATAAATTTTATAGGGGTTTATTAAACAGTGCAGATGGTGCACAATGTGTTTTGAAAGCATTTCGAAATGGTCTTTACTCCGTTTGTTCGTTTGAATTGTTTTAGGTCACTGGTTATGTGTTTTTAATTCTTATGCGGTGGTTTCAGCGTGCCGGTGATGAAAATCGTGATACTGCGGTCATCGGCTTGCGTGGTTGCGCACCTTTGCGAGGAGTGTCGCGTCATCATGTTTCCACTGCGTGTCGAGGTAGGTCCCCCATTGCACTCGCCTTTAAATTTAGAATTTATTAATTTCTTGATGTTTTTGTTAATTTTAATGAATGATAAATAATATTAGATAATTAAATTTTAAATGATTATTTATTGTGAAAAGTACCGTTTATTTTATACCGAACACCCGGAACATTTTCTTGACGGGCGGACACCCAATTTTGAAAGAGTGGCCGTTTGGCCTTTAAACATAATTCACGGAGTTTCAAACGTACTTCTAGTTTTAAAGATAAATGATTTCTTCTGAACAAGTGTTTTGGGTTTTCTCGAGAAATGAGGTTTTGTTTTAAAATTTGTGAAGGCCCGTTTGACACTTTAATAGAATAAATTATTTTGGAAAACCCATTCAGGGGTGATCTTTTGTGTGCGTTGATTGCATGAGCTGTATGTGATGTTAGTGCATTGTGACTGCTTGATTTACATTGTGGACACACCCCTCTTTTATTGCTTGTGTTGACATGAGAACCTGGCATATTGAGTGAATTTTCTGAGAACGATTGCTACACTAGTTTAGATTATGCACTGGCTAGTGGCCCCATAGCAGGGGAATACTGAGTTATTGCTGCTATGGGGATTGGGCCCCTTGGTTAGGCCATACAGGGCTATGCCGGGCGTTAGGGTGTTATGACGTCGTCGAGTTAGAGCATGCTTTCGGGATGAGTCACATGTATAGTATGTTCTGGATTGTTCACGATCTCCTAGGTTCGACCCATGTCTCTTTTAGTGTTTATTCGTATGTGGAAGGCGATTGAGAGGTCGAGTTTGGATGCTGACCCTTGTGTGCCACTTTTTCTCACTGCCCTTAGTGTGTGTTGTGTGTGATTTTCCTTTTGACTAACAACTAAAGTTGGAGATTTCTAAATTGTTCGCAAAATGTTTTAAAATGCAATTCACCTGTTTCTTTCAACATTAAACTTGTTCTAAATTAAAAGGGGCAGTGGACTGTTACTTGTTTTAAAAATGAAAGTGTGTGTGAAAACCAATATTTTATAATTTAGTTCAAACCTGGAATTGATAAATTCTTTTTTTAAGGGTATGTGCATTGGGAATAGAATTAGCCTGGCTTACCTACTGAGTTTTAATACTCACGCCTATAGTGTTTTCCTGTTTTTAGTTTCTGTTGCATGTTGACTTGAGCTCTCTCGTTGTGGGCTAGATTTGATTGTGGACCGGTGAGCGACTCTCGAAGTTGCAAGGAATTTTGGTCATGGTCAGGTTAGTTGTTGTGTTAGTCGTTCTTTCTTTTCTTGTTGTTTATTTTATTTGTGTTGTTCTATTTTCTTTCCGCTGCTCTATTTATTTTCTTTGGGCGAAATCATTCCCTCTATCTCTCTTTGATGCCCTGGCACTTGTCGCCAGCCCGGGAGGATCGGGAACGCCTCTTGGGCCATGTCGCGGGCCGGCTCGAGTGACCAGTTCAGGATCGACCCGGGTAGGTTCGTGACACATCTCATGTTTCATAGGTGTCATATGCTTTGATGTGATGAGGGACATATAATAACTCTCATTATCAGAACCAATCTAGACATGGTGATTCTAGGAATAACATGACTCCTTAACGAGGGAAACCTCAATAGGGAAGCAAAGAAAAAAGTGCAGTGAGTAAGTAGTTATATGGAGCTGAGCAGGTTATTTTGGATGATCAATCTGGTCCATCGATGATAAGAGGTACAATTTTTTTGAATTCCACCCTTATTAAATATTTTCTTGATACAGGTGAATCTTATTCATTTGTTTCTTCTCGTACTATTGATTTGTTGGGTTTGCATGTTGAGATGATGCCTTCTATTTTGAAACTTCAAACTCCTCCTGGTCAAAGAGAATGTCGAGCCTTTATGTGAAAAGAATGTTCTATAAAAATTAATGGAGATGAGATGATATGGTATTTATCTATGATTTATATGTATTCTTATAAAATAATCATGGGTACAGATTGGTTGATAATGTTCAAGGCTCACATCGACTTTTATACCCAAAGGGTTAGTTTTACAATAGATGATGGCATCAAACATCTCTTTAGAGGAGAACCGAATGTAAAGGAAGGTAAAATAGGCTTATTAGAACCATTAGTTGAAACGATATCATACTAGTTTTCATCATTGAATTTGTCATCAGCGGATGAGATTATGAGTAATAGTTTTCCAGTAGTTGTTGATCACCTTCTAGTTGTGTTTCCCAAAAATTTATTATAGTTTCCACCCACAATAGAAGTGGATTTTATAATTGATCTCTTACTGAGGACCAGTAATACCTGAATTCTATCTTATCAAATGTAACCAATAGAATTAAGGGAATTGAAAGTACAATTGGGATATCTAGAAATCAAAAGGTTCATTTGGCCTAGCACATGTCCATGGGAAGCTTCGGTCATGTTTGTGAAAAAGAAGATGAAACTCTTCAGTTGTGTGTGGATTATCATAAGCTTAACCAAGTTACTATAAATAATAGATATCTAATTTCATTCATTGATTATATATTCAATAAATTTATAGTATCCCAATGGTTCTATAATATTTAATTGTTATCAGGATATCACCAATTTCATGTTTAGAGGGAGGATATTCAAAAAACAGCTTTTAAGAGTTGATATAACCATTATGAGTATGTGGTAATGCCTTTAGGTCTTAATAATGAACCAAATATTTATGGAATTAATTAATACAATGTTTAAAAGGTATATGGATTCTTTTTAGGTAGTTTTTATGGATGACATTTTGGTTTTTACAAGGACAAGGGCTGAGCATGATCAACACTTGGCGGTAGTGTTGGGAATCTTGAGGAATCATCGTCTGTATGCTAAATTATCAATGTGTGACTTTTAGATATAAGAGGTAAGTTTTCTTGGAAATTTAACTGAAAGAGGTGTTTATGTGGATACAGAAAATATAGAGGTTGTTATCTCTTAGAAACCAATGAAGAATATCTTTTAGATACACAATTTCCTTGGATTGGATGGTTATTACATATGCTTTGTTCATGAATTTTCATGTCTATATTCACTTATGAAATATTTGACAAGGAAAGGTGTTCCATTAAAATGGAAAAAATAATGTCATAAGTCTTTTTAATCGATTAAGGTTTGAATTACATCTGCACTGATCTTAATTTTTCCAGAATCAGGACAAGGGTGCTTAGTGTATTGTGATGCTTCAAGATCTGGAGTGGGATGTGTTCTCATGTTGGGAGATCATGTTGCTTCTTATGTATTAAAAAATATATGGTTACATGATAATAACTACCCAACACACTATTTGGAGTTATCTTTTATAGTCCATAATTTGAATACTTGGCGTCATTACCTATTTGGTGAGAAATTTATAGTGTTTACGAATAAAAAAGTTTGAAAAACATTTTCTCACAAAGGGATTAAAATATGAGACAAAGAAGATATATGGAGTATCTTCAAATGTTTGAATTTGACTTGATGTATACACCGGGTAAAGAAAATTCGATGGTGGATGCATTAAGCATAAATTTATATGGTTAGTTGGAAAAAGAAGCTTCAGATCAGTGGCAATTGATGTCGGTGATAGTAGACATGCACTTGGATTGGGAAGATCAAGATAGTGCTACATTTTTCATTTTAGTTTCTTTGGTTCTTGATTTAGTGAATATGGTTAAATAGGTACATAAATTTGATTCATAATGTGTTGAGATGAGGTCAAAACTCAATGGTGTGGAGACCATTGAGGGATGGAAACTGGATGAGAGTTAAGTTTTGCGGTTTTTGAGATCATATATTCATACCTATGGTTTTTCAAGAACACATTATTCATTCATAACACCATTAAATATGATATGTTCAACTTGGAATATAGAATATATATATGGCACTGAAAGAAAACTTTTTATGGGTTGGCATGAAAATAAAAGCGGTTGAGTTTGTGATGATATAACTTGCCTACCATCAGTTTAAGGAAGAGTATAAATGACCAGGATGTATGTTGCAGTCATTACCTATTCTTGTTTGTAAATGGGAGCAGATATCCATGGATTTTGTGATAGGAATCCCAAGGATAGTTTAGAAACTTGATTCCATATGGGTGATAGTGGATCAGCTCATAAAGTCAGCCCATTTCATCCCTATTCATGAATATAATATGGTGGAGGAATTATCTAAAATCTATATCCAAGAAGCAGTAAAGTGGCATGGTGCACTGATTTTGATTGTATTAGATAGATATTTGAGGTTTACACCTCATTTCTAGAAATCCATACAAAAATACCTTGGGACTCAGTTGGCTATGATTTCAGCGTATCATCCTCAGATAGATGAACAATATGAAAGGATGATACAAATGTTGGAAGACATTATGTGGGATTGTGTAATAGATTTTTTTTTCTCATGGGAGGAGAAAATATCGTTAGTGGAGTTCTCATACAACAGCAATTATTAGGATTTAATACTTATGGTTCCTTTTGAAGCATTTTATGGGCATCCTTGTTATTCTACACTTTGTTGGGTGGAAATAGGTGATAATTCAATGGTTTTTCCAAGAATTTTCCAAGAGACAATGGATAAGATTCAATAGACTAGGAAAAGGATTTATATGACTCAGATTTATCAAAAATCGCATGCAAATCATCATTGACAACCTTTTTCATTTGAGGCGAGTGATCATATTTTCTTGAGAATCTATCCAAGGCTTGGGTATCATCATTTTGGGAAGTAGGGAAAGTTATCTCCTCAATACATAGGCCCTTTTGAGATACTTGAATGGGTTAATAATGTAGCATATTGGTTTGATTTTCCACCATGGTTCAATTCAATGCATAATATGTTTCACGTATCTCAGTTGAAAAAGTATTAGCCAAATCTTGACCATGTGATTTGATGGAATCACATTGACCTAGATACAGATAATTTTTTGGTTCATATACTGATGCAGGTTGTGGATAGGAAAGAGAAAGTATTTCATGGGAAAAGCATCAATTTAGTGTTGGCTTTGTGGCAACATGGTCAAATTCAGTAAGAAACTTGGGAATGGGAGAAGAAAATGACCAAGCAATGGTCTGAGAACTTTTAAAAAATGGTGGTTCTCTACTTTATAAGGATGGAAAGGCCACCAATGGGGAGAATTTATCACCCAAAATTTAAATTAATTACCCATTTATTTATGTATTTTATGTATGTAAAGTGTTTGGGTAAAGTTTGGGAGTGTTTGGAGGACTTTTGGGATGTTTGGGGCTTTTTCTGGAGGTGCACAATTTGATCTTGGTAAGTAGAAACCATGAAAATCCTATTGAAAATCATGAAAAGTGAGGAAGAGGGATCTAGGTAGGAACACGTTTAGATTCATGATTTTTACAAATAGTGCGTCCACCCAAGAGAAACCATGCATTTGGGGACATAGGCATTTTCATAGTTAGCGTATAACTTGCCTAACCGTGCACCCTAACCATGCATGAAAAAATTAGATCCAAAAATTGTGGATCTAATTTTGTTTTTCTACTTAATGTATTTCCCCCTAGTTCCACCCTAACATGAATTCCTCTCTTCTCAAAGGTTTTGGAGACTATTCCTCTTGATCCAGGAGTAACCTATTAGTGTTTCTTTGTGCATCGAAGCCTAAATTCTTTAGTAAGTCTCCATTTTTCATTGTTTTCCCTTATATTCTTATTTTTCACTCTCTTTTAATGAAATATATAATCCATTGGAGATTTATATAAGTTTAATATGCTAATATTGATGATATATGATAGTTTTGATGTTAGGGAACAAGATCTAAGGTGAGTTTTTGGACTTTCAACTCGGTTTTGTTAAAGAATTTATGACGTCCTTAATTTTCAAAATAGTTTCTAAGGTAGGTGGATTCACTCTTGAATAATATTATTATAAATTTAAGGCCTAATTTAAAATTGGTTGTTTTTTTGTTTTTAATTGTGAAATTGATGTGAACATCTTGGTAGAAATCCTCTTTAGTGATGGTTTTTGGATTTGTGAAAATTGGTTATTGTGAAAAGTGATTGTTTATAGATTTTAAAATGTGATTTTTTTGATTTATGGAAATGGTTTGATGTTGATATTTTTAATAAAATAATTTTTTTTATTTAAATGTCTTGAAATGGTTGATTTGGAATTGGTTTTTATCATAATGGTTGGTGTGTGTTCATGTGCATTATTACGGATAAGGGTATGAAGTTACCCCCATCAATAGTGGGATATACAAGGGTATGAAATTTACCCTATAAAAATGGTTCACCAAGTGATGGATTAGTGAAATGATGTCTCACCACTCATGAGTAATAGGAGGTACAAGGTTTCATGCATTGTTCAATGTGTTGATATGTGGAATAGAATGGATAATGCCAAAATAGAAGTTATGAAATGGTTTTAAAGTTGTTTGGTTACTTTCCTTGGAAATGGATTTGGTTTGGAAAAAAATATTTTGGTATATAAATTGTTTTATATTATGATATAAATTGTTTTAAATTGTTTTTATATAAATGTGCTAACATTTTCTATCCTAGTGGAATGAGTAGGAAAATTATTTAGGGAAAACCTACTGAGTTTCATTACTCACCCAATGCTTGGGAACTTTGCTGTGTTTACATATATAATTTATCAGGGAATAAGTAAAGTAAAATTATATTATTTCTTTAATGATGATTCATGATACTTCGGGCATGGATTTTGGAGTTGGATCTTGGATCTTATTGGGAGTTGATGAGTTGGTGTCTTTTGAGTCTTGAGTTTTGTTGGTTTTGTCTTCTGTTGTATTCTCCGATATTGGTTTTGGAATCTTCCTTGTACTTTGGTATGGTATATTGTTGGTTTGGTTACTTTTGAGTTGTATACATCATGTTCATACATCATTTAGTGGTTTTTTGGTTATTGTAGACTTGGTTTGGCTGTTCTTATTTTCAAAGGGAAAATCATCCCCCAACTATTGTTAAAGCCCTTGGCATTTATTTTCAGCCTTTGGTGTCTTGGGGATTTCAACGAAGTCCAAGTTGCAATTCCAACTCATCCCAATCCAATGGGGAGGGTTGAGATGTTACACTCTCCTAGGTCTCATCATGTACATGACCATACTTTCATAACACCTGAACTAGAGGAATTGACCTACACCTGATCTTCCATAGCACATGAGATTTCATGCTCCGATCCATGGTACATACTAGATACTCCTCAAAAGACTCATAAACATCCAACCCCACATCATCAGGATAGAAAACATGATATGGGTCTGAATGGTAATGGAAAATTTGTAAAACATGGAAGACATCATGCATGGCCCGGTACCTCTAAGGCAATTAAAACTGATAGGCTATCAACCCAACTTCTCTAAAATCTCAAAGGGTCCAATGAACCTAGGTGACAACTTCTCTTATCTCTGAATCCATCGATGCACTAATATAGTAAAAATAAAAAAGAAGACCCAATATCCCACATCAAACTATAGAGGTTGGTAGTGTCAATTGACAGAAGACTTCTTCCTAGACTGACCTATAGCCATAAGCTTCTATATAAGATGTACCTTCTTTGATGTATCCTGAACAAGATGTGATCCTAGTAAAATTGCCTCTCCAACCTCTAACTAGTACAAGAGTGAATGACATGGCCTACCATATAGGACCTCATAATGATCCATCTATATAGTAGATTAGAATATATTATTACGATCATACTCATAAAGTGGAAAGTGTCTCTCCAAAGAACCTAAAAAATAAAGGATAAATGATCGAAGCATTTCCTCTAACACCCGTATCACATTCTTGGACTAACCGTCAGTCTGTGGGTGATAGGCTATACTCAACAGTACCTATGAACCCAATAGCTTCTGAAACCCCTGCCAGAACCATGATATGTATTGAGCTTCCCTGTTAAATACTATGGTAGATAGAGATCTGTGAAGGAATATGATCTCTATAACATATATCTTACCATGTTTTTCCCCTAAGAGGTTTCTCGAATATGTAATAAGTAAGAGATATTTGTTTGACTATCAATGAATACCCATACTATAACACTACCTTGAAGAGATTTTGGTAAAATCATCACAAAATCCATAGTGATGTCCTCCCATTTCTAGCTAAGAATGGGAAATGTCTATAAAATTCATGCTGATTGCTGGTGTTTCGACTTCACCTGCTGAAAAGTGGAACACCGAGTAACAAAACCTAATATATCCCTTTTCATCCTCGACCACCAATATCAATAGTGAAAGTCACAATACATCTTGGTAAGATCAGGATGTAATGACCAAGTAGAGGTATGAGACTCTTGAATCAACTCATCTTGTATGTCTTCTGAATCCCAAACATGCCCATGAATTCAAAAAATATCATCCCCATCAACGATCCAACTAGTCGGTGGGTCATCACCTGAAACAATATCCCATAGGAACAATACCTTAAGATATGGAAGCTTCCTCATATTCACTCTATCTAGAAGTAACAATTTCACTGATAACGATATAAGGAAAGGATTCCCATAACGGTCTTTCACATCCATGTGCATCTCAGAAAACAAGGACATTAACTTCCATTCACTACTGGCCTCTTGAACTACTTGTGTCCGAGTCTTCCAGCTCAAAACATCAACCATTACATTTTCTTTTTCAAACATATAAGAAAGTTCAAAATCTAATAATTGTAGGTATTCAGCCCATATTCATTGAATGATACTCAAATCACACTAAGTGAATATTTATTTAAGATTTTTATGATCTATGTATACAAAAAATCACTCCCCTAATAGATATTTCCTCCAACAATGCATGGAATGAACAACTACAGCTAGCTTGAGATTGTGTATTGGGTAATTACATTTATGAGGCCTCAACTAATAGGACCCATACACCGTGAATTGATCTTATTACATCAAAACTACTTCTAGACCGATGCCTTATGCATCACAATATACTATATAGCCCCTTCTAAGCTTAGGAAAAATCAGGATCGGTACTGAGGTAAGTCTTCCTTTAAAATCCTGGAAGGATTTTTATAGGATTTAGACCATAAGAATTTAACACCATTCTTTATAAATCCTATAATAGGTGCTACAAGGCATGAAAAATATTTAATAAAATGATTATAATACCCATATATCCCCAAGAAAATACAAATTTCAAAGTTTTTATTAGGATACTCCCAAGAAACCATAACACTCTCCTTCTCTAGATCCATAGATACCCATGATTTTGATATGATTTGACCCAAGAAGTGAACCTTATCAATCTAGAAATGTCATTTTGTGAGATTGGAATAAAACCTATGCACTCTCAGTGTACTCAATATAATGTCAAGGTGTTTGGAATGATCATGTCGAGTTTGAAAATACACCAAGATGTCATCCCTAAAAATGACCATAGAAGAATCTAGATACTGGTGGAAAACCCAATTCATTAGAGCCATTAAAACTACCAGCATGTTCATGAGACTGAACAATATTACCAAATATTTATAGAATACATATCTACTATTGAATGATATATGTTGTATATCTAAAGTCCTGACTCATACTTGATGATATCCCAACCTCAAATCAATATTTGAGAACACCTAAGCTCATCAGAGCTAATCAAAAGGCCATTTATACAAGGTAGGGGATACTAGTTCTTAACTATAAGCTGGTTTAATTTCCAATAGTACATCAAATTCCTGAGGGTCTTATCCTTCTTCTTGGATAAAAACATGGGTGAAACCCAAGGTGAAGTATTGGGTTGTATAAAAACCTTGGATTCTAGGTCCTCTAACGTTATTTTGACTTTCCAAAGCTTAGTTAGAGCCATCCTGTAAGGATAAATAGACACTAGTGCTGCTCCGAGAACTAGATAAATAGTATACTCCACCTCTCTCTTAGGAGGAATCACAAAAATTCACTAGATAAAACATCCTTGAATCGATACACCACTAGAGGGAAATCTACCTGGTGCATTCCCTAAGAGTCTATAAAAAGACTAGAAATATGGGATGACACTCCACTCATCCCATGATGCTCAGGTCCAACTCGACTAGCCTAGATGTCCCATTCTACTTTATGGACATATATATGTCCATGTGGGTATATAAAAGACACTCACTAGAAAAAATAGTCAATACATGCATGATAGGAAATAAACCAATCTATCCCAAGTATGATACCAAATCCTGTCATCTCTAGAATGAAAAGGTTCCATAAGAAATGATAACTTCCATTCTCAAGAGGGTAGTCCCAACATTGTATTACACTTTTTGATCAGAATCCGAATGGATTATTATGGGTCATCACTCCATAAAAGTATTCAATATCAAGTCCAAGGATTTATACAATAGTCATAGATATAAAATAATGTGAAGAGCCTGTTTCAAATAAATAAAATACTAAAGTAGAGGCTACTAAAATATTACATCATATTGTAGAAGTATTTACACTCTACTCATCTGGTACATCTTGTACTATATGTAGCTGTCCAGATTTGCAGTCTTGATCCACAACTTGACTACCTTGATTAGGCTTGCTTTGCTGGCACTATGTATCATAAGTTTGGATTCCTTGGAATCTTCCACCTACTCAGCTTTCATGACTGATATTACTCCAGACCCTACCTAACGTGGAGATGCTGATACTTAACTAGAATATAGAGTAAATGTAAAACCCTACTCACTGAGAACTAGAGGATTTTTTTACAAAAATACTATAGATGGCCTACTCTGCTTCAAGATCAACACTCAAATAGGTCATTGGTCCACTAGGGTTTATTATAACCTGACCTACCACACTGGTGACATACCACATAAGTGTTAGTCCATATATTTTAGCTTCCACTACACTCAAGAATAGACTCAAGTCAACACTTCTTGTTTCTAGACAAACCACTTTCGTTTTAGGTGTTGAATCTCCCTAGACCACACCTCAAGCTTCCCTAAAATTTCACTCAGTGATGAGGGACTATTTCATTATATCATAAATGATATCCAACCATTAGACATTTACCTAAGATCATATAGAATATACAATCCCATCCTCATATCGTATCACTCCTGACTTCTCATCACTAGTAAGAGTTAGTGTAAAGAAATAGTTCTCAATAAATAGATATTAATAGTCTTTGATGAATATGGTAACCTATTGTAGATTCATAAAATCCATTGATCGTTCCTATCTTAATGTATCTGAAAAGAATTAATCATTGAAATTAGTTTATAAGTCCCTATATACCATATTCTAATAGTGATTTTCCTGGGTAATTACATACCACTAATGGTTAGCAGAATCACATAGCATATAAATTGTGAGTTTCACCCTCCACTTTGGAGGTATCTTCAGATGCTCGAAAATAGTCAGCATGGCCTACAACCATGAATCAATAGCTTGGGGGAAACCATCCCCCAAAAATCTATATAGATTCTACTATCGAATATCTCATGTTATCTATGGCATAATATGGGTAGGCTGTGGGGCTCCCTATATAGTCTGTATGAACTGTAATAATCCCTCTAAAAACCAGGCACTGGTTCCCAAGTTAGGTATAACTGGTGGTGTCATAGATAGCACTATTGGCGGGTTAGGTCACACCACATCAAGAGTATAGTCATCAACACCTTCCTAGAATTCAACTCGAGGCCCTCATGGAGGCTTATATCTACAATGCTAAATGCATGCCTCAGATGAGTTTTGACAATAGAGAAGATTTCAACATAAAATTAGGACAGGTATAAAGCCTTCCTATAATAGTGTCAAATACCCATCTTACTTTTTCTAAATCCATGTCTGGGTTAAGGTTCCATATTGTATTGCAAAGGCCCTGGTACATGGGGTGTTAATTAAAAGGTATATAGTAAAACACCCTTTACATTGCAATTAGAATCTCGATTTATGACAACCATTTTATTTATAAACCATTAATTTAGTGAATTATCCATATTTATAAAATGATCCAATTAGATGAATTATCATTCCAAATTTATACATACATACGCTTTATAAGTTACAATTAACACTTCAAGTAACTACAACACGACACTTAAATTTGGTATCGGGATATAATAAGCTGTATAAGATGATTTGGTTAGATGAATCTCTATTCCTAATTCGTAGAAGTACATGATTTATAAATTATAATTTAAATTTATGTAATCGAAATAAACTATTGTTTCAGTACATGTTACCATAGTTACACAACTAAAACATGTGATAATTGGTAAGTTAAGGATCCACCATTAAACTATGTGAGAAAACACCATTTAGGTTGATGTAGACACTTTAATTAACCAATTATTTATCTCATTCATCCTACTGAAACATTAGTCAAATAAAAATTATACCACTCAAGGCACATATAAAATACTGTATGTAATGTATGAAATTAAATAAATATGTCATGGCATATGCACAACATGTGAATCCTTAGGTGAATTTAATGATGCATGAGATAATACTTCCTTGCATTACTAGGACAAGGGTAAAAGAAAATCAATAGTAATAATAAATTCCACAAATCATGTGCATCACCCAATGGTGAAATCAAGACAACTGTAATAGGAGAAAACTAGAATAGAAAGTCCCATCCCAGGTAATTAGGATTTCCACTCTATGTGGGTTATCTACTCCCAAGCACATGATCATTACTAAATAATGGCACATTCCCAGTCTCTTGTCTACTAACCCAAAACATTAAGATAAAAGGAAAAAATTTCTTATACTATTTCTAATATCTTGGACCCGATTCACTAATAAATAACTAAACCTGGTTAGACACATGGCCTCAATGTGCCTCCCTATACTCCAGAGGCTACAGAATAGCAATGAGGGTCTAAGGTGATACAATAGGGAGAGTATACCCTCATGATTAGAGTAGAGCACAATAGTGAAATATAAGAATAAACCAGTGGAAGTAGAAATAATAGAAATAGATAAAGATTAAACAGAAGATAAATCATCTATATGTAATAAATGACATACACAAACCATATTAATTATCATATACAAAATGATGACATGTCACCATGCTATACAAAATCAGAATACAATGGAAAATAGGTAGTAGGAATACAAGTGTTCATGATATAAAAAAGTGTATAAAAGGACAAAAAATATCTCCAATAGTTTAATGAGCACTAGCTCAATCTTCTATTCTCTTACTCTATCCTAGTACATAAAATCAATCATCCATAATATGGAACTTTCCCTTGTCCCTAATTGCATTCATGGAGTCTATTTAGGTACCAATCAGTGAATTGGACAGGGTTTGAGTAAAACTTAGTAGGCCACCACAAAAATATCTATAACTAATCTTGTATGTGAATATATACTGAAATAGTAAATGAAATAAAATATACTCAAGTTAGATCAAGTTCCTCATAGTCCACCTGTCTGATACTACCTACTTCATCCTAAGACAAAATGTCACTGAGAACTTATTAATTTATGGTTTACATTTTATTATAGGCTCGGGACCTAATGCTCATATCTAAGGCATCCATAGGTGATGATAGTTGTATAAGGGGTTAAAAATTCCCATTGAATTTTATAACTTAGCAGTTCAATATAAAATAAGATAGTCAAGTATCTAAATAATTGACCAAATCCAACTATGTTATTTTAATTGTAAGACACACCATTTAATTGATTGGAAACCTAAGCCTATCCAAGGCATTCCACATTGGGAACCCAGGTATCGCTCTTGGTATACTATAAAAACCCATCACCTCAGGAGTACCTCTAATGATTTCCACTTAGAAACCTAGGTATCACTCTAGGCATGGTATAAATGCATTTCCATTTAATCCTATCCAAGGAATTACACATTGGAAACCCAAGTGTCTCTTGTGGTATAATATAATCTCATCTTCTCGGCGAACATTTCTAAGGAATTACATATAGGATCCATTTATCACTCATAAAAAATCATAATTACATTCATAAATTATTATATTCAAATATATAATGAGCTCATTCAAGGAATTCCGTGATGAAACCCAAGTGTCACCCATGACATTTCATAATTCCATTTAATTAAAATTGGCCATTTCATTTATAAGGGACAACTCAAAAAATTTAATATGAAAAAATGGACTAAGTGATATGGCCTCACAACCATTAACCTTTAATTTTTAATACCTTTTGGCCATTTTAATTAAAAAATAATCAAAACCCACTTAGATGGTGGTTTGGTAACAAGGAATCTATAGAGTAATAAGGGAATCAAATTAAACACACCCAAAGGGGTGGTATTAGTGGAGGTGGGTGGCCACCAAGGGTGTAATTTGGCACACATGGACTAAAAAATACATGACATTGCAATTTATTCAATTAATTTTTCATTTAAAGGGGTGAAACATGGAAAGTCCAGTGCATGACACAACGACGCATCACATAAACATAAAAAATTCTAGGAAAAGTATTAGATCACCTACATTATACTGGTGGATGAATCCTTATCCATTATTGGCCTCTAATTTTTTCTAGAATGGGAGAAATTGTAGAAATAGAAAAATTCCCTAAAAATTGGGCACATTAACCCACACAAATTTATTATTCAATATAGAAAAATAAATGAATAAAGGAAGCAAGTGGATTGAAGAGATGATCAGTGGCTATCCAATGTTACTGAAAATGTTTAAATAAAAAATCATATGAAGGAGGATTCTCAAATCCTAGACTTAGGGAAAAGTGGGAGCACTCAATGTAAGGGGGGATGTGTTTTTAAATTTGCGAAAGAATATGGAGGAAGCATAGTTAAAGTCACAAAGGGAAAAAATTTCATTTCAAAATTTTAAAATTGGCACATGGTTTGTCCACATGGTTGGAAAAACTATGTGTCAATCATGTTCCACAACTATTTAAGTGGCACTACCCCTCTCATGGATAGGCACATAGTTTGAAAAACCATGGGAAGTGTAAGGGTTGGTGTCCTCAGAACCAACTGTTTTGTACTTTGATTACATGAATGTTCACTTATTATATATTGTTCATTGTTCTGCATGACTATAATATAATAATGTCCTGGAATATTTGTTGCATTAATAAGGTCATAGCAGATCCCTGCTACGATGATAACCTTGAAATGCTATAACAATATTCTTAAATAAAGTTATGTAGTTAGATGACATACTGTGATAAGACACATAGTATACAGACCGTCATGTGCGAGTACTTGTAAGAAGACGAGACTCTCTCTCATGGATTTCGCACTTGGTAATCTCTAAGATGGGAGATAATGAGAACATACCCGCCAGTAGCAATTCTGCATGTCTTGGTGTCATCATATATTTCTATTTACGAGCGTGTGTAATGGTCCTTAGACTGGAATATTATCATTAACTCATGTCATGACTCGCGCACTTAGATTTACTGACTAAAACCGTCACGCAGACAGTTGGTGGGAAGTATGATACGTTGGGTGCGTCACGAGTGACATGTTGTTAATGGATAAGTTGAGGAATGATTTGTCCCTTCCATTTATGGAAGTTGATATCTCGGCCCTTTGATTGAAATAGAACTATCGCATTAAATTCCATGGCCATGGTGTGAACAACGAGTTTATTTCAGGTAGTCAAAGAACGACAGATCAAGCATATAGGTTTATGACACTACCATGAAACTTTCTTGATGAGATATAGAGACAAAGGGATTAAATTACATAGTAAGCATTCGTATGAGGTGATACGTCAATGCGGCGTCAACTTATTTCTATTGGGTGCCTTGACCCGTTACTAGACAGTAATCTTAGACTTTAGGCAAGACCGCCTAATGCCAATGAGAAAGAGGCCTAGAGGGTCACACACTAAGTGTTTCCAAGTATCTCAAGTTGAATAAAGATTATTCCCGTATGTGGTTTAATAATTATTCAAGGAAGCCTAAGTTATTTTAAATGATGGAGGAAAAATAAAATAAAACAAGTACACGCCATGTATTATTAAATGTACACGCCATGTAGTTTTATTTTGGAAAAGAAATGAATAAATGAAAATGAGATATACATGCTGTGTACATTTAATGTACAAGCCGTGTAGTTTTCAATGAAAAACAAGTACACGCCGTGTATTTATTATTACACGCCGTGTAATTTTTCCAGTCGGGATTTTGAGGATATAATATTGTTTTAAATGATATTTATTATAATCAGCGTGAGCGCATGTCAAGGAATTATTTATTCTACATGGGGGTTTTAAATAAGAGTCAATGAAATAAATAAAATGCGTAACACATTTATTTATTGTCATAACTCTATAATCCCACACACCCGATTATAAATATCCTCACAACCCCAACTCTTTTCCAACACACAAGAGAATCGTTGTGCATAACATCTCTGGAGAATTCTTTCAAGGCCGAAAGAACCTCTTCCTCCAAGAACGCTCTCAAGATCGAGAGAGATCCTCTTTCATCGGATCAAGACGATCTAAGGCGGACAACACAAGCAAAGGCTTCTCCACGCTAGCACCCGGAGAATCCTTTGGCGACGTCCAGAGATACGAGGTACACGTGTGGATCACTGCTAGAGGGAGTCTACACTTGACTTCTGTGATGCAACGACGGATCACATCGACAACGTGATCAAGAACATCAACGAAGAAAGAACACCCAAAAGCTATTTCTTTATAATTAATTAAATTAATTATAATCAACCTGTAACGATCCTTATTTGTGGTTCCAGGACAAACCATCTTCTTTGTCTTTTTCTGTGTTTCGATCCGTGGAGACTGGCGTTTATCGTCGTATTGATCCCGAATTGATCATTTCTAATGAAAAAAGGCCAAGTGGGAACATCCACCCACACGCTTCCGCAGCGCTCGGAACCTTCAAATGGCATCAGAGCGAGGTTACAATGTTGATTATAGTTATTTAATTTTCATTGATAATTTACGCATTTATATTTTATTCAATTCGAAATATATCGTTCTATTAATCTGAATAAACGAGATCTATTCTTCCTCCTTCATTTCTCGATTCATATCACAGAAATGACCTTTTAATTTTAATTTTGATTAAAATAAAAATGAGGAATTCATCCAGAGGAGTCGCTCTTTCTGTCTGTACAACACGGGATTACATGACATGTAATTAAAACTACATGCCGTGTACTTAGGTTCAATGAACCGGCACTGGTCTGCCAAACCACACCATGTGAATTGATTATGCCTAAGTATTAATCACGCCGTGTTGACCAGAATTGAACGACACGTGGGAACCAGAATACACGGTGTGTATGTTGGAACAACATGCCGTGTAGTCCAATCCGGTCTAGGTGAAACCGTGTACAAGGAGAAGCCGTGTTCCACATACACGGGATTTCCAAGCCGGTTACCACGTAACAAGGAAGTACACGCCATGTATGATTCATCTACACGCCGTGTACTCCAAAATTTCCAAAGTACAGAAAACATGCCAAAGCCCCAGCGTGTACTTTGGATAAAGGGTGAAAAGAAAAATACACGCCATGTAATTATAAACTACACGCCGTGTACTTTCCAGAAATGGAATTTCACCAGGTTTCCTCCAATGTAAAAAGACCCGTACAAGGAATATGGATGAGAAGAATCTCAAGGAAATTCAGAAAGGAATTTAAGATAAAGAATTGATTAATTATAAGATCATAATTAATTGAATTCGAGCGCGTATTATCTTAAATAAAAGAACTATTAATAGAATTTGAATTCTAAATATGCGTAAATGTCATTGCATACTATGGATAATCATGAGATAGAACAAAGACCCTTTGTATGTGTATGGTTTCATTTAAATTTATTTAATTTAAATTTTTTGGCCTGCGGGCCTTCTTCCAATAAAATGTAGGGCCTCCGTGCCTATGGTTTCTTTAATGTAAACCCATGTAATGGAGGATCTCCCAAGCCAGTGGAGACGGTTCAAATCCTGAAGCCAAGGCAAAACTGACGCAAGAAGATACAAAAGTGGACAGGTGGGAGCTGCAAAACACGAACCAACAGGTTCAAGGTGTTTTCCCTAGGCCAGGGTTAGCTTATCAAAACCTCTATATAAGCTAACCAATAGAAGCTCATGATCATGCCATCTTATTTTATTTCTATCTGATTGCATGGTTTATTTATTATGTATGTGTTGTCGCGATCACATAATTAATAAAATGAAAAAGCATGCAAAGATGGAATAAAATAAAAACAGGATTATGCATAAACATTATCAGAACATGGTTAATCACTTAATCAAGCATCACTTAATATTAACAAGCATGTGATAATGAAAAAATATTCATAAAGACTAAAATCCCTCAATACCATATTAAGTCAGACCATGCCTTTCGTTACCCGATTAAGGGCAAGACTCAATAAAACTATGTGTTTGACCAACCCTTGTTGGGACACTTACTTTTATAAAGGAATCCCTTATGAAAGGTTTTGGGTTTACTTAACCATATTACATCAAGAGAAGTATCCCTTTCTAGACTTGATGTAATATTGGAGGCAAGATTTGAGGAAATCCAAGTCAGGATTTCAGGATTGGGGAGTCCACTCAACAGATCAAGGAACTGTAAGCTCAAAGTTGGCAAAGACCTGCCTACCTAAATACCTTCAAATAGTTTGACCAAACCTTGTTGGGGTTATGCAAAGGGAAATATGGATCCTTTCCACTAGAATGTCAAAGCAACTGGAAATTCCGAGTTCAATGGTGAGGGCCATTGGGACTTGATAAAATAGTGGGATAATTAATTAATTTATTATTTCTCATAAAAATGTAATAAAAAAGGTAATGGTAAATCTGCTCTTTTAATTTGTAGAATCGAAATGACAAACTCATCAACCACATTTTATCTACAATCAATACTGGATAAAAAAATATCCTCACCGACAGTAACTTTCAGGAATGTTTTAGGCGCCTTCGGGTTATCCTACACCATGAACGAAAGTTTTATGTGCTGGAGTCCTCACTTCCTGATTCTCCTACCCCAGGGGTGAGTAATGAAGATTTTCTGGTCTATGATCAACATTTTAACGACGCTCTTGACGTTCAATGTTTGATGCTATCATCGATGTCTAGTGAGCTCATGAAGTCTCATGAAGACATGGATGCCTATAGCATGCTTAAGCACCTCCGTGGTCTATACCAGGAGAGAGCAAGACAGGAAAGGTTTGAGATCTCCAAGGCTCTATTTCAGAGCAATCTTGGAGAGGGTGCCCCAGACGGACCTCATGTAGTCAAGCTCATTGGCTACATTGAGAACTTGGAGGTTCTAGGGTTTAAACTCCCCGAAGAACTGGGTACCGACCTCATTCTTGTATCACTCCCCCAGAGCTACTCAAACTTTGTTATGAACTTCAATATAAACAACATTGAGAAGTCTCTGTCTGATCTTCTCATTCTCATTCTCCAAGTGGACACTGACATGAAGCGTGAAAAGCCTTCTGTCCTCATGGTGAATAAAAGGAAAGGGAAGGCGAAGAGATTTAAGCCCAAAGCTTCTTCAAGGCCTTCCAAGAAAAGGAAGAACAAAGGAGAGGCAAAGGAATAGGATGCTGTTTGTTTTACATGTGGCAAGAAGGGCCATTGGAAGAAAAACTGTACCCATCCAAGGAAGCAAGGGGAAGCTTTAGGTGCGTTTGTTATCAAATGAAATCTATCTATTTCTAATAATTGGGTATTAGATACTTCTTGTGGTGCTCACATATGTATCCAAATACAGGAACCAAGTAGATTCAGGAAGATTGATCGAGGGGAGGTAGATCTACGAGCAGCCAACAGAGCCAGACTTGCTGCTATAGCTATCGGGGACTACCACCTCACATTGCCTACGGGGATGATATTGGTTTTGAAAGGTTGTTATTATGTGCCTTCTGTTACTAAATACATTATTTCAGTATCTATATTAGATACTTATGGATTCATATTCAAGTTTGGAAATTAATGTTGCTACTTTTATAAAGATAGAATTTGTTTTGGTAGGGCACATTTATATAACGGCCTTTATTTGTTAGACTACACAAACCAAGTAATGGAAATCGATAACAAAGTTAATTCGCATGACTCATACCACACCCAACTTTGGCATCACTGGCTAGGTCATTTCAATGAGAAACTTTTTACAAAATCACATCAAGATGGGTATTTAGATTCTTTCGAACTAAAACCACTTGGTGTATGTCATGCGTGTCTACAAGGAAAAATGACCAATGCCCCATTTAGTGGGAAAGGTGAAAGAGATAAAGTGATTCTAGAATTAGTTCACACAGATGTGTGTGGACCATTTCTAGTTGAAGAAAGGGGTGGGTTATCGTACTTCATAACTTTTACTGATGATTTTAGTAGATATGGATATATCTACTTAATGAGGTATAAGTTAGATTCTTTTGATCGGTTCAAAGAATACAAGAATGAAGTTGAGAACCAGCTTGGTAAGAAGATTAAGAAACTCCACTCAGATAGAGGAGGAGAATATCTTAATCAGGACTTCATTGATTTTTTACGGGAGTTTGGGATTCTATCTCAACTCACTCCTCCTTACATGCCACAATGGAATGGTGTAAGTGAAAGGAGGAACCACACCCTATTAGACATGGTGAGATAAATGATGAGTCATGCGAGCCTTCCATTATCCTTTTGGGGATATGCATTACAAACAGCAGCGCACATACTAAACCAAGTACTAACTAAATTGATAAATGGTATTCCATACGAGTTATGGAGTGGACGCAAAGCCATGTTATCGAATTTACATGTGTGGGGTAGCGAAGCATTTGTTAAGGCCTCTTCAGGTAACAAACTCGCGCCTCGAGGCACAAAGTGTATCTTTATAGGATATCCCAAGGAAACAAGGGGATATTACCTATACAACCCCTCAGAAAAAAAGGTTACAGTGGAAAGACACGCCATATTCCTTGAGAGGGAGCACATATCCAAAAGAGATAGTGGGAGCGAGGTAGACTTTGATGAAGTCGAGGCTCAAGATACACATGAGTTGGTACAAGAACAGATTCCACAAAGCCCCGTGGAAGAACAATCTGTTCCAGAGACACAAGAACTGCGTAGGATCACGAGAGAGGTGAGAGAACCAGAACGATATGGTTTTCTTATCACCGAGGATGGTGACTCATTATTGGTTGATAATAATGATCCTCTTACCTACAAGGAAGCAGTTGAAGGCACAAACATTGCCAAGTGGAAAGAAGCCATGAATTCTGAAATGGATTCCATGTACCAAAACCAAGTCTAGATTTTGGTAGATCCTCCAGTTGATGTAAAGCCTATTGGTAATAAATGGGTATTCAAGAAGAAACTGGACATGGAGGGGAAATTCAGCACCTACAAGGCACGACTGGTTGCAAAAGGGTTTAGATAGCGTCAAGGAATTGACTATGATGAAACCTTTTCACCGGTTGCGATGCTTAAATCCATCAGAATCCTATTGGCCATTGCTGCTTACCATGACTATGAAATTTGGAAAATGGATGTCAAAACAGCTTTCCTTAACGGGAACCTCCAGGAAGATGTCTACATGACACAACCTGAAGGGTTTGTGACTCCAAAGGATGCCAACAAGGTATGAAAGTTGTAGAAATCCATTTATGGATTAAAGTAAGCATCAAGATCATGGAAAATTCGTTTTGATGAAGTTGTAACAGAATTTGGATTTGTTAAGAAAGAATGTGAGCCTTGTGTCTACAAAAGGTTTAGTGGAAGTGTAGTCGTTTTCCTAATAGTATATGTTGATGACATATTGCTAATTGGAAATGAAGTACCTGTCTTACAGTCAGTTAAGGCATGGTTGCATAAATGATTCTTCATGGAAGACTTGGGAGAGGCGGCATATATTCTTGGGATCAAGATCCATCGTGATAGATCCAAGAGAATGCTGGGACTGAGTCAAAGTACATAGATTGACAAGATACTGAAGAGATTCAGTATGGAACAGTCCAAGAGGGGATTGTTTCCAGTGTCACATGGCATTCATCTTTCCAAGAAAATGTGTCCTCAGACACATGAGTAAAGAAAGAGGATGGAAAGGATCCCTTACGCATCTGCGATTGGGTCAGTCATGTATGCTATACTATGTATGAGGCTAGATGTTGCTTACGCATTAAGTGCGGTAGGCAGATATTAAGCTGATCCCGGAGACTGCCATTAGATGGTAGTCAAGACTATCCTTAAGTATCTGAGGTGTACTAAGGATATGTTCCTAGTTTATGGAGGAGATGAGGAACTAGTCATCATAGGACATGTAGATGCTAGTTTCCAGACTGATCAAGATGACATGAAGTCACAGACTGGATACATATTTAGTTTGAATGGAGGTGCAGTGAGCTGGAAGAGCTCAAAACAAAGTGTGGTGGCAGATTCTACAGCGGAGTCTGAGTATATCACAGCTTCTGAGGCAGCTAAATAAGCAATATGGATGCGAAGCTTCATCCAAGAGATGGATGTTGTACCTAGCAGTAAAGATCCTATCACACTCTATTGTGATAATACTGCAGTGGTGGCACTTGCAAAATAGCCAAGGTCACATCAGCGGACAAAGCACATACTTCGGAAGTATCATCTCTTTAGGGATTTTTCTCAGAGAGGTGAAGTTGTAGTGAGCAGTATTTCAACGGAAGACAACGTGGAAGACCCATTGACTAAAGCCTTGACTCAGCAAAAATAGGATCATCATGTGAGGTCTAGCGGACTAAAAGTCGTAGGCAGTTGGCTCTACTCCAAGTGGGAGTTTATAAGGGTTGGTGTCCTCAGAACCAACTGTTTTGTACTTTGATTACATGAATGTTCACTTATTATATATTGTTCATTGTTCTGCATGACTATAATATAATAATGTCCTAGAATATTTGTTGCATTAATAAGGTCATAGCAGATCCCCGCTATGATGAGAACCTTGAAATGCTATAATAATATTCTTAAATAAAGTTATGCGGTTGGATGAAATACTATGATAGGACACATAGTATACAAACCATCATGTGCGAGTACTTGTAAGAAGACGAGACTCTCTCTCATGGAGTTCGCACTTGGTAATCTCTAAGATGGGAGATTATGAGAACAGACCCGCCAGTAACAATTTTTCATGTCTTGGTGTCATCAGATATTTCTATCTACGAGCATGTGTAATGGTCCTTAGACTAGAAGATTATCATTAACTCATGTCATGACTCACGCACTTAGATTTACTGACGAAAACCGTCACACAGACAGTTGGCGGGAAGTATGGTACAATGGGTGCGTCATGAGTGACATGTTGTTAATGGATAAGTCGAGGAAGGATTTGTCCCTTCCATTTATGGAAGTTGATATCTCGGCCCTTTGATTGAAATAGAATTGTCGCATTAAATTCCATGGCCATGGTGTGAACGACGAGTTTATTTCAGGTAGTCAAAGAATGACGAATCAAGCATATAGGTTTATGACACTGCCATGAAACCTGCTTGATGAGATATCGAGACAAAGGGATTAAATTACATAGTAAGCATTCGTAAGAGGTGATACGTCAATGCGGTGTCAACTTCTTTCTCTTGGGTGCCTTGACCCATTGCTAGATAGTAATCTTAGACTTTAGGCAAGCCCGCCTAATGCCAACGAGAAAGAGGCCTAGAGGGTCACACTCTAAGTGTATCCAAGTATCTCAAGTTGAATAAAGATTATTCCCGTACGTGGTTTAATAATTATTCAAGGAAGCCTAAGTTGTTTTAAATGATGGAGGAAAAATAAAATAAAACAAGTACATGCCGTGTATTATTAAATGTACACGCCGTGTAGTTTTATTTTGGAAAGGAAATGAATAAATGAAAACAAGATATACACGCCGTGTACATTTAATGTACACGCTATGTAGTTTTCAATGAAAAACAAGTACACGCCATGTATTTATTATTACACATCATGTAGTTTTTCCAGTCGGGATTTTGAGGATATAATATTGTTTTAAATGATATTTATTATAATCAGCGTGAACGCATGTCAAGAAATTATTTATTCAACATGGGGGTTTTAAATAAGAGTCAATGAAATAAATAAAATGCGTAACACGTTTATTTATTATCATAACTCTATAACCCCACACACCTGATTATAAATATCCTCACAACCCCAACTCTTTTCCAACACACAAGAGAATCATTGTGCACAACATCTTTGGAGAATTATTTCAAGGCTGAAAGAACATCTTCCTCCAAGAACGCTCTCAAGACCGAGAGAGATACTCTTTCATCGGATCAAGACGATCTAAGGAGGACAATGCAAGCAAAGGCTTCTCCACACTAGCACCTGGAGAATCCTTTGGCGACGTCCAGAGATACGAGGTACACATTTGGATCACCGCTAGAGGGAGTCTACACTTGTCTTCTGCGACGCAACGATGGATCACATCGACAACGTGATCAAGAACATCAACGAAGAAAGAACACCCAAAAGGTATTTCTTTATAATTAATTAAATTAATTATAATCAACCTGTAACGATCCTTGTTTGTGGTTCTGGGACAAACTATCTTCTTTGTCTTTTTCTATGATTCGATCTATGGAGACTGGAATTTATCGTCATATTGGTCCCGGATTTATCATTGCTAATGACAAAAGGCCAAGTGGGCACATCCACCCATGTGCTTCTGCTGCGCCCGAAACCTTCAATCATGTTCCACAACTATTTAAGTGGCACTACCCCTCTCATGGATAGGCACATAGTTTGAAAAACCATGGGAAGCCTGTGCATGCTCACTGTCCAAGACCTCTACCCCTCGCACAGTTAGGCAAACAATTAAACTAATCACGTGGAAACCAAACTCAACATACCTACAATTTATTGCACATTTTTCACTGCCATGTGTCCTCCCTTTCATTTTTAAACTAACCGTGAACCTACATATATGGGTCTCATAGTTGAGCTGTGTAGTTACTAATAACCATGTACCAACCATTAAACTCATAAAGTTTCTCCAAAAACTAGAGCTTAGGATCTGAAAAATCCTCAGATGATCCCTAAACCTTCCTTAGTCTCTTAAGTTACAATAAAAGAATAAAAATAAGAGGTTTAAAATGAAATGTAAAGGATCCATAACTCTCTAAAAAGTTGGGACATTATAGGAGTGAACCCGATCTATTATGGGAATCTATCCACTATGTGATGATAGTCTTGGAAATGAGCCTCAACCTAAGAAAAGATTTTATATTCTTATGTTTATTCCACAATATTATTCAAAATTCTTATTCCTATGTAATGTTTTCATGGCTCATGATTATTGACTCATGTTTCCAGACTCCTATTATTTATGTCTTATGTTATACTGAAAGCCTTATTCTATGACACATGATTTATGATATATCATTTTTTGAGTATGATTCACTTATGTTATATCCATGAAACTTTATTGCATTTTTATACCCACATGTTTATTTTTGTTCACTTATGATCTTAGATTGTATTCTATCATGTTTTCCCTTACTAAACATCTAATTTCACCCTTTCTAATGTTTACGGTTCCCCAGGTTATAAAGAAGAGTATTATGTATGATATGTATATAAGTTTACTAAATGTGAATAATATTTGTGGGATATTTTGAAGAATGGTTGTAAAATAAATTGATTATGCATATAGTCTCAAATACACTAAAACTATAGGTTATGAGGTGTGTTTTATCATGAGATGTAGTGAATACTCATATAAAATGATGAAATATACATGTGTATTGTGATTTAATTATATAAATTGGTATTAAAGAATGGTTTAGCTATTTTTGGGGATTAGGATATTAAAAATAAGCAGATAAAAACTAAAACAACCTATGATGAACCAAAAGTGATGTTGGATGAACTTAAAAATTCATAGATTGAAATGAATGTGTCATAATTTAAGACATATTATGATTGATTTTATTTATCATATGATTTATTACTCCAATTATCATTTCTTGATACTCACACTAACCATTTTGGTTTTAGTTGAGATGAAAGATAAAATCATCAAAATGGGGTGGTGATAGGTTTTTTTTCAATATTGAAAACATCTTATTTGAGCCTAGTTCTATGAATTCCTTTATATATTTAAAAGTCTCCAAGAATATTAATTAGTATCCCCAATGACTATATATTGAATTATTGGTGAAATATCATAGTGGTAAAATGATTGAGTTTCATGTAAATATCTCCTCCCTGATATAAATTTGTGTGAATATTCTTCTTACAAATATTATTATTCTTCCTTTAGTGGAATTTGATGTGATATTAGGAATAGATTGATTCTCTTTACATAGATACCATATCTATTTTCATGATAGGTAAGTCAAATGCCATATCCTAAACCAACATATGATTATATATCAATGTAAGTATGACTATGAACTCTCAAGGAAAATTAATTCTATTACATGGGTCTTAATACCCAATCATGAGGGATAATTAGCTCAAATGGTTGGGTAAAAACTTGATATTTATGATATGATTATTATGTAGGAATACATTAATGTTTTTCCTAAAGAGTTTCCCAGTATTCTCCCAAATCATGAGGTTGAGTTTTCCATAAAGTGTATAACTGATGTTATGCCTATATCTAAGACTCTTTATATAATAGACCCAATTGAATTGGGGTAATTAAAGAGTAAACTTCAAGAGAATATAGAAAAGGGTTTTATTGCCCAAGTGCTTCACCTTGGGATGCACTGTCATAAACCAACCTAGAAAACCCACCTAAAAGGTACCTAAATTAGTCTTAAAATGACACAAAGGGAATTCTTGTCCCCCATGGGATAGCGATAAGTGCTTGGGCATCAATAAAAAGAATATGGAATGAATTCACCAAAAGAAAAACCCATCATGACTAAGTAGTGGGTAAGACAAAAACAAAAAATAGTCAACATTTTAAATTATCCATAAGAGAGATAGTAGCATAGTAAATAGATACAAGTCTCAAAACAAGTATGTTAACACAAGTCATCAAAATAGACCATCTAGACATCAACCTAGAAAATCCATGTAAAAAGTGGATCTCACATTCCACCGGTTACCATCAACTCCCAAGGTTCATTAATCAAGAACATCCACCACATTCAAGTGGTTCTTTCCATTTTCCTGAACCTATATGAAGAAAATCTATAAACACTTAAAAAAAGGTACGTTGTGATAAAAAAATACCATTAGGATCTCACTAATCATTTAATAATAAATCTACATAAAATAAACCAAATTTACTTAGTTTTAAGTAAAACATAACATGAAAATATTTTCTCTGTTTGAATCAAAACATTCTTTAAAAAACATTTCAATAGATAATATTAAACATGTTTCAAAGTGAGTTTCCAAAAAAACCAGGAAGATATAAACATATTTAAAAAAACATGCATGAATAATCATTTCTACCAAACAGACATGATTAAATCATTTCAAAAAAACATTAGCATGTATAAATAATTTTTAGTTATAACACCATAGTAATATAACCTCATATTATTCCTAGTCACAAGGTTCTGAACAATATTAGTGAAATATGACTCTAGGTGTGTACACAATCCCTACATCCCAATCCTTGGGGTAATTTTGGAAAATTAAATATAATATATTTTCTACCCTCAATATAGTTTTGTATCATTTTCAATATTAATACATTTCTAGATATAATTTTACCTATCATGCATTTCCTTCTACCTAACTACATAGAATCCCACATGATTCAAGGCAATCACATATTCTTGGGGATATAATTCAATTCATTCAATAAATCAATTCATTTGGCCCCAATTATAAGTTTCAGAAACATTTTATATCATTAAAAAAACTAACATCAAACCATTTTTATCAAAAAATCATGTCTTTTATTTCAAATCATAAATCATTTAGTTCCATTAATATTATCAAAATCATTATCCAAACATTAATTTAAAATTAAGATCATATTCTGAAAATATACACTTTTTTTAAAAGTTATTTTCAAATAAATTCATCACACACACACACACCATTCCATTTCAACCATTCACCAAGAGACTCAATTCAACATTTAGAAATCAATTCGAAAATTGATTTGAAATAAAAAAGAATCAAGGTTTTCAATTGATAGATATTTATTTACAAAACCACACTCCCATGATCATGATTGTGAACACCAAACAAAGGATCCAAAAGAAGAATCAAAGGATAGAATGATTGGGGGATAACCCTAGATCCAAAACTCAACAAAGAAAGATCTAGATCCATAAAAAAATGAGGATCCAAAACTCTCAAAAAAGGTGATAAGGGAAGAAAGGATAATTCACATCCAAAGTTATTATATTTACCATAAGTAATTCAACAAATCCATTTACACTTGAATCTAAGAAGAAAAGAGGTTGGAGGATCCAAAATTTCCTCTATAAAGACTCTAAAATCAAGATGACCAAATTAGATTTTATTAGGAGGATTTTAGAACTTAAAACTAGGATCTATAAACTTTAATTAATAAATTTGTAGAATTTAATTCCCATAACATCATTTGGTCACATGGTTTGATAAACCATGTGCCAACCATGTGCCTCCTCCCAAGACATTGGAGAGAGATGAATATTTTTTCAACATGGTTTGTCAAACCGTGTGCTGATCATATACTCCCACCTGGGATACTATAAGAGGAAACATAGTTTGGTTGCATAGTTTGAAAAAACTTGCACCCCTAATATCCCATGATACACAATTTTAGGGGGAGGCTGCATAGTTTTCACTAAGCATGCGCCACTTGCCAAAACTCTAAAACAAGAAACATGTTTTTGTAGACCGACCCACACAATTTTACCTAACCATGTTCCAACATTAAATTGGCCAAAAAACTTCCAAAAATTTAAAAAAATATCCAAAACAACCTAAAAGAAGATCTAAATGAAGTATTATAAAAAAATAGATAAAACTACCCAAAAGTGGGCAATAAGATGTTACAATTATCCCCACCATAAAAACTTTCTTCCCATAGAAATCCTATTTAGAATACTCCACAATGAATATATGAGGGAACTAATCTCTCATGAAAGACACATACTCCTACATCTAATGAGAATCAAAATCATGATACTATAACACTTGAACTAAGGGTATGAAATTTCTATGAAAAACCATTATCTGATAATCGATAATTCAAACTGACTGCTTGATCGTGGACAAATCAGGTTCCACATAAAGGTCCTCTTATATAAAGACATGGGAAAATCTATATATATACTTCTTGAGTTGTGAAACATAGAAAATATTATGGATAAATTTTATATGAGGTGGAAAATCCAAGAGGTAAACTACCTTTCCAATTTGCTCAATAACCTCAAACTGTACCATGTATCTTAATGAAACCTTTTTCAATTTACCAAAATGTTAGTGACCCAACCATAGTGAAACTATCAAAAACACCAGGCCACCAATCAGGAAATCCAAATGGATTTGATGAAGATTAATATAGTATTTATAATGTCATTGTTTCGTTAACATTCTTTGATGAATCAACTGAATATTTTCCATTGTCTCTTGGACCAAACTAGGTATAACCAGAGAAGATTCACCAATATATAACCAACAGAGAGGAGATATACAAGGATAACAATACATGGAATTAAAGGGTTCCATCTTGATGGAATATTGGTAACTATTATTGTGGGAATACTCTATTAATCCCAAGTGGAAATCCCAAGATCCTCTAAATTCAAGTACAAAATATCCGAGAATGTATTTAAGAATCTGTATATCCCATTCCATATCACTATATTTCTAATAATGGTACGCATTGATCTACTTTAATAGGGATCCCATCATCTCCTATAGGCTTCTCCAAAAATAAGAAGTGAACTAGGGATCCCAATCAGAAACTATGTAATATAAAACTACATGTAATCTAATGATCTTCTGCACATAGAGACATCCCAAGTCCTCAACTTTTGTTGTACCACAAATGAAAATAAAGTGATATAATTTGGTCAATCAGTTAATCACCACCCATATCAAATTATTTCTGTGAGGTGCACATGGAAAACCAACCAAAAAGTCTATTGACATCTCATCCCACTTCCAAGTCAGTATAGGAAGGGGCTAAATCAATCTTAAAGGATTTTGATGCTCAGTTTTAATCCACTAATAAGTATAACAACAAGAAACAAAATAAGTAATGTACCATCATATATCTGGACACTATAAACACCACCTCATATTATAATACATCTTTGTAGTTCTAGGGTGTACCACCCCTAATAATTGTGGAAATCTCCCATCACAGCCTACCTTAAAGAAAAAGGACCAACATAATGGCTCTAAAAGAATAGGTACCCTCTAAAGATAGAGTCCACTATCCAATGGTATCCCCACCATATAAAGAATATTTAATGACCTAAAACTCATCATTATGATTCTATTTCTGAGGAACCATATAAAAAAGGAGTAATTCAACTAAAAACTTGAAAATAAAACCTTGGTACCATCTTTCCCAACTCCCGAGTTCATATGAGCAAAAAGAGCCATTAGATTCTATTCCTAAGATGATTCTTTCACAACCTAGGATAGAAGTTTCCTTATCAAAGAATCAATAATGAAATTCCTATTACTAGGAGTGTAGGAAATATCAATATCAAAGGATTAAAGGTAGTCTTCCCAACATTTATGTTGAAGATTCAAATATTTTTACGATAGATATAACTCAAGATTTTATGATTAGAGTAGATGATAAAACTTTCACAAAAAAGGTAACTACACCAAATCTTTAGAGCGTTCATCAAAACTAAAAGTTATCATGCATGGGATAATTCTTCTCATGATGCTGAAGCTAATGAGTGCCATAATTCACAATATGATCACCTTTCATAATGGAACAACTAAATCCCAAACCAGATGCATTACAAAATACCACAAATCCCCACCCGACTTCTTAAAGATTCCGATTTAGAGATAAAGTTAACATATGATTAAACTCATAAAAGGAAGCATATAATTTACAATCCCATATAATTTTCACTCCTTTTTTAGTAAGATCAGTGATTTGAGGGGCCATCTTTGAGAAATACTTCACAAATTAGTAGTAATACGCTGCTAATCATAATAAAATTCAAATATAAAATAAATTTTGTGGTTCTTCCCAAGTCATAATAGCTTTCAATTTCTTAGGATCAATTGAAATACCATGTTTAGAAATGACATGTCACAATAAATTTACCTACTTAATCTAGTAACTGCATTTAGAAAGCTCAACATAGATTTTATGACTTCTCAAGATATTTGGAACTTCTCTCAAGTGATGCACATGATCTTCTTCACTCTTGGAGTAAACTAATATATTGTCCACAAATACCACTACAAAATAATCAAGGTACAGATAAAATCTCATGTTTATCAATTCCATAAATACCATAAGAGAATTAGTTAAACCAAATGGAATAAAAAGTTACTCATAATATCCATACCTACTCCTGAAGGCTATCTTAGGAATATCAGACTCCTTAATACTAATTTGGTGATAAATAGAACAAATATCAATTTTTAATAACCACTTCACCCCTTTTAGGTGGTAAAAAAATAATTAATTCAGAGAAAAGTATATTTTTTCTTAACCATGAATCGATTGAGATTTCAATAATTAATAAAAAGGTAAAGGGTTTTTCTGACCTTCTTAGAAAAAATCACTGGTGATTTTGAAGGAAAAACACTAGGGAGAATGAAACCATTGAACATAAAATACTAAAGTTGAGTCTTTAACTCCTTAAATTCTGTTGGTTCCATATGGTAATATAGAATAGAAATAGGATGGGTACCGTGTACAATGTCAAGAGATAATTCCACCTCCCTCATCATTGGAAATACTGAAAATTCATAAGGAAATACATTAGGAAAATCATATTCTATGGGAGGAAGATCACCACTTGAATATTTTTTCTCTAGTTAAAAATAAAACATGAATATCGACCTATCCAACTATAGAAAATGAGGTTCGACCTGACTCAACCTCAGGTCCCATTCTCCTTAAAATACACGACACACCCTATTGGGGATATTAAAGAAGAACCATTGATGATAAAGGTCAATATGAGATTTATGATTGGTCAACCAATCCATCATAAGAATGATATATAGAGATTTCATATATAGAACTAAAAATTCACAAGCAATCTCAATTTCTAACAAATAATAGGTACAAGAGTGGCATCAAAGACCCCACACTCTCTTTATCTCGAGAGGTATAGAAATATCTATCATATAAGGCATGAGTTATGTAGGAATATTTAATAGATTCACAGTAGGGGTAGATATGAAATAATGAGAGGCACCCATTTCAAATAGAGCAGACACTAAGGATAAAGTAATAGTAATGGTACCTCTAACTATCATAGGACCTACATTAGTTTCCATTTGAGATTCATCCACTACAGAAAAAATCTTCATTCAGGATTCTTGTGGATAGAACCCCTATGTTCTTTAACCATCTAAATACACTACAGATAATCTTGGTAATATCAAGATTTTAAATTTATTAAGTGTGGTAAAAACATGGAAAAACTTCCACAAGTTACCTGAGCATCCATAAGTGATACACATCTTTAGAACCTACACAAAAACATTATTCAAGTGCATAAATTTTCCACATTAGAAAAAATTAAATGGGTCTTTTCTAGACACTGAAGAAGATTTAGAGAAATTATACTATTGAGATTCACCACCTCTATAGGTTCCTCCATGAGATTCATCCCAATTACTATTTCCTTTAATAGGAATTCTCAAGCTACCACTGAGAGTAAGTGGAACTCATGTCAAACATGACTTACCAACCAAGTCAAGTTCCACCATTAAAGATCTATCTATGAAATACAAATATGAGTTGAGCTCCAGTAGAAAAAAATAAGATTAAATATCTGGTTGAAGACCCATCTCAAACCTTTAGGCTTTCAGTTTCTTATTCAAAATCACCTATAATGAGAAATGAACAAGCTCGATGAAGCATTTAGTAAAATGAGTTACAGTTTGATCATGTTGATTAAGTTTAAGGAACTATATTGACTTATCCAACAACATCAATTTTGGATATAATTGTTCCATGAAAATATCCCTAAAGTATTTCCACTCCAAGACCACACTCTTCCTAGTCTGAAATATTGAATCCCACCACCTTATGTCGGGTCCTTCAAGTTTTAAGGTAGACCATTTCAACTTAACTAAATCCTATTTCTCTAAAAACTCAAATAGTTTATCAAATTTTTTCAACTAATCCCATACTTCTTAAGGATCATTAGTACCCTAGAAATATGGTGGTTTCAGAAGTAGGAAATCCTGGGCACAATATCTTCTATTGTCCTTCTGTGGTACAACATCTATAACCTGAACCAAAGTAGGTGCATCTACTTGTCATATAATGTGGACCATACATAAAAAAATTCCATGATAATATAATCAAGTTGAGAGTTCACATTTCTCGGTTCATCAGGATCTCCCTCCCGAGGTCTATTTAAACATCTTCTTGGGGGAATATTTTTACACATCATTAACAGATAACAAGGGAAACACCAGTCAAGATAATTTATATTATAAATTATATAAATCAAAATTCAATTGGGAAACATAAATCTCAAATAAAATAATTGGAAAAAATATTGGATCAAATAAAAAAACTCCTCAAAGAAACTTTCTCCCAACAAAACTTGATAACTTAAGACTCATTATGATGTGATCTGTCTAGGAAATTGCTCATTACATACCCCTTAAGTCCCAACAATCTCATCTTCTATCTACAAAGACACCCCAAAATTCATAACTAAATCAAATAAGTGGAAAAAATACATTTAATACTAATTTATCATGAACCAACCCGCATAAAACACCTAAGAAATACCTGAATCAGTCTTGAAATGGCCTGAAGGGGGTTCCTAATCCCCATAGGCTAGCGACAAGCACCTGGGAATCAATACAAAAAAGAGGAAATGAATTCTCCATAAGAATAAATCATCAAGACTAAGCAGTGGGTAAAACAACAACAACAAATAGTCGGTATTAAAAATAATTAATAAGAGATATAACACCAAAATAAATAGATACAAGTCTCAAAATAGGTATATTAACCCAATTCATAAGAAGATTATACCCAGACATCAACCTAGAAACTCCATGTAATAAGTGGATCTCATGTTACATCAGTCATCACCAACTCCCAAGGTCCAATAATCAAGAATATCCACCAACTATGATTAATTCTTTCAATTTTCATGAACCTAGCATAATAAAATCTAGAAATTACTAAAGGCAAAGGTAGGGTGTGAGAAACAATGTCCAGAAGGATCACACCAATCATTTCATAAGAAATCTATAACAAATAAACCGTTTTTTTAATTTTAATTAAAACATGTCATGGAAATATTTTATCGATTTGAATAAAAACATGAAATAAAAAATATTTCAATGGATAAAATTAATCAGGTTTTAAAGTGTTTTTCTATAAAATCAGGTGAACATAAAAATCTTTAACAAAACATGCATGAATAAGAATTTATAAAAAATATACTTGATTAAATAATTTAAAATAAAAAATAGAATGTTTAAATAAGTTTCTATTATAACACTATGGTGATATCACTATAGGTTAGTCTTTGTCACAAGGTTCCACATAATCTCAGTGAAATACGATTATAGGTATGCACACACTCCCTAGATCCCAAGCCTAGTAGGAAGATGAGAGAATACTGAAGAATAAACTCACTACCCTAAAAATAGTTTCTTGTCATTGTAAACATAAATACATTGCTATATAGAAATTTACATAGCATGAATATTGTAACACCCTGATATTTTAAAATAACACTATGTTTGATAGCGTATAAAACACGTAGTACCGAGCCTAAACGAACCACATCATATCATTATTTAAATGTTATAGTTATATCATATCTATTTAATTAGAGGGTATGAATAGGAATAACCAACTTATGAAATAAATATAGAGTTCCTACTAAATAAAAATGTATTTATTAATTATTATAAAATAAGCACTGAACTTTTAGTAAAGTCATTTTATTCTTCAAAAAATATATTTTCATCCAAAAATAAATTTTATTGCTTTTTTTGAGTGAATATTATAATTAATTTCTAGAAATTTTAGAAATCATATTTTATAATAATAACATATTTTTTAAATAATCATATCAAAATTATCCTAGGGTGAAATTTTTGTATTTTTTCTGAAAATATTGATTTTCAGTGAATAGTGGAAAATACTATTTTTTGGGTAAAACTATCATTTTATCTAATTAAAAAATTCACATAATGTTTTGAATTTAATTATAAATTAATATAAGTATTATTTAGTTATAAATAATATAGTTAATTACATAGGAATCAACATTATACATGATCTTAGTATAAAAATACTTTTAGACTTAAAAAGACATTTTTTTTCTTAAAACCATTTTTATCACACTTTATGGAATTGTTATGAAATTAATTTTTAAAACTTATATAGATTAAATTTTGTAGAATTTATTCCATATTTTAAATCCTAATAATTAATTTTTTTAATAAGTTCAACATAAATTTTGTTGATAATGAATCGTAAAAACAGTAAAAAATTAGCACCATTGTAAAAAGGTAAATCGGGATAACCTAGGTTGAAACTAAGTGATAAGGCCATCATTTTTCATATTAATTATTATTTTATGGATTTATTTTTACTCTTATCACCTTATTATCAATATTTAATTGTTCATTTAACACTTTTCCATGAAATTATCCCACATAGTATTTTAAGTAAATGACAAAGTAAAAAATGTCACTCTCTTACTTTTAATATTTTCAAAATTTTGTGAAATGGATAAAAAAAAGTTATGTCTAGTTATTAATTAATATTTTAAATATAAATTATTTTTTAATCATGGTAATTTAATTTTAATATTTATTGATGAAATAATTGCCTTAAATGCTTACGCAATGCCGACACATTTCTCATGTAAGTAGTAGAAAAATCAATTAAATGATATTAAAAAAAATAAAAGTAATATTTTTTGGATGTGTTATAGTGTCCCATGATTTTTATATATCAATATAACATATTAGGTGTTTTTTAAATGTTAATATTCTAAATCCATTATTATCTTATTATCTTTAAGTCCAAACTGAATGAATAGTGTCAAAAATGACCTTAATGATATTTCATATTAAATAATATTTTAATAAATAATTTAAAAATCATAAAAATATTTTAATAGTATAATTATGATTTTAATTTATCTAAAATTTCATCACTTATCCATTTATGATCCAATTTTTATCTTATAAGTAAAATTATAACCCTCTAATATTGAAAAAGTTGTTATTGTTGTTAAGGTTAAAAATGGTTAACGAAGAGGTTAAACAAAAATATAGGGGTTAAAATGAAAAAAATACTTTCTTAAACCTAATTGGTTTGTTTAATTTTTATATTAACCTTATCAACTTATAGTATGAGTCATTTTGGAGCCATTTTCCCAAGAGAGTAACTTAATAATATTTTAAAACTTTGAAAATTTACAAGCATGTCACTCACCTCAATTATAAAAGGATACCCATACTCTCTCTTATTTACACCAATTTAAGAAACCTATATCAAACAAAAACCACCCAATTATATTATAAAATTATCTATCCATGTATTTTAGGAACTTTTCTTCTTAAAAAACATTTCAATGGTCCTTAAGAAGGGATCTAAAAGAAGTCTATTGAAGACGAGGTAATCATCTTTTCTGACCCTTTCAAATTTATTTATTCTTATATCTCATATAAATATGTTGTACCCATAATAAAATAATAAATAAAGTATCATAAACATATTTATATGTATTTTATAATTTCAGGAAAACTATTTCCACCTATTTTTTATCCCACGAAAAGCGAAAACATCGCTTGTGTGGACGTACAACTTATTGTCTCTATATAGGAGTATAATTCATTTTTCATGAACTTTTTATTTGTATTGTTATAAATATTTAAATAATGAGTATATATGATATCTATGAAATTATTATGGTTCTATAAATATAATATATCATTTACCTTCTTACCTTTCCATATTTTGGAAAATGATAATGTTACTCGTGCGTACATGCAGACTACCATCTCCACGAAGTGATGTGATTATTTTTTCATTTATTCTTTACATGGATGGTAATAAGGATGCATTTAATGAATATATATGATATATATGATATAATAATGAATCTATAAAGATTAATTATTGTTTAACTTTAATTCATTCCATTATTCGAAAAGAAAAAATAACGTTCATGCGCACATACGGTCTACCATCTCCATTAATGATTTAATTCATTTTTCAATATCTAAATTTCAGGGATAATTATAAATATGAATATAATAAATATATATTATATTTATATCATTATTTAAATTTTAACTATTATTTAAACATGATCAAATTACAAGGATCAAAACTTCCAAACCGAAACTTCCATGAGAAAATTAAGTAGCTAACATCTAAAACAATGATAATAATGGATGATTGTTGATGAAAAAATAATAAGATGTTATTAGTGGATCATATATGATATTATAAATATGAAAATATTTCTTTTATAAATTTATAGTAAATTTAAAACAATTATATAGGATGTTAAATCATGTTCAACAAAGTAGAAGTGTGAGGTATGGGGTTTCTTAAATCAATTTCTTTCCATTGGGTTAGATGACTTCTTCATTGATTCTATTATGTCATGATTATGTGTGAAATTAAATTTGATAATTTTATATTTTATTTCCACTTATATTGTGTAGATTTAATTTTTTATACATAATATAATTTTTGAATAATTTTCATTTCATTGATATGTCTTTGTAAGGGATTTCATCTCAATTTCCACTCCACTGAGACATATTTGATATTATACACCTATTTACTTTTATGGGATGTATATAATTTCACTATGATGTATTTAACATGAATAATTATTTATTACTGATGGATAAATTTTCAATTCAAGTTTACTCTTTCAAGGGGTTACAATTTAAAAGTTACAAAAGAGGTAAGAATTTATTTTCAATCACATTTTTTGGGATTGTCATTATTTTTATTGAAAGAATTTTATAATATATCATTCAAACTTAATATATTTTATTATAATATGGATATTTAAGGAGTTTTCATAGTTTCTTACAACTTTTAATCTCTTTTTAATTTGAATTAATTAAATAAATGTTTAAAAGAAAGATGATATTATTTCTCTTTTTAATTGGGTATATTTTTATCCCATTTTTCTATTTAAAAAAAATTTATAAAGTTTTTTAATTTAATAAAATGATTTATTATGTATAGTTTATGTTATCCAAATTTTTTTACAAGGTTTTAATGGAATATTTATAATATTCTCTAAAAGGTTCATTTTTATATTACTTTATAAAAAGTCAAAAGGAATGTTTATTTTTAACATAAATGACGTTAATGGACTTTACATCTACCATAACCCTTTTATGATATTTATATTCTTCTATAAGTTTTAAATATTCTTTAAAATAAAAATATTTAATGAAAACTTGTTTTAATGTTTCACTTCCATTTTATTTTATTCTCTAAAATACATGAATTTATTTCAAAACCTATATTTCTGATGAATTGATAGTCATAATTTATTTATTATTATTATTTTGGTCATTAAATTTATCTTTAAACATTCACTTTATTATGATTATATTTCATTGTAAATCACATTTTTCTTAAATGTCCATATTTTTTGTATCATATATATTCTTATTGCCTAAACCATATACCATTTCAACATATAGTCCCTTTCTATGAAAGTTATTTGATTGAATAGAAAAATCTTGATATTCCTTATTCTTTACTCAATACAAATATTTTTTTGATAAGACTTAATATTTATGAATTAAATTGACCATTCAATATATGATGAATGAATTATACTTAGTAAGTATTGGGAGAGACCCGTTATAGCCTCTCGATTCATTGGTAGGTCTCATGAAACAAACTAGTTTGGTTATTTGGACAAGGCCTTATCCATTTATGTCAGATGTCTTAGAATGAGGCCTTAACAGTAAGTTTTATATATATATATAACATTATGTATTCCATCATTATGAAATTAGTTATTGATTTCCATGTGATTATTTGAATATTTATGATATCCATGGATAAGTTTCAATCTCATGTAATTATTTATATTACATTATTTGATCATTATTTATTCCTTCCATATTATTCGTCATACTCAAGTTATTGATTAAATGGAATGTGTTTTCAATGATTTACCTTGAGATATTTATTATGACATATTTACTCATGATAAATTTTACTTTACACAATCCTTATTAACCATTTGAGATCACCCTTATTTTTTCTCCTTTCCCTAGGATATGAAGAAGGAATATTTGAATGAGTTTAAGGATAAAGAATATGTACTTTTACTATGTTTTAGATTAGGGAACATAACCCTATGATAGACTTTAAGGATATGTCTAATTGTAGGAAAATAAAATATTTTTTTTGTTAAGATATATATTATATGGGTTTTCTAGCAATATATCCCTATCTGGATACTATAAGTGGATATTCTTTTACCACATACACATCTAGGGGTAATAACCCAGAAAAGAGTTGGTCAAGTATATATGAGCCATCATTCTGGTTCATGGTGAATATTACATTATTACACACATAGTTTGACACTCCTAGGGGATATGCTTTGGTTTATTCACATTTTATTTGTGAACCATTATGGAGAATGAGAGGATAAAATATATGGAAACCAATGATATTCCATAGTAATATGGGATAAACCTAATGGTTTATGGGTTGATAAGTCTACAATTGATAATAAATTTAAATACATAGATACCCCTTTTGAGGTTTTATATGATGATAGTTTAAGATTATTAAGGAAATTTCTGGAGACATTTATGGAATACAACCCTTTGGTTTAGTATGTGTTTTAGTGAAAAAGTTATTTGAGGAATAATGATTTATAGACATAAGTTCAAACGTATTGATAACCTTTAGAGTTAAGATGATATTTTAGGTTGAGGTAATTATGGTTAATTGGGATAAAAGGGTTATTACATATTGGTACATATAATTTATCACATAGATAACCTAGATGTTTAAAAGGGATTTGGTGACTATGTGAATAATGTTATTTTTAAATAATTTCACTATTTTGGGGACATTATAAGAATAAAGTAAATAGAAATAATTTTGGATAATATGGGTTTTTATTTGAGAAATATAGGTTGATCTAACCTTTTTAAGCACATATTATTTTATTTTAACTTAATTTTGGGAAATTATTAGTATATTTTAGAGAATATATGACTATGGAATATACAGTTTTTGGTATAAGACTTTAAGAGTGATTGATGTTATTTGGAGATAATTGTTAAATTTATATTATAAGAATATGTGATAAAATCATTCTAATATTTATGTTTCAATATTAGTTAGGAATATTTTGAATAATTTTAAGGATAATTATTTATTGAATGATTTAAGTTGAACATTGAGTATTATTGTTGAGGATTTGAAGATTAATTTTGTATGACCTCATATTAAGGTTTATTCATATTGTATTACCTTTTGATAGCCATTTTGTTTTTGGTTAATGTCTAAAGATACGAGGAACAACTTATTATCTTTCTATGGATATTTTGATCCATTCGAAGTTTATTTTAGTGCTTCATACATGAAAAATTCATCTTGAAGACTCATTATTTAGAGAAAAATATGAGGTTGTGGTGGAAATTGATTAAAGGATAAAAGTCTACTTGTTGAGTAAGTATATTTCCTTATGTCATTAGTCTAGATGGTAAAGGAATTACTAAAATATAAGAAAAATACCATGACACAAAAAATTTATCCTATTACCTTCATTTCTGATGAATCAATAGTCTTTTTTACACCTCATATTTTATGGTTTTTTGGTCCTTGACTTTCTCATGACCATTCACTTTCTTGTGATCAATGTTCTCTATCACTCTACATCATTATTTGGACATTAATTTTTTACTCTGTATCCATATTTTCACTTCCCACTAATGTTATCCTATTTGGAAACCTAGTCATGTGTTATTATAGATGAATGGTGTATTTCCATTTCATTATTTTCAAGAGGATGTTTTATTAACCCTTTTTATGATGTGGGTTTTCAACAAATATATTTTCAAAAATTAAATAATTGATCACCAAGATCAATTTAAAATTGAATGGATATAATTATTGAATTTGGGAGTATGTAACACCTTGATATTTTAAAACAAAACAATGTTTGATAATATATACAACACACAACACCAAGACAAAACAAACCACAAAATATTATTATTTAAATGTTATAGTTATATCCTAGTCATTGAATTGTAGATTATGAATAGGATTAAATAAATTATGAAATAAATATTAAGGTCATACTCAATACAAATTTACTAATTAATTATTAGGAAATAAGCATTGATTTTTTTTAGTAAAGTCATTTTATTTTTCAAAAATATGTTTTCTTCAAAAAATGATTTTATTGTTTTTTATGAGAGAATATTATAATTAATTTCTTGAACTTTTAGAAATTTTATTTTATAAAAATAAAATTATTTTTGAAATCATCATATCAAAATTATATTACAGTGAAATTCTATGATTTTTTTTGAAAATACTTATTTTTCAGTGAATAGTGAAAAATACCAATTTTTGTAAAACCATCATTTATTTTAATTAAAAAAAACAAAATTTTTTCATTTAATAATAAATTAATATAAGTTTAATTTATTTATAAATAATATAATTAATTACATGTTAATCAACATTATACTTGATCTTGGTATAAAAAAACTTTTAGACTTAAAAGACATTTTTTTCTTTAGAAAACCATTTGTCATCGTGCTTTGTGGGATTATTTTAAAAATAAATTTTGACACTTATAGAGATTAAATTTTTTAAAATGAATCCAATATTTTTAATCAGCATAATTAATATTTTTTAATAAGGTTAACTTAATTTTTCTTCATAATGAATAGTAAAAAAATTAAAAATTTATCATCATGGTAAAAGTGTAAATCGGGTTAACCTAGGTTGAAACTAAGTGATTAGGCCACCATTTTTCATCTTAATTCTTATTAGATAAATTTATTTCTAACTTTATCACCTTATACTCTAAATTTAATATTTTATGGGATACTTTTTAATGAAAATGACTTATACAATATTTTATGTAAAAGAAAAAGTAAAAAATGTCAACATTTTTCTTTTAATTTTTTTTAATATTTTGTGAAATGGATAAAAAAAACTTAAGTTTGTTTATAATTTTTTAATTTTAAAGATAAATTATTTTTTTATATTGGTAATTTTTTTAATTTTTAGAGATGAAATAATCACCTTAAATGATTAAACAACACCGACACAGTGCTTGTGTAAGCGGTAGAAAAAGCAAGTAAATGATTTAAAAAAATATAAAAGTAATATTGTTTGGATGAGTTATAACATCCCAAAATTTTTATATTGAAATATAATATTTCAGGTATTTTTAATGGTTTATATTCAAAATCCATTAATATATTATTCTCCCTAAATTCCAACTAAATTAATAGTGTCGAAAATAACATTAATGATATTTTATGTTAAACAATATTTTATTAAATTATTTTAAAATCATAAAAATATTTAATTAGAAAAATTAGGACTATAATTGTTCTAAAATGTCATGCATTTTAGATTTATTATACAATTTATACCTTATATGTAAAATTATAACCCTTTAAGATTCAAACTATTATTACCGTGGTTAATGTTAAAAATGATTAATGAAGTGGTCAAACCAAAAGATAAAGGTTAAAATGAAAAAAAACACTTTCTTAAAACCTATTTTCTCGTTTTATTTCAACCTTAACCTTATCAAATTCAAATATGAGTTATTTTGGAGCCATTTTTTCAAGAAAGTGACATAATAATATTCTAAAAATTTAAAAAATTACAAGTGTGCCATTCACCTCAATTATAAAAGGATACCCCTCCCCTCCCTTATTTACACCACTTTGGGCAGAATAACTCAACCAAAAACTGACCAATTATCTTTACAACCTCTTTATTCATGAATTTTATGTTTTTTTATTCTTAAAATACCATTCCAAGGGTCCTTAAGAAGAGATCTAAAGGAAATATATTGAAGAAGAGGTAATTGTCTTTGCCGACTCTTTCAAATTTATTTTTTTCTTATACGTTCTCTAAATATATTGTAACCATCATAAAATAATAAAAATAGTATCATCAATATAGTGATATTTTTTTATGATTATGGGATACCCATTTTCCACCTCTTTTCTATCGTATAGAAATCAAAAATATCGCTCGTGCATACATATAACTTTCTATCTCTACATAGTGGTGTAATTCTATTTTTATCACCATTTTATTTTTATGTTTTTAAAAATAGAAATAATGATTATATATGATATTTATGACATAATAATGGTTCTTTAAATATAATATATCGTCCACCCTCTTCCCTTTCCATCTGTTGGAAAATGATAATGTCACTCGTGCGTACGTGTAGACCACCACCTCCACGAAGCAATGAGATTATTTTTTCATTTAAAATTTACATGGATAATAATAAGGATATATTTATAGAAAATATATGATATATATTATATAATAATTATTCTTTAAAGTTTACTTATTATTTATCTTTCTTTTTTTCCATCCGTTGAAAAGTGAAAATAACATTCATGCATACATACGAACTATCGTCACTATGAACAATGTAATTCATTTATATATATATACCTTTCATAGATAATTATAAATATGAATATAATGAATATATATGATATTTATATCATTATTATAATTCTATATTAGTTTTAACCATGATAAAAATACAAGGATCGAAACTACTATACCGAAACTTCCATGAGAATACTAAGTAGTTAACACCTAAAACAAAGATAATAATGAATGATTGTTGGTAAAAAGGTGATAAAATGTTATAATTGAATCATATATGATATTATAAATATGAATATAGTTTTGGTATAAATTAATAACAAATTTAAAACCATTATAAATGAGTTTAAAACATGTTCAATAAAGTGGATGCTTAAGGTAGTGGGTTTCTTACCTTAATTTCCTTTCATTGGGTTATATAACTTCTCTATTGATTCTATTATGCTAATATTATCTGTAAAATGAAATTTTATTGTTTTTATGTTTTATTTAAACTTATATTATGTGTATTTACATTTTTACATAGAATATATTCGAGGAATAATTCTCATTTAATTAATACGATATTTGTAAGGGATTTCACCACAATTTCCACTCCATTGATACATATTTGATCTTATGCACTTATTTAATTTTATGTACTATATATAAAAAACCTATGATTAATTTAAAATTAATATTTATTTATTCATAATGATTAATTTTCCAGTTCAATTTTTCTCTTTCAAGGCGTTATAATTTAAAATTTACCAAAGAGGCAATAATTTATTTTATAATCTCATTTTTTTGGGACTGCCTTTATTTTCATTGAAGGAGTCTTATAATACATCCTTCTTAAACTCCATATATTTAATAATCCTATTAATATTTAAGTAGTTCCATGTTTTCTTCCAACTTTTCCTCACTTTTTCATTAATAAAGAAAAGAAATGTTTAAAATAAAAGCTGATCCTATTTATATTTTTGATCGGGTATATTTGTCTTCCATGTCGATATTTTTTAAAAAAATTATTTTTTAAAAGTTATTTTATTTAATCAAATAATTTATTATAGAAATTTTATGTTATACCTAATTTTTAAAATGTTTTAAAGGAATATTTATAATGTTTCCTAAAAGTTTCATTTTACGATTTCTCTATAATAAGTCCAAAAGAATGTTTATTTTTAATGTTTATGGTATTAATGTACTTTCCTTATGCCATAACCATTTTATGATATTTAGCTTATTAAAATTTTTTTATTGGTTTTTAAAATAAAGCTATTTAAGAAAATTTATTTTAATTTTTTGATTCCATTTTATTTTATTTTAAAAATACATGAATTTATTACAAAACCAATATTTCCGATGAATTGATAGTCATCTTTAATCTATTATTAATTTTGTGGTCATTAAATTTCTCTTGATACATTCACTTTCTTGAGATTATATTTAACTGAACATAATTTTTCTCTTAAATATCTATATTCTTTGTATCATGGATATTCTTAATGCCTAAACTGTATATCATTTCTATATATGGTGTTTTACTATGAAAGCTATTTGATTGAATGGGGGAATATTGATATTCTATAATCTTTAATAAATACAGATATTTATTAATAAGGAACACTATTTATGAATTAAATTGTTCATTCAATATATGAGGAATGCATTGGAATTAGTAAGTATTGGGTGAGGCATGTTATATCCCCTTGATGCATCATTAGGTCTCACGAGACAAATTAATTTGGGAATTTTGGAAAATTCCTTACCCATTTATGTAAGATGTCTTGTCAAAAGGCCTCAAATGTAAGTTTAAGATGTCCTACATTGTTAATTCCATCATTATGAAATCATTTATTGATATCCATGTGATTATTTGAATAGTTATGATATTCATGGATAAGTTTCAAGCTCATATTATTATTTACATATCTTTATTTAATCATCATTTATTCCTTATATATTATTATTCTACTCAATTTATTGATTAAATGACATGTGTTTTCAGTTATTTACCTTACTATATTGATTATTTCTTATTTACTCATGATAGTTTCAATATTATGTAACCCTTACCAAGCATTTGAGCTCACCCTTATTTTGATTCCTTTCCCCAAGATATGATGAAGGAATATTTGAATGATTTCAAGGATGTAGAATATTTACTTTAACTATGTTTTATATTACCAATGTAAAATGGGAATCATGTTTGTGTATTCTTTACCAAGGCTACTAAACTATTCAGTCATTTGAGATGTGATCTCTTATATCAAGTTCCAATATAATAAAATGCACTGACTCTAGGTTACCGGAGTCGGGGTGTTACACATATTCTTCCACATAAATAAATAGACTCCCATGTGCTTAAATGTAATCAAACATTCTTAGGGATATCATTTAATCGATCAATTTATTTTTCCCCAATTTCAAGTTTCAAATACATTCCATATCATTTAAAAAAACCAACATCAAATAGTTTCTATAAAAAATAATTTTTTTCATTTAAAATCACAAACCATTTAATTCCATTCATCTCATAAAAATCATTCTCAAAACATTCATTTCAAATTAAGATCATTCTTTTGAAAATATACACTTTGTTTCAAAATTCATTTTTAATGGAATTCATTACACACACACACTATTCCATTTCTACCATTCATCAAGAGAATAAATTAAATATTTATAAATCAATTGTAAAACCAATTTGAAATAAATAAGCATAAAGGTTTTCAATTGATAGAAATTTCCTTAAAAACCACTTATCTCCAATCACCTCCATAAACACCCAATAAGGGATCCATAAGGAGATTAAAATGCTAGAACGATCAAGGGAGAATAAAATATTCACAAATAAATAAAGCAATATCTTGATCCATCAAATACATAAGGACCCACCTACTGACACTTTAATCTGAGAATAAAATAGGTTAGAGGATTCAAAATAACATTTAGTGAGCCTCAAAAATCAAGTTGGTAAAATTAATTTTGATTAGGAAGAGTTCTAAATTTAAAATGAGGGGATATGGACTTTAATTAATAAATTCTTAGAATTTAATTCCCATAACATGGTTTAAAAAACCATGCACAAACAATGCTACCCATCCTGGGCCACTGGAGAGAGCTTCATGACTTGGATTAATGGGTTGAAAAACCATTCTTTAATCATGAATTACCACTTCACTACCACAAAACTGGTTTTCCGGAGCGCCACCCTTTATCAGCGCTAAAAAAAGTACTGATAAAGGGGGGGCCTTTATCAGCACTAAAAAAATCAATGATAAAGGCCCCCCCCTTTATCAATGCTTTTTTAGCATTAATAAAGGCCCCCTTTATCAGCGTTTTTTTAGTAGCACAGATAAAGTGGGGATTTATCAGCGCTTTTTACTTGCGCTGATAAATTTTATGTTTCAAAAAAAAATTTCATGAAAAAAATATATTGTTATATGAGTATATTTAAATTGATATAAATATAATATATATATTTTAAATATGTTTTAGATAAGTATAAATAGACTATTAAATTTAATATATAATAAATTTAGTGAAAATAACATTAAAATATTTTAAAAAATATTATTAATTAAAAATTTGATAATTATCATCGATTAATAATCATTTAATAACAATTATAACACACAAAAAATCAAAAACAATTAATAAAAGATCTAAAATAAGTTGAAAATGTAACTCAAAATTCAAACGGCCATAACTTTTGATCCGGGTGTCCGTTTGAGCTCTACAACATATCAAATCGAATCCTACGAAGAGCTCTTTACAGTAAAGAGATAAAGAAACCTTTATTTTCACATTTTTCAAGGCAAAAAAAGTCCCAGAAGGCCTCCAAAACTGAGTTTTTAGTCGGGATACCCCAATTTGTTAACATTCAAATAGGTATAACTTCTGATCCAGATGACTGTTAGTCCTGTACCACATATCATATTGAATATTGTTTCATTTTATTCGATTTTATTGGTTGTGGAGTTGAAATGGGCTTCTGGATTAAAATTTATAGTCATTTTAACATTCTATGGATTTTCAAATACACATATATATGTATTTATTTGTAAATATATATATATATATATATATATGTGTGTGTGAGTATGTGTGTGTGTGTATCTGTGTGTGTGTGTTGTATATATGTATGTATTTAATTATTTATTTATTTATAAACACACATAAAAAACATATTTTATAAATGTATTTAAAACCAATCTTATAAATATATATTAATATACAAAAAAATGTATGGATAAAAAATTATAACTAAATATATATATATAAATAAATATTAATATATATTAATATATGAATGAATATATATATATACTAATATATGAATAAATATATATGTATTAGTATAACTAAATATATTTATAATAATATGAATCTATATTAATATACGAATAAATATAACTATAAATATATAAATAAATATATATATAATTAAATATAGAAAAAAATGAAATGGCTTAGTGGTAAAGGTGCAAGAGCGCAAGGGAGAGGTCGTGGGTTCAAGTTCGAGTGGAAGCAAAGAGGTTCCCGTATGTGGGGGATGCGTGGGAAGGGCAGCGCAGGAGAGTGTTAGGCTGGGGGTCCACCTAGCGCTGATAAGGGGGGGGGGGGGGTGTCCAACGCTGTTAAAAGCTCTCCACCCACATTATATAAAATGTTTTAGTTTTTTTTGACTTTTATTAGCACTTTTAAAAAGTGCTGATAAAATTCCCCTTTTATCAGTACTAAAAAAAGGTACCTTTATCAGTGATTTTTTAAGCACTGATAAAAGGGACCCCCTTTATCTTCACCTCGATTAACAGTGATTTTTTTTAGAACTGTTAATGCACTTTCTAGAACTGATAAATGCCATATTTTTAGTAGTGATTTGGTAATTAAAAGAGGAAGTACAGTTTGGTTGTACAGTTTGAAAAACTGTGCACCATCCATGTGGCCCCACTATCCCATGCCACATAGTTTGAGGGGGAAGTCTCAAAATTTTCACCAACCATGCACCCCACACATAAAATCTAAAATATAGCACATGGTTTACTAGGATGACCTGCATAGTTTTTCTTAACCATGCATAGGTCTAGAAACTTCCAAAAATTTACAAATGTCTCTCAAAACAACCTCAAGCATGATCCAAACAAAGGATGATAAAAAAGGGATAAAAGTACCTAAAAGTGGGCATCCAGATTTTATATGAACAAATACTATTTATTTAGAATAAATATATATCAATTTGTATCTATATAGATTATAATGAATATACAAAAATCTTGAGCAAGAATAAGTATCCACTACTCCATATTGATGACTTGTTTGATCAACTTCAAGGTGCACAATACTTCTCAAATATTGACCTTCAATTTGGATATCATTCATTATGGGTGAAAATTGAGGATATACCCAAGATAAACTTTTTTGAAATATACGAGCACTATGAATTCCTAATGATGTCATTCAGACTCACAAATTCCTCTTATATTTTCATGGATCTTATGAATAGTATTTAGAGATTACCTTGATAAATTTATGGTAGTATTTATTATTGATATTATAATATATTTCAAGATAAATGAACAATATAAAGATCATTATAGATTGTTCTATTGACCTTGATAAAGTATAAATTGTATATTATCCTTTTTAAATGTAATTCCTGGCTTTAGAAAGTATCATTCACGGGTTATGTAATTATAAGAAAAGGTACATCTGTAGATCCTTCAAAGGTATAGGTGATTGAATAATGTCTCAAACCAACCACTATAATAGATATCTGTAGTTTTCTTAGATTAGATGGATATTATCAATTATTTATGGTAATTTTTTCATGAATTTCAAATCCACTAACTGATTTAACTCGGAAGAGAGTTAAATTCTTATAGATAGATGAATAAAAAGGAAATTCTAAGGATCTTAAGATAAGGTTGGTCACTAGACCCTTAATTACACTAACCTATAGCGAAGAAGTATTTTTGATATAAAGTTATGCATAAAAGATGGGATTGAGATGTTTCCTCATATAGAATGACATGGAGGTAGCTTATGCCTCATGCCAATTAAAAATTCATGAGAAAAATTACCTAGTTAATTATTTATAGATAACAATTATAATATTTTCATTGAATATTTGGAGAAGGTATCACTAAGGTTAAACATGTGAAATATATATTAAACATAGTAGATTATAATATATATTCACATAGATGAAGTTGAATATGCACCAAATCCTATGGTTGGAGTTGATCAAGGACTATGAATCCTTGATACATTACCACCCTAGGCAGGAGAACAAGGAGTTTAATGATCCGAGTAGGATGGATCATGTAACCTTATCCATGGATAAGATTAAAAGATGCCCAATACTCATGGATTTATAAGGAAAGGTCCTTGAAATCCTGAGGGAAGGGGATAAATCCTATCTTTCCTAAATTATTTTCAAGAATCCATATATATAAATATCAAGGAGTAACATAAGAAGTATATAGAGTTACAAAAAAAGATATAAAATATTCCATAGTACAAATTTTAAAATGATGGAATTATAATATCCAAGAAACAAATAAGTGTTCCATTAATGCTATAATTTAAGAAAGTGTTATTGGATGATGCACATAGATCATCATTCTCTATCCATCCTGAAATTAAAAAGATGTATAAAGGTCTAAAAAATAATCTATAGAGGGATAATATATAGAGAGGTATTTCATAGTACATATATCGATCCTTTGTATGTCATCAAGTTAAGGTGGAATGATATAAGTCTAAGGGGATGATGTAACTATTACATATACCTATAATAAAATGAGATAAAATCACCATAGATTTCATTGTAGGTATTTTTTAAAAAATTTAAAGGTTATAATGAATTTTTTATTTTAGTTGATTACCTTTTGATGTTAGTAAATTTAATTTCTATTCGAGAATATTTCTCTCTTGATTAACTCTCTACAATATATATAAAGTAAATTTTAAGGTTTTATAGAGTTATAATCTCAGTTATATCTGATCAATATCTGAGTTTTATCTTGAAGTTATGGAGAAATTTTCAGTAAGAATTAGATACAGATCTAATCTTCAACAATTATTAACATACTCAAACTAATGTTCATTATGAAAGGACCATTCAAACTCTAGAGGATAGGTTGATATCATGTTTAATGAATTTATAAATAGGTTTGGATCAATACCTTCCCCTGGTAGAGTTCTCATATTACAATTGTTTCATTATAGCATTCAAATATCACAATATAAAGATATGGAAAGAGGTTTATAAGTCCAACATGTTGGGATAAAGTTTGAGAGAAAAACCTGATGGGACCATATCTTTCTTAAGAAATGATAGAGAATATTCAAACCATTCAACGTCACATTAGATATAGAAAAAGTTGAAATAAGAACTATGATGATGATAATTGATGAGATCTAGAGTTTAAAGTTAGAGACAAGGTATTACTTTGAATATAACAATGGAAGAGGGTTATAAGATTCAAGAATAAGGGGAATTTGTTCACTAGATACATTGGTCCTTTTAAAATCCTCAAACGTGTGGGGATAATAACTTATCATCTTATACTTCCACCAAACCTCTCCCAAGTGTAGGATGTGTTCCATGAATCACTTTTTAGAAAGTTCATACATAAACCATCACATGTAATGAAATTAGATGTAGTATAAATGGAACATGATATCTCTTAAAATAAATAACCAGTAGAAATCTTGTATCATAGAGATAAAGTACTATGAAACATGACCAGTCACATGGTTACATTTCTCTAGAGAAATCAAAAGTTTGAAGAAGCAATGTGAGAACCTGAAGATATAATGAGGAAACTATACCCTCATTTTTTTATCAGAGTAATGAAATTTCTATGGTGAAATTATTTTAAGGGGGTAGAATGTAACACAACATGATATTACCATATATTTTCTTTTAAATAAATAATATGAATAATAACATGTTTCACACACAATAATGAACTAAAATAAACCTCAAAACACTTTATTGAGGTAAAATATTACAATGTAAGATAAACATTAATACATTATGAGAATATAATATAAAATATCCTTAAGAAAATTATAAGAGGAATAAAAACACATGTAAATAAAAAAACCACGATCTTGAAATCAACATTTTCATGTTTTTTCAAGAAGGCAATAACCTCGATTGAAATTATATAAATAAGGCATATAATTAAAAATATAATGGACATATTGAAATTAAATTAAATTAATAGTATGAATAATTCTATGAATTTATGTAAGACTATATATTGGAATAAAATTTAACCATTATATATATAGTTGTTGGATATTTGATCATTGGATATATGGTCGTTGGGTATGAATGTATCCAATAGGTATATTGAATTTTTTTTATTTTTTAGTAACAAATTTAAAATAATATAATTCATAATTTTGGAATGAAATAAAAATATAATATCTAATTAAAATATTTTATTATAAAATATATATTTTTTATGTATTATATATTATTATTAGAAGACAACGATTTGATGAATTTATAAAATTTAAAGAAATATTTTAATACCAAAGTATTGATAAAATTAAATGTTTATATGATGAATAATTAATTTTGATATGATGTGGTTAAAATTATTTAATGTTAAAAAATGATATTTTTCAAAGAACTATTTTTTTACGCATTGTGTATTTTTATCTTAATAAATTAACTTGATCACTTTTAAATGAATAATCTAATGTAATTTTTCAATTTATAACAAATAGATTAACACTTATTTAATTACTAATTTATATGAAATAAGATTAAGAATATTTAATGTTTAAAAAGTCATTTTTTATAATATATATATATATATATATATTACATTTTCAATTAAAAGTTAAATTTATTATATTTATAAATTGAAATATATTAAATTAAGTTTGAAATTTTAATCAAAATTTTGAAAATAGTTAATTCAATTTCATTTTTAAGCATAAAAATAAGTTATTGAGGTAAAAATTGAGTTACCACGGTAAAGGTAAAATGACGTAAAAAGGGTTAAACCAACTTTTAAATACTTAAAATATCATGAAACTTTATCTATAAATTGTGTGGATGAGGGTATGCATGAATCACATTATTATTTTACACATTATATCCACTTCTGTGACACCTTTCATGTCATTATTTTTTTTTATTTTGAGTTTTTTTATTTTCTTTTCATTTACTTTGAATTTTTTTAGGATTTGGGGGTAAAAAATATGGATTTTTGGGAAAATAATATAGAGTGAAATATTGGTAGACTATTAATACTAACTATGCCTCTAACCATGTGAGAGGAGGTTCGGAGAGACCATATATATTTTTTAAAGTTACCACATAGTTTTTTTACCATACAAACTCTTCAGAAAAACCACGTAATATGTTTTGTAAAGGGGAGGTGACCCACATAGTTAGTGCATTGTTTATAAAAATATATAGTCTACCCATGTTACTTAGAAATGTGTAATTATATTTCTATATTTGTTTATTTTAACCCTTATTTATCATCCTCCTCCTCCTTTATTTCATGCATAATAGCCACCCTAGACATAAAATATATCTTCCTCTCAAATCCTTGGTGATTTATTCTTTCAAATTAGTGATTTACTTTGAGTTAAATCCTATTTTTTCCTTGTTTTCCTCCTCCTATCACCATGATATTCCTTTTTATAACCACTTTATTCAATTCCTCTAACCCTAATGTCTATGAAGGGATAAACCTAGGATTTTGGTTGGGATTTTGATGAATTTTCTTAGTATTTAGGTCTATGATGATCCCATTATTCTATTATTAGTGGTTTTAAGATAATATGAAGAAATTACATTGAATTTTGAGGTAGGTGTTTCTATATAAATTGAATTTTACTTTATCATACCTAATTTTCTAAAGATTTCATTTTTTTTGAGGAAATGTGTTTAAAATTAATTATTTAGGGCTGATGCATGGGGTTTCATTGATATATTGGCATGTGTTGGCATGAATGGTGAGATCTCTTGGATTTTCCATTGAAAATAAGATTTATGACTTCATGGTGTTTTTCAAAATAGTAAAACATATTTATTTCTTTCAAAGTAAGTTTTAAAATGGGTTTTTGAAAGAAAATGTGATTTCAAGTTATATTCTTTACCATGGGATATTATTTTTTATCTTGGATCTTGATTTTGTATGTGTTGATTATATTGGTACATGGGATACCTTAGGTATATGGGTAATTGGATGGGTGATACCCAATATTTTAGTGTAAACTATCTGAGGTCATTTTTAGTGAGGCCTCGTAAGGCTTCAAGATAACTTACTTTTTTAAGATCACATAGGCTAACCAATGTTCTATGATTGAGTCATAGTTACCTTTAGAGCCTATAGGTTAGAGATATTACTATATTTCTTGTGTTATGCTTGAGATGAGACATGGTATTTATGCTCACTCTTATACTATTTATGATGAGGCAATTATGGTTCATTTCCCTCATTAATCCTATATATTTGTCTTATGATTATAAATGTTGGAATTTGTTTTGTTTATAAAACCAAAGGGATTATGGAAATGTTTTAAAAATGGAAATTTATTTCAAATGGATTAAAAATATAATTAATGGTTTAGAAATTGAAAAGTTTTATAAAGATTAATTGTGGTATCCTATTAGTCTTTGTGTGACACTCTACATATTCCATTGAGAGTATACATACTTGGTTTTTCAGGATTTAGGGAAAGGAAAGGGATCCATGTAGATTGGTGGATATTTATAGTTCTAACCCTTCTTCTTAGATGTTGTAGTGGTGGAGACCGAGGGTCATAGGGAGTTGGGTCCATGTGGAGCATTGAGGATCCTCAATTATTTTGGGGTTATGTTGTATTGACCTATCTGAACTTGACCTCATTTTGGTATTATTATATATATATATGATGTCAATCATCATTTTTTATGTTCATTATGTGGTATTTATGAGTTATAGTTTATTATTATTTCTTTTTATACTATTTTTATCTATATTTATGTTTTGAACCATTTATTTAATGGAGCAGACATACAAATTATAGACAGATCATGCCAGATTTTTGAGAGGAATATGGGTGATTCTTATTTGGATTTTTATGGTGAAACCATTCTGAAATATTTGTATTTTTATACCTTGGTTCTTATCACTATCCTATGGTGATTTAGAACATGCTTCGAGGCTTTTAGTGGGCCAGATCAGGTGATATATCCATTTTACCTAGGCTAGTTTTTTACAAAATAGTATCATATCCCTCTTGTTATTGTGGGTGTAAAGGTAGTGTGAATATAAGACTATTAGAGATCGAGAGTTATGTGTGGGGGAGTTCCTAATTGGTTCTTCTTCATATCAAACCTCAAGCTCCATGGATGTTCGAGAGTTATGTATTAGACTTTAGATCAATTATGAGTTGTTTTGATGATATTTATTTTTTTATTGATTTTGGGAAGAAACCATGCGTTTTTTAGAAATTTTGAGTTTCTACATGAAAGGGTGGAGAAAAACATTGGTACATGGTTTATCCATATAGTTATTAGAACTATGAAAAACCCATGCAACTAGGTTTTCAATCCTTCCCATGTTATTTCTCATGGTTGTAGTATAGTTTTTCAATCAGTCTGGACAAACTATGCATAATGGTAAAGTGATTAATTTTTCAATTTTATATACCCTTTGGTATTTTTAATTACTGAGAATGTTGTTATCACTTGTTTAAGAGTATTTGAATTATTTTTTTTGTGATTAGATTGGAAATTTTCAAATTGAAATTTGGTATTTATTGAATTTTATGTCTTGTGTTATGTAGATCATGCCTAGACCTGTAAGAATTAGATGGTGTAATCCACATATAATACACTACAATATAATACACACATGGAATATTATCTTGTTGAATTAGTTATCCAAACCATTAAGCCTATTGGGTCAGGTAGTGAGATTAGGAAATCATAGAAAGTGGATCATTATGAGGAATTCACAAAGGATAATCCACTACCATTATAAGACGATTGATGAAATTAGAAACCATAACAATGGACAAAAAATATTGAACACATCTTCCACATACTTCAAACTCCTTATACATCCAAGTTTTGGTTTTCCACCTATGTGCTACAAGGTACTAGTTAGAGATGGTGGGACTCAATTATGCTAGCTAATACCTTTGAAGATATCTCTTAGTCCAAGTTAATGAATATGCTGAACCAACAATTTTATCTTAAGAATTTAAGAGTGGATAAATCTATAGAGTTTATTATGTTTGAGAATAAAGGCTATTCTATTATGTAATAAACCACTATGTTTTCCAAGTTGGTTTATCTTTCACCAGAGCATCTCACGAATGATTATCTAAAGGCCCATATTTTTGAAATGAATTTAAAATTAGTGGTGAGACCAAGGATCATTATTATCTTTCTACCAACCTATGTGGAAGTGGTGTAAAAGGTGATGATGGCCAAGGTATCCATTACCAATTTGACGGGTATGAGAAGTACCCCAACTATAATAGGGGGTTGTCAAATCTCTTCCTTGGGTCAAAATGGGAAATATGAGAAGACTTGATGTGGTAGTAATGGAAGCATGTAGTTTCCCAAATCAAATTATAGGGAATATTCCTGATGGAATATAGTGGTATATTATTAGTGTTGGAGTCCAAGGAATACCAATCAAGTATTCCAAGAGGTTATGAGGACTTTCCATCAGTGTGGATGCTCGAGGCATCTCCATTGTTATTGTATATTCCCTCCTCAGGGTATTAGGGTGGGTTCTTATAACACTAAGAGCTCTTAGGTTTAGTATGATGATTATAATGGTGTGGGACCCCATTCTCAAATAATGAAATATTCTCACCTAGTTAGGAATACATAGAACAAGATTGAGTTTGAGTGTCTGTTTGCAGCTAAGCATGTTCTAGAGGATGTAGATTATAGTCTAGCCACCATGAGAGGTATGCTGCTTATTGCATCTTCCATAACTTTTTAATTGTTTGAAAAATGTGCATATCATTCATTAATTTAATTTAAATTGATTTATTCTTTGGGTATGTGACTAAATTTTATGTTATATATAATGGATCTTGACCATTCTTTGGGAAAGAGGAAGGAGCATGGCATCAAGTGTCCAATGTGTCAGATTGTGATTGATGATTTTGAGATTGTGTGGGATTTATTGGTCCTTTACCTAGGTTTTTTCAATATCATTATTTAGATGAACTAAATCACCATTTTCAAGGCATTGATATATTTTTATCATCATATATTGTAGTTCTTATCTCTTAACAGAAACACTCATGTATTTCTGGGTGAGTGGGAACCAAGGTCAGGGAGGGTAGGATCGATTTTACTAGATATTTTCTTGATCTTATGCTTGATTTCAAGGTTTCTATTCTATATGATCGAGAATGTTTTATTTGGTTAGATTTTGGTGTTTGGAGATAGGTTTCTCGAGGTCTTTTTTGATAAATTTTCATGGTTTCCACCTTAGTGAGAGGTAGAATTCTCTATCGAATTACTTCCTAGGATGATAGCCATCTATTTTACATCTTACCAGATGGATATATTTTTGAGCTAAAGGGGTTGAAAATCATGTTGTAAGATCTTTAATGAAAGGGATTTATCTGAAAGAGTGTTTCACCATGGGAATCATCATTCCTTTTTACAAATAAGGTGGATATAATTATCTAAATTTTCATTGATTACCAAAATCTCAACTAGGTTACCATTAATAATAATTACTCATTAACTAGAATAGATGATATCTGTTACCATATTAGGGGTTACTGGTGTTTTTCAATGGTTGATATGAGATCAAGATACAATTAGTTGAGGTTTGGATAAGCATATATTCCTATGAATACTTTTAAGAGAAGGTACAAGCATTATTAGTATTTTATTACAACATTTGGCCTTACCAACTATTATATTATTTTTATGGGTTTGATGAATATGATCTTCCATATATAACTTTATTTTTTCATGGTCATGTTTGTGCATCAAATTTGTATGTACCTCAAGTCGAGGGAGGAGCATAAGTTCCATCTAGTAATTATCTAGGAAACCTTGAGAGAGAATCATCTGTATGCCAAGCTATCCAAATGATAGTTTTAAATTTATGGAGTGAGATTTTTGGGTCACATTATATTTGAAAAAATCAACTTGGTGGATCCTAATAAGATCCAAATACTGATGTATTGAGAGTATCTAAAGAATTTTTTTGAGATTATAATATTTCTAGGTCTATCTAAATATTACTGGAATCTTTTTCAAAACTTTTCTTGGTTTTATTTTCCATTTACATATTTTACTTGAATGAGGGTGAATTTATAATGGTATGAGAAGTGTAAAAAGTATTTTGATGAGTAGAAAGTAATATTTACTTTAGATTCGGTTCTAATTTTCCTTGATTCAGTTCAGAGTTATGTTTTGTATTTTTATAGCGACCCAAGTATTTCATACATAAATATCACATAATTTTTGATGAATATTAATTACATATCATTATGATCCACCAAAAAATAATTGAGGTTTAGTGTCTTTGGAAACATTGATAAATAAATAACTAGTTCATAAAAATCTACATCATCTCCCACTAAGTTCTTTATATTTAGTACCCTTTTTAGGAATAACATAATTAAAACCTTTCTTCATATCACGGGGAATAAAAATCATAAGAAAATGTGATATCTGATGATCATTAAGGGTAAACATGTGGGGTATTAGTCAATGATCATTTTTAAGCATACCCTGAGAATAATGGTATGAAAACATGAGAATAATTATATAAAATTATACATAACAATTCATAGATCATAATCATGAGTCATAAAGTAAATCTTGATAGTTCATAAGACACGAATCATATAGAAATCAAAGAATATTATCCATGAGATTATAACACCAGCTTAATATCATGTCACAAAAGAGTGGTATAATGTTTGGAATGATCATAATCATAGAAATATTATGTCAAGGTTACCCACTAAGACATTCATCACACGTTATTATTGGGATAACCACCAATGTACCTACCTCGGGCTTAGGATAACCTCCCATGTACCCTCTTTTGAACTTGGGATAACCTCCAGTGTACCCTCTTTCAGGCTTGGGATAACCTACCGTGTACCCTTTGAGCTCATAAAGTATTAATATTTACCCAATTAATTGGAGGAATATAATATACCCACCCATCAAATAATCATAATCCATTAATATGCATGCCACAAGATCAAGAAAATATTTCTCATTTCATTATAGCTTAACTCATTGAAAATAAAATGAGTTTCATTAATATTTCCTCATAATAACAATAAAAAATATATGGAAATAATAATAATTATATCATAGAGTTATCTATGTAGTGAATCATAAGTAACATAAATGGATGTTTTCATAAATGATAATACCTTTAAAATATCACTGTAACATTTTCTTGAGGAAAATACCCTTTCATTTTAAAACCACTTATTTAAAAACTAAAAATTTTATAAATATTAAGGAAAACATTTTCTTTGAAAATAATTAGGGAAAATTTTAAATGAATCTTCAAATAAAAGAGGGGTCATGATGGTGGAAAAAATTATTCATCCATTTTATGTTAAAACAATGATTCCTTTCAATTTTTTGTTAAAAAGTTAAAAGTACCTTGTCTAGAATATGAAAAGAAGATTTATTTTAAATATTTTTATAAAAAGTAAAAAATGGATAAAAATGAATTTAATAAATCATAGTATAATATTAAAAACATTCTTGAAAACATTATAGAGAAAATATGGACATGGAAGAAAAAGATTCCCGACTGAATAGTTAAAAATATTTAGTTTTCCTTAAAAAACATTATTTCGGAATCTTGAGTACTTAAAGAGATTAAAATGAAAGAAAGACATAGAATATCTATCATGAACCACTCACTCTAAATATTCCCCTCCTGGGATTTCAATGAAGAAAGGGGGATAATGACCCATGAGTCCCGCCCCCAATAGGCCCCAGGGTGGCGACTAACACCAAGGGTATGTAATCTCACAAAATGGGAGGCATTTCCATTTTTAGGAAAAAAATATTAAGAGATAAGATAGTTTATCCCAAAACAAATCCAAGAGATATATATAAAATAAATACAAAATCCACCCCACATGCATGTTTAAAAAAAACTATTACAAATGTAATGAAAACTCCAAAGTAATTACCAAAATAAAGCTAAATAGCGACACAATAACTGTCCCAAAGTCTGATCTAGTAAGGTCCAACATGGTTCACATAATCCTCATAGAAACCTGAAAGAAGTTTTATATATGTAGGGTGAGCATATAAGTACACTCAGTAGGAAAAATAAAGTCTCTCGTGCACAAGTGATAGGATCACACTAATGCACCAGTGAGAAAAAATTAGTAGAACCAAAAAACACATAAAAAGTATACTAACCATAACAGTTCTCACCAAGGAATACTCACCAAATAAAACAAGTCAAGTAAAGTAATATAGTAATCAAATAAATAATAGGGTACCCACACCACTTTCCCACTGATTATCTACTCTCATACCCTAACATAAAACGTCATGGTACTCCCACCTCTTCTGAACACACCACATCACAACCCTCCCACACACACCTAGGACTTATAACCACACCTCGTTCCATCATCCCTTCCACGAGCCACATCACATCTCACCCACATACACCTAGTCTCTAACCATATCACACCCTACCCATAGACACCTGGGCTACAAACCACATCACATCCTGAAAACACCTAGGAAATAACAACACATATCTTTCTGAAGACACTTGGGAAAACAAAACTTTCCCTCACACACCTGGGGACCAAAAACCACAACTTTCCTGAATAATCTTGGGCTACCGCTACCTAGAAGAAGGATCATGGAAGAGCGGGTGACCAGTCATCCATCCTCCCACTAAGATGTTTGGGAAAGACACCCTACCTCATGACGATGGGGGTGTTCAACACATAGTGCTAAACTAGGGAGGGGTGAGTACAAAAATAATAAAGAAAATACATGTATATATATATATATAATACCAAACACTCTTTCCCAACCTATGGGTTCTTAGACAAACAACTAGCTCACAATACTGCCAACTTCCCTACTACCTCTAATGAAATCACTACACAACAAGCCACAACTTCTTTCCAAATCCCAACCTATTTTGTTAAATCATTGCCATTATTTATTCACAACTTATTTATTGATTATATTAACCAAACAAACCCAAATCATTTCCAAACTTTATTAACCAATTATTTATTCATTTATTCCACTACTATCCGGAAAACTACCAAGAACAACACATAAGAAGCAACATAAAAAAAGTCATACACAGAGAAACTTTGGGTGAACTACCCATACTAACCATCAATGCCATTATTCTAAGTCATTACTTTAAAATTTCATCCACACACAACCACATAAAAAAAACCAAATCAAAACCCGATTTTCAACCCTTCTACACAAAATTGCTCATCCATTCCACAATCAATCAATCTCTCAACTTGAGATTCCATTATACCTTCTGAACCATTACACAACACATAGTCGTGCCCACGACCATTCCACATCACAAACTAGAACGAACCCACACACACATCCATTCACCAAACAAACCAATGAAAAACATATTCAGATTTAAAAATTCATCTGTTTTTTAGTTACACTTATTAATTAGGGTGTTATCATAGAAACATTATAATATAGGGGCATCTATTTATTATCCGGATATACATGGTTAAATTTTTTTCATATAAAGTTGTTCAAGGAAAACAAACAACATGAATTACATAACTATATCATGTGCAAACAATGATCCCCAACAACCATGATTTCCAGTAGGTAGTTAGCCCATACATATCAAAATATCAAAAGGGAATGATGAACAACAAGAACATGCATTACTTTTAACCAGAACCTATTTTTATTGGTTTAGAACCGATTCAATTATATTCATTAATATGGAAACAACCATTTCACAAAGGTAACATCCCTACACCCACCCTTCATGATACATAAATTATAAATACAAAGGAAATCCTACTTGGAAGAATATTCGATCAACACTTCATGATTGCACCAAGACAGGGGTATGTATGCAGTAAGAAACTCCAAGGAAAACACTAACCAACTGGCGTAGTACAAAGTCATGACTCATATGGGGAGAAATGTTCTGGGTGCCTCATACTAAGAGATAAAAATAAGGGAATAATAAGGAAAAAGGTGTTTCATCCCTTATAAGATCTAAAATAGGGCTATGATTTAGATACATCTTTAATTTTTCATTAAAGTTAGATCGAGTCAATATTACACACCTTGACTAATTAAAATCCCTCGAACTCTTAGAAATTTAAAGATATGAATCATAGCCCTTGAAATATCCCCCAAACCACTTAAATATGGTATTAAACTCTTTTTATGTCAAAGAAATTCATTAAAATGGAAAAACTAGAAAACTAAGAAAACTGGAAAAAGGAAACCATTGGATGACTCACCATTAGATGAGTCGCCCCTGTGAGTCATCAGTGTGAGTCATTGGTGCGAGCAATTGGTGCGAGTCACCACTGTGAGTCACCATCATGAGTCACCAGTGCTAGATACCATGGGGAGTCACCATCGTGAGTCACCAATGGTGAGATACTGTGGAGAGTAACCATCACGAGTCACAGGTGCGAGTCACCATCACGAGTCACTAGTGTGAGGTAATATTGAGATTCACCATCATGAGTCACCACCATGAGTCACCAATGTGAGCTACTGTAGTGAGTCACCATCACAATTCACTGTCACGAATCACCAGTGTGAGTCACCATTGGCTATCATGAAAAACTAGTAAAATTTTCAAAGTGTTTAAATAATCACTTTGAAATCCCAAAATACTTCAAATACCAGATTTTCAAAAATTAATGGACCGGAGAGGTCCAAGACATTACATTAGATACATATAAAACTATTATTTCCCTTGATAATTCAATACCAACTCAGAAGAAAATAGAAAAGTGGTCTGAACAACCATCCCTCGAGATACCTCTCAAAACTCTTGTCACTCCTTGAGCACTACCACCAGCTGAACATTCCAACCTAAATGATCAAAAAACACACCATGTAAACACAACAACCATACCATCATGAACACATGAATTAGGAAATTCCATCTTCTATGTCAATATAGTATCCACTCTGGGTGGAATTGACTCACCCATATGTGTTTAACCGCATCATAGTTAATGCGTCTCGATTAAGAATCAAGTCATCCCCTCTTCACATGTCTGGAATTTGTTAAAAATTTTAACACATACATCTAAAACAAGGGAAAAAACTCATTTAATAAAAAAAGGTTCAAAAATTTCATCACAAGTTAAAATAGAACAAGTAAAAACTCAAAACAACTCTGGGTACTAGGCACACATCGAAGTTTCTTACTCCCAAGTACTCTCTTCAAGGCTACCATGCCTCCACAATACACGAACCAAAGGAATGGTACATCCAAAAAAAAACTTTTATCAATGATCATGGATCTCTATCGGTCATCCCACATATGTCGCATCATCCTCGATATCCAACTATCCCCATTCAATTATTTGGGAGTCATCATGCAGATACTGAAGAATTCAAGAGACATGAAAGACATCGTGGACCCTCTACAACTACGGTGGAAATTCCAACTGGTATGCCACTTCTCCAACTCATCCCAACAACTCAAAAGGTCTAAAAAACCTGGAATAAAGATTGATACCTCTACCAAACCTCCATTTCCCACATTGAGGGGAAACCATCAAGAACATGTGGTCACCAACCTTGAACTCTAAGGGACTCCTCCTGCGATCTCCATACAACTTCTGTCAGTCATGCACTGCATTCATCCTCTCAAAAAGAAGCTGAACCTTCTATATCATGCTCTACACCATGTCTGAACCAAGAACAATTGTCTTCTTAACCTCCGTACAACACAACGGATAATGACATAGTATCCCGTAAAATGCCTCAAACAAATCCATTCCAATGGAAGAGTGATAACTATTATTATAAGTGAACTTTACCAAGGGAAGGTGTTTTACCCAAGATCCACCAATGTATAAGATACACACCCACAACATATCCTCCAACGTTTGGATAGTTTTCTCTACTTTCCCATCCTTTTGAGGGTATAAAGTAGTGTTAAGGTGTAACTTGGTTTCTAAAGCATGTTGTAACCCCCTCTAGAATTGTGAGGTAAACCATTCATCCCAATATAAGACAATGGATATCGGAACTCCATGAAACTTCCCCACTTCATCCAAATACTTACTGGCTAAAGAATCCACTACGACTGTCTCCTTGACCAATAAGAAGTGATCCAATTAATCAATCGATCCACTACTACCCAAATAGCATCATAGCCTCCCTGAGCCCTGGGTAACCATGTGATGAAATCCATCGATATTTCAACCCACTTCAACTTGAGGACATCCAAGGGATTCAAAAAACCACTGATAACACAGTGCTCAAAATTTACCTACTGGTAGATTAAGAATCTTTACACAAAATATGCTACTTCCCATTTCATCCTAGGCCACAAAAAATACATCTTCAAGCCACAATACATTTTATAAATTCCTGGGTGTACCACTAAAGTTGAGTTATGAAACTCACGAAGAAATACCTCATGAATTACTACCAGAAAAAACAAGTTCCCCAGAAACAAAATTTTGTTCGAACCATCCTCCAACCATCCTTACAGAGCATCACCATAGCCAACATGATCTCACATCACATTTTCCTATAAGTCTCCCCATTGGGACTCCTCCACCTAATGAATCAGAGAAGACTAGACCATCATCTGAAATAAATAGCCTTTACCCCCATCCACCCTTGAATCTAAGTGAAATGATGATAACTCCTCCATTGACTCCCAAGAGTTCACAGAATCCTGGGCAACCTCCCTCTGCGAATTCCTTCTCAAAGCATCGACCATGACATTTCCCTTTCCTGAGGTGTTAGAGATCTCAAAATCATATTCCTAAAGAAACTCCACCCACCTCCATTGTCTCAAATTCATATATCACTATGAGAAGATATATATCAAGATCTTGTGGTCTGTAAAGACCACAAAGTGATCCCTAATGAGGTAATGCCACCACAACTTTGGAGAAAAAACGACCGCTACTAACTTTAGATCATGGGTGGAATAGTAAAAATCATGGGTGTGAAACTACCTAGACCCATAAGAGATCACTTCTTGATGCTGTATCAAGATACATTCCAAACCTAGAAAAAAGCATCACAAAACACCTAAAACATCACCCCTTCCTCTGGAAACTAGATCACGAACTGACTTCCTCTTTAGATAACCGAATGCTACTAGGAACTTCTCACTCCACACAAAATCTTGACCATTTCTAGTCATATATATCAACAGAGCTGAAAATCGAGAGAAATTAGGTATAAACCTATTATAATAGTGTGTGAGACCAAGAAAATTGTGAACTTATGCCACATTCTTGGGTGATGACCAAGAAGAAACCACTTAAACCTTTAAAATTCAACTGCCACACCCTGTTGGGATACCACATGCCTAATGAAATAAACCCCTTGTTTCCAAAACTTACACTTGGAAAAATTTCCGTAGAGCTGGTGGTGTCCAAGAACTTAAAAGATATTTCTGATATTCTCAACGTAATCCTCCTCTGAATTTGAGTAAAACAAGATATCATCAATGAATATGATGATGAGCCGATCTGGGAACTCATGAAATATAGAGTTCATGAGTCCCATGAATATGGATGGTGCATTCATAACACCAAAAAGCATGACTATGAAATTTAAGTTCCCATACCTTCATCTAAAAGTAGTCTTTGGAATATCGACCTCCTTCAACCTTAACTTGTGATATCCATACCACAAATCAATCTTAGAAAACCAACTCTCACCTCTTAGGTGGTCGAAAAGATCATATATATTTAGAATACGGTAATGATTTTTGATCGTCACCTGATTAAACCTCTGATAGTCTATACACAACCTCATAATACCTTCCAAATTATTTATGAACAACACTGAAGCACCCCATGATGACACACTTGGCCAAATAAATCCCTTATTAATAAGATAATCTATCTTAATCCTTAACTCCTTCAACTCAGAAGGTTTTATGTAATAAGGATCCATAAAAACTAGAGAAGCACTAGGCTACAAGTCTATCCAGAACTCAACGTCACGCTGAGGGGGTAGAGTCACAACCTCCTCAAGAAAAACATCCAAGAACTCCCCAACAACCCCATGGACTTCCATCATCTGAGTGTCCACTGATTCCACTGAAATCTTAGCCAACAATGAAAGAAGAGTCTCTACATGCCAACTGCCCACCAGACAACCTCACTCACCAATGAAATCCACACGCTGGCTATCCACATCTGAAAACACAACTATGCAACTGACCATGCCTAGATCCTCTTCACCTCTATTGAAGAACTCCTCCAAAACCATGCCCGGGTTGAGGTCCCTAAGGAACACCTTGAGGTTGGCCCCTACCTGCTCCACTCCCCCTCAATGAAGAAAAATCCTACTGTCCCTACTACTAAAATTGACCAACTGGAAACTAATGCTGAGGTTGGTGCTGAACCTATCCTCCTCTACCAAACTAAGATCGAGAAACCATTGGGCACTGAATCTAAAGTTGGTCCTGGACCCCACAAAAGAAACACCTAGACCCAAGCACACAAAAAGGGAATAAGAACCATCAGAACCAAAAGTCCATAAGGGAAACTGCTAAGGTCGACTCCCTTCTAGTCGAAACCTTGAAGGTCCTAGTGCCTATAACCTACCGCTGACAACCCTGCCCCTTGATGAACTTTGCTGGATCACTCCCCATGGTAGACCTCCTCAATAGTGAATCTGCTCGAATACCTATACCTTCTTCTAAACCTCTAGATACGTTGGAAATGTAAAACAAGTAACAATATACTAGATAGAAGGGTTGAGGGCCTCCTCAAGACGTTTTGCATGAGACTCCTCATTCAAAAAGAGATCTGGGGAAAATCAAAGAAGATCCTTAAGCATGATCCTAAGTTCCTACACTGACATACTCCCCTTCTAAAGGGAGAGTAGATCCTGCATATTCCAAGCCTTTATAGTCTATGAAAGGAAATTCACATGGAACTCCTTCATAAAGTCAACCCACAAAATGTTCTCCTCCTTCCTCTCCCCCAGATAAAGCATCCACCACTAACGCACAAATCCCCGCATTTGACTAACTATTAAAGGAACTCAACACTCTGTCAAAGCCTAGATCAAATTGAAGGTGATCTCAGGATTCTAGAGCCATATCTCTATCTTCATGTCTGAAACACTACCCCCATACTTTCCAAAGGCTTAACTATATAAATAATGTATTGTTATCTACCACTCGATGACCTACTCCACTGGATCAACCATTTTTTGATCAACCAGATCCGCCTATTAAGCCTCAACTGCCCGAGCCACACATAGTCGATGACCAGGTTCCATAGATTAAAGGTAAACAAGGAATTCCTAAGCCTGAGTAATATGATTTTTTTATTTAAGATTAATTTTAATTTATTATTTTCATCCTACCCATTTTAACCTTCCCAAAACAACCCAACTCATACAATAACCCAAGTCATTATGATTCATGTATCATTCATAGGGTCTCTACTGTGAAAACTATGTAGCTTAACTTGGTCGTTTAGTAGGCTCAGAGTCCTTAAATTGGATCATGGGGGGGGGGGGCACTAAAATCTCATGTCCTAGTTGGTATTCCCTGGACTATGTCACGCATCAAGATCTCTTGACACTATTTCCCTACCATCCCACACAATCCTCACTGTTCCTAACTCCAAAATCTATACCACCTCTCAACCATCACCTCTGATACCATTCTATCACAACCCCTCCCTCCAAATATTCCCCTCCTAGGCTGGAAATGAAGAAATGGGGATAATGAACCTTGATTCTTGCCTCCAGTAGGCCCTGAGGTGGAGACCGACACCATGGGTATGTGATCTCACAAAATGGGAGGAATTTCCCTCTTTAGGAAAATAAGATCGAGAGATAAGATGGTTCATACAAAAACAAATCCAAAATCCACCCCGCATGCATGTTTAAAACAAAACTATTACAAATACAATGAAAACTCCAAAGTAAATACCAAAATAAATCCAAGCATCGACACAACAACTATCCCAAAGTCTGAGCTAGTAAGGTCTAGTATAGTCCACGTAATCCTCCTGAAAACATGAAATTAGTTTTATATATGTAGTGTGATTATAAAAGCACAATTAGCAGGAAAACCAAATTCTCTCATGCACAAGTGGGAGGAGCATACTAATACACCCATGAGAAAAAAATAGTAGAACCAAACATCATCTAACATGTATACTAACCATTATAGTCCTCACCAAGGCACACTCACCAAATAACACAAGTCAATTGAAGTAATATAGTAATAAAATCTATAATAGGGTACCCACACCACTTTACTACTGATTAGCCCCTCTAACACCCTAATAAAAAATGTCCTGGCACTACCACCTCTTCCGAAAACACCACATCACAACCCACCCGCACACACCTAGACCTCATAATAACACCTCGTCCCATCATCAGGGCCATGAGCCACATCACATATTACCCATTGAAACCTGATACCTATACCAAATCACATCCTGACCACAGACACCTGAGCCACATAACACATCACATCCTGAAAAAACCTGGGAAAACACAACACATCTCATCCCAAAAGCACCTGGGAAAACACAACTCGCCTGCACACACATAGGACTCACAAACCAAAAACTACCCAAATAATCTTGGGCTACCAACACATGGAATAAAGATTAGAAATGGGTAGGTGTAAAACCAGCCATCCTCCCATTAATATATTTGGGAAAGTCACCCTCCCCTGTGATGATGGGGGTGTTCATCACATATTGCTCAACTAGGGTGGGGTGCGTATATAAATCACAAAGGAATACAAGTATATATAAATATAATACCAAAAACTTCTGCCCAGCCTATGGGTTGTTATAAAAACAACTAGATCACAATACTTACAACTTTGGTCCTACCTCTAATGTAATCAACACACAACAAGCTACATCTTCTTTCCAAATCCCAACCATTTTTCTAAACCATTACCATTCTTTATTCAAAACTCATTTATTCATTATGTTAACAAAAACAACCCAATCCAGTTACAAACTTTATTAACTAATTATTTATTCATTTATTATAATAATATCCTAGAAACTACCAATCACATCACACAACAAGAAACACAACAAAATTAATACATAGAGAAACTTTAGATTAACTATCCATACCAACCATCACCACCCTTCTTCAAATTAATTCCTCTAAAATCCCATACACAAATAAAGACATCCAGAAAGAAAACCAAAGCACAACCTGATTTTTATCCCCTCTGCACAACACTTGTAATCCATTCCACAATCAATCAATCTCTTAACCTAAGATTCCATCACACCGTTTAGACTATTCTGCATCACACAACCATTCCCACAACCGCACCACAACACTACCTAGAACAAACCCACAAACACATCTAGTCACCACACAAAACAAGGAAAAACATATTCGAATTTAAAAAGTCATCCATTCTTTAATTCCACTTTTTAATTTAGGGGTTATCATAGAAACAATATGATACAGGGGCATCCATTTATTAGCTGAATATACATGGTTAATTTTTTTTCATATAAAGGTGTTCAAGGAAAAAACCAACATGAATTCCATAACTATCTCGTGTGCAAACAAATACCCCCAATGACCATGATTTCCAATGGGTAGTTATCCCATCATATCAAAACATCAAAAGGGAATGACAAACATCTAGAACATGCATCACTTTTTCCCAACCCCTATGTTTATTGGTTTATAATCGATTCAATTACAGTCATTAATCTAGAAACAACCATTTAAAAAAGGTAACATCTGAAAATCCACCCCATATGATAAAAAATTTAGAAATATGAAAGGAATAATACTAGGAAGAAGAGTTGATTGACACTTCCTGATTTCACCAAGACTGGGGCGCGTATACAGTATGAAACTCCAAGGAAAACACAAACCAACTGGTGCATCACAAAGACACAACTCTTATGGGGATAACGGTTCTAGTATCCTCATACCAAGAGAGATCAAGAAGAGAATAATAATGATAAAGGTGTTTTAGACCTTATAAGATCTAAAATAGGGCTGTAGTTTAAAAACATATTCAATTTTCTATTAAAGTCGGATCAAGTTAAGATTACGCGCTTTGAATAATTAAAATCCCACAAACTCTTAGGAATTTAAAGATATGACTCATAGGACTTGAAACATATCTAAAACCACTTAAATATGGTATTAAACTATTTTTATGTCAAATAAAGTCATCAAAAGGGAAAAACTAGAAAACTGAAAAAACTAGAAAAAGGAAACTGTTGGATGACTCACTATTAGATGAGTCACCATTGCGAGTCACCGGTGCGAGTCACCAATGTGAGTCACCAGTGCGAGTCACCAGTGAAATTAAATGATGTGAGTCAACATCATGAGTAACCGGTTTGATCTACCATGTCAATTCATCATCATGATTCGCTGGTGGTGAGCTACTGTGGTGAGTTACCATCGCGAGTCACCAGTGCGAGTCACCGTCAAAAGTCACTGGTGCGAGCTACCATGGTGAGTCACCATTGTGAGTCACCGGTGTGATATACTATTGTGAGTCACTATTTAAAGTCACCGTTTCAATTCATCGGTGTGAGTCATCATTGGAAAACTTGAAAAACTGGGAAAAATTGAAAAGTGTTGAAATAAGTCACCTTGACCTCCCATAACACTTCAAACACCATATTTTCACAAAGTAATGCACCGAAGAGGTATAGGCCATTACAATAGCCATAAATAAATATATTAGGATAAAATACATATTATTTTGGAGAAAATACCATTTAATTTCAATGTCATAAATTTATTCATAAACAATCCGAGTAAAAATGAGATTAAAATGTAAAACCCTTACCTTTTTGGAAACATTTGAATCATAATATATATGAAATAATAAATTAAAATGAATCTTTGAATATAATGAAAATAATTAGATTCATGATATAATAGATAAAAGGGGTATTATTTACACCTCATAAAATATGATAGGCGCATAACATAACATGTGTCCCAAAGAAGATGTTTTGAGATGATAAATCCTTACCACTGTGGTAACTTTCGAATAAAAACCACTTTGATGAAATGATATTAGTTTTAAATTTAAATACCATTGATTAATAAGGATTCATGATATATAATTTCAAAGGGGTATTATATACACCTTATAAACATAAATAGGTGAATAACATCAAATATCTATCAACGAAACAATATTGAGATGAATGACCCTTACAAATTTCATTATCTAGGAATCAAAATATCATGAAAAATAGAATATCATATGGATTTTTAAATAACAATAATTCTCATAAAAATAATCATAGAATATATTCAGGGGCAGTATATACACCACATAAATGAATAAAATGGTGAATATGGCATGTGTCTCACAGAAATAAAAGTGAGATGAGAAACCCTTAACTCACGTCCGACTTGCTTCGTAAGTTCTCTAACCTGATGGATAATAATTTTAAATTTATTATAATTCTATAAAATCACCATATAAATAATTTCATGAGTATCATATTTAATCATTATATACGCTTTTATAACTATTTATATAAAGTGACGATGAAAAATTAATTACATCACTTCTTGGAGATGATAGTCCGTATGTACACATGAGTGATGTTTCCTTTTTTTTGGATGGAACAAAATAAAGGTGAATAGTAGTTCAAATTTATATAAAAATAATAATTTCATAAATATCATATCTATTTATTAGATACATCATTATAAATATCCATGTCAGGCGGTGGTGAAAAATGAATTTTATCGATTCATGAAGGTAGTGGTCCACATGTATGCATGAGAAATAATTTTATTTCCCATTTGATGAAAATGTAACAACCCCAACTCTAGTAACTCAGAGTCGGTGGTTAATTTCTTACATTGGAACTTATTATAAGGAATCAAATCCAAAAGGATTGATCAGTTTATTAGTCTTAAAGAACTAGATACATACATGGTTCCCTTATTACATTGGTAATTAAAAATAAAACATAAAAAAGGAAAGTAATTTTCATTATTGAACTCATTCAAAAATTTCATCTTCATATCCTAGGGAAAAAAAATAAAAGGGTGAGCTCAGATGCTCAGAAAGAGTTACTTACAATGGAATCTATCTTGAATAAATAATGAATAATCAATATGGAAAGTTAAAATAACTAAACACCCATTCTATTTAATAAATAACTTTTCTATCATGAGAAGATAGGGCATAATAATTATGGTATTGTAAATAAATGGAAATAAATTCCATTTAATCAATAACTTGTGCATAATATGAATCCATAGATAATATCATAGTGAAAGTCTCATGGATAAAAATAAATTTATTCTTAATGAAGGAAATGATTAACTTTTGGACAACATGTTTCCAAGAACATGATACCTTTACCGTTAAGACCTTTCATAGTTTAATCTTTTTGGGTAAGAACCCATTTAATTTGGCCAAATTATTCATCTCATGAGACTACCGATTCATTGAGGGCATTTTCTATATACGTTCCCCACCCATTGTTTCTTTTCCAAAGCATTCATCATATATCGAATAATTGATTTAATTCATGAATCAATATTCCTTATCAAAAAATGTAACGACCTAATGTTTTATCAATGAAAATTCATTTCTAAAAAATTTGTCATATAATTACATAAAATCACAACATAATAAACTACTAAGTACTATGTGACCTTTAAACATAATTTTTTCACTTCTGTGTTTTGAATTTCAAAAATATGACATACACGGTTGCGATTAGTAAGTTATTTGGAGTCTAATTTGACCAACTTAATTTTTGGTGAATAGTAACACACCCTTATGAATAGTAATTTTACCCTTATGAATAGTGGTATACCCTAATTAATAATAACCTTACCTATGATAGTATATAAATAATATTTAAGTGAAGGTATGATGCACCTATATTTTGGAATAAGTAAATAAATGTTTTAAAACTGTTTTTTAGAATAAATTATGATTTTAATTAAATATTAAATTAATCATATTTAGAAAATTATTTTTTAAAAATGGATTTCATTTTTGGATTCTATATGTCAAAAAATGGTTCGGGTGAATTTTTGGGATTTTTCTGAAATACTTTAATTATTGGTGAATAGTAAAATACATTAATTTACCGTATAAATATATTATAACTTAAATACACTATTCCTGATATTATAAGTGATGTAAGAACCCAAATATTGAACTCACATGAATTTATTACTATTATAGGTCATGGAATACTCACTATTTGTTGTCTTATGAAGAAATAATAAATTAATGATTATAATATTTTGAAAACCCTCCTCTCCTCTACTATAAATACCACCCATCCTTACCTATTATATTCACTCCTCTTAAGCCTTATTGCTTGCCAATATTCTTCCCAAATATCTTTCCAAGATCCTTCCCCACGTCTAACATCCCCTAGTATATTCGAAATACCAAATCCTCTCCCCTTAAGAGGCTTTCAAAAGAGATAAACTTAAGCGGTAAATTCCTCTTTCCAATTATTTTATTTCTTTTAAGTTGTTTTATTTTATTGTTTCTTTCCTCCCCTCACTTCACCAAAATGGTATGATAACTATAGTAACATAAATGTACTGTAATTATATTATTCTAATGGGATAATTCATTATCTTCTCTCCTTTCCCCATCTTATATTTGAAAGAAATGAAAACACCGTTTGAGATGTGTTAATTTAGCACAATCAAGGACGACGCGTTATCAATTTCCATTACTGTATTCAATTATGGTAATGAAACCATTTTCATGGTTGAACCAGACCACAATATATTTATTATTCCTAATATATGGTTCTGTAATCCTTTTGTACACATAGTTTTGGTTTATAAAACAAAACATGTTCATTGTGGAAAAAAACCGCCAATTAACCCAAAAGGATGTCACTAAAGTTTTATAAAATGATTCAACTTCACTTAAAGTAAAAAAATTAAGTTTTCAACCTTTTAACCTTCTGAATGTTCAATAATAAAATATAACTTCAATTCTTTACAACCACCTTCATCATACTTTTTTATCCGAACATGAACTGATCATTAAAACCAAGCAAGCAAACATACTCGAAAAATGAAATTGAGCCTTAAAACCAATCAAAAAGGTCTTGAATGAACTTAAAAAGGCTATAATAAATCATTTACATATATAATAGGTTCTTTAATTATTAATTAATAAACCTAATTTGTTTTTTAGGCCATTAAGTTCAATAAAAGATCACCATCAGACTTAAGGTAAGGGATCCTCTCTATTTCACTTTTATTCAAGAATATCCTCAATGCTATTCCATTTTATGTGTAATAAATAATGACGGGGTATGATTTAGAACCTCCCCCATACTTCCATAATGATTTATAAGTGATTATAAACCTCGTTATTTCTCATGAATCCCTCTTAAGTACACCCGATACCATGCCGATAATCCGTAAGAAATTCTACCCGAACCGCCTTTATTCCTTCGGGTTTCTCTATCTTTATTTTTACCCAAATGAATTTGTCTTTTATTTTTATGTAAAAATTCTACATGTGGTTTATATTCTTAAAACTCACGTTTCAATATCCATCCCTCATTCTCTTTCAGGGATATACATTCTTTTAAGTGAATCCCTCCTCGATACTTCCCAATAAGAAAACTCATTTTAAGGGAACTTCCCAAATTTCTTCCCAATTTAAGGTGAACTTTATCCACTATTTTAAGACACATTTGTCTTTAAAAAATCAGCCTTTTTATTATTAAAACCTTCTTGGTTCACTTCTGGTTTTATATAAAATATTGTTCCCTTTTCTATTTTAAAATCTCTATAACATTTTCCTTAAAACCGCACAAAAATGTTTTAATGCTGAAATTTCAAAAACACATTTCTTAAAAGTTGTCACTTATGTTTAACATCACATAAAATGATACATTCCAATTTAACATCCATGTATGTTCTAATTACTTTCTTTCATGGACACTTTCATGATACACCCATTGGTTATGCTTTATGTCATGATTGTGGTACCCAATTCTTTCCATGGGCAACCCTTCTATTTATGGAAGATTGGTTATGTATGATTATTTATGTGGAAAACATATTCATGTAATATAATATGGGTGCACATAGATAGTTCTTCAATTCATTGGGTAAAGTTGAGTCTCATGATACGTTATGTGCGACAGTCTTGGCGGTTAGCCTTAGTTTGGGCTACTATGTGCAATGGTCTTGGCAGTTAGCCTCGACCTGTGATACTATGGGAAACAGTCTTGGAGGTTATCCTTGACTCATACTAAATTCATATTTTATGTTTCTTCAACATTTTTATTATTCCATTTTTAAATGATCCCATGTTTATATGTTGTGATTCCATATGTTACATTCCTTTTTATATCATTATTTCATGCCTTCTAACCCATATACTAAAGATTTATTCTTATGTTCATTCCCTTGCTGGGATTTTTAGCTCATACCTTTATTCATGTTATCCCCAAGTTATCCTATGAAGATGTATGAGCATAATGGAAGATAGAAGCTCATTATGGAGTTTAAATAAAAAGTTTTTTTTATAATTTTTGATTATGTACCTAGTATTTCAAGACACTAGACTTTATGATCCTTGGCTTGTAATCTGATGTATAATTATGCTTAAAATCATGTAATGTTATATGTAAAAGTCTAGGGTATCTATAGTTGGTATTAGAGGATGGTTTAGTTATTTTTAGATATTAGGAATAGAGCACTTTAGTAATAACCTTAAGGATGAGACAAAGTATAAGAAAACATCCCTAAATTTTGGTAAGTATAGAGTAAGTGGTTTATCAAGAAAATACATCCCTGTCTGGATAAAAACAGGTAGAGGAAGCTCTGGTATAGATGTACCTAAGAGGGAAAAATCTGAAAAGGAGTTTCAGGCTTGACCTGGGGTATCCTGGTACATGAAAATAGTCCTTGATACACTCTTGGTTTGACACTCTCGAGGGATATGCTTTGGTAAATTTATGAGCTTAGTACATGCCATTATTAAGGGAAAATCCCATAAAAATATAAATTAAGAAATAGATCGAGGATAACCTAGATTTAAACCTAAGGAATCAAAAGTTAGGATATACTTATCCTCTATAAGTTTATCCTTTTATATTCAAAATTTCCTTTTTTATGTTCAATAAATAAGTATTCAAGACCTCTAATTGTACGTTATTTTTCTTAGTTAATGGAAGGAAATAAAAGAATGCGTTCTAACAACCAATGTGATAGGAAATGTGAAGATTTACCTAATGAAATTCCTGATATAATGGGAAAAAGTGCTCAAAACTTTATGACAATACTTTCTCATCTGGATCAAGTTATTAATAATAACTTGAATCATGTAGAACTCCTTCCTCCTCTAAGGAAGGAGAAAGTTGTAGTAGAATCCTTCATACAGAAAAGGCCTCACATGTTTAGCAGATCTTCTGATCCCCTCCTCATAGAACAATGGATTAAATTCATTGAAAATATATTCTCCATCCTCTAGTTCTCAAAATAAGAGAAAGTTTTACTAGAGGTCTATCGTTTTGATGGAGAAGATGATCAGTGGTGGACACTGATCAAGAATACAAAGTCCCAAGAGGAAATTGTTTCCATGGATTGGGAGGAATTCAAGAGGATGATTTTCAACAAATATTTTCCTTGAACCCTCTATCTCAAGATGGAAAGAGAGTTCCTCAGACTCAAGTAGAAGGAAGATGAATCCATCAGGGTGTACGAAGAAAACTTTACAAGGCTTGCAAGGTATGCATTTGGCTTTGTCATGAACATTGAAAGTAAGGTGAATCACTTCTTTAGTGGGATAAAGCTAAGTATACGAAAGGTGTTGGAGATTCAAGACTTAGAAAGTTATGAGGAGATTTTATATTATATCCTCACAGTTGAAATGGATATTAGAGACTCTCAATGGTCTCGTGGGCTCAGTGACAAGAAGAAAAAAATAAAGAACAACATGGGTGGTTCAACAAAAAAATACCATGATGGAAAGAAGCCCAAATATACCACTTGTAAAAGTTTTGGGAAGAAGAATTCTAGGAACTATCTAAAGGGAACTAGGAATTGATTCAAATGTGGAAAGCTAGGACATCTGGCCAAGAACTGCCAAAGGGATATGAAAAATCCTACTAATTTGAAAGAAGAAATAAAGGTTCTAATCAACGCTCAACCAGTGGTGCAGTGTTACAACTGAAATTAATATGGGAATTATGAAAACAATTTCACTAAGCCAAGGGTTATCAGAGGAAATAAACAACAACCTCCAAGGCAACAAGGAATGAATTATACTATCACTACTACTGAGGTGGATCCAGACAACGATGTGGTGACAGGTACTCTAGTTATTCATTCAAGAATGGAAAATTTACTATTTGATTATGGTTCTATACATTATTTAATATCATGAAAGTTTAGTATAACTATTCAAAAACCACCTAAAAATTTGGAGGAAAATTTATATGTGAGAACAGAGAATGGGAAAATCATTGAGTCCATGGTTTATAAATCCTCCCAGGTTAATTTTTGTAGATTGAACCTCCCAGAAAATCTAGTCATACTTCCTTTAGTGGAGTTCGACACCATCTTGGGAATGTATTGTCTATCTTTATACAAATCCAACATCAACATTCAGGAAATGGAGACCACTATTCAAATCCTGAAGCATCCTCCAATTCTTTATAAGTGTAAGGAGGAAGATGAATCTCCTTTAGAATCATCATCTCAATCATGGATATTACTTTCTTATGAGAAAGAATATCTAGTCCAAATGATTGATACAAAGGATAAAATCATACTTGAAGACATGACCATCGTGAGGGATTACACTGATGTATTCCCTGAATAGTTTCCTAGTCTTCCTTATGACCGAGAGGTTGAGTTCTCAATTGAACTTACTCATAGATCTCTGCCTATATCAAATACACCATATAGAATAACCACCGTAGAGCTAGAAGAGATGAAGAAGCAGTTACATGAGAATTTGTAGAAGGGTTTTATACACCCGAGTGCTTCACCGTGAGGTGTGCCGGTCCTCTTTATCAAGAAGAAATATGGATCAATGAGCCTCTGCATTCATTATCATGAGATTAATAAAATCACGATAAAGAACAAGTATCCCCTGCCGCAGATAGATGACTTGTTTGATCAGCTTTTTGGGGTCAGTTATTTCTCTAAGGTGGACCTTCCATCGGGATATCACCAATTAAAGGTGAGGAAGGAAGATATTCCCAAGACTTCCTTTTGAATGAGGTATGGACACTATTAGTTCATAGTGATATCCTTAGGTATCACTAATAATCCAAAAATTTTCATGGATTTAATGAATATATTCTTTAGAGATTACCTCGAAAAAATTGTTGTAGTCTTTATTGATGATATTCTAATATACTCCAAGGGCAAGGAGGAATATGAGGATCATTTGAATACTATGTTAAAGACTTTACGAAGGGAGAAGATGTATGCAAAGTAAAGTAAATGTAAGTTATGGATGGAGGAAGTATCATTCTTGGGGAATGTTATCACCAGAAAAGGGATATATATGGACCCTTCTAAGACAAAGGAAATTGAAGAGTGTCCTAGGCCAACATCCTTAATGGAGATCCGCAGATTTCTGGGTCTAGCTGAGTATTTTTGACGATTTGTGAATTTATTTTTCATGATTCTCGAAACTAATGACCAAGATGACATGGAAGGGAGTAAAGTTTGTCTGGACTCAAGAATGTGAAGATTATTTTAAGGAGTTGAAAAAGAGGTTAATCACTGCACCGATACTCACACTCCTAAAAAGTGGAGAACTCTATGTGGTTTACAGTGATTCTTCAATGAAGGGATTAGGTTGTGTGCTGATGAAAAATAATAAGCTGATAGCCTACTCCTCAAGGCAGCTGAAAATCCATGAGAAAAACTATCCCACGTATAATTTGGAGTTGGTGGTTGTGATCTTTGTATTGAAAATATGGAAGTATTATCTCTATGGAGAAAAGTGTGAGATATATACTAACCACACAAGTCTCAAATATATATTCACATAGAAAGATATTAATATGTTCCAACGAATATGGATAGATCTCATCAAGGATTATGAATTATCAATCCACTACCATCCTGATAAGGCAAATAAGGTTGCAGATGCTCTAAGTAGAAAGGATCCTGCATATTTATCAATGATGAGAATTGAAAAGGATAAGATCTTCTTAGAATTGAAAAGGATAGACATGGGAATAATTAAGGGAGTAACATCATTAATATGTTCTCAAATTATTTCTCAACCATCCCTCATGGAGAAAATAAAGGATGCTCAAAGAAAAGATGTTGAACTTCTGAAAAGGGTGGAGGATATGAGAAATGAGAAATCCTTAGATTTCAATATTTATGAGGAAGGAGTTGTAAGATTTGGATAATGATTATATGTACCATCCGATCCAGAGATAAAGAAAGAGATTTTGAATGACACACATAGCTCGACCTTCTCTATCCAACCAGGGAGCAAAAAGATGTATTGAGATCTCCAAGAAAACTTTTGGCGGGAAAATATTAAAAGGGAGATAACAGAATATACATCAAAGTGCCTGGTATGTCAGCAAGTGAAGGCTGAGAGGAAAAACTCTAAGGGGATGATGCAACCACTACCCAGAACAACATGGAAGTGGGAGAACATTACCATGGACTTTGTCACTATACTTCTAAGGAAATCCATAGGAATCAATGATATATGGATCGTTGTGGATCGTCTTACAAAGAAAACCCACTTTATCACAATTCTAGATGACTTCGCATTGGATCAACTTGCATGGATTTACATAAAAGAAGTGGTGAGGCTGGATGGAGTACCACTATCCATTGTATCCGATTGTGATCCAAGATTCACCTCGAAGTTCTGGAAAAGTATCCAATATGCTCTAAACATTGAACTGGACTTCAGTATGGCCTATCATACTCAAACTGATGGCCAATTTGAGTGGACTATTTAGACACTAGAAGACATGTTGAGAACATGTTCTATGGACTTTAAAGGAGGATGAGACCAACATCTTCCACTAGTTGAATTATCCTACAACAACAATTTCTACTCGAGCATCCGAATGGAACCATATGAAGCCTTTTATGGGAAAAGGTACAGAACACCAGCGTGTTGGGATGATGTATATGAACATAAGCTTCTAGGATCTAAAATGGTTGAATAAATGGTGGAGAAGGTGAAAACCATTCAACAACATATCAAGACAGCCTAAAGTCGACAGAAGAGTTATATAGACAATCATTGATGAGACCTTGAGTTCAAAATTGGAGACATGGTATTTCTACGCATATCTCTGTGGAATAAGGACATGAGGTTTGGAAATAAAGGGAATTTAAGTTCCCAGGTACATCGGCTCCTTCAATATTCTTGATCGTGTCAGGGCTGTGGCCAATCGACTAGCACTTCCACCAACTATGGACAAAGTACATGATATCTTCCATGTATCCCTCTTAAGGAAGTACATACCAGATCTTTCACATGTACTCTCTTTAGAGGTGGTACAGTTGGAGGATGATATTTCTTACAAGGAGAAGCCAGAAAAGTTCTTGGACTGTAGAGATAAAGTTCTGCGTAACAAGACTACTCCCCTAGTCAAAGTATTATGGTGGAACCAGAAGTACAAAGAGGCAACATGGGAACTGGAGGAGGCAATGAAGGAAATGTACCCGCACCTGCTTTGGATTATAATGTAAAACGAAATTTTGAGGGAGAAATTTCATAAGGGGGGAAGAATGTAACGACCCAATGTTTTATCAATGGAAATTCCTTTCTTAAATTTTTTCCATATAATTACATGAAATCACAACACAATTAACTAATAAGTACCATGTGACCTTTAAACATACTTTTTTTGAATTTCTAAAATCTGACATACATGGTTGCAATTAGTAAGTTATTTGGAGTCTAATTTGACCGAATTAATTTTTGGTGAATAGTAACATACCCTTATGAATAGTAATGCTACCCATATTAATAGTGATATAACCTAATTAATATTAACCTTAACTATGATAGTATAAAATAATATTTATGTGAAGGTATGATGCACCTATATTTTGGAATAAGTAAATAAACGTTTTAAAACTATTTTTTTAGAATAAATTATGATTTTTATTAAATATTAAATTAATAATATTTAGAAAATTATTTTTGAAAAATGGATTTAATTTTTGGATTCTACATGTCTAAAAATGGGTAGGGTAATTTTTTTTGGATTTTTCTGAAATACTTTAATTTTTGGTGAATAGTAAAATACATAAATTTACCATATAAATACATTATAAATTAAATCCAATATTCCTGACATCATAAGTGATATAAGAACCCAAATCTCAAACTCACATGAATTTATTACTATTCTAGGTCATGTAATACTGACTATTTTTTGTCTTATGAAGAAATAATAAATTAATGATTATAATATTATGAAAACCCTCCTCCCCTCCACTATAAATACCACCCATCCATACCTCTTATATTCACTCCTCTCAAGACTTTTTACTTGCCAATATTATTCCCAAATCTCTTTCCAATATCCTTCCCCATGTAAAAGAGCACCTTGTATATTAAAAATACAAAATCCTCTCCCCTTAAGAGGCTTTCAAAGGAGATAAACTCAAGAGGTAAATTCCTTTTTTCCAATTCTTTTATTTCTTTTAAGTTCTTTTCTTTTATTATTTATTTCCCCACCTCACTTAACCCAAATGGTATGATAAATCCAGTAACATACATGTAATTTAATTATATTATTATAATGGTATAATTCATTATCTTTCTTTTTTCCCCATCTTATATTTGAAATAAATGAAAACACCGTTTGAGATGTGTTAATTTAGCACAATCAAGGATGAAAAGTTATCAATTTCAATTACATTATTAAATTCTAGTAATGAAACCATTTTTATGGTCTAACCAGAACACAATATATGTATTATACCTCATATATGGTTTTTGAATTCTTTTGTACACATGGTTTTGGTTTATAAACAAAACATGTTCATTGTGGACAAAAACTGCCAATTAACCCAAAAGGATATCACTAAAGTTTTATAAAATGATTCAACTTAACTTCAAGTAACCAAATTAATTTTTCAACCATTTAACCTTATGGATTTTCAATAATAAAATATAACTTCAATTTTGTACAACCACCTTCATCCTACTTGTTTATCCGAACATGAACCGATCATTAAAACCAAGCAAGCAAACAGACCCAAACAATGAAATTGAGCCTTATAACCAATCAAAAAGATATTGAATGAACTTAAAAAGGATATAATAAATCATTTAAATATATAATATGTTTTTTAATTATTAATTAATAAACCTAATTTTTTTTTCAGGTCATTAAGTTCAATAAAAGATCACCATCAGACTTAAGGTAAGAGATCCTCTCTATTTCACTTTTATTCAAGAATATCCTCTATGCTATTTCATTTTATGTGTAATACATAATGATGGGGTATGTTTTTTCTCACCTCCCCCATACTTATCTAATTATTTATAAGTGATGATAAACCCTATTATTTCTCATGAATCCCTCTTAAGTACACCTGATAATATGCTGATAATCCGTAAGTAATTCTACCAGAACTGCCTTTATTCCTTCGAGTTTCTCTATATTTATTTTTACCCAAATGAAGTTGTATTTTATTTTTATATAAAAATTATAAATTATTTTATATTCTTAAAAATCATGTTTCAGTATCCATCCCTCATTCTCTTTTGGGAATATACATGCTTTTAAGTGAATCCGTCCTCGATAGTTCCCAATAAGCAAACTCATTTTAAGGGAAGTTCCCAAAATTTATTCCCAATTTCACGTGAACAATATAATCTATTTTAATTCACAATTGTATTTATAAAATCATTATTTTTATTAATAAAACCTACTTGGTTCACTTCTGGATTTATATAAAAGATTGTTACCTTTTCTATTTTAAAAGCTCTATAACATTTCCCTTAAAACCGCACAAAAATGTTTTAATGATAAAATTTACTAAATACATTTATTAAAAGTTTTAACTTATGTTTGAAATCAAATACCATGATATATTCCTATTTAAATTCCATTTATTTTATAATCCCTTTCTTTCATGGACACTTTCATGATACACCCATTGGTTATGCTTTATGTCATGATTGTGGTACCCAATTCTTTCCATCGGTAACCATTATGTTTATGTAAGATTGGTTATGCATGATTCTTTAGGTGTCAAAAATATTCATGAAATATAAGATGGAATCACCTAGATAGTTCTTTAATTCATTCGGTAAAGTTGAGTCTCATGAGACATTATGTGCGATGGTCTTGTCAGTTAGCCTTGACTTGTGCTACTATGTGAAATGGTATTGGCAGTTAGCCTTGGATTTTGATACTATGGAAAATAGTCTTGGTGGTTAGCCTTGACTTGTACTAAATTATTATTTTTATGTTTCTTTAACATTTCTATGATTCCATGTTTAAATTATACCATGTTTATTTTTTATCATTTCATATGTTACATGCCTTTTTATATCATCATGTTATGCCTTCTAACCCATGTACTAAAGCTTTATTCTTATGTTCATTCCCTTGATAGGATTTTTAGCTCTTCCCTTTTTTCATGTTATCCCCATGTTATCCTATGAAGATGTATGAGCACAATGGAATATAGGAGCTCATTATGGAGTTTAAATAAAAAATTGTTTTTATAATGTTTGATTATGTACCTAGTCTTCCAAGACAGTATACTTTACGATCCTTGTCTTCTAATCTGATGTATAGTTATGCTTAAAATCAGTAATTTTATATGAAAAAGTATAGGGTTCCTATAAAAAATATCTGTATTGAGTAAAATAAATAGATTTAACCTTATTTCCTCACTTAATCAAATCACTTTCAAAGTGAACACCATATATAAAAATGGTATATAGATTAGGTAATAATCATATCCATGATACAAGAAATATGAATATTTAAGAGAAATAAAACATTCAATGAATGATGATCATAAATAAATCAAAGGGGTAGTATATAAAATATATAAAATAAATTATTTGTATAATATTAAAATATGTCTCTGTCATGACCCGTCCCCCGGGGCCTGTGCCGTGACTTCCCCAAGCCCACCTTCCATAGGCCAGGGGTTGACGACTATCATTGAAAGACATATCCCTAAAAAAAGGGAAGGCATTTCCTTTAAACCTTCAAACACACGATCTAATAATACAACGAGAATAACCCATGTTGTAAAAATATAGTAGTAAAAATATGTGTACTGAAAGTAAAAAGGTTGAGTACTATAAGTAAAGGGTGTCAGAATATAAGCCCAACTTAAAAGTACAACAACAACAGAAAAACAGCTCCCAGAATCATCTGCCAAGGTTTCTACCTGAAGGGTAGGTGCAACTCACGGTCATTCATCAATGGAGAACGTCACGTCTAAAGGTCCACCTATGAGCACAATCCAGTCCTGGCTCCCAAACCTCAGCAAAATCTGTTCATCATCTGCACAAAACACAACAAGGTGCAGGCGAAGCCCGTACATGTTTGAGTATAACAATACTCAGTAGGGACCACGAGACCCCCGGAGGTCTCCCAGAGTTCCACAATAGAAAAACCACAAAGAAAGACCTCAATCACAAAGCACAAATCAATAGTCATCTCACACCAGGTATATAACTCAAAGATCATAAATATAGATGATTAGTCTAGCTATATCATCTTATTCCATTTAGAAGTTCCAAAACTAATCTACAAGGAAGTTGTTCTATTATCGATACACTCTTGGATGTAAGTCGTTGTCCCATGATGGGCTACTATAAGTCTAGTACTCATAGGATCATGCTACTGCTGATCCACACAGGGTCACTGGAATACTAATCCACACAGGGTCACTGGAATGCTGATCCACACAGGATCTCTAGAATACTGATCCACACAGGGTCTCTCTATGCTGATCCATATAGGGTCGCTATTTGCTGATCCTTGATGGTTTTCTCTAAAACGGGTCCTTTTCAGGTATCTAAGATGCTGATCTACACAGGGTCTCTATGATGCTGATCCACACAGGGCCACTACCTCTAAGACAGCCAACCACAGGGTTCCTTGAACCAGATGCACTCGAGTTCCGTATAATCTTATCCTCAAGATATCGGTCATACCTTGGCCACCACTAAGCTCCAAAAAGGAGTAATCCAAAGGACCACCTTGTCATAAGAGTTCCAACTCAACAGATGACGTGTCAATCGGACAACCGGTCTGTGAGTTATAAGAATTTTAGTACCAAGGGCCTGATTGTATTCGAGTTTGATCCAAACTAGCCACACTCCAACTTTCTCCAAAATTTGAGAGGATTATACCAAAAGGACCATCTCGCTCTAAGGATATTAGCACCAAAAAAGGTTCATCAAACTGACGTATGGATTTCATGTTATGAAATTTTAAGCGAAATTGGGCTTGGATGGGTTCTGGTCCTGACCTGCCCCGACCTAATCTAGGTTGACCCGATTCAGTTAGGGTTGACCCGAACCAGCCCAGTTCTGACTCGGCCTAGCCCGAATCGGCCTGGGTGGGGCTACAGTGGGCTCAACCCACTGGGCTGCAGTCCGGCCCGACCCGTAGGGGGGCGCGTCTTGACCCGCAGGGAGGCACAACCCGACCCACAGGGGGGGGGGGCAACTAGGCCCACAGGGGGGCGTAGCCTATCCCATAGGGAGAAACAGCCCAACCCACAGGAGGGAGCAACCCAGATCGAAGGAGGGTGCAACCCAGCCTGTAAGGGGGCATGGCTCAGCCTGTAGGAGGGCGCCAGGCCCGCCCTAGTTGGTGTGGGGGGGGGGGTAATTTCCCCCCTTTCTCCCAAACAAATAAGCTATTCAGGACTTTGAGCGGCGACGCCAAGAGGTGCCGTCTGGTCGTCGCGGGACCCATAGGGAGTGAGTCCCTCCTCCGCTGTGGCTTCGAGCCGCGACCACCTCCAGCGATGCACGAAGGTGCACCACTCTACCTCCGTGACCAGTCGGTGTCAGCCACTCTACTCAACCGCCGCGACTGAGAAGCCGAGGCCTACACCTCCTGCGGCGCGTGACGACATGCCACCATCTTCGCGGCCAGACGGTACATTCTGCTTGCTAACCGTCGCAGCCTAGTGTCACAACCTCCTCCTATGGTGTGTGATGGCATGCTGCCACCACCATAGCCGGCCGGTGTTGGCCACCTCCATCGCCTACCGGTGTGGGTCTCCCGTGCCGCCATGCCGGTGCCATGTCAGCGGTCTTCCGTGAGCCACCAGGTGAGCTCCAGTGGTCTGTTTTTACATCCGATCGCACCTACGATCTTCCCAGGTCATCTCCTTCACTTATTGAACCTCATATTTAGGTTCCGTCCAACTTTGAAATACCCCCACGTAGAACGCAATGATTGAACAAGAGGCGGAGGGACCATACCTTGTTTGTTTGGCCTGCACCCTCTACGTTATCATCTTAACAAGGGAGAAGATAAAATATTCAACAACTCTTGAAATTTAAACAAGAAAAAACCCTACCTCATGAGGTATTGGATAGAATACCGTGTTTGAAGATGTGTCGGTGTTCGTCGATCCCGAAGCAAGCCTCCAACGATGCTTCTCAAACGACGATCTTCAGTTATTTCTTGATGGATCCATTCTTCATCAAGTGGATCCTCCAAAATCATCCTCTCCCAAAAGCACCTCTTCTTTCGCCAAAAAATTCGAAAATAGATATAACGATAGTTAATTTTTACAACACATAATTAATATAGATTCATTAATTAGTGCAATTAATGAACCTCTTTAATTTCATGTAGGGTGGTTACACATTTTTGTGTAACCGAGCATTTAATGTCTTTCATTAAAGGGATGACTATCCCTTGTGGTCCCCTCCACAAAAACCTAAAGAGAGGTGGAGGATATTTAAAAAAATAGATTTAATTTATTAATCCTCCACAAAAACTGCAAAAAAACAACTACCTCTCTAAACCCACTACGATCAAGGTTAAGGCTCTCTTAAGCGAATCCCGGTGCTGTGAGTTCAATGGTGCCCTCAAATTTCAATTCTGATCACCAGTTCAAAAGTTAGGATTTCCCGCTCACACTTTTACTAAATGTACCTTAAGAAAGTTTAAAATTCCATTTCGGGCACACCGGGCATCAAAATTAAATGTCGTCAGATTTCACAATCTCAAAATAGTTCCATGTAATTAAAAAAAATTATATGGAAAATCAGGATCTTTAAATTCTCTCCACCTTAGAGATTTTCATCTTCGAAATCCACAACATAGACTAAGGGAACAAGTGGGGGTACTAATCACGAATTTGAGCCTCAATCTGCCATGTGCTCTCATGGTGGTTCCCGTGCTTCCAACAAACGCGCACTAGAGGTATTGATCATCCATGAAGGACCAGTTCCTATTGATCCTCAATCTCCACTAGAAACTCTGTAAATGTCGCTCCATCATCAATTTCTAGCTCTCCCCAGTTGATAACGTGTGATGGATTATGCACATACTTTATTAGCTGTGATATGTGGAAAATGTCATACACCCGATGCATCTGTGGGGGAAGAGCTAGGCGATATGCCATCTCTCCAACTCTACCGAGAACCTGAAAAAGTTCGATGAACCTAAGAGATAGCTTACCTCCCCATCCAAATCTCATCAAACCTCATCGAGGTGAGACCCGTAGGAAGACATGGTCTCCTTCCTCAAACATCAAAGGTCTCCATCTCCTGTCAGCATAAGAATTCTGCCTACTCTGTGTAGTCTTCATCCGCTCATGGATGATCCAAATCTTCTCAGTGGTAGCCCATACCAACTCTGGACCCATAAGTGCTGACTCCCCTGAGTCTATCCAGTATAGAGGTGATCTGCATGGTTGACCGTATAAGGCCTCAAACGGTGCCATATCAATGGTGGAGTGATAACTATTTTTGTACACGAACTCCACCAAGGTCAAGTGATCCTCCCAACTACGACCAAAATATAGGATGCAAGCATGAAGCACGTCCTCTAGTGTATGAATGGTCCACTCCGTCTGACCATCTATCTGAGGATGAAAGGAAGTGCTCAAACGTAGCTGAGTCCCAAATTCATCCTACAATCCCTTCCACAACCGGGATGTAAAACGTGTATCATGGTCAGAGATGATCATCGATGACACCCCATGAAGCTGTAAAATCTCTTGTATATAGAGGTGTCCCAATCCCTTTACTGATCCTTGCTCTCAGATGGGTAGGAAGTGGGATGACTTGGTGAGTCGGTCAATGATCAACCAGATGGAATCATGTACCCTAGACGTCTGTGGTAACACTGTCACAAAGTCCATGGAGATACCATCCCACTTCCACTCTGGTACCTCTAGTGGCTGCGCTAAGCCTATTGGAACATGATGCTCGACCTTCACTTGCTGACAAGTAAGGCATTGTGAAACAAACTCTTCCAATGCTTTTGTCATCCATGGTTACCAGTGCTGACGCCGAAGGTCCTGATACATCTTCACCACACCAGGATGTATCGCCAGAAGGGATGCATGGAACTCCCTCAACACCTTATCCCGTAGCACCATTGGTACCATGATGCATCCTCTAAAGAGGATGAAGTGCTCCCCACCTTTATAAAATCCATTAGGTTCCTGTCCTGAGGATATCTGAGCACGTTGAGCCTCACAGTAAATCTCCACAAGATGTGCCTCCCTAAATCACTGAAGGAGTGGGGGAGTGACTGTCATAGACTGGAGGTAAGATGCTTCATCTCTATCCATGAAAGATAACTGCAATGCGTCCAGATGCTCTATTGCCTCACTCAACAAATATAGAATAGATCTTCTACTGAGTGCATCTTCCACCACGTTCCCCTTCCCAAGAGTATAGACTATCTCAAAGTCATAGTCCTGGAGGAACTCTAGCCATCACTGCTATCTTAGGTTCAGGTCCTTCTGTGAGAAGATATACCTAAGAATCTTGTGATCAGAGTAAACAGTGAACCATTCACCCATCAATTAGTGATGCCACATCTTTGATTTAAAGACCACTGCTGCAAAATCCAGGTCATGCATAGTATTACTCATGATGTCTCAACTGTCGTGAACTATAAGTGATCACTGCTCACTTTTGAATTAGGAAACATCCAAGTCCGTTCCCTGATGAGTTGTAGTAGATTACATACCCAACACCCTCTTTTGGTATCCTCAAGATGGGGGCACTCATCATCAGCCTCTGAATAAGATCCTAAAAACTCTTCTAGAATCTCTCCGTCCACACGAAGTGATGTCACTTCTTCGTCAACGCTGATAAGGGTGTCACAACTCTGGAAAAGTTAGGTATGAATCTCCAGTAGTACCCAACCAACCCCAGGAAAGTCCGCACCTAGGTCACAATTCTGGGTGACTCCCAAGAAAGCACAACCTCTATCTTAGCCGGATCCACAACTACTCCAGCCTCTGAAAAAATGTGTCCTTGAAAGTGGACCTCCCGTATCCAGAACTGGCACTTCGAGGGCTTACCATAAATCTGTTGATCTTGGAGTGTATCCAAAACTATTTTTTGATGATAGTCATTCTCCTCCTCCGATTCCAAGTATATCAAGATGTTTTCGATGAAGAACACCACAAATCGATCGAGGTATGGATGAAAGATCTTTTTCATGAGTCCCATGAACACTATAGGGGCATTGGTCACACTAAATTTCATAACCAAGAACTCATAGTGGCCATACCTATATCTAAAGGCCATCTTCTACACATCCTCATCTCATACCCTGAGCTGATGATAGCCTGATCTGAGTTCTATCTTCAAAAACCAATGAGATCCCTTTAGCTGATCGAAGAGATCATCAATACTCAGAAGTGGATACTTATTCTTCACGGTCACCTAGTTTAGGTGCTGATAATCTACAAAGATCATAAAACTACCATATGCCTTCTTGGAAAACAAAATTGGGTCTGCCCATGGAGAAACACTAGGACTTATGAACCCATTCCTCTGCAAGTCTTCCAGCTATACCCATAACTCATGAAGCTCTGCGAGATCCATCCAATATACTGGTGCAGATATCAGTGTCTTCCTAGGGTACATGTCGATGTAGAAGTCCATCTCTTTGCAAGGAGGTCGTCCCAGAACATCATCAGGGAAGACATCAGCATACTGGTCCACCACTATAGGATAGATCAGACTCTCAACATCAACTACTTTGAGGGTAAGGCTAGCCAAATGATGTGTGATTGGTTGCACCCTCCTCTGAGTAAGTCCATCCTAAGCTGAAAAGGTTATATTCTCACAGGTGAAGGAAAAACTGGTCACATCCTTGTAGACACACCATACTTTTATCCTAATGAATTCAATCTGAGAATGGACTATAGATAACTAGTCCATACCCAAGATGATGTCGTAAGGCCTCAACAACGTTACTAGAAGATCCCATCCGCAGTTCTCGCCTCCTAGAGTAAGCTCACACTACCGGCACTAGTGTGTAATCGTAAAATCCCCTCCCATAGGAGTCTCTACCCGTAAGGATCAAGCCAACAACCCCACCAGAATCTCCAAGCTCTAAACTGGGGCCATGGAAATGAAAGGGTGACTGAAACCTGTGTCTATAAGTACTGCAACTAAGGTAGAGTAGACACAGATCGTATCTCAAATAATCTATGGAGCACCGTGGTCATAGGCCTCAGCTTCCTGGAGATGAGATCATCCCTATCCACCTACTCTCTATGGTCGGGGTGGACCACCAGGAGGTGGTTTCGGTAGAACATTGAATTGCTGCCCACTTCCTACTACATGACCAACTCCTATGCCATGTCCACCTACGGCCTGATGACCTCCCTGTTCAAATATCTGCCTCTGTCTTGGCAGTCCCATGACCATCTGCTATTATTCAGTGTGGCTGGTCGGGCAGTTGCGAGCCATGTGACCCTGCTCGCCGTACGTGAAGCATAGTCTACTCCTCTACTGGAATACTCTACCTCGTGAGCCTCAAAACTCTGACCCTACGTCCTGGGGTCATCCACCAGAAGGTCTGGTCCATTTGGACCTCTGTATCATCTGCCTACTACCAGCTGCAGATGACTCTGCTACATGTCTCCTGGTGGTGGGTCTTTCTATCGGTGTCAGCTCAACAAGGAATCTCCCCACCAAGAGTGCTCTCTCCATCACTCCAGCATGTGCCGGGATGTTGAGAGATACCATCTAAGCTCTGATCTCCCATCAGAGTACCTGTTCGAAGGTCCTGACCCTAAAGAAAGGGTCCCGTACCATGTCAGTAGAGTAGCGTGAGAGGTCGGTGAACCTCACCGAGTACTGAACCATAGTCAGGCTACCCTACTGTAAGTGTAGAGGTTAATATATACGCACAGAGCATAGAGTCACTGGAATGAACTCTTCCCTGAATAGGCCCTCAAAATATGCCCAGGTGAGGGTATCCTCATCATGTATTTGGAATGTCAGGATCCACCATATCCCTACCACTCCTTAGAAAATACTGGTATCTAGGATCACCATCTGGTCGACTGGTGTCCCAACCAAGAAAAAAAATTTGGCCACAGTCTCCAGCCAGTCCTCAACCGCCTTCAGATACATCTCACCTCAGAACCTCGGAGTCCTCTACCGCTGAAACTCATACAACATGCACAGTCAGTGTGCACTATCTTCTAGTGGAGATGGTGGCAATGACTGCCCAACGAGTAGTGGTGTTGCTGGTACACTAATCGATGGTACTATCACCATAAGAGGGCCCTATACTGAAGCCTCATTACTCGGTGGGCCATCATAAAAAACTCTCACTAGAATCCTGGATGACTATCTACGTGATGGAATCCTGAAAGGAAACAGGTGCACCATAGTCAATAAATTATACCTAGTGAGATGACTCAAATAGATCAAAGTAAAAACATTTAAAAAACACACGCAATCACTTTTTTTGTGCACCAAGTTGGAAATCAGAATTCAGGGTCCTGGTGTATGGATATGTCAGCCTCCATACTAACATTGGACTCCCCGAACTGAAAACCACACTCAAAACACTTAACACTATTACTATATTAAAATATCAGAGTCGTATTTCTTCGGTAGAACTGAATTATTTGATACCACTTTGTCACGACCTATCCCCTAGGGACCGTGCCGTGACTAACCCAAGCCCACCTTCTATAGGCCAAAGGTTAGAGACTAGCACTGAAAGGCATATCCCTGAAAAATGGAAAGGCATTGCCTTTAAATATACGAAAACACAGTCCAAGAATAAAATGAGAACAACCCACGTAGTAAAACTAAAGTAGTAAAAATATGTGTATTGAAAGTAAAAGTGTGAGTACTATAAGTAAAGGGGGGAGGAATAGAAGCCCAACTGAAAAGTACAATAATAATAGAAAAACAACTCCTAGAATTGTCCGCCAAGGTTCCTAACTAAAGGGTAGGTATAGCTCACCGTCGGTCATCACTATAGCACATCACGTCTAAAGGTCCACCTATGAGCACCATCCAGTCCTAGATCCCAAACCTCGGTCAAAGATGTCTATCGTCTGCATAAGACACAACAAGGTTAGGGCGAAGCCCGCGCAGGGGTGAGTATAACAATACTCAGTAGGGACCCCGAGACCCCCGAAGGTCTCCCAGAGTTCCACAAAGGAAAATCCCCAAAGCAATAACTCAATCAAAAAGCACGAAGTAATAGTCAGTTCACACCAGGTATACAACTCAAAGATCAGGAATATAGAGGATTAGTTTAGCTATACCATCTTATTCCATTTCAAATTTCCATAACTAATCCACAAAGAAGTTGTTCTATTATTGATCCACTCTTGTACATAAGTCACTATCCCACGATGGGCCACTGTAAGGATGTTCCTCATCAGGTCACGCTACTGCTAATTCACATAGGGTCTCTAGAATGCTGATCCACATAGGGTCGTTGGAATGCTGATCCACACAGAGTTGTTGGAATGCCGATCCACATAGGGTCGCTCGATGCTGATCCACATAGGGTCACTAGTTGCTGATCCTCGATGGTCCACTATAAAACTAGTCTTTGTTGGGTAGCTACGATGTTGATCCACATAGGGTTGCTATGATGCTGATCCACACAGGGTTGCTACTTCCAAGATAGCCACAGGGTTCCCCGCACCCGGTGTGCTCGAGTTTCATAAAATCCGCTCCTTGAGATATCGGTCATACCTCTACCACCACTAAGCTCTATAAAGGAGTAACCCAAAGGACTGCCATGTCGTAAAGGTTCCAACGCAATAGACTACACGTCAATCGGACGCCCGATCTATGAGTTATAAGCGTTTTAGTACCGAGGGCCTGGTTGGATTCGGGTTTGATCCAACCTGACCGTACTCCAACTTTCTCCAAAATTTGAGTGGAGTATACCAAAAGTATCGTATGGATCCAAGGATCCCAGCTCCGTAGATGGTTCTTCAAACAGATGTTTGGATTTCAAGTTATGGCATTTCAAGAGAAACAGGGCTTGGATGGTTCCAGATCCAGCCCCACCTGGTCGGGTCGACCCGCCCCAAATCGGCCTTGGCTTGCCCCGTTGGTCTGGGCTATGGAGGGTGTGGCTCGTTGGGCCATAGTCTATCCCCGCCCGCTAGGAGGATGCGGCCCGACCTGCATGCCTGACCCGCAGGGGGGGGGCATGGCCCGACCCACAGGGGGGCGCAACCCATCCCATAGGTAGACGTAGATCAGCCCCCAGGAGGGCACAAACCATCCTGCAAGAGGGCACAACCCAGCCCATAGGGCCTACGGCTCACCCCACAGGAGGGCGCGAGGCCCGCCCTAACTTGTGCAGTGGGGGGGGGGGGGGGTAACGTCCCCACTTTCTCCCAAACGGCTAATCCGTTCGGGACTTGGAGTGGCAGTGCCATGTGGAGCCGCCTAGTCATCGCGGGACCCACATGGAGTGGGTCCCTCCTCCGTGGATGGCCTCCCTACACAACTGGAATGACTGAGAAGCCACGGCCTCCTCCTCCTGTAGCGCGCGATGTAGCACCACCATCTCCACGGTCAGTCGGTGCCGGACGTCTACTGACTGCCGTGACCTAGTGCCACAACCTACTCCTACAACCTAGTGTCGTGGACTCATTTTGCGGCGCACGATAGCGCGCCACCACCACCACATCCGGCTGGTGTCGGCTGCTTCCATCACCTGCCTGTGCGGGTCGCCAGTGCTGCCACGCAGGCGGTCTTCTGCGTGCCACTGTGTGAGCTCCGGTGGTCCGTTTTTCCATCCGATTGCACCTATGGGATTCCCGAGTCATCTCATTCGCTTATTGGCCCTATTATTTGGGTTCCGTCCAACCTATAAATACACACATGTAGAATGAAACAATTGAACAAGAGGCGGAGGGACCAAGCCTTGTTCGTTTGGACCACGCCCTCCACGTTAGCATCTTAACATGGGAGATGATAAAAGATTCAAAAACTCTTAAAATTTAAACAAGAAAAAACCCAACCTCATGAGTTGTTGGAGAGCATCCTATGTTTGAAGATGGGTCAGTGTTCGTTGATCCTGAAGCAAGACTCCAACGATGCCACTCAAATGAAGATCTTTGGTTCTTTCTTGATGGATCTATTCTTCGTCAAGAGGCTCCTCCAAAATCCTCCTCTCTAAATAGAACCTCTTCTTTTGCCAAAAAATTCAAAAATAGAGACGATGGGAGTTAATTTTTATAACACATAATTAAGATAGATTCATTAATTGGTGCAATTAATAAACCTCCTTAATTGCATGTAGGGTGGTTACACATTTTTGTGTTATCGAGCATTTAATGTCTTGCATTAAATGCCCGACCACCCCTTATGGTCCCCACCACCAAAAACTAAAGAGAAATGGAGGATATTTAAAATAAATTAGATTTATTTTATTAATCCTCCACTAAAACCGCAAAAACCAACTTCCTCTCTCAATCCACCGTGTTCAAGGTTAAGGCCCCCTTAAGCGAATCCTGGTGCTACGAGTTCAACGGTGCCCTCCGATTTCAATTCCGAGCACCGGTTCAAAATTCAGGATTTCCCACTCACACATTTACTGAACGTACCTTAAGAAAGTTTAAAATTCCATTTTGGGCACATCAAGCATCAGAATTAAATGCTATCAGATTTCGCAGCCTCAGAATAGTTCCATATAATTAAAAAAATTACATGGAAAATCCGGGTCTTTACAGCCTCAGTGAAGTGAAATTGAGATGAAGTCCCTTACAAATATCATATCATTAATAAAATGAATCAATTACATGTATTTGATATAAATTAAATTAAAAAAAGTTTAAATAAAATATAAGATAATTAAAATTCATTTCAAACATAACCTAATCATTACATAATCAATTAAATAAATGTTTAACCCAATGAATGAAAATCAAGTTAAGAAATCCCTTACGTCACACTTCCCTTTAGTGGTGCATATTTTAACCTCATATATAATGATATAAATAATGTTATTAATTATTTATATAACCATATTCATATTTAAAATACCTCATATGATAATTTTATAACATTTTACCACACGTTCATAAATAATATTTCAATAGTTTCATTGTTTTTGGTGTTAATTGGCTTGTTTTCACATTTATGTTTTGTCATGAATGTACTAGTTCTTTTGAATTGGATATAGATCCATCATTTCAATAATTATATTAATGATATAAATATAATACTTAACCATTTAATATAGTTTTATAACCATTCTTTAAGGTTTAACAAGGAAAATTATTCAATCACATTTTGGAGATGGTAGGCCATATGTACACATGAATGATGATATCATTCCATTAATGAGTGAAATGATAAAAAAGTGGATAATATAATAAATTTAAATAATTTTTATAATTTCATAATTTTAATATATATCTATTATTTCCATCATTATAACCATCCAATTAAAGTGGTGCTGAAAAAGAAATTACACCACGACATGGAGACGGTAAGATGTGCGTATGCATATGTGGTGATTTTGTTTTTCAAAGGATATATAAATGGTAGAATATGGTTGTAACATAATTATAATAAAATCTAATAATATATTTAATACTTTATTTATTACTTTATCAATGAAAAAATACATTAATAGGAAGTATAATAAGAAATAAACTTGAAAGAGTTAGTAAAGATGATTACCTTGTCTTAAAGAATCCTCCTTTGGATCTCCTCTTAGGGACAATGGGGTTGGTATTTTGAGGATACCAGTACCTCCAGAACTTGTATAAGGATGTTTTAAAGATAAATAAGTTGGTTTTTTTGAGATATATGGCTCAAAGTATTGTGAAGAAGCAGGGGAATAGGTTCCCTTTTATAATTGAGGTGAGGGGCACTTTTAGAATTTCTAAAAATATAAACAAATAATAAGGATATTCTAGATCCAAATACTTAAAAATGTAATATAAATGAATATTAAATTAAATTATATACCATATATTATCCACTTTGTGATTTTTTTTTAAAAAAATTTATAAAATATTAATTCCATAAAATATCATTATTGTCAAATTTGATACTATTTATTACTTTGACATTAAGAATATCAAAATAACAAGATATATTAGAAATAATAATTTTAATAAATCCATAATATGTCATATTAATCTATAAAATTCATAGATAACCTTAAATATCTAATATTATATTTACTTTAATATTTTTAATGTCATTTCTTTGATTTTTCCATTAATTGAATAATTATAGCATCAATGTTGTATAACAATATAAGGTAACTATTTATTCACTAAAAATTAAATATAAATTACCATGATGAATATAAATATTCTATATTTTAAAATAATATTTATGGTCAAACATATCTTATGGATGACTATACATTAATATTGTTATACTTCTTAAAAACAATAGTGTGAAAAATTTGACTTTTCTTAAAATTAAATACTATAAGGGACTTATTGTCCACCAAGTGGCCCAAAATAGTCATAAATTCTACAAATGGATGATTTTGGTCTAAAATTACTGATAAAATAAAATTTAAACAAGTTTTAGTGTAATTTTATAACCCTTATCATATTATTTTTACCCTTAATTACATGATTTACCCTTAACTGTGGTAACAAAAATGACTAAGTTTACTATTCATATTGTACAAAAATAGAAGGGGAATATTTTTTAAATTTATAACCATGATTAAAAATATTGAATTCATTTTTTAAAATTAAACCGAAAAAATACAAAGGAAAACATTTTTTTAGAAAAAGGCTCTTTTAAATATAAAACAGTTTTTATATAAATTTCAACCATAAAATTTATCCAAATAAAATTAATTGTATTATTTATAATATAATATAACTAATTTTACTTTTAAAGAAAAATAAAATATAAATTTTCAATGTTTTAAATAATAATATGATTTTCAATAAAAATCTGTATTTTCCATAATTCACTGGAAAATAAATATTTTCAGAAAAATACCAAAAAATCATCGTAAGTTAATTTTGATATACTGATTTTAAAAATTTATTCAATTTTATAAAATACATTTTAAAAATCTTTCAAAAATTAATAATAGTTTTTTACATAGAAAGTAATAAAAATATTTTTTGATTGAAAACTTATATTTGAAGAATAAAATGACTTTACTAAAATCTGTGTGTTTATTTCCTAAGAATAAATAAATATTAACTTAATATATATTTCAAAATTTGGTTAATCCTATCCAAAATTTACAATTTAACAGATATTTTATGATGGTTATGTTAAACTAATAATATTTATAGTATATCTTGGTTCATTTAAGCTCAATGTTGCGTGCAATGTAAGCTATTGAAGAAACTAAATTTATTTAAGAAGTGACATATTGTAAAATATCGGGGTGTTATAGAAAAGTATATGAATAAGTTTATGTAATTAACATAATGAAATCTTAGTATATGGTAGATACTATTACCATTATATTCTAATGGTTAAGATATAATTTAAGAAGGTAAAATAAGAAGTAAAATGAAAGAGATTGGTTAAAACAATTTCCTCTTTTCTGAGAGGACTCCTTTGGAATTATTCTCGATGACCCTAGGTATGGTTTTTTAAAGATACCAAAACCTCTAGAATGTATATAATGAAGTTAAAAATAGGGTTTCCATGGTTTGGTCAATATTTGTGTCTCATAAAGTGTGAGGAAGAGAGGAGAGGTCCATTCCTTATATAAGAGAGAAGAGGAGAACCCTTGGAATTACATAAATTATTAAATTAATAGAGATTAATTTTCATTTTCAAATGGATACAAATAGATATATTTAGAGTATAAGATGAATAAATGTCTAAATATTCTTATCTAATAATAGTTATACAAGTTTAGGTTATGTTTTAATCCTCATATCTTAGTATTAATCCCCCATTAACCCTTTTCTTGATTATCATAAAATCAAAGTTTATTATTATTTAGGGGTCACGAATGTCACTATAAAAGGAAAAGTAACCCATAAGTGGAAAATGATTTATATTCTTGACCATATCCCATTCACTTGGATGAAGATAATATTTTAATAATTTTAATTCATTTAATAAAATATTATTTAATATTGAATGAAAAGGAACAAATGAAAATATAAAATAAATTCAAAACAAAATGGGAATTTGTAAACACTTGAATGGAAAATATTTTTTTTATAAAATCAGTATTTTTTCTATTCATTGAAATATTAATCTTTTCAAAAAATTTCAAATATTTTAACTTAATCTAATTATGATACTCTAATTTTTATTTTTTTCCATTTTATGAAATGTAATTTTTATAATTTAAGGAATTTTATTATAATATTTTATCAAAAAAGCATCAAAAACCATTTTTTAAGAGAATTATTTTTGAAGAATAAAATGAATTTACTAAAAATTGAGTGCTTATTTCATAAGAATTAATTAATAATTATATTTAGCATGACCAATATATATGTATATATATTTCATAATGAAGTTTCTCATATTCATACTCTCTAATTCAGTATCTAGGTTATTATAGTCACATTTAAATAATAATATTTTTATAATATAACACAATTCACTTAAATGTCAGTGTTTCATGTTAAGAAATTGTTCGAGCTTTTTGGTCGAAGTGGATACTCAAGAGGGGGGGGGGGGGTGAATTGAGTTCCAATTACAATTTCTGTTAAAAAGATTTTTCTTAAAATCCCCCAATTTAAAAACTATGTTAAAATGTAGTGAATTTATATAGATTGTAAAGGTTCAATTAGTTTCTCAAATATTGATTAGGTATTAGTTAATTTAATCAGGAGATTAAATTAACTTTTGAAACTAACTTACTGATTCACAATAAGTATAAACACTTGCTAATTTAACTATCAAAGTAACTTTAAAAAAAATTGTATTTCAAAGTAATTAGCAGCAAAATATAAAATATATAGTATACTTTAAACTTAATCTAAAATGCACAGAAGATATAACCAAGAGGTTCAATCTCAAGCCAAGACTTAGTCCTCTCAAACAATTTATATAAAATTGATCCACACCCTGGATCTAGGTAAACAACAGTACAAGCGATTGTCTAGGTCCTAAGACCTCTACCATAGTTCTATGTGGGAAAAAAATGATAGAAACAACACACAAGCTGTCCAGGTCCTACTTGACCTCTACCACTATCCACAGTGGGATACAAAAGAGTTAAGAAAGGTTTGTGTGATGATTTAGAAATACTTCAGCTTAGCACATGAGATAGTGTGAGTAAATAAACTACAGAGTACACACACTGCTTGAAATGTAAATAAAGGAATCACTAAGAGAGTAGATATAAGTTTAGAATGATCTAGTGATTTGAAGTGGAGCTCTCAACTCCTTTTGATTTTTCAGAATTGGCTCTGAGTCCTTCTCTAGTTTTTTTCTAAAAAAAAGAGGGTTGTTTTCTTCAAGTTCAGTTTGATCAGATTGAGTGTATGAGTAGCTCGTTGTAGTTCTTCACTCCTTGACTGAAGTTCTAATGGTGTTATCTTCTTGAATGAATGGCTTCGTGTATGTCCAGTGTTCTTCCAGTATGAATGTAGCCTTTTTCTTCTATGTGAATGCACCACTTTCCAATGCTATTCAGCCCTTGATTTACTACACTTCACACACTCTTTATGCCTGACCTTTTTCCTTCCTTTTATAACATTCAGCTCTGGTCAATGGGTATGATTACCTTTTCATGGGTACTAGGTACGGTTCCCTAACATGCCAACAACTATCATTAAATAACATTAATTGACTTAAAAACATAAAATATTACCGTTCCTTAATAAATAAATAATATTGAGAGTATAAAGTTTGACTGGTCAGTCTTTCATTAGTATCCTTCTGTCGGTATAAGTGTAACAATGGACTTTGTATAGTAGTGAGCTCCTATCGGTAGCTCTTTGATCTTGTACCAGTAGTTCCTTGTATCGGTTGCTGTTACTCTGTGTATCAGTATCTCTATATACCTGTGACTCCTTGCTCTTAGTCTATCGGTAGCTCACTTGTCTCGGTGACTCTATATCAATAACTATCTGTATCAGTAGTTTGTGCATATCGGTAGCTCCATTCTATACCAGTGAAGTGTATATCGATAGACTTATTCATATCGGTAGACTTGTTCTATCAGTATCTTAGCTTCTATCGGTAGCTGTCTGTATCGGTAGACTAGATCTGTCAGTGGTATGTGCTTACCAGTGGACTTATAAAAACCGGTAGCTCTGCGTATCACTGAACTTTGCTTATCGGTGACTATGTATATCGGTAGACTAAGTACCGGTAGATCTGTATCAGTAGCTACAAGCATATCAATGACTAACACTTATCTATTTTATGCAAAACATATCCGATTGAGTTAGAATTATTTCAAAAGTCATATAAACATAGATAAACATTGATTAACATATTTCAAATATTATTTTAATATAAATATCAACTTGATCATAGATTGAAAGAATTAATATATAGATAAACATTATTTAGGATTATCAAAGCATGTAAAAGAATAATTGAGATTATCAAAATAGGTGAGGTCAACAATTGCCCCCTTTTTGATAATCACAACTTATGATATTATAATCTCAAAAGAATTAGTAATGTATCAGAGGATATATCATTAGATTGAATTGTATTAGAGAAAACAATATATCATAAAGAATATATATATCAAAGATAAAATGGGAAACAAATGTATTATAGAGAAATGAATTAAACTCCTAAATTTATCATAAAAGTCAATATCCCCAGATATGTTTCCCTAAGAAAATATTTCTCTCCCTTTGTGATAATCAAAAAGTGGGACAAGAGGGAAAACACATGAAAAGAGAAGTAACAGATGATAAAAGAAATTATGATCACATATATTCCTTGGATCAAACAGATTACAAAGAGAAATAGAAATGAAACAAATATAAATACAGGTGATTCCTATCCAAAAATCCTAGGCACTGATCAATCCACATCCTCAGCATGAGATTTACCTTTGGGATTAGAAGAAGATTCAGGTGAGGTGGATGCAGGTGAAGGATTAGGAATTACAGAGATGATCAGAGGTGGATGAGCTACTGAAACTGTTCCTGGTCTGTACTGTGTGGATCTATGAGTGATGATTGGAGTAAGGCTTCTGATAGATTGGACTCGAGTCATCTGAACAGGAGAATTAGTAGAGGCAGAGGCAGGTAAAGATAGAGTTATAATCACTGGCCTAACATCGACATGCAAGAAAGGCAACAAAATATTTCTAAAATCCATAATGATTCCTCCTCCTATCTCCATAGTAGATATGAAATCATCCTTGTTTTCTATAAATTTGTCCAAGGCAGGAGTCAACTATCCGAGCTTACTGACTTGTTCTCTGAAGGCTTGATTGACAGGTGGTAACTTCATGTTCTCTAACATAAGCTTGAAATGATTATTGAGCTGATGCTTGGTATAAACCCTTTGGAAATAGTAATCTACCTTGTCTTTCACCTCTTTTTGAGAAGCAGAATCTTCTCTCATATAGTCTTGGACTATCTTCATTATTTATCTAGAAGAATCTCTAGTATAAGTTACTACTTTGCTCAGATCGGATGTGTCCACAGAGCCACTGGTTGATGCTGAACCAAGATCCTTCATCACAGCTCTAATCTGATCCAAATCCATTGAAGGTCTGGAGGCAAGAGAACCAATAGAGAAGGTTACTATTTCCTTGAAATTCTTGTTCAACCCACTGATAAGATTTTTTACTTGGGGATCCTGGGTGCTAACATGATCTTTCATGGAGGTTTTAAATCCATCAAAGATTGTTACCATCTAGCTCACAACACTTTTGACATAAGATAAGTCCTTTTCAGCTTGAGATCTAGAACTCATATAAGATTCTAAAGAGATAATAGAATTATTTAGAACTTCAACATCCTCTGCTAAGCTAGTCATCTGATTCTGGAAAGCTGTAACTTCATCCACTATCTCTTCCACAAAGGTAGAGACATTACAGCCAAGAGAGAGTTCAAAATACTTTTCCAAATTTCTCATATCTTCAACAAAGCAGTGCTTTAACTCAGCAATAGAGGCACTAAAAGACTCTTTCAGCTCATTCTTTAAGGATTCAAGATCAGCCTTGGTGATCATATCAACAGGCACAACATTAGGTGCAACCATAAAAAGTGGTCTTTTAGATACTATACTGACCAAAGAGTCATTCAAAATTGTTTGAATGGATGACACCAGTGAAGCTTCCATTTTCCTTATTTCTTCCACAAAACTAATTTTGAGATCAGACTTTAGCTTATCCAGATCATGCATTCTGACCACATCTTCAGGTAAAAACTCAGTCTGAATATCATAATTGATTTTTGGTCTATTGAGGGATGTATTATTATCAAAATATGGATAATCCAATCCACAAACCACAAAACCTGGGTCTTCTGCCCAATCCTCAATTTCAACTGCTACTGAAACACTGCCAAATCTGATTGGATGCTCCCCCTCAACTGGTGCATATTCTTGTACAGCAACAACATTCTCAGCAAGTCTCTCTTCCTTAGAAGAATATTCTACAATTAACTCCATCTCTAAAACAGCAGGAGGCTCCTCTGGATTAGGTAAAGGTCCTTCCATCTCACCCACTACTTCCTTAACAGACATAATTGAGCTTCCAATCAATGGACTCAGACTTAAGCAGACAGAATCAGAGGCTTCAGATTCATTTTCTCTTTCTTCTTCATTCTCAAGAGCTGGCTGGTCTTCCTCATCAACATGTGTTTCTCTTTCTAGTAAAGTTTCCTTTCCTGTAGTTATAATTTCAGCAACAGGACTTGGGGGAAAGTCCATATCCTTTCCATCAGCCATAGAAGTCTCCTCTTCATCAGACTCATCACTGTACTCAGGTTATTCTTCATCAGGTCTTAGACCTGGATCCCTCACATCATTTGGCCTTAAAGGATGATCCACGGGATTGAACTTATCATATAGCTTCTTGTCATCATCAACCCACTCTCTTCTCCATGGATTTCAGTTTATCTTAATGTATTTGCAAACAATGCTTGTGATACAAAAATTATTCTTTAATACCACTATCTCATCCTGAGACTCAGCTACCCCTTTCACTTTAATCATCACTAAGATCAACTTGGAAAATAATAAGGCATTTGTTTTCAACTTTGGTGTAATCATATCCTCCATTTGAATCATCAATAGCCTGCACAGATTCACTTTCACACCATGTCTCAAAAGATGTAACAAATAGATATCCTGATATCTTAAATTTGCAAAGTCCCCTATTCTTGGAATTAAAACATGCTGAACAAACTTGAACAACAATCTTTTCTCTCCATCCATTTCAAAAGACACCACCTGTCTTTTCTTTCCACTACCGGTGAGTTCCTCTAAGGAAATATCATAGTCAAATATCTCACTTATAGGTGGTACTGATCTTGAGAAATATCCAGGAACACCTTCATGTGGAACCTTCAGGCATTCAACCCATTAAACAGATGAAAAATATATTTCTTTTCTATTCACAAGTGAAATCATTCGGTTCTCATCTTCTGATTTCTCAAAGGTTACAAACTCATATAACTGTTTCACTAGCTTCAGATAGTAGGGGCCATTGTTGTTCGAAAAGCAATCTACCCACTTCTGATATTCTAGCACCTCGAGAACTAGTAATTTACTAGATAACAGCCATTCCACACATAGCTCTTTTTCGATCACAATAACTCTATTTTGTAAGTGAGGGTTCACTGGTCGCTTCCCTGACCTTGTTCTACTGACACTGCTACTTCCTTCTTGATCTGTCTTCTTCTTATTCGCATTCAGCTTATCAACATCATCTTTGAAAGAGGGAATTTTGGGTTTTTACCATTTCTGGTTTGAGGAACTTAGGGGTTTTGAGAGGTTCGGGAGATAAGGCTTGAGGGAAAAGGGTTTTATGTGGATAGAAAAGTGATTTAGGCTTAGTTTTATCATTTAGGAATCATAAAATAAATAATTAAAATATCATAAGTATAAATGATACATATTCTGGCGGCAGCCAGAAGTTTAAAATAGCGCACATCGGTTGGGTATATCGGTGAGAATTCATAGTCAGTGAGGATTCACATCGGTGAGGTATCACGTCGGTGAGGTACATCAGTGAGGTATCACATCGATGAGGTACATCAGTGAGGTATCACATCGGTGAGGTATTACATCAGTGAGGTTTATCATTCCTAACTCATGTCTAATGTAACTTAACTGATCCGAACTTAAAGGTTTGGTAAAAACATCTACTAATTGATGTTCAGTACCTATAAATTGAAGAGTAATATCACCTTTTTGGTAATGATATCTTAAGAAATGGTGCCTTAAATCAACGTGTTTGGTCCTAGAGTGAGACACATGGTTATTTGAAATTTTAATTGCACCGGTGTTATCACAGTTAATAGAAACATGCTTAAAATCATATCCATATTCCAAAAGAGTGTGTTTCATCCACAGAATTTGTGCACAACAACTACCAGAAGCTATATAATTTGCTTTGGTAGTAGATAAAGCTACATAATTCTGTTTCTTACTACACAATGCTACTAAGGATTTTCCCAATAAATGACATGTTCCAGATGAGCTTTTTTTATCTAACTTGAAACCAACAAAGTCAGTATCTGAATAACTGATTAATTAAAAAGATTGTACTTTTGGATAAAACAAACCCAAATTTACAGTATGTTTAAGATACTTAAAAATTCTTTTAACATTAATCAAGTGTGATTCTTTAGGGTTAGCTTGAAATCTTGCACATATACACACACTAAACATAATATCTAATCAACTAGCAGTAAGATAAAGTAAGCTTCCAATCATACCTCTATAATTGGTTTGATCCACTGGTTTCCCAGTTTCTTCTGCATCAAATTTACATACATTACTCATAGGAGTATCAATTTTCTTAATACTATCCAAGAAAAAATGTTTTAAAAGATTCTTTGTATATTTACTTTGATTCAAAACAATACCATTTTCATTTTGAAAAACTTTAAATCCAATAAAATATATGAGTTATCCCATTAAACTCATTTCAAATTAATTTTGCATACTTTTTGAAAAATTACTACATAAATAATGTTTAGAAGATCCAAAAATAATATCATCAACATAGATTTGTACTATCAAAACATCTTTAGAAATTCTTTTAATAAAAAGAGTTGGATCAATAATCCCTTTAGTAAAACCTTTTGAAATAAGAAAATTACTAAGTCTGTCATACCAAGCTCTTGGAGCTTGTTTTAAACCATATAAAGATTTAGATAGTTTGAAAAATCGATTTTGGAAATGGGGATTCGTAAATCTAGGTGGTTGTTCAACAAAAACATCTTCAATTATAAAACAATTTAGAAATGCACTTTTAACATCCATTTGATATAACTTGAAATTCAGATGAGCAGCATAGGCAAGTAAGATCCTAATAGATTCTAATATATCTATAGGGGAAAAGGTTTCCTTATATTCTATACCTTCCTCTTGACTATAACCTTTTGCAACTAACCTAGCTTTGTTTCTAACTATATTTCTTGACTCATCAACTTTTTTTCTAAAAACCCGTTTAGTGCCTATGGTCAAGGTGTCCTTAGGTCTATCAACTAATTCCCAAAATTTTTTTCTTTCAAATTGATTTAATTCTTCTTGCATACCCATTACCCAAAATTCATCATTGATTGCATCATTGATATTTTTAGGTTCTAACTGTGAAAGAAAGGCTTGATGTTCAACCTGATTTCTTAAAGAATCTCTAGTTTGTGTCCCTCTATCAAGATTACCAACAACAACATCTAAAGGATGATTATTTAGAATCCTAGTTGATCTAGTAAAGGTAGGACTAGAAATTTCAGGCTCTTCTCTAAGTTCGGGTTCTAAAGAAGCAGATTCTAGAATATGTCTAGAACTGGATGTACTTACAATAGGCTCATTGGTTTTATCATTAAGGTCCAAAACAGACAAATCTTTTTTAAGATTTTCAAGAGAAGAATTAGGTTCATGTGGATCGGTTTCATCAAACTTGATATGAACAGATTCTTCCACACATTTGGTTCTTTTATTAAAGACTCAATAGGCTTTTCTAGTTATAGAATATCCTAAAAATATTCCTTTATCACTTTTGGGTGCAAACTTGTCAAGATTATCCTTGGTATTGAGAATAAAAACTTTTCAACCAAAGACTCTAAAGTAACTAACCTTTGGTTTCCTATTATTCCACAACTCATAAGGGGTTTTCTTAAGAACATGTCTAATCAATACTTTATTTATGATATAACTAGACGTATTCACAACTTCAACCCAAAAGTAAATTGGAAGGTCATACTCATTAAGCATAGTTCTTGCAATTTATTGAAGGGTTCTATTTCTTCTTTCTACTACACCATTCTGCTGAGGTGTTCTAGGGGAAGAGAAGTTGTGACTATAGCCATTGTGTGAGCAATAAGATTCAAACTCATGATTTTCAAACTCACAGCCATGATCACTTCTCAGGGTCTTAATCTTAAGTCCACTATGGTTTTCTACAAACTTTGAGTATTTAATAAAGTAAGAACAAGCTTCAATTTTGTGAGCTAAGAAGTGTACCCAAGTATATCTAGAAAAGTCATCTACTAAGACATAGACATAGTGCTTCCCATTTAAACTAGAAACTCTATAAGGTCCAAACAAGTTCATGTGAACCAACTCGAGAGGTTGAGAAGTTGAAACTTCTTTCTTTGATTTAAAAGAAACTTTATGTTGCTTTCCCTTTTGACAGTGATTACAAACTTTGTCTGATGGGAATTCAAGTTTGGGTAGGTCTCTAACTAAGTTCGTCCTAGTCAGTTTTCTATGTGAATGAATAATGCAGTGTCCTAATCTTCTATTCCATAACCAAGATTATTTATGAAAAGCATTTAAACAAGTAACATTTTTCTTGGATAAAGAAGTTAAATCAACTGCATATACATTTTCATTTCTCAAAGGAGAAAATACTAAAACATTTTTAGAGTTAAAAACATTACAAGAATCATTTGCAAATTTAACATTGAAATCAGCATCACATAACTGAGAAATACTTAACAGATTATATTTATGTCCATCAACAAATAAAACTTTAGAAATTAAAACTGAATCAATGATACCAATATGGCCTAGGCCGATGATTTTTCCTTTAGAATTATCACCAAAGGTGACATAGCCTCCATAAACTTTGATTGAGATTTTAAATCATGAGTATTACCCAGTAATATGCCTTGAACATCCACTATCCAAGTACCATACCTTCTTATGAGAACTCTTTAAGAAAGTTTCCTACAAAATAGATTTAAATAGAAAATGATTTTGGTACCTATATTTTCTTGGGTCCAGAAAAGTTAGCAATCAAAGCTTTAGGTACCCAGATTTGTCTTATGGGTCTCATATAATTTACAGAATCAATAGATTTTGAAAGATAAACTTTATTTGATCTATAACCATATAAATAACTAGTTGAAACATACAGATTTCCAGATCTAGAACTAGCAGCATTCTATCCAGATTTTGGAATAAATCTAGTTGTAGTGAACTGTCTATTTCTAGGATGATAGCCTATTCCAGTAGTATACTTTGGTGCCACTTGTTTTCCTATATTTTGAGTGATAGTATCTTTTCCATTTGTAAATTTTTCTAAGTCCATTAATTTCTCATTAGAAAATTTTAGTTCAGTATTTTACTTTAGTAATTGAGCATTCTTTTCTTTTTCAATATCAAGGGAAGATTTAACAGTGCTAGATAAAGTATGTTGTTTCTTTAAGGATTTGTACTTGTCATTAAGTTCATTACAGGTCTCTTCTATCATATTACAATATTCAAATAATTTTTCACTAGATATATTTTTCAGATTCAGAATCAGAATCAGAATCAACTACAAAATAATATGAATTTAAAGCAAGAGTATCCAATGTTACCTCAGATGTGTTTGTCATAAATCACATGTTAGATCGATTATTTTTAGAGTCAGAAACTTTAGATTCACTTGTGCTGTCTTCTGAAGCACTCCAGGTAGCTTTCATATATTTCTTGTACTTATTGTCCTTGTAGTCATATTTATTTTTGAACTTTAACTTTGGACAGTATGATTTTACATGTCCTTTCCTCTTGCATTCATAGCAGATAATCTCATCACCTTTATTAGACTTCTTCCAGTCCTTCTTCCAATGACCTTTGTTGTCATATTTTCCTTTTTAATTTTATTTTTTGAAGAATTTATTTTTTCTATAGAATTTCTTAAATCTTCTAGCTATTTTGAGCCATCTTAGCATCACTGTCAGAATCTGAACTTTCAATTATTGAACTTTCAGTAGGTATGTGTACTTTCTCCTTGTCCTTACTTCTTGAGGCAGTAGACTTAAAAGAAACTGACTTCCTTTTAGGTTCATCATCTTCTTCCTTATTCACCTTGAGTTCTTCCTCATACATCATAAGCTTACCAATTAGCTCTTTGACAGGCAGAGCACCAATGTCACATGACTCTCTTATTGAAATAGATGTGCCTCTCCATCGGTCTGGCAGACATCTCAATATTCTCATAATTTGTTCCTTTGCTGGAATAGATTTTCCAAGGGAGCTCATAGTGTTGACAATATCATTGAACCTGAGATACATATCAGAAATAGGTTCATCACTCTTCATTTTAAAATTATCACATTTAATAGTATAAGTGTTCAATCTCATTTCTTTAACATTGGTTGTTACTTCATGGGAAATAGACAAAGTGTCCCATATTTCATAAGAAGTTTTACATGTAGATATTCTATTAAACTCTTCATCTCCTAGAGCACAATACAAGGCATTCATAGCTTTACAATTATTATTGTAAGCAGTTTTAGTAGATTCATCCCAAGTAGTGATTTAAGCTTATGGAATCTTATATTGAGTTTCTATAGAAATCCAGATATCAAATCCCATACTCTCTAAATGAATTTTCATTTTAAGCTTCCACTAGGCATAATTTGTGCTATTAAAGAAAGGTGGTCTGTTTGTAGCAACACCTTCAAGTCTATTGTCCATAGATAGAGTTTAGTAAAAATATTTAAAGAGATAAAATTTTGAACTGACAGAAATTTAAGATCTTTAAGATACAACTAAAATTATAGTTGAAAAATAGAGTGTTTTGAAATCCTTTAACAAAAAAAAAAAAACAACCTCTGATACCAAATGTTGGTTGGAGTGGATACTCAAGAGGAGGGGTGAATTGAGTTCCAATTAAAATTTCTGTTAAAAATATTTCTCTTAAAATCCACCAATTTAAAAACTAAGTTAAACTGTAGTGAATTTATAAAGATTGGAAAGGTTTAATTAGTTTCTCAAAGATTGATTAGGTCTCAGTTAATTTAATCCGGAGATTAAATTAACTTTTGAAACTAAATTACTGATTCACAATAAGTATAAACACTTGATAATTTAACTATCAAAGTAACTTTAAAACAAATTGTATTTCAAAGTAATTAGCAGCGGAATATAAAATATATAGTATACTTTAAACTTAATATAAAATGCACAACAGATATAACCAAGAGGTTCAGTCTCAAGCCGAGACTTATTCCTCTCAAACAATTTATATAAATTTGATCCACACCCTGGATCTGGGTAAACAACAGTACAAGAGACTATCCAGGTCCTAAGATCTCTACCACAGTTCTACATGAGAAAAAAATTATAGCAACATCACACAGGCTGTCCAAGTCCTACTTGACCTCTACCACTATCCATAGTGGGATACAAAATAGTTAAGAAAGGTTTGTGTGAGGATTTATAAATCCTTCAGATTAGCACATGAGACAGTGTGAGTAAATAAACTACAGAGTACACACACTTCTTGAAAAGTAAATTAATGAATCAATAAGATAGTAGATATGATTTTAGAATGCTCTAGTGATTTGAAGTGGAGCTCTCGACTCCTTTTGATTTGTCAAAATTGGCTATGAGTCCTTCTCTGGTTTTTGTCTAAAAAACGGAGGGTCGTTTTCTTCAAGTTTAGTTTGATCATCTTGAGTGTATGAGTAGCTCATTGTAGTTATTCACTCCTTTATTGAAGTTTGAATGGTGTTATATTCTTGAATGAATGGCTTCGTGTATGTCTAGTGTTCTTCCAGTATGAATGTAGCCTTTTTATTCTATGTGAATTCACCACTTTCCAACGCTATTCAGCCCTTGATTTACTACACTTTACACACTCTTTATGCCCAGCCTTTGTCCTTCCTTTTATATCATTCAGCTCTAGTCAACGGGTATGATTACCTTTTCATGGGTACTAGGTACGGTTCTCTGACATGCCAACAACTATCATTAAATAACATTAATTGCATTAAAAACATCAAATATTACTATTTCTTATAAATAAATAATGTTGAGAGTATAGAGTTTGTCTGGTCAGTCTTTCATTAGTAGCCTTCTGTCGGTATAAGTGTAATGGTGGACTTTGTATAGTAGTGAGCTTCTATTGGTAGCTCTTTGATCTCGTACTGGTAGCTCCTTGTATCGGTAGCTGTTACTCTGTGTATTAGTATCTCTATATACCGATGACTCCTTCTATCAGTAGCTCACTTGTCTCAGTGACTCTGTATCCGTAGCTATCTATATCGGTAGTTTGTGCATATCAGTAGCTCCATTTTGTACTAGTGAGGTGTATATCAGTAGACTTATGCATATCAGTAGACTTGTTCTATCGGTAGCTCAGCTTCTATCGGTAGCTGTCTGTATCGGTAGACTAGATCTGTCAGTGGTATACGCTTACCAGTGGACTTATACAAACTGGTAGCTCTGTGTATCGGTGAGTTTTGATTATCAGTGACTATATCTATTGGTATACTAAGTACCGGTAGATCTGTATCAGTAGCTACAAGTATATCAATGACTAACACTTATCTGTTTTATGCAAAACATATCCGATTGAGTTAGAATTATTTCAAAAGTCATATATACATAGATAAACATTGATTAACATATTTCAAAGATTATTTTAATATAACTATCAACTTGATCATAGATTGAAAGAATTAATATATAGATAAACATTATTTGGGATTATCAAAGCATGTAAAATCATAAATGGGATTGTCAAAACAGGTGAGGTCAACAAAGCTCATTATTCTTTTAAACTATTTTTTCGGGGAGTTAATTTCACCCCCTTAAATAAATTTTATCTTCACAATTTTATCTTAGTCATAAAATGTACACTTTTTGAAAGTACATTTATTGAAAACCCATATCGTAAAAATGGATAATAAAACTTCATTTGAAAAGAGGAAGTGGGAAACATAAAGGTTACATAAAATAACACATAATCAAGATCCCATATAAGGAGAACATTAGAGGGAAGTTAAAATATAGAAATTATGAAGAAAAATAACATCCAAGGACTGAAAGGGAGTGATAGAGAACAAGGTCATGATAAAGATAATGATCACAACACCATAAATTTGTGTGGGGGTGAAATGACCATGAATTCATCAGAAATGAAGGTAAAAGAATAAATTTTTTATCCTTCTCCTAAAGTTGAGTTATTATTTTAATATCATGATATATAACATGAGAAAACAATATCAATTGATTTATTTCTATTTAAATATCACAATTTCATCTATTGGTTGTACTTAGATCAATTTCCACTTTTTTTATTATTCCAAGAAATAGATATTCAAAATTAATTATTCATGTATGAAGCACTAAAATTATTTTTTAATGGATCATAAGATACATAAAATATTGAAAAGTCATTCCTACTATATAAAGATATTTATTAAAACCAAAATGGTTGTCATGGTTACCCAATATGAATAAATCATCATATGATAAAATAATACATCAATATCCAAAACTTAAAAACAACACCAAAATTTCAAATTAGACCATTCCATAAGTAGTTGACCTTAAGACTCCTCCAAAATATGTTTAAAAAAATTCAAACCCCAAAAATTTAGATATAAGGACACTAAATTTCCAAAAATCAACTTAAATTTAATCTCAAAACAACATAATGTAGATTATAAAGTTACATACCAAACATGTTAATAACATGATCATATATTCTCTTAAAACATGATAATACTTTCAAAAAATGACTTGAATCACCATAAAACATCAATGAAAACATAATTTATTCAGAAAATTTTCTCTATCATTATTCCTTAAATAAATTCATAGACCATCGAGTATATTTTAAAAATCCAAAATGTGTTGAACTTTATTAAATATAATAGAAACCATTTTTTATCAAATCACTAGTCAATTACATGGTCATAAATACTATCCAATTTACTTTATCAATATTAATAATCTCTTTATATTATATAAACATTATTATCTCAACATTAGATATTAATCATATCCTTATCCTATATAAACATTATTATCTCAACATTAGACACATATTACAGGTTATCCATCCATTGATCATGTGTTTCCCAATAATACTACCTTACCACTAAATCACTTTTCTTTTTTATTTATACCATTCAATATATGTTTAAAAATATTTAAAGAAAAACTACTGTAGAATAATCCTTATATGTTTTATGATTATTATAACTAGAATATCATTGTTAAAACACTTCAACAATATAATTATTAAATCCCAATACATAAACTCTTTAATCATTCCACTTTAATTATGGGCATAACATATGACCATTATTGGTCTAGGAGTTTTTCCTTTGATTAAGGAATTGACTAAAATAATTACCAAGCTCCCCATACATAATATATTGAACTATAAATAGTACATTAGGATGTAATTTATTTACCTCCATCGAACTCTTCATTTTTCCTCACCGGTTACTTTATTACCTTTTTTTCTAAACATAAAAGATATTATCATTACTTTGATACATTCTCTTGATCGTTTCTTTCAAAATTTAGAACATATTTAAAATTGAATATTCTTTTATATATTGTATTTATCCCATAAAATTTAATAAAACTCAATTTTATCTTATTAAATGTGTTTGAAATCTCACCCAAGTTGAGGTTTTTAATTATAAAATGAGATAGCCAGTTAGACATAATCATCATATTTTATAATACATCTCTTATTTTATTTGGTTTCTCATAAGTAAAATCATAGATTTATCCATCACATTCAGTGCTAACATTATCCCTCCTAGTTATAACCATTGAATAAAACTAAAAATCATAGTGTGAGAAACAATAATCATTGTGAGAAACTATATAATCATGAAAATTATTTATAGGATGTATAAATCATGACACCTTATTTTCAATCTATAAAACCATAGGTTTTACCTTGGTTATCCATGGTCATAATCTAATCAAATCCATCATAATGGTTTATAAAGAAAATATGAATTAACCTAATCATATCCCACAGGAGTGTCTAGCTAACTGTGAAGTCTTAGGTCCACTCATTGTGCATCAGTGATGATCAAGTTAATATTAAATCCTCCCCTTTCAGAGTTGTTTCCCCTAAGTGAATCTGTTCCATAGATGCATTCACTTGCTAGTATCTAGAAATAGATGTATTTTATAGAAAAACCGCACTCCTTTATTCACCATAACTTAGGATGTTCTCATATACTTAGGCTTATCCTAAGTATTCTTACTAAATTTTCCCTATCATATTTTCCAAAAATCATTAACCCTTACTCAGATAATAACTACAACAACCCAAGAATTTCATACATAAATATTAAATTATTTTAGATGAATATTCATTATATATCATTATGATCCGCACCAGAGACATAGAGGTTTAGTATCTTTGGTGAATTGGATATATAAACAAATGGTTCATAAAAATAAAAGTAATTTACCACTAAGTTCTTCATGTATATTGCCCTTATTATTCATAAAAAACTTAATACCTTTCTTCATATCCAAGGTAATATAAATTATAAGAAAGGGTGAGATCATATTCTCAATAAGGTTAAACATCATAGATATCAGTTAATGATCAATTTTAAGCATAACATGAGAATAAGGGTATAAGAACATGATCATATCAATAGAAAATCATACCCAACAATTCATATATCATAATCATGAGTCATGGAATAAATATTGGTAGTTTACAAGACATAAATAATAAATAAATCATAGAACACAATCCATGAGAGAATAAAAATATCTTAATATCATGTCATACAAGAGTGGAATAAAGTTTGGAATAATCATATTCATAGAAAACTTATGTTAAATCTACCCACCAAGAAATTAATCACATGGTAGTCTTAGGATAAATGATAGACTACTGATGTTGATCCAACACATCTCATGTACTTTACATTTTAATGACCTCAAATAGCCTTCATACCTTAAAGATGATATTGTTTTTTAAGTTCATTCATTAAGTTTCATACTATTCTTATGTGTTTAATGGTTAAATTTTATTAAGTATTCATTTTTGATTTTTTGGATGAAATCCACCTAATTCTAGAAAATCGACTATGCGGCGTTTTTGGATACATGGTGAAATCACCTACATTGATCAATAAACTATTTAAATCACCTACATAGATCAATAAACTACATTAATTAGCTACATCGTGGAATTTAATACATAGAAATCACCTATGTTAAAAAGATTACTTATGTGAGAAATTGGTTACGTAGATCATTTGACTATGTAAAATGGTTACATGGAGTAATTAGTTACATAAATCACCTATGTGGTGAAATCAACTACATTGTTCCAATCATATCTATCAATTTTGACTACACGAGTAAAAGGCCTATGTTATTCAATTTTTCTATGTGAAACAAAATTGGCTACATGGATTCAATTCTAAAAATTGGTTACATCATGTTGAAAGTTTGTATTTATTACCATTGAAGCACTCAAGTAAGATTTTAACGATGTAGGTTAAAATTTAAATGATTTATTACTTCTTTAAGGTAAAATTTAATATAATAAGATCCAAGGACTGAGATAAAAGATTAATATAAGGATATTTTATTTGTCTCTACTATTTCCAAGGAATTTCAAGGAAAAGGATGTTTCACCAATCCTTGATTCTACAAATAATGTTTTGTTTTATTAAATAAAATTTAGTGAATGAATTTACAATAGTGGAATAATTTTTGTATGATAAGTTTTATAAAATAATAATCAGAGTAAAGAAAATAAATATAGAGATCGCTTTCTCAAAAACTCTCTGAAATAACACCCTATTTTCTAAGAAATATGGAAGAAGAAGTATCGTCTCATCATCTATGCTTATTAACAATACTTTTTGGGTTTAGATGACTCTCCTTGATTTGATAATCCTTCAGATCATCTCTCTTGGAGATATATTCTTTTTTTATCTGTATCTTATAGATGTAAGCTAAAATTTATAAAAAATCTATGTTTATTATCTTTTATTGTAAAGGGTCCCAATAAAATAACCTTTAAAGGATATTGATTTTAAAACCTTTCTGGAGATTGTTTCAAACATCCTATGATTGTAACAAGTGTCAAATTATTTCACTCAGTCATGAAGTCCCTGAAAAAAGGACTGGAAATCCTTGGAAAAAGGATTGGTCTGGTGAAAATCATCACAGCTGTAGAGAAGATTGGTGGTGGAGTGGACTCAAGGACTTCTATTCCATGAACCACTATAAATATCTATGTTTTCTTATCTTCTTTATATTTTTATTCTACTACATGATTTGTTAAATCGTATATCATACTTTAGTCATAAATTAGATAGGGTGATTTTTCTAAGTGAATAAAATTTTAAAGAAATGAATTCACACCCCTCTTGAGTCTTAGTACGACCAGTCTCATATAAGAATTGGTATCAAAGGTAGTGATTATTTAGTTCTCTATTATAAAAGGATGAAATATAAAGATCTATTCAATAATGGAAGGCATGAATGACAATAGATATGGGATGTATATGGTCTGATTACACTATTTTAATGGTAATAATTATAGTTTTTGGAAGGCACATATGATTATATATCTAATAAAACCTGGTCTAAGTATTTATCTCAAATATGTGAAGCCTTATGAAATTACATCAACTCAACGAGAGACTTGGGATGAAGATACTGAATAAAACTATGATATGAATTCAAAAGATATGAATTTTATAATCTATGGATTATTTCTAGATGAGTTTAATAGAGTTTATCAATGTCAAACAGCCCAATAAATGTGGACTACAATTTTAGTTGCTTATGATGGAATAGATAACATGTAGGATATCAAATATAATATTTCCAAAATAAATTTTTATGCATTTAGAATGATAGATGCTAAGAGTATCATATAGTTGAATGAAATACTAATAAAAATTGTAAATAATGTTACTGCTTTAGGGTCACCTATTTCTGAACTATATTAGGCTCTTAAAGTTCCAAGAATACTACCACTAAGGTGGAGTGGTATTTCAGTTGCTATCATAAAATCAACAATGGTTAAGAACTTCATGATAAAATATATTATTGGTACTCTCATGATGTATGAGGAAGATATGGAAGATAAGTATAGATAACATATGGAAGTTAAGAAGGATAACACTATGTTTAAAGTATCAAATTCAAAGGATGAAAATAATTATAAAGAAATTCAAATAGCTGAGTCATCTGATGAAAATTATTTAATTAGTTTTAATTAATATAGAGAGATTTCTCAATTTTCCAAAAAATTAATGTTTTATAAACATAGAAGGGGTTTTGAGAAACATTTAAACAAGTATAAAAATTAAAATGGAAATTATAAGGAATTAAGTTGTTATGCATACAATAATCTTGAAAATATAAAGCCTGTTTTTTTTGAAACTTCAAGATAACAAAAAGTTAAAAAATAAATAATTCAATAAGGTTGGATACAATAATAATACTAAGAAATCCATGAAGGAAACATGAATTACTTAAAAGGATTATAGTGATGTTTAATCTCTATAATCCTAAGATGAAAATTCTAATTAGAAATTGAAAATGTTTTTTGGAATATATAGATGTGGTAAATTCTTTATATTCTTATGAGCATGAAACTGAATCAGAAAATGAAAATTTCTCATTTGAGGAACTTAATGAATATTGTTACATGTTAAAAACTAAGTATGAATATTTTAAAAAGAATAATAAAACTATAAAAAAATCATATAAACTAATTGTTAATGAAAAAGAGGACTTAAACTAATCAAATTTTAATTTTAAAAACCAAAAAGAAAAATTATGCTGTATCGTGTATTGAACATGAAAATAGAATTGAAAAATTGAAAAAATAAGTTCAATACTTTAAATATTGTTCTATTTTATTTACAAAAGGAAAAAAATTATTTAAATAAAATTCTTGTAAACAATAAAATTCGTAAATTTTTTTTATAGGAATTCATGTTGAAAAACCAATGTTTAAAAAAACTAATTTATACCTAGTTCCAAGATTATAAATATTTCAAAAATTACTTGTTTTCATTGTGGTGAGCTAGGAAACTATGAAAATAACTACATTTTGAGAAACCTATGAATATATGGAGTTAAAAATGTTTTTTTTACTATTTTTTTTCAAAGTACAGTGTTTAAAGTCTTGGACAACACAAATAGATTTGGGTTCTTAAATCCTTAGTTACTAAAATTTTCGAACCCAAGAAAATATGGGTACCAAAAAATTTTATAGTTTAATCTATCTTTGTAGGTAAAAAGGTTCATGATCACCAATGAGATATGGTATATAGAGAGTGTATGATCAAGGAATATGAGTGGATATTACTATAATTTTCACTTCTTATCAGATATAGATGGATGCTATGTCACATTTGGTGAAAATTCTAAAGGAGAAAATTAAGGGAGTTATATGTGTTGGAAGTATGAACTCTTTTCTTATCAACAAAGTTCTCTATGTGGAAGTTTTAAATAACAATCTAATAATTATATCTTAACTTTTTGATGAAGGTAATTTTTGTGATTTTTCAAATAATTATTTTCTATTTTAAAGATAAAATTCTTAAATTTAAGGCACCACGAACAAATATTTTCTGTACTATAAATATAAATTCTTTGATTAAATAAAAGGTGAATTGTTTAAATTATAAAAAAACAAGTCATGGATATGGAATATAATAATAGGACATTATAATATTTATTATTTGAGAAAATTTTTCAAATGAAATTTTGTTTCAGATTTACCTAAACTAAAATTGAATAAAAAGAAGTTATGTGATGCATGCTAAATGAGAATGCAAAAAAAGTCATATTTTAAACTAACTAAAGAGGTTGAAACTACTATACCCATATAACTTATTCATATGAATTTTTTTAGTCCATTTAGATTTTAAAACCTAAGAGGAAAATCTTTTTTATATGTTTTTTTGATGGTTTCTCTAGATTTACCAGGGGGGTTTTTAGTATTAAAAGTGATTCTTGTTCTATTTTTATAAGTTTTTACAAACTACTTCAAAAAGAGAAAGGTTCCAAAATTATTTCTTTAATAAGTTACCATGGAGTATAATTTTAAAACCTTCAGTTCAATGCCTATTATTTAAAACATGGTATCAATAATTCATTTCTTCTCCCAGGAAACCTCAATAGAATGGTGTTGTTGAAACAATGAATAAGAATTTGAAATAAATTTTTAGAACTATGTTATATGAATATAACCTGTCTACTCATTTATGTGGTGAAGCTATAAATACAACATGTTATTTCATAAAAAGAGTTGTAATTAGACCTATTTTAAAGAAAACACCATATGAGATATAGAATAATAGAAAACCAAAAGTTAGATACTTTAAGTTTTTTGTATGGAAGGCTTATATTCTAAACACCAAAGATAATCTTGGTATGTTTGATCCAAAATCCGATAAAAGAAATATTCTTAGGATAATATATATATTCAAAATCATATAGAGTTCTCAATAAATAGTCAAATATTATTAAAGAATAAACTCATGTGAAATTTGATTAAAGTGATCCTTTTTATCACCAAATAATTCAAGTTGATGAGCTAAGTGATTATTTTTAAAAATTGAGACCTGAGACTCTTTTTGATAAAAAAAGAATGAATAATTGGAACTTTATTTTCCAAAACCAAATCCTAAAAGGCCAGATGCTAGTGAAATTAAAAGTGTGCTACCTAGATATCCTAGAACCCATAAGAACCATCCCTTATAAAATATTATAAGAATGTTAGATTAAGGAATTAGAAATAGAAGGATTATATGAAAACTTGTGTAATATCTATTTTTTTATCTCACTTAAAGCCTAATTCCATAGAGGAATCCTTAATAAATAAAAATTGAGTTTTAGCTATGCAAGAGTAATTAAACAAGTTCAAGAGGAACAAAGCATGAAAATTAAGTGAGAGACCCTAAAAATATCTTATTATAGGAAATAAATGATATTTAGGAATAAGAAGGATGATCATGGCATGATAACTAAGAATAAGTATATAATATTAGCTAAAGGATTTAATCATAAATAAGGTATATAATATGAGGATACCTTTTCCCTATTAGCTAGGTTAGAATATATTATAATTATTCTAGCCTATGCATGATATATGAATTTTAAATTATATCAGATGGATGTAAAATTTACTTTTCTAAATATATTTATAATAGAGGAATTTTATATAGAACAACCTCCTAGTTTTAAAAATCCCAATTTTCTAAATTTAGTTCTTAAACACACCAAATATATTTATGGCCTTAAAAAATCACCTAGATCTTGGTATAAATGTTTAAGATATTTTATTTTTTCAAATTATTTTTCAGTAGGTAAGGTTGATACTACTTTATTAAAGAAAATTCGATCTCCAGATATTTTATTAGTACAAATATATGTTGATGATGTAATTTGTTTTCTAAAAAAAAATTATGGAATGATTTTTTAAAACCCATTCAAAAATAATTTGAATTGAGCATGATGGATGAGTTAAATTATCTCTTAGGTTTTCAAATTTATTAAAAATAATTTATGAATGTGCTAAATAAAATAAAATATATAATATACTTAATTAAAAGGTTTGGACTTGAAATTGGTAAAGTACATACTACCCCACAAGTTCTAATGAAACACTTGACTTGGATGAAACTGGGAAACCAGTTGAATTTTTGTTATAGAAAAATAATTGGGAGTTTATTTTATTTGATTATTAGTAGACTAGACCTTATATTTTCAGTATTTATTTTTTTCTTAATTTTAAGCATATCCTAAATAATATGATTTAAAATCTTCCAAAATGGTTTTAAGATATTTAAAATAAATAATTTATCTTTTATTTATTTTACAAAAAATTATGATTTTAATTTAATATCTTATTCAGATGATGAATATAGTGGTTGTATACTATATAGGAAGATTAATTTAAGAACCTTACATTTCCTAGGTAAATCTATGGTATACTAGTCTAGTAAGAATCAACACTCTATTGCATTATCTACTGATGAAGCATAATATATTGTTTCTAGTAGTTTTGGTGCACAAGTGTTGTGGATGAAACACACCTTAATGGAATTTAGATTCATTTATAATCAATTATTAATTAAATGTGATAACAATAGTGCTATCAACATTTTTATTAATCCAATAAATCATTCAAGAACAAATCATATCAGCTTAAGGCACCATTTCTTGAGAGATAACGCTAAACAATGTGACATTTCTCTTAACTTTATCACTATAAAGATCCAGATAATAGATATTTTCACTAAACCCCTTTCTTGTGAGTGTTTTGATTTTATTAAAATATAATTAGTCTTATTCATTTTAAATAAATTTAATTTAATTTATTTATTCTAATTTACATGAATTTATTCTCTTTATTGTTTTTGAAAATTAAAATTGAGTATTCTATTATAATATTTAGTTTAATGATTTATGAAAATTACTCTTATATGTGTTGTTTGTTTATTTAAATATTTTAAATGTAGAAAATATAAATTATTTTTTTCTCTTTTGTTTTTATTTATTTATTAGTCCAAAGTAACCCTAAACTGAAATTGGGTACGTAAGCAATTTGGGACTTCGGTATGTGACTTAATATAAAATTGGCTTTCGACACTTTTTCATTCGCACATGCAACCTATATTTAAAACCAAACCATTGACACTAACCTCTAGATCCCTATTCAACCTTCAAATGACCAATTTGAATCATGTGAATAATGTAATCTTAGGTTCGTCTATGAAATCCAAAGGAATCTGAAAAAAGTTTTTGCGAGAAAGGCCATAGATATAGCGTGGATGAAGGAATCCAATTTTTTTTTCACAAAAAAAATTTAATTTCAAGGATTGTTCATTTTTGTTTGATGAAAATAAGTTGAGTTTTCTTTTTGAGGAATAAGTTAATGAGTTATTGATGAATGCTGAGTTTTAGTTTAATCAAATAGAGGATATAATCTCATCAAAAGTTAAATAAAAGGTGTTGGCAGTTTCTTATATTAGAGTGGATAATATCTTTAATTTCTCCTTGAGGGGGAGTTTTATTTTAGTTAGAAGTATGTTGGGAAAAGATCATTATGTCCAAATGAAGTGTTCAGGTTGTTTGGGTCCTCTTTTTTTTTGAAAATAAATCTGTGAAAAGTTGCCTATTGAATGGAAGTTTTTGTGTAAGTTTGTGCATACGAGTATAAAAAAAAGAGTAGTAGAGATAGAGAAATTTATTTTTCAGGATATTTATTTGATATAAATCATTATAAACAATTTAAAGTTGAATTTTCCAAGATACATGACGAGGTTCATGCAACATTTTTGAGAAGGAAAAGAAAAATTAAACTACTATATTTATGGTAGATTAATTTATTTAATATAAAAGAATAAATAATTAAATTTTAATAAAGTCAATGTGGTGAAATTCATAAAAGTAATACCCTATCATCAGTTATTTTAAGGATTATTCGATATTTGTGGTATTTTTATTCAAGTTATTTGAAGGAAGTTGGTCAAGAAAGTGTGACATAGGGGGTGTTAGCTTAGATATCACTACCTAGTGATACAACACCTACTAATATGGTGTCTAGTAAAGTATTAGAGAATTAAATGTCTATAAGAACCAAGTATTAAATTCCAGTCATCAGTTATGGAGTTGGTGAGCCTACCTAGAATCAAGAGAATGTGACTGATTAGATCCAAACCGCTGGTAGAGTTTCTATGTCTACTAAAGAAGGTCAGCATGAAGAGAAAACTATTAAGACAAATATTTATTTTCTTGAATATAGGAAAATTTAGACTGACCCTATAGGTTCTAAAGTTCAAAGAAGACCATATTTAGAGGAAGTACATTAATAAGATGATCTAATTATTCTTAGATCACTAGTTAATAAAAGTGGGGGTGTTGACATGGTTATGTAATCTATAAAGAATTCCCATATTCCATTTGTACCATAATCACCTTAAAATTATCATGGAGTATCTCCTTCAGTAAGAAAAAGTCCAAAAATATTATAAAAATAAGTGGCTTCTAATTAAGTAATGATGGATTTGGAAACCTAAGAGTAGATTGTTTCAATTGAAAAGTGGAGCTATTGCCTAAAAAGATGATATTAGAGAACTTAAAGAGTCATCTATCTCTAAGTCAGTATTTAATAATTTAGTTTGGATGGTATCTTCCTAAAATACAATGATCAATAGTCTTTGGATAGATCCACCTGTGCAACAAGATAGTTATAATATAAGTTATAAGAAATTTTAGGAAATTAAAGCCTTAGTAAGAGGTTTGAAAGATGTTTTCCCTACAAAGTCCAAGTTTAATGAGATTCATACCTTGGTTTCATCTAAAATAGATATGTTTTTAAATCCTCCTTTAATACAATTATATTTATATCTAGAAGTGATTTATGACAAAAAATATTTTAGAGATGAATTGAAATAGACTCTATACACTCTGAAAAGTGGTGTTTCAAGTCAGTTTGAATTTATTAAGAAATTAAAACTCTCTACTACTGCTACCTCAAAACCTCTAGTACTTTCAGTTTTACATAATGTAGTTAGTCAGATGATCTTAGAGTTGAGTTATGTTTCTTCTCAGAAATAGTGTCTCCAAGATGATATTATTTCTCCAGTGAAGTTGGATGAGTTAAAAAAGGATCTTTTTAATGAATTTTATGATATCTAGGATACTATTAAGAAGATTAGTGTTGGGTAAGATATCTGTATGAATGACCATGTTAGTCATATTGAAAATTTTATTGGGGATATAGTAGAAGAGAATTTGGATGTTTCCAATAAATAAAGAGATATAATTTTAGTCTTTACTGAACCTTTAAATAAAAACACTCAAATTATTTCCAAATGGCCGAAGGAAATATTTTCAGTGCTTGTGGATCTGTATTATGAGAAAGAATCAAGTTCAAAATATGAATAAGCATCATAATTTGTAGTTCCGGTTAAAATAAGGGAGTTAGTCACATATAAATGATGTTACCATACATTCATCCAAATCCATAAAATTTCAGATTTTAAAAATTTTCCACCAAAGATCAACATGAGCTCGTAATTTTTGGTGAAATGCTGCTTGATTACCATTCGAGGATCTCATGTGATGAATTTTAAGTAAAAAAATAAAACCATAAATACCTGGTTACATCTAAATATGTGTTTTATGTATTCTCGTCATTAGTAACTGCTACTTGAATAATCAAAAGATGAATTCCTCTAGATTGTCCACATGTTCTTTAAGAAACCACAAGATTGCTGATCGTTGAATTTTGGGTGCTATCACGGAGATCTAACGATGCCTTCAATGCTCAGATGATCATCACATCACCTTTCTTGTGATTCATGAGAGAGAGAGATCGATCCAAATGCCTGGATCTAGAGCCCATCTCTCTAGAATGCCGTATAGAGAATAAGAGAGAGAGAGAGAGAGGCAGTGAATCGTCCTTCTCATGAGGTCTCTCTATTCTATATATAGTGAAACAATAAATATTTGGAACAAACTACCGATACTTGAATATTTATTTATCACTAAATAAATGGTATTTTATTACTACTATACTGAGTCATAAAAACTATTTATATTATTATCACATTCTTGTAATATAAATAAATATATTATGTGATAATAACCGAGCCATCAACTCGAATCATTGTTCTCACAAATATTAAATGAACCTTGAAAATTTTAAACTAATATACGTTCAAATAATATTTCCATGTATTTAATTTAAAACTTGTAAGTATATTTATTAAATATACTCAATTATAATTATTATTAACTTAAATAATATGAATTTATTTATTACTTTGGTGATTGTATATACTTGGAAAAAACCCAGACCCTAGATGTGGGGTCCATCATGTCCTATATACCTATTCAACTGAATAGGGAAAATTATTGAATACTCTACTATGTGTGACCCTCTAGGACCATATCTCGATAGAAGTGAATACTATTTATATACCAAGAGAGAGATCTAGTAACCCATCATAGACCCTAAAGAGATAAGGAAATTCATAGCAATGACAACCAACCTATGAACATACATTGTATAATATAATATCTTTGTCTTTAATATCTCATAAAGAAGGATGCACACCTGTGTCATCGTCCTTTTTTGTTTTTTGATCTAACTGGATGGATTTACCCTCGAATTCCATGGCCATGGTCTTATGAAGGTACTACCATACTGATCAACCAAGCCTGATATATATTAATTCCGTAACCTGGATACAACAACTCCTTTCTTGACCATTAAACCAATGTCGTACCACCAATGAATTAACCGAACACAAGCTACCTTTACATGATTTCATTATCATGGTTTTTACCTTTCATAAAAGTACATGATCAAATGGAACACAATGGTAATGATATCAAGTTAGGAGACTAATACACTTTTCCATATATAGAAACAACCAATGACACCTAAAACACGTGGTGTTCTTATTGGATGATTTTTCCTTACGATCTCTCTACTAGATATCATCAAGTGTGAACTTCACGAGAAGAAGTATCAATGCTTATGAGCTCCCAACACCTTATAGTAAAAAATATACTATGTTCAGTCAGTACAATGTATCTATACCATAACACATAAGTTTAAGATTAATGACATAGTATCTTGAGGTTCTTAATATATCTTAGGATCTGCTATAACATTTTGATAAAAAAATTAATCTATGGAAATTACCAGTAAATAGTGGATTCATAAATATCTACACTATAATGGTAAGAATACATTATGTATATCTATCAATATACAAAATATGGTAATAAAGAAAACTATATAGTTGGGTTTAGGGTACCCAATTTTACAACACTACCACTTCCAGTAGGGAAAACTTTATAACTATAATGACCCGGTTTGAACATACATAGATATTGCATCACTTTTATAGAATACTTAAAACATTATACAAATAGACACCCAAATACCGTATTAGTTTAGTGCCTTTGGAAACATGGAAACATAAAAAATGGTACATGAGTGAGCTACATTATCTTATACTAGGTTCTTCTTGAATAACACCCTTCTTCGACACCTAAAACATAATACAAATCTTCATAACCCAAGGGAAAGGAAACATAAAAAGTGGTGAGCTCAAATGCTCAGAAAGGGTAGACAAAGGAGACATATAAGCATAAAAATGAGCATAGGGGTATGAGAATGTGATAATAACATTATATGATCATACCCTACATATCAAAGATCATAAAAATGAATCATGGAATAAATATTAGACATTATTAAGAAATTAATCATAAGTAAATGAAGAACACAAGCCATAAAATCATAAAATAGGAATAAAATATGGAATTCCGGCAAACACATAAGTATATAATATGATTTCCATAGTAGTCAAGGCATCACTTCCAAGGTCATCTTGGTAGTACGGGTTCACTCCCCATTCCATCTTAGTATTCATGGTCCAGTCCCATGGCCATATTAGTAGCATGAGTTCACTCCCCATACCATCTTATTAGTCATGGTTCACTCCCATGTCCATCTTAGAAGCATGAGTTCACTACTCATACCATCTTGTTAGTTAGGGTTCACTCTCATGGCCATCTTAGTAGTCAATGTTCACTCTAAAGACCATATTACTCTATCTCATGAGATATAAATCTTTACCAAATTAATTGGAGGTAGATATAGGTCACACCCATATCATAATGAAATCATATATACATGTACCGAAATATCATAAACAATCATATCATAACCAATGAAATGAAATGGGTGTCATAAACATGTAATCAGATCTTAAAATGTGAAAAAAGATAGGTTTCATAATCATTTCATGAAAGTATAACCCTTGAAAAGAAGTGGGTTTCAAAAGAATATAACCCATGAAAGAGAAATGGGTTTCATAAACATCATGTCATCAAAACATAAACCATTCATAGAAATAATACAAATGGAAACATTGAATAATTTCCCCAGAAAGGTATGAGTAACATTAGTGGACGTCATCTTAGATGAAAAATAATTTTTAAATATCCTTTAAAACCATTTCTTGAAGAAAAGATCCTTTCTTATTTGAAAAATTATTTTTAAAACATAAACCCTTTTGAAAACCATTTTCTTTGAGAATACTTTGAAAACTTTGAAATAAGGATTGAAATCATTTTGAAAACCTTTTTCCTTAAAAACATATAAAAAATGTTTGAAAACATTTTTAAAACATTTTTCTTTGAAAACACATTGAAAACATATAAATGATTCTTGAAAACTTTTTAAAAAATTTCCCTTTGAATTTTTTTGAAAACTTATAAAGAAAGATTGAAAATGTTTTGAAACCCATTTTCCTTGAAAACTTATAAAAGAATCTTGAAAATGTTTAAACTAATTTTTTATACATAAAACATTTCTAAAAAACCTTTTAATTTAAAACTTATAAAAGAGGTTTGAAAACGTTTCAAAAACCATTTCTTTTAAAACTTTATAAAATAATCCTGAAAAAATTTGAAAATTTTTTTCCTTAAAAACTTAAAAAAGAATCTTGAAAACATTTTGAAAACCATTTACTTGAAAATTACCTAAAACAAATTCTTAAAAATTAACCTTTTAAACATGAAAATTAATCTTCACAAAAACAATGGTGGGTAAATCCGTACATGTCGTACGAGGTCAAAAGAACATTCCTTTTTCATGGTAAAAAGGTTAAAAAAGTGATTTGTTAGGAAAGTAGAAAAAATATTCCTTTGAAAACATTGGAAAAATAAATAGTGTAAAAATTTATTTTAAATATTATAGGATAATAGTATAATATTATTGGATACCCTTTTTAGAAAACATGATTTTGTAGCAATACAGACTTCCGAGTGAAGAGATGGTAAATTTGGGATTTCTTAAAAACAAATTCTTAACTATATTATGTACTAAATAGTGAAAAAATGGTAAAAATATATGAATATATCATGAATAACTAGAGGATAAGAATATTGTTTAGCAGTATTGAGATATTTATCATTATATTTTATGAAAGCATGCATAAACATAAACAATATCAAAAATTTATGAGATTGTTTTAATAAACTATTATCTCTTGGTAACTTGGAGTCATACTCTCCATGTAAGAAAAGGAAATTACATGAAGCTTAAAATATCATGAAATAAGATTACTCATGATATAATATGTCAAATTAAAGTATATACAACATAAAAAAAGAATGTAGGTGCATAACAAAACATGTGTCTCAAAGAAGGAAAATTGAGATTAAACTATCGAACCGATTTGGTAACTTTTGAAATATAAACCACATGAAATAAGGATCATAGAATAGATATGTAAATACACATAAAATTAATAATAATAATAATCATATAATACATTAATGGGTATTATATAACCCACACAAAATAAAAGAGTCGTGAATATGGCATGTATCTTATAGATACATAATGTGAAATGAAATTCCCTTACCTTGTGTCTTGGATCTCATCATACTTGTTCAAACCTCCTTGATAATAAATGTAAGTTTATTATTCATATTTTAAAGAAAAATATTATTATATCTAATACCATATATTTTTTTATTATGACTTTATATTCTCCTCTTGTTAACAATTTTATGTTAAGGTTACGCTTCGGGTAATATTAGATTTGTTTTTTTATTGTGTCATAATTTGTTATATCGTTGGTCCTTATACTTATATCATGATTTCAATAATGAAAAATATGATATAAATATCATTTATATTCATTATATTTTTATTATAATAATCTATATAATATATAAGTATGAAATGGAATACACTGTTCATGGAGACGGTAGGCTGTATGTACGCATGAATGTTGCTTCTGTTTTATTGATGTATTGAAAGAAAAGAAAAGAAAAGAAATATATTTATATGTATATATGTATATAATATTATTATAGTAGAATTATTATTTTATATATATCATATAGGTTCACTAAACATATCCTTAATACATTCCATGTAGTGTGTGAACGAATCACTTCGCTTTAAGGGGGTGGTAGTCCACACTTTCTCAAACGAAATTATCATATTTACAGAAGATGGAAGGCATAAGGGTATGTTAAAAATAAATGTAAAATAAGAATAAATAAATTATAAATATAATATATATCATATATAAATAGAGTTTCTATCATAATTCCACTATGAGAGGCGGTAAAGAAAAAACAAACAATCATCATTTTGTGAGGCGGTAGTTCATCATACACATAAAAAATATGTTTTTTACCCATTAGATGGAAGTGTGTGTAAGTGTAGGTAAAAAAATTATCATAAAAAAATAATATTGTATTTATTATACTGGTTTTATTATAAAATCATGTAATAATAATAGTTTATGGAGTGGATAATGGAAATAAAAGAAAGAAGCTTGAGGGAGGGTGTTACCTCTTAATCGGGTAACTCCTTTTGGTTTTCACCAAAGGGATTCCTTTGAAGTATTTATTCATAAATTAAGGACTCAAGGAGTAAGGTATGGTTGTTTAGAAGTGTATTGGGTAGATCTTGTCTGAGCCTAAGTGGTTTTATAGGTGCGAGTAAGGGGGATAGGTGGTGGCCTTTTATACGAGAGGTAAAGGACACACTTGACATTTTTGAAAACAAGTTAGGTATACCCACGTTTTTACCTAAAAAAGTCATAAAAACAAAACAAAATCAATAATTTAATGTTTATGGAATAAATATGGACATAAAATTTGTGTTGTAAAAGTTTATAGGTCATTTGGGCCCTTACGTTTAATGTTTATTCCATTGTTAAACTTAATTTTACCTTAATCATTGCAAATAATTTTAACTGCACTCACTAATATTTTTGGTAAAAGATAAGTTTAAATTATTTGAAATTATAAATTGTGATGATTAAAAATATGGAATCCATTTTTCCAATTTCCAATCACTTATGTGGCATAAATTAATCTAAAATTAATCCCGCTAAAGGGGCGACACTGTGAGTTTTTAAATTAAAAACATCCAAAAGTTTTCTAAGTCTTTATATCCAATTTCAAAGTGAAATTGATTATAATGAACTAAATTGGATTAATTGATAAAAATATTATCTAATTAAACTTTTAAATATAATTTATCCTTATAAATAAATTATATTAAAAATAAGTTTTGAATTAAAATTCAATATTTTTCACTATTCCTCAAAAATGAATCTTTACAGAAAAATACAAAAAATTTACCCTAACCTAATTTTTATTTTTTTATCTAAAATATTAAGTTTATTTTGAAATATTAGATTTATAAAATAGAATAAATTTATATTTAAAATAGGTTCTCCATTAAAATGTGGAAAAAATTATATTTATAAAAATATAGGTTTTTGTGTGTAATATTGGTTATGTTCTCATATTATGCATATAAAATCAATTGGATGAATATAAAAAATATTTTTTTTGAATATATAAAATAAAAAATTAATTAATATAAAAAACTATTAGTAATTAATTTAACTTATTAAGATAAATCATCTTTTCCACATAAAAATAATATTTTATAAAATCATTCTCTTTATATTTATTTCGTTTCTATATTATTTTCTAATTAATTGGTAACCAATTAATTAAACTATATATATACTCATAATTTAGTTAACCCTTTTCATAACTACTAATTTAAAGGCTAGGTTATATTAAATAATATTTTAATAATTTAACATTATCATTATTCGGTCTTGTGTGTTACACAAGTCGTTGAGGAAATTAATTGTTGTTTGTAATGAAAGCTATCCTCAATGTTCCATGTAGAGAAAGATAATTTTTTTGGGTGTAATGCATGGTTAACTTGTTTTTTCATATAAATCAAACAAAACATATTTATTTAATATAAAATAAACTATTTTTAGTGTTGCGTGAAATGAAAAATATAAAAATATTAAATTAATTTGAAAAAAAATATTTCAAAATATCTCAGAGTGTTACATTCTACCCCCCTTAAAATTAATATCACCCTAAAAATTTGTATCAGTTATTAAAGGGTTAATTATTGTAAGTTTCATTCATAGAAACCGACATCGTAAAAATGGATACTAAAACATCCTTTTAAAAAGGAAAGTTGGAAAAATAATGGCTACCCAAAGTAACATATAACTGGGTTTTCATATGGGAGAACATAAGTGGTAAGTGAAAATATGAACATGAAAGAGAAATATAACCATCATGTTCTTATGGAGTGTGATAGAGAACAAGGTCAGGTGAAAGTTAACAATCACAAATTCATAAATCTGTGATGAAGTAAGATACCATACGATTCATCGAAAATGGAGGTACTGGGATAACATTTCTGGTTTCAAGATACTTTTTCTAAAAGTTAAATATTTTTCATAAAGATATATACTTTCATGATTTTAGGATAACCTCACCCTTTTTCTTCCTTGATCCACCTCACCTCTTTCTCCAAAAATGAAGGTGAATTTTTCATTCCTCAAGCACTAACAGATCATTAGATTTATGATATTCCATCCCATATGTCATCAGTTATCATCAATAATTTTTTTATAATATGTTATACAATATTAATAAATCCTCATGTGATGAGATAATACTTTATTCTCAAAAACATAATCTAAATTTTAACTTAATCTTTCCATAAATGTTTAACCTTATAACCATTAAAAATTATGAAAATAGAAAAATTTAGAAAGAAGTCAAAAAATCATATTAAAATTTATCCCCCATATATCACAAAGCATATCTTAGTTGTCACATTCCAAACATGTGAATACCCTCATCATATATTCTCTTGAAACATGGTAATAACCTGAATTACCATAAATAATTTTAGAAAACATGCATTATTCCTTATTACAAAGGTTATTAGATATATTCCTTAAATCCAAGAAGTTTTAAACTTCATCCATGATGAAATATACTAGTTTTTCAACCAATAAATAATCAGATCCAGGGAAATCAGTGCTATCTAATTTACTTTATCCAAATCAACCATCTCTTTATCCAAGGAAATCACAATTTTATCAACATCTTGATCATGTTAAGGGTTACCTTCTCTTAATCAAAATATCACTTTTCTAAGTTTTAATCACCATTAAAAATATAATTTTCAATCCTTATTTAAAACTTATACTAAAAATACTTATATATTTCATTATTCATATAATATAATCTTTAAATTCCAAAACATAAGTACCTCATTCATCCAACTTTATTCTTAAACCATTACTCAAGATTCATCAACTTATTCCTTAATACCTATTTCCTAGAATATTAAATATTAATCATGTATTATGGTTCCTCTATCTAAATGTAATAATTCTTATTATGATCAATGTAAACAGTACTATAAGAACATCACATACCTTTCACATGTCGTTTTTAGTATCTTTTTCTTTAGAAGTATAACCGATACTCATACCACCTTCCTAATTATATTTATGAGATTTACAATTGAGAAATATATTTTTATAATTATTATAATTTCCACATATTAAAAATTTAATATTAACCATGTTTCTTCTAGTTATCTCCATTGAATAAAACTAGAAAGCATGGGGTGAGAAACATATATCATATAATAAAACCACACAATCATGAAAAATTACTTATAGGGTGTCTAAATCATGACACCTTACTTTTAATTGGTAACACATTAGGTTTATAATAGGTTATTCATAGTCATATTCTATTCAAATACTTCATAATGGTTATTTAAGAGTTTGTAAATTTCCAAAGAATATCCCCCTGAAGTATCAAACCATGTGTGTTGTAAGGCCTATTGTCATATACAAGATTACCCTGAGTTAGGATCAGGACATCTTGTTAGAGTTGTTACCCCTAGGTACATCTGTGTGAGAGCCACATCCACTTGATGTATCTAGACAAATATGTATTTCTAGTAAACCACTCACTACATCCTTTACCAAAATTATAGGATATTTTCCTAAATGTTAAATCATCTTTATACTTATCCTTAGAGACATCCCTAAACATATTTTTAGAAATATACTTAGGTATCTCTCTAAAGTTTTCTCATCTTAGTTTCCAAAGGTTGACTAAACCTTCGCTCTAATAATAACTATAATGACCCATATTAATGTACAAATATATTTCATCACTTTTGTAGAATAGTTAAAACATTATACAAACAGACGCCCAAAGACCATATTAGTTTAGTGCATTTGGAACTATAGAAATGTAGACACTGGTACATTATTGTGATACATTATCTCCCACTAGATTCTTCTTTACTAGCATTATTCTTAGAAACATAAAACATAATACGTATCTTAATAACCTAGGGGAAAGGAAACATAAAAAGGGGTGATCTCAGATGCTTGTTAAGGGTAAATAAGGGAGATATGTAATCATAAAGATGATAATAAGGGTATGAGAACATGATCATATAATTAGATTATCATAACCTACATATCAAATATCATAAACATGAATCATGGTATAAACATTATTAGTTCATAAGACATGAATAATAAGGAAATGAATAACATAATCCATGAAATAATTACATTGGAATAAAAAATAGAATTGTGGTAAACACATAAGTATATAATATGATTTCCATCGTAGTAAAGTCATAACTGTCAAGGCCATATTTGTAGTATGGGTTTACTACACATACTATCTTGGTAGTCATGTTTTACTCCCATGTCTATCTTAGTAGCATGAGTTCACTTTTTACATCATCTTGTAATTCATGGTTACTCCCATTTTCATCTTAGTAGCATGAGTTCACTCCTCATACCATCTTGGTAGTTATAGTTCACTCACATGGCCATCTTAGTAGTCAAGATTTACTCCCAAGACCATATTAGTATATTTAATGAGATATAAATATTTACCCAATTAATTGGAGAGAGATATAGGTCCCAACCATCTCATAATGAAATCATACATGCATATTCTAAAAGATCATAAACAATCATATCATAACCCATGAAATGAAATGGGTGTAATAAACATGTAATCATATCTTAACTTGTGAAAAGGATAGTTTTAATAATAATTTCATCAAGGAATTACCCATAAAAAGAAGTGGGTTTTAAAATCCTATAATCGGTGAAAGAGGAATGGGTTTCAAAAACATGATTCCTTAAAAAAAACTATCCAGAGAAAGAATATGAATGGAAACATTGAATAATTTCTCTAGAAATGAATGAGTAACATAAAAGGATGTCATGTTAGTTGGAAAATAATATTCAAAGATCCTTTAAAACCATTTCTTGAGGAAATAATACTTTATTATTTGAAAAATTATTTTTAAAACATAAATCCTTTTGAAACAAATTTTCTTTTAAAATACTTTGAAAACTTCAAAAGAATGTTTAAAATCATTTTGAAAACCTTTTTCATTAAAAACATATAAAATAAGATTGAATTTTTTTGAAAACCTTTTTCTTTGAAAAAAACATTGAAAAAATATAAATGATGATTGCAAATATTTTAAAACATTTTCCTTTTAAACATTTTTGAAAAATTATAAATAAATTTTGAAAATGTTTTGAAAACCATTTTCCTTAAAAACTTATAAAATAATATTGATTTTTTGAAAAACCATTTCTTTAAAAATACTTTGAAAACTTATAAAGTATGATTGAAAATGTTTAAAATAATTTTTTAAAAATAAAAAAATTTTGAAAATATTTTTCATTTAAAAAATATAAAAGAGGCTTGAAAAAATTTCAAAAACCATTTCTTTGAAAACATTAAAAAGGAAGCTTGAAAACATTTGAAAATAATTTTCCTTAAAAAATTATAAAAGAAACTTGAAAACATTTTAAAATATTTTCATTGAAAATTAATTTCAAAAAAACATATTCTTAAAAATTAATCTTTTAAACATTAAAATTAATATTTATAGAAATGATGGTGGGTAAATTCATACACGTCGTATGAGGTAAAAAGAATATTCCTTTTGCAAGATAAAAAGGTTAGAAATTGCTTTGTTCCAAAATCAACAAGAAGATTTTTTTTGAAAATAATAGTAAAAGAAAAAAAGGGTAAACATGTATTTTAAATATTATAGGATAATAGTTTAATATTATTAGAAACCCTTTTTAGAAAATATGGTTTTTAAGGAACACAAATTTTTGATCGAAGAGAGGGTAAAGTTAGAATTTCTTAAAAACACATTATTAACTATATTATGTACTAAAGAGTGAAAAAATGGTACCAATACATGAATATATCATGAATAAATGGAGTATTAGAATATTCATGAGTGTTATTGAGATATGTATCATAATATTTAATCAAAATAATCATAAACATAAACAATCTCGAAAAACAATGAGATTGTTTTAATAAACTCTTATCTCTTGGTAACTTGGGATCATAATTAAAATGTAAGAAAAAGAAATTAAATGAGGCTTAAAATATAATTAAATAAGTATATTTACTATATAAAATGTAAAATTGAAGTATATACATCATGAAAAAAGAATGTAGATGAATAAAAAAACATTTTTCTCAAAGAAGGAAAATTGAGACAAAACTATCTTACCAGTTTTGTAACTTTTGAAACTTAAAACCCAAAAAATAAATATCATATAATAGATATATAAATACCCATAAATTTAATAATAATAATCATAAAATATAGTTTTGGTCAGTATATACACCATACAAAAGAAAAGAGTCATGAACATGGCATGTATCTCACAGATATAAAAAGTGAGATGAAATTTCCTTTCCTTGTGTATTGACTCTCATCGTACTCATTCAATCCTACTATATAATAAGTGTAACTTTATTATACATATTTTACTAAAAAATATTATTATATCTAATACCGTATATTGTTTAATTATTACTTTATATTGCCCACTTTTTAACAATTTATTGGTAAGTTTATGCTTCGGGTAATATTCTCTTTATTTTTCGCTTGTGTCTTAATTTGTGATATCTTTAGCCTTTATGATTATATAATGATTTCCAGAATTTAAAATATGATATAAATATAATTTATATTCATTATATTTTTATTATAATAATATTTATATTATAGAATTCTGAAATAGAATACACTGTTCATGGAGAAGGTAGGCTGTACGTATGCATGAACACTGCTTCTATTTTATTGACGTATTAAAAGAAAGAAAGTAAATAAAATATATCAATTTGTATATATGTATATAATATAATTAAATTATAATTATTATTTAATATATATAATATAGGTTCACTAAAAATATCCTTAATACATTTCATGTAGTGCGTGAACGAATCACATCACTTTGAGGGGGTGGTAGTCCACACTTCCTCAAACGAAATTATAATATTTACATAAGATAGAAAGCATAAGGGTATGTTATAAATAAAAATTATAGAAGAATAAATACATTATAAATATAATAAATATCATATATAAATATATTTTTCATCATAATGTCCACCATGACAGGTGGTAATGGAAAAATTAATAATCATCCTTTCCTGATGCAATAGTTCTCCATACACGTAAACTGTATGTTCGTTACCCATTAGATGAAAGTGTTTCTAAGAGTAGGCATAAAAATTAGAATAAAAACATACTATTATATTTATTATAATTTTTTTATATAAAATCATGGAATAATAATAGTTTAGGGAGTGGAGAATGAGAATAAAAAGAAAGGATCTTGAGGGAGGGTGTTACCTCTTAATTAGGTAACTCCTTTTGATTTGCACCAAAGAGATTCCTTGAAAGTATTAATGACCAAATAGAGGATTAAATAATTAAGTTAGGGTTTTTGGAAATTTTATTGATTATTTCCTATCTGAAAATATGTTGTTTTAGAGGTGTGAGTAAGGGGGAGAGGTGGTGGCCTTTTATAGGGGAGGTAAATAACACACTTGACATTTTTGAAAACAAGTTTAGTATACCCACGTTTTTACCTAAAAAATGTCATAAAAAACAAAAAAAATAAACAATGTAAGGTATATGGACGAAATATTTCTATAAAATTGGTATTTTACAATTGTATAGGTCATTTGGGTCCTTAAGTTTAAGGTTTATTCCCTTATTAAGCTTAATTTTACCTTAATCATTATGATTAATTTAAATTTCATTCACTATTATTTTTGGTCAAAAATTAAGTTATCATTATTAGGAATTATAAATTATTCTGATTAATAATATGGAATCCATTTTTTTTAAATTTAAACCACTCAATTTGTAGAAATTAATTTAAAATTAATCACACTGACGGGACGTCACTGCAGGTTTTTAAAGTAAAAATATCCAAAAGTTTGCTAAGTTTTAATACCTGATTTCAAAGTGAAATTTATTATAATGACCTATATAGGATTAATTAATAAATATATGATATAATTAAACTTTTAAGTAAATTTAAAATATAATTTAACCTTATAAATAAATTAGATCCAAATGCAATTATGAATTAAAATTCAGTATTTTTCACTATTCCTCAAAAAATGAATCTTCATAGAAAAATTAAAAAAATTCACCCAAAACTAATTTTTATGATTCTATTTCAAATTTAAAGTTTATTTTGATATATTAGATTAATAAAAGTGACAAAATTTATTTTTAAAATAGGTTCATCATTAAAAGGATGTAAAAACTGGTTTTATAAAAATATAGGTTTTTGTGTGTAATATAGGGTATGTTCTCATCTTATTCATATCAAATAAATGGGTTGAATATAAAAAATATTTGTTTGAATATATAACATATAAATTTAATTAATATAATACACTTAATTTAACTTATTAAGATAAATCGCCTTTTCCACATAAAAATAGTCTTTTATAAAATCATTCCCTTTATATTCATTTGGTTTCTATATTATTTTATAATTAATTGGTAACCAATTAATTAAACTATATATATATATATATTTATAGTACATTTAACCCTTTTCATAACCACCAATTTAATTACTAGGTTATATTAAATAATATTTTAATAATTTATCATTATCGTTATTCAGTCTTGCATGTTACACAAGACATCGAGAAAAGTCATTGTTGCGTGTAACAAAAGCTATAATTGGAATTCCGTGTAGAGAAAGATAGAATTTATGTTATTTGTAGGGAATGATTTACTTGGTTTGGCATATAATGGAAGTTAAACATAGTGATTTAATATAAAATAAACTATTTTTAGTGTTGCGTGAAATGAAAAATATAAAAAAGATAAATTTAATTTGAAACAAATATTTCAAAAAATCTCCAGGTGTTACATTAAGAAACCTTTTTATCTCTCACATGATAAAGATCATGTTTCTATCGATTCGTGACTTTAGTTTATGGGTTTTCCATGATTCCACCAAGTGATTATTTTTTTATTTTTGACCTAATCTCCTTGAGTAACAATTCTTAAGAGATGGTATGTCTAAGTATATCCCTTTTGTACTCTATAACAACTTGAAATCCTAGATATTAAAAATATCATAATTTACATTATGATAATTATTTACTTATTAGGTGTGATTCCAAGACCTATAAAAAATCGTTGCATTTAACTGTTTCCTAGCTGCCATAGAAGCAGTAACATACTCAGTATTTGTAGGTATGGATACCAATGGATTTTATGAGCATGTATGACTGAACACCTTAGCCTTACTGTGATATTAGATCACATGGATCTAAGGAATACTTGTTCATGTCTCCTGAAATCTATTATCCTTTTGTCTCCACTTACCAGGTACTTATCCTTTATACTTTCCCAAGTATAATCAGGTAGTACTGACTGCTTTACTTGTAGTTCTCCTATAAATAAGTGATATTTTCCTAATTTAAAGTATATCTTAGCAATATCAATTGTTCTATATATCATGGAATACATGATTGATCCATTTCTTAATAGAATTTATTTCAACTCACCTTGTTAATCTCTTCTGATGTCTAAGAAATGTCATCCTGGAGAGAGTATGCCATGTGGCATTAGTAACAATTATTCTCTGGAACCGTTCCATCTTGTATTTTTCAATACCATGTCACTATATGTATGATTGAATAGGTACAAGAAACTATTATATGTACCTCAATAGATCCCATTCCCTAGAACATAGGTTTCTACTTTAATTCATTCATTGGAGAATAACTTTCATTCTGGTCTTAACTAACTACACGACTAATATCTATTTTCTATATGTTGTTGAACATATTTGACTTGGAAAACAATGAAACTCTCACTAACCTCTGATAGACACATGGAAAACATTCATTCCAAATGAATATTCTATGATATATTTGATTACTTCAATCCTAAACTGGATTTTAGTAAATTTCAACATTTATTAGTATTTTGTGACATGACTATCCCTTTCTAGTTGCGTCATATAGACACCTTCCATAAATGGTGGTCATGACATCCAATTATCAATATAATGATCATAGAAATTATCTATGACAATTTCAATTCTAATGGAATTAGGTATAATGACTTGGTATAACCAATCAGGCCTTATTGGAACCACACTTGTACCATCCATGTATCATCTTACTTAGATACCCATTGAATTATTCAAATAATCCCCTCTTCACTTTGATACATGGAACCCATTATTGAATTTTAATTGATCCTGTCAATCTCATATAATTTACATATACCAATTTCTTGTAGGAATTATTATTCTCAATGAATAATAAATCACCAACCATAGTGAATAAAAAACCATCACTATGGTTTTTACCTTCCTATGCAGTACGTGTCTCTGGAACATTACTATTCCATATGCATTTGTGGAACTAGTTCCTATGAAAACCACATGTGAATCTCTTAGAATTGAATAAACCCAAGTTAATATGGATCCCACTATCTCTAATAGATATTTTAACCCTTATATATAAATGTAGTCTATCACTTGACTACAACTTTTATATCTTATGTATTTTTGTAATATCCTAAGCAATAGTTAGGATAATTATTAAGATGCACAATGTGTTTATCTTGATGAAATTTTGTTTATATTCTCAAAAAATCTTTGCATCCAAACACATAAACTTTTGATATAATGGATTTCCATCACACTATGACTCATATGATATCTATTTTTCATTATAGTTGGCATATGGTTATGAGATATCACCATTATTTGTGAATCACATCATGAAATATAATAGAAGCTTCTGCAAGTTGAAACATTGATACTCCTTGCATTATAATGATAACATATAAAGTTTATATCTAGTAATTTCCACATGCTACATTTTTTTGATCAATGTTAACATGTAATACTTCATCATCAATCCTCCTAATTAACATGAATGTCACGATATAGATAATGTAATGTTCATTTAGGAATTACTCTATGCTACATTATTATTGATCAATGATTTCTTGGTCAAGATAATCTTTGGAATTCTGGAACTAATTCAAATCATTCCTTTAGTAGCACTAGTAAAGGGATATATCAGTGCTATAGAAGTTATGATAATGTAATAAATGTTAAAGGGTTGTCTTTAATAGTTATTGTAAAAATCACTGATAAATTTCCCACTAATAAAGGGTATAATTTTGTTTTCACACCCCACCCTCCTCTTTATCAGTGCTCACCCACCCCAATTTATCAACACTTCCCTCACCCACTTATCATAACTTTAGCACATACCCTTATCACTATCGATTTTTGAACCTAGTGCCTCCATCTTATACACCATCACCTTTTCCACTCCCCTATACCGTTTTTTACATTTTATGATATATATATATATATATATATTTCGTTATATTTTTTTATCCATAAGTTTTTATATATGTTTATATATATATTTATATGTTTATATATTTATAAATATTTCAAATAAATAAATATTTATATATATATTTTTAAAATAGACATTAACTCTAAAAACCCTTAAAACACAAAAAAACATTAAGAAACTCTAACAACCCTAAAACACCTAAAAACCATGAAACAACCATAAATTATAATACAAGAGTTTTTTTAGCTCTGAAACAATGAAATTAGAATATGATGAAATGATATTTGATATTATATGTGGTACAAGACGAATAGACACTCAGATCAGAAGTTATAGCCATTTAAATTTTAAGAAACCAAGGTCAGTGATTAAAAACTCAGTTTTGGACGCATTTTGGGATTTTTTGGGGGTAAAAAAATAGTAAAAGCTCATATAACTTAGTATTATACCATATGTGGAATATATATCATCACATTCTTCAATTTTATATGTGGTAGATCCCAAACGGACACCCGGATCAAAAGTTATGGCCGTTTAAAGTTCGAGTTCGATTTATGAATTTTTTGAAACTATAATATATTTTATTCCTTTGATTATCAAAAAATTTAAATATCATGTGGTTTTATATTGTTTTATAATATTCTATTTTATTGGTTATAGAGATAAAACAGATTTTATGATCAAAATTTATGATCCTTTCAGTTTTTTAGGGTTTTAGGGGTTTTTCATATTCGATGGCCTTTCAAACGGACATAACTTCTGCATCGAGTGTCCGTTTTGCCTCTACCACATATAAAATCAAATCTTACAAAGATATATAAACGTTGGTGACACATGGGAACCATAAATAATATCTATTAAGTCCAAAATGGCATATAAGGCCTCCTAATGGCTGAAACTTCTGCTACGAGTGTACGTTAATGATTTTTTTAAAATATAACCTTTATTAATGCTAGTAAAAAAACACTAATGGTGGGGGGGGGGTATTTATCAGAAATTATAAAAAAAGTTCTGATAAATACCACCCATTTATCAGTGCTTTTTTAGAAGCACTTATAAAGACCCCCACTTTATCAACACTTTTTTAGAAGCGCTGATAAATTCTTGTTTTATTATCGCTTTTTTAAAAGTGTTGATAAATTCCCCTATTTAACATCAATTATTTTTAGAGCTATTAAAGAGAAACTTTAACAATGCTAAAAAATCACTATTAAAGACCCCCTTTAACAATTTTTATTTCTAGTGATGAGAAATGGTGTTTTTAACATCACTTTTAACAAGTGCTATTAAAACCCTATCGCCGGATAAACCCAGTTTTGTAGTAGTACAGCCCAAAGAAACTCATATATTCTGAACATACACATATCATAATTCATTTCATATTCCTTGATAACTTAAAGGAATCACAATGAATTATATTTACCACTAGAATACCCTTGGAATAGTCTACACTCTATTGTTGAATTAATTATGAAAGCTTTTTTGGGTAACTTTATTTCTAAAGGTTCCTTTGTCCAAAAATAAGTATATACATCGATAATACCTAAGGTTTTTAGCTCAGATGAGTGTAAATACCATACTGGGTATATCCTAGACATATAATTTTAGTTTTTTTTTACAAATATTATCTTTCCACAACTGGGTAAATTAGTCTTACATTTATATTCCTCACATATTGCCTATGAATCAAGTACCACATAATTATTGATTGAGTTTGAACCACCACAAAAAAAAAATCATTCTTGAACTTGGAATAATGTTTCTTTGTGTCCAAAGGATACATGAGATTAATGTTTTGGTTATACTCAACAAAAGTTCTACTTGAATCTATCACATGGAAATTATAAGTTGTGTGCTTCTCACTATTGACTTAGGAATCACCATTTCTAAGCCTCTTAGAGAATAAAACTTAATTCTAGTAATTTTTCTATACTCGGTTACTATATTTATATAAAAATATGTGATTGGAATATTGTACTTAATCCCTAAGTAGTAGGATTGAAACATTACTTTTATATTCATGAATATACCTGAAGAAGAAGCAAAAACTTTCTTCTTTAATTCATTTTATTGCCTTTAAACTTCCATTGTTTGATATCATGATATTCATAGCTAATAAACTCTTATTGATTAACTCTAACTAAAAATTAAATTTTTATTTATCAAAAAATTTTAAGGAAAAAGTGAGAAACCATGAGTTCAACCACAAAAATAAATAACAGAGTCATTAAAGGACAATTTAAGCCTACTAGATTTTAATATCCCTAAATAAACTCCAAGAGATATTGTTTACCTGAGTGTTTGGTTCATCCATTAGAAGATCTTCAAACCAAAAGGCCAGATTGTCCCAAGATTAGATGTAATCCTCAAGGATGATCTTCCCTTTATTAAATCCCCCAACTAAGATCAGGGCCCGCTTATCAATCTAGGTATATTTCTCCTCATTGAGAGTCACCCTTAATGATCTCCCCATCATTTTAGAATCTTATTCTTTAGTAGCATTGAGAGAAAAAGCATGTTCAAACACTTCTTCTTCTAAGATCATGAGAAATTCCAAGGATTTTTTAAGTACATCACCTGAGTCACACTGGTTTTCAATCTGCCTATCTTTCAACTTCTTCGCTGATTGTGTCTCCATTGGAAGAGGAAAAAAGGAGTAATCTTTTCTCTCTTTACAGATTCCCTTTCGCCCATCCATGGAATTCATGACCGAATCACTTTCAAAATCTTGAAATGGATCATATATCTCTTTATGATAGTTATCATGTTGGACATTAGAGTTGAGCCCACCATTATGTGGTTTAGAATCCCCCGGATGCACAAACACTCTCCCTGTATGAGTGGCCTCACCATCAACATGTTCAACATGAACCTCATTCACCTCAACTTCTTAGTGGCCAGCAAGGTGGTTTGAAGAAGTGTGTTTTGTGTCTAAACCAACCAAATGGACCTTCCTAACAATATAATCCTGAGATATTCCCTCCCTCAAATTCATGTCTTAGGTTATAAAACTCAAGATACTAAAAACTATTTAAGAACTTTGCGAAAGTGCCTTTGGCACTACACCAAACTAACGGTTTAGAGGCAGTTTATTAAATCACCATTATATATATTTTTTAAATAATTTAGTGGTAATTTTTAAAAAACTACCGCTAAACCATTATTTTTTTTAATATACGAAACTCTCCCCTCCCCCGACACCCCGACCCCTTGACCCCCCTGAATCCCCGAATCCCTACCTACCCCTTCACCGCCCCTCACCGCACCTTTCCACTGCCCTGCGCCACACCTTGCCTCCCTAGCCACTTCTCGCCACCCTCACCGTGCCTTGCTTCCCTCATCGCACCTTGCCATGCCTCCCTTACTCTAGATCCTCCATTGAAGAATACTCAAGGTTATTATGAATATTCTTCTTATTTTTAAGGGGTTTTTTATATTATCCTCTTTTCCCTCCCTTGGTTCCTTATTATTTCTTATCTTGGATCTCTCTTGGATAAACCTAAGGTGATATTTTTTATGTTTGATTTAGTTTTATTAGATTATATGGTGTGTGGATTGTTTCTCATGCCTTATTCTTCTTTCTATGAGTGTTTTATTTCATTCTCACATTGTTTAGGTATGTGTCTCTATACAGTACCTTTCCAGAATAATATTTAAATTCTTGATCACTCCTAATTAAATTCTAAATGAGTTTTTCATTATTATGGTGTGTTTTTATGGATTATAGTGGTTTTTTAATGTTAGATTTTTGATGAGAAAGGGGTTGAAAATGATTTCATTTAGTAAGCCTATATATGTGTGCATATAAAGAGTTTTATAAAATGTCAATTTATCTTCTAAAGTGTAATTCAGCGTTTTCAGATTATTTTAACCTTGGTTGGATTTTTGTAGTTGGTTCGCATGTGAAATTGAATTGAGTGAGTGATTTGGTTTCCTTTTTTTGGTTTGAGGAGTATTTGTAAATTTCTATAGATGGTTACAATGTTCCTTATGAATTCTAAATTGGAGTCCTCTATGTTTTTGAGATACCTTATGGGTGTTACATTATATGTGGGCATATCCATATGTGAATGTGGGAATATATCCTATATGTGTATTTTGTTCTTCCACCATGACCAATATCAACCATGACCAATATCAACCACACAACCATCATGATCATAAAATACAGGTACACAAGATCTCAATAAAATTCCAATCACTTGGTACTTACCCAACTTAAAATCATGAATAATAGGTCATATCTATCGACACAAAACATTAAGCCTCTTAGAGTCCATACACCCCCTCAAAGGTAATCGTGGAGTATATTCCATCACCAACTCCCATCACTAGAATAACATTGGGATCCAACCAAAATATAAGGTGTCTAACTAGTTACATAGATTCCATCTGATTCACTCAGGAACCATGAGGATAAGAAATCCTAATCATCAACTTCATTATCACCAATTTACTCTAGGAACATTCTAGTGAGTGGTTAATCACATCTACCATCTAATCCCATGATCGCCCAAAGACCAAAAGATTATCACAAGATACTAGACTCTTTAACAACATCATACCCCTCTCAATTAAGGTGTTCCTATGTTCTAGGTCATTTCCTATAGAGGTTACTAGACAAATCCCAGTCTCCAATTCTAACTAGTCCATTCCTAAACGGTTAACCACTTGTATTCACCTAAACTAGCTCACTAAGGATCTACCCATGGAAAACACAACTCATCACACCAATAAATACAATATAGAGGTACATAAATTTTTTTATGACTCCATTATACCTACTGGTATAGCCATTGAGAATTTTTAAAATTCATGGACCAAGCATGAAATACCCAAATTTATTTTATATGGATCAACCCAGGCCACTTGACGCACTTTGAGCCCAACTAGTCCCAACCCACATTCCTGAACCCAGTCCCCTATCATTCACACACATGCACATTCATGCATGAATATTTCTATTTATTAAAGGGGATACCTAACATGACGTTATATTTACTCCATTCCATAGCTTTTTTACTATCTATATCCCACATCAGACTAAGAATCACTATGCTCTTGATCCCCTTTTTCATACCTCAAGCCTCCAATAGTTAATTATAAAAATTTATAAATAATTAGACAAATTAATCCAATAAGGAATAACCATTGATAAATCACCCAAAATTATCACAACATAAAAATATCGACTAATGATGTGTGAAAGGCTCATATTATTCCTCTAGAACTCATTTGACCAAAATCCCCATGATTTGACCATCAATTCCAATCTAATATGGTTGAATTCCCTAAAAAATACTTCAGTAATCCATTTTTCAAATGATAAGAAACAAGCATCATTTATCATCCTTAGGAATCATATATCCACAATACCATAAATCCCAATGAATCAAAGATAAAACCACCATGATTTGTTGTAATTTTCATTTAATCCATTGACGAAACCTTCCAAAATTTGAGGAATAACCACAAAGAAAAAGAGAGAATATGGGTGGATAAGATTACATAGCTTTATTATGGTGAAAGAATTTATAATCAACTTACAATAAAGGGAAAGGGGGGATCAAAATAGGGGAACAATGGGAGAGTGGGATAAAAAAATTACTACTTTAAAGAACATACCTAACTGAAGAAGGAATAACCAACCCTCAAGTAATAGGTCTGACCCTTCCAAAAAAATAGGACTGAATGACCATTTCAACATAGCCCATGGGGGAATGGATTAATTCTCCACTTATATGGTTTTGTTGTAGAATGACGCAATGGATCATGGCATAAAAATAAAACCTAGAAAAACACCCATAACATCCTAACCACAAATTGCAGCATGAACAGGGAATCAAGAAACAACCAACCACCCAATGGAAACTTGATAAAACTCCACCAAATAACCCTTTAGGATGAAACCATTTGGTTTTAATGCGACACATTCTCCTCAAGTATCATTTATATTAAAACACCAAGGTTGTGGTGTGATTTCCTCTAACCCCAAAATTCAATACTATGAAACATACAAACCATGACATAATGACCATTATTGTAGTATGATTTTGATACCCCTTCAGTCATCCAAGATAAAACATCATGATAACTACTCATAATTAAATTAACCTCTTTGACATGTATTTAACCATTATATATTGTTGAATAACCTACTATTAGACATAAAAAGTTCCCCACACCATGGTCATAGTCCTTTTGGATTTGGCCATTTTTATATGATACTCCACCTATCAACCATTACATCATTTACCATGGTTGTCGTGTATTTTTGTAGTTTTTTTCAACTATATATCAACATGTTGAAAAAAAACTTATTTGATTCTTCATTTTATACCTAGAAAAAAATTTATTTCATTTATGGATATTTTATAAATACAAAAAATATTTGGATGGAATCCTCAAGAGAAGTCTATACAAATGGTTGTAGTAATAAGACAATAGAAAACCTTATTTAAAATACTTCATTATTTTCCATATGAATTTATATATGAAAACCTTATTTAACATATTTTTTTTCAAATAGTATATATGAATCTCTTTCCCTATTTAGTAATAGTTACGTGTTTTAATTTTTTTAATATTGTGTAGGAACATTGTGATATACATGGATAAAAGTTAGATCACATTATTGAGGAATGAACCTCAGTATGCTAAGGGTTTGGAAGATTTTTTATATTTTGAAATTTCCAATCGATATGTTGAGGGGAGAATAAGATGTCAATGTCCTAAATGTAAATTTATAAGATGGTTGATGAAAGATAAGTTTATAAAAACTTTATATTGAAGCAATTCCCTCCTCAATATTTGTGTTGAATTTGGCATGGAGAATCGAATGATACAGAAGGGTTGAGCACTAATGTCAATCCACAGAATGAGATCCCAAATTCATCGAAAATGGAAAATGAAATAAAAAAACTTATTGGTTGGAATGGACTGAAGGCCTTCATTTTTTATTATTTTGATAATCCACCTTTCAAGGGGTGAGGTGGAACCCTTATAAGTCCTGAAGGATTAGAGAAAATTAAATAACCCGTAAGTCTTAGAGGGAATCACCCAAACAACACAACTTGGAACTACTCCTCCCCAATATATGTCATAATATCAACACTCCACCTTCATAGGGTTGGTCAACGAGCTATCCTATGCAAGGATGCATAGGCCTGGTACTGATGGTAAATTCATACCCTCTCGTTTTTCCAATTCATGTTAGCTCTACTCTAGTGAATGCACCTACCCCGATCCTCATCTAAAGCCTTGTCTCTTGTAGTCTGACTGGTACATTAGCAACATGTGTCTTGAAGGCCTTGGGGTGTCCCTAAGGCCTTAAGGTGTCCCGAAGGCCTTACGAAACAAATGGACCGAAGGTCTTGGGTGTCCCAAAAGCCTTGCAGGACCTGAGGACCAAACTGGTGGCCTAGAGGCCCAGATGGATGAATAGTTCTAGCTGCCACAACACCGAATAATGCCTGCTACAGTGCCTGCAATAGTGCCTGCTACAATGCCTGCAATAGTACTTCTATAGTGCCTGTAACAGTACTACTAGAGTACTAGAAATATGTCTCCACCCAGATTTGATCTTGGGTCTCTTTGATGCACTTGCTGATTCCTCTCCAACCAGGCTTAGGATCATGTGCTGTAAAACCATATAAATGATGCATTCGACATTGAAACACACTAACACCAACATCAAAACTTATCAGGACAACCAGTTGGGGGTGCTACAAATAGAAACGTGACAAGTGATGTTTTTGAGACTATAGGACAACCAAATCAATATTGTAACATATCATTGGATTATTCTCTTGATTATGTGGAGAATATTGTAAGAGAAAACTTCACTAAGAAAAATTCATTTCATGGTTTATTTGATGATGGAAATAAAGAGTTGTATAGTGGATGCTTGAAATATTCAAAACTTTCTTTTCTGCTGAAGTTGTACCATATCAAATGCCTATGTGGAATTAAAAATAAGGCAATGTCCATGATATTGGAATTGTTGTGTGATTCATTTCATGAAGAAAATATCCTTCAGTCTTTTTATAATATGAAAAAAGTTGTTAACAGGCTTGTTCTGAATTATACAAAAATACATGTGTGTTCCAATGATTGTATACTTTATTGGTGAGAAGATTCAAGTAGATATTATTGTATAAAATGTTCTTATTCTAGATGGTAGTCAATGGGTGCTATTGGAAGTCTAAATCAACATAATACCATGAAGAAGATGAAAATGAACACACCTACAATGGTTTTCTATTACTTTCCTTTAAATCCCTAATTGAAAATATTATTCATGTCATCGAAAACTATCGAACACATAAAGTGGAATTCTGTAGATAATAACAATTATGGGTTAATGGGACATCCACTAGATTTAAAATTGTGGAATACATTTGATTTATTACACACAGATTTCTCATATGATCCTAGTAATGTTCGATTGGGATTGGTTGCCTATGGATTCAACCCATTTGGGACTTTGAGTACTAGTTATAGCATTTGACCATTTGTTTTGATCCCTTATAATCTGCCTCTGTAGATGTGTATGCAACAAATGTATTTTATTATTTTTATGATTATTCCTAGAAAACAAATGCCTGGAAATGATATTGTTGTATACTTGTATACTTTAATTGAATAATTACAGGATTTATAAAGCAACGGTGTTGAGACATATGATGCTTCTTCTAAAATAATGTTCAAAATGCATGTTGCTCTAATGTGGACCATTATTGACTTCCTTGGACTTGAGAATTTAGCTGGTTGGAACAATTACACGGGTTTGGATTGTCCTATTTGTAACTATGATTTTGATCCCAAACGACTACCTCATAGTAGAAAATGGTGCTTCTTGTGCCATCGAATATTTCATGATGCATCTTATAGATTTCGGTTGAATATGTCAAAATTCAACGGTTTTATTGATCATAGACCACCTCCAAAGTTGTTAACTAGTTATGAAATATTGACACAAATTGGAAATTTTGAAATAGAATTTGGGAAGGTGAATCATTTTAATAATAGTGGAAAATGAGTTTGAAGTGCATCGTCAAGTGAAATCGACACACAACAATGGAAGAAAAAAAGTACATTCTTCAAACTTTCATACTGGGAATTTAATTTGTTGCGACATAATCTTGATGTGATACATATTGATAATAATGTTTGTGATAATGTGATCTTCACATTGCTCAATGAGATTGGAAAGTCGAAGGATCATCTCAATGCTTGGAAAGAATTATAAGCAATGAATATAAAACGTGATCTCTGGCCATATAAGAATGAAAAGTATGCTCTGAAAATTTTTGCAATGAAAAATAGGGATAAAGATACATTCATCAAATTTTAAAGCATGTGAAGGTATCTGATGAGCATTCAAGTAACATATCAAGGTGTTTTGACTTAAATCATAATAGGTTACATGGATTGAAAATTCACAATTCACATATTTTCTTACAACAATAACTACCATTGGTATTGCATACATTATTACCTAAAAAGGTTACTGCTATTGTACTCAAATTCTACACATTTTTCAAAAAACTATGTAAGAAATATCCACATCCATTTGATATTGACAACCTTCAGGAGATATTTTTATTGACACTTTGTGCGATGGATATGATCTTTCCTCCATCATTTTTTAATATCACGATGCATTTAACTGCACATTTGGTTAAGGAAGATAAATTAGGAGGCCCTGTACATTATCGATGGATGTATAAAATTGAGAAGTACTTTATTTATATGATTTTCAATTAAGTAAAAAATTCTTATAACTTAATTAAATACATAATTATGTTTTTTAATTTTATTTCACAGATATCTTGGGCATTTTAAATCATACGTGAGAAATAATGCTCAACCTGAAGGCTCTATTTCTAAAGGCTATTTGGTAGATGAGTGTGTTACCTTTTGTTCTAGATACTTGGATGATATTGAGAGAAGATTTAATCAATTTTTACATGTTGATGACACATCAAATAAATCTCAAATACATGGGAAATCAAAAATATTTCTTGCTATTGGAAGATCAGTTGGAAGGACCTCAAATGTTACACTAACAGAAATTAAATTATTATAGGCACATAGATATGCACTCATGAATAGTGAAATTATATATCCATTTATTGAAGAGTTGAGGATACAAACAAAGAGACAAATTAGAGGTCATACACAAAATGATAAAGATATAACTAAAGATGTTAATAAATATCTTGTAGAATGGTTTTCACAATGTGTAAGTTCATAAATATTGCAATAAATATGGATATTAGGTTGACACATATATTTTTTAAATCTAATAATGTACATTTACCTTTTTAGATCATGAATACTAATACTCGAGAAAAGTTTTCATAATATTTTATGTTTCTTGATCGAGGTCCTATAAAATAAGTTATAAAGTTCGATGCTTACAATGTGAATAAATTTAGATTTAGTACAGTCGATCGAGAAGAGGGTTTGAAAACACAGAATTGTGGTATATTTACAGTTCCTAAAGTGGGATACTATGGAAAGTTGTCTGATATTATCAAATTAAACCACCATGAGTATTTTTCAGTTGTTTTATTCAAATGAAAATGGGTTGATATTATAAGAGGTGTTAAACAAGATTCCTTGCAATTTACATCTATGAACATATCTCGTTTGATGGATATTGGTGATCGTGAACTGCCTGATCCATATATCTTATCATTATACGCGAAAATGGTATATTATGTTAATGATGTTATGGATGAAAGGTGGAGTGTAATTTATCATGTAAAACACAAAGATTTGTATGATATGGGTGATGAAGTGGAAGATTTTACTTCTGACATTGAATCTCATCTACAACAAGAAGCGGGCTTATTTTTCCATCATGATATTGAAAATATTATTCTATCAAGGGTGGATTAAATGGGTGAGTTAATGGAGTAGGAAACTGACATGATTTAATGGGAAAATGGTTGTATGTATAGTTATGAATTCATTTAGCAACCACTTATTTCATTTGTGTAGTTATTCATTATCACTGTTATGTATATTTTTTTTATTAGTACTATGCATATGTCATCATTTTTAATTTTTTTTGAATATTTTTTTTGAAATATATGTTTTGAACTTAATTTTATTTGATTAAATGACATGAATGCCAAAGAGGAATTAGGGTTCCAATTCTAGTTCTTTGCGGGGATACTGGAGGGTGACTTTTATTGGTACAAATTCTAATATGAATAAATTTATTGCACTTTTTTATACTAACTATTTGTTCATAATAGATAGAAATAATGAAAGTATGGAGAGAAATATGAAAAGTTCATATGTTTGGAATCTAATTGAAGAGAAGACAGTTATCCCATTTTATTCCTATGGGGTCCCTAAGGATGACACTTCATGATTACTTTTCCAAATTCTAGGCTAGATGGCCACAAAGCCGGTTTCCCTTCCGATTATGTATGATTATTGGATATTGTGTAATGATGTCAACTTTAAAGAAAGGTGGATGTAAATTGTGGCTCTTGGATTTATTTTATGGTGTTATGAATTTAGTGGTGGTTGTAAAAGTGGTGGATGTAATTTGGAACTCATGTTATGAACTCATAAGATGGGAATGTCTATGGATATATATATATATATATGTGCATTGTATGTGTCTTTTGATTTCTATATGTACCCCACCAATCCCTAGCGTTATATGAATTATTCACATGTTTTTTAGGGTACTAGTACTAAGGTGGAAGAATTAGTAGCATTTTTTAATTATAAATCTACATTTAGAAGCAGTTTAAACCTCCGCTAAATAAATGGTTCATATTTAGTGGTAGTTTAAACCGCTGCTAAATACATACTCTGTACAATTTAGCGGCATTTTTTTGCTTTAGCGGTGGTTTTCGTGCAAAAAATGGATATTTTTTTAGTGTCGGTTAAAAAAACTTCTAAAGGCTCCTCATTTTCTATTATCATTTAGTGGTGGTTGGTGTGGTTTTCATGATATTTCTTCTAGAAAAAATAAAACTTTTTTTAGTGGCGGTTAAAACCAATGCTAAAAAAGATTTCATTTTTTTGGGCCAAACCACTGCGAAAACCACACCAATCACCACTAAATGTGTTTACTACCATTGTTTCTAGAAACTACTGCTAAATTGAAGAAACCAACATGTATGAAATGATGACACAAAATTTAGCAGTGATTTTTGAAACCGCCGCAGAATCATAAGGCAGCGGTTTAAACCGCCGCTATAATAGAAAAAAACCGCTAGTATTCAATAAATTTCTTATAGTGTGGAATTACTTATCATTGGACTTTTCAAAATTTCTTTCAATTTATTCACCATAATAATTAAACATTAATATGTATTTTATATTCATATTTACTTGGATAACCTTACTTAAATAGGTAATGAAGCGTTTACTTAATACTGTTCATTTTGTAACCTAAAACGATACTTGAGTAAATGGGTGAAAATGATATGAGAAAGGAATCCATTGAAAGATCATGGCCCATATCTCAATTTGCACCTGCTTAGTGTAATAATCCCCTTATTCATATATTGATTTAATTTCTCCTAGAAAAATTATCAGAGATGAGACTACATGTTATACCACCCATGTCCTTATGTAATGACTGAAACTAGCATTGAATGTTGATGATAACATTATAAAACTATTATCATATGATATATACATGATTTTCCAATAATAAATTTTACACTATAAATTCTCAAGGTAGCTTAACAGGTATAGGGATACTAGCACCTTGAATTTCTTGTACTATAGTATTATGCACAAGCGCCTGTACTACACTTGGAAACTCTTGCCTATGTGGACATTTACTTTGTCCATTATTTATCTCAGTATTTATTGTGGTTTAATTTTCCATTTTATACAAAAATAAAATTCTAGTAATTTTTTACTTTTTATGTTAACTATCATTTTATACATTTTGATTAATTAATCATTTCATTAAATTTCTCCAACTATTTTATCAAATTTTAGGAACCCACTGTGCTAGAATCAGAATACTCTATCACATGAGTCTTCTAGTGTCAAGGAATTCTGAACCTACCCTCATATTCTACAAGCTTTTTCCTATTCCACTACTTGGAGGGTTTAAGGTAGGATTTTGGATGTCCAACTACATTAACTCACTGTTCCTTGATCAGTTAAGTGAAGTCCCATCTTCTAAAATCATAACTTCTTTTACTCAACGCTTGCCTCTAAAATGATAGCAAGTTTGCTATGGCTAATCCTTACTACCAATTTAGTTAAGTCAACCCACCAATATCATAAGAACTCCCCAGTAGTAAGAGGTACCCTCATCTATGGCTGGCTGAACAACCCGAACACCTAGTTTTTCCAAATTTGAATAATGGAAGAAGGTTACGACTTAATACTTCTCTGAGGGTTTTATTATTTTTTAAGTGACAAAGGAAATAATTATGTATTTCACAAGCTTGTTCTATGCAATCTCACTGACAAATTACTATGTAATAAATAAAAAAATATTCATCGTGTCACATGTTCATTTTATCTATGAATTCTTTTTTATTTTTTATGTGATCACACATAAACTACAAATACATAAAAATAATAAACCATGAAAAAACAAAATGATGAAGTGATCATGAACCAATACTAATGATTGATTCATTGATTGAATAATGGATCAAACTACACCCTAGGGGTTATACCATGATTTGTTTCATTTGTGACATCAGTTGTAGTGCTTACGCATCTAATGCATCAAACTCCTGTCTGGTGCATCACCATAGCTCGATGCAAAGTGTATCTATGATCATCTTGTCATTATACAACACCACTTTCTCATAGGTGAGGGGGTCTTGGGAGTATAAAATGCAACTCAGAATTGGACACATAGGCCCTTATACATATAATGAAGCTTAAATGACACACAAATCACCATAAAATAAAATAATTATTACAAACATCCATTACAACAAATAAATAAAATTAAAAAAACACTAGACATGCATTGGTTATTCTTAGTCTCACGATCAGTATAATATGCATTAAACTCATATATTAAAAATAATACAGAAATTAATAATTAAACTTGTATTAAATTATACTCAATGGAATTTATATTGAATTAAAATTCACTCTTATTTTTAATTCAATAATTTTCATCGCTCGGTCCCATTAATTAATTTAATTTTAGAAAAAAAAAATAAAAAAAAATAAATTTAATTTAACACAAAAATTAAATTGATTTAACCCATAGTAATAAAATTATTTTTTAAATCAAAAATTAATATTTAATTAATTTAATTTAAAACCAAAATTAAATTAATTAAATTAATTAATTTTTGATTAATTAAAATTTACCCGTACCCTGAAAACTCAGAGTAGTGCCTATGTGGATTGGGATGCACCTGCGTAGGCCCATTTGGACTATCCAGGCCAGGCCTTCCCAGACCCCTATAAGGCCGGACAGACTTGTCCCAGACTATTTTGGGGGAAATCTTAGTATGTGAAAAACTGTAAAGGGGATTAAATCTTGTGGCAGGGGAACTGCTTGGATCAGGGGAAATTTTCTGGAGTGCCAACAAATCAATAGAGATTCATTCATGGAAAGGAGGTTAGTTAGGACCTCAGGGTATTGGGAAAATGGATCCAGTCAGGTAGTAACTGTTGAATTAATGATAAATTTATCTGAGTTTGGGGTGGAAACACTATTAAGGTAGGTGCTTGCCCGAGATAATGTCATCCTCCTGATAGGTGGTGCGCCTCAGATCTGCAGTGCAGAAAATTGGTAGGCCAGATATGGGTGACAGTGGTTCTCATGTGGCCATAGAAGATCCTCATAGTATCTTTGGGGTATGAAGAGTGGTCGGGTTCCTTCGCTGGATGGGAACCAAAGGGAGGTGGTGTTGAGTTCTCTTGGCACGACGACTGTACTTGACCGACCAGGAAGGTAGAATCACATCAGGTGGAGGTAGGAGGAGCCAACTGGTCCACCAAAGGGTGCTAGTCAGTCTGGAGAATGATTCCAAGGGGAATGAAAGGTCATGAGTTCTAGGTGGAGGATGAAGAATCATGGACAGTGAAGCACATAACTGTAGTGGTTGACCGACTACTTCTAACGATGCTAACAGGTGTGGTTGGTCAAGAAGGGTGATTGAGGGGGGGGGGGGGTTCTAACCACATGGATGGAAAGAGGTGGGAGACAAGGGGGGAAATAGGGATGAAACACCCCTATTTATTATTATTATTTTTGTTCTCTTATGACATGGTAAACCTGCCGCTCCTCTCTAAGTTAAGGTATTTTTTTGGCTGTATTTTGACCCACCAAAAAGGAATCTTCATAATTTCAAGTCCTTGATCCTTTTTTGTGTGTTTGATTGTAAAATTTACACATCTTGAAACACAGTCCTGTAAAATTTATTATTATTAAAATAATAAATTCCACATTTTTTTGGAATAATAAAATCGACTGAAATTTACTATTCCGATCATCATAAATTCCGCTAGTATCCGGGTTCACCTTAAAACATTAATGCTGATGACTTTTGAGTATTAGAACATATATTTTTAAAAATTTTGATATACAAATGTTCTTCAGTTTAATAACTGCAAAAATTTATTTCAATCCAAATATAAAACTTCGGATGACCATAACTTGGCTATACGATGTTGGATTGAACCATGGTCTATAGAGTTAGGATTAGAATGACACTCTTTTTCTAAATTTATTGAAAATTTAATTTTTGATTGGATTAAAATCATCATGTGCCATTATAATATCAATTTAAGGTACCTGTCACATAGTAGAAACCCAAAAAAGTAGGATTTAATTTTTTTCCACCGAATATCATCATGAGTTCATCATCGTCGATGAAACGCTACCCAATTACCATATGAGGATCTCATATGAGGAATTTTAAGCACAAAAAAACCATAAATACCTAGTTTGATACGAATATGCGTTCGAGATCTTCTCATCATCAATGATTATTACTCAAAGAATATGAATCTGAATTCCTCTATATTTTCCATAAACACTTTAAGAAACTACAGGATCACTGATCATCAAATTATGGGTGCTAGAGTGATGATCCAACAACACCTTTGACATTCGGATGATCACCGCATTGCCTTGCTTGAGATGCGAGATAGAGAGAGAGAGAGATCGATCTGAACTATTGGATCAAGAACCTATCTCTCTAGAATGCGATAGATAGAATAAGAGAGAGAGGTAGTGAATAGTCCCTTTCATGAGGTCTCTCTCTTCTATATATATTGAAACAACAAATATCTGTAATAATCTCCCAATACCTAAATATTTATTTCTCACTAAAAAAACGGTATATTAGGAATACTATAATGAGTCATAAAAATCATTTATATTATTATCACATTATTTTAATATAAATAAATATATTATGTTATAATAACCGATCCATTAACATGACTCATCATTCCCTAAAATATTAAATGAACCTTGAATATTTTAAACTAATTCTAATAATATTTCCTTGTATTTACTTTAAAACATGTAAATAAATTTAATAAATAAATTCAATTCCAATTATTCTTAACATGAATAATATGAATTTATTTATTAATTTAGTGATCTTAAATCCTTGGAAAAACTCAGGCCCTAATGGTGGGCCCCACCATTTCCTAAATACTTATTCAACTGAATAGGGTAGATTCTTGAATATTCTATTGTGTGTGACCCTCTAGACCCTTATCTTGATAGTAGTGAATACTATTAACAGATCAAGAGAGGGATCTAGAAACCCATCATGGTTCTTAAAGAGATATGGAAAGTCATAGAAATAAAAACCAACCTACAAACATGCACTATGTAATATAATATTTTTGTATTTAATATCTCATAAAGTAGGATGCACACCTGTTTCTGTTTCGTAGTTCCTTGAAACATGTGTTCTAGTTTTAAGAATCACTTATTCTTGGCGGTTTCTATTCGATTTATTCATGGAACTAGAAACTTCCAATAGTTCTTTATCCAAAAGGGACCTACTTTCCAAAGGCATGCATTCATTAAGTTTGAACTTTTTGATACTTAGGAACGTTCATTGGTCGAGAGGATGGGAGGTCAGACTCATCACACCCTTTTGGGGGGAATTATTGTCTACTCCGGGACTCTCTTTATAAATTTACAATATTTTCATGAATACTTATTAATTCACTAAGTATAACATAAGTTTCCCTTGGAAATTTCAATCACTTATTAACATGTGTAAAATTTAGATCATCAGTGTGTATTCAATGTTCCTAATTAATGGAGATATTACTATGTATTCAAGGTTCTCCATCAATGGTATCCTCTCATATACTATCTATAGATTATTGTAATCATTATTATGATGATATTGGTTATTAATCCACTTAGTGGGGCACTCTAGAATTTATTTTCATCCTGGGAGATTAAGGTTTTTTTGATACTGGGATCATACCCATAAAATAGGCTACCTATGTATCCTTGTGAAAGGAATCAGAATCCTCGTAGTCCGATTCTTCTTATGGGACAGATCATAACTTTTAAGGTCACATGATAAGGACCTAACCATACAGTTTAATGTCATGTGGTAAGGACATCTATGAGAAAAGTGCTTAGTCAAAGTTTGGTGTGGGACTTATGCCGAAGCATCCCAAGGAACTTGGAAAGGATATGGGCTTCCAAGTAAGATTGGACCCTATTGGGAATATGGACCAAGGATAATAGGTTTGATTTGAAGTGTTGGGTTTGAACCTCAAAGAGGCTTCCAACGTATGCCATGTGGATGAGAATCAAATCCCACATAGTTTGACAAGTCTCATAGGAGAGTGTATTCCTTTGAGAGAAATGGGTTTTGGCTTACTTACTGAAAAGTATTCCTTAATGATTTGGGGGTTTAATTTGGGAATTATTTTTAAGGAGGATTCCTAGATTAAAATAATTAATTTTGGATTCATTAAGAGGATATCAAGTGATCTCGATCCCTGAGAATGCTTCCTACATATCCCATTTATGGTGGGAATATGAGTTCTCATAGTTCATCACGTCATGAAAATGTTGTGACCATGACAAATCTCTAATCCAATGTGAGTCATGATCGATGTAAAAAACAAGAGGATGTCAAATATTCAACAAAGGCACCGACACTTTTCCTCCTCCGCTAGTGGAAGAGGACGAGCCTACGATGACCAAGGTGGAAAAGGTTGAGGCAACTTGGGAAGAGAACCAGGCGATGTGCCTTCCACCTATTATATTTACATTGGAAAAGGGTCCAATGAAAGGAAGATGTGATGAATTCTAGGGGCTTACACCAGGATGGATTCCCTTTGGGATTGGTTGGGGTTTACTCTTAAGGAGGATTCCCATTTTGGAATTGGTTGGCTCTTACTTCTAAAGAGGATGACCATTTGAGTTTTCTTGGGGCCTAATCCTAAGGAGGATACCCATTTGAGGTTTGGTTGGGGATTACTCCTAAGGAGGATTCCTAAATTATATTTAACCTGGCATATGAGTCAGGTAATGAGGTTTAAGGAGTTTCTTGAGGAGTGTATCGACTCAAGGTACTTGAGGAATTTAAAAGGAGAGTCCAAACTCTTAACATGTAAAAGGAACCAAGAAGAGTAGGTTGACTCAAGGAACTTCATTGAGTGTAATGGAGTGTCTCAAATCATGGTATTCCTAGGTTGGAAGTTGGGCAACATAAAGGATGCAATGGAAAATGTTGTTGACCCGAACCGAAAAGTTCACAGTGCGACTCTCCATTTTTCGTGGGGATCAGTAACGAAAGTGAAGGGACCAGACTGACGGGTGCGGGGGAGAATCCCCCACAGTATAGACCAGTAGGGCCATGTAGGTTTTCCTACATGGTTAATCATGCAAGTTCTCCACATAGGTGCATCGTGCAGGTGCGTCACAGAGGTCCATCGTGCAGGTGCGTCAGGCAGGTGCATTGCGTAGGTCCGTCACGCAGGTACTCCGCAGAGATGATATGTGTAGGAGATTTGCACAGGTCCATGTGTTCTAGACCTTGATGGGACATTGAACTATGTTTCCCTATTTAATTCTATCTTATCTCTTGTTTTAAAGAGGTACCTAATAAAATTTGGGGGATCTTGGTGAAAGATCTATGCAATAGGAGCTTTGGGACTTCTTCCAATTTTTTACACATTTGAAATGGGGAGCCCAAGGGTCTTATTTATAGGCATGAAGGGGACCTGGTCAAAGGGAAGTTTTCTGGGAAGGTCCTCCATGTAGTTCATCCACGTAACTCTTCCGTATAGGGGTGTAGAAATTATATTGCTGCATAGGTCCTCCACGTAGTTCCCTTTGTGAAATTTATCCGTCTTTCGAGTACCATAAATTTTGATCTGTAAGTCTATTTGGGCTCCGCAACCAGTAAAATCGAAGGTCATAAAGATATATACACTTCTTGAGATGGTAAATACACCATTTTTTCTCATAAGAAACTCAGAAATTGAATTCAATGTGTCTAAACCTTTTCACCATCAATCTTGGAAATCTACCGCCTACTCCTAGATGGGGGAATAATTCTATTTATCCATCAGTATGGAGTAATATTTTGGAACATATAAATACAACATGAATATTTTTCCTTCATGGTGAAAATATATTTACTCATACTTGACATTTATTATCTATGTGAGAATCATATCTTCACTCTACGGAAAAGTGCACGGAACACATTTCATGGTGTTTACAATTTCATCATCCTTTATTACTTTATTATTTATTGATATAACTGGATAGATTTACACCCAACTTCCATGTCCATGTTCTTATAAAGTTACTTCCATCCTGATCAACCAATCCCAAGATATATCAATTCCTTAACCTAGAAGAAACAAATACTTTATTGACTATTCAAATGATGCCAAACCACCCATGACGCACCCAACACAAGCTAGCTCACCACAATTTCATTATCATGGATTTTATCTTTCATCAAAATACATGATCAAATGGAACACATTGATAATGATCTCAATTCAGGAGACGAATACACATGTCCATAGATAGGAACAACCAATGACACCCGAAACACAGAGTGTTCCTATTGGATAGTATTTCTTCATGATCTCACTACTAGAGTTCACCAATTGAAAACTTAATGAGAATAATACTCAATTATTATGAGCTCCCAACACGTAATAGTCAAACGTATACTATTTACAGTTATTATGATATATCTAGACCATAATACATAAGATTAAGATTAATCTAATAGTATCTCGAGGTTCTCATTATAGCCTGAGATCCACTATAACCTTTTGATATGAAAATTAATCTATGGACATTACCATTAAATAGTGGATGCATAAATATATACACTATAATGGTAAGAATATATCATGTATATCTAACTCTATAAAAGACATGGTACTCAAAATCACTATATAGTTGGGTCTAGGGAACCCACTATTACAATAATAAACCTCCAAGTTCAATTACTAATGCGGAAACAATCCCTCATTTTCCTGTAGTTTCGTGCCAAGTTGAACCCAAGCCTACTACTAGTGTGTCAATTTCAAATTATTCTCTTAATGAAGTTAAGGAAGTTTCTCATAGTTTAATATAATGAGTGGAAAAAATGGATCAAAATATTTAGTTAATGAATTGAAAGATGATTTACATGTGGAGTTATATGAATTGAATTATGAAGAAGATTCTCATGGATATTCCTTCTGGTTTATCTGCTAAAAACATTGCCCCTCGACTTCTCCCTCACACCGCCAGTGAGTCTATATGTTTCTCTTTTGGTAAATTATAAAAACATAATATGTTTATCAGGAATGGATTAGCATTAGTAGGCCAAATATATAAGCAAGCATCTATTTTGATTATTGAATTTTTCAAGTCTGATGTTATTCCAAGAATCGACATGTGTGCTGAAGCCCTATTTCAAATTAAAATAAGAATACCTCTTTGTCCTAATCTTGCTAGTAGTTATGAGTAAACCATATAGATAATATAGTGTTTTTATGAACCAAAATATTATTTTTACCCCATTATAACACCCGATTTTTATGAAAGATATTTTTTTATTTGTGTTGAGTGGATGTAAATTTTTACTTAAAAAATATTTAATGAAATATTTTATTATTTCTTCATTATTGATGTGTTTCTTAGTGATTGTTTTAATCTAATCTAATCTAATTTATTTTCCTTTATTATTGATTGTTTTCATTTAATTTAATTTTATATCTTTGTTTTATTTACTGAGATTTAGTCTTTCCATATTTTCAAATTCAGTTTTTGTACTATACTTAAATAGTTCATAACTCTAAAGTGATGTTTTAAACTATTATTTCCTTTATTTACCTTCCTTTTTAATGACACAAAGGGGTAGAATATTCCCCCTCACAAAAGGGGGAGAAAAACTACATATTAAATGATATATATCTTCTATATTTAACTTTTATTAAAACTTTTTAAAAATTTTGTTTTTGATATCTACTAGAATATATAATGGGTTTTGTGATCATAAAAAAGGGGGATATTGTTGGATTACTAATGATTATCCAACATATCTAATGTAATTTAAGTTTTTATGATCTCAAATAGACTTCATACCGTGATGATGATGTTGTTTTTTTAATTTTTTTTCATCAGGTTTTATCCTATTCTTATACATTCAATGTTTAAATTTTATTAAATATGAATTCAGGATGTTTTTGGCTTAGATATTCCAAAGTACAAAAAATAAGCTGCATGATGTTTTTGGATACATGGTGAAATAACCTACATAGATCAATTGTCTATATAAATCGCATACATCGATTAATCGACTACGTTAATTGGCTACGTCACAGAATCACCTATATGGAAATCACCAACGTCGATAAGATCACCTACATGAGAAATCAGATTTGTAAATCATTCAAATACGTGGAGTAATCAGTTAAATAAATCACCTATGTGGTAAAATTGGATACATCATTCCAATTGACTATTTCATTTTTGGATATGCGAGTAAAAGTACTATGCGATTGAATTTGGATACATAAATCAAAATCTGCTGCATGGGTTCAATCCTGGAAATCAACTACATCATGATGAATGTTTGTATTTATTACTATTGAATCACTCGAGTAAGATTTTAATGATTATGGTCAATATTTTAATGTTCAATTACCTCTTTAAGTTAAAATTGAATATAATAATAGCCAAATATTGAGACATAAGATAAATATAAGGATGGTTTAGTTGTATCTATTATTGCCAAGGTATTTCAAGGAAAAGGACATGTCACTAAAACTTGATTCATGAGATCATGTGTTGTGTGATTAAATAAAAGGTAGTGTATGCATTTCCAAGAGTGGAATATTTTTTTATAAGAAGTTTTCTCAAAGAATAAATAAAGTGAACAAAATAAATATAGGGAAATATTTCTAAAAAACTCTCTAAAATGATGCTCTATTTTTTACGCAATAAAGAAGAAAAAGTATCATCTCTTCAGCTGTGCCTATTAAAAATCATTGCTGAGTTTAGAAGACTATCCTTGAGTTTTTTATCTTTCAGATAATCTAACTTAGAAATATATTTTTTCTATCAACTGTATCTTACAACTGTAAACTGAAATCTATAAAAACTCTCTATTTATTATCATTCATTGTAAATGTTATCAATAAAATTACCTTTGAAGGATATTTATTGTAAATCCTTTCTAGAGTCTGGATAAAAACTCCTGTGATTTTACCAAGTGTTGATTGCTTAAAATTAGTTGTAAAGTCATGAGAAAAAGGATTGGTAGTACAACAAAAAAAGGAACGGTCTTATGAAAATCACCACTCATTTATAAGAGTGGTGTTGGAGTGGACTAGGGGGATTATATTTTATAAACCACTATAAATCTCTATTTTTATTTCCTTTCTTTATATTTTTCTTATAATATATGCCTTATTAAATAATAAATTAGATGTTATTTATATATTAGAGATGGTGATTTTTCTAATTGAATAAATTTTTAATGAACTCATTTCACCCTCTCTTTATTCTTATTATATTCAGTCTCCAACAACACTAACCACTCATATACCTTCTTCAGGCTTGGGATAACCTCTCTTGTACCCTCTTTTTGGCTTGGTATATCCTCTTGTGTACCATTTGAGCCCATAAAACATTAATATTTATGAAATTCATTGGAGTTATATAACCTACACATCACATAATCATAATCTATCTAGATTTATACCATAAGATAATGAAAAAATTTATCATTCCATCATAGATTAACCCATGTAAAAGAAAAAATGTTTCATCAATATATTATCAAAATAACCATAAAACATATAGAGAAAGAATAAGGATAGTATCATAGAATCATATCCCTAGGTAATCATAAGTAATATCAATGGATATTGTCATATATGAAATTACCTTTAAAATATCACTAGAACATTTCCATGAGGAAAATACCATTTTCATTTTTAAATAAGTTATTTAAAATATAAAAATTTTAGAAATATTAAGGAAACTATTTTCTTTTAGAATTACTAGGGAAACTTGTAAAGGAATCTTATAATAAATGATAATTCATGATGGTGTGAAAATCTGATCACGCATTGTATGTTAAAATAAATATTCCTTTTACATTTTGGATAAAAAGTAGAAAATACCTTATTTGGAAAAAGAAAGGAAGATTCATTTTAAATATTTTTATAGAAAGTTAAACATGGGTAAAAATTAATTTTAAAAATTATAGGAGTATAGTAAAAACATTCTTGAAAACATTTTAAAGAAAATATGGACCTGAAAAAAAGATTCCTGACTGAATAGTAAAGCAAAGTTGGTTTTCCTTAAAAGCATTATTTCAGTATCTTGAGTAATTAAAGAGAGGAAAATGAATTTAAAACATGTAATCTCAATAAATAAAATTTGGATAAGAAAATATATAATATTTTTTAGATAATTCTAACTTTAAATTTAATCATAGAGAATCAAGGTAAAAATGAGGTTGAAACGTAAAACCCTTACCGCTTTGGTAACTTTTGAATGATAATACTCATGAAATAATAACTTCAAATAAAACTTAATATCACTAAAATAAGGATATTAATTATATAACATTTAAAATTTGTGGTATTAACACCTCATAAAAGATGATAGGTTCATAATATAACATATATCCCAAAGAAGATGATTTGAGATAATAAATCCTTACCAATTTAGTAACTTTCAAATCAAAACACATTGGATGAAATAATCTCTATTTTAACTTTAAATACCATGAATTAATAAGGATATATGATATAAAATTTCAAAGGTTCAGTGAATACTCCTCATAAACATATATTGGTTCATAATATCAAACATGTCTCAATGAAACAATATTAAGACGAAAGACCCTTCCAAATTTGGTAATATATAAATCAAAACCTCATAAAAGATAGAACATCATATAGATTTTTAAATCCCCATAATTTTTATTAAAATAATCATAAAATACATTCATGTGAATTATATACACCACACTAAGGAAACAAGTGGTGAATATGACACACGTCTCACATAAATAAAAGCGAGATGGGGAACCCTAACCTCACGTTTGACTTGATTCATAATCATTCCAAACTTCTGTATAATAAATTTAAATTTATTATAATTATATAAAAACCATATAAATACTTATAATGTCATATATTATCCAATTATATCATTTTAACACCCATTTATTAATATTTTTTTTTATTAAAATCGCTGTTTCTGGGTGTTAATTGTTTCATTTTTCATATAACTTTTGGTTTAGTAGTTATGGTCCTTGAAATTTAATCATGCATCAAAAATATCCATAATTTTATTCATTAAATTATTATAATATTTAAATATTATATACATTTTTATAGTCATTATTATAAAGCAGTGATGAAAAATGAATTACATCACTTCGTGGAGACAATAGTCCATACCTACCTATAGGGTGACATTTCTATTTTATGATGGATAGAACAAAAAAATATAAATAATAATTCACATTTACATAATAATAAGAATATAATATATATTTATTAAATATATAATTTTAAGTATCCATGTGAGGTGGTGATGAAAAAAGAATCACATCGCTTCGTGGAGGTGATAGTCCACACATACACACAAACGATACTTTCATTTTTCTTTTGATGGAAAAGGTGCTGAATGAAGTTATGTAATTAAAATAATATCACATTAAATGTTATGTACTAATTTTATTATATTTTAATGATTAGTACATAATTCAATTTTTGTGAAATAATATTTAAAATGAAGGAGATTGGTTAAAACAATTATATTCTCTTTGAGTGACCTCCTTTGGATTTATTCTCAAGGACCCTAGGGATGATCATTTGAAGAGAAAAGAACCTGTTGAATGTATCTAATGATGTTAAATTTTTTTATAGGTTATAATTAAGGTACGTGACTCAAAAAGTATATGGAAAAGGGGATATGATTTTTCCTAATATAAGAGAGTAGTGGAGCACCCTTGGAATTACTTAAATTATTAAATTAATATGAATTAATTTTCATGTTAAAGTGGAAAAAATTGATATGTTTCGAATATAAGATGAAAATAATTCAAAAAAATCTCATAAATTAATATTTATACAATTTTAAGTTATTTTTTAATTACTATCTATTAGTTTTAACTCCTATTAACCCTTTTTACGATTACCGTGATATCAATGTTTTTTTCTCTTAAGGGGTCGAGAAATTAATTATAAATGGAAAAGTGAACCATAAGTATAAAATATTTGATATTATTATAAATATCCCATTAAATAGTCCAAATATATTATTATTATAAATTTTAATTAATTTAATAAAATAAATATTAACAGAAGATACCATTAAAGTCATTTTTTGGACTATTCACATAGTTTGACTTTAAAGATAACAATATTGAAATGGAATTTGAATAAAAACTTTTAAAACATAAGTATTATGTTATATTTATCTAAAAAATTAATATAACATAACAATTCATCCAAATTATATTATTTTAATTTTTTAATATCATTTATTTTATTTTTCTATTACTTGAACAAATACTATGTCGATGTAGCATAAACATTTAAGGTGATTATACCATCTTTAAAAATAAAAAACAAATTAACATAAAAAAATAAATTAATTATGAACTTTTGTATTCCTTTATAACATCTTCTTTTCCCTATGTGAACATATAAGACAAATTAAACGCAAGAGAGTGACATTTTAGAATTTTACTTAACTTAAAATATAATGAATGTTGTTATTAAAGAATAATAAAACCAAAATGACATATTTTTGAATATTTGAAGGTTTTTATAGAATTAAAATCATTAAATGAAAATATATTTAAATTTATGGATGATTTTTAAGCCTTATCTTCTATTTTTAACCTTGTTCTACTCATTTTACCCTCATCAAGGTAACAAATATTTACCGTAGTTACTATTCATAATGATTAAAAATAAATTTGAACTATTTTTTTTTTGAAATTATGATTCAAAATATTAAATATATTTTATCAAATTCAATCCCTAAAATTATCATAAATTACTTTTAAAATAAACCCACATAACCCGATGGAAAATAATTATTTAGAAAAATAAATTTTTAGGTATAAAAATGTTTTTATTCCAAAATTAAGCATAATTTAATTTATAATGAAACTAATTAGATTTTGTTTTATAAAATGGAATAAATTAAATTTAAAAATCAATTATAAACAATATGGGAATTTGTTTATAGTTTACTGGAAATGAATTGTTTTTACAAAATCGTTATTTTTTCACTATTCACTAAAAAATTATTCTTTTTAGAAAATTATAAATATTTCACCTTAATATAATTTTAATATACCAATTTAAAAAATTATATCATTTTTATAAAATATAATTTCTAAAATTTTTATAAAGTTATTAAAATATTTTCTCAAAAATAACAATATTTGGTTTTTGAAGAAATGTATTTTTAAAGTATAAAATGACTTTACTAGAAATTGAGTGATTATTTCCTAAGAATTAATCAAAAAATTTATATTTAGTAGGGACATTATTAATATATTTAATAATGTATTTAGTCATATCCGTGCACTCCAATTAAATATCTAGGTTATAAAAGTCACATTTAAATAATAATATTTCTATAACATAATGCAATTTGGTTAAAGATCTTTGTTGTGTGTTAAGAAAGCTATTGAACTTATTATTATTTTAAACTAGTTTTTTGGGATGTTAAAATTATTATGATTCATGTTATATATTTGGGTGTGTTATGACACTACTTGATCATGTGGTCTCATATGGCTCTGTCCAGTTATTCCCTCATGAAAATAATTACCCCACTAATGACCCCAAGTTAGAAGATGTGATGAATGCCTTAAAGACATGACACTACTATATTTCCAGGAAGAAATTTATGGTGTATTAAATCCATAAGATTCTGAATTATATTTTCATTTAGAGTGATTTACACCTTTGATAGATATATTGGTTTGAATATATCTAAAATTTAAAATTTGATATAGCTTATACACATGGAAAAGGGAATGTGGTAGATGATGAATTTAGAGGGAAATGACTGACCCATGTATTGAGGTAATCTATGGAGGAATGGTTCCTAATGGGATTCTTTAATAAGAAATAGTTTTATGTGGAAGACTTGGGTGAATAGGTTCTTTTGTCTTACAAGTAGGCCACACCTTCCTTAGATGAACTAATTCAACTTGGCCAAGAAGAGGATTCTAAATTACAGTGTATTAACATTTTTTTAAATTGTGGGGAAACCTTTTTTTGATTGGTATCAGTGTCTCTATGGTTCCATTCTATTTTGATAGAGGATTTTCTTTTCCTTATCTTTGAGGCATGAGTAAATGGAGGGTGGAGACTAGTCTAGATAGACTATTCACCTTGAGGATACCAAGATATTCTATGATTTTTGATATCGATATTGGTTGCTTGGGATGAGAAAGTTAGTTACTAATTTTGTATCTTGGTGTCTCAAATATTAGATGATAAAAACTGATCATTTTATACCAACTAGTTTATTACGCCCCCTTCATATCCTAATATAGAAGTGGGATGAGATCTCAATGGATTTCATGATTGTATTGCCTCAGAATTTGAGTGGGAAGGACTCTATTTGGGTGGTTATTGATTGGTTGACTAAATCACACCATTACCTACCATTTGGGAGTTAATGAAGGCAAAGGATCTTGGATACCTTTATGTCTAAGAGATCACGAGACATCATGACAAGCCTTCAACTATTGTCTCTGATTAAGTGCCTCTCTTCACTTCATAGTTTTTGAGCAGTCTTTAGGGGGTTATGGGATCTAAACTGAAATTGAGAACAAGATATCAACCTTAGATAGAATTTTAGGCTAATAGGGATATCTATATTCTCAAGTACCTGACTTAAGCATTCCTTCTTGATTTCCATAGATTATGGGAGAAATATATATCATTGGTTTAGTTTTTATATAAAAACAATTACCAAGATTCAATCAATATAGAACCCTTTTGAGATCTATGTGGGATGTCGTGTCAATTTCTTATTTGTTGTGAAGAATGGGGTGATCACTTCTTGTTAGGGTTGAGTCTCATCCAAGAGATGATATAGAAGGTGCAGTTGATCTAGAAGAGGTCTAAGATTACTCATAGTTGTCATAAATAATATAATGATCACAATAATCATCCATTGGAGTTCCTATTCAGTTATCAGGTGTTTCTAAGTGTTTCTCCCAACTTCGGACACTATCGACTGGGGATATAGGGAAATATGACACCATATTATGTCAAACAAATTAATATTGTGGATCATCTTGGAAAGGTGGAATGTTGGTTGTACATACCACCTAAATTGTCCTCCATTTATGATGTGATTTATGTATCCCGAATAAAGAAGTACTATCTATACCCAACCCACATAATAGAATAGGATTATCTGGAAGTGGATCCCCATATCAATATTGTTGAGAATCATATTTATATCATGGATTATCAAAGAAAAGTGTTGCATAATAAATCAATTCCTTTAGTCTGTGTGACATGGTAATGTGGACGAGATATCCATAAGACTTGGAAAAACAAAGTATTAGTGAGGGATTATTGACCTAACCTTTTTATATTTTTGGAACCTTTAGAATGTTTTAGCCAAATAATGTGGCATGATGTGGAGAATTGTGACACCCATTGGGTCACTAGTATGTTTTATTTTAATTTTTTATTTTCATTTCATTTACTTTTGATTTTTTTGGGATTTGAGGATAAAAAATATGGGTTTTTTTGGAAAATAGGACAGCGTGAATATTTGGTGCATAATTATTATTAATAGTGCACCTAATTGGGTGAGAGGGGGTCTATAGAGATCAAAGTCATTTTATAGAGTCACTATACAATTTATATAACTATGAAGACTCTACAAGAAGACCATATATCCCATTTTTAAAGGTGAGGTTATCCACACATATTTTTATAAATTTTGCGGAGAAACCACACGGTCCAAGTTACTTAAAAATGTGAAATTAAGTTGGTAACCTTATTGATTTTCACCCTTATTATTCTTCCTCCACCTCCTCCTCCTCTATTTCATGTGTACCGACCCCCTAGTCATGGAATATTCCTTTCCCCTAAATCCATAGTGACTCTCTCCTTTAAATTGGTGACTTCACTTGAGTAAATTCCTATTTTTTTCTTAATATCCTCGTATTCTCCCAATTATCTTCCTTGTTCCACCCACTTTCTTCCATTCCACCAATGCTAATGGACACGGAGGGGAGATCTTAGGGTTTAATTTGAGGTTTGGATTAATTTATTGGGTTTTGGGTTGGATAGGATCCCTTTATTCTATTCCTATTAAGTTTAATAATATGAAATGATATTCCATTTAATTTTTAGTTAGATGTCTTTACATGACTTTTTCTTTAACATACCTAATGTTCTCAATATTGCCTTTGGTTTTTTGTTTAAATGTGTTCTAAATTAATTATTAAGGGATGGAGTGTTTGGTTTAATTTATATAGTGGCATGTTTTTGTATAAATAATGGTTTCTCTTGTATTTTACATTGAAAATTATTTTTATTACTTTACAATTTTTGTTAAAATGTTTAAAAAGACTTTTATTATTTCAAAAGGATTTTTGAATTAAAATGATATTTCAAGTTATTTTCTTTATTTTTTTTATCTTGGATATTTATTTGGATGGGGTTGATTATATCAAAACATAGGAGACCTTAATTAGGTGATTTAATTGATATATGCTTCTCTAGATTTAGGTGTAACTTATTTAGGGGTAGTTTTTAATGAGTCCTTATGAGGCTATAGACTAAATTATTTGTTTAGGATCACATAAGAAAACCAATATTCTATGAGTGAGTAAAATATACCTTTAGAACCTATAGGTTGGATATATTCCCATGTTTCTTATGTTATAATTCATTTATTTCCACTCTCATACTTTTTATGATGAGGTAATTATTGTTTATTTCACTCATTCTTCCTATATGTTTGTCTTATCCTTATAAATGTTAAAAGTTGTTTTATTTATAAAACCAAAGGGTTTATGGAAATTTTTTTAAAATGGAAATGTATTTCAAATGGTTTTCAAACTATAATTAATGGTTTTAATTGTGAAAATTTTTATACAGATTCATGGTGTTATCCTATCTTGATTTTCTTCACCCACTGCATATATCATTGGGTATATTCAAAATTGGTTTTAAAGAATTTAGAAAATGGAATGGGTTCTATAAATATTGGTGGATATTTATAATTCTCTATTTCTTTATTTTATGTTGTGGTGGTGGTGACTGGGGGTTATTATGAGCTGGGATCATGGGGAGATTTGGAATTCTTAGTGATTTTGGGGTTATGTTATATTAGCCCATCCATCCTTGAAATCATTTTTCTATTGTCGTATATATAAGATTTTAATTAACATTTTTATGTTGATGATGTTATGTTTAAAATTTGTAGTTCATTATTTATATTTATTATGTTATGTTTATCCATATTTAGGTTTTTAACTATTATGTGATAGTCATGCTGGATTTCTAGGAGGAATCTGGGTGATGGTTGTTTTGATTCTGAGGGTGAAACCATTTCTAAATGATTTTATATCAATAACCTAGTGCTCGTATCTAACCTATGGTGATCAATAACATACTTTTAGCCTTAATTTAGGCTATATAAAGTGATGTTTTTTGGTATTCTCGAGCCATTTCATCACTAATTTCATTTTAAAATGACAACCTTACACCTTAAGAATTGAGTGTATGTAAAAATAACTCTCAAAACTCACCTATAAAAGGATCCATAATCTATCCCTTCTAAACCAATAACATCATTAATTTATATCTTTAATCCCTTAACATTTTCCCCTATATAAACACTTCTTAGATGTTTGGCATCTTCTAGTTCTAAAAAATAATCCTAAATCCTTTATTTTGAAGGAATTAATATTGAGGAAGATTGAATTCATAAAATTAATTACATAATTATTTACAACATTTTTCAATTACCTTCTCATAAACACTCATTATTAATATAATTATCCACTATAATTATTTTTCATTAACATAATTACACTTTTAATAAAATTATATTATTATTATATAACTCTAAAATATTACTCATTCACTAGTATAACATGTTCTCATTTGGGTTGATTCAACCACATACATGAACGATGTTATTCCAACAACATATTTTTAGAGTGAATAAATATAAATAAATTAATAATAATATTATATGATATTGAGGAGTAATTTATTTAATGAATATAGTTCCAAAATCATGACATAAAATATGAATGGTCATTATAAAACAACTCGTTGTTATCAGTAAATTACCGAAAACATGATCATCATATATTCCATTCTCACAAACCATACATATAATTTTCATTATATAAAAATAAAACTAAATAAATAATTATAAAAAAATTATTCCACTTCCTTAACTAATTTTGAGAATTATGAAACTGGTATCAAATAATGAGTATTGAAATCTATTTTATGAAACCTGTACTAAACAATCAGAATCACTAACATCTAATGATGAAAAAAAACAATAACTAACTAATATATGTGTAATTAATGATTATAATTCAAAAGTATAAAAGTTATTATGTACAAATAAGGTAATAAAATAATCTATTAATATAGTTATATTCATTATATAAGAGTTTAAATAACTTTCATAGAATTCAAGAGTAAAGGTAAGGGTTTATTTCCATTCTTACTTTCAAATTTAGGATCTCTATGTTTAAGTTTATATTTGGGAATTTTTTTTGTCATTTATATCTAAAACCCCACATATTTTATTTTTTATCTAGTTATTCCTGGTGTTTACATGTATTATTACAATTTTTAATTCCTTTGGTTCACAATTCAACCAAAATAATTCTTGTAAACGAGGACTGACCTTAACTCTTCTTTTAGGCTGGGAATAGTTCTCCTCCATGTCAATATTCTATACATTTTATTAATAATGTAATTATCTATAATTAAATTATTTGTTAGTTTAAATTATAATTTATTTTACTTAATTTTTTTTAAAGGAATATTTTTAACATTTTCCCCATGATTCTTTTTCTAATGACTTTGACTCTCTTAACAAAAGTGTGAAAATAATCCCCCTTCTTTAATGATTTAAAAATGAATGTATTTTTCCTCATGTATATCTATTTTTGTTAAAAAAACCCTTTAAAAGTTTTTGTGGTTTTCTACAATTAATTCTTATCCCGCTCACTTTTTAAAATATTTTCTTTTGAATGAATATTATAAAAAAGTAAAGGATATTTATTCTTTTTTTCTTAAGGAATTTTCAAATTATATGAAAAATCATTTTACATATTTTTCAATATACTTTAACATACCTTATGATTCACTGGGGATATAGTTTAATAATACCTCCAAACTCCTCTATTCGGAAGGATTATGATTATGTTTTTTTGAAATCATTATGGAACACATTTCTCTCTCATAGGTTAATTAAGATATGATGGAATCAAGAATACTTTCATCTTCATGTTGTAAAAATATGTATGGTTTTTAATTTTTTAATGGGTTGTACAATAATTATATATCCATTAAATTCATTGGTTAAATATTTATATATCATGAGTTAACATGTAAGGGACTAGGGTGTGAATCAAATCCACTATGGGACTTTATCCACTATATTTATGGGAACTGGGAGTAGTCCTGATCCACTATAAGACTGTGTTTATTATGAGATGATAGTTCTAGAAGCGATTATTGACATAAGAAATGATTTTCTTTACTTATATCTATGCCACACTCTTATGACACATTATTTATGACCATGTTATGTTTTCATGACTCATGATTATTGACTCATGTTTCCACAATCCTATTACTCATGTCTTATGTTATACCAAAATCCTTAAGCCATGACCCTTGATTTATGATACATGATTTCTTGGGTATGATTATATTATGTTATATCCATGGAAATTTATTACGTTCTCATACCCAAATATTTATTTTATAATCACTTATGATCTTTTATATTTTTCGCTCATATTTACCCTTACTAAGAATCTGATCTCACCATTTCTAATATTTATATTTCCCTAGGTTATTAAGAAGTGTGTTATGTATGATATATCTATAAGAGTACCATTTCGGAATAATATTTGTGGGATATATTGAATAATAGTTATAAAATAATGTGATTATGTATTAGTCTCTAATGATACTAAACTGATAGGTTTTGGGTTGTGTTCTATTAAGATATGTATGGAATATTCATATAAAATGATATAATATAAATGTGTGTTGTGATTGAGTAGTATTAATGATTTGGTCTAATCTACCACACCATTTTTATCCTTTAGTTAACATTTCCATCAATCTTCCACTTGCACAAAAATCCTCATAGACTCAGTACACTTTTACCTTATTTTACATCATATGTAACAACTTGTGACACCATATCCAAAACTCATTTTAGATATATTCCAAGAATCATTTTTAGAAATATATCATTCATTTGTACTACATGTTACGTCATATATAACAATTTGTAAAAAATTCATTTGAAACCTATTTTGGATATCCTCCAAAACACATTTGCAGAAGCTCTCAAAGTTTTATATGAACACTTGGTTACAAAACATAATCCCCATTCAAACCCCTAAGTGTGAACACATGGAACTTTGTAGCATTTTCAACATTTATGAATTCATTAATACATTACTATAATTAAATAGATGGCTCAAGTAAATCATCAATGAAACTCAAGATATAAATAGATCTAATATGATCTCTATCAAACACATGTATCTCTATACCAGTTCCCACCAATTTTATCATATAAAAAAAATATATAATCATATAATATATTTTTCCAAGACATAAACTGACCATGGGACATTTATTTTTTAAAGCTTATATATACTACTCATATATTCTCGATTATCTAAATATAGGATGACCAGATAGATAAATACATCACATGTCATTCATCCAAAAGTATGGGCACATATATCACCTTTATCCAAATAAATAAGAAAATCACATGTAACCTATATTGGTATATTTATAAACATCCTTTTTTATCTCAATTGATGACCTAGATGTTATACTCATCATATGAGATGAAAAATTACATTTTGGTTAAGCCTCAATTGAAGACATGATAAAAAACATACCCAACCAGCCCCTAATTAGCTTATCCCAAAGGATAGTGTAATAATGGTATAAAAGTATAAAGGTTATCATGAAATGTATTTTTAAAACCTTAATAATGGGGATTAAATATGAAACATTCACCCCTAGTATGTTAAAGACATAATGTATGACACACCTTATGGTATACTTGGTGAACTATCTGGAATTAAAAAATTATTTTATGTCTCGTGATAATAGTTTATATCTATATATATAATCCTATCCACATTAAAAATAACATTTAATCACAACATATAATAATCTATAAATAAAATTAGTTATTAATAAAACAAATATGTACTTTTAGAGGTCAATTATCATCTCACTTCACGAAATATATGTGGCTACATGAAAGAATAATAAAGTGGGGACTGCCTTTTGTATAACATGATACATTTTATATTCTTAAACTCCATTAATAATTATAACAAAACTATACATAATTATCCATATAATTATATCCCATATGATATATTTTTATAGTGACATTATTTTTTATTCACTTTTGGGGATTTGTTAAACTCGTTATATCTCTATGTAATTTTGACTATATCTCTCTGTGACCATATGATAAAACCATATCACTAAAATAATATAATGGGTTACTTCTATAAAGGAAGTTTTTTTAATAATGGTGATATTAGGAATCATATTCCTAATGTTTAAGTCTTTTAACATGGTATTAAATCTCTTTTAGTTCACAACATCAAATATTATGATATAAATTACTTCTATTGTCTATATAGAACTCTTTCCAAGTTCATCATCATTATTGGGAAATTTTCATTTAAACTTTTATTTGAGATTATTTTGGTAATTAAATGTAAATATTTATATTATATTTCTTTACCAACACATCCTAAACTATTTTAGGATATTAAGTGTCTTTAACTTTTAAATTTACTAGTATAATCATTTATTTTATACACTTTGTACCTTTTTAAGTCCAAATATACTCTCACCATCCTTTTAGAAACTATATTATCTCTAGAATATTATTTTAAGACACCGATACATATTTACTTTAGGAAGTAACACTTATTTTCTTAAGTGTAAATATTTAACAAATATACCATTGTATCCATATCATATATGGTTTTCTATGTTTTTGGAGAAATATTTTGAAATGAGGATTTTATTCTTTAAAATATGCCACTATTGGGTGGTGGTATCATATCCCTAATATTTTAACAAATATTTTGGATAAATTATTTTATCCTTGATAATTTTTTTATCTTCTTATCTTTATCAAACATATTATAGAATCAAACAAATCATAAATGGTATGTATCAAAAAACATCCCATTTATTTATCAAAAAACCTTTTTTATAAAAAATATATTATCATATAATAGAAAACAAATGAGATTAAAAGTATACATATTTTATTTTTGTTGGAATCCTCATGTTTTAATCATGTTTTAATGATAAAAAATCCTATACATTCTGTAATGATTGTTAATCCTGTTTAATCTGTCTCAAATCATGTGTACAGATGGTTGGTTTCTTTATGCTTTAAATAACCTGTCCAAGATCTTAATTGCTATAAATTAAGTTTTATTATTTTACACTATATCTTACATTGGTCTATATTTATTTATTTGATGAATTATTAATTATAATTCATTATGTGAATATTACTACTCAATTCTATATACAAATATTTGGCTAAGTCTGAGAAACCATGAGTCTGCTACCAGTTCTATTTTTTTGGCAAAGGACCCATACACCATGACCCAGACACTGTGACCAGACACCATGACCAGACACCGTTATCCTAACACAGAATCTGTGCTTCCAGTTCTTAATCTATATAAAACTATGCCATCATGACTATCTCACCACTCAAAGGAAAAGAAGGAGACACCATTTCGTGGTGACACCATTTCCAAGTAACACCATTTCTATATAGACTGTGACACCATTTCTTAATCTGTTTTTTTGTTTTCAATTTAATTTCTAATGGTCATATTTGAGTCTTTTAAATGCACTTACATAATTAATATTTCTTTGTAGACATTTCACCTAATAGTATGAGGTACTAGGTGAAGAATACATACCTCATGTTGGCTTCAACACATGCACTCCATGAATAAGAAGAAAAACATGGCCCAAAAACATATACTTGGTAGAGCAGTAGAAGTGTGAGCCTTCTTGCAAAAAGAACCGACACATGCAACAAGATACATATGAAGAAAACATGAAGCATTCATGAATCCAAAAATCTGGGATACCATAGATTAGAGTCAAGAACATCTTCGCAATACCAACTCCATGAAGAACATGATCCATATCTAACTGGAAACAAGAGCACCAAACTTACGATACTCTGTTTTTTACAAGAGGACCCTACTCTTACATCTGCTTCATCCTAGAATTCCAGAGCTATATAGAATAACAATAAGAGAACTTCTAACCTTATATCATCATATTTTCTCTTTTGTGTACTGATTTTAGCTTTCGAGAAGTGTGTGTGCATCTGTATTAAAACACACACTATCTCCTGCACTAAACTGAAGGATACAAGATATCATTCCTCTCATATCTTTTTACACATGTTTACTCCAATGGGTAAGTGTGGAAGAGGTCCATGTGTGACCTGGTAGTTTTTACCCACAAAAAACTGTATAAGAGGTCGTGTGACTGGGAAAATCCAATGTACTACTGTTTACCCCAATCCAGGGTGTGGATCAAGTTTATTAATATAAACTTCTTGGTGGAAGGTGATCACAAAGTGGAGTGGATTAGGTCTTGGCTTGAGACTGAACCACTTGTTTTATATCCACTGTGTTGTTTAATTTTGTTTTCTCCATTTTACTGGATAATCCAGAAATCACTATATTTACTTTGATAGTTAATCTTGGAAAGAAGTTATAATTGTTTTTACTTATTAGAATATCTTCAAAAGTAATATTAATAATTGATATTAAGATTACTAAGAATTAATCAATCTTATGAGAAGTTATTTAAACAGTCAAACTTTCAAAACCATATTACTTTGATTAACTGGGATGTATTTATTTTTATTGGGGAAACTTTTAAGAAAAATTTTCAAACGTAAATTTTTATAGATACTCAATTCACCCACCTCTTGAGTACTATACTCCGACCAACATTTGGTATCAAAGGAGTTTGTTATTCCTATTAAGACTCTGTTTTTGAAACTATTAAACTATGATTTTAGTTGCATTTTAAATATCTATAAATTTTTATTAATTTTAAATCTCTAGCTCTTTAAAAGTATTTCCTTGTTATAGATAATATACTGGATGGTGCTGAAATAAACAGACCAACATTATTTAATGAAACAAAATTTTCCCAATGGAAAATTAAAATGAAAATGAATTTAGAAAGTATGGGTTTTGAAATTTGGTCTTAAATTATATATGATTATAAGATTCCTACTACTGATAGAATCACTTGGTATGATCCAACCAAGACTTCCTACAATAAAAATTACAAATCCATGAATGATTTATATTTCTCCTTAGGAGATGAGAAATTCAACAGAATTTCTGCATGTAAAACTGCCCATGAAATTTGGGATACTTTGTCTGTTTCACATGAAGGAACTTATAGTGTGAAAGAAATGAGACTTAATACTTATACTATTCAATATGATAAATTTGAAATGAAACCTAATGAGCCTATTTATGACATGTATCTCAGGTTCAATGAAGTTGTCAACACAATGATTTCTCTTGAAAGAGAAGTCAATTCCAAAGAATAAATCATGAGGATTCTCAGATTCCTACCTGATAGATGGAGAGGAACCTCTGTCTCTATAAGAGAAGCATGATACCTCATCAAGTTTCCTTTAAAATAACTCATTGGGAAACTAATGATGTATGAATAGAAGATGAAAGTAAACAAGGAAGAGGAGGATAAAACCAAAAGAAAATCTGTTCCATTTAAGACCACTACCTCTAAACACAAAGAATAAGGGAAATTGGAATACTCTGTAGAGAGTCCCAATAGTGAACAATCATCACCTGATAGTGATTAGAAGATGGCTCAATTAGCCATAAGGTTTAAGATATTTTACAAGAAGAATAAATTTTTTAGAAAGCCTAACTTCAAAGGAAGATATGATAAAAAAGGAAGCTGAAAGAAATATTGGAAAATAAGTGATATGTCTGATGAGATAATATGCTATGAATGTAACAAAAGGGACATGTAAAGGGTGAATATCCTAAACTCAAGTACAAAAAGAAATATGAGGACAAATATAGAAAGTATAAAAAGGAAATTAAAGCAACGTGAAGTGCTTCCAAGGATAGTTCAAGTGACTCAGAATCTTCACATGATGAATAGGATAACAAAGCCAATATGTGTTTTATGAAAAACACATCTGAGGTAACACTGGAATATCCTGTACACAAATCCTATTATTATGGAGATGAAATTGATTATGAGAATATGTGTAATGAATAAATGTTTGAGTACTATAATATGCTTGAAGAGACATGTAATGAACTAAAAGATAAATACAAGTCTTTAAAGAAAAAACATGCTCTTACCTCATTTGTTAAATATGAACTTACTATATAAAGGGAGAAAAATTTTCAATTACACAAAGAAAACAATTAATTCAATCTATATAATGAGAAATTGAAAAATGACCTTGAAAGGTTTATGAATGGTAAAGATAGTTTGGTACAAATTCTAGGTAAACAGATTTCTCCTAAATATACTACTAGTATTGGCTATCAACCTGGTAAAATAAATTTTGGAAGAACTAATTTTTTTTCTAAATCTAGGACACACAACTTTACTCCTAGTTCTGGAAAACATTCATCTAGTTCAAATTATGATACACTCTCTACTGTCTCAATATTTTATGGACCAAATTGAGTTTATTTTGCAAGAACTTTACATAATGCTTATAGGAAACATATGAGGCAGATATGGGTTCCTAAAGCACTAGTCATTAATATTACTGGACCCAAGAAAATATGGGTGTGAAAGTATATTTTTATTTGACTATATTGTAAGAAAGTTACTTAAAGAGATTCGGTAAAAGCTTATGGTACTTGGATAGTGGGTGTTCAAGACACATGATAATGGACTATTAATGCATCAAGAAATTAATAAAAATTTATGGTTGACATGTCACCTTTGGTGACAATGCTAAAGGAAAAATCATTGGACTTGGCCAAATCGGTAACTCTACCTCAGTTTCAATTTCCAAAGTACTTTATGTTTATGTATTGCATTATAATCTGATTAGTATTTCACAACTATGTGATGATGGATTTCATGTTAAATTTGAGAATTATGCTTGCAATGTTTTTAATTCCAAAAATAAATTAGTGTTTTTTGCATTACGAAATGAAAATGTATACTTTGTTAACTTAGAGTCTTTAGTCTCTCAAAATTCTTCATGTTTAAGTGTATTTCACAAAGAATCTTGGTTCTGACATAAGAGACTAGGAAACAATAATGTTCAATCCCTTAAAAAGCTAACTAGAAAATATTAGTCAAATATCTACCCAAACTTGAGTTTCCAAATGATAAAGTGTGTAATTCTTGTCAAAAGGGAAAGAAACACAAAATTTCTTTCAAATCAAAGAAAGAAGTGTCAACTTCTCAACTTATCAAACTAGTTAACATAGATTTTTTTGAACCATCTAGAGTTTCCAGTTTAAATGGGAAGAATTATGTTTATGTTCTTCTAGATTAATTTTCTAAATATATCCAGACATTCTTTTTGGATCACAAAAGTGAAGCCTGCTCCCACTTCACCAAATATGCTAAAACTGTAGAAAATCTTAGTGGACTTAGACTTAAATCCCTAATAAGTGATCATGGTCAGGAGTTTGAATCCTTTTGTTCACAAAATGTCTATAATCATAATTTCTCTACCCCTAAAACACCTCAACAGAATGGAGTTGTAGAAAGAAGAAATAGAACCTTGCAAGAGATTTCTAGAACCATGCTTAGTGAATACGACTTACCTTTTTATTTTTGGGCTGAAGCTGTAAATACAATATTCTATATTATCAAAAGAGTTTTGATTAAACCCATTCTTAAAATAACTCCATATGAGTTACGGAACAATAGAAATCCCAAAGTAATCTACTTCAAAGTTTTTGGTTTCAAAGTCTATATCCTTAATACTAAGGACAATATTGATAATTTTTCATCCAAGAGTGATGAAGGAATATTTCTAGGATATTCAATCTCTATTAAAGCCTATAGAGTGTTTAACAAAAGAACTAAATATGTGGAAGAGTCTTTCTATGTCAAATTTGATGAAACATATCCACATGAGCCAAAGACCACTCTAGAGAACCTAGAGGACGATGTGTCAAATCTAGACATCAATACAAAATCCTCTAACCATCCTGTACTAGAATCTGTGAAAACGTCCAGTTTTGAAAATTCTTCAGATCTAGGTTATAATGAACCCAAACCTGTTGAAGAAACTAAAATCACTACTCCTTTTTCTAGAGCTGTTATAATTCTTAAGAACCATCTTTTAGATGCAGTTGTAAGAGATTTAGATAAAAGAACTCAAACCATAGCTTCTCTTAGAGACCAGGTTGAACATTAAGTATTTTTGTCACCACTTGAAACTAAAAACATTAATGATGCTATCAATGATGAATTTTGGGTGATTTCTATGCAAGAATAACATAATTAGTTTAAAAGGAACAAAGTTTGGAAACTTGTTGATAGAACCAAAGACACATTTACTATAGGCACTAAGTGGGTGTTTAGAAATAAAGTAGATGAATCTGATAACATAGTTAGAAACAAGGATAGATTAGTTGAAAAAGTCTATAGTCAAGAAGAAGGAATTGACTATGAAGAAACCTTTTCACTAGTAACTAGACTTGAATCCATCATAATTCTTCTTGCTTATGCTACACATATGAATTTCAAACTATGTCAAATGGATGTTAAAAGTGAATTCCTAAATGGGTATATAGCTGAAGATGTCTTTTTTGAGCAACCCCCTGGTTTTATAAATCCTCAGTTTCAAAATCATGTCTTTAAATTATCAAAAGATTTATATGGTTTAAAACAAGCTCCAAGAGCTTGGTATGATAGATTAAGTACTTTTATTATTTACAAAGGTTTTACAAAAGGAATAGTTGATCCTACCCTTTTTATAAAACAAATTTCCAATAATGTTTTAGTAGTTCCAATTTATGTAAATGATATTATCTTTGTATCTTCAATAAATTCTTTATGTATTGAATTTTCTAAAATGATGATAAAAGAATTTGAAATGATTTTAATGGGTGAACTAAAATTCTTTCCTAGATTTCAAATCCTTCAAAATAATGATGATATTATTTTAAATCAAAGAAAATATACTAGAGATATTCTAATTTTTTTGGCTTGGATAACACTAAACGTATTGACACTCTAATGAGTACTACTTATAAGTTAGATCTTGATGAAGATGGAAAATATTTTGATCAAACCACATACAGAAGAATGATTGGAAGCTTACTCTACTTAATTTCTAGCTAACCTGATATTATGTTTAGTATATGTATGTGTGCTCATTTTCAAGAAAACCCTAAGGAATCTCATTTAAATTATATTAAGAGAATTTTTAAATACCTCAAGAATACACCCAATGTAGGACTATTTTATCCCATAGGACAATCATTTGAGTTAGTTAGTTATTCTGATGCTAAATTCAGTGGTTGTAAGTTTGATAGAAAAAGCACCTCTGGAGCATATCACTTTTTAGGCAAGTCACTAGTATCATGGTGTAGTAAGAAACAAAACTCTGTTGCATTATTTACTGCTGGAGCTGAGTACATAGCTGCTGGTAGTTGTTGTGCACAAATTTTGTGAAAAAAACATAGATTAATAGATTATTAATCTCAATTTAGGAATGTAAATATAAATTGTGACAATACAAGTTCTATTAACATCTAAAAAAATCTAGTTTCACACTCTAGGAAAAAATATATTTATGTAAGACACCACTTTTTGAGATACCCTTACCAAAAAGGTGATAATACTTTGGAATTCATTGGAACTGAATATCATCTTGATGATATATTCACCAAACCATTAAATTATAAAATAATAGATTACATCGTTCATGAATTGAGAATGATAAATCTTAAGTAGTAAGTATACTATTTCACAACTTACTGTTTCATAGTTTACGGTGTCACAAGTCACTGTCTTAAGATTACTGTCTAACTCTTACAGTTCTATAGTTTATTATCTTAAAAGTTACTATTTCATGTTTACAGTATCACATTTACTATATCTCAGTTATGGTCTGGCACATACTATTTCAAAAAATACGGGCACATAGTTTTGAAGTCACATAGTAGAGATCTCACCGTGAAAACATATTACGGTCTCACTGTGAAAACCTGTTATGGTCTCACTATGAAAACCTATTATGGTCTCACCTTGAAAACCTGTTATGGTCTCACTATGAAAACCTATTACATTCTCACCATAAAAGTCTGTTCTAGTCTCACCGTGAAGACACTTTATCATTTTATTTACATATTATAACCCGTATCTCTGTACTCAATTATTTTATTCTTTTACTTTCCCGCGCTTTTGAATTTGCAATGTTTGATATCCCTAAATGATAAAAAGAAAAGAATTTTTACTCCTTTCTTCACTCGAGCCTTCTTTTCTCAAACCCAAAACCTCTCTCTCTCTCTCTCTCAAACCTTCATTGAATTCCCAAAATGAAACACCTATCCTCATCAACTCTTGGGAAGTGAAGATCAAATGAGAAGATGAAAAGAACACCAAAGATAGCTCCTGAAGGTCCTTTGAATCTGAACCTGGTGAATAAAAAAGAGGTACCTAAAAAAGAAATCTGCTCCAAGTGGATACTGTCAAGTAAGTATTTAGTATTAAAAGTACTACAAGATAAAGTATGTCTAGATTGTTACATAAAAGAGGAAAGACCGATTTAACCAAAGCTAGTTGCTCAATTTTATTAGTTCATTCTATTCTCTTTGGATACATAAGATGGTTTTGTTTTAAGAAGCTAGATCAATAGCCAAAGATGGACTTTTTCTTCAAGGTTATGGACTTCCTCCCTAAGGACACATCATGAAGAAATTTTTTAGGACTACTAGAGAGTTCCTCCACCTCCAAGTGATATATTTGTTTTAAAAGAAGCCTTGATAATCTTGAATATCAATGAAATAAAGAGAATATCTATTACTACTAAGCTAGATAGTGAAACCAGACTATTGTTTATGTTTTTTTAGAATCTGATTAGTCCAAGAAAAGGAGATTTTGTGGAAATAAAGTATTAGGATGTATTTTTGATACATATTATAAATAATGGACACAAAATTAACCTATTCAAGTATGTTATACTTCATATGTGTGAGTTGATAAAGACAAATTCAAAGTCAACATCCCTATTCTACTCAAGGTTAATCTCTGCTATACTTCATGCTAAAGGGTTGGTTGGACCAGATGAAGAAGTCATTAGGGACTATGAATTTTCTATCTCAAAGGTTACAGTTAAAAGAATGAAAATTAGTTAGAATCTATGGAGTAAATCATGGTTAGAGGATAATGGGAGGTTCTATGAAAAGTTCAACCCAGTTGAGCATTCTTCAAGAACTAAGTACATTTTTGATCTTGGTTTAGAACCAGATGAGATTGCTAACTATCCTATTGAAGAAGAAGAAGAATTGTTTGTTGCACCTATAGGGGAAACCGTCATGGATAAGGAAGGTAGTGAACCTATTCCTCAAGTCTTAATTGAGAAGGATGTACCTGTTCCTGAAGAAATTGTTGATCTAGAAGAAGAATCTGCCTCTAAAGAAGAATATGTTGTTGTTGAAAGGGAAAAAGGATGTTCTGGAAGAGCATTTAGAAGAAGAACTTTCTTTTAAGAAATAATATAATTCTAAGAAACACCTAGAGTAACAAGATGTTCCTGAGATTATCCCATCTTCTGAGGAGATAATGGAACAAGCCTTTAATTTGGCTAGAAAAGAAATGCGTGAAGCTTTTTCGGATGAAATTATGGAAATAGGTCAAAGAACTAAATCTCTTAGTCTTGTGAGAGATTCCCCTATTGAGGGAGAGCAGCACCCTAATATGGAAAGTGTTGATATTCCTAATCTAGTTGATCCAAGATCTGTGGATACATGGTATAGATTCCCTAACTATTTTGATATGAATGATTCCCAAGAATCCTCTATTAAAGGTATAGATCTGTCTACTGTGTTTTAATTGAAACTGGTATCTACTCCTAATGTTATATCTACAAAGAAACCTGATCCTGTCTCAGCTCCTATTCTAGAATCTTCACAAGAACCTTCTAACTTAGTGAGTAAGAATGATTTGAAAGACTTTGGAGCTACCTTATTTCCTGGAGTTGAAAATATCATGAACACTCAACTAGATCCTGTGAGAAAATTGAGTGAAAGATATGTTTCCTTGATGTTAGAAAAGATTATATGGAAGATTTAACCAAAAATTCATTATAAAATTCAAGAGGTTAGAGTTGAGAACAAACAGTTAAATGATGAAGTGAAGTCACTCAGAGGTATGGTTGAAGATATGCAGAGAGTGTTACAATCAATACCAAAATCTGTTGCTCATCCTGTTGAGAATGTTAATAGTTAGATTGCACAAGAAATTGCCTCCTCGATTCAACCTAACCTAACTTCCTTAGCTGACAAGGTGGATGAAAGAAATAAGAAAATAGTTCAAGAAATGTGTGAGCTTGTTATTGGGCTCAAAAAATTAACTGATGAGTATAAGGGCTATATCCAGAAAGTTCTAAATCAACTAAATTCCCTTACTATAGCTGTTATTGCTTCTAGTACCTCTGAACAGTCATCTCAACCATCCTTGGACAGTGAACTTCTCATAACGGTTGTTAAGGAATAACTTCAATCAGTGCTCAGTGGCTTTGACAAAGATTCTCTATCTATGGTTGTTAATAATGGTGATAGAGTTCTTATTCTAGTAATAATTCATTCCAATATTGAAAATTATTTTCAAGAAGAAATTTCTAAAAAGGGGGACTTCTAATTCAATAGGATTTTCTCTAAGCATTATATGAAAAACCATTTCAAGTAAATTGTAGAGAATATGAAAATGTCTTTTGTTACTCAAGCTTTCAAAACTCAAGTTCAAAAGATGAAGGATTTCACTCATGTGTTGGAAAAATTCATGGATAACCAATATGACTTTGAGAAAGTGATGCAGTATGGTGGTGAGATTATTACTCACTTCATCAAGCTATTGAGGCCTTATCTTCATGTGCAGAGCACTGCTATTGTGGCTCCTGCAGCTACACCATTGCGACCTATTTTGCCTCCTTCCTCATTCACCACATTTGCCTCTACTTCTATGTATGTATCTCAGGCATTGAGTTAGATCAGACCTATTATCCTTGACCAAATATTACCTCAGTCTTCCACTAAACCTACCTTGGACCCCTATGTTTTTAAGGTCTACCTCTACCTTCTCTATCAGTTTGTTTCTCATCCTTATTAAACTTCTACCTTTGCTCCTGTAGCTTCTCCTGATGCTCCTACCAAGGTCAAAGAGAAGATAACTAGTGCTGAAGAATAGTGAACACTTTTTTTGATAGGGATATTTTTGTATTTTTGTTTTCTATTGTTTTTAATGACACATCTTTCTCCGTATAATGCATTGTGTACTCTTCTTGTCTATTCTCTTTTTTACTTTTGTACTCTTTTTGATAATCACAGAAGGGGGAGAGAGACATGAACTCATGCACTCTAGATGCACACTAAGGGAGAGACACATCCACTAAGAACATATATCTCACTCACATGATTTATGATCATAAAAAGTGGGAGATTGTTTGACTCCTCATGTTTTAATTATGTTTTAATGATTAAAAATATTATAAATTATGTAAATCTTGTTAATCATATTAAATACGTATCAAATCATGTGTATAGATGGTTGGTTTCTTTATGTTTTCAAGTCTATATTCAAATATTTGGATAAGTCTGAGAAACTGTGAGTCTTCCACCAGTTTGTTTTTATGGAAAAGGACCTAGACACCATGACCAGACACCATGACCCAAACACTGTGACCCAGACACCGTGACCCAGACACCGTTACCCAGACACTATGACCCAGACACTATGACCATACACTATGACCAAACACCATGACCCAAACACCATGACCATACACCGTGACCAGACACCGTGACCAAACACCGTGATCCTAACACCGCATCTATGCTATCAGTTCCTGATCTATATATAGATATTCCATCATGATTTTATCAACGCTCAAAGGTAAAGAAAGAGACACCATTGTGTGGTGACACTGTTTCCAAGTGACACCATTTCCAGATAGACTGTGACACTCTTTCTTAATTTGTTTTGTTGTTTTCAATTTAATTTCTAATGGTCATATTTGAGTCTTTTAAATGCATTGACATAATTAATATTTCTTTGAAGACATGTTACCTGACATTACGAGGTACGAGGTAAAGAATACATGAATCCTGTCAGCTTAAACACATGCACTCCAAGAATAAGAAGAAAAGCGTGGCCCAAAAACATATATGTGGTACAACAGTAGAAGTGGGATCCTTCTTGCAAAAATAACCAACACATGCAACAAGATACATCTGAAGAACACATGAAGCATTCATGAATTCAAAAAGCTGGGATACCATAGATCATAGTCAAGAACATCTTCGCAATACAAACTCCATGAAGAACACGAGCCATATCTAACTGGAAACCAGATCACCAGACTTACGATACTCTATTTTTCTCAAGAGGACCCAATTCTTACATTTTCTTCATCCTAGAAGTCCAGAGCTACATATAATAACACTTAGAGCACTTATAACCTTATCTCATCATCTTTTCTATGTTGTGTGCTGTTTTTAGATTTTGATCAGTGTGTGTGCGTCCGTATTAAAACACACACTGTCTTTTACACTAAACTGAAGGATACAATATATCCTTCATCTCATATATTTTTACACTTTTTTACCCCCATAGATAAGTATGGAAGAGCTTTCTGTGTGACTTGGTAGTTTTTACCCATGAAAAACTGTGGAAGAGGTCGTGTGACGTGGATAATCCTATGCACTGTTGTTTACCCCGATCTGGGGTGTGGGTCAAGTTTATTAATATAAAATTCTTGGTGGAATGTGATCATCAAGTGGAGTGGATTAGGTCTCGACTTGATACTGAACCACTTGTTTTATATATGTTGTGTTGTTTAATTTAGTTTTCCCTGTTTTACTGGATAATTCAGAAATCACTAGATTTAATTTGATAGTTAATCTTGGAAAGAAGTTATAATGGTTTTTCCTTATTAGAATAGCTTTAAAAGTAATATTAATAACCAATATTAAGATTACTGTGAATTAATCAATCTTATGAGAAGTTATTCAAATAGTCAAACTTTCATAACCATATTACTTTGATTAACTAGACTATATTTATTTTTATTGGGAAACGTTTTAAGAAAAAATTTCAAACAGAAATTTTTATAGATAATAAATTCACCCCCCTCTTGAGTATTATCCTCCGACCAACAATTTTAGATTCATCCAAGCTTTAAATTAATCCTTTTTCCCATATCCTTGATGTAACAACTCACACTTCATCACTGAGATGCACATGCTGGGATTTTGTCAAATTATTTTGAACTCCTACACATATTGACAATAACTATTTAATGTATATTTATTAATATATTTATGGGTTTTGAATGGGATATCCCTTATCCAAACATAGAGGAAAACATCAAACAAAATATATAAAGAAATAAGATATACCATTCACATTATACTAAATAAATAAATGAAGATTGGTGTATCTTATTCTCGTATGATCCCATTATATCCAAGATCTTTGACATGAGACAATATAATTCTTCCTCCTAGTGTATCTATGGATTAGATGAATCTTCTAATGTTTGGAAAAGATTTTATATTCTTTATGGTTTTCTATAACCTTAGTGTTTAAGAAGATAGATGGTAAGGGATTAATCTTAAAGAGTGTTTGATATTTGAATTCCAATGAATCACAAACTACAAGAGTCCTTATATAGGACATATAAGGTCACTCTAAGGAAACTAAACATTCAATAATTTAAAAAGAAATGTGTAATGAGTTATAATTATTTATAACTTTTGAATATTAATTTTAAAATTAATTTTTTAATATTTTAAACAATTATGTTAGACAATAAAACTCTTTAAATTGTCATCATATAAAAATCAATCTGATGTATGATAATTGGAGTGTAAAAAGAAGGTCGATCCATATGATATCTAATATCTTATAATATTTCCATGCACAACACCATTATATTGTGACATTCCCTATGTTTTGGTCTATACCAACAAAAATCATGATGTTGTTTAAACCACCACATTGTGGTTGATCTTTTATTTCATATTTCTAATAATTTCCCACTTAGATGAAATCCTCATAGACTTAGAGAATCTTCACATTATGCCACATCATATATAACAACTTGTGAAATTTTTATCCAAATATTCTTTTGGATATATTTGAAAAATAATTTTGGAAATAGTGTCATTTATTTTCACCATAAGTTATATCATATATAACAACATTATAAAATCCATCCAAAATTTCTTTTTAATATCCTCTAAAACACTTTTGGGGTATGTATCAAAGTTTTCTATAAACAATTTATGAAAAAAATTAATCCATATTCATACAACCACATAGTTTGACCACACATGACTTTATATCATTGATGAGAATTGTGAATTAACTAATCAATAAATATAATTAAAAATAATACTATATTAAAGAATCATTTCCATTCAATCTAAAAAGGCATATGATATGATCTCTATTAAACACATGCACCATCTCCACACGTGTCCACTGACTGTATCAAATATAAATACACATAATCATATAAACCCTTTGTCTAAAATAATGAGTGACCATTGGATATGTATTATGTCATTATAATATATCGAATTAATATTTTCTTTAATATTCAAGTATATACTAACCAAAAATAAAAACAAATCTCATGTTATGTATTCAAGTAGTTGAGAATATCACATGACCCTCATCCAAATAGATAACCACATCACATGTAACTTTTATAGGAATTTCCATACAATTTATCAATATATCTCAATTGAGGGATAATATTTTATACCTATCATAAGAGAGGTAAAATATCATCTTTGTTAAGGCTAAACCAATGTCATGATCAACAACATACCTATCCCCCCTAATTATCTTAACCTTAATGTTGGCATAAAAAAGTATAAAATTATGAAATATATAATGATAGGTTTCTTTATAACCTCAATTATGATTATTAAATATGAATCATACAACCCTAGTATACTAAATACATAGTTTATGACACTTTATGTGGTATAGTTTGTGGGTTATTGAGAACAAAAAACATCTTTTGTGTCTCATGAGTATTATCTATATCTTTATATGAAATACTACCTAGGATAAAAATAACATTTCATCATAAAATTTAATAATCCATGATGAATATTAGTTAAGGATTACTAAAATCCATACTTTGATAGGTCAATTTTTTACAACCCACCTTTTCATTACATAACTTTACATATCATTTTACAAATAGAGGATCTTTTAAGGCTTAATATCGTGGAAAAAAGGTACATAATACATGAAAACATAAAACATTATTCTATTACACATGAAAGGATTATTAAAGGTTCATCATAAGTACATTTATTTCATCCCAACCTGGGGTCATACATCAAATTAAAGGGTGAGATTAAGGCCTAGTAAGGGATAACAAGGGAAACAATTTACTTGTGATCTTCAGGAATATCAATGAGAACATGAGGAATATCATAAGGGCATGATAAAGAGGAATATAATAAATAAAATAACATGAATAATAATAGGTAAATGTGGATACAAAATTTAATTTAGATATTCATAATCATATCACCAAGTTCTATCCCAAAGGTGTCATAAAAATTACCAAGGTTATTCACCAAGTTATCATAAAACTTGTCATCTCTAGAGATTAAATTCTTTACCCAATGCATTAGAGTGATATTAGGGAACACCATTAATATGTATTTATTTTCATGTGAGCCACATATATAATCATAAAAAATTTCATAAATAACCTGTGTAGACTAAAAGGAATGTGTTTCATATCAAAATCACAGCGTTTTAAAAAAGTGCATTAAAAATAAGATATTTATGTCATTTTAAATCCACAGAAAAGGAAGGCGGGTTTCATGTATGTTCATAGCAGAATAAAATAGATCATTTTGATGTCTATGTGAATACCACTGGAGAAGAAATATTTTTGGGTATTCAAAAAATAAAATTAAAAATTTCTTTAGGAAAAGAGAGAAATTTTGAGAAGAAAATTATACAGCATAATGGGTATGAAATATGGATTTTGAAAACATTAAAAAGAGAGAGGAAAATGGTCACCCATTTATAAAAGTCTCATAATATATTATAGGTACAGAATAAAATAGACATAATAACATGGTATGGTAATTTAAAATAAATACCACATAAATGAAAATTTGAATGGAAAAGGGAAGATGAGATTTCACTTATGAAATTTCAGAAGCCCAACGACATCACTTAAAAATTTATAAAATGTGTTGATGAGATGAAATAGGGTCTCTAATAATTTTTAAATAATATGGAAAGTAAGGGGTATATAAAATTACATATCCCAACATAATAAAATAGAAATTAAAAAGGCCTAACATAAAAGGAGTTCTTGAAAAAAAAGATGGTAGATTCCCTTACCTTGAAGAGTGAATTCTAAAACTCAATGATCGAGACCTTGGGGGATTGAGGACACCTTGGGAGGACTACTTGGTAGGTAATAATATCATAGATTCTAGGGTAGTGAATTTTTAATGAAATATAATGGAGGAATTGGTGGGTATTTATAGCAAAGGTAAGAGGGGTTTTTATTAATTTCCAAAGACACCTCTGTAGTGGTATTTAAAAAACCATGGGCTTGACCATGGTATTTGACCATCGTATTAGCCACTTGAGATTCCTCATATCATATTTTATTGCACAAGAGTCTACGATAATTTTAAATTACATATTATCATTATAATGTCGTTAAACACACTAAAAACTCAAAAATATATTTTTATAATTCACCAAAAAACAAAATATTTTATAAACAAACTCATAAATTCACCATAACCTAATATCAACATTATAAATTTAAAAAATGAAATTTATTTTATAATAATAATTCTATAAATATGATAAATTTAACTTTTAACTCTAAAAATACTTAATTATTAAAAATAAAAGCAGATAGAAAATGCATAGTAAACTACAAAGTAAAATTTTTGACACTTGAAAATAATAATATTATTTTAGCAATTATAATTAAAAAAGATTATTTTTATAAAACTGTTTCATTATAAAAAAAATTATTAATAAAACCTTTGTTTGATATAATAATTTATATCTCTCTAAAAAGTACAATTTTTAACTGAAAAATCAATTTATCAAATTCTATGTCATTTTTAAGCATAACTATTATTAAAACAAAAATGATGAAATAACAATTTTATTTAAACAAAGGGATTATATTTTAGGTAACTAGGGCCTTGAAACATAACACCTTAAAACACCCACATATGACCTAAGGGTAAGATGTGTGATGGTGATAGACTCTTGGGGTGGCTTAAATAACATCGCCTGAGTAGTAATCTCCATTAAATTGAACTTCTCCTGTGGGAGATTTCGTTCAAGATTAACATGTTGAAGATCAGATTGGGTTTGGTCAAGAGCGAAGCTCAGTGACACTACCTCCTTCCCAAGCTCTGAAAAATTAGCTTTTTATGGACCGATTCTACTGGATGAGGCCATCAACTCTTCTTTTTTACATTAAATAACCATTATCATTTCTATTTATAAACAATAATCATAATGTTAAAAGTATAGTTTCCAATGGTCATATTGACCAATGGTCATAATTGACCAATGATCATATAATGGTCAAAACTCGATGGTCACATTAAAATATACTCACTTCATTATTAATGAGATATAGTTATGATGTGTAATAATATAACACAAATTTTCAGGAAACAATTATCATTCAAAAAGTCCAAGTTGTTACACAATGCCCATCTCAATTCATAAATATTTGTATCATACATAAAATAATAATAAAGTGGAGAATTATTTTTTATATAAAATGATATATTTAATATTCTTAAACACTAATAATACCAGTAAAATCATACATAATCACCCATCTAATCATATCCTATATGATAAAACACCAAAGGGGCCTTAGATTTTTTTGTACTTTTAAGGTTTTGTTAAACTCATTACATATCTATATAATTCCCACAAAATATATATTTTACTATATGATAAAACCTTCCCACAAAAACCCAATAATGTGAAAAATATATGAAGACATATGGTTTAAAAAATGGTGAGAATTTTAAATCATATTCTTAATTTTCAACTCTTTAAACATATTATTCAATCCCATTTACTTCATAAAATAAAATGTTACAATGCTAATTAATTTTTTCGTCTACTTAGAACTCTTCCAAATTACATCATCATTATCATTGTAAAATTTCTATATATTTTTTTGATACCATTTTGTTTACTAAATATAACATTTTACATTATCTTTGTTTACTAGTATATCCAAAACTCTTTTAGTATATAAAGTGAATTTCACTTTGAATTTGACTGTTTTATTCCATTATTTGTTACAATTTTAACTTAATTAAGTTAAACCATACCCACACTACCATATTATAAACTATATGTTCTCCAAAATATATTTCTAAGGGATAGACTCCTTTGTGTAAGGAAATAACAATTATTTCCTTGAGTGAGAATATATAACAAATAAACTATTAATATCTATATCTTATATGATATTCTATGTGCTTGGATCTATATTTTGAAAGAATATTTTATTATTTAAAATATACCACTGAAGGGAGGTAGGAACTATTTTCCTTATATTTTAACAAATAACATAGATAAACTCTTTATCTTAGATAAAATATCCTTTTCCTTATCTTCTTTTTAAACATTTTATAGAATTAATTTAATTATAAACCATGATTATTTAAATTGTTATCTTATGTTATTTTCAAAAATATTTTTTTTAAACAAATACTCTTTCCATATAAGTGAAATAATATGGAAATACAAATCCTTTATATACAACCATTTAACCTTGAAATATTCCTTTATATCCAACTCATTGATACATAAACTCTTTGCTTCAGCATTTAATTAAAAAAATTATTCTTCAATTATTACCCTGAAACAGACTTTATATTATTATAAATAATTCAATTCAATAAAAATACAAACCTTCTTTCCTGATACCTTCTTTAGGTTTTAATAACCAAGGTTAAAAATTGGAGCATCTAATATTTTTATTTAGGCTTAAACTATTACTCTTTTATACCATGGACACAATGTAAGATCCTATACATCAAATTTAATGGTCACCTATCCTCAAAACATTTATGTGGTAGGGTAAAAATTTATTCAACTCATTCATATTGTCAGATACTTTCAAAAAATAATTCCTAAATGAATTCTATAGTGAGGACAAGATTTATTAGATATCTATTGTCTCTCAAATTTATAAACTTACTCAATCATACAAAAGTAGAGAATAATGTTACTTTGTTCATATAAAATCTAAATATATATTTAAATAATTAATTTAATCCTTATATGATTATCACAAGAATATATAGATCTTATTTTTGAATGACTTCAACATTTGGATACTTAGGAATTATAACACATAAAATTCTACATTAATCTTAATAAAAATTCTTATAATCATTTACCTTTCAAGAAATTTGATTCTCTTAAGATTTAACTTCCCTAAAATTGATCACAAAATTCTTGTTTGATGATGATGATTGAATTTTATCTAAAATGAAATCTTTTTTCTGATGATTATCATGTTTTAAAATAATTTAATAATAACTTTTATTAAATGTAGTACCACTGAAAAGATGACCCCTTTTAAATTACAACATATAAATTAGTGGGATAAAATTTTTATTTCACTATTTTTTGGGTCAATTAATCATTTATACCATGAAATAAATATTTAGGTAATATATTATGATAATCATATCACATACGACTCTTAGATAGTTGAGAAAAAAATCCTTACACAATTCATCATATGGATAAAATCAACTATATTACTTTGGTATCCTAATCCTACTAGGGTTTCCTAACTAAGTGTAACCAAAATAACACAAAAAATATGATAACTTAATCTTATTAGGTTCACTCATAGTTTTATTTCATTACATAAGATAACCAATGGGCACCTGACTTTAGAATGAACTACCCAGTAGGATGATTGAGGTATTGGAAACTATTTATTTAAAAGGAATCTAAAATGTCATATTTTAAGAGGATTTAAATATCACCATATTATGACATGTATTACATTTCCATGTATTCATGATTCTAATGATTTATATTAGAATACCTATTAATTTTACAAAATAAATATGTTTAAATAATATTGATTTGTAACAATTTACACAACCTATATATTGTGTTACTGACCCAAATTAAAAGTAAAATACATTTAAACATATGTAATTCCATACCATATATAAGGTACAAGAAAAAATTTAATTTAATATCTTAAAACTATATAAAGTTAACAATGCATATAAAAGAAATCATGGAGTTATAGGTAATTGACCTCAACTTTTCTAGATAGATCCTAAGCTCATAGGTCAATGAGAAGTCTCACCCAAGTCCCTCTACCCATAGTTATTTATTCAAGATATATTTAAATTACATCAAAATTTTTACACCTAATATGTATAAACTATAATTAACTTCTTAATTCAAATCTTATAACCCACAAACAATCCAAACACAAGGATGAAAACAACTAATTCAATTATCATAACTAGTATGTAACTCCTTTAATGCATTTATGATAATTTAATAAAGCACTTTAAACACTTTTAAACTCATTCATACCTCTATTCATAATATAAAAATTAAATCCTTGAATAAAAAAAACATAATAATAATAAATAAATAAAAAATTCATAAATTTAGACAAGAGATTAACATTTATGAATAGTTAAAAAATAGTTAAACTTATAAACACTTTATAATTTAAGCATTAACTTATAGAAATTATATAAAATAAATAAACATAAATATTTCATATTTATTTTAATATAAAATATTTCATATTCTTAATTTACATGGTATTTAATATGAACATGTTCATATTTTAAAATATGTTATACTTTACAAAAACTTTTCAAACAATCTAAACATTTCATATATTATGTAAACATTTTACATAATTTAAATATCTCATATTTCATTTTATTTAATAATATGATCAAGTACACTAAAACTTCCTTTTAGAATGGTATAAATAAATTTTCTATATATTTCCTTTAAATATAAACATTTTTTATTTTTATTTATGAATAAATCATAAATCAATATAAACACTTTTATATTTTACCTTATTTTATAATTTATAAATACATTATAAATTTTTTATCAAGTAAATATTCACTAAACCTAGATTATATCTAAAAATGTGTTTTTGATTTAGTTTAAAAGACCCCTTTTCCAACACTTATGATGGTTTTTGGGAATTTTAACAAAAATATTTTTTTATTTAAAATTCTATACACCACAAATTCCACAATAACATAATTGAAAATTGTTTTGGATAAGGTTCCATGGAATAGTGTAAAGAAAACTTGTTTGGTTATATATTCATACTATAAACTATATATGATTTATATCTATGATCATATCATAAAAAACCATTTTATATAGAGACTAGATGTTTTGAAGGTTGTTTTTCTTCTAAAAAATGACATGCTTCATTATTGGTAGAAAGATAGACCATGCCCATTTTTTATTGGAGAATAAATTTTGGGCCATGGATAATTAGATTTTACTATGTCGGGGATTGTCCTTGTGGTAGATATCACCATTCCATAGTGATTAATTCACCATGACATAGTGAAGTAAAATAATGATGATATATTTTTTAGGATGCTTTGTTATGATTGTTTTACATACTTTTGGGTAAGGTCTTATAATTTTTATAAGATCAATTTTTTTGTAATTTTTATGGAAATGTTCCTACATTTTATAGAACCAAAATAGGAATTTTTTAAGAAACACACCATAGTTCTATATATTATCATTTTTCAGTTTCTTAATTCATTCAAATAATCTATTCAAATGAAATGGAATGTGATTTGATAGTCCAAAATCCCAAATTACTTAGATTGTTTTTTATTTTTGGACAATCCCCAATTTAAGTGAGATTGATAAATACCAACAAGAATTATGTAACAGAATCATTACTCATAGGGTATACACAAGTTATATAAAACATGAAACACTTGATAAGGATCATATATTCATAATGTTTGTTTAAAACCTTGGGTTAATGAGAAAGAGTTTTAGGTTTCGGGCATAGCGGAAGCGTGTTTGTGGGTGTTCTAAACTTTAATTTTTTCTCTTAACAACGATCAATATGAGATCTTTCACGATAATAAAATGCTAGATCTTCAGAATTTAATAAAGAATGAATGAAAAAGGAGAAGTCCGAAAACCATATAGAGGATAATTATATGTTGGGTATAATTAATTTAATTAAAAGAAAAGAATTACCTTGATGAAATTATCTCTCTGTTGATGTTTCCAGTCATGATATGATGTGATTCATCGTTGAATCATAGAATCCAAGTGTAGGATTCCTCTAGCGGTGATCCACATGTGCTCCACATATCTCTGGACGTCACTGAAGGGATCTCTGTGTGTTAGTGCATAAGATCCTTCTCTAGAGATGTCCACCTTAGATCGCCTTGATTCAGTAGAGGAGGATCTCTCTCATATCTTGGGACCATTATTGGAAGAAAATAAATTCTTTCTTGGCTTGAGAAATTTCTCTAGATCCATTGTGCACACCCCACAAAATTTCTAGGCTAATGAGAATTATATAATTGAGATTTTAATTACTTAGAATAATAAAATGAATTAATTACTCAAAATAATTTATTCATTTAATTTAATTCTTAGTGAGACCCCATGTCTAATAATAATAGTTGACTATTATTATTACTTGACATGCGACCAACAAATTAAACCTAATATTATATAATTAAATAAATAATATTATTTCTCACAAATCCCTCAAAAAACAACATGGAATGTATATTAATATACATAGTGTGTACTTTTTTTTTCCCATTTTCTTTATTTCCTCCACCACATTTATTAGACCTTGAATAATGGATATTTATTTCTCAAATAAATATCACTAAATTGCTCACTAATAAATATATTATTTCACCCACAATATATTCTCTCGAATAACTAGCATCGAAATAAATGTGATCAAGTATCCTTGAATAATTATTAAACCACAATCAGGAATAATCTTTATTCAACTTGTTAAATTAATATTTAACTGAGATATTTGGGCACACTTAGTGTGTGACCCTCTAGGCCTATTTATTAGTGGAATTAGGCGAAACCTACCTAAAGTCCAAGGTTAGCATCTAGAAACACACCAAGGTACCCATAGAGAAAGAAGTTAATGCTGTAATGATGTGTCACCTCCTATAAACACTTACCATGTAATGTAATCCCTTTGTCTCGATATCTCAAATCAAGTGGGTTGCATGTTGGTTCCATCAACCCATGTGCTTAATTATTCTTTCTTTGAATTCCCAGAATTGGACTTTCCCATTCCTCTCTATAGCCATGGATTTATTTAGGCTATATCAATTCCATCAAAGGGATTGAGATATCTACTTCCATTATGGAACTGAAGGGACAAATCATTTCTCACATTATCTATTAATGTAGTATTACTTGTAACGCACCCAACATATCCTACCTCACTGTGAATAGTGTGTTGTCATAGTTTTTTTCAATACAATTAAGTGAACGAGTTGTAATACCCATTAATAATAATCTTAAAGTCTAAGGACCAATACTCACGTTCGTAGATAGGAACATCCAATGACACTATGAAATGTGGATTTATTTCTGGTGGGTCTCATTCTCATAAAATCCTCCTGGATATTACCACGGGTGAACACTATGAGAAGGTGCCTCAAAGTTTTATGAGTCCTCACCCCTAATGGCCAGTATTATTTGTGTCCCTCAAATAATGTCATCCGACCATAGAACATATAATCAAGAATAGTGTTATGGCACTTCTGGGTTCTCATCATAGAAGAGATCCACTATGACCTTCTAGTGAAACATCTATCCTTAGGACATTATCACATGCATTGTCATGCATAAGAACAATCAATATGTGATATGGTATTTATTAATGAATAAAGTACAAAGTAGTTGGTTCTAGGCCATTAACTCCAACAGACTCCCACTTGGACTAGAGATAACTGCAAACAACCTTTAACCCACTAGCTCTCACATGATATTCATGCTTCTGCAGAGATATGCCTTTAGTCATGGGGTCTGCCACATTCTCTTATTTGGACACTATTCTCACTGCAAAATCACCCATTTGATAGAAATCCCTCAATAGGTGATACTTTATAAGTATGTTCTTTGTCTGTTGATGTGACCTTGGTTATTTTGAAAGAGCAACCGCTGCAGTATTATCACAATACAATGTGATAGGATCTTTACTACTAGGAACTACATCAAGCTCCTAGAAAAAGTTCTAAATCTATACGGATTCATTGGATGCATTAGAAGCTTCTATATACTCAGACTCTACTATAGAATTAGTGACAACTAGTTGCTTTGAAATCTTCTAGCTCACAGATCCTCCATTGAGACAAAAAACATATCGAGATTGCAACTTTTGATCATTTTGATCTGTCTGAAAACCAGCATCAGCATACCCTATGATGATAAGCTCCTCATCTCCTCCATACACTAGAAACATATCCTTAGTTCTTCTCAGATACTTAAGAATAGTCTTAACAACTGTCCAATGCTGTTCTCTAGGATCTGCTTGATATCTTCCTACCATGCTCAGTGCATAGGCAACAACAAGATTGGTACATAACATGGCATACATGATGGATCCTATAGCCAAAACATATGTGATATTACTCATTATACATTTCTCCCGTTGTGTATGAGGAAACATTTTATTAGAAATATGTAGGCCATGTGACATTGTAACCAATCCTCTATTGGATTTTTCCATACTAAATCTCTTTAGTATCTGGTCAATGTATGTACACTGGCTTAGTCCAAGAAGCCTCTTGGATCTATCAATAATGATCTTGATCCCTATAATTTAGACTAATTCAATTAAGTCTTTCATAGAGAAACACTTGTTCAACTAGTCCTTAACTGACTATAAGACTGGTACATCATTTACAATAAGTAATATGTCATCAAAATATTCTACTAGGATAACAAATGCATTCCCATTAAACTTCTTATAAACACATGAATCACATCCATTCTTAATGAAACCAAATTTCTTTATGGATTCATCAAATCAAATGTTCCATGACCTAGATGATTTCTTTAATCCATAAATGGATTTATGCAACTTGTAAACCCGTTTGGATTCACCTGGTGTCACAAAACCTTCTGGTTGTTTCATATAGACATCTTCTTGAAGGTTCTCATTAAGGAATGATGTTTTGAAATCCATCTTGCAAATATTGTAGTCATGGTAAGTTTCTATGGAAAGTATGATTCTTATGGATTTAAACATGCTGATTGGAGAGATGGTTTCATCATAGTCAATTCCTTGATGCAGTCTAAGTCCTTTAGACACTAGCCTTACTTTATAGGTGATAACTTGACCTTCCATGTCCAACTTTCTATTGAATACCCATTTTCATCCAATAGTATTTACATCAATTGTCTCATCAACAAAAACCTAGACACTGTTTTGATACATGGAATCCATCTCAGAATTCATATCTTCTATCCATCTTGTAGGTTCTGATCTTTCTACTACTTCCTTGTAGGAGAGAGGTTAATCATTGTCCAACAATAATGATTCACCATCCTCGGTGATTAGGAGACCAAATCTCTCTAGTTTCCTTACCTATCTTGAGATCCTACTCAGTACTTGTGTTTATGGATCCTCTTCTACAAGGACCAGTGGAACTTGTTTCTGTACAAAGTCCCATGTATCTGGAGAATCAACTTCATCAAAGTCAATCTTTCTCCCACTATCCTTTTTGAGGATTTGCTTCCTCTCAAGAAAAACAGATTGTCTGGTGATAGTGACTTTCTTGTCTGAAGGGTTATATAGGTAATATCCTTTCATTTCCTTTGGATATCCTATAAATATACACTTCATGCCCCGGGGTGATAGTTTTTTGGCCAAGAAGGCCTTAAAAAATGCCTCACATCCCCATACACATGTGTGAGACAAAATGGGTTTCTTTCAATTCCATATATCATAGGGAATTCTATTTTTCGCCTTAGTTGGTACTCAGTTTAATGTGTATGATGCAATTTGTAATGCGTATACCCAAAAGGATAATGGAAGATCTGTAGGACTCATCATTGACCTCACCATGTCCAACAAGGTGCAGTTCCTCCTTTCACTAACACCATTCCACTATGGTGTATAAAGGGGAGTGAGATGAGATAAAATCCCAAACTCCCATAGAAGATCGATGAACTCTTGGTTCAGATATTCTCCACCTCAATATGATCGAATTTTCTTTATAAAGGGGAGTGAGCTGAGATAAAATCCCAAACTCCCATAGAAGATCGATGAACTCTTGGTTCAGATATTCTCCACCTCAATATGATCGAATTTTCTTTATATTTTTACCAAGATGATTCTCTACTTCATTCTTGAATTCCTTAAATTCCTCTAAGGAATCTTACTTTTACCTCATTAAGTAGACATAGCCATATCTACTCAAATCATCAGTAAAAGTAATGAATTAAGAATATCCACCTCTAGTTTCTATAGAAAATGGTTCACACACACTTGTGTGCGCCAATCTTAGAAGCTATGTGGCCCTCTCACCTTATCCACTAAAATTAGGATTGGTAATTTTAACTTATAAACAAGCATGAAATCTATAAAGTGGTTTTACCTTAGTAGAGTCTAAATAACCATCTTGGTAGAGCTATGTCAAGTGCTTCTCGTTTACATGATCGAGACGGGGATGCCACAACTGGGTGATGTATGAGTCACGTGAGTTTGTTTTGTTATTGATTACCAACACTTGGTTTTCATAATTTAATATATACAAACCATTATTTAAATGCACTATACCATAACATATGGTGTTCTTATAAAAGAGACAACCATTATTTCCAAATTTGAAAATAAATCCATAAATATCCAAACAAGACACAAAAATTATGTTATTGGTAACACTAGGCACATAATAACAGTTACGTAAAACCAAAATCATTCCAGTTGGCAATAAGAGATGGTAATCGCCAATGGCCAACGCAGCCAGCCTCGCGCCATTGGCAGCTTGAAGATCCACCTCTCCTCTATCAATATTTCTAAATCTACTCTTTTCCTGAATTTTAATATAGGTTTGAGACCCACAAGCTGTATCTAATACCCAATGTGTAGAAATAGAAATATTACACTCGATAATAAACACACCTTTATCAACCCCACACTTCTGGGTGTAGTTCGTATTCCAGTAGCCTTGCTTGCAACATGAAAAACATACCGCCTCCCATTCCTTTCCCTACCTATGGATCTTCCCCTTCTTGGAGGGATGATGCTCAGGGGCTTCAGAATGTTTATAAATCCTTGGCCCCTTGCATTTTCCTTCCTTTTATTATTCACCATAAGGACTACGGGTTTGCCACACCGCATGTCCTTATCTACCTGGAGAATTAAGTTCAGCAGTTCCAATAGACTCTTCTCATTGTTTCTCATGTTTTAGTTGAAAATAAATATAGATAAGGTCTTGGGTAGTGATGATAGGATGAGATCTGTACATAACTCATTCAAGAACTTAATCCATAAGATGTCCAGGCATTCAATGTAGCCAATAAGCTTGACTACATGAGGCCCAACTAGCACAGACTCTCCAAGATTAGTTGTAAACAAAGAGTTGTAGATCTCATATCTCTCATTTCTCATCTTATCTTGATATAGATCCTTAAAGTGAGACATCATGCTATACACATCCATGTTTTCATGTTTCTTCAAGAGCTCATTAGACATGGCCGATAGTATGAAACATTGGACATATGTGGCATCATCCATATGTTTCATATAGAGAGATAGTTCCTCATCACATGCCTCTTTTCTAGGTGCAATTGGAACAAGCTCTTCCAGCACATATAATTTCCTCTCGTGGTGAAAGATGATGTGTAAATTTCTCTACCATTCCTGGAAATTGGTGCTAGTGAGAAGGTTTTCCTTCTCGAGTATGGTTATCAATGATATGTTTAAAGTCATTTGTATTTACATTTCTAAAAATTATGATTTGATAAAGGATTATTAATTTATAATGATAAAATTGAGACAAATAAATTAATTAATACTTATTAGTATCCAACTATTTTATCAAAATCCAATAGCCCTCACCATTGACTTAGGAATATTCTGTTGCCTGAATATTCTAGTGGAAAGGATTCATATTTCCCTTCGCATTACCCCATCAAGGGTTGGTCAAGCAACTTGAATGGTTTTTAGGTTGGCATTCCAAATTCCAACTGCATTAACTCGCAGCTCCTTGATCTGCTGAGTGGACTCCCCAATCCTGAAATCCTTTTATTTTGGATTTCCTCAACCTTTGCCTCTCGGTCACACCAAGTCCTACTATAGCAGTCAAACCTTAATGTGAACCAAGTCAATTCCACCCAAAAAATTGAATTACAATTCCTCGATAATTGAAAGAACCCCAACCAGGGTTGGTCAAGCACATTGAACTATAGTTCGATTCTAAGAAAGATTATGGAAGGCTATACCGACTTAATATTTTCTTTGAGGGATTTTATCCTTATATGCAAATTTTCATTTTATTATCTTTCTTACATGATTTTTAATGTTAAGTGGGATATAATTAAGTGATTAAACATGTCTAAGATAATATTTATGCATAAGTGAGTCTTATTTTAGTTCCATCTTGCATGATTATTTAATTAATTAATTGTGTGATCATGAAAACACACCCAAAATAAATAAACCATGAAACTGACATAAATAAAATGAATGGTATGATCATGATATTATTCTATTGGTTAGTTTATCTAGAGGTTGATAAACTAATCCAAGACCTAGGGGAGAAACACCTTGAAACTTTTGGGTTAGTGTTTACAGATTTCCACCTATTCACCTTTGTATCTCCTTGGATTGGTTTCACCTTGGTTCCTCACTTGAGCCACCTCCACTAGCTTGGAAGATCCATCCATTACATATTCTTTTATCTCAATTTTAGGTGAGGGGTAAAACGAGGTTTTAAATAAAATAAACCTTGGGCACACATGTCCTACATATTAATGAGGAGAAGGTTCACAGACCAACAAATTTAATTTAAATAAATAAATTAAAAGAAACCATTCACATAAAAAGGTCTTTTTATATCTCATGATCATCCATACATGCAACGATATTTATGCATAAATAAAACTAGCATTAAATTCTTTAATCATTATTGTTTAAGATAAATCACGCTCGAATCAATTAATTACCTTTAATTAATAAATCCTTTTATCTTAAACCACTTTTCTGAAATTCCTTGAGATTATCATCCATCATAATTTTAAATAAATAAATTTATTTAAAATTATCATTGTACGTAACTTGTACCTGGGAGGTAACCTGTTGAATTCCCATTCATAACTACCCAATGAGTAGAAATGAACATTATAAATATTTAAAATCACACACACATATATAAAACACCTATCACTTGTTGTGCCTCAGCTTTACGCCTGCATTATGGTACACATATCAAGGGTTTGTATAATATAATAATAAATTTCAATAAATCTATGTTATTTGGATGAGTACACGACATGTAGTTCCAACTAAACAACGTGTACTTTTGTTCATCGTCCATCTGAAGTACACACCAGGGGACATGTCGTGTAGATGTACTTCAGAAATCTTCCGAGTACATGGCATGTTCAATGGGACACATGCCGTGTTGTATCTACATTACATTGTTTCTAGACGAGAAAGCGATATATGGGGTACACAGTCATACCCAAACCCGAAGGGACTAAATGCCATGTTCAATGGGCCACACGGTGTATAATCTGGAAACTTTGTACCACCTATTCCTGGTCAACACACGAAGTCTTAAATACTTAGATAGGATCCATTAACATGGCCTGGTTTGGTGGACCTTTCCGATGCATTGAACCTAGACTACATGGTGTGTACTGCCAAATACACGCAGTGTGTTCTGGTGTTGTATGACCAGGAACATTTGGCACCTCTGAATGAGATCCTCTATTTTATTTTAATAAAAAATTAAAAAAAATCATTTTTTAAGGTGAATGAGAAACGAAAGAGGAATAGATCTCGAGAATAAGATTTGTAGAATGATTAAATTGAATTGAAACAACTAAATTATTAAATGTGTAAATCATAAACGAAAAAATAAATAATTATAATCAACAATATGACTGCTCTGATACCACTTGTAGGTTCTGGGAGAAGTGGAAGTGCGTTGGTGGGAGTTCCCAACTTTAATTTTCTGTGTTAATGAAGATCAATCTGAGATCCATCATGATAATAAAACACTGTATCTTTAGAATATAATGAAGAAAAAAAGATAAAGGGGGAATTCGCAGAACCATAGATAGGATCATCATATGTCGATTATAATTAATTTAATTAAAATACAAGAATTACATTGATGTAATTATCTCTCCGTTGATGTTTCTGATCACAATATGATATAATCCATCATTGCGTCATAGAATCCAAGTGTAGGATTCCTCTTGCGGTGATCCACATGTGCTCCACGTATCTCTGGACATCACCGAAGGGATATCTGAGTGCTAGCGCGAAAGAGCCTTTTCTTGAGATGTCCTCCTTATATCGCTTTGATCTGGTGGAGGATGACCTCTCTTGTAGCTTGAGAGAGTTCTTGGAAGAAAAGAAATTATCTCTTGGCTTGAGTGCTTTCCCTAGATCCATTGTGCACAACCCAAAAATGGATAGGCTAATGTGAATTATATAATTGGGATTTTAATTAATTAGAATAATAAAATGAATTAATTACCTGAAATCATTTATTAATTTCATTTAATTTTTAGTGAGACCCCATGTCTAATAATAATAGTTGACTACTAGTGTTACTTGACATGTGCCCAGAAAATTACACCTAATATTATTTAATTAAATAAATAATATTATTTTTCACAAATCCCTAGAAAAAATACATGACATGTATGTTAATATACACGACATGTACTTTTGTTTTTCCATTTTCTTTATTTCCTCCACAATATTAATTAGACCTTGAACAATGTCTATTTATTTCAAAAATAAATATCACTTAATTACTCACTAATAAATATATTATTTAACCCACAATATATTCTCTCGAATAACTTGTGTTGAAATAAATACAATCAAGAATCCTTGAATAATTATTAAACCAAAACCGTGAATAATCTTTATTCAACTTGTTAAATTAATATTTAACTGAGAAACTTGGACACACTTAGTGTGTGACCCTCTAGGAATCTTTCTCAGTGGAATTAGGTGGAGCCTACTTAAATTCTTAGGTTTTCATATGGAAACATACCAAGACACACATTGAGAAATAAGTTAATACCACAACGACCTGTCACCTCCCACGAACGCTTATCATGTAATGTAATCCCTTTGTCTTGATATCTCGAATAAAGAGGGTTTCATGTTGGTGTCATCAACCTATGCGATCGATTATTATTTCTTTGAATTCCTGGAATTGAACTTTCCCATTCCTCACCATGTACATGGATTTATTTTGGCTATATCAATTCCATCAAAGGGCCTGAGATATGTACTTTCATTATAGAACATAAGGGAAAAATAATTTCTCACATTATCTATTAATGCAGTATTACTCATGATGTACCCAACATATACTAACTTGATGTGAACAGTGTGTCATCACATTTTTCTTCAATACATCTAAGTGAGCCTGTTTTAATACCCATTAATAATAATCTTAAAGTCTAAGGACCAATACACACATCTGCAGATAGGAACATCCAATGACATTATGAAATTTGGATTTGTTTTTGGAGGGTATCATTCTCATAATATCCTCCTAGATATTACCAAGGGTTCACACAATTATAAGGTGCCTCAAAGTTGTATGAGTCCTTATTCCTAATGGCCTATATTATTTGTGTCCCTCAAATAACATCATCCGTCCATAGAACATATATTCAAGAATAGTGTTATGGAACTTCTAGGTTCTCATCATAGTAGGGATTCACTATGACCTTTTAGTGCAACAACTATCCTTAGGACATTATCACATGAATTTTCATATATAATAACAATCAAGATGTGATAAGGTATTTATTAATGAATAAAGTAAAAATTAGTTGGTTCTAGGCCAACAACTCCAACAAGAGTGAGTGTAATAAAGAGATAATATATAAGATGTTGATAATTTTTAATCCTTCACTTTATGGTTTCTAGGATATGGGGGCCTCAATATGGAGTTTATAGGTGTTATAAAGGAAGATATTTAAGTTTTGTCTCTTTGGGATATAACAAATTTTGGTGTTGTGGGTGTGGTGTGTTGGTTGTTTGGAACTTGGAAAACCTAAGGAGTAAAATTCCCATTCTAGAAGGCATGGTGTGTTCGGAATTACTTGTGTAACAACAAGAGAGGAAGCACACTTGTGTCGAAGGGTGTGGTCTCATCAAGAGTCCATAGGAAGTCAGCATTCCATGGGGGTATTTGTTTTGTGGGCGTGGTTCTTAGAAGGTTTCCTTTTGGTAAATGAGAAGAATAACATGCTTGGGTTAGTGGGAATGGTGGTGTTGTGTAGTGGAGAGGTCAGGCTATGAATCTATTTTGAAAATGGATAGGGTGAGTCTACTAAACTAAGGTCTCAGTCATGGTGAGTGAGAAATAACAAGGGAGATCAATCTATTCTATATTGATCTTATGAAGGGAGTTATGGTTATGAGGCACCACAGTCATGTTGGGTACCAAAACACAATGGTGATAGTAAAACCAATTTCAAAAAGGGGTTAAATGACCTCCAAATAAGAAGGGGATAACCATTTCAAATATTTGGGATTTCATATCTATCTTTGACTAGAGAAACCATGATCGTGGTTGATGTCTCCATGCTATGGTGGAGATCATTTAAATTTTCTTATAAATAGGTATTAACTTTTCATCTTAGTTTTACTTTGTTTATTTTTCTTAAACCCTGGAAAATTATAGGTACACCATTAGAATCATTTCATTATCCATTATGGATTCTAACCTTATAAATTTGTACTTTTGAATTATGATTTAATCTAAGGGGACCTTCTTACCTATTTTCTTCATTCTTCTTATTCCTTCTTATTGGATGGTGGAATCAAAATTGGCATTTTTATGTATTATGGTTTATGTTTTGATAATTAATGTGATGTTATTGGATAGTGGAATCCATTGTGGAATCTTGGGTACTCGACTTGATTGTCTTGGCTAGGGGTTCATTACATGTTTTGATGTAGAGGATTTATGAGCTTTCCTATATCTTCTAAAATTGAATTTTGATTAACATGTTGTTAAACCTAGATCCCTTTGATTATTGGTCCCTTGAATCAAAAGAAAAGAATTATCATCATTCACTACATTTTTTAGCTCTCTGATATGAATTATCAGTACATACATCATTATCTTGATTGAAATATACACATTTAATCCTATGATCATTTATTTTTTGTACCACTTAAGCAATTGATGATAAAAACACAATGGGAAACCTTCGAATATGGTAATTCATCACTCTCCTCTCGGGTTCATTGGTGATTTTTGGGTTTGGGGGAGTGGGTTTTTATTTACTTATTTTTTATTCTAGTATAATCTTATATGAGAACATTGTTTGGTCTAGGGGAATATTTTATCATATAATTTCCTTTATTACTTAATAAAATACATTCTCTTGATATTGGTGTTGTGGGTTTTAGTCCAAGGTAAGGGGATGATGTATGCTTCCTCTTTGGTATTACTTGAGATGAACTATTCCATTCATTATTGTGATTTATATCTTTCTTTATTTTATTCCTACATTAGTTTTAAATTATTATATTATTATATATAACTGATTGAAAGATATTATAAGTGGTATGACTTGGTTTATTTATTAAAAGTGAAAGGGTAATCTGGTTAGTTATCCCCCTCTTTATTGCATGAAAGATATGTTTAATTTTTTTTTTGTTTAAATGCTTTTACATTAATAATATACCTTGGGCTGAAATATATATTGAATATGGACATGTGAGAGAGAATATAAATCTATAATTAAAGATAATATTCTAGGGATAAATTTGGTAATAAAATTATATAATGGGAATGTAACCTAGAATTGATATCAAATAATGTGTAAAATTAATGTTTTTAGAACTTATATAGTAGTGATGTAGATGAGGTTTATCAGGTTCATGTATTCTTTCAAGTTGTTTTCATGTGGTATAGTTTAGGGGATGGTTTATAATTAGATTGGTTCAGTCATTCCTCATTATCTTTATAGGTTATCTTGGTTGGTCTTGACTAATGGGGGAGTGCTATTGGTAATCTTGAAGGGTGAGGTTTCCTCCTTGTACATATTTCATTTCCTTAGGATTATGTATTAAACCTTGGGTAGTTTTGTGAGAATATAAAGGTCTTTTATAGTAGTAGGTCTAGTGTTATTTCCTAGTATGTCACTTCTATATATGTTTAGAGGTCTATTTTAGTGAGATACTAGCATAGAAAGGGGATGTTTATGTGTATTTTTGTGTGAGATTAGGTTTTGGGAGTTGTATGGTTTAGAGGTCAGACTTGTGTGGGGTTTCATCTTCATGTATGGAAGGTTATATGGGATTAGAGAGTCTCATAGTTTCAGGCCAGGTTTGAGGTTTCTTCGAAATGGTGAGTTGATTTTGAAGGGTAATTCATAGTTATCTAGAGATGTGGGATGATACATAAATTAACTTAATGAACATAATAGTTGGGTATAAAATGATTTTTTTTGCTTAATAATATGTCATGTTTAAATAAATAAATGAAGAGTTAATATAAAATTTGATTGGGAATATAGTAATGTATTTATGAATGAATTATTAAAAGGTATTGTATTGATTAACATAAATAATGATATAAGGTTGAGGTTAAGAAATGAGGATGATAAATGATCATCTTAATTCATGACTGGTGTTTTTATGAACTCATAGAATATTCCTTGATATGCTTCAATGGAATAATAATGAATTATGATACATGAACATATTATTCAATGAGTAAATGAATCACGTGAATTATGAATAAATGGGGGAAATTTTAATAGGATAATATTCACACAGGTATGAATATTTTCTTGATTTTTGATATATATTTGATGTAGTGATAGTGATTCTATATTGGTTTTCTTACCATGATACTATACTATTAAATTTCATTGATCCATGGTTGTGGCTATTTCATAACGTGTGTAATGTTCTTGATATGATTTATGATTTGGATCAAATAATTGGGTGACATATAGTGATGGATTGTGATAGGATCAATTCCTGTTTTATGTGGATGGATGATTTAGAGTTTTTGGCATGGTTGTGGTTATGATGATGAACTTTGGTTATGTTGAAATGATGGTTAGATAGAAAGGTGGAATAATTTATATGTGTTTTTTATTTCATGCTCCCGAATCAGTGAGTGAGGGTTTATTCTACCAACTCCCTGGTGGTTTGATTAAGAAGGGACTCTGAGCTGACTGGTAGGACTGGTGAAATTTTTCTTGGAAATTTTTCTTAATATATATATATATATATATATTATGATATTTTTCTTTATTATTAATGGGTATGTTATATTTGAAATGTTTATGGTTTTAGGATATACAGTTAAATGTGAAGATTTTGGTAACTTAATATATAGAACATATCCCTTGATTATGATGTTTGTGAGATATGGGACATCTACCTTCATTATGGTTATTGTTGGAAAATTATTAATCTCACTTGATTATGATTGGTGTTCTGAAAATACTCTATTTATAACTTTCTTCAATTAGTTGTTCTCACACATTTCTGCCCTAACACATTTATTTCACATGGATATTGATTTGTTTTGTATTAAGATCCTACTGAGTACTCCTAAGTTCTCACCCCTATATAATGTTTCTTGAGTTTACTTATATAATAGATCTTGGGAGGACATGGATGCTGCTATTTAGGTAGCTAGAGTGGAGATTTAGGGGCTTGGAATTTCATTCTATTTAGTTGCATTGTAATATTTAAAGTAGTTATAATCGGTATTGGGTAATTTTAACAAGTTAATTTATATATAAATGGATTTTATTAGTGGATTGATTATATTATCTCAGTAATTAAGAGTGAAATGATCCTATACTTAGTATTAATACACTCAGTGAAATTCATCAACTTATGGCCTATTAGAGGTGGTATTTTAGAGTCAGTATCATCACCACCACTAATAGAGGAGGGGTTTTATTGAGGGTGGGTCATGACAAGGTTGTATCAATGATTTTAGTTACGATATGTGGTAGAGTTTGGAGATATTAATGGGTTTGGATTTCATGAGCCTAGCAGGTCAATAGTGTTATCTAAACCTTTCACGTGATATAGAAAAAGGATACCAGCTAAGAAATGGGTATTTAGGGCTACCTATGATCTAATTCAAGGACCTTGTTAGTCTTCATAATACTTTTAGGTGGAAGTTCACTGATTTCTATGTAAAGAATATAATAAGGGTGCATGAATCATTATCATATGTTGCATTCTACATTAGGGTTTTAATTAGTGACCATGATTATTTTGTTTATTTATGATATCCTATGTTAATATGATGCAGTATTCATAAGTATATTTCATGTATTTTATTAATTTTATTAATGCTAGTTTTAAACATGGTTTCTTATAAAATCATGATATGACCATATATTTTCTTCCCTTAGCTTTACATGTTTAAGTTATAACTTATGGTTCGATTCATGTTTATTAATGAATCTATAGAAGAATTATAGGAATAAAAGGTTCCATTTTACACTAATAAAATTTAGATTTCTAGAATGTTTCCACTAGTGATGAAGCATAATTAAAATATTATTTTTCAATGAGAAACCATTTTTTTGAAACCTTTCCAGTTAAGTATTCCCTTATTGAATAATTATTTAATTTAAAATTATTTGAATGAAATTTTTTAGAAACATGTTTGGAAATATAAAATGGTATTTCATGTGTTAAGTAAAACTTATGAATTATTAAGTTTATTGACGTTCAAAAACTAGATATATGTATAATTTTATTTGATTAAAAATCATGCTATAATTATAAATCTCTATTATTTAACACGTGTGATCTACCAAAGTTTTGAGCATGTATAAATCTACTAGAAGTTGTTCTAGTAAGCTACTTTATATGATAGGTTGATTTTTGACCATTCCATGCTAATAATTATGTGTTCAATTTATTATTTATATTTTCTTATGAAATTTAATAAGAATGTAACTTTGATTTATGTGTGAAGCATGAAGGGGAATAATATGTAATTCTATAGTAGTTTGAAGAAGAATGTTTTAATTAATATGATGCAAGTATTATAAATCTCCCATGATAAGAGATGAAGAGAATTAATATTCCATGTTTTCCCAAATGAAATGTTGCTTATATGATAGTTAAATATTTCATATTGGATTAATATTCACTAACTTAGTTAATTGTGGGTTGATGATTAATTTTCTTGAGTTTTCTTGTTTAGAAAACCTAGAGATCAATTGATTATGCTTTGGTGAAGTGCTTGGAATGAATTGTTGTGATATTACTATTTATATCACTGATATGGTTTGTTATACTGATATGCAACGAATGTTGTTTATGGGGAGTCATAGATATTAGGAGAAAGGATGATGTGGAGATATGAAGGATGTAGTATGATCATGATGGGAATGAATTTGCAATGGTTTACAAAAGTTCTGAGTTGGGATTTCCTATTTTTCTTATTTTTTATGTGGGTGTGATGAAGTGGTTATGATGGGTATGTTTAGCTAGTGTATTTCTAAGAAGTGGGCATGTTTTCATGCTTTATAAGATGTTATCTATGATGTTGTTATGATTCACGTGATGTGGGTTGATCTTGTTATTTTATTTTAAATAAAAGATATGTTTTCAAAATTCCATTGAGTCTTTGTGTAAGGGAAGTAAAAAGAGTAATCTTAGAATGAATATTGGACAATTTTTTAGAGGTAGGAATACTAAATGAAAAATTCCAACCCTGGAGCCACTGAACTGGTGCTCTGAGCTAGTTCACCACTGGACCTCAGGTGCACCTCCTTGTATGACAGAGGCTTCCAACTATTAGTGAGGGTCTATGGTGGTACTGTTATGAGAATATACCCCCATACCAGAGTGTATAATAACAATATAAATGAACAATCACCATACTCATTAGAATAGGCATAAAGAATAAATAGAAATCAATATCTCAATAATAAATTGAAATAGAAGTAGATAAATATAACATGAATGTACAACTAATGTAATATAGTAAAGAACCAAATATCCATGTCATACATACACCATTGATCACATACTAAGAATATAACATATAAAAAGAAATATAAAACTGAAAGATAAGTGAACCATGACCTACTACAAATTTGAGATGAATCTCTCTAGTCTCCTGATACCATCCTATCCATCCTAATCAATCATAAAATACTCTACCCGAGCCTCATGCCAACCTATTATTATAAAAAACATGTGATAGCTACTCGAATACCTATTTGGAGTGGTGGCCTGAGAAGGGTGTGAGTAAAACATATTAGGACACTATTAATGGTGTCTAAAGAAAACAGAAGTCATATAAATAGTGTAAGAAGATAACTATAAAATAAACAAACATTACATGAATGAAGATAAATTGAAAAGAAGAAATTATTTATCTAGTAACCCATTGGACTTCAGGTTAAAAGGTGACATACAGACTAACCAAACCTACATTAGACCAAGATGGTCATTTGAGTCATAAAATATATGGTAAAACATAATTTAAAAAAAGTATGGGTTTTTTTATCCATCATCAAAATAATAAAATCATAAAGCAACAAACCATCTCTCTAACCCTCAGATGTAGAGTTCCACCTTAGAAATACGTAACTATATATGTATAGAATCATGTACAAATATCTAAATATTGAATTCATATTTCCATGTCATACTTCCAGAACCATATATCATAACCATAGTGTCTAAATAATTAGTCTAGAATCCACTCATAAATTAAAATAACAGTTCCTGGTGTATCATTCTAGTACCCACTCATACATTTAAAATATATTTCTTAGAGAATTAGTCTAGCTTGTAAACCATGGTTGCAAAGTGTTAGTCTGTTATCTATTCCATTTTGTATACTAGCATTCCCATATCATAATTATAGAACATAAACCATATAGTACACTACATATTCTTGGAGTTTCAGTCTGACACATAAATGATATAGTATACTACTAGTTCTTGGAGCATCAATCTGACACTTAAACCATATAATCTACTACTATTTACCAGAGTATTAATTTGACACCTAAACCATTCCAACATATATCAATTACTAAGGTTCAACATCTTAACCATTCAAAACATCCAAAATAAGTCCAAAGCATTAATTTACAACAAAACCATTAAGATATTCATTAAGTAATTTCACCAAAGGGGAAATGAAACAGCTATTAAAAAAATATTTAAATTTCACCCAAATTCCCATTTTTAAAATAACTTAGTGGCCAAAACCTCACTTTAAAATAAAAACCACTTAAAAAATCACCTCCCACCTTTAGAACCCAAAATTTGAACAAAATCCAATGCAAATGTTTAAAATAATTCCAAGGGCCTCATAAATATTTTATAAATTCCCATAAAATAAAAAAATTACAATACATCCTTTCAAAATATTTTAAAAAATTTATTCCCATAATCCACAAAGTACCCCTTAAACCTCTAACCAAACCAACTAATGAGATTAACCGGATTAAGCTTGTAACCCACATACTGCACCCTTTTAAACCCCACTTTAACATTTTCATGAAATGTCACACCCCATAGGCAGTCCTAAGTTTGGTCTTATAAACACCAACAGATCTAATGGGAACCGTGGTAGGTCTAAGGTATTAATTAAATCCTAAAACCATTTTCTTAAACCATGGAATCTAACAAACCACCCACATAATTGTTGGAACATACCACATACACATGAAAAATGAATTAAAAATACTATGGGTAAAGATCTTAGACCAGCCACCTAATCAATTAATATTTTCATAATATTTCCAAAGCTCGATGGCCTTTAAAAGGCCCATCCAAGAACAACCCAAACTCCTCAGCATCCAAAAAAGCTCATCACAACCCCCAATATCTAACTTCATTCCCAAAAATAGCAATTGATTAATTATTTTAATTATTATTAATTATTTAATTAAACTCCAACTTGGAATAAACTAAAAAACTCATCAAATGGTCACCTATTATAAAATAATCCTTAAAACCACCATTTGTGGTCTACAACAGACACCTGATACCAATCATAGGAAAATTCCTAAGAGTTTATACCATTAAAAAAATTAATTTAAAATAATTTTTTATGGAAAAACTAATAGAATTCGCCATAGTCTCATAACTTAAAGAAATTCTATGCAACGTCATGACGAAGTCATCTCAAGATATCCTCTATAAAAGTGGAGAAAAATAATCATGAGAAACATATTATTCCACCATGATCTAGTGTAATTGTAGATAAAAACTAAATTAGATAACTTCTAAATTAGACAGGAGGAAGAAATAAGAGGGAATACGTTGGTATAGGGTGATGATAACCTATAAAATTTCCAATTATTTACATAAAAACAGTCCTAAAACAAGTGAAAGAGAAGGTGGGAGGGGTTGGGAGCACCTGTGATCCATGCATGCCTAATGTAGGAGGAGGAGTAGGGAGTGGATAAAAACTAGAGGGGTAATTTTTATCATTATCCCCTTTAAATTAAATTCTGGGAAGCCACATAGTTTTCCAAAATGTGTTCCAAATGTGTTCACTTCACTAGGATTTAAAAACCACATCACCTAGTCAGGCCTCAAGGTTGGACAAACTATACACCAACATCACTCTTGGTACTGCCTCCTCTCTGAATCAAGGTGAAATGAGTGTTCGAACCTGTACACAAACAATTTGGGATAACTCTGTCTCTCCTCCACCATACACAATTTCTTTTTTGGATCACATAGCATTCACCAAAACTTGATCTAACCATACAACTCAACCATGATCAGTTTAAAATTAATTGAAAACACATTAATCATTAAGGCATCACATAGTTTTTTATAAACTATGCACCCAATCCAAAAAACTCTAAAACCCCTAAAACCTAACCTAAAGCCCTTAATCATAATATGAACACCTGATCTACCTTTAGAGACTTATTACTAATCTAAAACATTTTCTTGAGGTATTAAAACTCTTGGATAACTACTCTAAGTCTCTCTTCCAAATTTGACGTATCCAGTAAACAAAAATTCAAATTCCTTCTGGAATTTTCAACTCATATGAATGCGTGGTCTTACAACCTCCACACCATAATACTTCTCATACCAATAAATCTAGGTGGTCATAAGTTCACACCACCCAACCTAAATCAATAAATTGTTTTAGAAAATGACCTCATTCAATTTCTAAATTCAGGAAACTAAACCAAGGAACAACCTCAAACTCAAGGCAGTCAACCGACCAAAACCCAATCCAATTCCCATAGTTAAAACCAAAACACCAAGACATAACTTACCTAATCCCATCCAACTAAAACAACAATTATTTAATTTCCCAATCACTCACCTGATATATGGTGCTACTCACCATAATTATAGCAACCTGATCATTTTTCACATATTATTACATGATTTCAAGAAGAATTATCCATGAAATAAAAAACAGGGATAAAAAATTATAGTGTTTTTAGAAGACTAGGTATATAATTTGAAAGCATGAAACTATAATAAAAAATATTTTTTCTTAAAATCCATAATTATCTCATAACTAAATTTTATCTCATACAATTTCATAGGATAAACTGGGGAATACATAAACAAAAGGAATTATTTAAAAAGTCCAACAAGGGAATAATCATGGGATTAAAGTATAACACATGAGTTATAAGGAATAAAATGATAACATAATAGGTATGAATCATGAATAAATATATGGAAGCATAAAATATAGAACATGGAATCATATGGTTATGTAAACACAGTAAGGTGGAAACAAAATATAACATGACATAAACATGAGTCAAGGCTAATTTCCAAGATTATATCACAAAGTGGAAAGAGTCCCATAATGGATTAGGTTTACTCTATAATTCCATACATAACATCTCATGAGACTAAAAAATTACCCAATGAATTCGAACAATATCTAGGTGAACCCATCATAACCTGATCTTGCATATGTGTTCCACATAAAGAATCAAACATAAGGGTTACCCATGGAAATAATTGGGCATCGTAATTATGTCATAAGGCATAACCAAAGGGAGTATAAAAATTCTATCCTTAAAATAAGGTATTTAAATCATTATTGGTCATTAATAAAGGAAAAATAATAATATATAACTTATTCTGATTCCCAATTTAATTGAAAACATGAAAATAAGTGTTTAGGTAACATTAGAAATAAGCCACTTAAGTGCAGTTTTAGGGAAAAAATATAGTCTTTAAAGAGGATGAAGGAATAATTGTTTTCATAAAACAATAAATTAACTAAAATAGTTTTTACATGATAAAATGATTTATTTTTGAAAATATTTTTTACTTAAAACATTTTGTGGAGTGTACATGAAAATGGGTGAGAAATAGAGAAGTTTCCATTAATTAGGTTAGCTTATCTAGAGGAATTGAGAAGTGAACCATTTAAAATATGTATTTCCCCATAAAAGAAAGATTAATTAAGATATATATATATATATATATATTTTCAAAATATATAAAAAATATATAATAAGTATATAAGAATAATGAAAAGATAACTTATAAGGCCCCAGCCTTAAAACTTACTTAATCTTGAGTTATTACAAGATTACACATTGAGGATCTTTTCAGGTTTAGAGTTTTAGAGAATTAGATCATGAAACTTGCATTACATTCCACATTTAAACAAAGTGGTTACATAAAAGTCAGCATTCATTCTTCCCATCAACGGGAACATATTTAAAATATAACACGTATTCTCTCTTAACACATCCTTGACTCTAACGTCTTATCATGTACCTTTCCTCTTGACCTGAAAAACATTTCAGAAACTTGGGATGAGCATAAAAAGCTCAGTAAGAGTTATAAAAATATGGAAAGGAAACATGAGTTCATATATACATAAGAATGAAATCATACTTTACCCATAAAACAAAGGCACTTTAACATACCTCATCAAACCATGAATAAATCATAGAAATCATAAGACATAAAGGTAACTTGAGGCATTCATAACATTCTTATGTAGGGAGTAACCCTCTTGGTTACGTTTGGAATACCCATCACAGTATATTCCCTAAATCTCTTCGGAGAAACCTTAACGTTTCACTCCTTCGCGTTACCCAATGCATTGGAGAGCTATATCGGGCTCACCCGCCCTTAGTTTATCACGGAACCACCCGTTCTTCATAACAATGCCCAAGAACCATAACATAATCGTATCACATAAACATGAATAAAGGAAACATAACATTTCCACATTTCAATCACAATATAACATATTAGGATATTGAAATAATGAATCCATTCAAAAAGAAACCATTTCCAAAACCATTTAAAACATTTAATAAAGAGATTTTTGAATCAAAGTGTCCCATACCACCTTGAAGCTTTTAACATTTTAAACCATTAATATCCATATAAATAAATCCTTAAAACCATTTTGAAAACATGGATATTAATAAGAACAAATAATTAAAACATTTAAAACGATATTTTGGTTAAAGGGGTTTTACCAAAATTAGAGACACTTGAATACAATAATCAAGGAATAACATTTAGTCAGAACTTTATAATATCATGAGAATAAAATGATTCATGATATAATACTCCAAAGGACAGTACATACACCATATAAGAGTGAATTGGTGCATAACAACAATGAACCCTCAATAGAAATGTCAAATGTGATGAAATACCTTATAAAGAAGGTATCCTTAAATTAAGGACAAATAAATCTCAAAAAAATATGTGTGACAAATATATAGACACCCAATATAAGTGGATATTAAGTGTAAAACAATAAAATGTCATTCACACATATTCAATGGATGACATATTTAATGACTACAAGTTGAACCCAAAGAAATCGAAATTGGGTTAAGAAGTTCCCTTGACAGCCTAACGGCGTCACATCAAAATGAGTTGATGAGAGATAAAAAGAGTATCTCATCACTTGGACACAAAATTTACATCATTAAGGATATATGAGAACATATCCCAACATAACAATATGTAAATTAAAAGACCCAATAAAAGAAGTCTTTTAAAAAGAGGAAGGGTGAAAGGTTCCCTTACCGAATTGGGTATCTTTCAAAACATACACCCCATGAAAGAAGGGCAATAAATCATTGATGTAAATACTCATAAACGAAAGTATATTACACAAAGAGTAGAATAATGGGCAGTACATACACCACTCAAAGGAAATTGTGGCAAATGTAGCATAAATCTCACGGGGATAAAAGTGAGATGAAAAATCCCTTACGAAAACTCGGCAGCCTAACGGCGCCACATAAAACTTCCAAAAGGATTGATGAGAGAGAATAGGGTCTCTCATCACATGAACATAAAAATTACAGTAGGAGTAATATAAAATAACATCTTAATCATAATAAAGATGAGCTTAAAAGAAATTACATAAAAGAATGTACTTAAAAAGAAAGAGAGTTGTAGGATCCCTTACCTCGGGTCCGACTTGACTCGATCATTCTTTAATCTCCTGAATAATAAACTTGAGTTAATTTCTAATTCCTTAAGAACCCTTTTCAAGTTCATTATTACTTTTATACCACTTATTACCTTGTCATAAACATTATGTAATCATTTAAGTTAATAATATTTGTTTTGCCGATATTTGGTTCTTAAGTCGAAAGTGGTCTTCTTACAATTACATGTTGTTCGTGTGGCCAAATGTTTATTATATCCAGAATTGTATTCATTATGTAGATATCATATATTTCATATATATCCAGTACATTCATGCATTTATAACATTACATAATCATTTAGAGGTAAGAAATGAAATGCACCGTTCATGGAGACGGTAAGCCGTTCGTACGCATGAACGCTACTTTCATTTCTATTTCGTATTTTATAGAATGGAATAATAATGATATAAAGGTATATTATAATTCCAGTATAATATCATATATAATATCATATTTCCATCCTTTATACATCCCACATATGGTATTTAACGAATCAAATCACTTTGAGGGGGCGGTAGTCCGCACTTCCTTAAATGAAGATATCGTGTATACCCATAATGGAAGCCACAAAGGTAAGACAAAAATGAAAAATACAGAAGCATAAATAAAACATAAACATATTATATATCATATATAAAAATAGTGACATCATAATGGCCACCTTTGAAGGTGTTAAATGAGTATTGAACAATCATCGTTTCGGGAGGCAGAATTTCACCGTCCACGGAAACCGTATGTTCTTTAACCATTTGATGTAGTTGTGTGAGAGTGTAGCTAAAATAAATCTTGTAACAACATACTAGTATATTGAAGATACTGGTGTTGTTACAAAAGAAGTAAATAAAAAGAGATTATAGGTTTGGAGAAGCAAAATAAAACAAATGAACAAGAGAGAATGAGTTACCTTTAAAAGTGTAATCTCCTTTTGATTTGAGCCTAAAGGCTTCCTTTGAAAGGATTCTGCCCAAAGGGGATCCTCTAGGATGAGGAGAGGGATGTTGAGAGAGTAAATGGGCAGGGGTTGGCCGAGCCAAAGGCTTGAGGGGTGTGGGAAAAGAGGTAGAGGTGGGGGCCTTTTATAAGAGGAGAGGAGGGGCACTTTTGGAAAGCAATGAAATATTACATTATTTGAAAATGCTTTTCGGTTATAAAGGGTCCCACATTGATAGAATTCGTGGATAAGGTGATAAGGCATCGAAATCCACTCATCCAATTGGTTTTGTCCATGTGTATATTGTATATTTTTCATTATCTTTCCATTTTAATTAAATTGTCAAATAATGATGTCATCGCTGCATCATTATTATGTCATAAATAATTTAATTTCTTTAATGTCTAAAAATTATAAAAAAAAATACTATGATATAGGAAATCTTTTTATCTTTCCAATGACTATTTATAATCAAAATTTGGACTTGTATAACCCCACTTAAAAATTGTTTTAGTAAAACATACTATGTTAGTGTCATTTTCACTTTAACATTAAATAAAAAGTATTTTATGTTATTTCCCAACAAAAGTGGATCCATGGGGTCCCCAAGTTAGGCCATGGCTTGTCTTGGTCGGCCATGACACAACCAATAGGGTTGTGACATGTGTCTAGGTCATTTCATTTTTTTAAAGTATTATTTATACCTTAAACTACACTAATTATCACTAATCGCGATTAAAAACTTAATAAGTTACTATTCACCAAAAAATTATTATAATCTCATTGAACCACATTTTACTTCTTAATGACAACCATGTATGTCGGATTTTCAAAATTCAATACACATTAGTGGTAAACTTTCATTTAACTGAAAAATCAGTTTGCTTGATTATCACTTAGTGGTTTCACTATTCATCAAAAATTGAAGTTTTTCAGAAAATTACCAAAAATTCACCCTAAGCTATATTTGATATTCTGAATTCAAAAATGAAGTCCTTTTTACAAAATTCAAAACATATTAGTCACATTAATTAATTTAATAATTAATTCCCGCTGTCAGAGCAAATAGCGTGTTTTTATAAAACAATAAGTATCAAAAGATTGACACCAGTTTAAGTCTGATTTCAAAGTGAAATTAATTCCAACCACCACTATTGGATTAAATGGTAAAAATATTTCCTAATTTCACTTTAAAACCAATTCAAAAGATAATCTAATCATATAAATAAATTAGATTAAAAAGTGGTTTTGAATTAAAATACAACATTTTACACTATTCCTTAAAAAAATGAACTTTATCGGAAAGATACCAAAAATTTACACAAAGTAAATTTTGATGTCCCGATTCTTAATAAGAGTTTTATTTGGTCCAAAAGAATGTTTAAGAGTGAACAAAACTATATTTAATGATGGTTCAACATCAAAAGGTGATAAGTGAACCTTTAGTGAAAACTAGGGCATATACGCCTAAAATTGAATTCTTTCCGTATTTTAAGCCTCTATTCTTTATTGGATAAATGTAAAAACAATTAAAAACATATGAAATCATATTTTAGTTATTTCTATCCATTCCCACCAATACAACGGCTACATGTTAACTACCATTTAAAATAATATTATTTTATTATTAGAGTGCAACGTAAGATTCCCAAGAAACTCGTTGTTGCATGTTGGGTACGCCATCGAGCATAGCGTCCCCTTTAAAGTCATTTAAATATTTTATTCACAAATATGGATAAATATGAAATGTCATATTCTTTATTTACCTGGGATGTTACATCCTTCCCCCCTTTTGGGAATTGCGTCCTCGCAATTTTAAAATTGCGCTTGGAAACATCCTTGAAAGTCCCACATCGGAACAAAAGTCGGTAAAACAAACACTTTAAAATAAAGAAAGATAAGTACAAAGGTCACTCGAGTTAACCCATACTAGGATTCCAAGTATGAAAATATGGACATGGAGGAGAAAACATAGGGTCACGTTCTTATGGAGAGTGATAGAAAACATGTTTAGGAGAAAGTTAACAATGAGAAAATCACAAACTTGTGATGGGTTAAACGGTATTCGATTCCCCAGTAGGAAAAGTTAATATACAACATTTTTGTTTTAAGTTACTTTTTATTGAGGAATTTATTCATAAGGAAACATAATCACTTATCATATTGACTTTCAACTTTTATTATATTCCTTTCACAAACTCATATTTTCTCCAAAAGACGAGTATTTAGGAAGACTTGTTCACATTAAGAGTACTATAATCAACTTCTAGAGAATCACCTAATCCACAAAAGAGAACTATGTACATCCTATGTCTTTAGGCTTAAACCAGAGCCAAAACCAAAAAGTTTAGTACAAGATCAGATAATCCAGAAAAGGATAACCCCTTATAAAAAGAAAATCTATTCTTAATCTCCAAAATTTGTCCAACAAAACCCAAAGTTCAACGAGGACCATCCGATAAACAATTTGTCCATAAAATTCATCAAAGTAAACCTAATATAATATTGAAACCCAAATATTTGAAGGATTTAGTCACACAGTCTTCCATGTTAAATCGTAACATTTATCTCCAAACAACATTAGTTGCTCCTAAAGTCTAGTATTGAAAAGTAATTAACCTAATCACATATCCTCCATGATAGGTTAATCATTTTTATAAATAACCCAAAATCAACTTACTCTTAATTCATAAAATCATATAACCAAAAATAATCAGTCAAACTAACCAGGGACTTCACGTAGTCCAGTGGTAGGCGATAAATACCAGTCGCACTTTGGTTGTGGGTTCGATTCCCGCAGCTTTGTCCGACGCGACGGGATGTCACACGGTCTGCGTGTTGTCCTTTTTCCAAAACTATATAATTCTCAAAACATTCCCCAAAATGAGATAAAATCTTCAAAAATATTCATAACATATTTTAACCTCAAGTTTATCTCATTCCTTTCCTTTTCCATCATATCATAGAGTAACCCATAATTACCTAAAAAGTAAGGATCATATAAACCCTAATGGTTACCTTAATAATTATTACCTGAATTTCCACATCGAGTTGGCCATCTCGTAAATGATGCATTAGAGAACTCACGATGGTTGAAGTGATTGATCATGGATCCTTGATAGTTGGTTTAGAACAACTATGAGATTCCTCATTGAATCCCCTATCTCATCTAGTATCATAATCAGAGAACCACCACAGTTTCCTTCAAACCCATTGTCACTTTGGTGCCTGCTAGATCCATCCATTCACTAAAAACATAAATGTCAGTGTGAGTATATCAACAAAAACATCATGTACTAATGAGGAAGGTAGACTCTAAGATATACTTACTCATTCACATTATCTAAAATTAGGACTCTTTCTGAAATTCTAACCATTATGGTAATGTCACTTATGCTTAAAGAATACCCTAACCTCTAAAGTTATCTAAACCGACCTTTGATACCAACTATAAGGCCCCAGCCTTAAAACTTACTTAATCTTGAGTTATTACAAGATTACACATTGAGGATCTTTTCAGGTTTAGAGTTTTAGGGAATTAGATCATGAAACTTGCATTACATTCCACATTTAAACAAAGTGGTTACATAAAAGTCAGCATTCATTCTTCCCATCAACGGGAACATATTTAAAATATAACACGTATTCTCTCTTAACACATCCTTGACTCTAACGTCTTATCATGTACCTTTCCTCTTGACCTGAAAAACATTTCAGAAACTTGGGATGAGCATAAAAAGCTCAGTAAGAGTTATAAAAATATGGAAAGGAAACATGAGTTCATATATACATAAGAATGAAATCATACTTTACCCATAAAACAAAGGCACTTTAACATACCTCATCAAACCATGAATAAATCATAGAAATCATAAGACATAAAGGTAACTTGAGGCATTCATAACATTCTTATGTAGGGAGTAACCCTCTTGGTTACGTTTGGAATACCCATCACAGTATATTCCCTAAATCTCTTCGGAGAAACCTTAACGTTTCACTCCTTCGCGTTACCCAATGCATTGGAGAGCTATATCGGGCTCACCCGCCCTTAGTTTATCACGGAACCACCCGTTCTTCATAACAATGCCCAAGAACCATAACATAATCGTATCACATAAACATGAATAAAGGAAACATAACATTTCCACATTTCAATCACAATATAACATATTAGGATATTGAAATAATGAATCCATTCAAAAAGAAACCATTTCCAAAACCATTTAAAACATTTAATAAAGAGATTTTTGAATCAAAGTGTCCCATACCACCTTGAAGCTTTTAACATTTTAAACCATTAATATCCATATAAATAAATCCTTAAAACCATTTTGAAAACATGGATATTAATAAGAACAAATAATTAAAACATTTAAAACGATATTTTGGTTAAAGGGGTTTTACCAAAATTAGAGACACTTGAATACAATAATCAAGGAATAACATTTAGTCAGAACTTTATAATATCATGAGAATAAAAGGATTCATGATATAATACTCCAAAGGACAGTACATACACCATATAAGAGTGAATTGGTGCATAACAACAATGAACCCTCAATAGAAATGTCAAATGTGATGAAATACCTTATAAAGAAGGTATCCTTAAATTAAGGACAAATAAATCTCAAAAAAATATGTGTGACAAATATATAGACACCCAATATAAGTGGATATTAAGTGTAAAACAATAAAATGTCATTCACACATATTCAATGGATGACATATTTAATGACTACAAGTTGAACCCAAAGAAATCGAAATTGGGTTAAGAAGTTCCCTTGACAGCCTAACGACGTCACATCAAAATGAGTTGATGAGAGATAAAAAGAGTATCTCATCACTTGGACACAAAATTTACATCATTAAGGATATATGAGAACATATCCCAACATAACAATATGTAAATTAAAAGACCCAATAAAAGAAGTCTTTTAAAAAGAGGAAGGGTGAAAGGTTCCCTTACCGAATTGGGTATCTTTCAAAACATACACCCCATGAAAGAAGGGCAATAAATCATTGATGTAAATACTCATAAACGAAAGTATATTACACAAAGAGTAGAATAATGGGCAGTACATACACCACTCAAAGGAAATTGTGGCAAATGTAGCATAAATCTCACGGGGATAAAAGTGAGATGAAAAATCCCTTACGAAAACTCGGCAGCCTAACGGCGCCACATAAAACTTCCAAAAGGATTGATGAGAGAGAATAGGGTCTCTCATCACATGAACATAAAAATTACAGTAGGAGTAATATAAAATAACATCTTAATCATAATAAAGATGAGCTTAAAAGAAATTACATAAAAGAATGTACTTAAAAAGAAAGAGAGTTGTAGGATCCCTTACCTCGGGTCCGACTTGACTCGATCATTCTTTAATCTCCTGAATAATAAACTTGAGTTAATTTCTAATTCCTTAAGAACCCTTTTCAAGTTCATTATTACTTTTATACCACTTATTACCTTGTCATAAACATTATGTAATCATTTAAGTTAATAATATTTGTTTTGCCGATATTTGGTTCTTAAGTCGAAAGTGGTCTTCTTACAATTACATGTTGTTCGTGTGGCCAAATGTTTATTATATCCAGAATTGTATTCATTATGTAGATATCATATATTTCATATATATCCAGTACATTCATGCATTTATAACATTACATAATCATTTAGAGGTAAGAAATGAAATGCACCGTTCATGGAGACGGTAAGCCGTTCGTACGCATGAACGCTACTTTCATTTCTATTTCGTATTTTATAGAATGGAATAATAATGATATAAAGGTATATTATAATTCCAGTATAATATCATATATAATATCATATTTCCATCCTTTATACATCCCACATATGGTATTTAACGAATCAAATCACTTTGAGGGGGCGGTAGTCCGCACTTCCTTAAATGAAGATATCGTGTATACCCATAATGGAAGCCACAAAGGTAAGACAAAAATGAAAAATACAGAAGCATAAATAAAACATAAACATATTATATATCATATATAAAAATAGTGACATCATAATGGCCACCTTTGAAGGTGTTAAATGAGTATTGAACAATCATCGTTTCGGGAGGCAGAATTTCACCGTCCACGGAAACCGTATGTTCTTTAACCATTTGATGTAGTTGTGTGAGAGTGTAGCTAAAATAAATCTTGTAACAACATACTAGTATATTGAAGATACTGGTGTTGTTACAAAAGAAGTAAATAAAAAGAGATTATAGGTTTGGAGAAGCAAAATAAAACAAATGAACAAGAGAGAATGAGTTACCTTTAAAAGTGTAATCTCCTTTTGATTTGAGCCTAAAGGCTTCCTTTGAAAGGATTCTGCCCAAAGGGGATCCTCTAGGATGAGGAGAGGGATGTTGAGAGAGTAAATGGGCAGGGGTTGGCCGAGCCAAAGGCTTGAGGGGTGTGGGAAAAGAGGTAGAGGTGGGGGCCTTTTATAAGAGGAGAGGAGGGGCACTTTTGGAAAGCAATGAAATATTACATTATTTGAAAATGCTTTTCGGTTATAAAGGGTCCCACATTGATAGAATTCGTGGATAAGGTGATAAGGCATCGAAATCCACTCATCCAATTGGTTTTGTCCATGTGTATATTGTATATTTTTCATTATCTTTCCATTTTAATTAAATTGTCAAATAATGATGTCATCGCTGCATCATTATTATGTCATAAATAATTTAATTTCTTTAATGTCTAAAAATTATAAAAAAAAATACTATGATATAGGAAATCTTTTTAGCTTTCCAATGACTATTTATAATCAAAATTTGGACTTGTATAACCCCACTTAAAAATTGTTTTAGTAAAACATACTATGTTAGTGTCATTTTCACTTTAACATTAAATAAAAAGTATTTTATGTTATTTCCCAACAAAAGTGGATCCATGGGGTCCCCAAGTTAGGCCATGGCTTGTCTTGGTCGGCCATGACACAACCAATAGGGTTGTGACATGTGTCTAGGTCATTTCATTTTTTTAAAGTATTATTTATACCTTAAACTACACTAATTATCACTAATCGCGATTAAAAACTTAATAAGTTACTATTCACCAAAAAATTATTATAATCTCATTGAACCACATTTTACTTCTTAATGACAACCATGTATGTCGGATTTTCAAAATTCAATACACATTAGTGGTAAACTTTCATTTAACTGAAAAATCAGTTTGCTTGATTATCACTTAGTGGTTTCACTATTCATCAAAAATTGAAGTTTTTCAGAAAATTACCAAAAATTCACCCTAAGCTATATTTGATATTCTGAATTCAAAAATGAAGTCCGTTTTACAAAATTCAAAACATATTAGTCACATTAATTAATTTAATAATTAATTCCCGCTGTCAGAGCAAATAGCGTGTTTTTATAAAACAATAAGTATCAAAAGATTGACACCAGTTTAAGTCCGATTTCAAAGTGAAATTAATTCCAACCACCACTATTGGATTAAATGGTAAAAATATTTCCTAATTTCACTTTAAAACCAATTCAAAAGATAATCTAATCATATAAATAAATTAGATTAAAAAGTGGTTTTGAATTAAAATACAACATTTTACACTATTCCTTAAAAAAATGAACTTTATCGGAAAGATACCAAAAATTTACACAAAGTAAATTTTGATGTCCCGATTCTTAATAAGAGTTTTATTTGGTCCAAAAGAATGTTTAAGAGTGAACAAAACTATATTTAATGATGGTTCAACATCAAAAGGTGATAAGTGAACCTTTAGTGAAAACTAGGGCATATACGCCTAAAATTGAATTCTTTCCGTATTTTAAGCCTCTATTCTTTATTGGATAAATGTAAAAACAATTAAAAACATATGAAATCATATTTTAGTTATTTCTATCCATTCCCGCCAATACAACAGCTACATGTTAACTACCATTTAAAATAATATTATTTTATTATTAGAGTGCAACGTAAGATTCCCAAGAAACTCGTTGTTGCGTGTTGGGTACGCCATCGAGCATAGCGTCCCCTTTAAAGTCATTTAAATATTTTATTCACAAATATGGATAAATATGAAATGTCATATTCTTTATTTACCTGGGATGTTACATAACTTGTGGCAAAGATAGTTAAATCATTACCCAAATGAAATATGGAGGTTCGGAGAGATCCCATACCTTATGTTTGAATGTATTTTGAACTTTCCATTAATGTCATGGATACTAAAATTATATTCATTAATTACTTAATTAATAACTTATTATAAATTTATTTTATTTATTATAAATTTATTAAGTTTTTAATGGTCATTTTCAAGAGTTATAAGGTTCAATTTCTTCATTTCAGGAGTGTTCATTTCACGGTTTGATGGTTTGTTTACTTGTATATAATTATGGATGTTCTTTCCAAATATTAATTTTATTCCAGAAGTGAAATTATATGGTATTAATTCACTTATATAAGTTTAAATGGTCCCATATATCATTTTTTGTCATGATTATGACTTATTTGATAAAATTTTAATGATAAATGTGTAGTTTATTTTGGTGGTTTTTCCGATCATCACACATCAGTTTCATTTTATTTAATATTATGTCTATATATTAGTTCACAAACATGAAATAAGTTAAAATATACTTATTAAAATATTATTTAACCATAATAATAGTTTTATTATCACACTTTATGCCAGTAATAAAAAATGAAATGTCATTATCAATGGAGACGATCAATCACCAAAATATGGACAATGGTTTCCTTTCTTGGAATAAGAGGAGATGAGATAAAGGGATAGATATAAAATATTCCATTATAAATAAAAAAAAATTTATATAAATTATACTGGAGTTATTATTATTTTATGGATAAATTAGGTGAGGATAAGGTAGAAGAAGAAATGAAATTAAGAGAGGTGGTTTAAGAAAGTTACCTCTTGAATATCACCTCCTTGAAGGATCCCTTAAAGAGCTAGGATTTAGTAATTTGGTGAGACGAGAAGCACTTGGAGATGGGGAGATTGGGGAGGAGATTTTTGTATAGAGATTATTAAATATTAATGTCTTGTAAGGTTTGATTATAATGGGTTGTGAGGGGTGGTATTTATAAGGGAATGAGAGGGGTGATTTTGGATTTTCCCAAAATATTAAAATATAAAAAGACTATTCTAGAATAAAATGATTCACAATGTATCATAAACGTACATGGGATGAAATTTTAGACCATATATTATCCCATTTTAATTATATATATTTTTATTATTTTTAAATAATTTAATAAAATAAAATATTCATGAAATATCATTATTTTCAAATTTGATACTATTCATTATATTGACAATAAAAACATCAAAAAAATAAGACAAATTCAAAAAAAATATTTTATCATATCATATAAATGTAATTTATATATATATAATTCATTTATCCCCTTAAATATCTCAAATTATATTTATTTTAATATTTTTAATTTCATTTATTTGTTTTTTCCATTTATTTAATAATCACGAAATCATTGTTTTGTAAGTGATTAATGCAATTAATAATTTAATAAAAGTTAAAAATAAATTACCATGATGTATATAATTATTTTATATTTAAAAATAATATTTATGGTCAAACATATATTCTTAATAACAACATATTAAAAATGTTATACTTATTAAAAATAATAGTGTAATATCTTGGAATTTTCGTTAAATAAAATACTGTACGAGACTTAATGTAAACCTAGGGGATAAAAAATGTCCTAAATTAGAATCATGGTTGATTATGGTATAAACCTACTAATCCAATATAGTTAGGGCAAGTGTTAGGGTCATTTTTTTAACCCTTATCATGTTATTGTTACACTTAATTACCCGATTTACCCTTAACCATGGTAAAAAATTACTATGGTCACTATTCATATTGAAAAAAATAAAAGGTGTATATTTAATAAATTTGGGACTCCTTATTCTAAATATTGAATAAATTTTTGAAAATTTAAAAGACATATTTTTTAGAATTTAATTTAATATAAAACCATCCAAACACAATAGAAAATGATTTTTATGGAAAATCCCCTTTTAAGTATAAAATGTTTTTATAATAAATTAATATATAAAATTAATTTAAAATACAAAAATTATATTATTTATAATCAAAATTAACTAATTAAATTTTAAAAATAATCCAAAATGGAATTTTAATTTATTAATTCTTTAAAATAAAATATATTTTTCAATGTAAATCAATATTTTTTTACTATTTATTAAAATTTCAAAATTTTAAAAAAATTCCCAAAAATTTATACTAAAATTATTTTAAAATTTTTAATTCAAAAATTAAATTTATTCTATAAAATAAATTTTAAAATTAATTATTTTTATTTTCTCATAGAAATCAATAAAATCATGTTTTGAAAAAAAATATTTCTGAAGAATAAAATGTATTTAATAAAAAATTAAGTGTTTATTTCATATTAATAAATATATTTCATAATATGGTTATTTCTATTCATAATTTCCAATTCAATGGATAGGTTATGAAGATCGTGTTAAAATAATAATATTTTAATTGTATATCATGGTTTTTCTAAACTCGGTGTTGCATGCAACATAAGTTATTGAAGAAATCAAAATATTTCATAAAAAATTGGGGTGTTACATTCTTCCCCCTTATCAAATTTCACCCTCAAATTTTTTTACACACTAAGGTAAAAAATGGTGAGGGTACTTCCCCTTCATCGCTTTCTCTGGTTCCCTTATCAACTCTTTATATTTGTGGTTCCTCCATAGTACATTAACCAAGTGAGTGGTCTTGTCATGTAGAACTTTATCTCTATGGCTCATGATCTTCACCGGATGATCCTTATAAGAGATATCATTTTCTAGCGGCACCACCTCAAAATTAAGTACATATGAGAGATCTGGTATGTACTTAATAAATAGGGATATGTAGAATACATCATGAACTTGAGACATGGTTGGTGGAAGTTCTTGTTGAAATACCACAACTCTAATATAATCAAGAATCTACAAGGGATCGATTTACCTGGAACTTAGCTTTCCCTTCTTCCCAAATCTCATGACTTTATTACAAGGAGATATGAGAATGAATACCTTATCACCAAACTCAAACTCTAATTCCCAATGATGATTTTCTACATATCTCTTTTACCAACTTTGGGCAACTCTGATGTGCTTCTGAACGGTGTTCACCATTTCAACCATTTCTATAACAATTTCTTATCCTATCATCTTACGTTCACCAACTTCATCCTAGCATGTAGGTATTCTATAACTTTCCCCATATAGGTATTTATATGGATACATTTGTATAATTGAGTGGGAACTATTGTTGTAATAAAACTTGACTAGTGGAAGATTTTGATACCATCCACCTTTGAAGCCCATTGGGCATGCTCTCAACATATCTTCCAGTGTTTGAATACTCCACTCAGATAGGCCATTACTATGAGGGTGATAATCTGTACTGGAGTTCATCTCAATCTTTATATCATGAGGGAGAATTTTCTAGAATTTGGAGGTAAATCTAGGATCTTGATTAGATATAATGAATAATGAAACTCCATGTAGCCTCACCACTTATCTGATGTATATTCATAAAATTCTATCAAATGAGAAGTCCTCTCAAATTGTAATAAACTGAGATATCTTTGTAAGATGATCCAAAACAAACCATATAATGTTATTTTCTTTAGATATCTTCAAAAGTATAGTGAAAAAGTTCATGGTTATTTTTACAATTTCTATATATGTATAGGTAATGGTTGTTTTATCCCTTCATAATTTTTCCTTTCAGCCTTCACTTGCTGACATACCAGGAAATTTGATGCATATTCAATGATCTACTACTTTATATTATGCCATCAATAGTTCTCTCAGAGATCTTGATACATCTTTGTGCTCCCTGGGTGGATGGAAAAGGTCGAGTTATGTGCATAATTCAAAATCCCCCTTGATCTTAGGATTTTATGGTACACATAGTTGAGAAACAAATCTTACATCTCATTCCTCATCAATTTTTAACTCTAAATATTTAACATTTTTGATAGATTCCACCTTCTTCTGAATTTACGCATAATTTCTTCAAGCATCCTTTATCTTATCCATAAGGGATGGTTAAGAAATAATTTGACAAAGGAATGATGAAATTCCTTCCCTTATGATTACCATGTCCATCCTTTGTAAGTATAATAAGATTGGATCCCTCTCAATTCTCATCATTGATAAAGTTTCAAGATAATTTCTTTTTAGAGAATATGACACTTTATTTTCTTTACCAAAATGGTAGTGTATTGAGCATTCATAATCCCTAATGATCTCTATGATGGTTCTGGGAAAAGTGGAAGTGTGTAGAGGTGGGTGATATATTAAATATTATTTTAGTAATCGCTGCCAAAAACCAAGAGGATATTGCATGTAAAATATATAATTAATTTATTTAATATTTTAGGAAATAAATACTTGGGCTTTGGAACTTTATTTAATGGTGAATATTTATCATCCAAAAAGTACACTTTATATTAACTACATTGTGCTATCAGGATACAAGGATATAATCCCTCTAGAGTTGATCCACACATGCTCCTGTGATCTCTAAGAAACACCACTCGATCTTCAGGTGCTAGCGTGCGAGTTAGATGTATAACATTGTTTGTTCTCGATCACTCATTATTGGGTCTTGATGAAATATCTCTTTCAATTATCTTTATTGAGAGGGATAGAGAAGAAGTAGTTGAGAGAGAACTCATTGGGCGCAACAATTATTTATTCTAAATTTTGAATGCTCTACACAATAGACACAACTATATATTTATAGAGTTAGGATTTAAGTTAACATATTTTTTAATTGCATACTGGCCATTAAATAACATTTATAACCTTTAATAAACCCCATGAAACATAATAATAATTATATTATTATTATTTTGTGGTGTGTACCAACTTTAACAATAAAAAATATTACACAATAGTCTTATTAATTAATATTTTTCGTCGGACTTCGTCTTGGTCCATTCAAACTCCTATAATTTTTATTGAACAACCAAATAAATTTTTTATTCATAAATAAATATTTTATTCACAATCTAGTGAATAAAGTTTTATTAAAATATACAATAAATAAAATAAATATTTTATTGAAAAGCTGAAAAATAAATATTTATTTAATTTATGTGATCAATGTAACTTGAATAAAATCATTCCTCGGACTTGAGAATAATATTTAATCCATTAATTAATATCAAATATAATTTAATCGAGATCGATAGAAACACTTAGTTTGTGACCCTCTATGATTATTTCTCATTGGTATTAGGTGGGCTTGCTTAAAGTCTAAGATTACTCTCTAGAAACAGGTCAATGCACTCAAGAGAAATAACTTAATGTCACAATGTTGAAAACCACATATGAATGCTCACCGTGTAATATAATCCCTTTGTCATAATATCTCATCAAGCAGGATGCACATCCATGACACCAACCTATATGCTCGATATGTATTTCATTGACTATCTGAAATAAACATATCGTTACACCATGTCCATGGAATTTAATGCGATAGTTATATCCTAATAAAATGGTTAAGATATCAACTTATATAAATATAGAAGGGGAAAATCCTTTGACTTATTCATTAATGACATGTCACTCATGACACACCTATTGTATCCAACTTCATTATAAACTGTTATCATCATATTTTTTGAAATCCATACAAGTACGTGAGATGTAACATGCATTAATAATAATCATAAAGTCTAAGGACCATCACACACACTCGTAGATAAGAATATACAATGACACAAAAACATGCATAATTCCTACTGGCATGTCTGTTCTCATAATCCCCTATCTTCAAGATTACCATGTGAAAACATTATGAGAAGAATCTTCATCTTATTATGAGTAATCGTACATGAAAGTATATATGTTATGTGTCCCATCATAGTATGTTATTAAACCATATAACACTATTTGATAATTCCATCATAGAACATAAAGGTTCTCATTATAGAGGAGAACTTCTATGACCTTATCTGTGTGATATATACTCTAAGACATTATTAAATTAGAGTCATGTATAACAACAAACAATATGTCCTAATAAGTTTTATTAATATTCAATATATTGAATATACATGTAATAAAAGTACAAATAGTTTGTCCAAGGATACCAACTCCGTAACACCCCAATATTCCACGATACGTTTCCCTTTGAATAATGCAATAGCTTGCGTTGTACGCAACTTCAAGTTCTAGCACACCATGACCAATCAAAATAGCCGTTAGGAATTTTAATACCCACTTTTTGAAATTATAAAAATTTTATTCTTCAAAATGGACTTCATTTTTGGATTTGAAATACCAAAATTAGCTTAGGGTGAATTTTTGGTATTTTTTTGAAAACATTCAATTTTTGATGAATAGTGAAAAACACTACGTTACTGTTTAAAACTAACTTTTTATTTAAATAATTATTTATTTTATTTAAATTTGTTTTAGGTCAAAATATATATGTAATACTTATATATGTTTAATTTAATTCATTGAAGTCATCTTATTATAAGATTAGATATATAAAATTTTATTGATTTTTTTAACGTATTTTACCCACCTTATAGGCACATTTGAAAATTTTCATAAAACATAATTTTATCGCTTCTGTGAATTGAATTTCAAAAATTTAGATATTCAGTTGACATCAGTAAGTAAAATGTGGTTCAGTAGGATGAAAATAATTTTTGGTGAATAGTAACTTTTAAATTTTATTTACCATAGTTAAAGGTAAATAGGGTAATTAAAGGTAAAAATGATATTATAATTACCATAAAACATGTCATAATTCAATTGGATAAGTGTATTTAGACCAAAATCAACCTTTGGAATAAAATATGATCCTTTTGGTTCACATTGATTATATTAGGACATTTATTATTATTTTATTTAAAGAAGAGTTAGAAGTGATAAATTCAAATTCTAACAAATAAAACATTTTTAATATAATGTTATACAAAAGATAAATTCGACTATAAATATTAATTAAAAATATAAAAATATTTAATACATATTGGTATTTTATTTATAATTTTTAGACCATAAATAATTAAATTTATTCATTACACAATGATGATGCAGTAATTGCCTTATTATTGAAGGATGAAAATAATTGATATTATAAATATTAAAATAATTGTACATTAATACTTTTTATGTATTCTCATAATTTTCTAGGTTAATATGACATGTTATGGTTGATTAAATAATTTTTTTGAACTTCCAAAGTTGTAATGACTTTCACAAAAACCAAATACCAAATAGTGTCAAAATTGACATAAATGAGTTTTTAAAACAAATACTATATTATTAATTGAAATAATATTCTTAAAAATATAAGGTTTGGAAAAAGGACTTATATAAGGTTATATATATCAATAATGAACCACTTGGGGTTCTCTTTATTTTTTATTGTAAGTTTAGTAACCATTCATTATAATAATACAAGATTACATGGTAAAAGTTAAACTATTTAACTAAGAGTTAAATCTAAAAGATAAGGTTAATATTGTAACCTAAACCTTTCTATAACCTATTGGTTGAGAGTTTTTCAACCTATCCATACCTTATCCTCTAATTAAATCATTTTCGATCCATTAGAAATCGAATATGATTGTATAATAAATTAATATTTTAAGCTTTTCCTAAAGTGACCCTCACCTCTCTTATAAAAGGGTACTTCCCCTTCTCTCAAAATAACACCTAAAAAGAAATTTTCCTTGGCCAAAACCTGATAAAATATCCTCCCAACTACCCTAAATCCAACCTAGAATCCTTACATTGATTATAATCCCACATAAGGATCCATTTTGATCAAATCAAAAGGAAGTACCCGAAGAAGAGGTAATAATTTCATCACCTTTTCCAAAGATCTTTTGTTCTTACACTTAATCTTTCTTTGTTTATTTAATACCAAAATAATAACCCCAATACCTTATACTTACTGTGATTTTATTATATGGTAAAACCATATTCATTATTCTATCCATCCTATGAATGAAAAAGTCACCATATGTGCGTAGGTACAACTTACCGTCTCCACGTCGTGGTGTAGTTTGTTATTCAACACTTCATTATTTGGAAGGGTATAATAATGAGTATAATTGATGTAAATAATAAATATAACATGTTAATTATTCTTTATATATGATATAACATCCAATTAAATATGATTTCACCATCAATATAATGGTATTGTCGCTTGTGCGTACATACGGATTACCATCTCCACGAACGCGATCAGATTCATTACCCATCATAACCATTCAAGGATAATTTTCATTTTATGAATAAAAATAATGTTTAATTAACTTAATATAATTATTTATATGAATCAAATACATACTATCCCTATCAACCATGACTTATGTGACAAAACATATAAAAGAAAACGAATCAGTTAACACCCGAAACAATGATATTACTGAAATATTATTAACAAAGCAACATTAAAATATCATATATAATATAGTATTTATGTATATGGTACTTTTATAATTTAATAAAAATTATTTAACTATTATATTTGAGTTTAACATACCCTCAACCATGGAAAAGTAAAAGGTAAAGGTTAATTCTAAAACCTCTTCATTATCTAAGGCTGTTTATACATATCTACTAGGACCTCTTTATCATCCACATCTGTGTTTCTTAAAAATTTATTTCATACAATTTTTACTATTTCCTAGAAAATGGGTTAAATTAAATTATAACCTTGTTTTATTTTTTATAAAATATTAATAAAGGAATCTTTCTGTTGTTTTCCAAATAAGGCCCTTTATGACCTTTTCGACAAAATTAAGGAAGGAATGTTTTTTAATGTATACGATGGGTGAAACTATTCTACACTATTATAACATCTTCAAAGCTTACATTACAATATTATAAGAATATTTTCAAAATAAATTTGTTCTTTTATAATTATATAACTTTTAAATGATTTCAAAATAATGAGATATTTCTCTCAAATAGTTTTGATTTCATCTATGTCAACATCCTTTGATGGATTTTACACTTGTTTGATGTTTATTTATTATGATAAAATCTTCCAAATTATATTGAAGGTTTTTAGATATGTTTGATTTTGTATGTGTTATTTTTATACCATTCATGGTTTATGGTTAAAGTATTAACATTTCGTATGCTAGTTTTAATACGAATGTTTATGTTATGTTCCAGCCTTTTCATATGAGGAATGCATTGGACTTAGTAAGTGATGGGTGGAGCCTGATATAGATCCTTGATACATAGGTAGGTCTCATGAGACAAAATAGTGTCTTGGAATAAGGCCTTTAAAAAATATTATTTATAGTCTTGTCATGATGCCTTGACTATGTGGTTATGATGTCTGGCATTATGCATTCCATCATTATGAAATTGGCTATTGATATTACATGTGATTATTCAACTAGTAGAATATCCATGTGAATAAGTAAATGTAATTATTTTATTTATCGTTTCCATATTATGCTGAAGTTTAAGTTTAAAAGTATTGTGTTTTAGTCATATACATTGCCTTAAATGTTTATGCTTATTTATGAAAGTTTCCTCTATATTGTTATCCTTAATGAGATCACCCATTTCTATGTTTTATTTTTCCCAGTATGTGAAGAAGTATAATATAACTGAGTTTTAGGGATATTCTAAGGGAGATGAATGTGTTCAAAAGAGACACAATATTGTGGTTTTTCATTTCATAATGTAATGTAAAACTTTTGTTTGTATCGTGTACTTCCAGGGCTACTGAACTGATCAATATTTTGGGATTTGATCCCTTGTGATCATACCAAATGTTATGTAATAATGTACTAACTCTAGGTAACTAGGGTTGGGGCATTATAGTTGGTATCAGAGGAAGTTTATTACAAACCTTGGAATCTAGATTTAGAAAAACTCTGATTAGAGAACAGTACCCTAAGATAGACTTTGAGGATTAGTATAGAAAAAATTCCTAGAATTTTGGTAATGTAGAGATTTTCTATATTTTCCAAGAAATACATCATTTTCTAGAAACAAATAGGTAGAGGAGGATCTAGCATAAATGTACCTAGGAGTGAAAATTCCGACAAGGAGTTTCATGATTTACCCGAGGTATCCTAGTACACAACAATGGGCCTTACTGCACTCTTGGTTACAACACTCCTGGGGGACATGCTTAGGATAATTCATATTTTCTTTACAAACTATTATGAAGGATTTATGAGAAAATACTTCCACAAAGAAAACATTTTTTATGATTATGAATTATATGCATAAACTGTTCAATTTATGTTAGGTATTTTTCTAGTTTGGAATTATGTATTACGAGTCATAAACTAATCCAGTGTATGACATTGTTTAGAAATGGTGCCTAGTGGAAGGAATGAAAACTGTATCAATGCATGTAATACATGTAGGGATTTACCTCCTACTCAAGATAATTATAATGGAGTTGGTGATGCAACTATTACTAAACAACTTATTACCATACTGGGACAACTCACTTAGGTTATGATTAATATCCTTATTTGTATGGATCACCCAGATCCACAAAAGGGGGATCAATGTTAGACTGCTTCATGAGGCAACAAACAACAAAATTAAATGGGACTATAAATCCATTTGTAGCTGATCAATGAATAAGTTTCTTAGAGAAATTATTTCATGCTTTGGGGAGTAGCAAAAGGGAAAAAGTTGTTAAGATAGTTTATCGCCTCACGAGAGATGGAGATCAATATTGGTCATTAATTAAAAACAAAAAGAGGATGAATAAGTATCAAATATGTAATTGAGAGAGTTTATAGAAATTTTCTTATAAAAATAATTTCCTCATGACCATCGAGAGGATATAGAATAACAATTTCTGAATCTAAGGCAAAAAGAGGATGAGAATGTCGGAAAGTATGAGGCTAACTTTACAAGGTTAGCAAGGAATTCAATAGATTATATACGTTACCCAAGGAATAATATTGACCTATTATTTGATGGGTTTAAACCATTTATCCATCGAGCATTAGTCTCACAATCCTTCTCATCGTACGAAGATATTGTCTCATGTGCTATCAAGACACAAAGTAAATCCTCTAAGTCTTACAACTCTAAAGAAAAGCAAGAGAAGAAGAGATCTTCTAAACACTCCAGAAATGGAAATAAGGGGAAGAAGGGAAAGGTTTAATTTACATCCGGTAGTAAATGTGAGAGGAAACATCCCGATACTTGCCTAAAGGGAATGGGAGTCTATTACAAGTGTGGTGAAAATGTACACCAAGCTCGTGATTTCAAGGGAAAGAAAGAGGCTGTCAATGTTGAATGCTACAATTGTAGAGAAATGGGGAATTATGCAAATGAATGTACTAAGCGTAAGAGAAACTTACCTCATAAAAGGAAAATAGAGAAAGACCAATCTTATGCGATCATTATTGATTAGGTTGAATCTCCGAATGACGTGGTGGAAGGTAATTTAATGGTTTCCTCAGATTTAGACAATTCTTTATTTATTCTGGATCATATCCTTGTTTCATATCTTCCCAGTTTTCTAATAAAATTAAATATTTCCAATTTGATTTAATAAGGTAGTTTTCATTCAAAACTCCTAAGGGAAGTATCATTGCAACAAAGTTTTGTGAATCAGTTCCTATTAGGGTATATAAATGTTCTTTATCTACTGATCTCATCATCATATCCATGATTGAATTTGATATAATCCTCAGAATAGATTGGATTTTGGACTATGATGCAAAAATCTATTGTAATAAGAAGAATGTTACATTTTTTGATGATGATAAGGAGTACCTTATCTTTAGAGCAGAAACATCACCACCTTATTCTTATCTAGATGCACCCCCGGTGGCTCTATTAAATTCAATTATTTGGGAGGAAGATAATGAAATAACTATGGGTGAGGAAAGGAATGTTCCGATATAGGATGTACCTATTGTGCAAGAATATTTTGATGTGTTTGAGGAGGATTTACCTAGACATCCTCCAGAACAAGAAATTGAGTTTTCCATTAATTTAATTCCTGGTTCAAGGCCCATATCGAAGAACCCTTATAGAATTTCCACTTTGGAATTAGTGGAACTAAAGAAACAACTAGATTAATTGAGTAATAAAGGATTTATTCACTGTAGTGTTTCTCCATAGGGAGCCCATTTTATTTTTATTAAGAAGAAAGATGGATCTACGAGGCTGTGCATTGACTACAGGGAGATCAATGCTATAACAATAAAGAACAAGTATCCCCTATCTCGCATTGATCATTTATTTGATAAACTTCATGGAGATCAATATTTTTCAAAGATTAACCTTCAATCTGGATATCATCAGTTGTGTGTGAATAAGGAAGACATTCTGAAGACATCATTTTGCACCAGGTATGGGCATTACGAGTTTACAGTAATGCCTTTTGGACTGACTAATACACCCTCTATCTTCATGGATCTAATGAATAGAGTTTTTAAAGAATATCTTGATGAATATTTAGTGGTATTTATTGATGATATCTTAGTATACTCAAAAATCTACGAAGATCATGAAAATCACTTGCACACTATTCTAAAGACTCTTAGAAGAAATAAATTATATGGGAAGTTTAGAAAGTGTGAATTATAGCTCTAGGAGATTTCTTTTCTTGGACACATTGTCTCTAAGGATGGAATCTCTATTGATCTTTATAATACAAGAGAAATACAAGAATGGCCAACATCAACCAGTATAACTGAGGTACACAATTTTATTAGTTTATCAGGTAATTAATGGCATTTCTTCCAAAATTTTTCCCAATTGGATAACCCATTAAACAAGATCACATGTAAAGGGGTTAAATGTTTTTGAACAAAAGAGTGTGAAGAATGTTTTGAAGAAAAAAAATATTATCCAATGTTTCTATCTTGACTCTACTATAGGGGAAGGATGGGTTTGTTATTTATAGTGATGCTTCAAAGAAAGGACTTGATTGTGTCTTTATGAAGAATGATGGAGTTATTTACTATGCATCACGAAAACTAAAAATTCATCAAAAAAACTATCCCACTCATGATCTTGAGTTAGCAGCTGTAATATTTGTCTTAAAGATACGGAGACAGTATATCTATGGTGAAAAATGTTAGATATACACCAATCACAAGAGTTTAAAGTATATTTTATCACAAAAAGAACTCAACATGAGGAAAATACGATGGCTTGAACTACTCAAAGATTATGATTGCACTATACACTACTACTTAGGGAAGGAAAATAAGGTTGAAGATGCTTTGAACATAAAGGATCATGGAGTTTTGAACAAGATGGGAGTTGAAAGGGATACAATGTTCATAGATCTAGTAAATATGGATATGGGAATAATCATGAAAGGTGAAACATCAATACTTTTTTCAAATGGTTTCCAAACCATCTTTACTAGAAAGGATAAAAAGTTTTCAAACTGATGGTGAGGAGTTTCAAAATAAAATTAAATCTGTAAATGATGGGTGATTGATTGACTTTGTATATAAATATACAATTTTGAAATTTGGGAAGATAAATTGTGTTCCGAATATACCTGATCTAAAAAGAGAATTATTGGCTGATTCTCATAACTCCAATTTCTCTATACACCCTGGTAGCACTAATATGTATAGATATTTGAAAGAAAATTTTTGGTGTGACTACATGAAAAGGGAGATTGCTGATTATGTGTAAAGATGTATGGTTTTTCAACAGGTTAAGGCTGGAAGACAATATCCTGGAGGGGTCAAGCTACCTCTTCCCATACCTTAGTGGAAATGGGATGATATTACGATGGAATTTTTCATGGGGCTACCAAAGACTCCTAGAATGAATGATGCAATATGGGCCATTATTGAATATCTTACCAAGTCATCACATTTTTTTTATATAAGAGAAGATTTACCACTTGAACATTTAGCAAGACTATATATTAATAAATTTGTAAGACTTCATGATGTAACCATATTAATTGTTTTTGACAGTGATCCTCGTTTTACATCAAGATCATAGAAAAGTCTTTAGAAAGACCTGAATACTGAACTTTGTTTGAGCACTTCCTATCACCCTCAAACTGATAGACAATCATAATGGACTATTAAAACCTTATAAGACATGTTGAGATCTTTCTCACTTTAATTTCAAGGTATGTGAGATCAATATTTACCTATGGTAGAATTTTCCTATAACAATAGCTTCCATTCAAGTATTTAGATGGAACCATATGAAGTGTTATATGGAAAGAGATGTCGCACACCTACTTGTTGGGATGATGTTGGTGAAAGAAAACTCATAGGCTCAGAACTTTCTAAGGAAACAATGGAAAAGTTGAAGAATATCCAAACCTACATCAAAGAATCTAAAAGTAGGCAAAAGAGCTATACCGATAACCGAAGGAAGGATTTTTAATTTCAAGTAGGAGATCATGTTTTCTTAAAGGTATCTTCATGGAAGGGTGTTATATGTTTTGGTAAGAAGGGTAAATTAAGTCCCATGTACATCAGACCTCTCAATATTCTATAATGAATTGGAGTTGTAGCTTACCATTTGGAAATGCCTCCAAGTCTCTCCAAAGTTCATGTTGTGTTCCATGTATCACTATTGAAAAAATACATGTCTGACCCAATGCATGTACTCACCTATAAATAAATAGAACTAGAACCCGATCTGTCTTATTATGAAGAGCCTGTCAAGATTATTGATACTAGAGAAAAAGTGCTGAGAAACCATACGACTTGTCTGGTAAAATTTTTATAGAGAAACCATAAGATGGAAGAGGTAACATGAGAACTCGAGGAACTTATGATGAAGAACCACTCGAATATTTTTATGCAATAGTTATTTAGAAAGTTTTAGGATGAAATTATTTGAAGGATGGAATAATGTAACATCCCAAGCTTCCATAGTATGTTTCCCATTGAATAATGTAATAGCTTGCGTTGTACACAACTTTGAGTTCTAGCACGCCACAAACAATCAAACTAGCCGTTATGAATAGTAATACCCAATTTTTAAAATTGTATAAATTTTATTCTTAAAAATGGACTTCATTTTTGGATTTAGAACATCAAAATTATCTTAGGGTGAATTTTTGATATTTTTATGAAAACATTCATTTTTTGATGAATAGTGAAAAACACTACGTTAATTTTTAAAATCGACTTTTTATTTAAATAATTAGTTATTTTAATTAAATTTATTTTAGGTAAAAATAGATACATAATTCCTATATATGTTAAATTTAATTCATTGGAGTCATTTTATAATAAGATTAGATATATAAATTTTATTGAATTTTTTAGCGTCTTTTAACCACCTTATAGGCATATTTGCAAATTTGAATAAAACGTAATTTTACCGCTTCTTTGAATTGAATTTCAAAAAACCAAGAGACATAGTTGGAATTATTAAGTAAAATGTGGTTCAATATGATGAAAATAATTTTTGGTGAATAATAACTTTTGAATTTTATTTACCACGATTAAAACTAAATAGAGAAATTAAAGGTAAAAATATTATTATAATTACCCTAAAACATGTCCTAATTGTATTGGATAAGTGTATTTCGACCAAAATCAACCTTAGTAATAAAATATGATTCTTTTTGTCCACTTGGATTATATTAGGACATTTATTATTATTTTATTTAAAGAAGAGTTAAAAGTGTTAAATTTAAATTTTGTTAACTAAACATTTTTAATATAGTGTTATACAAAAGATAAATTAGACTATAAATATTAATTAGAAAGATAAAAATATTTCTAACATGTTTGTACGTTATTTATAATTTTTAGACATTAAATAATTAAATTTATTTATGACACAATGATGATGCAATAATTACCCTATTATTGAAAGATTAAAATAATTGATATTATAAATATTAAAATAATTGTAAATTGAGAATTTTTATGTATTCAAAAAATTTTCTAGGTTAATATGACATGTTAGGGTTTATTAAATATATTTTTTTCTAAATGATAAAGTTTTTATTACTTTTAAAAAAACCAAATACTAAATAGTGTCAAAATTGACATAAATGAGTTTTTAAAACAAATAATCTATTATTAATCGATATAACATTCCTAAAAATTTAAGGTTCAGAAAAAAGACTTATATAAGGTTATATATATTAATAATGAACCACTTGGGGTTATCTTGGGTTTTTATAGTAAGTTTAATAACCATTTATTATAATAATACAATAATACATGGTAAAAGTTAAACTATTTAACTAAGAGTAAAATATAAAAGATAAGGTTAATATGGTGACCTAAACCTATCTATAACCTATTGGTTGAGAGGTTTTATATCTATACTCAACTTATCCTATAATTAAATAATTTTGGAGACATTATAAGTTGAATATGATTTTATAATAAATTAATATTTTAAGATTTTCCTAAACTGACCCTCACCTCTCTTATAAAAGGGTACTTCCACTTCTCTCAAAATCACACCTCCAAATCCTTTTTGATCGGCCAAAACCTAATACAATAACCTCACTAATATGCTCAATTTAACCTATAAGCCTTAACTTTATCATAATACAACATAAGGATCCCCTTTGATCAAATCAAAAGGAAGCACCCGAAGAAGAGGTAATAATTTCATCACCTCTTCCAAAGTTCTTTTCTTCTTCCACTTCCTCTTTATTTGTTGTTTACATATCAGAATAATAAATAAAGTACCTTATACTTACTATGATATTATTAGATTTTACAACCTTATATATTATTATATCCATCTTATGAATGACAAAGACACCATACGTGTGTACATACATCTTACCATCTCCACGTTGTCGTGTAGTTTGTTATTCAACACTTCATTATTTGGATGGGTATAATAATGAGTATAATTGATGTAAATAATAAATATAACATTTTAATTAGTATTTATATATTATATACCATCCAATTAAGTATTATTTAACCATCAAAATAATGGTATTGTCGCTCGTGCGTACGTACAGATTACTGTCTCCACGAATGCGATGAGATTCATTCCCCATCATAACCATTCAAGAATAATTTACATTTTATGAATAAAAATATTGTTTAAAGAACTTAATATCTTTTTGGATATGAATCAAATGAATCCTATTCATATCAAATATTACTTACGTAATAGAACATATAAAGTAAAATGATTCAGTTAACACCCGAAACAATGATACTACTGAAATATTATTAACAAAGAAATATTAGAAAATCATATATAATATATTATTTATGTATATAGTTCTTGTACAATTTAATAACAATTATTTAATTATTATATAGGAGGTTAATGTACCCTCTACCAAGGAAAAGTACAAGGTAATGGTTAATTCTACAATATCTTCCTTATCTGAGGCTGTTTATACATGAGTATCTACTGGGACCTCTTTATCATCCACATAATTCTTTCTTAAAAATGTATTTCAAAACATTTTTAATATTTCCTAGACTATGGGTTAAATTCATTTATACCCCTATTTGAATTTTTATAAAATGTTTATAAAATAATTTTTTTGTTGTTTTCTAAACAAAGTCCTTTATGACCCTTTCAACCAAATTAAGGAAAGAATGTTTTTTAAGGTATATGGCGGGTGATACTATTTTCCACCATTATAACATCTTCAAAGATTTACTTACAAGCTTATAATAATATTTTCAAAATAAATTTTTTCTTTTATAATTATGTAACTTTTAAATGATTTAAAAATAAAGTGATATTTCTCTCAAATAGTTTTGATTTCATCTATGTCAACATCCTTTGATGAATTTTACACTTGTTTGAAGTTGATTTATTATGATAAAATCTTTCATATTGTATTGAAGGTTTTGTGATATGTTTAACTATGGATGTGTTATTTTTATACCATTCATATTTTATGGTTAAAGTATTAACATTTCGTATGCAATTTTTAATACAAATGTTTATGTTATGTTCCAACCTTTTCATATGAGGAATTCATTGGAATTAGCAAGTGACAGGTGGAGCCCTCTCTAGATCCTCGATGCATCTGTAGGACTCGTGAGACAATCTAGTGTCTTGGGACAAGTACTTAACATAATTTTATTTGTAGTCTGGGAACGAGGCCTTGACTATGTGGTTATGATATCCAACATTACGCATTCCATCATTATGAAATTGGCTATTGATATTACATGTGATTATTCAACTAGTAAAATATCCATGTGAATAAGTAAATGACATTATTTGATTTATCTTTGACATATTATGCTGAAGTTTTTGTTTAAAAGGCATGTGTTTTAGTCTTATACATTGCCTTAAAAGTTTATGCTTATTTATAAAAGTTTATGCAATATTGTTATCCTTTATGAGAACCTGAGCTCACCCCTTTCTATGTTTTATTTTTCCAAGGATGCAAAGAATTATATTATAACTGACCTTCAAGGATATTATAAGGGAGATGAATGTGTTTAAAAGGGACACAATATTTTTGTTTTTCATTTCGTAATGTAATGTAAAACTTATGTTTGTATGTAGTACTTCCAAGGCTACCAAACTGATCGATCTTTCAGGATTTGATCCCTTGTGATCTTGTCAATGTTATGCAATAATGCACTGACTCTAGGTAACTAGGATTGGGGCCTTATAAACTCCAACAAACTCCCACTTGGACTATAGACAATTGCCTACAACATTCAGTATGCTAGACCTCACATGATAGTCACATTTCTACAGAGCCAAGCTTTAATTAAGGGGTCTTCCACATTTTCTTCCATGTAAATACATCTCACTACAACTTCACCTATTTGAGAAAAATCCCTCAAGAGATGATACTTCTGAATATGTGCTTAATCTCCTGATATAACCTTGGATCTTTTTTAAGATCCACCACTATAGTATTATAACACTAGAGTTTGATATGATACTTACTACTTGATATTACATAAAGATCTTGGATGAAGTTTTACATCCATACTGCTTATTTAGCTACCTCAGAAGCTGAAATATACTCAGACTCTACTATAGAATCTATACCCATAGCCTTCTTTGAGATCTTCCAATTTACATCACCCCCATTAAAATAGAATATGTATCCCATTTGTGACTTCATATCATCTTGATCAATTTGGAAACTAGCATCTTAATACCCTTTAATGACTATTTCCTCATCTCCTCCACAAACCAGGAATATATTCTTAGTACACCTCATATACTTATGGATTGTATTTTCTATCATCCAATGATGATCACTTGGATCATCTTGATATCTTCCTACCACAATTAATTTAATGAAACATCTAACCTATTATATATCATAACTTACATTACTTACTCAATAATAGATACATATGGAATCCTTGTCATTATGTTTCTTTCCTCATGTGTCTGAGGACACATTTTCCTTGAAAGATGAATGCCATGTGATGCTAGAAATAATTCCACCTTTGATTTTTCTATACTGAATCTCTTTAGTATCTTTTGAATGTATGTACTTTGATTTATGTTGAGAAACCTCTTGGATCTATCACGATCGATCTTGATCCTAACAATATATGCTACCTCACCCAAGTCCTTCATAGAGAAGAATTTATTCAACCACTCTTTAATAGACTGTAAGACTAGTATTTCATTTATAATGAGTAATATTTTATCAAAATATACTATTAATAAAAAATTGTACTCCCACTAAATTTGTTATAGACACACAAATCACATTCATTCTTTATGAAACCGAATTACATTATGGACTCATCAAAACTAATGTTCCATGTCCTGGATTCTTGATTTAATCCATAAATGTATCTTTTCAACTTGTAAACCTTGTTGGAATCCTTTGGAGTCGCAAACCCTTTAGGTTGTGTCATATAGACATCTTTCTGAAGGTTCCCATTAAAGAAGGTTATTTTAAAATCCAATTTTCAAATATCATAATCCTGAAAAAACATAATGTAAAGTAGAATTATGATAGATTTTATTATTTAAAATGGTGAAAATGTTTCATCATTGTCAATTCCTTGGCGCTGTTTAAACCCTTTTATAACCAGTCATGCCTTATAGGTACTTACTTTTCCTTCCATGTCCAATTTCTTCTTGAATTCCCATTTTCGAAAAATGGGATTTACATCCACTAGAGGGTCTACCAAAACCCAAAATTGGTTTTCGTACATAGAATCCATTTCATAATTCATGGTTTCTTTCCACTTTCCAACATCTATTCCACTTAATACTTCCTTATAGGTTAGAGGATCATTATTATCAACTAATAATGAGAAATATACTTGGTGAATAGAAAACCATAATATTCTAGTTTTCTAACCTATATAGTATTTCTATGTAGTAATTTTGTCTCTTGAACAATTTCTTATTCCATGGGTCTTTGTAGAATTTGTTCCTATTCAAACTCCTTTGTATCTTGAGCCTATAATTTATCGAATTCTATCTTGCACCCACTATCTATTTTAGATATAAGACCCTTTTCAATAAATATGGTATATCTTTCAACCAATTTTTTTGTCTGAAGTATTGTATATGTAGTATCACTTTTTTTCTTGCGGATATCCTATAAAGATATACATTATTGCTCGGGGTGTAAGTTTTTTACATAAATAATACTTAACGAATGATTCACAAACCTACACATGTATGTAAGACAGCATAGGTTTCTTTCCATTACATAATTAGTATTCTATACCATCTGTTTCTCTAGTTAACTCTATGTTTTGTATGTATGATTATGTTTGTAATGTGTATCTACAAAAGGATAATAGAATACTCACATGAATCATAATTGATCTCACCATGTCCAAAAATGTGCGATTCACCCTTTCTATTAAACCATTCCACTGAGGCATATAAGGAAGAGTGAGTTGAGATAAAATCCAAAACTCTGGTAAATAATCAATGAAGTCTTGATTAAGACATTATTCACCATGGTCTGAGTGAAGTTTCTTAATCTTCTTACCATACTGGTTATCAACATCATTCTTGCATTCCTTGAATTTATCAAAATAATCCAACTTATACCTAATTAATTAGACATATTCATGTCTACTAAAATCATCAGTAAAAGTTATGAAGTATGAGTACCCACCCCTTGATTCAATGGGAAATGGTCCACACACATCGGTGTGAACTAATTCAAGAATCTATTTATCCCTTTCACTATAAGGCCCCGACCTTAAACCTTACTTAATATGGAATTAAATGAATAATTCACGTTGAGGATCTTTTCAGGTTTAGAGTTTTAGATAATTAGAACATAACTATTACATCTCAAAAGATTACAAAGTAGTCACTTCTACTAAGTTTCCATAATAAAAAAACTCTTAAAAGAAACATGTCTAGTTCCATGTTTTATATATCATGACATTCCCTTGATCCCATCCTTGACCTTATTCCACATTAAGTCCTGTGAAAAACATTTCAAAAAAAAAATTGGGGTGAGCATAAAAAGCTCAGTAAGGGATACATAAAGAATGAAAACTGTTAGTTTTTCAAACATCAAGTAAACCATGTATACTCTATAAAAGTAATACCTTCACCTTCATGAAGTGGTAAAAACTCTTCACTGAATAAAGTATCATTACTTACCTTTTTGTAACCAAAGGATTACCATAACACTCATATAAAGAACACATAACATATATAAAGGTAACTTGGGACATAAACATACTTAAGTGGAATAACCATACGGTCGGCTTCCACACATATCACTTAATGGAATAGCCATACGGCCAATTTCCATACATACTTAATGGAATAGCCATACGGCCGACTTCCATACCCAATGCATTGGAGGTTATAACGTAACCACCCGTCCTGGTATTCACCGCACCACCCTTCATATGGTTTATAACGCAACCGCCCGTTAAAATGTCCAAGTACCAATATAAAATCATAAAACATAAAACCAATATAAAGGAAAGATAAAATTTCCACATTTCAATCACAATATATCATAAATATATTTACATAATAGAATCCTTTATCAAAACCATTTTCAATACCAAAATACATAAAATAGTATATGGTATTTATTTTATTTTAAAAACATTACGGCTTGTTGAGGAAGACAAAGACCAAATAATACTCGCGGCGGCGGAAAAGGTCGTTGTCACCGCGTACGTTAAAAAAACATTCCTTTTTGTCGTTTAGTAAAATGCTTCGTAGAAAAAGATTCCTTTTGTATAAAAGTAAAAGTCAAAGGGGTTTATACACCGTATAAAAGAAAGTTGTGTATAAAACGAAATATGCCTCAATGAAAGGAGATTGAGACGAAGTCCCTTACAAAGATCATTTTTTAAAATAAAATAGATCTATTATGTGTATTAAATATAAGTACACATAAAGAAACTACAAATACAATATAGTACATAATAATATCATGACATAATTCTAAAGTAGGAGATTAACCCAAATAATGGTAATTGGGTTAAGAAGTTCCCTTACCTCGGGTACGACTTGACTCGATCGTTCTTTAACGTCCTGAATAATAAACTTGAGTTAATTTATAATTGATTAAGAAAATTTTTAAAGTTCATTATTCCTTTTATATCACTTATTTCCATGTTATAAACATTATGTAACCATTTAAGTTAATAATGTTTGTTTTGTCAATATTTGGTTCTTAAGTCGAAAGTGGACTTCTTACAATTACATGTTGTTCGTGTGTTCAAAGGTTCTTTATATCCAGAATGAAATTCCTGATTTGGATATCATATATATCATATATATCCAGAATATACATTTATTTATAATATTACATAATCATTTAGAGGTAAGAAATGAAATGCACCGTTCATGGAGACGGTATGCCGTACGTACGCATGAACGCTACTTTCATTTCTATTTCGTATTTTATAGAATGGAATCATAATTATATAAGAGTATATTATAATTCCAGTATAATAACATATATAATATCATTAACTTTATCCTTTACACATCCCACATATGGTATTAACGAATCAAATCACTTTCAGGGGGCGGTAGTCCGCACTTCCTAAAATGAAGATATCGTGTTTACCCATAATGGAAACAGTAATGGTGTTCCATAAATGAAAAATAAAGAAGCTTAAGGAAATAATAAACATATTATATATCATATATAAAAATATTTACATCATAATGGCCACCTTTTAAGGTGTTAAATGAGTATTGAACAATCATCGTTTCGGGAGGCAGAATTTCGCCATCCACAGAAACCGTATGTTCTTTAACCATTTGATGTAGTTGTGTGAGAGTATAGCTTGAATAAATATTATAAAAACATCCTAGTATATTGAATATACTGGTGTTGTTACAGAAGAAGTAAATAAAAAGAGTTTAGGGGGTTGGAGAAGCAAAATAAAACAAATGAACAAGAGAGAATGAATTACCTTTAAAAGTGTAACTCCTTTTGATTTGAGCCTAAAGGCTTCCTTTGAAAGGATTATTCCCAAATGGAATCCTCTAGGATGGGTAGAGGGATGTGGAGAGAGTAAATGGTCAGGGGATGGACGATCCAAATGCTTGAGGAGTGTGTGAAATGAGGTAGAGGTGGGGGCCTTTTATAAGAGGAGAGGAGGGGCACTCTTGGAAAGTAAAGAAATATTACTTTATTTGAAAATGAGTTTCGGATTTAAATGGTCCCACATTGATATAATTCGTGGATAAGGTTATAAGGGTTCAAAATATACCCATACAATAGTTTTTGGACATGTGTAGGTTTTAGATATTACATTATCTTTCCATTTTATTTAAATCGTTAAATAATGAGGTCATCGCTGCATCATCATGATGTCATAAATAATTTAATATATTTAAAGTCTAAAAATTATAAAAAAAATACTATGATGTATGAAATCTTTTTAGATTTCCAATGACTATTTATAATAAAAAATATGTTCTTTATAACCCCATGTAAAAATTGTTTTCGTAAAACATATTATGTTTGTATCATTTTTACTTTTACATTAAATAAAAAGTTATTTATGTCATTTCCCAACCAAAGTGGCTCCATGGGGTCCCCAAGTTGACCCATGGCTTGTCTTGGTCGGCCATGACACATCCAATGAGGGTAGGACATGTGTCAAGCTCATCTCATATTATTAAAACATTATTTTTACCTTAAACTACACTAATTACCACTAATCGCGATTAAAAACTTAATAAGTTACTATTCAACAAAAAATTATTTTAATCTCATTGAACCACATTTTACTTCTTAATGACAACCATGTATGTCGGATTTTTGAAATTAAAAACCCAATTATGGCAAAATTTCATTTAAACGAAAAATCAGTTTCTTTAACTACCACTTAGTGATTTCACTATTCATCAAAAATTGAAGTTTTTCAGAAAATTACCAAAAATTCACCCTAAGATATATTTGATATTACGAATTCAAAAATGAATTCTATTTTACAAAATTTAAAACATATAAGTCACATTAATTAATTTAATAATTAATTCCCGTTGTCAGAGCAAATAGCGTGTTTTTATGAAACAATAAGTATCAAAAGATTGACACTAGTTTAAGTCCGATTTCAAAGTGAAATTAATTCCAACGACCACTATTGGATTTAATAGTAAAAATATTTTCTAATTTCAATTTAAATCCAATTCAAAAGATAATCTAATCATATAAATAAATTAGATTAAAAAGAGGTTTTGAATTAAAATACAACATTTTACATTATTCATTAAAAAACGAAATTTATCGGAAAGGTACCAAAAATTTACACAAAGTAAATTTTGATGTCCCGATTCTAAAGAAGAGTTATTTTTGGTCCAATAGAATTTATAAGATTGATCAAAACTATATTTAATGATGGTTCGCCGTCAAAAGGTGATAAGTGAACCCTTAGTGAAAATTAGGGTATAAATGCCTAAAATTGAACTCTTTCCATATTTTAAGCCTTTATCTTTTATTGGGTAAATGTAAAAACATTTAAAAAACATATATAATCATATTTTAGTTATTTCTATCCATTCCCGCCAATACAACGGCTACATGTTTACTACCATTTAAAATAATATTATTTTATTATTAGAGTGCAACGTAAGATTCCCAAGAAACTCGTTGTTGCGTATTGGGTACGCCATCGAGCATTGCATCCCCTTTAAAGTAATATTAATATTTGATTCAAAAATATGGATAAATATAAAGATGTTATATTCTTTATTTACCTGGGGTGTTACATTCACCTTTCCCACTAAATAGGGATTTGGTTATTTTTCCTTGTAAACATTAGTGGCATACACCAATTTTTTTAGTTCAAAATATTCAAAATATCCATTTTGATGTAATTTAGTCAAGAAATTTTCATTTACATGATATGGCTGGTGATTCCAAAGTTTGATGTGATATAAGTCATGTGAATTAATTTCATTATCAATTGCCATTATTTGGTTTGTGTAATCCAAGACACCAATACCATTATTTATATGTGCCTTACCATAAGAAATGCTATATTTATAAAAGAAGTAACATTTTAACCAAATTTGAAAAATAAATCTATCCCTATTAAGTTTGGATATTGAAATAATTTTTTTCATAACTGAAGGCACATAATAAGAACCCTTTAAAACCAAGATCATTCTGGTCGGAAATGTGAGGTGGAAGTTCTCGATAGTAACAACAATAAGTTTATCTTTGTTGGCTGCTCAAAGATCCACCACTCCTTGATAAATATTTCTGAATCTACTTGGTTATTATATTTGAATAAATATGTGAGAACCAAAATCTATATCCAATACCCAATTTGTAGAAACAAATAAATTTCACTCGATAAAAAAATCACCTAAAGATTCCCATTACTTCTTTGGATGAGTGCAATTTTTCTTCCAGTGGCCCTTCTTTCCACATGTGAAATAGACAACATTATATTCCCTTGATTTCCCCTGATATTCATCTTCTTGGATTGGAATGAAGAATCTTTGTCCTTAAATCTATTTTCTTTTCCTTTCCATTTGTTCACTATAAGGACATATGTTTTTTCATGTTTTGTATCCTTATCTACTTGGTGAAGAAGAGTAAGAATATCTGACAGAGACTTATCAATGCTGTTCATTTTAAAATTCTCAACAAAGATAGAGAAGATCTGAGGAAGTGATGCTAGAATGAGATCGGTGCTCAATTATTTGGGAACATTAAACCTTAGAACCTCTAAGTGCTCAATATACCTAATGGGATTGAATATGTGAGGCCCAACTGGGGAACCCTCTCAAAGATTTATCTAAAAGTGTTCCTTGGAAATCTAAAATTTTTTCTATCCACCTCTCTCATAGTAAAGACCATAGAGGTGATCAATCATTCTATACGCATCCATTTTCTCATGAGACTTCATTAGTTCACTATACATCGTTGAAATAATTAAACATTAAACATAAAATGCACCACTCAAATATTTCTCATAGACAAGGAAATTTTCAGCACCCACCTCTTTTGTAGTAAGGTCAGGCATGGAGGATTATAACAGGTAAAATTTATGTTCATGGCATAACATAACCCTAAGGCATAAACCACACTTGGAAGTTACTATAAGTTAAAGACGTTTCTTTCTCCAATATCGATCATAGGGATATAGTGGATGATGAACTTGTCATTTTATTCTACAATTAAAAATATCAGATGATTAATACTTTTTTTCATTACAAAATAAGTGAGATATAATAAATTAAATGTTTATTTATTTATTTTTTACATCTCCCACTATTTTATCAAGTCTCAATAACCCTCAACATTAAACTAGGAATGTCTAGTTTCTTTAACATTATAGTGTCAATGATCACCATTAATTTTCTTAATGATCTATAATTCCTCCATGAAAACCATAATAAAGTAATTAGGTAGGAGGTCTTGCAAACTGTGAACTTATAACACGTTGATCTATTGAGTGGATTCCCCTATCATGAAATCCTGACTTGGATTTACTCAAAACTTGCCTAAAATTTTTAATTGAATAGAATTTGGACATTAAACTCAATACAATTTTAGTTAATTCAACCCAAAAATCCATGAGAACTCTTCGATAAAAGTAAGTGTCTAGCCTTTGGCCATGTACTAAACTCAGTTATAAGGTTTTATTCCCAATCAAGTAATGGAAGGATTAGTAAATCATAAAATTTAATTGAGGGATTTTAATTTATTATAATTATATTTTATCTTTTTTTATCATTTACTTGTATTGTTAATTTTAAGTAGATGTTACTTAATTAATTAACCATGATGTATAGAACATTTACACATAATTAATTAATTTATTTTTTGTCTTTTCACATCAATTCATTTATTTATGTAATCACAACCTTGAATCCATAAAATAAATAACTGCATAGATAGAAAGAAATAATTAATTAAATGAACCGTTCAAAAGACTTATCTGATAGTAGATTTAATGAGAAAACATTAAATAAACCATTTACCTAGGGAAAAACTCCTTTTGTCAGTCTTGTCATGAGTTACAACATTCTATCTATCCACCTATGTATTACCTAGTTTTATATCATAATGGTTTTGTCTTTAACTACCTCCACACACCTTAATATTCTCCATTAATTACAAATATTTATTAATCACATGCATTTTAGGGGAACCAAAGGATTGGTTAAAGGTGATTAAATAAATATCCTTATATATGTATGTCCTATATAATAATTAAAGGAGGGATGACTCAAAGGACATGATTTAATTAAATATTAAATAATTGAAAACTCATGCAATAAATTAAATTAAAACATCCAACACATAAATAGGTCTTTGTCAAGCTCATGAATTATCATACATGCAACAAATACACAAAATTAAATGGTTAGAATTCATTTATTTATTTGTTATTTTATTATTTAAGATAAACATGATTGCATTAATTAATTAATTAATTAATTCCATTTCATCTTAATGATCATCTGATCTTATTTGGAGATATACATTATCAATGGAATTCATGATTAATAAACAACAGAACCAATAATGACATATTAATTAAAATAAATTAATTGATAATTTAAAATTCTTTAGAACCATTATTAAATTGTCAAATACACAATGATGTTCCAATCACTAAAATATGGTTATAATACTATAATTTTAAAATTTAATGCAATTTTAATTTTTTCTATTAATGGGATACTATAAGAAATATAAATCCAGCTACATGCCATGTACTTAGGTTGTTTTATATCTAAGTCACATGAATGGGGCTTCGATATGTTAACTCGACCGGACTACACGACATGTGCATGCTATCTACACACCCTGTATCCACTTTTCAAATTCCAGGTTGGCTTAGTCAACATGTGGTGTGCAATAAAATCACCAGGTGTATTTAATTTATTGAATCATATAGATATAATGAGCATGGGTATACGATGTGTGATCTAAATGTAGCTGTGTAACCCAGTTTTACCGTCCAAAGATTTGACACTTACTCATGGAATCTCTGGTCATTCTTGATTTGTTCTTAAACCTTTAATAAAATGAAACACTGAATGAACATGTTTAATATGTCAATAACATGTCAATCCATATTATATTAAAGAACAAATAACATGATATTAAAATCTAACCATAATTACACATAGATCAAAAATCAAATAAATATTTATAAATTTCAATGTGATCTCTCTGATAACACTTGATGGTTTCGAGTGTAGTGGAAGCATGCGAAGGTGGGTGATATATTAAAATTTCCTTTCATAATCAATTCCCAAAACCAAGAGCGATGATATTGGACGTCAAATTTATAATTAATTTATTTAATATTTGAAAAAATAAATACCTAGGTTTTGGAACTTTCTTTATTGGTGAAATGATCATCTAAAAAGACCATTTAAAATTACCTTCATTACATTTTGAGGATCCAAGGATATAATCCCTCTAGCAGTGATCCACACGTGTTCCTATGATCTCTGAGAAATACCACTCGATCTTCAGGTTTTTTTGGAACAGAGAGTTGAATGTATTGCATTGTTTGTTCTTGATCTCTCATTATTCGGCCTTGAATAAATCTCTCTTGTACTTCTCGTTCTTAATAAGGAGAGAGAAAGAGGATTTGAGAGAGAATTAATTGTGCACAACAATTCTCTATTCTCAATTTTGGATTCTCTTCACAATTGACATAATCATCTATTTATAGAGTTAAGATTTAAGTTAAAATATTATTTAATTGCATACCAACCATTAAATAACATTTATTAACTTGAATAAACCCCATGTCACATAATTATAATTATATTATTATTATTTTGTGGTCTATGCTAACTTTTAAAATAACAAATATTAAGTAATTGTCTTGTTAATGACTATTTGTCATCGGACTCGGTCGTGCTCTATTTGCACTCCTATAGCATTCACTGAACAACTGAATAAATATTTTATTCATAAATAAATATTTTATTTAAAATTTAATGAATAATTATTTATTAAAATATTTAATAAATAAAATAAAATTTTTATTTACAAGCAGGAGAATAAATATTTATTTAATTTATTCAATCAATATAACTTGAATAAAATTATTCCTCAGTATTGAGAATAATATTTATTACATCAATTAAACTCTAATATAATTTAATCAATATCAATAGAAACACTTAGTGTGTGACCCTATAGGATTCTTTGTCTTTGGCATTAGGCATGCTTGCCTAAAGTCCAAGATTACTATCTAGTAATGGGTCAAGTAACCAGATAAAATGAAATTAATATTGAAACATCAACAAACACATACAAATTCTCACTATTAAAAATGATCTCTTTTCATAATATCTCATCAAGAAGGTTTCACATCCATGTCACCAAACTATATGCTGGATATGTCTTTATTTGACTATATGAAATTAACATGTTGTCACACCATGGCCATGGAATTTAATGTGATGGTTCCATTCTAACAAAAGGGTTGAGATATCATCTTCCACAGATATGTAAGGAACAAATCATTAGCAGACTTATTCATTAATGACATGTCACTCATTATGCACCCAATATATCCAAATTCACCATGAACTGTTATCATCATGTTTTATTAAATACATCTAAGTACACGAGTTGTAACATGAACTCATAAAGTCTAAGGATCATCTCACATGATCATAGATAGGAATATCTGATGACACAAAAACATATGAAATTATTACCAGTAGGTCAGTTCTCATAATCTCTCTTCTTGGAGATTAAAAAGTGCAGAAATCGTGAGTAAAAGACTTATATTCTTACGAGTACTCATAAAAAACGGTCTATGTACTATGTGTCCCATCATAGTATGTTACCCAACCACAAAACATTATTTGAGAATATCGTCACAACACATCAAGGTTATCATCATGACAAGGAACTGCTATGACCTTATCAATGCAGTGTACAATCTAGGAAATTATTATATTATAGTAATGTAGAATAACAAACATTATGTAATAATAAGTTTTATTAATATTCAATACATCAAATATACATCTAATCAAAGTATAAACAATTTTTTATTGGAAAACAAATCCAACACTCTAACCATATTTTCTATCACATATTAAAATCCTTATATGTGAATATATATTTGAGGCTCTTGTGATCAGTATATATCTCACACTTCTACCCATAGAGATAATAATTCCAAATTTTCAACACAAATATCACAACCGCTAACTCCAGATTGTGCGTGTGATAGGTTTTATAATGAACTTTTAGATGTCTTAATTAATATGCTATTACTGTATCATTTTACATCAGTACACATCCTAATCCCTTTTTGATTCATCTATGTATACCACAAATATTTCCCTACTTTTGGGTAGTGTTAGTATTTGTTTATTGGAATAACTCTTTTTTAACTCGTTGAAGCATTATTCACTTTAATTGGTCCATAAAACTTCCCTCCCTTCCAAGTCATCCTGGTTAGTGGGATTTATAATCACGAGAGTTCCTAAATTTTTTTTTCAGTAATACCCAAGTAGACCAAGAAAACTGTCACACACGGTTTTTTTATGTCTTTGTATTGATCCGGCCCATTAGAAATCCTGATCCTTTTCATGGGTATTTGATGAGATTAATATTGAGTTTTGAAGTTTCATATATGTCTAACCACAATAATTTGGGATCCCCATTGATTGTTTAGGAGTTTTTGAAGAAAGGGTGGTTACTTCATGATTTGGGCCAACCGTGAGCCCATTCCCAGTTTTAAAAACTGAATTTTTTTCTTTTATAAATCTTTTGTTTTTATCCTTTTTAACCCATTAAACTTACCACTTGTCCTATAATGATATATTTAAATTTATTTATCCTTTTTGACCCATTATAAATTCATAAGCCGGGTGAATTTGGGTTACTTATTTAGGTATTGGGCCAGCCCATGGGCCCATTTCCTGTTTTTAAAAAATAATTTGTTTCATTCATATATTTTTCATTTTTTACTTTTTTTCGCTGATTTCACCTCTCCATCGAATCCAATAACTCTATCCTAACCCTCATAATCTATTTTACCTCTTTGGAGCTCATGTGGTTCGCAGATTAGGGTGAAAATTCTCAGGAAACCTCAAATCGCCCATAATTTCCAAGGTAACTTTTATCATTCATAAATCAATCAATTCGTACTCTTTTAGCCACCAATATTCTTCCCCAGGTTCGTCCAGACCTTAGGAGTCTCTCCAAGAATTTTCAAGCCATTCCAGTTTCTCTAGGGCTTCAGATCTAATGGAAGACGAAGAGTTTTCTAGGATTAAAGGTGAGATTCCTTCTCCTTTCTTCTTCCTCTTCCCCCTCCTTTCATTATTTCTTGGTTTTATATTGTACCCTAGTCTTGATCGACCTAGGGTTTTGTTATACAATGTTTTTTGATGGGTTTTATGTTTGTTTAAGTCTGGTATTTATAGTTTTAGGGTTTATAAACCCATGACGGGTGATTTCGGGTGTGCGTTTCAATTACGCCAAAGATTTGAGGTAAGATATCCATTTCACATGCGTTTATCATAGAAGTTTCATCATTTTAATATTATCATATACTGATATAAATGTTTATTATTATTTTTAATCCTTTTTATAATTTTCTTTGTGTGCAAAGTCATTGTTTAATCACTGCTATGTGAAAGGTAGTGTTGTTTTGTCATGAAAGTGCTCAACAAGTGTTTGTTTAAATGTTACATTTTCTTTTGAAAATATTTTGTGAGGTTTATAATCTGGTTTATGGTATTATTAACATTTTACAGTATCTTGAATGAAAATATGACATTCAATTGGTGTTTTATTCCTTTTCATGTACATAAAATAAATTGTTTTGTTTAAAAAGGGCATGACATGTGTTCGGTAAATTGCCCGGTTGGCTTTTATGTGTGATGTGTGATTTAAAAGTTATTTGATTGGATTTATAAAGGAATTGGAAGAATTATAAATGGTATTTTTGGGTACTTATATTTATTTCCAATTTGGATTTGTTTTTATAAACAAGTGGGTTTTGATTTACAACATATTTTGGCCCGAGTTGCCCAAAAATGGACCGTTTCACATCTTTATGAAAATGGTTGTGTTTTGAATATGTAACCTGAGTATTATAAGAGATTTATGAATGTGGTTTGCTGCTATAAATTATGTTTATACATATCCTTAATAAAATTAAAATGCATACCTTCATCAAAGGTTAGTTTTGAGAAAATGTTTAAAGGCCCGTTTGACATTTCCTAGAAATGAAGGAGTGTTTTACTTGTATATAACAAATTGTGCAATTGGGATTGTTTTATGATCCATTAAATGATTTTATTAAATGTTTATTGGGCTTCCAAATATTATTTGGTTTGGTTATGATGTGTTTTTATAATTTAAAGAGTGTTTTTGTAAGAGTTTTATGTGCAAAGCCTCAATACACTTCATGAAATTGTTTTACCAAAATATTTAGCGGTTTGTTGATTAGTGTAAGAAATGTGAAGAAATATTATGGGATGTTTGTGTTTTTATGGTTTTGGAATGGAATTTGGATGTGAAATGTGGATGTGAAATGTGTATTTGATAATATGTGTAACTTTATTGAGCACTAAAGGGAATCTCAGGTATCTAGGTGGGCAGACGTGTACTAGTATGCTAGTGATTCTCTGGGGGTTGGCCCCTGTTTCACGTAGCAAGTTTGATGATGACAACACTAACTAAACTATGAAGATGATGATGATTGGGGACCACTAGGTTATGGGTATGTTCCCTACTAGTGGCTCGTACACGAGAAAAGATATTTATTATGGTTACTTTCATCGAGATACGAGGTACATGGGGCTCACGACTAACTAGTACCTAGGGGTATTCCCGTGACTAGTGCTCATTGGCTATTTTGTACTCACCGTCGGCATACGGTGTGTTTGGTTGGTAAATTCAGTAGTATGTGTTATTTATTTTAATGTTATAATTCTTTAAATCAGCCCTCAGGAAAACTATTTTCATTTTGAAGTTTCACCTCTTTGAAAAGAATTGTTACTTGCATTTTTGTTTATTAAACATTCATGTTTTTGTATTATAATTATTATAGCATGGAACCTCATTTGAAAACCATAATTTCAAATATTAAATTTAAAACAATAAATTGATGTTTCTTTTATTTTAAAGGAATGTGCATTGTGAATAGAATACCTGGCTAACCTACTGATTTTTAATACTCACGCCTATAGTCTTCTTTTTTTTAGCCCTTGTGCAGGTTTCATATTTAGTTCGATCACCTTGGGCGAAATTTTATCGTTGTGTTGGAGAGTGACCAGAAGTGTCACATGGAGTTATTTGTTAATCGGGTTTGTTTAGTTGAGTTGTTGGTTTTGTTCTAATTTTAGTTTCTTGTACAAATAATATTTAGTTCAATTTTTATATAAATTCATTTTGGGATGTCCGTTTATTTCCGATGTTTTTTTGATTGTTTATATATGGGAGAAATATTTCCCTTGTGTACTCTATTTATGCCCTTGGTGCTTGTCACCATCCCGGGAGGATCGGGAACGCCTCTCGGGACTTGTCGCGGGATGGCCTGAGTGACCGGTTCAGGGTCGACTCAGGCTGGTTCGTGACAAAATGGTATCAAAGGAGGTCGGCTATTAGCGGACCTTTATTTTTAGAGCACCCTTGTTATTTTGTGGATGTCAAGGTAGATGGAGTAGGATTGTTGGGACTTGAGGGGTAAGTGCAAGAAGAGCGTCGCAAACTCTTTCTTGTTCTAATCCTCAGGTTTCCATGGAAGTCTGGTTTTATTAGTGTCCATTGTTCTAGTTGATTGTTTGGTATTGGGATATGACAAGGGGAGTCTGACCAATAGCCTTCGTGAGCTTACAGGGCCTGGCAAGCCATGTGGAGCTGGGGAATGGTCCTAATAAGTCTCTTTGTGTTGGTGTTGTGTTTGGCATATGGCCGCCAACCATATGGTCAAGTCACCCACCAACACTAGTTCCCTTTTTTTGGGTCTCTTGAACCTTTCTTGAATTCTGAATTTTTGTTTTTAAAATCCTTGTGTGAGAATTGTAGAAATGGGTTTTAATGTAAGGATTAGATTTTGAAAAGTGAAAAAGGGGGTTTTCAATAATTAAATATAATAATGGTTTTGGAAGTTTGTGTTTTTGTGAAAAGAAAATGCAGGTAAGCAGAAATGATTTAAAGGGATTGGATTATCCATAATCTAAACTTGTGGTTTGTTGAAATAAAATGTTTTGAAATTGTGAATCATTTTAAAGTGATTCTGGATCTTTTTTTAAATGGGATATTTTAGGATGTTAAAAAGTTTTTGAATTGGATAAATTAGTTTTGGCAATTGGTTTTGATCGGTTGGTGTTTTACTACAAACAGTATTGGTCTCAATGGACCTTGAATTATGAAAATATACCTTGCTGATTTTTTTTAAAAAAAATGGGAAGGGGTTGTTTGGAGTGGCTTGGTTATTTAAAAAGTTTTAAAAATGAAAAGGGGTAGGTTTTTAAGAAAATGTTTCTTAATTAATTGGGTTTTTTTTTGTGAAATATGAAAATGTTTTTTGACTTGGTGGTTGGTGTTCCTTTTGAAGGTAAATTGTTTTTTTTGAATTATGATGTTTAATTTTAGCCTTTGGTGTTTTCATGGGTGCTCACATGCATGGTTTTATTTATATCTGGAAGTATGGCCTATATGGTATGGTGGTTCGGTTCTAGGGGTGGCATGGAAATGTGCATGTGGGTGAGACTTGATGAAACACCATTGGTGAATGTGGAAACCCACCAAGTTAGTTTGATTTTTCAAAACTGTTTTGAGCTGCAAATTGTGGCCTTTTTTAAAACCAATGGTTATGTGGCTTGATTTTTCTATGTCTTAGAAGAGTTTTTTATTTGGTTAGCTTCCATGTGATCTATAATTCATACTCTTGTTCTATCTAGTGATGAGATCTTGTTGGTGGCTCGGTTTTGGAGTAATTTTCATTGGGTTTCTAAAAATGTGTTTGATGTTGTGCTGTGGACATGGATAGTTCTGAATTGGAAATATTTCCTACTGATCAACCTAAGGATTCCACTCAAATTTTAAATCCACCTCTTTTGATTATGCCTCAACTTGTTTGTTGGAATAGAGAGCTGTTTGGGATCTATTAAAAGTGCTTCTAGGTCATGATAATTCTTTTGGACAGAGTAGTTGTGTTCGGTGATGTTGATGTGTTTCATCGTATTCCTTGTCCATTCTTCCCCTCGTTTGGAGTGAGATAGAATTTTGATATGTATCTATGAGTTCCTATTTAGATGAAGGTTCTTGTTTGGTGATCAAGTGTGGTTTTTTGAGTGGTGTGATCCTTATCACCTGACTGCAGTGCAACAAATGCTTCAAGAATCAGGGCTCCAGCCATAGGCCTCAGAGTGAAGCTTTTCACGCAGTCAGGAAATCAACATAGGTGTGGAGTGCTAGATTAATATCCTTAATCCTCTGTTTTGGTAAGTTAGTTACTATGTCAATGTTTTGGTTCCTCATTTCTATGAATTTCCCTTTGTTGCAACAAGCGTGGTGGACTTAACCCCTCACACAGTGTCTATGGTTATTCCTTCATGGATGTGGGTTTTCAATAAATGTACCTGTGTGGACCGCCTGTAAAAATAAGGTGCAGTCTCGGTGTTACCTATTCATAGGGGGAGAGTTTTGGGTAGTTTCTTTGTTTCTTTTGTTGTTTCAGTGGCCAAATTATTGGGTCCCCTTCCCTCCCATCCCTAAGTGACGGGGGTCCAGAATTGTGCTGAATGTGTCGACCAAGTTATTGTCCCCTCCATTCAGGAGTGGGTAGTTTATATGTTCATGTTGTAACTCTATTAACTTGTTATAGTAGGTTTTTGTAGGAGGGGTTTTTTTGGGCTTGTGTGAGTGAGTCCCAACTCTAGCTCATGTTCAATTCTTGTCTATTCATTGCTAGTTGGTTTCTAATGGTTGGGAGACCCACCATGGGTCTTCTGGATTTTCATCCTAAGAAAATTTTTAGTTCTAGTTGATTCTTAATGGTGGGGATTAAATTCTGGAATCCTTAGGTGTAGTTTTTTTTCAGCCGGAAAGTGTTATGGCTTTCCGGGGGCGGAAAGCTTTAATGGTGGGGAGAATTGTCACACACGGTTTTTTTTCTGTCTTTGTATTGATCCGGCCCATTAGAAATCCCGATACTTTTCATGGGTATTTGATGAGATGAATCTTGAGTTTTGAAGTTTCATATATGTCTAACCACGATAATTTGGGATCCCCATTGATTGTTTAGGAGTTTTTGAAGAAAGGGTGGTTACTTCATGATTTGGGCCAACCGTGAGCCCATTCCCAGTTTTAAAAACTGAATTTGTTTCTTTTATAAATCTTTTGTTTTTCATCCTTTTTAACCAATTCAACTTAACACTTGTCCTATACTGATATATTTAAATTTATTTATCCTTTTTCACCCATTAGAAATTCATAAGCCGGGTGAATTTGGGTTACTTATTTAGGTATTGGGCCAGCCCATGGGCCCATTTCCCGTTTTAAACAAATAATTTGTTTCATTTATATCATTTTCATTTTTTACTATTTTTCGGTGATTCCACCTCTACCTCAAATCCAATAACCCTATCCTAACCCTAATAATCGATTTTACCTCTTTGGAGCTCATGTGGGTCGCGGATTAGGGCGAAAATTATCAAGAAACCTCAAATCTCCCAGAATTGCCAAGGTAACTTTTATCATTCATAAATCAATCAATTAGTACTCTTTTAGCCACCAATCTTCTTTCCCAGGTTCTTCCAGACCTTAGTAGTCTCTCCAAGAATTTTCAAGCCATTCCAGTTTCTCTAGGGCTTCATATCTAATGGAAGACTAAGAGTTTTCTAGGATGAAAGGTGAGACTCCTTCTCCTTTCTTCTTCCTCTTCCCCCTCCTTTCATTATTTCTTGGTTTTATATTGTACCCTAGTCTTGATTGACCTAGGGTTTTGTTATAAAATGTTTTTTTGATGGGTTTTATGTTTGTTTAGGTCTGGTGTTTATAGTTTTAGGGTTTATAAACCCAAGGCGGGTGATTTCGGGTGTGCGTTTCAATTACGCCAAAGATTTGAGGTAGGATATCCATTGCACATGACTTTATCATATAAGTTTCATCATTTTAATATTATCCTATACTGATATAAATGTTTATTATTGTTTTTAATCCTTTTTATACTTTTCTTGGTGTGCAAAGTCGTTGTTTAATCACTGTTATGTGAAAGGTAGTGTTCTTTTGTCATGAAAGTACTCAACAAGTGTTTGTTTAAATGTTCCATTATCTTTTGAAAATATTTTGTGAGGTTTATAATCTGGTTTATGGTATTATTAACATTTTACAGTATATTGAATGAAAATATGACATTCAATTGGTGTTTTATTCCTTTTCATGTACATAAAATAAATTGTTTTGTTTAAAAAGGGCATGACAAGTGTTCGGTAAATTGCTTGGTTGACTTTTATGTGTGATGTGTGATTTAAAAGTTATTTGATTGGATTTATAAAGGAATTGGAAGAATTATAAATGGTATTTTTGGGTACTTATATTGATTTCAAATTTGGATTTGTTTTTACAAACAAGTGGGTTTTGATTTACAACATATTTTGGCCCGAGTTGCCCAAAAATGGACTGTTTCACATCTTTATGAAAATGGTTGTGTTTTGAATATGTAACCTGAGTATTATAAGAGATTTATGAATGAGGTTTGCTTCTGTAAATGATGTTTATACAGATCCTTAATAATATTAAAACGCATACCTTCATCAAAGGTTAGTTTTGAGAAAATGTTTAAAGGCTCGTTTGACATTTCCTAGAAATAAAGGAGTGTTTTACTTGTATATAACAAATTGTGCAATTGGGATTGTTTTATGATCCATTAAATGATTTTATTAAATGTTTATTGGGCTTCCAAATATTATTTGGTTTGGTTATGATGTGTGTTTATAATTTAAAGAGTGTTTTTGAAAGAGTTTTATGTGCAAAGCCTCAATACACTTCATGAAATTGTTTTACCAAAATATTTAGTGGTTTGTTGATTAGTGTAAGAAATGTGAAGAAAGATTATGGGATGTTTGTGTTTTTATGGTTTTGGAATGTAATGTGGATGTGAAATGTGTATTTGATAATATGTGTAACTTTATTGAGCACTAAAGGGAATCCCGGGTATCTAGGTGGGCGGACGTGTACTAGTATGCTAGTGATTCTTTTGGGGTTGGCCCCTGTTTCACGTAACAAGTTTGACGATGACAACACTAACTAAACTATGATGATGATGATGATTGGGGACCACTAGCTTATGGGTATGTTCTCTACTAGTGGCTCGTGCATGAGAACAAATATTTATTATGGTTACTTTCACCGAGATACGAGGTACCTGGGGCTCACAACTAACTAGTTCCTAGGTGTATTCCCGTGACTAGTGCTCATTGGCTATTTTGTATTCACCGTTGGCATACAGTGTGTTTGGTTGGTAAATTCAGTATTATGTGCTATTTATTTGAATGTTAAAATTATTTAAAGCAGCCCTCAGGAAAAATATTTTCATTTTGAAGTTTCACCTCTTTGAAAAGAATTGTTACTTGAATTTTTGTTTATTAAACATGCATGTTTTTGTCTGATAATTATTATAGCATGGAACCTCATTTGAAAACCATACTTTCAAATCTTGAATTTAAAACTATAAATTTATGTTTCTTTTATTTTAAGGGAATGTAAATTGGTAATAGAATACCGGGCTAACCTATTGAGTTTTAATACTCACGCCTATATTCTTCTTTTTTTAGCCCTTATGCAGGTTTCATCTTTAGTTTGATCACCTTGGGCGACATTTTATCATTGTGTTGGAGAGTGAACAGAAGTGTCACATGGAGTTAGTTGTTCATCGGGTTTGTTTAGTTGAGTTGTTGGTTTTGTTCTAATTTTAGTTTCTTATACAAATAATATTTAGTTTAATTTTTATATAAATTCATTTTGGGATGTCCGTTTATTTCCTTTGTTTGTTTGATTGTTTATATATGGGAGAAATTGTTCCCTTGTGTACTCTATTGATTCCCTTGGTGCTTGTCACCATCCCGGGAGGATCGGGAATGCCTCTCGGGACTTGTCGCGGGATGGCCTGGGTGACCGGTTCAGGGTCGACTCAGGCTGGTCCGTGACAAAAACTATGGACCTTATTTACAGATGATGGTATAAGAAACTCCTTAATTTTAATTGCCTTATAAGGTCCCAAATATATCCCTTTTATAGTGATAAAATGTCCTAAAAATGATAATTCTTCCATCCAGAACTCACATTTACTGTAATTTTAAAATAGTTTATCCATTTTAAAACTCTTCATAAAAATATTCAAATGCTCATCATGATCCTCCTTACTCTTAGAGTATATTATAATATTTTCAATATAAACTACCAAATATTTGTTGTGGTAGTATCTAAAGACTCTATTCATTAAGTCCATGAATAATACTGGATCATTAGTGGGTATGAAGGGAATTAATATGAAATCATAACATCCATACCTCGTTTGAAAGGCATTCATGAGAATATCTTCCTTCTTCCCCTTTAGTTGGTGATATCCTAACCGAAGGTCCACCTTAGAGAAATACTTGGGCCCAAATAATTGACCGAACAAGTCATATATCCATGGAATGAGATACTTGTTATTTATCATGATTTTTAAGCTCATGATAATGAATGAATATGTGCATTGATCCATATTTATTCTTGATAAAGGTAACTGACACACCCCATGGTGAAGAACTAGGGCATATAAAACCCCAATCAAGATTATCTTATAACTACACATTCAATTATTCCAACTCAATAGAATATATCCTATAAATATTCTTTGGTATGGTAATAGATCCATGTATAAGTTCAATTTAGAACTCAACCTCTCAATTAGAAGTAAGACCCGATAATCCTTTTGGGAACAAATCATTGTATTCCCTCATAGTAGAAATTTCTTCAAGCATGATTCTCTCCTTTGTCTCAATAATTTGAGTTAGATATTTTATCTCATAAGGAAATAAAATCCACACTTCAGTTCATGATTCTAAATAAGATTCATCCTACTCCATATAGTTATTTAGAATTTAAGGATGCATCAGGATGTGAAGAGCGATCTCCCTATCCTAATAGTTCATATTGGATTTGTATAAAGATATCTAATCATTCCCTAATATAGAATAAAAATTCAACAAAGTAAGTAATATGAGATTTTATGGGAGGTTCAACCAACAAACATTGACCAGGGAGGAGTCATATATTTTTGATGCAACAACTTCCCCATTCACTATTCTCATAGATTACTCAACTTCCATATTTTGAGGTGGTGTTTGAATAGTTCTTATAAACTTACAAGATATTAAAGAATGAGTAGAACTAGAATAAAATAGTATGTTAAATATTATTTACTGAATAATTGACATACCTATCACCACATCATTTTTAGGTCCCACCTCAGTAGTAGTGATAACATATGACCTTACTTCCTTCCTTAGAGGTTGTTTTCATTGATTTTCTCTGACAACCATTATATTAGGGAATTGGATCGCATAATTTCCATTCTCCTTAAAGTTGAAATAATACAATAAAAGCTGAGTTTTATCTAATTCTTCCTTTATGCTTCCCCATTATTAGGATTCTTCAAATTCCTTAGATAATGATTAGCTTTATTCACCTCTCTTCCACATTTGAAACATCTCCCAGTTCCCATTAGATAGTTCCCATGAGGATTCTTCCCATGCTTTTGACATGTGGTATTTTGGGTTTTCTCTCCTCTATGGGATTTATTAGTTGATCCTCCCACATTAAACTCCATAATCCTCTTTTATATTCAATCCCATGAGACCAATGAGAGTTTCCAATATCTATCTCAACCTAAAGGGTACAACAAATAATCTTATCATAGATGTCAAAGTCTCAAGTCACCAAGGATTTTTTTGGAATTATATTTAATCTACTAAATATGTAATCCAACTTGATTTTGATGTTCGTGAAAAAGCTATAGGATTATTGTGCAATCCTTGTAAATTTTTCCTCCTATGCTCTATTAGAATCATATCCATTTTTCTTCAGTTTAAGGATCTCCCTATCCATCATAAGATGAAGAGTTTATGGAAAATATGTTTTGAAAAATACTTTCGTGAATCCTTCCCATTCCATGGAACTAATTTACACTTTAGAATCTGTTTTCTTGATCATTTTCCACCACTGATTAACTTCCCCATAAAAATTATATACCAAAAACATTACTTTCTATTTTTTTGAGAACTGGAGGGTTAATAATATCTTCTCAATGGAGTCAATACATTCTTCCATAATGAGGGGATAAAAGATCCACTAAATATATGTGGCTTTTTTTTGCATAAATTATTAGACCATAACATGAAATTTATTAGAAGAAGGAGGCCATTACACATGTTTCAAGTTATTATTCATAACATGATCTAGTTGAGCTAGTATTGTTATGAAGTTATGAGCTTCCATTCTCATCAGGTTTTTCATATCATTAGAAAAATCATCACATTTCCTATCACATTGTTTATTGTAATGGGTTATCCTATTCAACCCCATTAACTAGAAAATAAAAATAAAATTAAGGAGGGATTGAATTCTTAACTAATGAGCATATAAAAAGGAAACTATGAACATTGAAAGATAAACTTATAAATGAAACACATTTTCTAACATAGGATTCCCTAGGTTTTAATCTAGGTTATCCATGGTGGTAGAATTATCCCTAGGGTTAATACTATTTTCATTAAGTTTTAATACTTAATTAATAACTAGAGTATTCTCTAATACCAACTATAGAGACCTAATCTATTTTAACATATTATTTTATGATTTTAAGTACAATTATCTAAGAAATAAAAACCAAGGATCAAAAAATCTAGTATCTTTAGAAGACTAAGTATATATTTTTAAAACATTAAAATAGAATAAAAAATATTTTTCTTGAACTCTATAATGAGATCTTAAATCCATTTGAGCTCCTATAACTTCATAGAATAACCTGGGGATCACATATAAAAAAGAAATGAGATAGAAAGCCCAGTAAGGGAATAAACATGGGATTAAATAATCAAATATGAGTTAGAAGGCATAACATGATATCATAAAAGGAATGGATCATGGATAAAAATATATAAGAATAACATATATAACATGGAATTATATGGTCATGGAAACATATGAAATTGTAAGCAACATATAACATGACATAAACATGAGTTAAGGCTAACTGCCAAGACTATATTACAGAGTCCTATAATGGATTATGTTTACTCCCCAATCCCATACACAATGTCTCATGAGAGTATAAAATTACCCAATGTATTGGAACACTATCTAGGAACACCCATCATAACATGTTCATGTATATGTGTTCCAAATGAAGAATCAAATATAATAAATAAACATAAGGGTTACCCATGTAAATAAATAAGTATTGTAATCATGTTATAAGGCATAACTAAAGCGAATATAACAATGGATTCCTTGAAAGAAGAAATTTAAATCATTTTTTCCATTTATAAATGAAAAAGAAGAATATATCAAGAATAATGATGTCCAACTAAATTGAAAACATGAAAAATATGGTTAGGTAACATTAGAAATGTGAAACTTAAGTGTAGTTTTAGGAAAAATAATAAAGATTATTTAAAGAGGATGATGGAATAATTATTTGTATAAAAAGATAAATGAACTAAAATGGTTTTTTAATTATAAAATGAGTGATTTTGGAAAATATTTTTGGTTTAAAACATTTTATGGAGTGTGCATGAAAATGGATGAGAAACATAGAAGTTCCCTTTAATCAGGTTTACTTATCAAGAGGAATTCAGAAGAGAGCCTTTTAAAATATGTATTACCCATTAACGTAAAGATGAATTGAGATTGATATATTTTTTTGGATCATATATACAATATATATAAGAGTAATATAAGAATAATGAATAGATAACTTTAGGAAAACAGAGACAAAGTGTTACCTAAAAGAAATATAAAGGTTTATAGAGATCTTTTACCTTATGTATGAATGTGTTTTGAACTTGCACTTAATGACATGGATAATAAAATTTAATTCATTAATTTATTAATTAATAACATATTCCACATGTATTTGATTTATTATTATTTTTATTAAGTTCATTTATGGCTATTTCAATGAGCTATAATGTTCAATTTTGTTGTTCTAGGAGTCTTCGTTTCATGGTTTCATAGTTGGTTTACCTATATGTAATTATGGATGTTCTTATAAAATGAGAAAAGTAATCCAGATTTGAAATTATATGGTATTAATAGAAATAAATAAGTTTAAATGTTCCCATATTTCCTTTTTTTTCTTACATCAGTATGATTCATTTGATAAAATTTTAATGATAAATGTATAGTTAATTTTGGAAGTGTTTCCGACCATCACAAATTAGTCTCATTTTATTTAATATTATGTGTATATATTATTTAAAAAACATGAAATAATTTGTAATACACTTATTAAAATCTTATTTAACCATAATAATTGTTTTTTGGGAATCCTTGAAGGAATTAATGAAAAATGATAACTCATTATCCATGAAGGCGATTAACCGATATAATTTGGCCAATGATTTCCTTTCTTTGAATAAGAGGAGATGAGAAAAAGTGATGGATATAAAATATTATATTAGAAATATTAAATTAAATTATCTACATGATACTAGATTTATTTTTATTTTATGGATGACTGGGGTGAGGATAAGGTATAAGAAGAAAAGAAATTAAGAGAGGTGGTTTAAGAAAGTTACATCTTGAAAATCACCTCCTTGAAGGATCCCTTAAGGAAATTGAAATTGGTATTTTGGTGAGACCAAAGACACATGGAAGTGGGGAGAGTAGGAATGAGATTTTTTAGATATTTTTAAACATTAAAGGCTTGGAATGTGTGAGTATAAGGGGTTGTGGTGGGTACAATTTATAAGGGTAAGTGAGGGATGTTTTTAGAATTTCTCAAAATATTAAAATATAAAAAGACTATTCTAGACCCAAATGTTTACAAGTGGATTATAAATATATAGGTTTTTTACTTTATAGAATATATAATATCCCCCTGTAATTATATATTATTTTTAATATTTTTAAATAATTAAATAAAATATTATATTCATGAAATATCATTATTATCAAATTTGACACTATTCATTACATTGACTATAAAAGCATAAAAAATGAAGAAAATTAAAAAAAACTATTGTATTATATCATATAAATGTAATTTTCAACTATATAATTCTTATATCACCTTAAATACCTAAATTTATATTTATTTTAATTTTTTTAATATTATATATTTTTTCCATTTATTTTATAATTACTATATAATTGTTGTGTAAGCATTTAAGATAATTATTTAATTACTAAAAATTAAAAATAAATTACCACGATGTATATAATTATTTTATATTTCTAAATAATATTTATTAATGGTCATATCTTCTAGATAACCACATATTAAAAATGTTATACTTATTAAAAACAATAGTGTGGCATCTTTGAATTTTCTTTAAATAAAATACAATAAGGGACTTAATGAAAACCAAGTGGATCCAAAATTTCTAAAATTATAATAATGGATCCTTATGGTACACAATTAAAAATACAATATATTTTGGAAAATTTTAGGGTCATTTTCTAAACCTTATCATATTATTTTTACACTTAATTACTCGAATTACCCTTAACCGTGGTAACAAAAATAACGAAGGTTACTAATCATATTGACCAAAAATAAATGGGGTATATTAAATAAATTTGGGCCCCATAATTACAAATATATAATAATTTTTTCATAATTCAGTACACATAATTGGTATAATTTAATTTAATATTAAACAATCAAAATGCAACGATAAATAGTTTTTTTTAAAAAATAACCTTTTTAAGAATAAATTTTTTTATACTACATTAATGTTTAAAATTAATTTCAAAGAAAAAATGTAACATCCCAGGTAAATAAAGAATAAATAATTTTCATATTTATTAATATTTACAAATTAAATATTAATTTTATTTTAAAGGGGTTGCTATGTTCGATAGCGTACCCGATACGCAACGATGAGTTTCTTTGAAACTTACGTAGCACACTAGTAATAAAATAATATTATTTTAAATGTTAGTTAACAAGTAGCCGTTGTACTGGCGGGAATGGATAGAAATAACTAAAATATGATTAGATATGTTTTTAAATGTTTATACATTTACCCAATAAAAGATAAAGGCTTAAAATACGGAAAGTGTTCAATTTTAGGCATTTATACCCTAATTTTCACAAAAGGTCCACTTATCACCTTTTGACGGAGAACCGTCATTAAATATAGTTTTGATAGATCTTATAAATTCTATTGGACCAAATATAACTCTTCTTTATAATCGGGACATCAAAATTTACTTTGTGTAAATTTTTGGTACCTTTCTGATAAAGTTCTTTTTTTTATGAATAGTGTAAAATGTTGTATTTTAATTCAAAACCTCTTTTTAATCTAAATTATTTATATGATTAGATTATTATTTTAATTGGTTTTAAAGTGAAATTAGAAAATATTTTTACCAGTTAATCCAATGGTGGTCATTGGAATCAATTTCACTTTGAAATTGGACTTAAACTGGTGTCAATCTTTTGATACTTATTGTTTCACAAAAACACGCTATTTGTCATGACAGCGGGAATTAATTATTAAATTAATTAATTTGACTTATATGTTTTGAATTTTGTAAAATGGACTTCATTTTTGAATTCGGAATATCAAATATAGCTTAGGGTGAATTTTTGGTAATTTTCTGAAAAACTTCAATTTTTGATGAATAGTGAAACCACTAAGTGGTAATCAAGCAAACTGATTTTTCAGTTAAATGAAAGTTTACCACTAATGTGTATTGAATTTTGAAAATCCGACATACATGGTTGTCATTAAGAAGTAAAATGTGGTTCAATGAGATTAAAATAATTTTTTTGTGAATAGTAACTTTTTTTCATTAATCGCGATTAGAGGTAATTAGTGTAGTTTAAGGTACAAATGATATTATAAGAATGTGGAAACACCATGAAACTTGTCCTAAACCTATTGGGTGAGTCATGGCCGACCAATACAAGCCATGGGCCAACTTGGGGACCCCATGGAGCCACTTTAGTTGGAAAATGACATTAATATATTTTTATTTAATGTTAAAGTGAAAATGACACTAACATAAATTGTTTTACTAAACTAATTTTTGAGTGGGGTTATACAAGTCCAAATTTTGATTATAAATAGTCATTGGAAATATAAAAAGATTTCATACATCATAGTATTTGTTTTATAATTTTTAGACATTAAATAAATTAAATTATATATGACATAATAATGATGCAGCGATGACATCATTATTTGACGATTTAAATAAAATGGAAAGATAATGAAAAATATAAATCCTACACATGTCCAAAACCAATTGGATGGGTGGATTTCGAACCCTTATCACCTTATCCACGAATTTTATCAATGTGGGACCTTTTAAAACCGAAACACATTTTCAAATAAAGTAATATTTATTTACCTTCCAAAAGTGCCCCTCCTCTCCTCTTATAAAAGGCCCCCACCTCTACCTCATTTCACACACTTCTCAAGCCTTTGGCTCGGCCAACCCCTGCCCATTTACTCTCTACACATCCCTCTCCTCATCCTAGAGGATTACCTTTTGGCAGAATCCTTTCAAAGGAAGCCTTTAGGCTCAAATCAAAAAGGAGTTACACTTTTAAAGGTAATTCATTCTCTCTTGTTCATTTGTTTTATTTTTCTTCTCCAACCCTCTAAACTCTTTTTATTTACTTCTTTTGTAACAACACCAGTATCTTCAATATACTAGGATGTTGTTATAATATTTATTTGAGATACACTCTCACAAAACTACATCAAATGGTTAAAGAACATACGGTTTCCGTGGATGGCGAAATTCTGCCTCCCGAAACGATGATTGTTCAATACTCATTTAACACCTTCAAGGGTGGCCATTATGATGTCACTATTTTTATATATGATATATAATGTGTTTATGTTTTATTTAAGCTTTTGTATTTTTCATTTTTGGCATACCTTTATGGTTTCCATTATGGGTAAACACGATATCTTCATTTAAGGAAGTGCGGACTACCGCCCCCTAAAAGTGATGTGATTCGTTAATGCCATATGTGGGACGTGTAAAGGATGGATTTAAAGTTATTATATATGATGTTATACTGGAATTATAATATACCTCTATATCATTATTATTTCTTTCCATTAAAGTATGAGATAGAAATGAAAGTAGCGTTCATGCGTACGTACGGCTTACTGTCTCCATGAACGGTGCATTTCATTTCTTATCCCCAAATGTAATGTACTATTAAAATTACATGTATATAATGTATATATATAATTAATGATATATCTTAATGATGAATATAATTCTGGAATTAAAATATACATATCTCCCATTTAGTTTTAATTCCATTAATATGACAAAGAAATGAAAGTAGCGTTCATGCGTACGTACGGATTACCGTCTCCATGAACGGTGCATTTCATTTCTTACCTCTAAATGATTATGTAATATTATAAATACATGTATATGCTGGATATATATGATATATATGATATCCAAATCAGGAATTTCATTCTGGATATAAAGAACTTTTGACCACACGAACAACATGTAATTGTAAGAAGTCAACTTTCGACTTAAGAACCAAATATTGACAAAACAAACATTATTAACTTAAATGGTTAAATAATGTTTATAACATGGCAATAAGTGATATAAAAGGAATAATGAACTTTAAAAAGGTTCTTAATCAAGTATAAATTAACTCAAGTTTATTATTCAGGACGTTAAAGAACGATCGAGTCAAGTCGGACCCGAGGTAAGGGACTTCGTCTCAATCTCCTTTCATTGAGGAATATTTCGTTTTATACACAACTTTCTTTTATACGGTGTATAAAATCCTTTGAATTTTACTTTTATACAAAAGGAATCTTTTTCTACGAAGTGTTTTACTAAACGACAAAAAGAAATGTTTTTTAATGTACGCGGTGACAACGACCTTTTCCGTCGCCGCGAGTATTATTTGATCTTTGGATTTCTCAACAAGCCGTAATGTTTTTAGAATAAAATAAATACCATATACTCTTTTATGTATTTTGGTATTGAAAATGGTTTTGAAAAAGGATTCTATTATGTCAATATATTTATGATATATTGTGATTGAAATGTGGAAATGTTATCATTACTTTATATTGGTTTTATGTTTTATGATTTTATATTGGTACTTGGACATTTTAACGGGTGGTTACGTTATAAACCATATGACGGGTGGTGCCGTGAATACCAGGACGGGTGGTTACGTTATAACCTCCAATGCATTGGGTATGGAAGTCGGCCGTATGGCTATTCCATTAAGTATGTATGGAAATTGGCCGTATGGCTATTCCATTAAGTGATATGTGTGGAAGTCGACCGTATGGTTATTCCACTTAAGTATGTTTATGTCCCAAGTTACCTTTATATATGTTATGTGTTCTTTTTATGGATTTTATGGTAATCCTTTGGTTACAAAAAGGTAAGTAATTATACTTTATTCAGTAAAGAGTTTTTACTACTTCATGAAGGTGAAGGTATTACTTTGATAGAGTATATATGGTTTATTTGATGTTTGAAAAACTAACAGTTTTGATTCTTTCTGTATCCCTTACTGAGCTTTTTATGCTCACCCCATGTTTTTTCGAAATGTTTTTCACAGGACTTAAAGTGGAATAAGGTCAAGGATGGGATCAAGGGAATTTCATGCTATCTAAAACATGGAATCTCGACATCTTTATTTTTAAGAGTTTTTATTTTATGGAGACTTAGTAGAAGTGTCTACTTTGTAATCTTTTAAGATGTAATAGTTATGTTCTAATTCTCTAAAACTCTAAACCTGAAAAGATCCTCGACGTGAATTATTCATTTAATTCAATATTAAGTAAGGTTTAAGGCTGGGGCCTTATAGTTGGTATCAGAGGATGGTTTAGACAACTTTAGGAGTTAGAAAAGTGTTAAATTATAATATGATTGAAATGATATAGCATTTACGGATTACCATGTTGCTTCGCCTAAGATATTTCTGTGGTCATAATGGTTTTCCGCAGAGGAAACAAAGAAGCTATGTTGGGACGACATTAGGAGGAAGATAACCTTCCAAATCAGCAACCTGAGATGGTCGGAATCAGAACTTAACAGTTTGTTGAGTGATGGCACAGTTGACTCAGGCTATAAATGGTGGTGGTATCCATGCACGAGATCAGCCAGATCAACCGCAGAGGAACATGTCAGTGGTGGAACATTTCATGAGGCAACATCCCCCATCATTCAGAGGATCATCTGACCCTGTGCAAGCTGAAGGGTGGATTAAAGCACTGGAGAAGATTTTTGATGTCATGGGGTGTTCAGAACATCAAAAGGTTAGTCTTGCTGTTTACCGTTTTGAAGGTGAAGCTGATCAGTGGTGGTCGATGGTGAAAAATATAAGGGATAGTGATGAGATTGAGGATCTTCACTGGGACGAATTCAAAGGTATGTTTCTTGAGAAATATTTTCCTAAGGTGGTTCATCTTAGGATGGAAAAACAGTTCCTAGAATTGAGGCAGGAGGATGATTCAGTGGATGGTTATGAAGAAACGTTCACTCGATTGGCAAGGTATGCTCCAAACTTCATACGTGATCTTGAGAGTAAAATTAACCGTTTTTACTCAGGGTTAAAGCCAAAGTATCGAAGGGCTTTAGCTTCTCGTGAGTTCAAAAGTTAGGAAAAACTTGTTCGATGTGCGGAGAAGGTGGAAATGGAGTTTGCTGATGATCAGGTGTTCTATGACAAACAACAGAATAAGAGGTCTAGTTGGAAGGCAAAGGAGAAGAATTCATCAAATAAGCAAGGAGGTAAGAAAACCAAATATCCATCCTGTGAGAAGTGTGGTAAAATGCATCCTGGAGAATGTTTATCCAAGTCTGGTAAGTGCTTTCGGTGTGGTAAGTCTGGTCATATTGCTCGTAACTGTAAGGAAGATGATCAAGCAGGAAATGAAAAGCCAACGGTAAGATGTTTTAAGTGTAATGAAATGGGTCATTATGCAAATGAGTGTCCAACGAAGAACTCAACTGGGGGAATGCAGCTAGACTACAAGCAGAAAGGGGTGGTAAAATCATTTGCAACAACTTCAGCAGATGTTGGGCCATCGAATGAAGTGGTATCAGCTCCATGGAGCTCAGTATTTTTCGAAGATTGACTTGAGGTCGGGGTACCATCAGTTGAAAGTAAAAGAAGCAGACGTTCCGAAGACTGCGTTCCGTACTAGATATGGCCATTATGAATTTGTAGTTATGTCTTTTGGGTTAACCAATGCACCTACTATATTCATGGACCTTATGAATAAAATTTTCCATGAGTTCTTGGATAAGTTTGTGTTTGTGTTTTGAGGTTTGTGAAGAGGTTATGTGTGCCTTGTGATTCACAGTTGAAGAATGAGTTGTTTTTTTCATCTTGGCAGTACTAAGATGTACAGAGGTCTGCGGGAGTATTACTGGTGGGATGGAATGAAAAGAGACATTGCTGATTTTACTGTGAAGTGTTTGACATGTCAACAGGTTAAAGCAGAGCAGCAGTTACCGAAAGGGATGCTTCAGCCTTTACCAGTGCCAGAGTGGAAATGGGAAAACATATCCATGGACTTTGTTGTGGGATTACCGAGGACATCTCGAGGTAATAATGCAATCTGGGTTATTGTTGATCGCTTGACCAAATCTGCTCATTTCCTTTTTATACGAGATACTTTATCTCTTGATCAACTTTCCCGTTTGTATCTTAAAGAGATAGTCAGGTTACATGGAGTTCCTCTCTCCATTGTATCGGATCGTGATCCCAAGTTTACTTCTAACTTTTGGAAATGCCTTCAGAATTCGTTGGGTACTGAATTAAATTTTAGTACAGCTTTTCATCCTCAATCAGATGGGCAGTCAGAACGAACAATCCAGACATTGGAGGATATGCTACGAGCTTGTTCTATGGATTATCAGGGAAGTTTGGACCAACATCTTTCTTTGGTTGAGTTTTCTTATAATAACAATTTTCATTCTAGTATACAGATGGAACCATTTGAGGCATTATATGGGAAGCAGTGTTGAACTCCAGCATTTTGGGATGAAGTGGGTGAAAGGAAGTTGATGGGACCAGAATTGGTAGAAGAGATGGCAGAAAAAGTTCAGTTGATTCAGAAACACATGAGAACAGCTCAGAGCAGGCAGAATAGTTATGCGGATAACCGGATGAAGGATCTATCTTTCGAGGTAGGTGATCATGTTTTTCTCAAGGTTTCTCCATGGAAAAGTGTGATGAGATTTGGAAAGAAAGGAAAGCTGAGTCCAAGGTTTATGGGACCATATGAAATTCTGGAAAGAGTTGGATCAGTTGCATACCGAGTGGCTTTACCTCTGAGTTTATCTCAGGTACACAATGTTTTTCACGTTTCGATGTTGAGAAAGTATATGCCAGATCCATCTCATGTTTTGAGTCCAGAGATAGTTCAGCTGGAAGAGAACCTATCTTATGAAGAACAACCAGTCCAGATTCTTGACCACAGGGAGCAGGTGTTACGGAATAAGGTGATTCATCAGGTAAAGGTTTTGTGGAAAAACCATGTGATTGAAGAGGCAACGTGGGAATCTGAAAATGCTATGAGGGATAAATACCCCCACTTATTTTGATAAGTGAATAAAATTGCGAGGACACAATTCCCAAAAGGGGGGAAGGATGTAACATCCCAGGTAAATAAAGAATAAAGAATTTTCATATTTATTAATATTTAAAAATTAAATATTAATTTTATTTTAAAGGGGTTGTTATGTTCGATAGTGTACCCGATACGCAACGATGAGTTTCTTTGAAACTTACGTAGCACACTAGTAATAAAATAATATTATTTTAAATGTTAGTTAACAAGTAGCCGTTGTACTGGCGGGAATGGATAGAAATAACTAAAATATGATTAGATATGTTTTTAAATGTTTATACATTTACCCAATAAAAGATAAAGGCTTAAAATACGGAAAGAGTTCAATTTTAGGCATTTATACCCTAATTTTCACAAAAGGTCCACTTATCACCTTTTGACGGAGAACCGTCATTAAATATAGTTTTGATCGATCTTATAAATTCTGTTGGACCAAATATAACTCTTCTTTATAATCGGGACATCAAAATTTACTTTGTGTAAATTTTTGGTACCTTTCTGATAAAGTTCATTTTTTTATGAATAGTGTAAAATGTTGTATTTTAATTCAAAACCTCTTTTTAATATAAATTATTTATATGATTAGATTATTATTTTAATTGGTTTTGAAGTGAAATTAGAAAATATTTTTACCAGTTAATCCAATGGTGGTCATTGGAATCAATTTCACTTTGAAATTGGACTTAAACTGGTGTCAATCTTTTGATACTTATTATTTCACAAAAACACGCTATTTGTCATGACAGCGGGAATTAATTATTAAATTAATTAATTTGACTTATATGTTTTGAATTTTGTAAAATGGACTTCATTTTTGAATTCGGAATATCAAATATAGCTTAGGGTGAATTTTTGGTAATTTTCTGAAAAACTTCAATTTTTGATGAATAGTGAAACCACTAAGTGGTAATCAAGCAAACTGATTTTTCAGTTAAATGAAAGTTTACCACTAATGTGTATTGAATTTTGAAAATCCGACATACATGGTTGTCATTAAGAAGTAAAATGTGGTTCAATGAGATTAAAATAATTTTTTTGGTGAATAGTAACTTTTTTTCATTAATCGCGATTAGAGGTAATTAGTGTAGTTTAAGGTAAAAATGATATTATAAGAATGTGGAAACACCATGACACTTGTTCTAAACCTATTGGGTGAGTCATGGCCGACCAAGACAAGCCATGGGCCAACTTGGGGACCCCATGGAGCCACTTTAGTTGGAAAATAACATTAATATATTTTTATTTAATGTTAAAGTGAAAATGACACTAACATAAATTGTTTTACTAAAATAATTTTTGAGTGGGGTTATACAAGTCCAAATTTTGATTATAAATAGTAATTGTAAAGATAAAAATATTTCCTACATCATAGTATTTTTTCTTATAATTTTTAGATATTAAATAAATTAAATTATATATGACATAATAATGATGCAGCGGTGACATCATTATTTGACGATTTAAATAAAATGGAAAGATAATGAATAATCTAAATCCTACACATGTCCAAAACCAATTGGATGGGTGGATTTAGAACCCTTATCACCTTATCCATGAATTATATCAATTTGGGACCTTTTAAAACCGAAACACATTTTCAAATAAAGTAATATTTCTTTACTTTCCAAAAGTGCCCCTCCTCTCCTCTTATAAAAGGCCCCCACCTCTACCTCATTTCACACACTTCTCAAGCCCTTGGCTCGGCCAAACCCTTCCCATTTACTCTCTCCACATCCCTCTCCTCATCCTAGAGGATTCCCTTTGGGCATAATCCTTTCAAAGGAAGCCTTTAGGCTCAAATCAAAAAGGAGTTACACTTTTAAAGGTAATTCATTCTCTCTTGTTCATTTGTTTTATTTTGCTTCTCCAACCCTCTAAACTCTTTTTATTTACTTATTTTGTAATAACACCAGTATCTTCAATATACTAGGATGTTTTTATAATATTTATTTGAGCTACACTCTCACACAACTACATCAAATGGTTAAAGAACATACGGTTTCCGTGGATGGCGAAATTCTGCCTCCCGAAACGATGATTGTTCAATACTCATTTAACACCTTAAAGGGTGGCCATTATGATGTCACTATTTTTATATATGATATATAATGTGTTTATGTTTTCTTTAAGCTTTTTTATTTTTCATTTTTGGCATACCTTTATGGTTTCCATTATGGGTAAACACGATATCTTCATTTAAGGAAGTGCGGACTACCGCCCCCTAAAAGTGATGTGATTCGTTAATGCCATATGTGGGACGTGTAAAGGATGGATTTAAAGTTATTATATATGATGTTATACTAGAATTATAATATAACTCTATATCATTATTATTTATTTCCATTAAAGTATGAGATAGAAATGAAAGTAGCGTTCATGCGTACGTACGGCTTACCGTCTCCATGAACGGTGCATTTCATTTCTTATCCCCAAATGTAATGTACTATTAAAATTACATGTATATAATGTATATATATAATTAATGATATATCTAAATGATGAATATAATTCTGGAATTAAAATATACATACCTCCCATTTAGTTTTAATTCCATTAATATGACAAAGAAATGAAAGTAGCGTTCATGCGTACGTACGGCTTACCGTCTCCATGAACGGTGCATTTCATTTCTTACCTCTAAATGATTATGTAATATTATAAATACATGTATATTCTGGATATATATGATATATATGATATCCAAATAAGGAATTTCATTCTGTATATAAAGAACTTTTGACCACACGAACAACATGTAATTGTAAGAAGTCAACTTTCGACTTAAGAACCAAATATTGACAAAACAAACATTATTAACTTAAATGGTTACATAATGTTTATAACATGGAAATAAGTGATATAAAAGGAATAATGAACTTTAAAAAGGTTCTTAATCAAGTATAAATTAACTCATGTTTATTATTCAGGACGTTAAAGAACGACCGAGTCAAGTCGGACCCGAGGTAAGGGACTTCGTCTCAATCTCCTTTCATTGAGGCATATTTCGTTTTATACACAACTTTCTTTTATACAGTGTATAAACTCCTTTGACTTTTACTTTTATACAAAAGGAATCTTTTTCTACGAAGCGTTTTACTAAACGACAAAAAGGAATGTTTTTTTAACGTACGCGGTGACAACGACCTTTTCCGCCGCCGCGAGTATTATTTGATCTTTGGCTTTCTCAACAAGACGTAATGTTTTTAGAATAAAATAAATACCATATACTCTTTTATGTATTTTGGAATTGAAAATGGTTTTGAAAAAGGATTCTATTATGTCAATATATTTATGATATATTGTGATTGAAATGTGGAAATGTTATCATTCCTTTATATTGGTTTTATGTTTTATGATTTTATATTGGTACTTGGACATTTTAACGGGTGGTTACGTTATAAACCATATGACGGGTGGTGCCGTGAATACCAGGACGGGTGGTTACGTTATAACCTCCAATGTATTGGGTATGGAAGTCGGCCGTATGGCTATTCCATTAAGTATGTATGGAAATTGGCCGTATGGCTATTCCATTAAGTGATATGTGTGGAAGTCGACCGTATGGTTATTCCACTTAAGTATTGTTTATGTCCCAAGTTACCTTTATATATTTTATGTGTTCTTTTTATGGATTTTATGGTAATCCTTTGGTTACAAAAATGTAAGTAATGATACTTTATTCAGTAAAGAGTTTTTACTACTTCATGAAGGTGAAGGTATTACTTTGATAGAGTATATATGGTTTATTTGATGTTTGAAAAACTAACAGTTTTCATTCTTTCTGTATCCCTTACTGAGCTTTTTATGCTCACCCCATGTTTTTTCGAAATGTTTTTCACAGGATTTAAAGTGGAATAAGGTCAAGGATGGGATCAAGGGAATTTCATGCTATCTAAAACATGGAATCTAGACATATTTCTTTTTAAGAGTTTTTATTTTATGGAGACTTAGTATAAGTGTCTACTTTGTATTCTTTTAAGATGTAATAGTTATGTTCTAATTCTCTAAAACTCTAAACCTGAAAAGATCCTCGATGTGAATTATTCATTTAATTCAATATTAAGTAAGGTTTAAGGCTGGGGCCTTATAAAAAAATTATATTAATTATAATAAAATATAAATACTAAAATATTAAAACTAATCCAAAATAAAAATTTAATTTTTAGTTTCTTTAAAATTAAATACAGTTTCAATGTAAATAAATATTTTTTATTATTCACTAAAATGTAATTTTTTTTGCAAATTACAAGAAAAATTATCCTAAAATAATTTTGAAATGTTGAATTCAAAAATGAAGTTTATTTTTTTTAAAATAATGTATCAAAACTAATCATATTTATTTTATAATATATATGAGTAAAATTTATTTTTGAAGAAAAGATATTTTTGAAAAATAAAATGTCTTTATTAAGATATTAAGTGTTTATTTACTATTAATAAATATATTTCATAATATGTTTATTCCTATTAAAAATCATCAATTAAATATCTAGTTTATAAATTTCATGTTAAAATAATAATATTTTAATAGTATATCACAGTTTTTTTAAAATAGGTGTTGCGTTCAATACAGGCTACTAGAGAAAAAAAACATTTAAAGAGAAATATTTCATAAAAATATTTGGGTGTTACAATAATATTCGATTTATAATAAAAAAATTATGATTCTTGGAACCTACAACATTAGAATGGTCTAAAATAACCTTGAACTTTCATGCCCACAACACACCTAGAATCGTTTCCCACATATTTTGTCTAACAACTATGAGAACACCACTCAACATCGACACCTATCCTCATCATCAAAAATCAATTGGAATGGATGCATACCCATTTTCCAAGATTAAACTAAGAACAAATAGACTTTTCCTTGAAATATGGGATTATATTAAAAACACATTCTTTATTTCAAATAACACCTGTTAGATGTGGTTTTTAACTTACTACATCCATTCCATATATTAACCCAAGTTGGGCTGTCCTCGGCCGACCCATCCTGAAAACACTAGGCTCCAACTATCACCACATCGCCACCTCACATGATCACGATGATTGTAATTCCCTAACCCTAGTTTCCCAAAGTTGGTGCATTATTTTATTACATTGGTATGACCACAAGAAAATCAAATCCCAATGGACCAATCAATTTAGTAGCCTTGGAAAAACTAGATACAAACATAAGTTTTACATTACATATTGAATTGAAAAATGACATAGTGTATCCTTCATAAACACCCATATTCCTTAGACTATCTCTATAGGTTAATCATAATATACTTCTTCACATTTTGGGAAAAATGAAACATAAGAAAGGGGTGATCTCAGAAGTTCAGTAAGGATAAACAATATAGTAGAAGCTATCATAAATAAGCATAATATTTTATGGAAAAGTATACAACTGAAACACAAGAATTTTAAACATAATATTATGAATAATATAGAAGGAAAAAATAAAATAATTCCATTTAAACTTTCACATGGATATTCTACTAGTTGAATAATCAATGCGATATCAATAACTAATCTCATAACAAATAAATGTATACTTTTTAACATCATAACCATGCCGTCAAGGCCTCATACGAAGAACATTACCATACTATCAAGGCCTTGTTCCAAGACACTAGTTTGAATCATGATACCTACTGATGCATCAATAGGCTATTTCGGGCCCTACCCTTCACTTACTAAGTCCAGTTCATTCCTCTTATGAAAAGGGTGAAACCTGACATAAACATTCGTATCAAAACTTGTATATGAAATGTTAATACTTTACTCATAAACCATGAATGGTATAAAAATAGAACATGCACAGTAAAACATGTGTAAAACCTTCGATACAATATGGAATATTTCATCATAATAAATCAATCTCAATCAAGCATAAAATCTAACAAATGATGTTGACATATATGAATATAATATAATAAATTCATTAAAACTATTAGAGAGAAATATCCCTTTTTAATTTTAAATTATTGAAAAGCTGAAAAATTATAAACTAAAGCATTTCCTTTGAAAATAACCTTGTAATATTGTACAGTAAGCTTCAAAATGTTAAGGAATTATAGCGGTATAAAATAGCTACTCACACCGTATAAGTTAAAAAAACATTCATTCCTTAATTTTTCAAAAATATCATAAAGTACATTATTTGGAAAGAGATGGAAAGATTCTTTTCAAAATGTTTTATAAAAAGTAAATCATGGGTAAAAATTTATTTAAACAAATGTTGATAATATTTTTAAATATATTTAATGAAACATGGACATGTATGATAAGGTTGTCCTTGTAGATACTTATGTATAAACAATCTCAAATAATAAAGAGATTGTGAAATTAACCCTTACCTTATACTTTATCTAAGTCAAGGGTGAGTTATCATCCTGTATAATGGTTAAAACATGTTATTAAATTATTCTTGGACCATATCCATATTTATGATATCAGATATTATCCTCTTATATCACTTTGGTAATAATATTTTAGTATTACTGTTGTTTCAGGTGTTAACTGCTTTCTTTTCCCATTCCTGTTTTGTCTTGTAAGTCATGTTTATTATGAATATGATATATTTTATTCATATATAGAATGAAATTATGTTTATAGTTATTCTTTTTTTACTCATAATATAAATTTTATAATCATTATTTAATGGTTAACGTAGAGAATGAATCTCACCACGTCGTGGAGACGGTAAGCCGTATGTACGCACAAGCGATGGTATCATTCCCTCGATGGTTAAATGGTATGAAATTGGATGGAATATTAATTTTAAAGATTACTTATAATGTTATATTCATTATTTATATCCATTATACTAATAATTATACCCATCCAAACAAATAAGTGTTGAATAACAAATTACACCACGATGTGGAGACGGTAAGCCATACATACACATACATTGTGATATTATTATTCATAAGATGAATAAAATGAAAAATATGATTGTACCATGATTATAATAACATCTAATTATATTTATGATACTAAATTTATTATTTCGATATGGAAACAACATATAAATAATAAGTAGAAGAAGGAAACATTGAAAGGGTTGATAAAACAGTTACCTCTTATTCGGTAATTTCCTTTTGATTTGAACAAAAGGGATCATTAGGATAGATTTATGCCCAAATTTTGGGATCTAGGATGAATTGATGGAGGTTGGGAGGAGAAATGAGCAGGATTTGGCTGAACAAAAAGTCCTTATAGGTGAGAGTTAAAGATAAAGGGAGGTTCTCTTTTATAAGAGAGGCGAGGGACACTTTTGAAAAAATATTGAAATATTAATTTATTATAAAATGATTTTCAGTTTATAATAGCTAAAAATTGATTTATTTAGAGGATATGATGAAGAGGGGTCCAAATCCTCTCAAAAAATAGATTTTAGACATGTTTATGTCATAAAATAAACTTTATCTTTTATATTTAACCCTCAGTTAAATAGTTTAATTCTTAACATGTCTCTTGTATTTTTATACTACATGGTTAATATAGTTACTATAAAATTCCAAACGAACCCCAATTGGATAATTTATGACATATTTATCACTATAATAGTTATTTTTCTGAATATGAGATTCTTATTAATTTTATAACATTTTATTAAATATTATTTATTTTAAAGTATCATTTATTTCAATTTTGATACTATTCAAAAATTTTAGTTTTAAATAATATAAAAACAACATGATAACTTCAAATAATTACCTATAATATGTCACTAAAATGTATATTTGATCTATAAAATTTGTGTATGTAATTAATTAAATAAAATTATATTTATTTTAATATTATTAATATCATTTATTTTATTCTTTCTTTAATAAACAAATTACTGCATCATCATGGTGTCACAATTAAATTTAATTATTTAATGTATAAAAATTATAAAATAATATTATTATTTATATAAATTTCTTAGTTTTCTAATGAATATTATATTTTAATTTATATTATATATTTCCCTATATTAAAAATGGTTTAGTTATTAAAATTTGAATATGACATTTTTAACTTTTCTTTAAATAAAATATAATAAATGTCTTAATCTAAAAAAAGTGGCTTAAAAAGGATAAAATCTTTGACCTAAAGTTGATTTTGGTCTAAATAGACTTATCCAATAGAATTAGGACATGTGTTAGGGTACTTTTATATTATTATAAAATTATTTTTACCTTTAATCACCATATTTACATTTAATTGTGGTAAATAAAATCCAAAAGTTACTATTCATCAAAAATTAGTTTGATATTATTAGACCATAATTTTCACCATGATTAAAACCATGTATGTTAGATTTTTTAAATTCAATTCACAGAAGTGGTAAAATTATGTTTAGTTCTAATTTGTAAATGTGGCTATAAGGTGGGTAAAAGGGATTTTCAAAAGTTCAATAATGTTTTATATGTCTAATTATATTATAAAATGACTCCAATGAAATAAATTAAACTAATATATGTATTATGTATTTATTTTTACTTTAAAATAAATTTAAATTAAAATAATTATTTAAATAAGAAGATTCGGTTTTTATTGTCAATGTAGTGTTTTTCACTATTCATCAAAAATTGAAACTTTTCAAAAAATCCCCAAAATTTCACCCTAAGATAATTTTGAAATTATGAATTCAAAATGAAGTCTATTTTAAAAATTAAAATTTATAAAATTTCAAATCATGATTAATACTGTTCATAAACATTTTTTAAATGTCTAGTTTGAAAGTTCATGGTGCCCTCAAACTCGATGTTGCGTGCAGCGCAAGCTATTAAATTATTTAGAAGAAAGCTTACTCTGGAAGATTAGGGTGTTACATTCTTACATCCTTTAAATAATTTAATCCTTGAAATTTCTAGAATATCATTTCATAAAAATATTCAGGTGGTTCTTCATCAGATGTTTTCAGATTCCCACATTGCCTCCTCCATTTTATGGTTTCTCTAAAGAACCTTTACGAGATGAGTTATCCGATTTATCAACACTTGTTCTCTGGTATCAAGAATTTTGATGGGATCTTCACAAAAAGACAGATTGGGTTCCAGTTCTATTTATTCATAGGTGAGTACATGCATTGGGTCTGGCATGCATTTCCTTAACATTGATACATGGAAGACATCATGAACTTTGGAGATACTTGGTGGCATTACCAAATGGTAAGCTAAAAATCCAATTCATTCAAGAATTTCAAAAGGTCCAATGTACCTGGGAATTAATTTACCCTTCTTACAAAATCGTATAACACCCTTACATGGAGATACCTTTAATAAAACATGATCTCCCACTTGAAATTCCAAATCCTTCCTTCGGTTATCATCATAGAAATTTTTAATACTTTAAGCTGTTTTGATATGGGTCTGAATAGATTTTACCTTTTCCATCATTTCCTCAACAATTTATGGACCTATGAGTTTTCTTTCACCAATATCATCCCAAATGGTTGGTGTACAACATCTATTTCTATATAACGCTTCATATGGTTCCATATGAATACTTTAACGAAATCTATTGTTATAGGAAAATTCTAATAGAGGTAAATACTAATCCCACATACCATGAAATTCAAGTGAGAAAGATCTCAACTTGTCTTTTAAAGTTTGAATAGTCCATTATGACTATCCATCCGTTTGAGGGTGGTATGCTTGCTCAAATGAATCTCAGTATCTAGGGCCTTCTGAAGGCTTTTCTAGAATTGTGATGTAAAATGGAGATCATGGTCAGAAAAAAAAGATATAGGTACACCATGAAGTCTTACAATTTCATTATTATATATTATTGCTAAACCTTTTAGTGGTAAATCTTCTCTTATAGCAAGAAAATGTGCTGATTTTTAAGATGACCAACAATAACCCATATAACATCATTTATTATAGGAGTCTTTGGTATTACCATGAAAAATTCCATCATAATATCATCCCATTTACACATAAGTATAGGAAGAGATTGCATGAATCCTATAGGATTTGTCTTCTAGCCTTCACCCGTTGACAAACCAAGCATCTCAACACATAATCAACAATCTCCCTCTTCATGTTATCCCACCAAAAATGTTCCTTCAAATATCTATACATCTTAGTTCCACCAGGGTTTATAGAGAAATTGGAGCTATGAGAATCATCCAATAATTCCATTTTTTTACTTCAGGTATATTAGTAACACAAATCCTTTTCCCAAATTTCAAATCACCATCTTCAAATACGAAGTCAATAAGTCTCCCATCATTCACAGCTTTAATTTTCTTTTGAAAATCCTCATCATCAGACTGAGAACGTTTTATCCTTTTCAGTAAATAATGTTTTTCAAACATTTTAATGAGTAGTGATGTTTCACCTTCTATGAAAATTCTCATATATATCTTTACTATATCCATAAAAATAGGACCCCTTTCAACTATCATTTTGTTTAAAACTCCATGATATTTTATACTCAAAGAATCTTCTACCTTATTATCATTTCCTAGGTGGTAGTGTATTGTGAAATCATAATCCTTGAGTAGATCAAGCCATATCCTTTGTATCATGTTTAGTTCTTTCTATGAGAAAATATATTTCAAACTCTTATGATCAGTATATATCTCACAACATTCACCATAGAGATAGTGTCTCCATATCTTTAGAAAAAAATTTATTGCTGCTAACTCCAGATCATGATTTGGGTAGTTTTGTTCATGGATTTTTAATTTCCTTAACGCATAAGAAATAAACCTATCATTCTGCTTAAGGAAAAAACCAAGTCCTTTTATTGATGCATCACTATAAATCACAAACCAATTATTCCAAGATGGAAGAGTCAAGATAGAAGCATTGACTAATATTCTATTAAATTATAAAAAACATTATTCACACTCTTTTTTCCAAATGGATTTAACCCCCTTATGCGTGAGATTGATTAATGGGTTTTCCAATTGGGCAAAATTCTGGAAGAAGTGCTGATAATAACCTACTAAACCAATAAAACTACGTATGTCGGTTATACTCATCAGTGTTGGACATTATTGGATTTCTTTTGTTTTTTAGGATCAATAGAGATTCCATATTTGGAGACAATATGAACAAGAAAATAAATTTCTTGATTCCAGAATTCACACTTTATAAATTTACCATATAATTCATTTCTTCTAAGAGTCTTCAAAATAATCTGTAAGTGGTTCTCATGGTATTCATAGATTTTGGAGTATACCAGAATATAATCAATAAATACAACTAAAAAATCATAAAGATATTCCTTGAACACTCTATTCATTAGATCCATTAAAACAGAGGGTGAATTAGTCAATACAAATAGAATTACTGTAAATTCCTAATGATCATACCTCTTTCAGAATGTTATCTTTATAATATCATCCTTTTTTACACACAATTGATTATATCCATAATGAAGGTTAATCTTTGAAAAATATTGATCTCCCTAAAGTTGATTAAATAAATCATTCAATACGAGGAATAGGATACCTATTATTTTTTATAATAGCATTGATTTCTCTGTAGTCAATGTTTAGCCTAATTGATCCATATTTCTTCTTAACAAAAAGAACTGAGGCTCCCCACGGAGAAACACTAGGGTGAATAAATCCCTTATTAATCAACTCCTCTAGTTGTTTCATCAGATCTACTAATTCCACAGTGGCCATTATATAGGGAGTTTTCGATATTGGCCATGCATCAGGGATTACATCAATAATAAAATCAACTTCCCACTCTGAAGGATCAAAAATCAAATAATTCTTTGGCTAAATTTTAGGAGATGATTATAGTACCTGCCACCATGTCATTCAGAACTTCAACCTAAACAGTTGTGATCACATAAGTTTGGCCTTTCTCCCTTATCCTTTTCTGAGGAAAATTTTCTTGTTACTTAGGAAATTCATTTTTATGATGTTCCATTTATTTAAAATTTTATCATTGAACATTGATGGAATCTTTCTTCCCTTTATAATCACTAGCTTTGTGGCCTTTTTCTCCAAACTTGTAACAAACTCTCATCCTATTTAGGCATGTACCATGGCGTTTCTTTACACAATTTCTATAGGGTAAAAAGTCAGATTTTCTCTTCTTCCCCTTATTTACATTCCTAGAGTTTTCACCAACCCTATTATTCTCTAGATTAACTTTAAAGTCATTAGACTTAGATATTCCATTTTTTATCTTGATAGCACATGAGACTATTTATTCGTACGATAATAAATATTGTGAGACCAATTCCCATCAGAGAAATGGTTTTAACCCATAAAATAATTGATCAATATTACTTATTAGGTTATGTATATAGTCTGTATCTTTCCTTTATAACCTCTTGAAGTTAGCCTCATACTTTACAACATTCTCATCCTCTTTTTGCCTCAGACTCAGAAATTTCCTTTCCATATCTGCTCGTAGATCATGAGGAAAGTATTTTTATAGGAAGAGTTATTTAAATTACCTCCATTCAATATTTGCGACCTCTTCATCCTCCTTCATGTTTTTAATCTATGTCCACCATTGATCTGCATCTCTTGAAAGGTGATAGACTGCCATAACAACTTTTTCCCTTTTATTACTCCCCAAAGCAAGAAATATTTTCTCGAAGGAACTTATCCACTAATAAGCTACAAAAGGATTTATAGTGCCATTGATTGTTAGAGTTTGTTGTCTCATGAAATGGTCTAACATTGATCCTCCATGTTGTTGATTAGGCTACTCCGTACGAGTAAGGTTATTATTCATAACCTGAGTCAGTTATCTTAGTATGGTTATAAGCTATTCAGCACTAGTTTTATCACCATATCCACTATCATAATCTTGAATATGAGGAAAATCCCTACATAAATTATGTGCATTGATACAATTTCCATTTCTTCCACTATGTTTCATTTCTAAACAATAGCATACACTAGATTAGGTTATGAATCATAATTCATAATTCAAAACTAGTAAAATAAATAACTTAAATTGAAAAATTTATGCATATCTAATCCATAATCATAAACATGGTTACTTTGAGTACATAGTTAATCATAAATCCTTTATAATTATTTGTAATGAAAATATGAATTATTCTAAGCATATCCCCCAGGAGTGTCAAACCAGTTGCGCAGTAAGGCCGGTTGTCGTGTACCAGGTTAAACCGAGTCAAGATCAGAACACCTTATTAGAGTTTTCACCCCTAGGTACATCTGTTCCAAAACCACATCCACTTGTAGTATCCAGATAGGGATGTATTTTCTTGGAATTTCCAAATAATATCTATTTTACAAAATTTTTTGGATTTGCTTCAATACTTATACTGAAAGCCTATATTAGGGTAATATTCCCTAATCAAGGCTATTTTATAAATCTAGTTTCCAAGGTTTTTACTAAACTTCTTATGATACCAACTGTAATTACCAAACCTCAGTTTCCCAAAGCCAGTTCATTATTTTATTACATTAACATGACCACAAAAAAATCAAATCCCGAAGGCCCAATCAGTTTAGCAGCCTTGAAAAAACTAGACACAAACATAAGTTTTACATTACATATTGAATTGAAAAAAAAACATAGTGTCTCATTTATAAACACCCATATTCCTTAGACTATCCCTATAGGTAAATCATAATATAATTATTCACATCCTGGGGTAAAATGAAACATAATAAAGGGGTAATCCTAGATGCTCAGTAAGGATAAACAATATAGCAGGAGCTATAATAAATAATCATAATATTTTAAGGTAAGGTATTAAACTGAAACAAAAGCCTTTTAAACATAATATTCAGCATAATATGGAAAGAATAAATCAGATAATTCCATTTAAACTTTAACATGGATATTATACTAGTCTAATAATCAATGAAATATCAATAACTAATCTCATAATGAGGAAATTCATAATGCCGGACATCATAACCATACCATCAAGGCCTTGTTCCAAAACCATTACCATACTATCAAGGCCTTGTACTGAGACAATAATTTGTATTATGAGACATACCGATGCATATAGGGGATATAGAAGGCACAACCCATCACTTACTAAGTCTAATGCATTCCTCTTATGAAAAGGGTGAAACATGACATAAACATTCATATTAAAACTAGCTTACAAAATGTTAATACTTTAACCATAAACCATGAATTGTATAAAAACATCACATAAAAAGTCAAACATATCATAAAACCTTCAACAATTTTTTTAATATTATATAATAATAAATCAACCTCAATCAATTGTAAAGTCCAATAAAGTATGTTGACATAGATGAAAATAATCTAATAAATTCATTAAAACTATTTGATAGAAATATACCTTTTTTACTTTGAAATTATTTAAACGCCAAAAATTTATAAAATAAAAAATCTAATTTGAAAATAACCTTGTAATATTTTATGGGAAGCTTCAAAATGTCAAGGCGTCATAATGGTGGAAAATAACCACTTGTGCCATATATGTTAAAAAACATTCTTTCTTTAATTTTTCAAAAATTTCATAAGGTATATCATTTGGAAACTGATGGAAAGATTCCATTAAAAATGTTTTATAAAAATTAAAACATGGGTAAAAATGTATTTAAATTTTTTTGATAATATTTTGAAATAAATTTAATGAAATATGGACATGTATGATAATGTTTTCCCAGTAGATACTTCTGTATAGAAATCTTGGATAATAAAGAGATTGTGAAATTAACCCTTATCTTATACTTTACTTTAGTCGAGGGTGATTTAGATTCTAGTACAGTGGTTAAAATATGTTATTAAATTATTACAACACCATATACATATTTATGATATCATATATTATACTCTTATATCACTTTGGTAATAATATTTCAGTTTTACCGTTGTTTCGGGTGTTAACTACTTCGTTTTCCCATTATTGTTTTGTCATGTTAGTCATGTTTGTTACAAATATGATACATATTATTCATATATAGAATGAAATTAATTTCATAATTATTATTTTTACTCATAATATAAATTTTATAATCATTCTTTAATGGTTAATGTAGATAATTAATCACACTGCGTCGTGGAGATGGTAGGTCGTACGTACGCACGAGCGATGATATCATTCCCTAGATGGTTAAATGGTATGAAATTGGATGGAATATTAATTACAAAAAATACTTATAATGTTATATTAATTATTTATATCCATTATACTCACCATTATACTCATCCAAACAAATTAGTGTTGAATAACAAATCTCACCATGATGTGGAGATGATAAGCCGAACGTATGAACACATGGTGGTATTGTTATTCGTAAGATGGATAAACTGAGGAATATGGTTGTCATAGGATTATAATAAAATCTCAGTATATTTATGATACTAGATTTATTATTTTTATATGTAAACAATATAGAAAGAGGAATTAAAAGAAGAAAATAACATTGAAAGGGTTGATAAAACAATTGCCTCTTCTTCAGGAGTTTCCTTTCGATTTGAAAACAATGGCTCATTAGGATGGATTTATGCAAAAAGTTAGGCATCTTGGATGAAGTGAGGGATGTTGGTAGGATAAATGGTCTGGGGTTGGCCGAAATAATAGGCTTTATAGGTTTGAGTTAAAGATAAAGGGAGGTTCCCTTTTATAAGAGAGGTGAGGGGAACTTTTGGAAAAATCTTGAAATATTAATTTATTGTAAAATATTTTTCGGTTTCTAATTGTTCAAAATTGATTTATTTAGAGTAAAAGTTGAGGATGGGTCTAAATAATATCAAACAATAGGTTTTATGCATGTTTTTGTAATAAAATTAACCTTATCTTTTAGATTTAACCCATAGTTAAATAGTTTAACCCTTACCATATCTTCTTTTATTTTTATACTACAAGGTTAAGATAGTTACTATAAAATGCCAATATAACCCCAATTAGAAAATTTATGAAATAATTAAAACTATAATAGTTAGTTGGATTAACATGAAGTTTTTATGAATTTTATAACATTTAATTAAATATTATTTATTTTAATGTATCATTTATGTCAATTTTGATACTATTCGAAATTTTCATTTAAGAAAAATATAAAACCAACATGATAACTTTGAGTCATTGCCTCTAATATGTAAATAAAATTTATATGCTATCTATAAAATTAGTGTATGTTATTAATTAAATAAAATTATATTTATTTTAATATTATTAATATCATTTATTTGATTCTTACTTTAATAAATCAATCACTTTATCATCATGATGTCACAATTAAATTTTATTATATAATGTACAAAAATTATAAAAAAATATCATTATGTATATAAATTTATTAGATTTATAATGAATATTTATAGTCTGATTTATCTTATGTATAACCCTATATTAAAAATGGTTTAGTTATTAAATTTCGAATAGGACAATTTTAACTCTTCTTTAAATAAAATATATTAAATGTTCTAATCTAACACAAGTTGCTTAAAAAGGGTTAAATTCTTGACCTAATTTTGATTTTAATCTAAATAGACTTATAAAATATAATTAGCAGATGTGTTAGGATAGTTTTATATTATTATTATATTATTTTTACCTTTAATTACCCTATTTAGCTTTAACCGCAATAAATAAAATTCTAAAGTTAATATTCACCAAAAATTATTTCGATCCTATTAGACCAATTTTTTCACCATAATTACAACCATGTGTGTTGGATTTTTGAAATTAAATTTAGAGAAGTTTTAAAATTACATTTTCTTCTAATTTTTAAATATGCCTAGAAGGTGGGTAAAAGAGATGTTCAAAATTTCAATAAAATTTATATATTTAAATCTATTATAAAATGACTCCAATGACTTAAATTGAACTAATATATGTATTATGTATCAATTTTTACTTTAAAATAAATTAAACTTAAAATAATTATTTAAATAAAAGTCAATTTTTTAACGCTAAAAAAATGTTTTCACTATTGATCAAAAACTGAATTTTTTTAGAAAATTACCAAAATTTCCCCCTAAGCTAATTTTGATATTATGAATTAAAAAACATTGAATATTTTTAAAATTAAAAATTATAAAATTTCAAAATGAGGTTAATATTGTTCATAATTGTTTTTTAAACAACTAGTTTGAATGGACATGGTGTGTTCGAACTCGATGTTGCGTGTAACAAAAGCTATTGAATTATTTAAAAGGAAGTGTACCATGGAAACTTGGTGTAGTATAATGAATTTATGACTAAAGTAATTCTAGAACCACCCAAAGACACCCACCAGAGTCCATACTTGAATCTAGATGATATTCCAATTTCATGTCCTCTACTAACCCAAAATCGTCATCATGCCATGCCACACCACCAACACACCTCTACCATAAGCACCTTAGATTAATTTTTAGAACCACCTTGATCCTGAATCCAATGTTCAGCTTTATCATCCACCATAACTAATTTATTATTATCATCACCTACTTAATTTAAGCACAAACATCATTGGTTCCTCTCTAGAATCAGGGTGCCTCCATCAAAGATCCAAGACCAGTCATACACACCTACGACCATTATAGCACGAGGGTCGCACCTACTTGATCGAAACGTCACTCAGCACACAAGAGTGTCACCATCAATGCATTAATCAATAAACCCTGACAACCAAAATAAATGTCCCATTCACTTCCACCCCATGAATTGGATGCGACCATCTTGATCTCACTAGAGCGACAAAATAAAGTGTCAACTAACTCCCATTCCCAGCATCAGAGAATAATACTCACGACATTCACTAAAATCTGATCCATCATAAGGACCATACTCATAGATGTTCATTAGAACACTTACCACTATGCATATTCACTTACACTGCTCCATGAGCACAATCTCAACATAGTCCCTTCATTAGAACATAAATGAAATTTATATAACTTGGCGTATAGCCGGTTCTCTCTCAATGTACTTAGGATAATGTCAAGATATTGGGAATGGTTATATATAAACTGACAGTACACTAAGATTAAATGTTTTAATTCCACCACAAACCCATCCATTTTTTATGGAACCTCTTACTGCAAGGGCTTGTCAAACCCATTCAAAGGTCCCGAGCCTCCCTGCCCGCAAGCATCTCATCACACACTCATTGGTTCTTGACCCAATCAAAACTGCTTTCTTAATATAAGAAAATTAATCATAAAATCCCATAACATATGATCCATAATCGAAATTAAACAACATGTCACAACATGTTTGGGCCTCTAATATCCCATTAACACTTAACCGTTACAAACTTGTTTATAATCCACCCACATAACTTGTTTAAGAATCTTGCGAGTCATATCTCAAAAAAACTTGGATCACAATTCCTAGACATTGGCCAGGCCTTCCCTGTATGAAAATATCTTCCAATGAAGATCACCCTTATAACTTTTTAAAACTAAAGGAAACTCACCAACCAAAAACTACATGCATAACCACTTAATCCCCAAGTGTTTTTCTAAAGTTCCACTAAGTTAATTTATTCCCTTACCACATTCCAAAAGATGCATCCAGAGTTAACCATTCTAGGAACATAACTTGTATTTTTCTCATATAAAACTCCATAAAAATTTCATTTAAAATAATAATAAGATTTATATCATTATTAACACGCAACACTGAGCTTCAAGTGAACTGAGATATATTATAAAAATATTATTATTTAAACATGGTCGTTATAACATTGTTGTTGAATAGGAGGGAATAAATAGAATTAAATAAATTATGAAATATATATAAAGGTCCAACTAAATATAAATTTATTAATTAATTCTTAGGAAACAAACACTCTGTTTTTAGTGAAGTCATTTTATTCATCAAAAATATGTTTTATTCAAAAATGGGTTTTATCTCATCTTAGAAAAGAATATTTAAATTAATTTTTTAAAATTTCAGAAATTTTATTTAAAAAAATCATATAATTTTTGAAATCATCATATAATAATTATAATAGAGTGATTTTTTTGGAATTTTTCTAAAAAGATTTAATTTTTAGTGAATAGTAAAAAATACCGATTTTTATTAGAAACTGTATTTTTTGTTCCAAAAAATTACAAGTTAAATTTTATTTTAAAATTGGTTTGAAGATAAAATTATTTCTATTAAATTATTAATATTAAAATTATGTTTGTTGGAATCAATTTTATGGTTTAAATTGGTATAAAATAAGTTTTATAATTAAAACTAAATGTTTCTAAAAACTTTTTTTCATATTATTTTTTTTGTTTTTATGTTAAATAAATTTATACCACTTCTAGAAATTGTATCATGAAAAATAGATTTCATATTTTTAATCTGAAGTTCCAAAATTTTTAAATATTCCCCATTATTTATTTTTTCAATATGAATAGTAACCATAATAAATTTTTGTTACCACGGTAAAGGTAAAATGGCTTAATTAGGGTTATAACTAATGTGAAAAGACCTAAAATTCATTTAATAGTTTCCTTTATTTCATTAAATAAGTCCATTTCATCCTTAATAATTGAAAATTTAAATTTATGACCTTTGGTTTCCATTTAAATTTGATTTTTACCTTTATAATATTTAAGTAATAGATAAAGTAAAAAATGTAACTTTCTTGTTTTTAATATCTATAATAATTTGTTGGCAGGGATGAAAAAAATGTGTTTAGTTCTAAATATTTATTTTAAATGTGAATAATTTTTTTATCATGGTATTTTTTTTTAATTTTTAGTGATGAAATTATTACATTAAATGCTTATGAAATGTTGACACAATGCTTCTTCGAGCAATAAACAAAATCAAGTAAATGATTTTAAAATTTTTTGAATTAATATTTTTTTGGATGGGTTAAAGTGTACCATGATTTTTGAAGATAAATATAACTTATTTGAGATGTGTTAAATGTTTATATTCAAGTACCATATTTTTCTTGATGTAATTAAAGTAAAATTAAATGAATAGTGTCAAAAATGACATTAATTATATTTTATGTTAAATAATAATTTATAAAATATTTTAAAAATCAAAAAAAATATTTCAAGAGGAAAATTAAAATTTATGATTGTATAAAATGTCATAAATTTGTAATTTATGATCCAATGGTCACCTTGTATATAAAATTATAGTCCTTTAATATTTTAAAAGTCATTACCATGGTTAAGGTTAAAATTTGTTAACCAAGGGGTTAAACCAAAATAGAAGGTTTAAAATAATACATAAACATGTATAAATTTTATTTAATGATTGAATTAAGATCATACGTCATTTTATTTTAATACATTCCATTTTTTATAGATTTTACATGAGTTATACACATATTATATTTTAATATTTGATGTATTTCCAAAAAATAAAATTAATGATATTTTAAAATAAAAAATGTTTTTTTTAAATGATATAAAATTTATTAAAATCACATATTCATAAACATTAATGTGATATGGTTGTAAATATAAAACATGGCCCATTTATTTGTCACTTTTCCTTTTTTGGTAATGTTCTTTACCCTCAAAGATTATAATACTTTGACATCACTATAATTGTCAAAAGGGTTAATGGGGGGGGGGGTTAAAGCTAAGAGATAAGTGTTAAAATATAACTAAAACTAGATAAAATTTTATTTTATGACATTATTCTGAGTAATAATCATCCAATATTTTAAATAAATCAATTTATAAACTTTTATATATAAAAATTAATTTATATAAATTTAATACTTTTAGTAATTTTAAGAGTGCGATGTCCCTCACTTATAAAAGGACACCCTTCTCTATTTTCTTTACAACCTCCAGACTAATATATATTGGCCAAAAACTACCAAATTAGCTTCTCAAAGTCTCTATAAATGTATTATAGGTTATTTTATTCTTAAAATACCCCTCTAAGGGACCTTAGGAAGGGACATAAAGGAAGTGTTCTGAAGAAAAGATAATTGTCCATACCGACTCTTTAATGTTTATCTCTTATTATACTTCCTCTATATATATTTCAACTATACTAAAATAATAATTCCAGTATAATAAATACACATAATGTTTTTTCATTATTATGGGAAAATAATTTTAAACCTCTTTTATATCATAGGGAAATAAAAAACATCACTCATGCTTACATACGACTTATCGTCTCTACGTAACAGTGTAATTCATTTTTCATCACTATTTTACTTGGATAGTTATAAAGATATAACTAATGAGTATAAATGATATTTATGATATAATTATGGTTATTTAAATATAATATATCATATTCTGCCTTAACTTTCCATCCATTATAAAATGAGAACGTTACTCATGCATATGTGTGGACTACCACATATACGAAATGACGTGATTACTTTTTCATTTATGCCTTACATGGATGTTAAAAAGATATATTTAATGAATATATATGATATATATGATATTATAACTATTATTTAAAGGTGAATTATCATTTACCTTTTTTTGTTCCTTCTGTTGAAATGTGAAAATAACGTTAATTTGTACGTACGACCTACCGTCTCCATGGACGGTGTAATTCATTTTTTTATCTCCACCTTTCAAAGATGATTACAAGTATGTATATAATAAATATATATTATATTTATATAATTATTATAATTATATATAATATTTAACCTTGATCAAGATATAAGGAACAAAACTACTGAACTGAAACATCTATGAAAAACGAAACAGTTAACACCCATAAATGAAAATTTTAAAAGAATTAATAATAAATGGGTGTTTAAATGTTATAATTGGATAATATATGATATTTAAAGTATTTAAATGATAATGGTATGTAATTATAATAAATTTAAATTTATTAAAAATGTGTTTATAATGATTTTTAAGCAAGTTGATCTTGAGGTAATGGTTAATTTTACAATCACATCATTATTAGGGATTGTTTATGTTTAAGTATTTATTGGGGGAATTACAAGATATTTTTTTATTAAACCTAATAAATTTTATTATAATATGGTTATTTTTATAAATTAAAAGATTTAATTTCATTTTCCTCTCTTAAGTACTCAAGATATGAAAATAATGTTTTTAAGGAAATCAACCTTGTTTTTCTTTTGGTCAGGAATATTTTTCTTTCCTATCCATATTTTCATTAAAATGTCTTCAAGAATGTTTTTACAATTCGAATATGATTATTTAAAATATTTTTTACCCATTTTTGAATTTCTATAAATTTTTTTCAAAAGAATCCTCTTTTTATTTTCTGAATAAGGTACCTTTTGAATTTTTACCAAAAATATAAAAGGAATAATTGTTTTAGCAAACTTGGAATGAACAGAATTACCCATCATCATGAGAGATCAATGATTCTAAGGATTATTTATGAGTATCCATAGTTATTTTCAAATAAAATATCTTCCTAATATTTTGTATTAAAAAAAACTTATTTTCAAAGTGAAAAGGGTATTTTACTAATGAATGTTTTAAATGAACTTTTTTATAGTATTTCAATTCATCAATGAAAAAAACATTATTTTAATTATGATCCATTTGGGATATTTTGTAATGAAAACATCCTTATTAATTTATAGATGATTTATGATTAGTTTTACTAGGGAAAATATTGAAATTATTTATGATTGTTCTTCCTTTATAGAATTTTTTTATTAAAGCATACTGATTAAGATGCATTGTTAATTCATATAATGAATGAATTGGACTTAGTAAGTAATGAGCAGGGACTATTATAGCCCCTCTATGTATTAGTAGGTCTCACGAGCCAAACTAGTTTAGGTATTGGGCATACACCTTACCCATTTTTGTGTGATGTCTTAGAACAAGGCCTTATTGGTAAGTTTATGATATCCAACATTATGTATTACATAATTTTGGAATCAGTTATTGATAACCATGTGATTATTTTAATAGTTATAATATACATGGTTAAGTTTCACGATTATGTGATATATTTATATGAAAATATTTGATATTCATTTATTCCTTCCATATTATACATTGTGCTCAAGTTATTAATTAAATGGAATGCATTTTTTGTTAGTTTTATTTCCATATTTATTATTCCTTATTTACTCATGATATATTCCTCTATATATAACCCTTATCGAGCATCTGATATTAACCTTATTTTGTTTTCTTTCCCTCATATATGAAGAAGGAATCTTTGAATGAGTTCAAGGATGATTGTTTTTCAATTTCACTATGTTTTTATATTTTATTACTAATGTAAAATTAGAATAATGTTTGTATCATGTTATTTAGGAAAACAAAACTATTTGGTCCTTTGGGATGGGATCAATCATATCTAGTGCTAATGTAATAAAGTAACCACTGACTCTATGATTCTAGGGTCGAGGTCTTTATATCACAAACCAGGTGTGCCCCTGAAGCATTAGTACTCAAAGTTATTTTCATCTCAAGGATACCAAACATATACATGTTCGTCATACAAAAACACTCTTTAAATACATACTTTTCCACATTTATATTCAACTCAATCCCCCTCATGCACACCATTTATACCTCACCGATGCGGTCTATGCACAAACAAATTGAATACCTAGAACTAAATACTCTTGATAATCTCTCATTCTCTCGATCTAGTTCATAACCATTAGGCACATCCATCTTGAAACCAACCACAATGCGAAAGCACTATCACACAAGTGTTCTCTCACAAAACAAAAGGTATCCAATGTACTTAAACCTCATACTAGGATTAAACATTTGTTCACTATTTTCAGAATTCCCAAAACATTCAACTATGCCTCACACACCCAAAGGCACACACAACTTGGATAAACCCCTTCTCGGGTCACCTTCAAATGTCACACTAAAAACTCATTAAACTGGAATCACATTAAGAAGGTAACAAGGATCTCCCAACTAACCCCACTGGTAAATTCTCTCAACAATTCACTATATATGACCACCTAGGACTATGAAAACTTGAAGAGGGGCACAAATCATTGGGAATAAAATAATCTCCCATCCCCACATCACATGGAATAAAAATTCCAAAATACATGTCTCTAGGTTATCACACATGAAAGATGTTATATACCAAGACAACCACCCACAACTATGGTACCTGTCTTCTTTGAGAATCAGCACATCAAACTACTCCCTATAGGACTAGAACATGCAACCCCCCTTGAACAATAATCATTCATAAGGGTCCAATGATTTTACACCTATGTCAAGATGACCCACCCGGGTTACTTCACCTTCTGTGCATGAGGACAGCATCATCATCCACACTACTGAACACCTCAACATAGATCCACAAAAACTTACACTAAAAATATATCCATTTAAAAGTTATCCCAATAGATTATAATTACACCCATTATGTATACTAAAAAATTATATACGAAAAGTTGTTGACACTTTAAATATCTAAGTCTCTATCATCCAAAAAATCAAAAACTATAAGTTCTATAACATGTGGATCCTAAATGCCTACCATGATGCATGAGATTAATTTTACATCTATAGGATAAGAGTAAAATCCACATCACTAGCATCTTGAAAACCAACCAAGATCCATAAATCCATCCTAAATCAGAATATCCAAACCACATGTGTTTTAATTGAATAAAAAATCACATACAAGTATAAAGTCACAAATCAGAACAATAATCCCAACCCTGGTAAACTAGAATTCCTACCCGATCAAGTGTTCATGATGAAACATGCCAATATTAATCATTGGATCCAACACATACCTATATCTTTAGTCTATAAAATAAAAAGTAGTAAAATAATAAGAAAGTAATTTCTCTTATACCACTTTATAATGTCCCAACATGGGAGCCACTAAAATGGTGCTCCGATTTAGTTTTCCCCAAGACCTTAGACGTTTCTACTAGTATGCTAGATGCTTCTAAATAGTAGTGGGGGTCTAAGGTGGTTCTATGAGGAGACTATACCCCCATATCAGAGTGCACAATGACAATATAAGTGAAAAATGACCATACCCATCAAAGTATGCAGAAATAATAATTAGACATCAACATCTAAATAATAATTATAAACTCAAGAATATAAATATAACATGACTTTAAAACTAATGTAATGTATTAAAGGCCCAAACAACTATGTAATATATACAATACTAATCACCCACATGGGCAATCATATATAAAAATAAATAGAAAACTAAAACATAAGTACACTAGTACATACTAGAAATTTGAGAAAAATATCATCCATTATTTTTATACCATCCAATAAATCTAGCATGATCATGAAAAACTCAACTTTATCCTCAACTGAATCTATGTCTACAATAAACATGTGATAACTTCTTGGGTACCCATATGAAATGGTGGACCGAGAAGGGTGTGTGTAAAACTTAGTAGGCCACCACCAATGGTGTTTGAAGAAAATACAAGTTAGATAAATAGTTTAAGTAGATAAATCTTGAATAAATAAACCATACTTGAATGGAAACACATTTAATATAAACAACTCTTTATCTAGTAACCCTTTGTCCCTCTGGTTCTAAGGTAAAACTTGGGCCAACCAAACCTGAACCGACCCAAGGTGGTCATCTTAGTCATAAAACATAGGATGAAACATACTTTAAATAAAGGAAGGATATTGTCATCCATCATCCAATTCATGAAATTATAAAGAAAAAACAATCTCTCTAACCCTTATATGTGGAGCACCATGTCATAAATCTAGAAACATACCTATAGAGCATCATATCCAACTCTATAAACCTAGGATTTGGAGTTCCATGTTATAAATCTAGTACCATATATATTAAAAATAGTTCCTAAAGAATCAGTCTAGAATATAGTCAAACATTAAAACAATAGTTTCTATATAATCAGTCCAATACCTACTCATACATGAAAACAATAGTGCTCTAATAATCGGTCTAACACCTAAACCATGGATGTAGATCATCAGTCCAATATCCATTCTATCTAGTATATGAGTGTAATTATAGCATCATCCTGACACATAAACCATATATTATACAACTATATATAGAGAATAAAAGAAGATACTTACTCATATAGTTTACTACTGGTGCCTGGAGAATCAGTATGACACCTAAACCATATAGTTTACTACCAGTGATTGAAGCATCAGTCTGAAACCTTAACTATTACAAAATTACTCAATCACTAAAGTTCAATATCTTTACCTTTCATAAAATCCATAATAAGTATAAAGAATTAATTTTGAACAAAACCTTTAGAATATACATTAATTCATTTCAATAATGAGAAAACCATACACCCATTTCAAACCAACATTTTAAATTCACCAAATCTCCCCGTTTTAAATCACTTGTCAACACCTCAATTTAACAAAAAACCACATCAACCATCACATTACCTCTTTGGAACCCAAAAATTGGTTAAAACCCCAATTAACATGTTTAAAACCATTTCATGGGCCTCATAGGTCTTCCATAAAATCCAAATATAGAAAAACATTCCTATACACCCTTTAAACATTTTTGAAAACATTTATTCCCAAGATCTACCAAGTAGCCCTTAACCCTTCTACCAAACCAACCAACAAGATTAACCAGGTTAAGATCATAACCCATCTACTCCACTATTTAAAATCACACTTTACTGTTTTCAAGAAACAAAACACCCCATGGGCAGAAATAAGTTGGGTATTATAAACACCAACAAATTCGATGGGAACGATAGAAGGTATAAGGCATAAATTAAATCCCAAAAACATTTACTTAAACTAAGTAATATAACATAACACATGTGGGATATATATAACATAAAACATACACATGAAAATAAATTAACAAGACTATAGTTAAATCTCTTAGACTAACTACCTCATCAATTAAGATTTTCATAACATTTCCAATGCTCGACAACCTTTCCATGTCTCGTCCAAGACTTATATAAAGTAATAAGAATTCAAATGAGATCATATTGACCCCTAATATCTAACCTCATTACAAGAAATAATAAATAAATAATTATAATAATTATAATTAATTAATTAATTAAACCCCAACCCAGCATATGCTATAAAACTCATCTGGTGCTCACCTCTTATCGAAAATTCACACAATCACCATGGGTGGTCCAAAATAGAATCCTGACACATATCATAGGAAAATAACTAAGTTTTCATACCATTTAAAAAATTAAATAAAATTAATTTATTAGGTTAACCATAATAAAAGTCACCACCACCTTATACCTTAATAGAACAACACACAATGATGTGTGGAAGTCATCCGGGGAACTCCTATATGCAAGATGAAAAAAATCCCCATGAGAAATGAATTATTGCACTATTCCCTAGTGTAATTTTTAACAAAACCTAAACTATAGAACTCTAAAATTAGAGAGGTGTAAGAAGGAAGATAGAATAGGTTGTTGGAGGGTGATGCTAACCTCAAAACACCCAAATATTTCCATAAATTAACTACACAAATAAGGGTTGGAGATGGAAGAAGAGGTTGGGATCACCCCTGGTCTGCAAAAAGCTACCTAAGGAGGAATATGGGGGAGTGGATAAAAAACTTGAGGGTGAATTTTGGCCATTTTTCATTTAAATGATATTCTAGGAATCCACATAGTCTGGTCACATGGTTTTTAAAATCGTGTGGCAACCGTGTGACCTTAAATAGGAATTTAAAACCACATCTCTTGGTTAGGACACAAGGTTAGGAAAACCATGAACCAAACATGAAATCAACACCACCTATCCTCTATATAAACGCACACAGTTTTTCAAAAACTCTGTGAAAACTATGAACCATGTATATATCTTTCCACGACCTCACACCGTTACTCTTTTGAATCACATGGTTGACCCAAAACTATGAACCATGTATATATATTTCCACTGAATTGTGCACCTGATCTAGGAAACTCCAAAACCCACAAAATTTTACCCAAATCTCCTAAGTCTCACATGAACCCCCAAGCTAATTTCTAATCCTCTTTCCTTATTTATAAATATTTCCTTGAGGCATTATAACTCTCAAAGTTCTATTCCAATTATCAATTCAAATTTTTATTTTTACAGTAAATAAAAATTCAAATTCTTTTTGTAATTTTCAACTCATACAGATGTAGAAAATTAAATTGAAGTTCCATGGTGGAACATATAGCGATGAGTGTGAGGAATGGTTATAAGATATTGAATTTTATTTATATCTAGTGAGGACCCCGGATTGATTATGAGTTTCTCTAGAAGTTTTCTTACTTTTGATGGTCACTCGAAGATGGTGGGAGATGAGGCATGGTGGCCCAAATATGGTTCATTAGGAAGAGTTTCTTGAAATAATAAATAAGGATTTCAATTTTCATATGCACATGGATATTCACATGAAATTTATTAAAGAGATCCAGATGGGAGATGATAGTGCGCATGGATTTGAGAACTTTTATATGGAAATGAATGCAAATTTATGTGTTTCCTATAAAGTAGAGTAGGTTAATCACAACATTTTATTATTCTTTCAAGATGGAGATTTAGTGATCTATTATGGACCTTTATTTGAGGTCTTAGGTAGAGGGGTTAGATTGTAAAAAATTCATGAATAATATTATCTCCCTGAGAAAAGGTTTTGGTAAAGATTATTTTTGGGTTTCTTGATATATTGAGATTAATGTTATGAGTTGTATGTCATGATCTCTATATAGGAAAAGAGTGAGGAAATATTTTAGAGATAGAGTGCATCTTTGAGCTCTGGGGTTGGGCATATTGAGGTTCCCTATGTTGGGAAAGTTGAATTGTTTTCATTATAATGACATGGGGAATCATCTGTATGATCTCCCAAAGGTTCATTATGCTTCTTAGTCAATAGTGGGTAGATAGCTATGGTTTGGTAGGTGAATCATACTCTAGGTAAGTGTTTGTAGTTCATCTTTCCTGTTTGATAAGTAACCCCCTATGGTTGTTATTTTTTTGGGATTTTCCTATTTTGTGTTTTTTGGAATCTTAGAGCATGAATTTTTAGAGTTTTATTAAATATGATGCATAGAGTTCCCTATTAATCCATTGAAAATTGATTTATTTCTAATTTTTTTATTCCCAAGAAAAATAATTCTTTGATTGATATTTTATTTAATATCCTGGAATTTCTAAATCTCCCCTTTTCATTTTATAGGTTTTGGGGTACCAATAGGGAGTTTGGAGGATTTATAGAGGTCGATAGGTGAGTTTGGGCTCTATGGATTGAAATATTACTATCGTGAGATGCATATGGAAGCTATGGTTATATCTTTATTGTTGTAGGTGTGGTGATTAGGTTGCTTAGAGATTGGTAAACTCTGGTGAGATGGTGTGAAAAGCCTATTTTAGAAGGTGTAGTGTGTTTGGAAATCCCTGTGTAATATGAGTAGAGAAAACAAACCTGTGTTGAAGATAATGGTATTATTGGGATTTTTTATGATGCCACAATTTTCTTATGGATAATCACTTTGTGAGTAGGGTGCTTGGAAGTTTTCCCTATGGGAAATAGATGGCCAACACACCCAAAATAGTGGTTATGGTGGCACTGTATGAAGGTTCCAAGCATAACAGAAATGCCTAATGGTCATTGAAAACTTGTATTTTTGTCATTATTTTTAAATAATAATAGATTTACATGATGAATAACATCATGAATAATTGAATTAAACTAAATTTTAATTGATATAAATTCCAATACCAAAAAGAGATGATTTTTCATAAATAATTTATAATTAATTTATTTGAATAAATAGATACTTTCCTTGAATTTCATTCTTTGTTATAGATGATGGAAGGATGACCTATTATAATACCATCATTTAATCAAAGTAATCAAGGGTATATTCTTTATAATGGTTATCCACATGTATTCTATGAATCTATGACAATCCCTATATAATCTTCTAGGTGCTAGTGTAGATGATTCTAGAATTTTTGGTGACTGATGTTGATCACAAAAAAATATTTCATGGTGAGAAGGAATTATTTTGATGGAGGAAGATAATTTTTTCTATGTTCTTGAGATCATTCTAGTAGAGGATATCTCGAGGGATTTATAAAATCCTCTCTAAAACTCATTGTGCATAATTATAATATTGGGTAGAGTTTAAGAAAATGTATTAACCAGTTTTAAATAGATACAGAGGTTGAAAATAGTAACTGCACAAGGGCCTTCATTATATTCTTAATCCCTAGTGAATCCCATGTCAAAATAATAATATAATTATTATTGTTTACTTAACATTCTCTAATATCATGGATAAATACAAATTATTTCCTTGAAGAAATAAATTAATATTTATTTAAATAATATTTATTACGAAATTTCTCATCGATTCATTGAAATTAGTCTTCCAATAATTCTTAATATTTATCAAGCCTCGAATAATGACTATTTAATTAATTAATAAATATCACTGCATTATTATCTAAAAAAATATTGAATATTATATTAACTAAATTAGAGAATAAATATTTATTAAATATTCACATAACTAAATAAATATTTTGTTACCTTTTGAATAAAACAAAATAAATTAATATTATATATTCATGTAATTAAATAAATAATTACCTAGTGAATAAATATTTATTTAATTTTCAAATCACACATATATTTTCTTGAATAACTAGTGAATGAATATTTTTGATCAAAATAACATGAATAATTATTAAACTATGTATGGGGATAATATTTATCCAATATGTTAAATTCATATATAATTTTACTAAGGCCTTGAAGACACTTTATGTGTGAGAATTTCGGCCCCTTTCTTAGTGGAAATAGGCTACACCACCTAAAGTATAAGGTTAATATCTTACAACATGCCAATTACCTCATAGAGAAAGAAGTTAAATTCCATAATTATAATAACCACATATAAACAAAAATAATGGAATATAATATCTTTATCTTGATATCTCAAATAAAGAAGGTTGTATGATGGTTTCAACAATCTATGTGATTTATGTATCTTTCTTTGACTTTCTATAAATGAACTTTTTGATAGAATTCCATGTCCCTAGAAATTCTAGAAATAGACTTCCTTTCTCTCACTATTAATTAATGAAATATTACTCATGTCACACCCAACACATCCTACCTCACAGTTCACATAAAACATCATGGTTTTCATCAATATATCAATGTTTGTGACTCAAAATATGAATTAATAATAATGTCAAAGTATAAGGATCATTAAACATATTCTCATATGGGAATATCTAATGAAAAATATAATTGTTGATTTTCTACTATTAGGCCATGTTCTCATAATCTCTTTCTATTAAGATTCCCAAGGGCTTATACCATGAGAAAGTATCTCAAAGTCCTTGGATTCTCCACCCCTAATGGTCTGCATCATTTGTGTCGCGTCAAATGATATCGTCTAGCTATAAAATATATGTTTAATAATACTATCATGAAACTTATAGGTTCTCATCATAACAAGTAACTTCTATAAACTTTCAGTGAGATAGTTACCCTTAAAAAATTATTACATATAATGTCATACAGATAAAAAATCATGATGTCAAAATAATTTTATTAATATTCAAAATTATGAACAAAATTTATCATAAAGTTTATAGAAGTTCATTCTAGGGTAATAACTCCAACATAATCCCACTTTCACTCAAGCCGACTTCTATCAACCTTTAGTCTTCTAAGATTCTCGTGAAGTTCGTGATTATACTTAGAAAAATATTTGGTCAAGGGGTCTCCCATGTTTTACTCTGTTGAAAATCTAGTCATAATGAATTAAACCTTCTACGAAAAATATTTCAAGATGTGATACATTCATAGTATGTTCTTACTATATTAGTATGAACTTGGATATTTTATGAGAACCACCACTATAATATTATCATAATATAAAGTTATGGGGTCTTTACTTCTAGAAACCACATCAAGATCTTAGATTAAAATTTGTATCCAAAAAACTTATTTTGATGCATCATAAGATGTTATATAATCAGACTCCATTGTATAATCCATTAAAATTGGATTCTTTGAACTCTTAAAGCTCACATATCCTCTATTGAGAATAAATACTTATCCTTATTGGGACTTTAAATTATTCATATTTGATTGAAAACCATCATCAAAATATCCTCTTATGACTAGCTCATCATCTCATGCATATACTAGGAACATATCCTTAATCCACCTCCTGTAATTAAGAATATCCTTAACAGAAAACCAATTTTTTTTCACCTGGATCAACTTGATATCTACCTACCATGCTCAAAGTGTAGGCAACATCAATCCTAGTATATAATATGTCACACATGATAGATCTTACCATAGATCGGTTTGAGATATTACTCATTATATCTCTTTATTATTATGTATGAGGGAAAATTTTCTTGGGAATATGTATACCATGTAACAATGGAACCAATACCCTCTTGGATTGATCCAAACTAAACATCTTTAGTATCTGGTCTATGTATTTACCTTGAATTAGTTCAAGAATCCTTTTAGATCTGTCATGAATGATCTTGAATACAAGGATATATGCTACTTCACCTAAGTCCTTAACAAATAAGAACTTGTTCAAACATTCCTTAGCTAACTATATAACCGGAATGCCATTTACAATAAGTAATATGTCATCAATATATACTACTAGGATAATGACCATAATCCCACTATATTTATTATAAACACATGGATCACCTTCATTCTATACAAAACTAAATTATTGTATAGATTTATCAAATTGAATGTTACATGAATTTTATGGATTCTTTATTTTATAAATGGAACTTTACATATTTCATACATTTTTTGCCTCACGTGGAGTCACAAACCCTTTTTTTGTGTCCTATATAAAATTTCTTAAAGTTTCCCATTCTAGAAATCTATTTTGATATCCATATACCAAATCTCATAGCCATGGAAGGCTTCTATAGTTATTATAATTCTAATGGATCAAATCATGGGTACTAGAGAAAGGTTTTCATCACAGTCAATTACTTGACACTATTTAAACCCTTTATCTTCTAGGAATGATATATATTTATTTACCTTACCTTCCATGTCCATTTTTCTCTTGAGTACCCATTTTCACTCGATGGTATTTACATCAACTGGTGGATCGACAAAAACCCATTCTTAGTTTTCATATCAAAAATTCATTTTATAATTCACACGTGTTTTCTATATTTTGGAGTCTATGATCTATAATACCACATTTTCTGAAGTTGGAACATTATTTTCTACCAATAATGAGTCACCATACTCAATTAATATAAAACCATATCTTTCCAGTTCTCTAACCACTCTGGGGATCCTACATAGTACTTGTATTTCAGGAACAACATCACCCACAAGAACCTATAGAATGTTTTAATGTACTAAATCCCATTTTACTTAACTATATACTTCATAAAATTCAATATATATCTTACAATCCTTCTTTAGGAATTTCCCCCTCTCAATAAAATGGATTGTCATGTGAAAATATTCTTCTTGTCTAAGGGGTTGTGTAAAAACCCTGACTCTAGTAACCTAGAGTTAATTTCTACTTTTGTAAATTAGCATTAGATACATGATATCACATCCCTAAGGACCTATTAGTTTATTATTCTTAAAGAACTAGATACATATATGATTTCCATTTTACATTAAAATTAAATATAAAACATAGTAAAAGTTTAAATATTATGAATCCATGAAATTTATTCACACTTTCCTTCTTCATATCTTAGAGAAAGGAAAAAAATAAGGGTGATTACAAATACTTAGTAAGGGTTTTATATAGGGGAATAAATCACGAGTAAATAAATAATAATCAATATGGAAAGGTAAATAACTAAAAACCCATTCCATTTAATCAATAACATGAGTATGAAATGCTTCCATGGATAATAAAAATGTAATAATCTAATGGATAACAAAAAATTAATTATAAATGAAGGAAATTAATACTAATTAACATCTTTATCAAGTCCTTGTTCTAATATATTTTCAAATATGAGTATTAATACACCAAAACCCCATTAAACAAGGCCTACAAACTAGTTTGTCTCATGAGACTGGTTGATGTATTAAGATTATATCTATAACCAAACCCCACACATAACTGCATTTCCAATGCATTTCTCATATATTTAATGCTCAATTTAATTCCTAAACAATATTAATTATCAACAAATATCTATATTGAGTAAAGAATACAAAAATTTAAGATTTACCTAGTTAATCAAATAACTTTCATAGTAAGCCTTATTCAATAAACACTGTATGTAGAATTGGTATATAGTTTAGGATATAAGTATTTACATGATAAATAGAATATGGATATGGATTATAAATGAAATTTACAGTGAAATATGATCAAAATATACCAACTGTTTCAATAGAAAGATAACAACTTCAAAAATTTTAATAGATAAAAGATTAACATCAAATTATCAAAAATATATGTTTTGTAATAAAATCATGTCTTTTAGAGAATAGAACAAAATGGAAGAAAAAAAATTAAAAATAATTTTTCATTAATGAATTTTATTTTAAAAACAATGGGAAACCGATATAAGAACCTATATAGTGTAAAAAAGTTATATATATATATGAAAATATATTAATACTGTGTATGCTAAAAAGAAATATTCTTTTTGAATTTTTGTAAAGAACGTTAAAAATTTCCCTTTTGGAAAAAATTAGAATGATTCCTTTAAAATCTTTGAAAAATTATGGGATAATATTAAATTTAACTAATAAACCATTTGAGTGAATAAAAATGTACCTTTAAAAACAATTTATAAAAAATATGTACATGGAAGAAAAATAGAGCCGATCAAAAAAAGAAATAAGATAAGTTTTTATTTTATAAATTTATTTGATTGATTTAAGTGATAAATAGAGGAGAATTTGTAAGAAAAAATGGAAAATCCTTAAATATCCATAGCATAAAAAATATATGGTGTTTATGAAGGATAGATTATAATATTCCATCAATGAAAATATAAGCAATCCCAAAAAACGAGTTTAAAAAATAAATTCTAAACTCTTTGGTAATTATTAAATTGTAACCCCTTGAAGAATTAATCTTTAATTTAGAATTTAAATACCATGAATAAATATAGATTCTTTTTATATATATAAAAGGTTCAGTATATACACTAAATAAAAGAAAAAAAGGCTCATAATACAAAATTAGTCTCAATAGAGTGGAAGTTGATATGAAATCACATACCTCATGCTTACACTTAGTTGAATGTGATTTAACCTCATATATATTTATTTTAAAATTTTATTAATTTATAAAAAATATATTTATATTTATATTAATATATATATATACATATATTCTTATTAACTATTCATTACAAATTCTTGATAAAATTAATCATTAGGTGTTAACTGTTTATTTTTCTCAGGCATGTTTCTCCATGTATATTACGATTCTTATGAATAGGTTATAGTTTCTTCATATATAGAATTATATCCATGTTATAAAAATCATATTTATTCATTATATACATTTTATAACCCTCTATATAAGGTGGTAATTAAAAATGAATCACATCGATTCACGAAGGTGGTAGTCCACACATAAACATGAGTGACAATATCATTTTCAAACTGATATGTGGGGAAAGTGGTAAGTATTATTTTATAATTTCAAAAATAATAATTATATCATAATTATAATTTTCATTCTTTCAATCCACCTATATACAATAGACATGCAAGGCCATGGGGGAAAAATACACTGGTTCGTGAAGTTGTAGTCCACCGTACACAAGAGTGATGGTTATGTTTCCCATTTGACGAAGAAGAAATATTATGAAATAAATGTAATAACATCTTAGTATATTTTATATACTAGTGTAAATATATTTAAATGTTTTTACATAATTTAAGTTTTTGAAAGAAATAAAAATGAAAATATTAGGTTAAGATAATTAAAAAATCCTTGAAAAATCTTCTTTATGTATCCTCTTAAGAATATAGGGTCAGTATTTTGTGAATAATAGGACCTATAAAAGGTGTATAATGATGTTTGGGATATATTTACATAGGGTTTGGTTGAGCTAAATATCTCAATAGATGTGAATAATTGATGGTACGAGGTTCTCTTTTATAAGTGAGGTGGGTGGCACACTTGTAATTTTTAATGTTTTAAAATATTATTAAGTCACTTTCTTGGAAACGTGGCTCAAAAATGAGTCTATTTAAAATTTAAGATAATATAGGGCCAAAATAGTTTTATCCAATAGTATTTATTCTAGTTTTATGGCCATTTTACACCTTGTAACTTTAGTTTAACCCCTAATAAATCCGTTTTAACATTAACCATGGTAACCAATTTTTATTGTTTTTACTATTCATAATAACTAAAAATAAAATTGAAAACATTAACAAAATTTTAAATTATGATTTAAAAAATGGAAAATTTTTTTTATCAAATTTATTTTCTATATGTGAAAACAATTAATTTAAAAATAAACTCAAAAAATGTGATAAAAAATGCTTTCTCATGAAAATTAATTTTTAAAGAATAAGATGATCTTACATTAATTATATGACTAGTAATAATCATTATATGAAATTAAATTAATATATTTAGATATATAATTTATAAATTTTCGTAAATAATATATTATTAGATATAATTTTAATTAAATAAAATGGAAAATCATTATGCACATAAAAATAGTTTTATATAAAATATCCCTTTTTTACCTTCAAATGATATTGTCTTTATTTATATAAAATAGATTATAAATACATGGTTAATTATAAATAATATAACACATTATTATAAATAAAAATATTATTGGTTAAATATTACATCTTTTATAATTCATAAAATATTATTTCTAAGGGAAAATTTCAAAAAAGTCATTATAGGCTTATTTTGATATAGTAAGTTCAAAATAAATTTTCATTAAATAAAATTATATTTTTAGTTACATGAAATATTTAAAATTTTTATTTTTATATATTATTCTGGAAACAAAATTTCCACTTACTATAATTTATTCTCAGGTGTTACATTTTCCCCTCCTTCAAAAATTTCATCCTCAAAATTTTCATAGACATCACTTTCTAAAAAAATTAAGGTGGTTTTTCTTCATAACACCTAAGAATCTTGTGTTCATTATTATATTTTATTATTTATTTAAATTTCTTTTACTAGTTGAGTTATCTGATTCTACAACACTTTTTCTCCAGTGTTAATAATTGGGATAGGCTCTTCATAGTAAAATATATTAGGTTTCAATTCTATTTCATTAAATGTGAGCACATGATTTGGGTATGAAATATAATTCCTTAATAACGAGACATATAAAAAATCATATACTTTAGAGAGGCTTTTTTTAATTTCTAAATGTTAATACATAGCTCCAATTCTTTCCAAAATTTAAAAAGGTCTAATATACCTAGGTCTCAGTTTTCCTTTCTTACCCAACCTTATAACATCCTTTCGGGGAGATACAATAAAGAAAATGAAATTTCAAACTTGAAATTTCTAATCTTTATTTTGATTACTAGTATAGATCTATTTCTTACTTAATGATACATTAATATTTGTTTAAATAGTATTTACCTTCATTATTTTCTCCTGAATAATTTTTGGGCATATAAGCTTCCTTTCACCAAATTCATCCTAATAAGTTGGAGTATGATATCTATTTCCATATAATGCTTCATATGAGTTCATTTGAATACTTAAATAGAAGAAATTGTTTAAATAAAACTCTATCAAAGGTAAATATTAATCCCATATGCCTTTAAATTCAAGTGATCATGAACTCATCATGTCTTTTACTATTTGAATATTCATTTTAGACCATCCATCTTTTTGAGGGTGATATGTAGTGCTCAAATGAAGCTTAGTTTCAAGAGCTTAATGAATAATTTCCCAGATTTTTTTTTCTGTAAATCGTGGATCAAGATTAGACACAATTGAAAGTGGTGCACTGTGAAGTCTTAAAAATTCATTAATATAGATCCATGTGAGGTGAAAAATAGTTAAATATTCTCTTATAGTGAGTAAATATGAGAATTTGGTGAGATGATAAATAATAACTCATATGGTATCATTTCTTCTTGGTTTCATTGGTAATATAGTGAAAAATTATATAGTAATATAATCCAATTTCCATACAGGTATAGGTATAAGTTTCATTACTAACTTATGATCTAATACACCGGCCTTTACCTGTTAAAAAACAAATAATATTGATACATAATTAGCAATTTACCTTTTCATATTATCTCACCAGAATTTTACTTCAGATCCCTATAAATCTTGGTGCTATTAAGTTTTATAGAGAAATTTTATCTATGAGCATAATTTAATAAATCCCTTTTTATCTTAGGTATATATGGAACACATGGAATCTTTCCAAATTTTTGAACACCATATTCTTAAATGAAGTCTTCCAATTTCCCATCATTCATGAATTTAATTTTATTTGGAAAATTATCATCATCAGGCTGAGAAATTTTTATCTTTTCTAATAAATATGGTTTGGAAATCATTTAACAAAGGATTGATGTTTCCCCTTCCCTAATAGTTCTTATATCTATATTTACAAAATCCTTGAACATAAGATCCTTTTTAGTTCTCAATTCAGCTATGACACCATGATCTTTCATGCTCAATGCATATGCTACCTTATTTTCCTTCATTGGGTGGAGGTGTACTGAGAAATCATAATCATTGAGTAGCTTGAGACATTTCCTTTTCCTCATATTGAGATATTTTTTGAAAATATATATTCCAGACTCTTACTATCTATGTAAATATCACATATTTCACTCTAGAGATAATGTATCCATATCTTCAAAGAAAATTTTACAACTTACAGCACAATATCATGGGTCAAATAGTTCTTTTCACGAGTATTTAACATTGTTAATGTATAAAGAATAACTTTATCATTCCATATATAGACACAACAAAGTCCTTTTTTGATGCATCCTTATAAATTATGAATCCATCCTTTCCCAATGTCAGAGTCAATATCGAAGAATTTATTAATCTACAATTCACATATTTAAAATATTATTCATATTCATTTTTCTATATTAAATTAACCCATTTATGTGTAATATTTTTTAATGAGTTAACCAATCAAGAATATTTTTAAAATAATCACTAATGGTAACTTGAAAATCCAATTTAGATATGTACATCATTTATGTTATTCACTGTGGACCATACATTGATTAACTTTATCTTTATAAGATCAACTGATATTCCATCCTTAGAGACAATATGACTAATAAAATATAATATTAGAATACATAATTTACACTTGAGAAATTATATATATAAGTCTTTTTCTATTAGAGTATGAAAAATGATTTTTAAGTGACTCTCATAGTCCTCATAGATTTTATATTACACTATGATATTGTTAATAAATACCAAAACAATATTATCAATATATTTATTGTATATTATATTCATCATATCCATAAAAATAGAGGTTGCATTGGTCAATAAAAATGGTATTACCTTTAACTCATAATGTTCATACCACATTAGAAATGTTGACTTTACAATATATTCATTATTTATTTATAATTTATAATACCTAGAACAAAGTTTAATCTTTAAAAAATATTGATCTCCTTGAATCTGATCGACTAAATCATCAATGTAAGGCATATGATATATGTTCTTTATAATAATAACATTGATTTTAATATAATGAATTCAAAACCTCATAAACCCATCTTTCTTCTTAATAAAAAGAACAAGGGCTTCCCAAGGTGAAACACTAGGGTGTATAAACCCCTTATCACACAATTCCTATAATTATTTATTTAGTTAACTAACTCCATAGTGGAAATTATATATGGATTCTTTGATATAGAAAAATCATTAGGGATTAAATCAATGGAAAACTCATCTTCATGCTCTGGTTGATGTCTAGGTAATTCCTTAAGAAATACATCAATGTATTCTTTTAAAATTAGTACATTTTAATGAAATGTCCTAGGCTTCCATCCAACCCAGCAGCTGACCTGATTCACCACAAGGCTCAAAGAGCATTTCCAATACCCATGGGCTGCTGAAAATCATTTGGGAATCATAGGAATCCCTTTGGGAACAATTTCAGCAAAATCAGAGATAAAACTATAGAATAAATAAATACATGATCCAAGAATAAATAAACAACATGCCAAAAAGGTCATCATAAACTTTCATGACCTAACCTATTTTCATATACATGAAAAAAATACAAGAACAAAGAGATAAAAACAAGTATAAACAAAATTAACCAAAAATAAAACAGTCGCAAACCAACCAACTTGAGCTGAGATTGAAACCAAATCCACAGAGCCTCAGGTTTCTCACCACTACCCAAATTAGTCCAAATCAGAAATTATGACCAAGAAGGATCCAAATAAGAACCTTAAACATGAAATTTTATAAGTGTGGGATAAAATCCCAATAGTACATCATAACCCATTGAAACTATATAATTAATTTCATAAGACAATTTATCAATGTTACTTTGAAAATAATGCCAAAAATTAAGAATTACATATATAAATTGCATGGAAATCAAAAAAAATCCATAATCCTATTTCAAAATGTTTTCTCTTTGTTTACCAAAACTAAACACATGTGTTTTGAAAACAAATCCATCATCCCAAACAATTTCAAAACCACACACATTATTATCATTTTTCAAAATAATTCACACTTGTTTTATCTAATGAAAATAGTTTCTTTAAGAACATTTCACTAGATAAATCCATATTTAACCCAAAACATATTTCAAAATACACTTTCAAGCACTCATATATTATTATTTAAAAAATAATCAAAAATAGGTTTTCACAAACATCTTTGAAAACTCATTTTCAAAGGAGGAAACCCAACTCACATAGTTTTATCACAACAAGAAAGTAACATGTGTATATATATATCACAAGGCATACAAAAATGAAACATAATCAAGAAGGGTACCGTGTTAGGTAAATCAGGGGAAATGACTCAATCAAGAAGTATATCAAACTCCCCTATATCTCATATTAATTGAGAATAAAAATGTGTCACGATCCTACTAAAATCCACTAACATGACAAGCATCTAACTTTATATAGGTATAACCACCCAAAATAGCTACCAGAATATGCTAAGTCCATGATCATTATCCTAGTATCCCATAAAAGCATTAAAACAATGGAAAACCCCCACATATCCATTGTTCCTGGAATGAATGTTGGGAAACTAATGGTGTGTAAAGTAACTAGGGGAATAAGAAAGATCTTCCACTTAGTACCTAACATCCCATGACCAATAAGAAAGTGAGGCGTAGTGAAATCAAGAAAAGTATAACAAACAAATCATAACCAAAACTACCATCCCCCCAACACCCATTGATATAAATCCCTATACACATAACATGCAGTCAAGGAATAACAAGATCATTCCCATGCAAAGGGAGACAAAAAAACATCACATGGTGATAAAAAAACCGCACAAGGGGTAAACAAGCAAGGGGAAATAGAGGATTCCATCCACCTATACCATTTTAAACAAATTTCTATATAGGCCTTTAACACTAAAACATAGCTCATAATTTTAGTCCATTTCACCTTTCATAAAATACTTTCCTAAAACTATTTGGAAAATGTTTTAAATCACCCAAACATTAAAAACATTTCCAAATCAGTCCTATGCAAGGGGTCTCTTCTTTAAAAATATAAAACATGGAAAATCATTTATTTCAAAAAAAAAACATTTTATAAAACACCACCTAATTTTTTTAAAAGGTCCAAATAAATCACCCATTTCTTTTAAAACAATATAAAGCTACCCTTCATTAAGGTCCTTTTTATTTAAAAACTAAAACAATTATAAAGGAATACCATTTCCACCAGACCAATTAAAACACTAAAAAAGGAATAACATAGGGGGTAAAACACACAAATATTTTAAATCACCATTTTAAAAACATTAAAACCCCCCTTTTACAAACCATTTAGAGGTAAACACCTCACTTAAAAACCAAATTATATTTAAAACATTAATTTAATCATTGAAAAAAACCAGGTAAAATCCCATTTCAAAAAATTAAAACCATTTAAAAAATATATAATACATTTCAAAATAATATTTCAGTATTTAAGAATTATATTTCATGTATAAAACATGTAATTTTCATGAAAAAATATTTTTTCAAAAATCAAAACATTAAGAAATGGTATCAAATCACCAAAGGGATATCACATATATTTATACTTTCATAAAAAGGTAATTTAAAAATAACAAGCACATTGGAATTTCAAAATGAAACAATTGAATAGTAAAAACTACCTTGGAGAAGTAGAAACCAAGCTAAAACATCCCAAAAAATATTTCATTTTATGGAGGCCACACTCATGAGACTATATTGGGTTTCTACAACCCCTATACACAGAAATACGTATCATTAGATCAACTAGGAACCTTAAAATAGAGATACATGATAACTAAGGTTCATAGGGGAATCCAAAACCATGAGAGAAGAGGGGTAGAAAGGGATAATAGATAATGAGAATAAGAACTCTCCACAAATCTCTTAGAAGACACCAAATAAATCCAAGAATCCATGGGGAGGAAAAAAAATTGAGCTCCCCAAAGCTCCTTAGGTTCGGCTGATGTAGGGGAAGATAAATGGGGGTGAATCCCCTTTAAAATCAAGGGGGGGGGGGGATGAAAAAACTAATAAATTAAAAACATAGAAAGATTTCATTGTTTAAACATATGATTAGGAAAACCATGAACTAACCGTACATGTTCCACTACCTCCCAAAAACTTAAGATTCATGATTACTTATGAGAGGACATATAGTTAAACAAATTGTGTGCCTCACTCCAAAAGAACAACAATGTGACATGAGGGGTGTCACAAACTCCCCACCATACCACTTTTCTCCTAGAAAGTCTTGATCAAAATTAATGATAATGGAATTAAAAGATACCAAAATGACTTAATAAAAAATTCCACTTTACAAGGTTTATACTTGGAGAAAACCTCCATGTTACTAAAAAATATCAAATTGATCAACTATAATAAAACCAAATTTCACTGATAAGAACCCAAAAAAACATCAAAGAAGAATCCCTATGAAGCCTAGGATTCTTACATGGTCTCACCACCATTTATAATTCCTCTAAAATGGTCTCCCAACCATTTATAATTCATCAAAAATGGTGGCACAAAGGAACCACTATTGATAATGCATCATCGAACAACTGAGAAACCATGAGAGGAACACACTCTCAAACACAAGTTCTTCCAAACCAAATGAAAATAAGAATAACCACAAGATCCTCAAAAGAATGAAAAGTTTACTTACCTTGTGTCATGACACACATGGATAACATAGGGTCAAACACTGGATCACCATCACATGGTTAATCCCAAGAAAGTCCCATAAATAAACACCAATTAGTATAACACACTCAACTTGTAAACAAATACCCCAATTACCCAATTGTGTACCCAAATTCCACTATCAAGTCCAAATAATAATAACCACAAGGATCTAACAAAATAAAAAGTGTAACTCATTATCACCGAGATATGTTTTCCTAAAAAATGAGGCTTAAAGAAACAACACTCACAGTCCAACCACAAAACACCCAAGAGGGCTGGAGAGGGGGGAATCATTCCTCAGAAAAAAAAAACATGACATAAAATAGCTTCAAAACCACCCATAAAAACATTCCAAAAGAAAAGCATTCATAGAGAACATCCTAGAAAGGGAAAACATCCACAAAATCCAACCACACAAGTCAAAATCCTAGAAAGAGATTACAACCACCAAAATAGTGTCCCTTAAAGGAACACCACAAATTCCCACCAAACTCATCTAAAACTAGAGATCAGGGTCTCAATAGATATCATAAGGAAGGTTCCATGTCTAATAATACATTAAGTGTCTGGGATGGAACTAGAAATGAGGAAACCTTTTTAACCATACTAGGGGATATAAACAACAAATACATTAACTACCTCGATTCATGTCCCATAACAGAAACCAAAATGACTCCTTCCAAAGAAAGGTATCAAAACCAAAATATAAATACCTCAAGCGAGGCACAAAAAAATAGCATCAAAAGAATATTTTCTTTTGAAAACCCACATTTTACCAAGGAACTTTGAAAACACTGTACACCAAGGAACACACAAAAAGGAAAAATCACCATAGGTTTTAAAACAAAACAACCTTGGTAGAACACACTCATTTCCTAAATAAGGAAAGCCACAAAATTTATTTCAAAATATAATTTTACTTTGAAAACCAAGAATACCAGAAATTATTATCAAAATCTTCTTCCCTTTTCCCAAAAACTTTCCAAATTTTTTTAAAAAACAATCTACCTTTTGAAAAATTTTAAATAATGCAAGGTTAACCACGAATTTTTAAAACACACCAAAAACTATGGGAATTTAATCTTCCCACATATTTTCAAGAAAATTTTGAAAATAATTTTTTTCCCAAAATCTTTTTTATTTTCCCAAAAATGTTTTTAAAATCCAATAATACACAAAGAACTAAAAAATCATCCAAAAAAGGATCACAAAAACCACATACATGAAGGGAAACAAAACACTCATTAAACCTCTAAAAAGTGAAAACCACCTTTGGATAATTCTAGAATCTAGATGAGTTCAGACATTATAACTAGTGAGAAAATGTGTTATGTAATCCTTGAATACCATGGTTTGGGAAATCAAAAATCAAATAGGCAACACACTATGAAAATAAGGCCATCTCAACCACATGAGAACCACACAGTTTTCCAGACTATGTGAGAAAATTGTGTAACCCGATTTCACTTCTACTTCACCTCGTAACCAAAAAGGCGATCTCGAATATCATATACACAATAGAAGTGGATCTAAACAATGATAATCACATCAAAGTAGAAAACAATAATCTCTAATTCATAATTCAAAATCCAACTCCCACAAAAATTTTGAGATTCAGAGTGTTTAAGAGCTAGATAGACTCTTCCCACCCTTACCTATCATTCTCCAACAACCTTAATCTCATTTATACAAAGACATTCCCAAATAAAAAGGGAATCTCCAGATATTAGGTTCCCACAAAATAAAATCAAATAACCTTTGATACCCTTTTGTAAAGAACTAAATTTGGATTCCATCTGACCAAGAACTTGTCCAAATTTTCCACAAGGTTCGAAGAACATTCTCAATCCTCAGAGGCTGGTGAAAAGTGATTGGGCATCATAAGAACCCCTTTTGGGAAACATTTCTACCAAATCAGAGATAAAACAATGTAATACATAAATACAGGATCTAATAATGGATAAAATCATTCCAAATAGGTTATAATAAACTACTATGATGCAACCCATTTTTATATACATGAGCAACATCAAAGAAAAAATAGATAAAGACAATAAGGAACAAAACAAACCAAAAATAAAACTAGAAAAAACCAACCAACTCGAGCTAATCATGAAACCAACTTTACACAACTTTTAGTTGATCACCACTACTTAAATCACCCCATTCCAACCATGATGAACAAAAAGGATCCAACTAAGAACATGGAACTTGAATTTTTTTAGGCGTGAGCTAAAAATCCTAGTAGGTGACCATAAACCACTGAAACAATTAAATTCCTTTCATAAAGAAATTTATCAATGCTAGTTTGAAAATAAAGTTAAAAAATTACACATATACATTTCATGTAAACCAAAATAATTCCATAATACTTTTTCAAAACGTTTTCCCTTTGTTCTCTAAAACTAAAAAAATGTGTTTTAAAAACAAATACATCATCCAAATCCATTTCAAAAATGAACACACCATTATCATTTCTAAAAAAAACACAAACTTGTTTTATCTAATGAAAATTGTTGCTTTAAAATAATTTCACTTGAAAAATTCATTTTAACTCAAAAACCATTTTAGAACCCCCTTTAAAGAACTCAATTAAAATTCTTTAAAAAATTATCAAAATAGATTTTTTTTTGAAAAATCATTCTTAAATTAATCAATCCAAATCACATTAGTTAATAAAAATAATGAGAAACCATATATGTATATATATATATCACAGGGTATATAAAAATAAAATATAATCAATGAGGGTTACATGTCAAAGAAATAAAGGGAAACAATACAATCAATCACTAGATCAAACTCTCATCAATTACATACTCATCAAGAAAATGAATGTGTCATGGTCCTACCCAAATTCAATAACATTACAAGAATATAACTGTATATGGGTATAACTAATCAAACCAACTATCGACATATTCTAAGTATATAATCTTCATCCTGGTATACAACAAAATCATCACAGGGTTGAAAACCCCCACCTATCTCTTGTTCCTAGCACGACTGGTGGGAAACTATTGGCGTGTGAACCAACTAGAGGAACAAGCTAGATCCTCCACTTAGTACCCAACATACGATGGCCAATAAAGAAGTTAGGAAGAGTGAAAATGATCCAATTATAACACACAAGGAATATCCAAAACTACCCTCACCCCAAACACCCAATAATGTAAATCCCCATACACATAATATGTTATCAAGGCATAATAAGAACATTCTCACACAAGGGAAGCAATGAACATCACATGGTGATCACAAACCTTCATAAGGGGAAAATAAGAAAGGTAAAATAAAGGGTGCCATCCACATACAATGTTTTAAAAAAATTACCAAATGGTCATTTAACACAAAAAAACTCATAATTAAATCTCTATCACCTTTCAAAAAATAATTTCCAATCACAATTTGTAAAATGATGGAAATCACCAAAACATTTAAAACATTTCAAAGTCACCCCTACATAAGAGATCTATTCTTTTAAAATCTAAAACATGGCCAAAGCATTTATTTCCATCACAATTTTAATAAAACCCAAACTAAAACATTTTAATAAGTCCAAATAAATCACCAATTTCTTTTAAAACAAATCATATATTCCCTTTAAATAAGGGTCTTCCTCTTTAAAAACTAAAACAAGGAGAAAATGCCAACTATTTCAACCAAACAAATTAAAATAAGAGAATAATGCATTAAAAAAGGGGTAATCTACACACACATTTCAAATCACCATTTTAAATACATTAAAACACCCCTTTTCCAAACTATTTAGAGGTCAACACATCACTTCAAAACCAAATTTCATTTAAAACATTATTTTCGATCTTTGAAAAAAATGGATCAAAGAACATTTAAAAACCTGAAAACCATCTGTAAAATCTCTAATGAATTTAACAAGAATCTTAGCAACGTTAAAAATTTCATTTTATGCATAAAAAAATGGAATTTTATTGAAAAACTAATTATTCTAGGCTCAAAACATTACGAAATGGTTTCAAATCACCAAAGGGATATCACATATATTTCTAACTTCATTAAAATGAAATTTAGAATTCACAACCACATTAGAATTCCAAAACAAAATAATTTCATAGTAACCCTACCTTATAGAAGAAAAACAAAGATGAAACATTATGAAACATGTAACATTTAATGGAGATCACACCCATGGAATAAAAACGGTGTCTACAACCCCTAGACCCCAAATCCCTATTATTAGATGCATCTAGAACCCTAAAATTGAGTCCCATGATTACTAGGGTTAATAGGGGGAAGAAAAACTATGATAAAGGAGAGGTAGAAATGAAAAGGTGAGTGAAAGAGCATTTTCATGGGCGCCCTTAAATGATTAGTGGTTTTTGGGTACTTAGGTGCAGTAGAGTGGCTGACCAATGTCATCTCTCAAAGAAATAAGTAAATTAAAACAACTTCTTAAAGGTATTATAAAAGTAAAATAGAATAGAATTAAAAAACTACTTTAAATGATGGGGGGTAGTTTTTTATCGTTTATAAAACTTGAAGAAGTTTTCTGGGAGAAGATTTCATTTTTTTTTGTTTTTAATTTTGAAATGAAGTTTGATTAAAAAGACACAACAAGAAAATGTTTTTTAGAAAATATTTTAAAAGGCGTAATCGATCTAACTATAACTCTTAATTTATTTGTTAATAATTATAATTTAAATCATATTCAAATTAATTACGATCCCTTAATTTGTTAACCCTCGAACCCTGCAAGAGTTAACTTAACCACAAAGATGAAATTACTTAAACCCTAAGCTAGCTTCGGAACACGCAATCGCAGCACCCTGCTTTGATTGTTGTTCTATGGCTAGATTATGTCCAGGGGTTAATTAAAAAACCTATCCATTATGTAAATGAGGATTAATTATGTTTAGGGATTATATTTTAACTATAAAAATTTATCCCGTGTGGTCTTGTATTACCGATTAAGATCGTGCTCTCACAATTTACACAAAATCTCGACCTCGCGTGTTTTTTTGTTAATTGTTCAATTGCTTGCTTAGTTTCTTATAATTTAAAAAAAATCATGGATAATATTAAGTGAATTAAAGTAGCTCAATTATTCAAAATAATTAAATGAAGAGGGTAGAAGATAGATCAATCACTAAAAAAACTACTCTTCCATGGGTGGTGTGGTCATCGTGGAGACGTTTTGCATGAGAAAATGATTGAAAGGGTAGAACCCAATATCATATCCACTATTAATTCCAAAACAATTATGAATATTAATAGAAGAATAAAAGGGAAGAACACAGAATATTATTTGAAGAAAAATTCAAGATATGAACATGAAAGAAAAGAAATACAAAGAGGAGGTGTGAGAGGAGATCCTTTTTTGAAGAGAGGTTTACACAAATCCTTACTTCTTCCAAGAGTTTTGAGTGGATAACAAGAGATACCCTTTCCGAAACACCTTTCCAAAGCCTCGAAAATACCTCCCAAAGAGTTAAAATATCATTTAAATAGAATTTGGGAGGGCTAGGGTTACAAAACTTTATTAAATGTGAAAGGGAAATTCGGCAAATATTTTAATCCCACTTTAACCGCATAGTTGACCTCTAAAACGCATGCATTGGCCGGCCTTATAGAAAGATGATTTGTGAATAATCATGTACCCGAGCTTCCCTCAAAATTTGGGCTCAATAAAATCTCATATGAAGAATATATAGCCGAAATGGTAAAGTAATGTCCAATCTGGATGATTCTGTCAAGCTTTGTCTTCATGGCCCATTTACTCCCCTCAAATGCACAATCCAGATCCCAAGTCCTGAATAGAATATGTAAGCCATTATGTTGGAAATCTGTGTGCCAACCATATGGGTGTCACTACCTCCCAAAAAAATTAGACATAACATTACTCCTGATAGGACATATGGTTAAAGAAACTATGCACCTAACTCTAGAATCACCCCATGCCTCACATGACCTCTTGGGGTGCCCCACACGGTTTGAAAAACCTTGAAGAATTCATAAAAATGGATTTTTAAAAAATCATAGATCCTACCATATGCTTTATACATGGTTTCAAAAATGTGTGCAAGTCATGTGACACACCTCAGACATAGAAATAACCCTGCATGATTTCTACTAGGGTCTACAGGGTTTGAGAAAACTATGAATAGCCATTGCACACAAACTATGAATAGATAAAAGTAAACTAAAAAGGCTCCTTGGAAAGGGAGTCCACACTATTTCCCTCTAACCATTCACCTTATCCATACCTAGAAAAAAACCTCAAACATTAACATGTTTCGAGCCATAACTCCACATTAACTCAAACCAAACCTCTATTACACCAAATAACACTAAAATAATAACACCATGACATGGGGGGGTATCACATGCATCCTTAATTTCAATATTACCTTCCCCATTATTATATTATTTCTACTCTTACTCCTCAAGAATATTAGTTAGAATAGTGACAAGAGGTGACATAGTCACGACTTATATGATAAAGTCCCCCATTTAAAGATAATGAATTTGATATCTCCATCCTAAATCATAAGTTTTTTGTCTTAGAAATAAAGTTTTTCCTTATAATTTGAAATACATTCCATACCAATTATTATATCAAATCCAACCCTAGGTATAATGATAAAGTCTTAAAATAAGGTACATTTATGTGTCATAATGGGATCTGAGTAACACATCCTTTTGTGGTGAAATTTACACTAGGAGTCTTGATTGATATCTCCCTTATCAAGGTGAAAGGGAAATATCTAAAGGCATCTGCATAATTTTAAACACTGTATTGTTTATTTTTCTTAAAGTTGAGGAGTTTATATTCATTTTGGTTCATTTGTCACAAGTGGAATATTTTTTTTGGTTAATGTTAATTAAAAATATATCCATTTCATATGTTATATTTCTTTTTCATACTTAGTTTTCTAGATCAATGACCAACACTGATCAACAACACCTTTAATACAATACACTTACCGTATAAAATTTTACCATTCATTTCATCCCAAGGCTAGAAATTACTTATCAAAGGACTTAATCCATTGCTTAGGTACCATTGGATTAATATTTACACTAAAATATAGAATATTAAGTCACATGAAATGATCCAATATAGGTGTATCATGTCATTTTATCATGTTTCACCATATGTACAAGGTTATTAGTCATAAACCCTGACAACTTCTCTAATATATCTCTAATCTAGTCATCTCAAACACTAGTTGTATTGGCTTGATCAACATGGAAATATCTACATTGGCCATGAGTATTGATACTATTCTTTATACTAGGCACCATATCTAAAAAATGAAATATACTAAATTACCTTATAACATTATAAATTTTAAATCAAAGTATATAGTTTGTGCACTGCTTAACATAATTTGAAAATTTATGCTTAACTAATCTTAGAATCATAAACTTGGTTTCTTTGGGAATATCCACAAATAAAAAATATATTTTTCAAATAAATCATAATGGTTTATAAATAACATGTGAATTAACCTAATAATATCATCCAAGAGTGTCTAACCATGTGTGTAATATTAGGCCCACTCACCATGCACTAGTGACATTTGAGTTAATACTCAATTAACCCCTTTTAGATTTTTTTACCCCTAGGTGCATATGTGCCAGAGTAGCATCCACTTTTCAGTATTGAGACATGGATTTATTTTCTAAGAAATATATACAATATATACTTTACCAAAGAATCACTATATTACTCTATAATTAGAGTTATCCCAATTATTTATCATTGGTTTATGTACTCTAATGTATATTTTCCTAAATGTTGTTCCCAAGGTTACAAAGAAATGCGATATGATTCCAAATATAACAACCCTGACTCCAGTAACCTAGATCTAGTGTATCTATAAGAACCCGTTTTTTGCTGTGAAAGACTTTGGAATATTCTTGATGATATTCCAGAGCAGCACCTTCAGACGGCATGTGATTCTGAGCCCCGGAGTGGACGGAATTAAATTTTCAGTGCGTTCACATTGGGAATGAAAAATAAATGGGATAAATCCTAAACGGTGATCCAGATCAGAGATCCGAGTGTACGGATGGGTCTGGAATGAGGTTTTTTACCCTAGGGACGACATAAAACTTGTCGGCGTGGGACGTTTGGACCCCTTTCCCGCTTCTGGAACGTTAAATGGATTAAATAAATAAATTAATTCATTTAATGTTGAAACGTAGGTATCTCTTAAAGATTGGATCAGATTGGAAAACCGAGGGAACCATTGAGTTTGGAGCGTGCCGGTTACCCTTGGAGGGGTGTATGTTTTGCGGGCGCGGCCCGTCTGTGAAAAATGGCCCGAGGGGCGTTTTCGTAATTTGGCAGCTTCAGACGCTAAGTTTAATAACTTTTGAATGGGGCCTCGGATTAAAATTCCGAGACTGTCGTTGTGCTCGGGAGGTGGTGTTTGGCCTAGGAGATGCTTAACCTCGTCTCCGTCGGAGGTTCGGGTTCGGGCCGACGGGTGGGTGGTTAAGTGTGTTTCTATTTAAACACTTAACCCCCCTCTCTTCCCCTCTATTCATCTCCTAGCAGGAGCTATCCCTCCTCTCCTCCTCTACTCTGGTGAGGCATCTCCGGTGAGGCAGCTCCGGCAAGGTGACGGATCGCGGCGAAGCTCCGGGCAACGCCCACGAGGTAGGATCTTGTTAAGTTTTGTCTTCCCGAACCTACTTTGAGCATGTTTAATACTATTTAATTGCTATTGGATTTTCGAACGAAGACCATGAATGATTAGTAGAGATTATTACCTTTCTAACGCATGTTTTGGATTCAAATTCTAAGCCCCGTGGCGTCGGCAATCATCTGCCGAAGTTGGTGGGTTTTCGGTTTCCTGCAGGTTCGAGCGGCGACGCGGCTAGGGCGGACGACGTGGAAGCAGGGTGTTCGGTCGGCGCCGCGGGTGTCCGGTGGAGCGGCTGGGAGAGGCCGGGGCATGGAATGCCTTCTGCCGAGGGCGAGGGGGGCGGCGTCCGGAGGAGGCCGGCGCTCAGGCGGAGCGCCCGGCGAGGCGGCGGTCGCCAGGGAGCGGCGACCGTGGGGTCGTGGCGCGCGACCCCCGTGCGGTGACAAAGACCCGCGCCGTGTGGGTCTTCACGCGGCCGCCGCGACCAGCCCTCGTGGCCGGTCTACGCGCGGACCACGAGTCCGCGGCCGGCCCACGCGGCTAAGTCGCGGGCTGGCCCAGGCCCGGCGGACCGGCCGGTCCAGCCCTAGAGGCCTTGCCCCCTCGGTGTTCGGACACCCTTATTTTCCGCTAAGGGTGTCCGTTTTGAGTGCCGTCTGCGGCGGTGGAACCGTATCGACGAGGAGGACTATTTGAGAGGGTTTTGGGAATTTTTAATTCCCGAAACTAGGGTCCGCGGAGGCACGACGCGTCTTTAAGTGGACGAGCATTTTTCCTGAGATCCTTGTTTGGGCAGCGCGGATGCATCCGACGTCCGTTTTGAGTGCCGTCAGCAGCGTTGCGACCATGAGACAATGGAGGAGGTTTCCATGGTGGTTTTGGGTGTTGAGACTGGATTTGAGTTATGGGACCCACGGCCCGTCTTTCGAGCTGCGTGCAACGTTTCACGCCTTTCTCATCGGGCGTCCGTTCGGGGCATGCGAGCAGTTGATTCTGGATGTTTTTCTGAGGGGATTGCAATGGTGCAATCCGCCCGCTCTAATTCGGCACGATGGTGTGGGTCCCACATGGGCCGTTTGGGCGTCGACATTGATTTTCCATCATAATCACCAGGCGACCATTTTGGACAAGTGGATAGTCCATCTTTTGTGCTTTTTCGAGAGGATCACAACGGTGCGATCCGTCCGTTGAGTTTCAGGACAGGGAGGCGGCTCCCACGATGCACCACTCGTGTGCGGTGTGCCGAAATGCATCTTTTTCTCCGGATATCCATTGCATTCAAGTGAGTATTGCTTTTGACGTGTTTTCCCGAGGGGATCGCAATGGTGCGATGGGCCTGACTGTTTTCGGGGCGGAGGCTCGGGATCACGGGACGCCGTTCGGGCCTGAGGCGGTGTTGGTGACTTTTCCGTCGGATATCTGTGGGAGGCGAGTAAGTAGTCGATCTCGCATGTTTTTCCGCGAGGATTACCACGGTGCAATCCATTTGGTGGTGTGGAGCCTCTTGCATGATCTTGTTAAATGTGGAATAAAATGTGCTCTGGTGGTGGTTCGTCCTACCATGTTTGTAGCGGACCCTTGGTGTGTGATCGCACACTCATGGGAGAGTGATATAAATGATTCACAAGATGTCGTTGGTCGTGCCTGGTCCTTTTAGGTGGAGTTGTTCTGTCACACCTTCACGTTGACGCTGGGTGCTGTGTGCACGATAGCCTTTGGGCTGGAACGAGGTATACTCTGGGATTGTACGGGAGCGCTTGGAGGTATGTGTGGTTGTTTGTACCTGAGAATGTTTGTGCGATTGGTTGGGGTTGAGATGGGGCCACACGTCGTGTGGGCCCCACAAGCGTGTCGTGTTCTTCTTTACGTACTCTCGACCTCTCGCGACGTAGAGGGTCCCTCTGCACTTGTTTGTTTGACCAACAGGGTAGAGTTTTCCCCTAGCTTTGTACTCGTTTGTTTGACCATCAGGGTGGAGTTTTCCCCTCACTTTTTTCTCATTTGTTTGACCAGCAGGGCGGAGTTTCCCCTGGCCTGGTGCTCTTTTGTCTGACCAGCAGGGTTGAGTGGTCTCCTCCTAGTCTTATTATTGATGGTTTGGCCGGCAGAGATGGTTTGGTTCCTCTTCTTCTTCAGTTGTGAGGAGTTTCAGTACCGTGCCCTTTCACCGGTCTGCGACACCATTTTCGACTACGAGTGTTCGTGCAGTGTGGGAATTTTCCCCACTTTCTGGGATGAGATGTCTCAGTCCGCTTCGATAGTGACTTAGCGGATTGGATCGGGATTTCCTTGTGAGGCCTGGGGAGTTCCTCCCGTCACCCCGTGTTTCCCTGGTAGAGTTCTTGTGGATTCGGTGTGACCAACACTTTACGCTGGCACCAAACCTCTACCCAGGAGGTTGTTTGCAGCAGGCCTGAGGTTGTTACCAGCAGGGCTGAGGTTGTTTCGAGCAGGGATGAGGTTGTTTCCAGTAGGGTTGAAGTTGTTTCCAGCAGGGCTGAGGTTGTTTCCAGCAGGGCTGAGGTTGTTTTGAGCAGGGCTCTCCAGTGGGTTACCATCCAGTAGGGATGGCCAGTACAATGGTGTTCACCGAGCAGTACCATCCAGCAGGGATGCCCAGAGCAGTTCCGGGCTTACCTCCAGCTGGGCTGGGCAGTGGTCCCCGATGCCGGTTTACCTCCAGCTGGGCTGGCCAGTGGTCCCGTCGGTGACTTTAGCCGGGTAGCCCTCCAGTGGATTACCCTGTTACGGGACTGGGCAGTGTGGCACCCGTCGAATTTCCGGGTCTCCCTGTAGTGGGAACCCGTCGACTTCCAGGGACCCTCCAGCGGGGCTGGGCTGGGGGTCTCCTATCGACTTTGAGCAGACCTCTCGACTGCGGGGCAGTGACGAGTTTTGGTTGACGTTCCCCCAGAACTCTCAATTACGAGGAGCGCTTTCCCCCACCGAGACACGTCCTTGTGATGCAACCTAAAACCATGCGGGCGAGTCAGTGCTGCCCAAAGTGGATAGTGTCGAGGTCAGGTGATTGAGCCCCTTGGCTTGCGGTTCGGGGCAGACATGCGGGATGCTGGGCATCAATGGAGTTTACTTCTGGGACTATTGGATACTCTTTTCTTGGGCTGAGCTATGGGACGGAGATCCCCTTACGATGTTGTTCAGGCTTCTTGCTGAGCATAAGGATATGTATATACCTTGTTATAGTACCCACTTCTTGGGTTTGGTTACTCTCCTTCCAGGAGAGGCGAAGACGTGCGGGGTATGCCACGTGCTTTCTGTGTCTAGCTTCTCGTGGTTGGATGAGTATACTCTCCTGCTATAGGTAGCGATGACTCGACGAGAAGTTCATCTTCTCACCATTTCCAGCTGCTTGTGTCTGGATGAGTCTATCTCTTTTCTCTTGTTGGGTTGAGCTGGACTCTTTACTGTACTCTTTACTTCACTTTTGGTTGTACTCCTTTACTTTTCCTGTTTGCTCTACTGCTCACCCTTCGGTACCTCCTTTGTTGCTTCCTCGAGCCTTCGGGGTATCCTACTGAGTATTTTTATACTCACCCCTGCTTGGGCTTTGCCCGCACTTGGTGTGCCCTAGCAGACGACGGACATGTAGAGCTTAGGAGCTTGGGAGCTTGGACCGCGTGCGGTGGTTGTGGACGGGTTCTAGGTGGGAGACCCGTCAACTGTTTCTTTTTGTTTACCTATTGCCGGGTTGTGGCAATTTTTGGTCGGGCGCGTGTTTTGGCCCCTTTTCTTTTCAGTTTACTTTCAGCTTGTTACTTTTACTGTTTAGAGGTTGATGCACATTTGTGGTATATATACATAGAACTTTACATTTTCTTTACTTGTCTTTTCTTTTACTCTACACTATTGCATTGAGTGTGTTGGTACAGGTACTTAGGCAAAGTCCTCCCCGAGTTGTTGTGCCTTCGGCGCTGGTCGCCAGCCCCTGGCCTATGGAGGCGGGCTTGGGGTAGTTGCGGCTCGAGCCCGGGTAGGGTCGGGTCGTGACAAAGTGGTATCAAAGGTTGTTCGTTCATTGGGACGCTGTTCGGACGTCCCTAAAAGAGGAATTGGTTGGGATTTAGGGCAACAGTGTTAATGTGTCTCGAGAGCGGCTCTCAGGCCAGGGAGTCCAATGATGGTGCGGCGGCTGACGTATCCATTCACCAGGACCTTGATAACCCGCTTGTCGACTCGGCATGATGAGACACTTGTTGTAGGGAAAATTTGGTTTGTGAATCACATAGGATTGAGTCTTTGACTGTCCTTCTTGAGTCAGCTCCCCATCGTTTCTATTGGTATATACATATATGCTCATCTGACCGCGGCACTCCTTGATAATTTTCAGGATGTCTCCATGAGGCCAGCCAGCCAGGAAACCAGCTTTGGTTCGTGACGATGACCCTGTGAGCTACGAGGCATTAGTCTACGACCCATCATGCGAGCCCCTTTCTCCGGTTGGGCCGGTAGCAGCACCCCCACCGGTTGAGCAGCAGACAGTTTCAGCAGAGCAGGATGAGCTTGAGCGCAGGTTGAGCACGCCCCGTGAGTTCTAGCGTTAGAGACCACTGAGGTTCAGTGGTGAGCCAGACCCTCAGGCAGCAGAGGTTTGGCTCGAGGCAGTGGTTCACCTTTTTAGGCTTGTGCAGACGCCGACAGATCAGAGGGTGGCTTTGGCAGCCACCCTTTTTCGCGAAGCAGCTTGGCGTTGGTGGGGTCTGGTGACTCAGCTTCTTGACGAGTCGTCGCTTTCGTGGGGAGACTTCCAGTTTTTGTTTCATGAGGAGTTTTTCCCCTCCTGCTTTAGCTCTATTTGGATTCAGGAGCTCTTTCAGTTTCAGCAGGGAGGGATGACGGTGGCCGAGTACGCGGCTAGTTTTGCAGACCGCACATGCTTTTACCTGGACTTGTTCCATGATGACAACATCCGAGGGCGGAAGTTTGAGCAGGGTCTTCGCCGAGAGATTCGTGCTGTCATAGTACCCTTGGGCATTTCCACATATGCCGGGGTGCTAGAGTAGGCGCTGGTCACAGAGGGCTTCCTGTCACATTCTAGAGTTGGTGGTGGCAGCAAACACGTTGGAGCTGAGACGTCTGTCGTAGCTAGTGGGCGTCGGCAAACAGAACCTCGACGCAGGTGGCTTTCTAACAACCGGACTTAGGGGCGTGGTCATACACCACAGTGGCGCTGGAGGGAACCAGTGCAGCCTAGAGAGAATCAGTGCTATTCTTGTGATGGGCGAGTTCACTTGGCACGAGACTGCCTGACCCGAGTTGCTGAGAGCTTCAGGCAGGCAGCATGCAAACCACCACGACAGAGGCAGCGCCGTGATCCGAGTAGCGCCCAGAGAGGTGGTGCTAGCAGAGGAGCGAGAGGAGCTGGTAGTGGGGGACGGATTTACGAGGTCTTCCCATCACCACTAGGTGGTCCACGTCAGGCTCCGGGAGCTAACAGTTGGGACCACAGACAGCCGTGATCTTTGGATGTCTACTATCCTGCAGAGCAGGAGGTGATAAGAGGTACGCTCTACAGCTCCTCTACCTTTTTGCAGTAGAATTGTTAGACTCTTTGTGTAAAATTCTTTCCTCCCTGCTCCTTTTTTGATGTGTTACCAGGGTGATGCAGGGCGTCGGGTGTAACCCTGTGTTGGTAAGGTAAAAAGGTGTGGGACCTTTTTCTCTAGTCGATGGTGTCGACTCCTTCGCCTTTCGAGCGTGTAAGAGAGCCTCAGTTGTTGAACCTTGCGTGACTAGATATCATTGGGTGTTTCACCATATGGATATTCTGAAGCAGGGAATCATCAGGCCTTGTTTCAGGTGCAGGCGGTGATTCTAGTCGCGACGTGCGGCGTAGGGGTTCGGTCAGGGAGGTGAGATACCCCCGAGAGCCTTCGGGCCATTTGAGACCGTGCGAAGGGATGGAGAGGTACCCTACCACCTTTCCCTAACCCCAAAGTCTGGACTGGGTGCACGTCATCGGAAAGGGCCGACCTTGCGTAAACGGATCAATCCTTTGGTCTGTGTGCAGTGGCGCAGAGCTATACAAGGGTTCTTCTGGGTATGGGAAATCCAGGTGTGGGCTTAGTACCCTGTGTTGCTCCCTAGTTTTTCTTTTTGGGGATGAAAATCTTGAAGTATGGAATGATGTAAGAACCCGTTTTTTTCTTTGAAAGACTTTGGAATATTCTTGATGATATTCTAGAGCAGCACCTTCAGACGGCGTGCGATTTCGAGCCCTAGAGTGGCTGAAATTAAATTTTCAGTGCGTTCACACTGAGAACGTCAAATAAATGGGATAAATCTTAAACGGTGATCCGAATCGGATATCCAAGTGTACAGATGGGTTTGGAATGGGGTTTTTACCCTAGGGACGAAATAAAAATTGTCGGCGCGGGACGTTTGGACCCCTCGCCCACTTCTGGAACGTTAAACGGATTAAATAAATTAATTAATTCATTTAATGTTGAAACACATGTATCTCTTAAACGATGGCTTAGATAGGAAAACCAAGGGTACCGTTGAGTTTGAAGTGTGCCGGTTACCCTAGGAGGGGTGTATGTTTTGTGGGTGCGGCCCATCTGTGAAAAATGGCCCCAGGGGCGTTTTCATAATTTGGCGGCTTCAGACGCTAAGTTTAATAAATTTTGAATGGGGCCTCAGATTAAAATTCCGAGACTGCCGTTGTGCTCGGTAGGTGGTGTTTGGCCTAGGGGATGCTTAACCTCGTCTCCGCCGGAGGTTCGGGTTCGGGCCGGCGGGCGGGTGGTTAAGTGTGTTTCTATTTAAACACTTAACCCCCCTCTTCCACTCTCTTCATCTCCTAGCAGGAGCTCTCCCTTCTCTCCTCCTCCACTCCGGCGAGGCGTCTCTGGTGAGGCAGCTCCGGAAAGGCGGAGGATCGTGTCGAAGCTTCGGGCAACGCCCACGAGGTAGGGTCTTGTTGCGTTTTGTCTTCCCGCACCTACTTTGAGCATGTTTAATTCTGTCGAATTGCTGTTGGATTTTTGAACGAATCCAATGAATGCATAGTAGAGATTATTCCCTTTCTAATGTATCTTTCGGATTCAAATTCCGAGCCTCGTGGCGTCCTCAATCATCCGCCGAAGTTGGCAGGTTTTCGGTTTCCGGCGGGTTCGAGCGGCGGCGCGGCTAGGGCGGACGGCGCGGCAGCGGGGTGCTCGGTCGGCGCCGCGGGTGTCCGGTGGAGCGGCTAGGCGAGGCCATGGCACAGCGTGCCTTCATCCGAGGGCGAGGGGGGCGGCGTCTGGAGGAGGCCGAGGCTTAGGCGGAGCGCCCGACGAGGCGGCGGTCGCCAGGGAGCGGCGACCGCGGGGTCGCAGCGCGCGACCCCCGTGCGGCGACAAAGACCCGCGCCGCGAAGGTCTTAACGTGGCTGCTGTGTCCGGCCCTCGTGGCCGGTCTGCGCGCGGACTGCGTGTCCGCGGCCAGCCCGACGGACCGGCCGGTCTAGGCCGGTCCAGCCTAGGGGCCTTGCCCCTTCGGTGTTCGGACACCCGTATTTTCTGCTACGGGTGTCCGTTTTGAGTGCCGTCTGTGGCGGTGGAACCGTATCGACGAGGCGGACTATTTGAGATGGTTTCGAGAATTTTTAATTCCCAAAACGAGGGGCCGCAGAGGCGCGACGTGTCTTTAAGTGGATGAGCGTTTTTTCTAAGATCCTTGTTTGGGCGGCAGAGACGCATCCGACGTCCGTTTTGAGCGCCGTCAGCAGCGTTGCGACCCTGGCACCGAGGCAGAGGTTTCCAGGGTGGTTTCGGGTGTTGAGACTGGATTTGAGGTGTGGGCCCCACGGCCCGTCTTTTGAGCTACATGCAACGTTTCATGCCTTTCTCACTGGGCGTCCGTTCAAGGCGTGCGAGTAGTCGATTCTGGATGTTTTCCCGAGGGGATTGCAATGGTGCAATCCACCCGCTCTAATTCAGCACGATGGTGCGGGGCCCACGTGGGCCGTTTGGGCGTCGATGGTGATTTTCCATCTCAATCACCGGGCGACCGTTTTGGACAAGTGGATAGTCCATCTTGTGTAATTTTTTGAGAGGATCGCAACGGTGCGATCCGTCCAGTTGAGTTTCAGGACTGGGAGGCGGGTCCCACGAAGCACCGCTCGTGTGCGGTGTGCCAGAATGCATCTTTTTCTCTAGATATCCGTTGCATTCAAGTGAGTATTGCTTTTGACGTGTTTTACTGAGGGGATCGCAATGGTGTAATGCACCTGACTGTTTTTGGGGCTATGGCTCGGGATCACGGGATGCCGTTCGGGCGTGAGGCGGTGTTGGTGACTTTTCCGTCGGATATCCGTTGGAGGAAAGTAAGTAGTCTATCTCGCGTGTTTTTCCACGAGGATTACAACGGTGCAATCCGTTTGGTGGTGCGAAGCTTCTTGCACGATCTTGTTAAATGTGGAATAAAAGGTGCTCCGGTGGTGGTTCGTCCTACCATGTTTGTAATGGACCCTTGGCGTGTGATCGCACACTCTTGGGAGAGTGATATAAATGATTCACAAGATGTGGTTGGTCATGCCTGGGCCTTTGAGGTGGAGTTGTTACGTCACACCTTCGCGTTGACCCAGAGTCTTGTGTGCACGATAGCCTTTGGGCTGGAATGAGGTATACTCTGGGAGTGTACGGAAGCGCTTGGAGGTACGTGTGGTTGTTTGTACCTAAGAATGTTTGTGCGCTTGGTTGGGGATGAGAAGGGGATACACGTCGTGTGGGACCCACATGCGTGCCGTGTTCTACTTTACATACTCTTGTACTCTCGCGACGTAGTGGGTCCCTCTGCGCTTGTTTGTTTGACCAACAGGGTAGAGTTTTTTCCTGGCTTTGTACTCGTTTGTTTGACCAGCATGGTGGAGTTTTCCCCTGGCTTTGTGCTCGTTTGTTTGACAAGAAGGGTGGAGTTTCCCCTGGCCTGGTTCTCTTTTGTCTGACCAGCAGGGTTGAGTGGTCTCCCCCTGGTCTAGTTCTCGATGGTTTGGCCGCCATAGATGGTTTGGTTCCTCTGCTTCTTCAGCTATGAGGGGTTTCAGTACCGTGCCCTTCCAACAGTCTGCGACACCGTTTGCGACTACGAGTGTTCGTGCAGCGTGGGAATTTTCCCCACATTCTGGAATGAGATGTCTTGGTCCACTTCGACAGTGACTCAGCGTATTGGAGCGGGATTTCCTTGTGAGGCCTAGGGAGTTCCTCCCGTCACCCCATGTTTCCCTGGTAGAGTTCTTGTGGATTTGGTGTGACCAATACTTTACGCGGGCACCGAACCTCTACCGAGGAGGTTGTTTCCAGCAGGGCTGAGGTTGTTACCAGCAGGGCTGAGGTTGTTTCCAGCAGGGCTGAGGTTGTTTCCAGCAGGTCTGAGGTTGTTTCCAGTAAGGCTGAGGTTGTTTCCAGCAGGGCTGAGGTTGTTTTGAGCAGGGATCACCAGTGGGTTACCATCCAGCACGTATGGCCAGTTCAGTGGTGTTCACCGAGCATTACCATCCAGCAGGGATGACCAGACCAGTTCCGGGCTTACCTCCAGCTGGGCGGGGCAGTGGTCCCCGATGCTGGGCTTACCTCGAGCTGGGCTGGGAAGTGGTCCCCGATGCCGGGCTTACCTCCAGCTGGGCTGGGCAGTGGTCCCCGATGCCGGGTTACCTCCAGTTGGGCTAGGCAGTGGTCCCGTCACCGACTTTAGCCAGGTCACCCTCCAGTGGATTACCCTCTTATGGGACTGGGCAGTGTGGCACCCGTTGAATTTTCGGGTCTCCCTGTAGTGGGAACCCGTCGACTTCCAAGGACCCTCCAGTGGGGCTGGGAAGGGGCTCGCCTGTCGACTTTGAGCAGACCTCTCTACTGCGGGGCAGTGACGAGTTGTGGTTGACGTTCCCCCAGAAATCTCAAGTATGAGGAGCAAATTTCCCCACCAAGACGCGTCCTTGTGATGCGACCTAAAACCGTGTGGGTGAGTCAGTGCCGCCCAAAGCGGATAGTGTCCAGGTGTGGTGATTGAGCCCCTTGGCTTGCGGTTCGGGGCAGACGTGCGGGATGCTGGGCATCGATGGAGTTTACTTCTGGGACTGTTGGGTACTCTTTTCTTGGGCTGACCTACAGGATGGAGATCCCATTACAGCGTTGTTAGGGCTTCTTATTGATCATAAGGATATGTATATACCTTGTTATAGTACCCACTTCTTGGGTTTGTTTACTCTCCTTCCAGGAGAGGCGAAGATGCGCGGGGTATGCCACGTGCTTTACGTGTCTAGATTCTCGTGGTTGGACGAGTCTAATCTCATGCTATAGGTAGTGAAGACTCGACAAGAAGTTCATATTTTCACCGTTTCCAGCTCCTTGTGTCTGGACGAGTCTATCTACTTTCTCTTGTTGGGTTGAACTGGAATCTTTACTGTACTCTTTACTTCACTTTCGGTTGTACTCCTTTACTTTTCCTGTTCGCTATACTTCTCACCCTTCGGTACCTCCTTTGTTTCTCCCTCGAGCCTTCGAGGTATCCTAATAATTATTTTTATACTCACCCATGCTTGGGATTTGCCCGCACTTGGTGTGACCTTGCAGACGATAGACAGGTGGAGCGTGACTTCAGAGGAGTGTAGGAACTTGGGAGCTTGGACCGCGTGCGGTGGTCATGGCCGGGTTCCAGGTGGGAGACCCGTCAGCTGTTTCTTTTTGTTTACCTGTTGCCAGGTTCTGGCACTTTTTGGTCGGGCGCGTGTTTTGGACCCTTTTCTTTTCAGTTTACTTTCAGCTTGTTACTTGTACTGTTTAAAGGTCGATGCACATTTGTGGTATATATACATAGTAGTTTCCCTTTTCTTTACTTGTCTTTTCTTTTACTCTGCACTGTTGCATTGAGTGTGTTGTGTGCGTCTGTACATGTACTTAGGCAAAGGCCTCCCCAAGTTGTTGTGCCTTTGGCGCTGGTCGCCAGCCCCTGGCCTATGGAGGCGGGCTTGGGGTAGTTGCGGCTCGAGCCCGGGTAGGGTCGGGTCGTGACAGTATCCTTTATTACATTTTAATAAGATACATGATATCACATCACCACTGACCAATCAGTTTAGTAGTCTTGAATAATAATATATATACATGATTTATATTTTACAATGGAAAAAATATAAAACATAGTAAAAGTGAAAATATTCTATATCCCCAAAACTCATTCAAATATTCCTTATTCATATCTTTGGGAAAGGAACACAAAATAAGGGTAATCTAAACCACATAGAAAGGGTTGTGTATGGAGGATCCTATCATGACTAAATAAGGAATAATCAATATGGAAAGGTAAATAACTGAAAATGCAATCCATTTAATCAATAACTTGAGCATGAAATGCATCCATGAATAATATCAATTTAATAATCTCATGGATAAAAATAACTGAATTCTAAATTAAGGAAATTCATAATGTTGAACATATTTATCATGTCCTTATGCTAAGATATTTCCAAATATAGGTAGGTATACACTAAAAATACTTTTAATAAGGTTAGCCAATTGGTTGGTCTCATGAGACCTATCGATGCATTGAGGGGATATTTATTACTGAGACCCACACATAACTTCATGTACAATTATTTAGACATATATTGAATGAATGATTTAATTCATAAACAATTTATTTATTAATAAATATCCATATTGTGTAAAGAATATGGAAAATCAATATTTCCCATACCAATAAAATAACACTCATGGTAATCTTTCTTCCGAAAAAACCGTATATAGAATTAGTTAACAATTTAGAAAATAAGCATATTAATGATAAAAATAATATGGTTATGGATGATAAATGGAATTTGTAATGAAATATTATTACAAGGAAGTGAATTTTTCAAGAGAAATTTATTTATCATAAAATTACTATGAGATAAAATATGAATATCAATTTATCAAAAATATAAATATTGTAATAAAATAACGGATATTATAGATTATAATATAATGAAAAAAATATTTAAAATAAATTTTCATTAAATATTTTTTTTTTAAATAATGGGAAACTTGAAGATGAAGCTAGATAATGTAAAAAGGTTATATCAGTAGGAAAATATGTTAACATTATATATATTAACAAGAAAAATTCCATTAGACTTTTTATAAAGATAGTAAAAAATAATCCTTTTTGAAGACATTAAGAATATTCCTTTTAAACTTTTTAAGAACTCAAGGATAACATAAAATTTCCTTGATAAATCATTTTAGTAAATAAAATTGACATTTTTAAAGTAATTTTGAAAAATATAGACATGAAATAAAAATATACTTGATCACAAAGAAAAATAATATATTCTTTTCTCTAAAAAAATTAATTACTTGATTCAAGTGAAAAAAAGAGTAAAATTTGGAAGAAAACATAGAGACTCCTTAAATATCTAGATGATAATAAAATAAATGTATTTTATGAAGGATATATTATAATATTCCTTGAATTAAAATATATCCAATCCCAAAAAAATGAATTTGTAAAATAAATTATGACCTCTTTGTTAAATTTTAAATTACAACCAAAAAGAGTAAAATTGAACTGAAAATTTAATTACTATTAATAAATATATATTCATCTTATATGAATCAAAGGGGAAGTATATACACAACATAAAATAAAATAGATGCATAATACCAAAAAATTCCCAATGGAGTGGAAATTGAGATGAAATCCATTACCCCACATTTCCACTTAGTTAAACATTCCTTAGCCTCTTTTATGATGGTTTTAAAATTTTTATTAATTAATAAAAAATCCATATTCATATTCATATTAATTTATATAATATTCTCATTACCTATTCATTTCTAATTCTTGGTAAAATTAATCATTGGGTGTTAACTATTTAATTTTATCGTGTATGTTTCTCTATGAATGTTCTGATTCTTACTCATAGGTTATAGTTTCATAGTATGTAGAATGATATTCATGTTATAAAAATCACAATTATTGATCAGATATAGTTTTATAACTATATATTTAATGTGGAAATGAAAAATTAATCACATTTCTTCATGGAGGAGGCAGTCTACACGGATACACATACGATGTTATAATTTTCAATAGATATGTGGGAAAATAAGTAAGTATTATTTTATCATTTAAAAATGAAAATTAAATAGTAAATATAATTTTTTTATTTAAATACATTTATATAAACCAACCATGTACGAAGGTTATGGAAAAAATTATATTAGTTCTTGAGGTGGTGGTCCTTCATACCCACAAGCGATGGTTTTGTTTCCCATTTTATGGACAAGGAGATTATAATAGCCATAGACTAGAACTCCTAGATCTAGTGATAAAAATATAAACATTAAAATTTTGTATTTGATACCGATTAAGGTGAATCAATTTTATCCATAAACAACTTACAACATCAAAAGGAAAATATTGGATCACATACATTCTTAATGACCTTTTAGGTTTAGAGTTTTATAGAACTAGGAAAAAATATTACATAAACAATACACATGTCTTTAAATGATAATTTCACCCATATAACCCAAATGTTATTATTTTACATTAAATCATCATAATAATACATAAGAAACCCTTAAGTACATAATTTATTCAATATAATTATTGATAACTTAGGGAAAAAGAAAAATAAGAAGGGTTATGTCAAATGCTCAGTAAGGGTAAGCATAAGAATCAACAATTGAATGTTATTAGTGAAAATAAAATTAAAATAAGTGTATAATGACATAATCGATGTGGATAACCATAACATAAGAATATGTATACCCATTAAAACCTATATCATCAAAAATTAAAACATGTAATGAGGATATATCAAAAACAATAGTCATCAGAATCAATAATAATGAGCCATGTGATATCAATCTTGATTAAAGGAAACATTTATAACCCATAAAAGGCATAAAGAAATTGTTTTGGAATACTTGAACATTATCTTCATAGAACCCCTATATAACCCTTATAGAACTCTTAAAAATTATAATAACCATATGACCAACATTCAATATAATTATCTAGAGAACATAATCATTACCCAACACATTTGAGTGATATCTGGGTGCACCCATAATATAATCTATACCAACCTCACTTATAATAATATGGGTGCTTCTATATTATAAGCTATATCAGGCACACCCAACTATATCTGGGTGTACCCATCATATAATAATGTACATGAACAATAAATAAAGTACACAGAGATTTCATTTTATCGTAAAACTCTTAAAACAATATTTTTTCTTTTCAAAACCTGATTAACCGTTGGAAAAGAAATGGGTTTCATAAAAATATATTTGAAACAAGATTAAACCATTGAAAAGAAATAGGTTTCATAATAGAGTCTTTAAAATATGATTAACTTGTGGGAACAAAAAGAGTTCCATTTCAATCTCTTTGAAACAATCATAATCCATCATGAGAATTAATGAGGTTGGTATCTTTACAAAATAAACCAATTGGTGAATAATTAACAATAAGGGTTTATGATGTTGATTAATGGAAATACCATTAAAATATCATTATTTTTTTGAAGAAAATAAAATTTTCATTTTAAAAATCACTTTTAAAAAAATAAAAATTCACAAAATATTTTGAATTTTTTTTCTTTGAAAACAACCCTGGAATCATATAAATGAAGGATTAAACTAAATAATGGTCATGATGGTGGGAAAATATGTTCATCTTGTAAATTTTAATAAAAAAATTATTTTCAATTTTTTTTAAAAGTGAGTTAAAAGTGTCTCATTTTGAAAATGTTAAGAAATTTTCTTTTGAAAAAATTAAAATAAGGTCAATGACCTTGTTAAATAGATTTAGGAAATAATATTTTTAGAGATAAATGTTTTTAAAACATTTTAGAAAACATGGATATGGAATATAAATATACCCAATCTAAAAGAAAATATAGGATTTATATCACTTAAAAATGAAATTCTTGATGATTATTAAATAAATAAGGGAGGAAATTGAAATTAAACATGTGAACCACATTCATAACTAGAGGAGAATAGAATATATTAAGTTCCTAAAAGAAATTTAATATTATTTCCTCTAAAATGGACTTGAACACTAATAATCCCAAAATAAAGGAGATCGTAACATAAATCCTTCTCCACTTTGTAACTCTTCAATCATGATACTCATGAAAGAATATATTTAAATGAAACTTTAAATATTGTTAATATAAGGAGATAAGTGATATAACATGTCAAAATTTTAGTATATACTCCTTATAAAGAATATAGGTACATATTATAACCATCTATCCCAAAGAAAAGAATTTGGGATGATTTACTCTTAAAACGATCATATCATTGAATTGCGAGTTAATCAATTTAAATATTATGTCTAAGAAATGTAAATAAATAATTTTTTTAAATATAGTATAAAAAATTTATTTATCAACTCACACATAATAATATCATAATGTAGTCAATTAAAAAGATTTATAACCCCAAAAAAATGAAATTGAGTTAAGAAAACCATTACTACTTGGTAACGTTCAAATCAAATCCCATTTGATGGAATAATTCAAATTGAAAATTAAAATAAAATGAAGTAAAAAATTATTAATGATATTTCATTTAAAGGGTAATTATATAAACCATAAAATAAAAATAATTAGTGAATATGATATATGTCTTAATGAAGTAAAAGGGAGATGAGAAATCTCTTATCTCGAGTCCAGAATTTCCTTGCATGCCATTTAATTTCTGTATAATAAGATTACACAAATAATTTGATTTATTAAAAACATTTTATAGGTTTAATACCATATACATAAATAATTTATCTTATTTCATTAATAATTAAATATTTAAATACTTAATCAGTTAAGTCCACGTCGGGTGTTTTGAGGTTGTTTAGTCAATTCTTTCAAAACAACTTTAGTGCGTTGACCATAGTGAAGGAGGTAATTATTTCAATAACTAAATAATAATTAAAATAAAATAATTATAATAATTATAAATTAATTAATATTTTAAGAAAAATAATTAATGATGAGTTTGAGAAATTAAGAACATTGCAATCATGAAGATGGTAGGCCGAACATACACATAAGCAACGTTTCCATATTTTGATGATCATTATAGAAAAGATGTAAGTAATATTTTATATTTAAATAATAATAATAATATCATATATATATAATATTATTTCATTAAATATACTAACATATATATCATCCATGGGGTGTGGTGATGAAAATATGTCACATCACTTCGTGAATGCGGTAGTTAACATGTACACGAACGACGTAATCATTTTCCATCGAGTGAAAAGGTAAGAAATAAAATAATATATTATATTTTCATAATGATAAATATTTCATGAATATTATAATTTTTTAATTGATGTCACATATATTCATTAAATTTATTCTTATTATCTTCCATGTAAATCACTAGTAAAAAATGAATCACATCGCTTCGCGAGGCGGTGGTCCGCCGTATCGATGAGCGACGTTATCATATCCCATATGGAATGAAAGTTTAAAAAGGTATATATGATATAATGACTTTAGAGGTATAATTTTGTTATTAATATCATATATATACTTTATATACATCATCATACCCAACCATGAGAGGTGTTGATGGAAAATGTGTCATATCGGTTTGTGAGGCAGTAGTCCGCTGTACACATGAGTGACATTATCGTTTCCAATTTGAGGAAATAGAATATTGATATAGGTAATTAATTTAAAATAAAAAATATCATTATATTTTATATAAATTTTTTATTATATAATCATAAATGAATCATATTTTAAGGATGGGAAGGAAGAAATAAAATAAAAAGGTATAGTTAGAAATTTTACCTCTTCTCAGACCACCTCATTAGGATTATAACTAAAATATTCATAGAATAGATTCATGATAAAAAAATGATTCTAGGATTATATTATAGAATTTGGGAAGTTATTGTGGTAGTTATTGGATTACCCAAAGTGGTTTTAAGGTGTGAAGGAGAGCAGATAGGGGTGGCCTTTATAAGTGAGGTGAGTGGCACACTTGTATTTTTTTTGAAATGAAAAAGGTGTAGAGACATTTTTCACATGAAAAAAGGGTCAAAATTTAATAATTATATATAATTAGACATTATAAGGTCTAAATATGTCCATAAAATGGGTTTTAGATAATTTTTTGGCTATTTTCACCCATTTATTTTTAGTTCAACCCCTAGTAAACCAGTTTTCACCTTAACCGTGATAATTTATTTTTACTGTTTTCATTATTAAATACAGTAAAAAATTAATTTAACCTTATTATATAATATAAATTATGCTAATTAAAAATATATAATACATTTTATTAAATTAAATTCATATAACTTTCAAGAAATAATTTAAAACTAAACCTGTAAATGTTATGAAAAAGTAGGTTTTAAGGAAGTGTATTTTTCAAGGAAAAGATGATTTCATATTAAATATATGACTACTAATAATTATTAAATTAATTTAAATTAATATTTATTTATATATAAAATATAAATTTTATTTAAATAATTATTCATTAGGGGTTGAAATAATTAATTAAAAAGGATAAACATGATTCACTTTAAAACAGTTTTGATAAAAATACCGTTTTTAAACCCAAAGAAAAACTAATACTGAAATACAATATGAATTTGATTAAAAATAAATTTAGTATATTAAATATAAAAAAATAATATTTATCTTACCTTAAATAATATTTAAAACATAATGGTATATTTAAATTTCTTAATTTATTTAAAAGAAATGACATTTTTACAAAAGTTGGTATTTTTTAATATTCAGTGAAAACCAATATTTTCTGGAAAATACAAAAAAAATCACACAATGTAAATTTTGATATTATGATTTAAAAAATAAAATAAATTTATTTTTTTTTTTGAAATTTACAAAAAATTAATTATAATATTCTTTCATGAAAAGCATTAAAAATCATTTTTGAAGAAAAAATATTTTTGAAGAATAATATTACTTTAATAAAATTTGATTGATTATTTACTAAAAATTTATAAATAATTTATATTTATTAGTTTATATATATATATTATAAATTAATTAATACTATTCATAACCGAAAATTTAATGGATATGTTATAACGGTTATATAGATCGCTGATTATTGGAGCTTAGTGATACATGTGAAATACACTTTCAAACATAGTTTTATTTTCTAAAATATCAGGGTGTTATATCCTCCTCACTTTAATAAATTGTTCCCACACAATTTTATATTTATCTCAGTAATCAAAGGTTGAAAATTTTAATGTATCCTTTTTTTCAAAACCCGCATTGTAAAAAGGTTTAATAAAACATCTTCTTGATAAAAGAGAAGATGACATATGAATGCCATCTATAATAAAACAGAGTAGGTTTCTAAATAAGATAACATAGGTGTTAAGTGATGATTTGTTCATGGAATAAAAGTGTAAAGTCCAAATAATGATATATAGTGACAAATATCATTGATCACATGGAAGTTAATGATCAAGATAAAGTTAACAACCACAAAACCATAAACTAAAGAGGTTTGAAAAAGGTCATTGATATCATCAAAAATGATGGTAACATGACAAAATTCTGTTTCAATATCCCTTTACATAGGATGATTTATTCATTACTATTTAAGATAATTAAATAAGGAAATATACTTAATTTATACGTTTAAATTCATTCATTTAATCAATTTTTACCACAATATAATATTTTTCACCAAATGATGAGTATTCAGGATAATTTTTTCATGCCCAAAGACCTAAAATCAGATTTTAAAATAAACCATAACCATAAAAGGAATAATAAATCTATAACACATATCTCTAAAAAACTAACTCCAAAAAAAGGTTAGAACATTTTGATATGTTTACTAAAATGAGTAAACCATCATATGATGAGATATTACATTAATCTACAAAATTATGTAGTAATACCCAAAGTTCAAACTAAATCATTTCTAAATTACCTAAACATTAAAGAGTGTTTTAACATAAAATTTTATCTCATAAATTTAAGATTTCAAGCCAAAAAATATAGTGATTTTTTTAAAAAAGCATTAATCATTTAGTCACCAAATAAATTCTTTATTCCCATAATTATCTATATGATACAACTTTTATTCCCATAATTACCTCAATATACAAGATCATATAAGACTTAAAGGTTATTAATAACTTAAAACTTATTTCTAAAATTGGTTATTTAATACTTCACATTAAACTAAAGATTTATATATACATCAACTGAATAAAATGTCTCCTAAAATGTCATTAATCACTTTAAGACCTCATCTATTAATACCTCAAAGGGGTATCTAATACTTTGAACATATGATCATCCATAATATTATATAGATATGATGGTATTCATAAATATTAAGATAACATCACATGAAAATATCTTAATCTTCAAACTTATCTAATCCTTTCCTTAGTTACCAACTATAATGGACCATGAACTGTACTCCCAAATTCGATGTTAAAAACATAAACATTAGATTTTCATCTTGGATAATGATTAAGGTGACCAAATTTTCACTATAAAAAACTTATAACCTCAAAAGGAAAATATTAGATAACTTATATTCTCAAGGACATTTTAGGTTTATAGTTTTAATTAATTATGAAAAACTATTACAGAATCAATAACCATGTACTTAAATGAGAATTTCTCTCACTCAACCTAAATTTTCTTATTTCACATTAAGTCATAATCATCATCCATAAGAAAACCTTTTGGAAATAATTCATTCAACATCATTATTGATAACCTAGGGAAAATGAAATATAAGAAGGTTCAAATAAAAAGCTCAGTAAGGTTAAACATAAGCATTAATAATTGAAAGTCATCAGTGAGAATAAGATGAGCATAATGGTATGATGACATAATCAAAGTTCATGAGAATTACATAAGAATATTAATACCCATCAATACCAGGATCATCAAACATGAAAACCTAGAATAAGGATTTATCAAATGCAATATTTATCAGAATCAATAATCATGAACCATGTGATATAAATATTAATCAAATGAAACATTTATAACCAATAATCAGAATAACAAAAAATGTGTTCGTATCTTGGGTCCTTATCTTCATAGTACCCATACAAAACCATTACTATTACTTGCAATTTGGAATAACCATATGAATAACTTCCATTATAATTATCTAGAGAACAAAATAATTACCCAATGCATTAGAGTGATATCTGTGAACACCCATTGTATAAGCTATACTGGTCTCACCTAACACTATCTGGGTGCACCCATTATATAAGCTATATTGGGATCACCCATCGCTATCTAAATTCACCCATCGTATAACAACATCCGTGGACTATAAATAAAGTACATAAAGATTTAATTTAATCATAAAAAACATAAAATAATAATTTATCTTTTCAAAACTTGATTAAGTAATGGAAAATTAATTATTTCTATAAAAATATATTTGAAACATGATTTACCAATGTAAAATAAATAGGTTCCATAATAATATTTTTGAAACATGATTAACTCATGGGAATAAAACAAGATACATTTCAATATCTTTGAAACAATATTAATATATAATGAGAAATAATGGGGATGCTTTATTTACAAAATATCCCAATTGGAACATATATAACCACAAGGTTTGACATTGGTGAATGTAAATACTATTAAACGATCATTAATTTTTTTTGGGGAAAATAAAAATTTCATTTTGAAAATAACTTTTAAAAAATAAAAAAACAAATTATTTTGAGAATCATTTTCATTAAAAAAACCTTGAAAACATATAAAGGAAATATAAAATAAAATAAAGGTCATGAGGGTGGTAACATCCATTATGTAGTAAATATTAAAAATAAACATTATTTTCAAAAAAATTTGTAAAAGTGAGTCAAAAGTGGCTCCATTGGAAAATGTTAAGAAATTAACTTTAAAAAATTATTAAAACAAGGTTAAAGGACATGAAAAATAGATTTACTAAATCATTTATTTTTATAAAGAATATTTTTTTAAAACATTTAAAAAACATGGATATGAAAAAGAAAGATACCCAATGTAAAAGAAAATACAAAATTAATATCAATAAAAAATGACTTCATTGATGCTTCTTAAATAAATAAGGGAGGAAATGGAAATTAAAAATGTGAAAAAAATTAATAAAAATAATATAATAAAATATATTTGGTTCAAGGAAATAACATCATAATATTTTTACCTAAATGAACTTGAACATAAATAATCCCAAACGAAAGGTGATTGTAACATAAATCCTTTTCAACATTGGTAACTCTTTAATTGTAAGCCCCGTGAAAGAATAATGTTAAATGGAACTTTAAATATCATGAAAATAATGAGATAAATAATATAAAATATCAATGGTTCAGTATATACACCTCATAATTAATATAGGTACATACCATAAACATATGTACCAAATAAAGGAATTTTGGATGATTAACCCTTAAAATGATCATATCACTGAATTGAGAGTAAATAAATGGGGATATTATGTGTAAAAAATGTAAATCCATACAAATAAATTTTAAATACATAATAAAAAAATTTACTTATCAATTCAAACATAATAATATCATAATGGAGTCAATGAATATGAGTTATAACCCAACAAAATAAAATTGAGTTAAAAAACCCTTTACCAATTGGTAACATTCAAATCAAATCCCCTTGTATGAAATAATTCAAATTGAAACTTAAAATAACATGGAGTATTAAGGATTAATAATATTTAATGTAAATTTTAAATATATACAACACACAATAAAAACATGTAGTGAATATGGAATATGTATCCCATAAGTAAAAGCAAGACGAGAAACCCCTTACCTTGAGTCCATACTTTCCTTGTATGTCTGTTCACTCCTGTATAATAAACATAATTCAGTTATTTGATTTATTAAAAAAATTTTCTAGTTTTAATAAATTATAATTAAATCATTTATCTTATTTATTTAATGAAAACATATTTAAATACTTAATAAATGAAGTCCATGTCAAGTGTTTTGAGGATGTTTAGTTCATTGTTTCAAAATGGATTTGGTGTATTTTCCGTGGTCAAATAGATCATTATTTAAAAATATAAAGAATAAAAATCTTGAAATAATTTTCATATTTATGCATAAATTATATTTTAAAACTATTCTTGAAATATTGTTTTGAGAAATGGTTATGTTACGATCATAGATAATGTTGGCCATACGTATACATGATTAACATTTCCATTTTTCAACAATAATTATGGAAAAGAGTTAAGTAATATGTGTTATTTAAATAATTATCATAATATCATATTTATAATTTTATTTAAATATTCTTACATATATCATCTATGTGGAATGGTGATGAAAAGGGAGTTACTTTGCATTGTGAAGGTAGTAGTCCACATGTACACGAATGCCATAATCATTTTTTAGTAAGTGAAAAGGTAAGAAATAAAATGATATATTCTCTTTTTAGAATTATAAATATGTCATGAATATCATAATTAATCCATTTATATCATACATATTGATTAAATTTATCCTTATTAACTTCCACATAAATAGTTTGTGAAAAACAAATAACATCGCTTCATGAGATGGTAGTCCGCAATACATACGAGTGACATAATTGTTTCCCCTATAGAATGGAAAATAAAAAAATGTATATATGATATAATGAATAAAAAGGTATAATTATTTTATGAATATCATATATATTATTTTTATCCATAATCATACCCAACCATGAGAGGCGTTGATGAAAAATGTTTCACATCAGTTCACGAGGTGGTAGTTCGCCGTTCACACAAGCTATTTTATCGTTTCCCATTTCAGAGAAGATGATATGGATATAGGTCATGAAATTAACAGAATAACATAAAATTATATTATATATAATTGTATTATTATATAATCTTAAATTAATAATATTTTAAGAAGGTGGAAGAAGAAATAAAACAAAAATGCATAGTTAGGAATGTTACATCTTCTTGGACCACCTCTTTAGGATTATACCTAAAGTATTATTATAATGAATTTATGGTATAAAAAACAAATCTAGTATGATGGGATGAAATTTTTAAAGTTATTTTGCTAAATCTTGTCTGAATTAAAAGTTTTTGATGATATGAATAAGAGAGGAGAGAGGGTAAACTTTTATATGTGAGGTGAGTGACACACTTGTATGTTTTTGAATAAAAGGTTCACCCACATTTTTCATATGCTACAAGGAATAGAAATAGATTATTATTTATATTTATCAATTATAAGGTAGATATATGGCTATAAAATGGGTTTTATAAAAGTTTTTTAGTCATTTTGACCCTTTTCTTTTTTTAGTTTAAACCCTAGTAAATCCGTCTTCACATTAACCACAATAATTTATTTTTACTATTTCACTATTCATTATGATGAAAAATTAAGTTAAAATTATTATATAATATAAATAATTATGATTCCAAATATTGAATATATTTTACCAAATTAAATTCACAAAATTGGAAAATTTTAATTTAACATTAAACCTACAAATGTGACGAAAAAACTGGTTTTCAAGAAGTGTATTGTTCAAGGAAAAGATGATTTTATATTAACTATATGACTAATAAAAATTATTTTATGAATATAAATTAATATTTATTGATATATAATATATAAATTTAATTTTAAAAATTACTCATTAGTGCTTTTTTTAGTTAATTAAAATGTAGAAACATTACGTACTTTAAAATATTTTTTAGAAAAATCTCGTTTTTAAACCTAGAGACAAATGTATACTAAAATACAATAAGAAGTTGATTAAAAATAGATTAAGTGGAATAAATATAGTTAAATAATTATTATTTTACTTTAAATCAATTTTAAAAAATAATGATACTTTTAAAATTTTTAATTTATTGATAAGAAATGTTAGTTTTACAAAAGATTGGTATTTTTCCTTATTTAATGAAAAATCAATATTTTCAAAAAAAATCACAAAATTTAACCTGAATTAAAATTTCATATTAAAATTTAAAAAATTATGTTCATTTTATCAAATAAATGTTCTAAAATTTCCAAAAATTAATTATAATATTTTTTCATGAAAACAAATTCAAATCATTTTGAAGAAAACAAATTTTTGATGAGTAGAATTACTTTACAAAAAATAGATTGATTATTTAAAAAAATTTATAAATAATTTATATTGAGTAATAAATTTATATGTATATATATATATATATATATATCTTAAATTTTTTAATACTATCCAGACCCTCCAATTTAACAGCTAGGCAATACTATTTATATATACTGCGGGTCGTTTTAGCCCGGTGTTGCATGTCGAATATGATGTCAAACATAGTTTTCTTTTTCAAAATATTGAGGTGCTAAAAATATGGAAAAATATTATGAGATAAACATACATATTATTATATGGGATATAGTGGAGTTACTATATTATAATTCTTGGGAAAAAATTGATGGTGTTAAAAGAAGAAGAAAAATGAAAGTGTTAGGTTATGATGGTTACCTACTCTTTGAAATAGATCTTTTTGATCTTCTATTAATGAACCTAGGTTTGTAATTTTGGTGTAGCAACTCAGGTTTGGGCCCTGTCAGACATTGAAATATTCCTACGAATATTTCCAGAGTTAAGCGCGAAGACGACATGCGATTCTGAGGCATGGTGTGACCAAAATTAATATTATTAAAATATTAAGTATTTTTATACTATGCACGTGGAGGGGGTGTGTTATCTCATAAACTGTAGCTTAGAATAGGAATATGAGGGCACGGTTGAATCTGAAGCGTGCTGTTTACCCTAAGCGGGAAGTAAACATTGCGGGCACAGGCTTGCTATGAGAAAAGCCACCAGGGGCGTTTTAGTAAATAAATGGAAAAAGTTTATTTATGAGCATCGACTCCAATAAATTCTAAACGGAGTCTCAGATCACAATTAAGATAAAGTGGTTAAGTTCAGAACATCGTGTTTACCCTAAGGGCGACCTTTCCTTTTCATGCATCGGGCGCAGGGTCGAAGGCGGGTTGGCCGTCGGAGTTAAAGGAGAATTGATTTTTTTTTTTAAAAATCCCCATCCCCTTCTTCCCCACCTTGTACGCGCAAGAGGCCACCCCTTCCTTCTCTTTTCCGATGAAAAAACGAACCACAAAAGAGATTAACTCATCTGATTTCGACACCGATCGTCGGCAGATCGAGCTCCAGCACGTTGCAGGCGTCGTTCTGCACCCGAAGCTTCGATGTTTCGCCCGCGATGTAGGTGATTTGAGTTTTAACCCCAGATCCCGTTTCTTCTGCGTTTTTCTTCATTTTGAATTTTTAACAGTGTAGAAGGGGTCCCAAGGGTCGAACAGATACCTCCAGATCAAAAAAAGGACCACTGGGGTGGTCCTAATGGTCTGTGGATGTCTCGTCGGCTCGACACCGGCGTGACGCTGATGGCCGCTTGAGGTGCGACGGCGCGCCACCCAGCGTGACAGAGGGCCGCGGTCCCGTGGTGGGGTAGGCTGCAGCGCGGTGGAGGGATGCCGGTCAGGAAAGGCCGGCGGCGGCGGCGGCCAGGGTGGGCCAGTTTGGGCCGCTGCAGGCCGGTTCAGGCCAGCTGGACCGGCCAGGCTAGGCCGGTCCGACGCAGTTTTCATCCGGAGGTTCTTCAAACCCCCGTAGATTGCAAAATCGGTGTCCATTTCACACGCTGTATGTGGTATCACAACCCTATGATTGATACGAACCTTTTGGGACAGATTTGGGAATTTTTTGGGTTGGGTCCGTGATCCGGGGTCATGAAACGTTGAATAATAATAAAATTTTAATTGTTATTCAACTTTGACCGACCATAACTTTTTCCTGGAGCGTCTGATTGATGTGACATCTGTGGAATTGTAATCCAGATGGTAAAACGAACATTTTGAGATAGATTTCAGGCGTTGGGACCAAGATTGTGGTGTGGGCCCTACGAGGCCCGGTTTGGGCGTTTACGTAGAAACACAACTTTCTCACAAGGAGTCCGATTTTGGAAGATGAATAGTCGATCCTATGTGTTTTTTTGAGGGGATCGCAATGGTTTTATCTGATTGAAGTGTTTTGGGATCGTGATGTGGGCCCCACTCATGCTGGCTTTAGTGAATAGTACTTTTTCACTAGGTGTCTGTTTGGGACGATCGAGTAGTCGATCTCGTGTGTTTTTCTGTGGGGATCGTAGTGGTATGATCCGCTTGATGAGTTTCGGGAACATAGTGTGAGCCCCACACGATCTAGCTACGGTGAATAGTGCCTTTTTCACCGATTCTCCGTTTCGGGCGAGTAAATTGCCTATTCGGCGTGTTTTTCCACATAGACCATGATGGTGGCCTCATCATCGGCCTAAGAGGTGCGTAGTGTGGCGATGTTTAGGGTCGCTCGGGTTTGCGACATTTGGACCAAAAATGGTTGAGGGTACTCCCTTGGTTCATTCCTACGAGGGTTCGTGCGACATCACAACCTTAGTATAGGTTTTTGATCCTCTCGATGTGATTTTTAATCTATTATAGTTGTGGCATCCCTCCAGTGGGCCCGAAGCATGATCCTCTAGCATATTTTCCCTAGATCGGGTTCTTGGTGTCACTATGACCACTTATTCAAGGGCGGCGATCCCCTATCTAGCAGGTTAACCCCATAGGGTTTGTGGCATCATCGGGAATATGATCCCCTACGTAGTGGGCCATGCTTAGTAGGTTTGTGGCATCGTCAGTTATACGATCCCCTACTCAGAAAGAGGATTATAGTAGGGTTACGATATCATTGGTTATACGATCCCCTACTCAGTGAGTGGTTTCTGTAGGGTTGTGACATCGTCAGTTCGATTCCCTACAATGCGAGATGAAACATATAGTGTTTTAGTATCGTCGTGATCGTTGTGACATGATTGACGATCCTCTATCTGAGTGACATTTTTTTGTCGATGCCAGATCCGGTTGTGGTATCCCCCAGCAGATCCTGGGATTGATCCCCTATCTGTGAGATCTACGAATTCCAGATCGGGTTGTGGTATCCCCCAGCGGATCCTGGGAGTGATCCCCTATTTGTGAGATCTACGAATGCCAGATCGGGTTGTGGTATCCCCCAACGGACCTTGGGAGCGATCCCCAATCTGTGAGATCTTCGTATACCGGTGTGGGTTCTGGTATCCCCTAGAGGACACTAGGAGAGAACCCCTATCCGAGGAGTTTGGTGTTCTTGTTGTTTCAGTGAGGTTTCCTTAGTGACCATATCCGACGAGCGTGATCTCCTGGGTGAGCGTCTGAGATGTTTGTGTGGGACTTGATGAAGTGTATCTCTCGGATGAGTGTCATCTAGGATAAAAATGATCATGGAGTGTGATCTCCTGGTTGTGAACCGTTGCTGGTGATGAGGTCGGTACCTTAGGTGTCTTCGTGCATGAGCTGAGTATATCTGGATGTTCATGGAATATGTTTGGGCGTATACATGAGTGGGTGTTCCAGGTGTATGTATGGGAATACACCTAGATTGAGGTGACTAGTTGTGTTTAGCTGAGGATGGTCATGAGATGGAGTTTCTCTCTCATCTGGGTTCCCTCTGGATGAGATGAGTAGACAGTTTCTTTTTAGTTTCCCTCTTTTGTTTTGGGTTTTTGGGGTGCCTACTGAGTATTTTTATACTCACCCTTGCACGGGCTTTTCCCACATGTGTTTGTGTCTTGTGGAGACCACATGCCTTTCGATGCATTTCTAGGGGGACCCGGAGCAGGCGGAGCTTAGTAAGCGAGACTGACCGTGGTGTTTACTGGAGCTGTGCTGAGGAGCTTACCAGCGGGTGATTTTGGCATCGTTTCCCTCCTGCTGAGTAGGTTGGACGCTTTTGTAGTTTTCTTTTGGTGGTCCCTATTTTTTCGTTTTTTACTTTTACTGTAATCTGATTTTGGGTTTGATGTATGCATGCATTACTTTCTATTTTTTTATATATGTCTGCACTATTGCATGGAGGTGTATGTGGGTGCGTGTGTATAGGTACCTTAGGCTAATGACTCCCATGTGTGTGATAGTCTACTCGGCGCTAGTCTCCAGCCCTTGGACTTTTGGAGGAAGACTTGGGGAGTCATGGCTCGAGCCCCGTTGGGTCAGGTCGTGACTGAGTGGTATCATAGGAGGTTCCACCTTTGGGATCTCAGAGCATAGCTGCTCTAGTTGTGAGTTTGGTTTGGGTTGCATAGCGAAAGTGTCAAGATGTTTTGAGTTCAGATTTCAGGATAGGGACTCTAGTGTTGGTACAGAAGCCGACGTATCCATTCACTAGGACTCTGATAACCCACCTTTTGACTTGGGATGTTTGGACACTAGTTGTAGGGATATAACGGTACATGCATCATATAGGACTGGGTTTTTGGGGTTCCCTTGTTCTTCTTGAGTCATATCTCTAGATATACTCTTTGCCTATGGTGCATCTTGATTGTATTTCAGCATGCCTCCATGATGACCGCCAACAGGGGTTCCGCAGCGTGGTTGTACTGACAATCCTCCCTGAGTAGATGCCTTGGGGTAGGGTGTAGATTCTGAGGCTAGACGTCCAGGTGGTCCGCCCGAGGGCCACCACTTGTCGAGCAGCTGTTTGTGCTGGCAGGGTAGGATGAGATTGTCCGCAGGCTAAGTGCACTGCACGAGTTCCAGGGGAAGTGAACTCTAAGGTTACGGGGTGATCCAAACCCCTAGGTAGCTGATGACTGGCTTGAGGCAGTCACCTGAGTTTTTCGCCTGGTGAGGACACCCCCAGATCAGATGGTGGTCATAGCGGCGAGCCTTCTGCATGGTTCAACCGGGTGATGGTGGAGTTTGGTGATGCAGTACCACGATGAGGAAAGGCTCATGTGGGCATAGTTTGAGCGACTCTTCAGGGAAGAGTTCTATCTGGTGACGCTGAGGTCAGTGCGGATTCAGGAGCTTCTGCAGCTTCAATAGGAGGGCATGACTATGTCTAAGTACTCAACGAGGTTTAACGACCTATCATGATACTCCCAGGGTATGGTTTGAGACCCGTTATTTTGGTCCCAAGCCTTCGAGCAAGGCCTACATAGAGACATCTTGGAAGGTGTGGTTTCTTTTTGTCTGCCCACATATGCTAGAGTGCTGGAGCAAGCCTTGGTGGTGGATATCTTTTTGGCTGAGCAGATTCAGCCCGTTAGTGTTGGGCGCGTGGTAGTTGAGACGTCGGAAACTGGTAGCCGGCGGTATGTGCAAGGGTCTGGACGTGGCCGATGTTTCAGGAGGTGACCCCAGGATAGAGGATCTGAGACTCAGGGCTCACAGGGATTGCATGCCAGATTTGGTCAGCCGTAGGAGAGACCGTGTTATGCTTGCGACGGTCGGGGACATCTTGCTAGAGATTATCCAACCCATCATGCTGATGAGAGGGAGCCAGTCAATAGGATGGATTGGCAGTGACAATGTCATGATTTTGGAGGTTTTCATGGTGACAGACGTGGTGGCGAAGCTAGTGCAATAGCAGGAGGTGGTTGGTGGTATCAGATGCCACCACCACCACCCCCAGGTAGTCGACGCCAAGCACAGGGGGTTAGAGGGCGAGGGCGAGGATAGCTGCTTTCCCTAGAGGCTGTTGACACAGCGGCTCCACGAATGGAAAGAGGTACGCCTTGTGTCCTTTCTACTTTTTGCAGTAGTTTGATAGACACTATTTAGAAGTACTCTTACCTTTCTATTGCTTTCTCAGATTTTGTTCAGGGTGTTGGTAAGACCCTATGTGCGTGTTTGTTCGACATGCTTAGAATGCGTGAGGAAGAGGGATCCTTCCCCCATCGAGACACGTTTTTGTAATGTGATCAAAACCGTGCGGGCGAGTCAGGGACGACCAAAGAGGATAGTGTTGAGGTGTGGTGGATGAGTCCCTTTGACTTATGTGTTCGGGCATGGGTGTTTGTTGGAGAACTCGCAGGCATGGGAGACCCAGTTGGGAGTCCAGTTGCTTTCCTTGTGCTCATGTATTTTTGGGGACAAAAAGTTATAAGGTGGGGAGGATGTAGTGACTCGGGTTTTGGCCATTTCAGACTTTGGAATATTTCTATGAATATTTCCAGAGTTAGGCGTGAAGATGGCATGTGATTCTGAGTCCCGGTGTGACCAGAATTAATTTTATAAAAATATTATGTATTTTTATATGATTCACATGGTGGGGGTGTTTTATCTCCTAAAAAGTAGTTCAGAATGGGAATCTTAGGGAACGGTTGCGTTCAGAGTGTGCCGTTTACCCTAGGCGGGGTGAAAACATTCCATGCGTGGGCCTGCTGTGAGAAAAGCCACCAGGGGCATTTTCATAAATAAATAGAAAAAGTTTATTTATGAGTGTCAGCTCGAATAACTTCTAAACAGAGTCTCAGACTGAAATTTAGAGATTTTATTTGAGTTCATAACGTCGTGTTTATCCTAAGGGTGACATTACCTTTTCCTGTATAGAGCGTGGGGTCGAAGGCGATTCGGCCGTCGGAGTTAAAGGATGAATGATTTAAAAAAAATCCTCATCCCCTTCTACCCCACCTTGTACGTGCAGGAGGCCACTACCCCCCCCCCCCCCCTTTCCTCCTCTTCGCTGATGAACAAAAAACCCACAAAGGAGCCGACGTCAGCCGATTTCGATGCCGATCGTCGGCAGATCGAGCTCCAGCACGTCGCAGGCATCGTTCTGCAACCGAAGCTTCGGCGTTTCAGCCACGAAGTAGGCGATTTGAGTTTTAACCCCTGATCCCATTTCTATTTAATTTTTCTTAATTTTGAATTCGTAGTAGTATAGAAGGGGTCATGAGGGTCGTGCAGATACCTCCGGATCAAAAAATGGACCACTCGGGTGGTCCCGGCGGTCCGCTGAAGTCTCGCCGGCGCTAGCGAGGGGTGGCTGGCCATGACAGGCCGACACAGAGAGGAGGTGTTGTGCTACCCAGTACGGTGAAGGGCCGAAGTCCCGCGGCGGTGTGGGTCGGTTCAGGCCCGCCGGACCGGCCAGGTTGGGCCGGTCCGGCCCGGTTTTCATCCGGGGGTTCTTTAAACCCCCGCCGATTGCAAACTAGGTGTCTGTTTCGCACGCAGTCTATGGTAGCTTGACCCTAGGATTGATACAAACCTTTTGGGATAGGTTCATGAATTTTTCAGGTTGGGTCTATGATACAGGGTCACAAAATGTTGAATAGTAATAAAATTTTAATTATTATTCAACTTCGACCGACCGTAACTTTTACCTGGAGCTTCTGATTGACGCGCCATCAGTGATATTGTAATCCAGATGGTAAATCAGAAGTTTTGAGATAGATTTTGGGTGTTGGGACTGAGATTGGTGTGCGGGCCCCATGAGGCCCTGTGTGGGCGTTTATGGAGAAACACAACTTTTTCACCAGGAGTCCGATTTTGGAAGATGAATAGTCGATCCTGTGTGTTTTTCTGAGGGAATCACAATGGTGTGATCTGTTTGACGAGTTTCGGGATTGTGGTGTGGGCCTCACCTAGGCTAGATTTGGTGAATAGTACTTTTTTCACCGGGTGTCCATTTGGGACGATCGAGTAGTCGATCCCGTGTGTTTTTCTGAGGGGATCGCAATGGTATGATCCGCTTGATGAGTTTCGAGATCGTAGTGTGGGCCCGACATGAGTTAGCTACGGTGAATAGTGCATTTTTCACCGGTTGTCCGTTTCAGGCGAGTAAATTGCCTATCCTGTGTGTTTTTTCACGTATACCATGATGGTGGCCTTGAGATCAGCCTAGGAGGTGCACAGCGTGGCGATGTTGCGGGTCACTTGGGTTTGTGACGTTTGGACCAGCAATGGTTGAGGGTACTCTATTGGTTCGTTCCTACAAGGGTTCACATGACATCAGAACCTTAGTATAGGTTTGTGATCCCCTCGATGGGATGTTTAATCTACTAGAGTTGTGGCATTCCTCCGGTGGGCCCGGATCGGGATCCTCTAACATTGTTTCCCTAGATAAGGTTCTCAGTATCGCTGTGACTACTTATCCACGGGCGGCGATCCCCTATATAGTAGGTTTACCCCACAGGGTTTGTGGCATCATCAAGAATATGATCCCCTACATAGTGGGTTATGCTCAGTAGGTTTATGGCATCGTCATGTATACAATCCCCTACACAGCATGGGGATTATAGTAAGGTTACTGTATCATTGGTTATATGATCCCCTACTCAGTGCGTGGTTTTTGTAGGGTTGTAGCATCGTCAGTTCGATCCCCTACAGTGCAAGATGTACCAGATAGGGTTTCAGTATCGTCATGATTATCGTGACATGGGTGACGATCCTCTATCTAAGTGACGTGTTTCTGTCGATGCCAGATTGGGTTGTGGTATCCCACAACGGACCCTGGGAGTGATCCCCTATTTGTCATATCTACGAATTCCATATTGGGTTGTGGTATCCCCTAGTGGATCCTGAGAGTGATCCCCTATCTTTGAGACCTATGAATGCCGGATCGGGATGTGGTATCCCCCAGCAGACCCTGATAGTGATCCCCTATCTGTGATATATTTGTATATCTGTGTGGGTTCTGGTATCCCCTAGAAGACCCTAGGAGAGATCCCCTATCTGAGTAGTTTGGTGTTTATGTTGTTTCAGTGTGGTTTCCTTAGTGACAATATCCGACGAGCGTGATCTCTCAGGTGAGCGTTTGTGATGTTTGTGTGGGACCTGATGGGGTGTATCTCTCGGACGAGTGTCATATGGGATGATAGTGATCATGGAGTGTTACCTCTTGGTTGTGAACCATTGCTGGTGATGAGGTCGGTACCTCAAGTGGCTTGGTGTGTGAGCTGAGTATATCTGGATGTTCATGGTATATGTTTGGGCGTATAACTGAGCGGTTGTTCCAGGTGTATGTATGGGGACACACCTGGATTGAGCTGACTAGTTGTGTTTAGCTAAGGATGGTCATGAGATAGAGTTTCTCTCTTGTCTGGGTTCCCTCTGGCTGGGATTATCGGACTGTTTCCTTTTAGTTTCACTCTTTTGTTTTGGGTTTTTTTAGGGTGCCTACTGAGTATTTTCATACTCACCCCTGCACGGGCTTTGCCTGCACATGTTTGTGTCTTGTGCAGACCACAAGCCTTTCGACAAAGTCCCAGGGGGACCAGGAGCAGGCAGAGCTTAGTAAGCGAGACTGAATAGGGTGTTTACCGGAGCTGTGCCGAGGAGCTTACCAGCGGGTGCTTTTTGCAGTGCTTCCCTCCTTCTGAGCAGATTGGATGCTTTTGTAGTTTTCTTTTGGTGCACCCTGTTTTTCCCTTTTGTACTTTTTCTTTACTCTGGTTATGGGTTAGATGTATGCATTCATTTATTTCTTGTTTTTTATAGATCTCTTCACTATTTCATAGAGGTGTATGTGGGTGCGTGTGTACAGGTACCTTAGGCTAATGCCTCCCACGTATGTGATAGCCTACTCGACACTAGTCTCCAGCCCCTGGCCTTTTGGAGGCAGGCTTGGGGAGTCACGACTCAAGCCCTGTTGGGTCGGGTCATGACATTTGCGAAGAATAAAACCTATATAACATGTATAAATTTTTTTGAGAGATATTATTTTAGGGTTATATTTATATAAATGACTCAATAGTTATGATGAAGTGAGGGGAGGAGGTTTTATTTTATATGTGAGGTGAGTGGGACACTTGTAAATTTTTAAAGTATTAAAATAATATTAAGTGATTTTCTGGTTAAAATGGATCTAAATTGAGTATATTTATAAGGAGATATAATATAGGGTATAAATATCTTCATAAAATAGTTTTTACAAAAAATTTATGTCCATTTTAGACTCGATCACTTTAGTTTATCCCCTTGTAAACTTGTTTTAAACATAACCATGATAATAAATTTTTACTATTTTTACTAATAATAATGACCAAAATAATTAAATTGACATCATTAAAAAAATTTATACATGATGATATAAAATATAGAAACCATTCTATCAAATTTGGGTTTTATAAGTGTCAGAAATTAATTTAAAAAATAAACTGAAAAATCGTGAGGGGAAAAATATTTTCATGAAAATGAATTTTTAAAGAATAAGATGATCTTGCATTATATTTTTGATTATTAATAATCATTATATTAATTTAAATTAATATATTTAGATATATAATCTATAAATTTTATTTAAATAATTCATTATTATATATTATTTTATTTAATTAAAATGTAATAACATTATTCACATAAAAATAGTTTTCTAAAAAATATCCATTTTTTACCTCCAAATGATATTATATTTATTTATATTAAATTAATAATAAATACATGGTTAATTATAAATTTTATACAAATTTATTATAAATAAAAGGGGGATTAGTTTAAAATAACAATTTTAATTATTCATAAAATCTAATTTCTATGGGAAAATTTAAAAAATTTATTCTAGGATTATTTTGACATTGTAAGTTCAAAATTGATTTTCATACAATTAAATTTTAATTTTTATACCATCAAATATTTAAAATTTTAATTGTATAATATTTTCATTAAAATAAAATTTTCACTTACTATAATTGTAGCTCATGTGTTACATGTTGTATAGATAATATCCCCTTATTTCCTTAGGATACTCTATAAAGATACACTTCTTTCTCTATGGTGTTAGTTTGTTTCCTGATATGGCCTCAAAAAATACTTCACAACCCCATACATGAGTATGTGACAACATAGATTTATTTAAATACATTAATTCATATGGTATTCCATTTTCCACATAAATTGGTACTCATATAGAATGTGTGTTGTAGTGTGTAATGAATATCCCCAAAAAGAAAATTGATGATCTACATGAATCATCATTAATATCACCATATCAATAATGGTATGGTTCCTCCTTTCACTTACACCATTCCACTATTGTGTATTAGGTTATGGGAGTTGACATAAAACCCCATACTCCCATATAAATCCAATAACTCTTAGTTAAGATACTCACCTTGTCAATAAAATCAAATATTCTTTAAAATATTACCAAGTTGTTTCTATACTTTGTTCTTTAAGTCTTTGAATTTATCAAAGGATTCAGACTTATACCTCATCAATTATATATAACTACATCTACTCATTTCATCAGAAAAAGTTATAAAGTAATAATTCCCACCTATAACTTATACTAGAAAATATCTACAGACACATGAGTGTATACCAATTCTAGATGCTCTATGGACCTTTACCCTATCCACCAAATGGTGTATTAGTAATTATTCCTTATTAAAAATCAAGACATACATCAAGTAGATTTATCTAAAAGGATTCTAAATAACCATCTTGACAGATCCTTGTCATGTGCTTCTTGTTTACCTAAAAAACTCTAATGATTACACAACTGGGTGTGAAAATTTTAATCCGAACATGATTCATTGTCTATTGTGAATACTTCTTTTTCATAATTTAATACATAAAGACTTTTATTTAGTTGTTCCATACCATAACAAATGAGGATACTATAAAATTAACATTATGTATTTCTACAATTGACAATAAATCCATCCATTTCAAGGAAAGAAATAGAAATGATGCTCTTGGAAATACCATGAACATAATAACAGTTCCTTAAAACCAAGACCATTCCAATTAGAAGTAGAAGGTTGTAGTCTCTAATGTCTAGAGAATCCAACCTCACACTATTAGAAACATGTAAATCTTCTTCTCCTCATGTGATAATTAAAAATCTACTTGGTTCTTACATTTTAATACTGATGTGAGCACCATAAATTGTATTTAATGCCTAATTTATATATATATATATAAATATTTCACTTAATAATGAACACATCTGAAGCTTCACCTTAATTCTTAAATTAGGTGTAGTTTTTCTTTCATTGGTCTTTCCTGCTACATGAAAAACACATTGCACATTTTTTATTTTCTTTTATTTGGATCTTCATTTTCTTATAATAATTTTGATTGAGATTCTTAGGATTGAAATGAGTCTTAAGATCCTCTTCCCTTTTATTCCTTTTATAATTCACCATAAGAATTACATGATTTTCACACCCCCTATGTTTATTGACTTGGTTAATCAAAGTATATAATTCCAAAAACTATTCTCACTATTTCTCCTATTATAATTAAAAATAAAATTAGATAATCCTTTAGGTAGTGTATAATAGAATGATCTTTGTGTGTAACTCATCAAAGATCTTAAAGACCAGGATGTTTAATCACTATTTGTATCTAAAAATCATGAGTATATTAAGCTCAAATGGCACTAAATCTCCAAGATTTAATTTGAATAGTTCACCAAGAATATCATATCTATATCGTATCTCATTATCCAGATAAAGATCATGAAAGTGAGATATGATACTATACACATCCATATCCTTATGTTTCTTTAGAATCTTATTAGATAAGGGTGATAACATAAAACATAAGAAATATGTGGAATCATCTAAATGTCTCATGTAGAGGGTTAGTTCTTCCTTACTAGACTCTTTTCTAAGAACTATAGGAATAGTGTTTTTAATACAAATGATTTCCATTCATGTCATAGTATAACGTGCATGATCCTATGCCATTATTATAAATCAGATCTGGTGATAATGTTATCCTTATATAGAATGTATTGTAGGTATATAGTTGATGTCAGATGACTTTTCATTTAGTTAATAAGTAAGAGCCAAATTTTATTACTTTATCTGGATTACTAAATAAGATAATAAATTTAATTTAGTTTATTAATCTCCCACTATTTTATCAAAACCCAATAGCCTTCACCATTGGTTTTTAAATATTTTGTTGTATAGATATTCTAGTAAAAAGGATCCATATATCCCTTTTCATAACCAATATGGAGTTATGAAAATCTATTTTAAGGTATTTAGGTAGGTGTAACATTCAAAATTCATTAACTCAAAAATTAATGATCTATTTAGTGGAATCCCCCATCTAGAAATCCTAGATTTAGAATTCCTCATCACTTTACCAACTAGTTTCAATAAGTCTCATAGAGTTGATTAACCCTTAATGTAATCTTGGTTAAGCTGACCCAAAACTCAAGATATAAATTCCATGATAATTTAAAGCACACTGATGAAGGTTGGTCAAGAACTTTGAACTATGGATTTATACCCAAGTAGTGTAAGACTATATCGACTTAATATTTTTGTTTAGAAGGTTTTTTATGTTTATTTTAAAACTACCCACTTTATCTTAATACATTATTGTTAAAAATAAGTTGATTTTACTTATGTTATTAACCATGTTTTGATAAAAGTTCATATAATTTATTTTTTTATAATCCAATCCTACATGTGTGTTAGTTAATTTATTTAAGGATTAAGTGTTCATAAATAATTAACCATGAAACTAAAATAAATAAAATAAATAAAGTATAATGACCATAATATTTTATAATGGTTGTTTTATATATTGAATGATAATACAACCCTTAAACCTATGGAATAAAATCCTAGAGCCATCCCTATTTGAAGTTATGTCATTCCACTTGGGCTTCTGTGTAACTCCTGGATTAGTTTTGTCTCTTCTCTGAACTTTAAATGACTATACTCTCTTATGAGACCCATCTATTACATGATAATTACTCATATATTGGTATGGGAAACCAAAGGATTTGTAAAGGCTATACAAAAAAGAAACTATAAGAACACAAAATCTTATATAATAAGAGTAGAAGAATGACACACATATCATTATTTAATGATAATATTTTGATATTTTTTTTCCTTAGATCATTCGTGACCATGTTAGACTTTCCGGTCATGTTTATTAATGGAATCTATTCCAATGTATTTTATGGGTTCCATTTATACCCTTTTTTCAAATGGGGATTATTTTTTTATGTTCAATAATGGGGGATTATCCATCAACTTTTTAAAAAAATTAATTCCTTTATCACAATTTCCATTAGAATCATCTTAGAGAACACCATAACATTATTTATATTGAAAAATAAATTTATTGTCCATAATTTATAGTTAATTACATGTAATTAATTGATAATTTATTAATTTTGAAAACCTTATTATATATGAAATATATCATCTACTCAAAACTTAATTTGGTTTTAATGCTAAATTTAATTATTCTTTACATAATTTAATTATATTTATTATGGGGTGACTACACGATGTTTAATAATGAGATATATTCCATGTTATTTTCTTACAATGTATCTAGGATAAACTCCTAGGGGCTCAGTGTGTATCTATTAAGGATACACAACACGTACTAATAAGCTACATTCCATGTGTTCCACTTGAAATGTGTCCATGAAACCCACCTATTGACCCGACATCTTTCATGGATACTGATATTAATGAGACACATGATGTGTATGAAAACTAAAAACCATGTATCTCATTAATATTATAATTCATCAGTCTCATGCATCACATTATACATATTTGAACACACTATTACCATGAATTTTTCCAGAAAACTGTGAGGACTATATATAGTGTACACAAGCTACTTCTCGTGTAATATGAAAAATCATGTTCTAGGATGGTCTATTCAAAACCTGGTATATATAAGGAATTTAACGAAAAAACACATGATATTTACTTCATTTCATGTCATGTATCCCATGACATGTCCAGGTGTAGTGACCTCCGGTACACGATGTGTAATTTTGATCACATGTCGTGCATCTGTGTCTACTAGCTTGAACCCTTAGCACCTCCTGATGACATCAATGACAATTATTTATCTATTTTTAGTCTATTTAAGATTGTATGATTCATGAATAAAGCATATAAATATATATGTATATATATATTAATTGAACTCTATATTAAAGAATGAATAAACTAGATTAAAATAACTAACAATATTTTTTTATAATCGATAAATGAATAATTAATAATTATAAATTATTATGTGAGAACTTTAATACGACATAATGGTTTCAAGAAAAATATAAGAACCTATTAGGAATAACCAAATTGGATTTTTTTCATAATCTATGAATAATATATAACTTAATTGATGAATAACCCCATGATCAATGTAATTAATCCAAATATTAATTGATAGAAATATCAGACTTAAGAGGTGAGGATCCTTTTACATATAATTTATAATTAATTTATTTGAGTAAAGAGATACCTTGAATTAAATTTATTTCTTAATTATAGATGATTAGATAAATATCATTTGTCATACCATCATTGCATCAAAGTAATCAAGGATATATTCCCTCTAGTGGCGATCCACATGTGTTTCATGATCCTTTTATCATAACCATAGAGACATATGGGTTCAAGTGAAGATATTTCTAATGCTTGGGACAATAATAGTAGAATCCTTTATGGTGATAAGGAATAATTTTGGCATATGAGGAGATTTTTTTGCATTCTTGGGAGAGTTTTAAGATAGGATCACTCTAAGACTTGAGAAAATTCTATTTATAACTCATTATTCACAATGATTAGATTAGAGAGAGTTTAAGAAAATTTCATAATTGGATTTAAATAGATCTAGGGTTAGAAAATAATAATTTCACCAAGGTGCTCATTATTTGATTTATCCTTGATGAATACCATGTCTAAATAATAATAGAATTATTATTATTTACTTAAAATGCACTAAAATCAAAGAGAAATAAATATTATTTACTTGATTAAATAAATTAATATTTATTAAGATAATATTTAATATGAAAATTCTCACCAGACCATTAAATCCAGTTTACCAATCCCCCTCAATATTTATCAGGACTTGAATAATTAATACTTATTTAATTAAATAAACATTTCTACATTATTTACCAATAAATAAATATATATTATATAAACAAAATTAGTGAATAAATATTTATTAAATATTCACATAACTAAGTAAAACTTTTATCACTTTATGAATAAAATAGAATAACTATATATTATATATTCACATAATTAAATAAATAATTACTTTATGAATAAATATTTATTGAATATTAAAATTACATATATATTCTCTCAAATAACTCGTGACTGAATATTTGAGATCAAATTGACATGAATAGTTATTAAACCACATACAAGAATAATATTTATCCAACATGTTAAATTCATATAGACTTTAACACAGGTTCTTAATACACTCAATGTGTGACCCTCTTAGCCACTTTATTAGTGGCATTAGGTTACATCTCTTAAATTCTAAGTATAGATCTAGAAACATTCTTAGGCTCTAATAGAGAATGAAGTTAAATTCCAAAATGAAAATAACCATATAAAAATGTGCAATGTGTTTTATAATCCTTATATCTTGATATCCCTATTAGCCACTTTATCAGTTATGGGTTATATCTTCACGCCATGGTTGAGTTTGGTCGATATTTCCTATAAATAGGGGTTAATCCATCTTCCTGGTTCGAATTTGTTTCTTTCTCTTGCACCCTATGTCTTGTCGTGCTTCCATTTTACACCATTTATATATTTATATACTATATTCAAAATTCATTTCAAATGTATATATTTATAACTAAATTAATTTTTAGTTTTATTTTTATATCATTATAGTAATTAAGTAATTATAATACAATGATTAACAAAACATGATACATGTTTTCAAATTCACAAAAGTTATAACACAATGAAAGCAATGCCCTAAAACATTTTATGTAAAACATATGATGAATGGTTAAATATAATTTTTACAATAAAATAATACTTTGTCATGCATTTAAATTAAATTATATCTAATTTAATTTTTAAATGTTTTTTACCATATTCTTTTTACATATTTTATTATTAAAAAATTCTTTTTAAAATGTTAAGTAACACATTTTATAATAAAATAATATTATTAATTATTACTATTTTTTTATTTTAAAAAATAATTAATCTTATGTATAGTGTCTTATTATCAAAAAAATGGTTATAAAAGTTTGGTAATATTGTTTTTAGAAAATCAAAATGTTCATTTATATGTAATCTCGATCATAGTGTAAAATATTTGTTACCATAAAACAAATTTCTCAATTATGTATTGAAAATATAAATTCCACTTAATTAGAAGAATAATTTCTTAAAATACATATGTTTTAGAACTATAAATAATTAATTATTAATTACATGATAAATAATATATAACAATAAATATAAATTTAATCACTCGTAATAAAAGAAATTGTTTTTATTTTAAATAAACTATTTTTCACATATTATTTGATTTTATTTAAAATTTAATTTCTAAATTATTGAATTTAATTTTTTTTAAAAAATTACTTTTTGAATCATCATGTTGAAATTATCTTAGGGTAATTTTTGGTATTTTTATGAAGAAGTTGATTTTTGGGTGAATAGTAAAAAATGTAGTTTTTTAGAATACTATAACTCTTATGACGACATCATGATATAGTTATAAATTAAAAATTTATGAATTTTTTTTTTCAAAAAAATATTTATTTTTGTTGTAAAATATTAATTTAAAAATATTAATTTGAATTTAGAAATTTATATTTGACATTTTTGAAACTAAATTACATTTTATCTTAGTAAAAAATATTTTTATTCTTTGAATTTAATTAGGTGGTTTGGAGGATCCATTCAATTTTGGATTGATTTAAATTTTAAATAAATATACTTTGGGTAATAATAAGCAAACTAATTTCATGGTAATCAATTCCACCCAAAATTAATTATCTTAAATATCAAAATAATCAATATTTTAACCAAAAAATACCCCTACTCAAGTCTAAGCACCCCCATTCTCAAATTATTCTTCACCCCAAAGTAATTAAGAACCAATTATATCTAATTTAATTTCTCAATAGTATATATAAGGATTTTATAATTTTATAAGGTATCAATCTAATGCTTCAAGAAGATACTTTGCAAGGTAAGGTTTCCTAACCTTTCTGTCCTTCATTTTTGAAATCCTTCCATTCCCTTCCCATTATAAGAACAAATGTTATTATGATTAATTATTATAAATTATTTTTATACAATAAATGATTTAGAACCGTTAAATATAATTTTACAATTTTCATAAGCTATTATAATTCTCAAACTGTCTTGTATCTATAAAATATCCTTACTTTTGGTAAAGAGTGTGTAGTTTCCTAGCAATGGAATCCCTATCTTGATACAAAAAAATTGGTTGTAGGCTCCAGATTTGATTTAACTTTGGGGTAATAACATTGAAAAATGTTGTTTGGGAATTAACTTGATGTTCTACTGACACATGACAAGATATCCTCATTGCACATATGGTTTAACACTCTCGGGGGATATACTATGGATACCTCACGAGATCTTTACAAGCCATAATAAAGGATTATTTCCTATTAATACCACCTACATGAATAATTTATGAAGATTATGTAATATAAATTTACTTTAATGTATTCTATTCTTTTAGAAATAATTTAAAAAAATGAGAAACTTTAAAATAATCTGAATCATTAAATCAAAACAAAACATGTAATTTAAATGAAAACATATCTTAAAGCCATTATCTATTCAAATGAAAAAAATAAATTACAATGATTATAAGTGGTTAAAAATTAAAAAAAGGAATATAATTAAGTTTTGCATTAATTTTTCAATAAAAATATGTTTATTATACAAGAGCAAAAAATGTGATGAAATAAAATGAGACCTAAGGTAAGAGTTCTTTGTCTCAATTTCCATTTAATGAAACAACCCAAATCACCCATGAGATGGGAACCTCAGCTAGCCTATGACATACCTGAGGAATATATCCAATCACCCTAGACTGGAGATATGTTCTCAGGTATCATATCCAAAGCAATGGGAAGGATTTCACCCTTCAAAACCAAATAATTAGACAACGGTTTCCACTTGGAAATTCTGTTTGGCCCATCCGTACATCAGATTCCCATGCACATAAAAAATAACATGATAATAATAAAAAACCCTATATATTATAAAACATAAATAAATAAAGAAACTCATACACATTGAAAAAAATAAACAATATCATATAAATAAACCATAATAAATACATTTCTTCAAGATCAATATAAAGGCATCCCAAAGAAAAATAAAAATGAACTAGATTGACCATATCCTTATGACCCGTGGTCAAGATACATGCTCCAATATCTATAAGTGAACAACCCAAAAATCCAAAGGGATACCAAATCCAAGCCACCTAAAATCAATCTATAAAAACTACATACAACGAGTTGTGTATATAGGATATGAGAAAATCCATGCCGAGTAGGATATCAACAAGTATTTTGTGAAGGTCCTTTAAAAATACATTTTTTATGCCGGTTTAGTATACCATTATAAAATATATATTTTTATATGTTGTTATATAAAAACAAACATCGCATCTATGACCATTTTATAATCTTCCATTTATTTTCTTCAAATGAAAACAATCACTTTGAAAACATTTCCTTGGCTACAGAATTCATTACTAGAACACTCATTTGAATTACACTTTTACAAACTTTTTATAATATATTTTGAATACCTTAAAAAAAGTATAAAAACAATAATAAAAAAACAAATCACTAAGGAATAATATCATAAGAAAAATAATTGAAACAAATTGTAGGAATTATTCATGGTTCCATTTACATTAATTGAACTAGGGAACACAAGGTATGGGTGTTCTATATATAAGTCATATAGTATTTTGGGAAAAAAACTAGGTCCCAAGATAAGAATATCCAAGACCTTACAAAAAAATGGGACCAACTTTAGAACTATGTTTCCTCATAAGTTAAAATAGCCACCTGACTAGCCTGTACCTAGAATCATCGAGGGCATGCCCCATCTTGTCCCATCTCACACTATAGTGGGACATACTAGTGTCTGAATTGTGTATCTTAATCTTAGGAATTTTAAATTTAATCTAAAACATTGGATAAAATAAGTAGTTTCTTCTATTGATGTGGATATTAATGGGATGGAAAACGAGTATTAAGATATTTAAAATAGTCAAAGTGAGTTTTTTTGATATATATCCTTTCAACAAGGAGGTCTATAACACATCCCGGATGAATGAAAAAATATCTCTAAGGGAATAAGTTCTAAAGTAAAACATTATAATTAAATAGATTAAAGAATGGGATAGAAATACTATTTTTTCAATAGATTATAGAGAATCAAGAAAGCATCTAAACCTATTATGTATTTGAATACTGGGAATTCCATCATCATTAGAAGAAGGGATATTATCTCTAATGTTTTGAAATATATTTATGAGGATTTCAATAGTTGATATCCTATTAATCATAATGATTTTAAGATAGTTTTACCTAAGGATATTAATCACAATGACTATATCATGCTTACTAGGGAACCTAATTTTGTAGAGGTTAAGGTTTCCACTTTCTCCCTCAATAAAAGAAGTGCTCCTGGCCCATGAATGCTTCAGTAATATTTTATTTAAGAAATACTAGGACATAATACAAGGGGAAATTAGTAAAATGATTTCAATATTCTCCTTGAATGTAATTATCCCAAAGGGTATAAATTCACAATTTCCTATTATATTTTCAAAATATGATTCTGCTGATACTCTAAATTCCTTCAGGCCTCTTAATTTAGGAAATTATCATTATAAAATATTTTGTAAGATCATTGACATCATACTTTGTTTTATCCTAATAAATGTAGTGTATCCCAGTCAATATAGTTTTTTTCATGGTAGAAGAATTCAAAAATGTCTTTTAACTACTTCTGAATGCATGTATCTATTGTATAAGCTGATAAAGGAAGTAAGTAATACTCTTAAAATTGATGTTAGGAAGGATTTTTATTCTATAAATATGGATTTTATGACAGGGGTTGTCCAAATATTTGGCTTTAGAAGTCTCTTAATTAATATACTATTGGTTTCATTTATATATATATATATTAAGATCTATATTGTTATAAATGTAAATCATAAAGGATATATATCCTTATCATTTAGAATCATAAGTGTGATCATGTTTCTTCTATATTTTTTAGAATTATAGAATATTTTTTATGTAGACATATTCTTGATATGGTGGAACCTGGTAGTCTCAAGGAAATAATAGCCGAGATAGGGTTAAAGGAACATTGTCAATTATTTTAAACTGTTGACTTTATTATTTTTCTTTAGGGAAGAAAAAAACATTGAGGTTATGAAAAGTATTCTTGATCATTATGGATCCATTTCAAATACAAACATTAGTTGGGATATATATATATATATATATATATATATATCTTTAGCTGTAAATCCAATAATCAAAGAAGGATGGACTCTGAGCGTATGTTAGAGATTAGTGATGGAAGTACACATTTTACATATTTTGGAGTCTTACTTTTTTGGGGTAGGCCTAAATATATCCACTTCTATGATACCTTTGATGGTGCGAAAGGCTAGATCAATTCTTGGAAAGGGAGGTATCTATATATTTTTAAGGGAATCACTCTCATAAAAGGAGTATCAATTCCTATTTTATACTCTTTTTATGGTCTATAAGTGACCTACCACACTAATTAAGAGTTTGAATCAATGTATCTATAACTTCATCTAAAATTTATGTATATCTTAATGGAGGACTATCATTGTAAAATGGAAAACATGTTGTAAGTATTTAAAGGAGGGGGCCTAGGTATTAAAATCCACATATCTTCAATGATTCTCTCTAGACTCAATTTATTTGGTGGTTTTTGACCATAAATTTTAATTATTTCTTGAAGAAAATATTCATAAATATGATTACTTTTGGAAATCATCACTATATTTTATATTAAATTTTGCCTTGCATGAAAATAAATTATATGGAGGTTATGATGAACATTAACTAGTTGGATTCCTCTAATTCAAGTCTTTTATTATGGAAAGAAAACTAGATTAACTTTCCATTTTCTAATAACTTTCATTCTCTGATTCAAGATCCATATTTCAAAATCTAAGGGAAGATATTTTAACCCATGGATCAGCTTCCTTCAACTGTAATATAAGCGATTTACTCCTACCATTTCATGCTAAATGTTTATAAATTAGTATAAATTACTTCTCATCATGGGAAACACACCTATATGATGTATTATAGACACTATACTCCTGGTCCAATAGAAATAATTCAAAATATGAAGTACTTTATTAAACCATGGATTGTCCCATATAATTTTATTCTTATTTGGAGGATCTTTTATCAAAAAATCACTATAGATACTAACCATATGAAATCTAGATCTTAGATTTACTCCATGTATAGTGTTTATAAAGGATGGGGAAGATTCCATTAACCATGTTTTCACTCAATACACCCATGTTAGAGTGATTTGAGGAATTATTTCATCCATGTTTGAAGCTAAGATCTTTAGTGATGCCACTTTCCATAGAATTACTGATTACTGTACAATGTAGAATAGATCTTCCTAGTTGCAAAACCTATTTCGGGCTACAATTTCTAAAGGTCTTCATATGATCTAGTGGAATAATAACACATAATGGCTAGAGAGGGAGTACACTAACTTTTATACTATTATGTGCAGAATAATCACTACTATATGAGTGGTTATATATATTAATATAAGAATGGATGGGAGGTCCATTACATAGATTTATTTTCTTGAAAGTTTGGGTATACAAAGTAACTTCAAAATTTATAAATTTTATATATTTTTGATTTGGAATCTACCTATTAGAAATTGGTTAAATGTTAATATAGATGGTGAATACAATGGAAATATAGGTCCCTTATGATGTGGGGATATTTTTAGCAACTCTAACAATGGTTCCATTTCATTATTTTCCAAATTCTATGGGATTAATGTTTTTTATCATGCAGAGTTGGAGGGGGACATTATGGAAATCCGAATTTATAGGGTTAATAATTAGAGGAATATTTTGTTATAATTGGTCTCATACTATGTTATTCATGTGATAAATATTTAATCATCTTATCCTTTATAGAGTATTTTGGTGGCTTAGATGGATTACATGGAGTATTTTAAGCAGATCAACTTTTTAGTGTCATAATTGTTTTAGGTGGGAAATTTCTTTACTGATTTGCTTGCTAACATGGGTATTTAACTTGGGAAATGTAATTGGTATCTAGATATTCCAAATTTTATAGGGAGTAGGATATTATTTTACATTTATAAAAAAACCTCTTATTGATTTTTATATTTTTACACCATTGAGTTTCACTCTAGGGAATATACTTATTATTATAAGTGTAAACATCTCACTCAGTGACTAGTGTACCCATACAAGACCCAATATGAGGTGAAAAATCAATCAATACAAACATGAATGAAAAATAAAAAATAATAAATCTACCTATCCTCTAATTCCATCATAAGAAAAAACTACTTATCATCTATCAACCAATCACCACATACATGAATCAACACCCATAAAACAAGAACAAGGGGCTCATGTAGGGTTTATCACATTCACCCCATGAAATCCGGATTAGAAGTTTCAAAAATGACTTACCAATAACCAAGATCTATATGTAATTCCATTTATCTTCACTTTAAATACATTTCAAAACAATTATTTAAGAAAAACCATTTAAAATAACAATAAAAATCATTTTAAACACAAACAACTTTCCTTTAAAACCATTGAAGAAACTAAAACTATCCTATAATTTAAAAATTTCTATAAAATCAATCCTTAACCCACTTCTCAAACCAAATTAGATCATATCCTTTTTTAAATAATCAAATTAACTTTAAAAAAATCATTTAAACCTTTCTATAAATGATGGGAATGAAAACATCATTTTGGAAAACTAAACCCATTGAAATACCCTTTATTTAATGTGAAGAACCACTCCAAAAAAATTATGATAACTGATTTGACTATCATATAGTTATAATTTAACAATTAGAATATTTTAAAACCAAAAGAATTAAATGAAATTATGAACAAATAAATATAAAAAAATCACCTACTTCAATAAAAATGGGATCGATCTTGTAGTTTTTACCTTTGATAGGGAATGCTAAAATAATAAAGGATTGACATTCTATAATCCATGTTTACTAAAACCACAAATAATAAAGTTTACTTGAACCCTAATCTTACCATTGAAGTAGTTAGGGTTCAAATGTGGGTTAAAACTAAAAGGAAAAGTATATAAAATGAATAATTTAGGGAAAGAGTGTCTTACCAAGAGAAAACCACTTAGAATGGGGTTGAATAAACTTGAAAATAAAGGGAAAGGGAGGGAGAGCTCCCATGGTGTGTTATATAGAATAGTCGAATGAGGTGGGGAGAAAAATAAGGATTCAGGCCCTTAAAATATATAGGGATGACTTAGGAATTTCATAGTTTATGAAATATAGTAAACTCACATGGTTTATCCACACAGTTCTAAAAACCATGCACTAACCATGAAAAACAACACTGCGAATATATATAATGATTCACATAGTTTCTGAATGATTTCCATTAACCATACAGAACTTGTATTCCCCACAACCCACATATTACAGTACCTCTCATGGTCTCTACTAATACCCATATAGTTATCCCAAACCACGATCCACCCATGCACACCAAACCATGCATGTTCAAAAATGAACTATGAAACCCTCTATGTAAGGGTACTCACATGATTTAAACTAAACCATGCGTATTAAACTGTGTGACAAAGAAGGCATGTGTAAAGGATATCATAATGGTTAATTATAACCATACACATGGTGTTTACAAACTGTCCAATAGAACAAAACTCTGAAAATTTAAAATATAAAGTCATTAAACATACAAAATTTAAAATAAATATAAATTAATTAATAAAAATACAACTATAATGACACAAGTTGTTACTATCTCCCCACCATTCCACTTTTATCACCCATAAATTCTCATTAAAAGTGGATGAACTTGAATAAATGATATAATATCACCCAATAAAAGAGGTGGGTTTGGTAGGGAAGAGAACAAAATATGGTCTTAAAGAGGAAAAACTTCAAATAGAACCAAATCCAAAAAACCATAGGTATGTATCCAAGAAGAAGGATATATGACTATGAAGAAATAAATTTAAGGTAAAATATACTAATCTAGATCTCCCCACCATTTAGAATTTATCTAAAATTAAATAACATTATAGATAATCACACCTCAAATAAAAACATCATGATAAAACACAATTTCCATCGAAAACCCTTAAACCACAAGGAACCCAATAAATATATCTTAAACTCCTTAAGGAAAACACAACCAAAATAACTGTATATCTATGTGATTAGAAGAATTACCAATATCCACTAAAATAATATAAATAAATATAACTCCTCAAGGATCCAAATAAAGAAATATGGTCCCTAGACCTTGGGACACTATACCCAACTGATAAACTAGTACATATAACTTGAAACACCATCTCATAATATACCAATAATAAAGACCTAACACTGAAAAGTTCTCAACTTCCCTAAGTTTACAATGGTACTAATTACCTAAGTACGAATCTAATTGTCTGGATGACACAAATTCCTATAAATTCATCCTCAAAATAGAAATAAATCAATCCCACATCCAAAGGAAATATGAATATAATAAGGAGGCATATATTTTAATCCATAAATAACATTTTATTACCATCCATAAGAGAACAATCAAATAAATCCCCAATTCATACCAAATAAAGATCCTAAAATAGAAAAATAAAAACTACACAAAATCTAATTATACCCATGACTTCCTTTTCCAATATCTCAACTTAAAAAAACTTTTAAAGCTGGCCTATATAGCCACATCGATGAAAAACCCTCAGATCTCTAAAAAAATAAAAGGCATAGAATCCTCAAGTGTTGTACACTAGAAGCACACAAGATTGTTATTACTTTTATTATTAAGATACCAAACCTATTGAATCTTACATTCTATATTGGATCAACCAACACCTACTTTCCATCAAATAAATCTTCTCCACTCACTTCAATAGAATCAACCAAAATAATCACCACTAATAGGGAACTAATAACTACCTCCTTGTAAGATGATAGGTGACATCAAAATAAAATAAATCTAATATAAAGATAAATACCACATCAATTAAATATTCTCTAGATGGAGTCTAATGACTTGAAATAATTTGGATACACCACTCAACCACGAGTCTGGGCAGAGTCGACAGACAAAGAAACAAAACCAAAATAATAAGAAGATATATCTTGAAATTTTTTCCAATGAATAGACTTCCAAATCTAATTCAAAGAAACTATGGGAGCCATATTATGAATACTCAATAGAATAACCATAATTATTTCATTTCCTATAAATAAAATCTTGCAACACCATAAAAAATAAAAACAACTCCAAATAACAACTCACTCATACAAACACATATAAAACTTCCCTGAAAAATCATTCTCCATGTAACAATTTTTTTTATAAAATACCCTTTATCTAAAACCCATATTTCATAAAAAACCGTTTGAGATATTTAATCTATTTTTTTTAATTTTAGAAACACCCCATTTCCAAAATAGAAGTATCTTAGTAAATTTCATTGAAAAAAAAACATGTAAATTCACACTCATTCCAAAACACTTCTCAATTATTTTTCAAAACCAAGGAATTAAAAATCATTTCATAGACATAAAAATCATTTCAAAACCACAATAATTTTTCTTCTAAAAAAAGCACGCCATAAAACCCCTTCTGTAATTTTGAAAACTAATTTTCCAAAGCATAAAACAGATTTATAAAGGATAAATACTAGGACATAAAATTTATTCAAAATACTAGCCTAAAAATAACAACTTAACAATATAAAAACACTGATTTAAACTCACACTAATGGTAATAACCATCAAGATCATTTAAAAAATCAAGTTAGGTAAAAAAACTTCTCTTGAGGAGAAATATAACAATGTATTATTTGGCCACATAGGATATTAAACTATATTCCGACCATGAAACATGCTATAGAATAGTTACAAACTCATTCTACATTCACTCCACATGGTTTACCATAATGTTCATGCTAACTGTGAAAAGAATCCATTGATATATACACATTATTCAATTTTACTTGAAAATATCACAATTGAAGATCCACCTTAGAGAAGTATTGGGACACATATAAATGATAAAAAAAATTCATCAATCCCTAGAAAATGATACTTTTTCATTATCGTGATTTTTTTGTGTTTCTAATAATTAATACAAAGGTGTATTGATCCATCTATCTTCTTAATAAATCAGGCTGGTGCACTCCATAGTGAATCACTTGGTCTTATAAACCCTTTATCTAGATTCTAATATAGTTAGTTCTTAATCTCTTATAGATAAATAATGGTAATTCTATATGGTGTCTTGGATATTATAAAATCTCTAGGTATAAGATTTATTGAGAAATCAACCACTTGACTAGATGGAGGGATTGAAAATTCATTGGGATACACATTGGTAAATTACATTACAATTGTAATTTCATTAAGAATGATATTTTTCTTAGTATCAATCATTTTAGAAAGATACACTTACTTAAAAGGAAGTAATATCCATTCTTGAGATGATTATAATAAAGGTGATTCATCATCCTCCTTCCACATGTATAGAATCAGAGGGTGATTTTAGATAAAGATGGTGATTTACTTCACTCATAAATTTATATTGGATCTAAATAAGGAAATCCAATCCATGCCTAGAATAGAAAAGAATTCCACGAAAGGGAGTATCAAAAGGTTGTTTTTGGGAAATGTAGCCCAAAATTTGGACATGAGATGAGTTATATTCTTGGTATCAAACAATTGACCCATTTTTCATCCTTACTGATAAATTGACATCCATGTTTTTAGGAGATGTTTAAATAGTTATAATAAAATTTCATGATAGAAATAATGAATAGAACCACAATATTATAGAAAATTCGAAGTTCATGAATAGATGATAATCCCAAATTTCACTATTTTATTTTGGTACTAATCATTTAATTTATCTAAAATAGACTTATGGATGAGAATTTGAAAACTATTAAATACATTATGGGAATATATGAACATTTAAGGGATAACTAATAAATCAAAATTTTCATTATCTTAAAAATTTATAGGTTTAAATACAAGTTATCCATGATCTATTTCCTAATATGAAACCTTATGGGTAATTTTTCCATTAATAATGGTTCCTAATGAGTTTTCAAATTTAACAAAGCATATCCCCCAATAGTGTCAAACCAGGAGTACAACAAGGCCCGTTTTTCATTCACCGAGTGATGATCAACCCAATTCAATGATAATTTTTAGGGTTATTACCCCTTGGTATACCTTATCTAGATCCACATCTACTTGTAGTATCTAGAAAGGGATATATTTTCTTGTAAACCACTTACTCTATAATTTACCAAAAATTTGGGATATTTTCATTTGATTAGTCTTATCCCTAAGGATTTAACTAGTTTTTTATAATCCAAATCCTAAAATAACTATACTTTTATCTAATACTAATTATGAAAACCAATATTTTATTAAACATTAACCCATTATTTATTACATAAATAAACACTTAATAAAAAACCCAAATATTATGAGGCCCAATATATTTGGGAAATTATGTATTTAGAACATTAACTTGAAACATTGGTACAACATCAATATTTAAAAACTCTAAAATATTCCTTATATTTCTTAGATATTCTAAAATAGCATGATATTAACAGGGAACATACATAAGAAAGGGATGAGCTATAGATCCCAGTAAGGGAATAAAAAATCATAAAATAAGATAAATTAGTACACATGATGCAATATACATATCAAGTTAACAGAATATTGGTGAGAATCATAATCTTGAACAATTTGGTGGGATATAACATTATAACAAAAAGGTAACACAAGAATGTGGAAAAAACATAAAACATGACATCATAAGGATAAGATAAATCTAACCACCATGGAAACATAACATAGTGCGCTTAATATAACCTCCCATGAACCATACATGTATATCATGAGATAAAAACCTTACCCAATGTATTGGAGGGCTATATGGTTCTAGTCACACCCGTTACTTTCATATTATGTACATGCATAAGTGTGCCACATAGACTGTACAACATAAGGATGTATTTTATCAATTTTAACCCCATGATCATGGAGTGTGAGTTACATAAAATTAAATCAAAAATAAATAATGGATATGTAAAACTAGGTGAATACCCTGGAGTGGAAATGGATACAGGTATTCACTACACTATTTTTTTTCATGGAAAATCGTAGGATAATTTCAATTGCATAATGGGTGTAGATAAAGTTTTATGGAAGGGGTGAATGAGAGAAAAAGGGTATCTAATTACCTAGGAATAATATGGATAGTATAGTTTTGTTTAAACAAATACCCCAACTTAAACACTTGGAAATAAAAAGGCATGACATAAAGAAAGTTCTCGAATAAAGAGGAGAAAGAGAGGATCCTATACTTTGGAATAATAATAGATTAGGTAAAGTTTATAACAAGAAAGGATAAGTGATATATAATAATTATAACATAATTTATAAATTAAAATTATATTTATAAAGGCTTGAAAACCTGAAAAATTGATATTCACATGGATAAATACAAAATATATGCTTGTATGGAAATGAAGAGAGAGAGATCCCTTACTTCAGCGTAGTAACGACTTATGATGAGGTTATAAAGAGAAGGGATTCATGATATATACTTATTATAACATCATTTTTATAGTAAAATTATATTTATAAAGGAATGAAAATATAAAAAATCAAGACACAATTGGCTAAAAACAAAGAAGGTGCTAGAATGGAAATGAAGAGAGAAAGGTCCCTTACCTTGAGAGGGTGCTTCTAAAAGCTTGGGATAACATTTTTAAGATATTTGGGTCACCTTGCGAGGGATATATATAGGTAAGTTCATATTAAATTCATTAAAAAAGAGTTTTTAGTTAAATGTAATGCGATTTTGGGTGGGTTTATATAGAAAAATAAGGGATAATTCTTTATTAATTTATAAACATATTTTTTGGCCTCTATATGATAAATTAATCAAAAATTTGGAACCTTATTATAGTTCTGAACATTTTTTTATAACAAATAGAAGGGGTTTTCATTATTTTATAATGTTAATAATCGAATAAATTAAAAAAATTTCCACGGGGATGTTTCAATGAGTCGTGTTGATAAAAAAATGATTTTAAAACCATAAAATCTAATATTGGGTTTGGAGGATTCCTTAAGGATTTATAAAATTAATCAAATAACATAAAAATAATATTTTAAAGGTAAAATATTTATTTAGTCATGGATAATTTTTATGGAATATATTATATAACTTTTGGTTCATTATGATGTCATATTACACAATGTTTAATTATACCATATTAAATATTCCCCAAGAAATTGGCTGCCTCATAAAATTATGAAAAATTCACTGTTGGATAATTTAAATTTACTGAATTAAAAAATAATATTTATTTCGTCAAAATAATTATCTAAAAAATGACAGTTTATACTTTTATTTAAAAATAACCATTTATTTAAAAATACTGTTTTTAAATAACATTTTTCTAACCCTTATAAAAATTACATTTGACTTCATAAAATAATATTTTAATTTTTATTTCAGAAATATTATTTAATAATAATATTTTATTATAATATAATTTATTTCAAAATTTGTGAATTCATCAAAAAACTACGTAATGATTGAAACTATATATTTCTCAAATATATAATTTTTTTCATCGCATCAAAATTTAATTTTTATAAAACTCATTATTTAATCATTTAAAAGGTAATATTAAAAAGGATTAATATAATAAATATTTTTTTAAATATTATATATAAATTCATACTATTAGGTTATAGATACAAATCCATTTATTACACAAGTGAATTCCCTAAGGGTAAGGTGTGAGATGGTGAGATTATCTTGGGGTGGTTCAACAACCATAGTTTCAATCATGATCTTGATGAGCTTGAACTTGTCCTATAAATGATTTCATTCAAGATTTAGTTGTTGAATCTCAACATGGTCTTGTTTAATGGAAAATCACAATTATTCTATCTCCATTATAAGATTTTTATAAATGGTCTACATAGGATATGATCTTATCGGTTGAGGGCGTCGCTCCATACATCTGTGTCAATTAGAAATTATCATAACCTTTAATATAATCTTAATGTTCACTATAAAACAACTATATTACCAATGTTTATGATGATTATAGGCATTTTAAATTTGATATACCATATAATGGTCCAAAATAACCTTAGTAGTGCATTTATTTTCTATAATCGTGTTACTTAATAATGTATTTATTCATTAAAAAGGAAATTTCATATATAAAATTTTAGGTTTTTATAATCCAAGTCACCCAAGTAATTCCATACCTACTTCATAAAATTCAGGTATAAACTCTAGTATGAATCATGTAATAACATATCCAAATACACATCTCATATCAGTTTAATTCCAATATCATGAAATCTCACAAATCTTTAGGCCAACACAAGTCCCAGTCAATCTAATGGTTCACATATCAAAATATAACATCTCATCCTAACAAACCCCCTAAGTGACCAAATTCATGGAAATCTTCACAATAATATTTTTTTGGTAAAAAATTATGAACACTAGTTTATTTAATCACCTCATTTCATAAATTAGTCTTAATTTATTCAAATTTAATAAAACATTTTCTTTGAAAAAACACATTCAAAAACCTTTGATTCAAAAAATTATTTTTTAATTTAACTCAATTTTTTAGAAATTATAATTTATTTAATAATATTCATTTCAAGGAACTTAAATTAAATTCCCAACCAAATAATTATTATTAAATCATATATCCATTTGATTATCAATTTATATTATCATAAATGGAATATCTAGTAAGTTAACATCTTTTTATATACTAAGGTTTTCATCATAAGAATCATTAAAACACATAAATAAATCATATAATGATTTAGATGTGTTTACTACCTTTTATTCATTTTTTTTCACATGGAAATAAAATTATTATAGAAGTTAAACCCAATCCAAACACAAGAAACAAAATAATGTTTTCTAAAAAAATTATCAAATTTCATACATTAATTAAATGAATTTTCATAGTAACATACGACACCTAAACACATAAAATATATATTAAAACATAAATATAACCCTCAAATTAATATAATCAATTCCATTATTAATGACCACATAAATTTCAAGAGTTATATTTCCATTTTTCTCATTAAAGTTTTATTCAAGAAAGAAAATTATATATTTTTATCTCTTGAAAACATTTATAAAATATATAACACTTAAAAATTAGTGTAAAATTATTTTAAATAATTTGAACTAAATTCCAATGACACTTAACTCACTTGAATCATTAAATCATAAGATAAATACACATTTCATATAAAATCAGACAATTAAATTCGAAAGTGTGTTAGAGGTCTCCTACCTCTTAATAGGTGATCAATCTACACCAATATAGAAGGATTAATTCCTTTTAAAAAACAAGGAATCCAAAAATATTTAAACGAGAAAAAAAGGAAGTGAATTATGAAAAATCAATTCCTAAACCTTGATGTCTTCACATAAGAATATATGGATTTTAAATATCTGATCAAGATGAATCTAGTGCCACTAACAATTTGTGATTAGAACAATAAATTTAGAATAAATTTTAATTTATAGGTGTATAAAGAAATATTGTGATTAGAATAAAGACATTAAACATAATTTCTCTATATAAATGTAAATACAATAATTTTACTAAAAGTTTATTGTAAAATATTTACCAAAAATCCATAATTAAAAAATAATCAAGAGATCTTCTTGGTATTTAGCCATCACTCACTGGACACCCAATGGATCACTATCCACATAATTCCTAGTGACTAGCCACTCGCTAACTAGTTCAGAGGCTCTTATATGTTTGTACTTTTATTGGGAACTTGAATCCCTTTTTTACACAACAACAATAATTTCCATCTCTATCCTCCAATGTCTTCTCCTTCCTTCTAAAAAATTCCCTAGAATAAACTCAAAACAAACTAAAATAATTTCAATAACACCAAAAATAAAAATAAAACACATAACTAAAATCTAAGTGTCATTAAATACTCTTTATCATAGATAATATAATCATTTATATGCTTCATTGATAATATATAATTAATAAATCCGACCATTTTGACTTTATCTCCACTTCTCATTCCTAAGTCTCCACTTGCACATGTCCATGCTCCTGTAGAAAATATACACATGACATGAATTTATCCCAAAAACAATTCTCACTATGATAAATAATATGGATCGGTATTTCCATAAAATATACACACAAATTAGATTCCCCATCATTATAATGAAGCATATGATATGGATCTAGTTTATATTTATTAAGTTGTGATACAAAAATAACATCATGCACAATTTTATACTTTAGAAGTAATTCAAAATCATAATAAAACTCAACGATTCATTCCCATATCTTTAAAATACCAAAAAAATAATGGAAGAGTCTTCCATTACTTTCATAATTGATGATGCCCCAATCGAGGTGAGACACAAAGAACGATACGAACTCTAACTTCAAAATCCAGAGGATGAAATCTATTGTCAATTTATAACTCATATATACTGTAAGCCATAACTTCTATCTTTTTAATCATTTCACCTAATCAAAATTGTCTTGTATTAGGATAATCCCAAATAATGTTTTCTCACTAATTTATACCCAACATATGGGTGACCAAAAAGAACTTCCATATAAAGCCTCAAATGAATCCCCCCAAATATATTATTGATATCAATTGTTATAAAAAAGATCCAAGAATTACACATGATCTTCCCACATGACACTAAAATCATGAATACATGAATAAAACATATCATTAAGAATTTTAATTTCATTTTTAGACCGATCATCCATCTATGGATGATAATTCATGTTTAATACCCAAGAACCAAAAGATTTAGGAAACCATTTCTAGATTCGGGATGTAAATCTCACGTAATGATTTGATACAATTTTATAAGTTATCCCATGATGCCTTATAATTTCTATAATATAATTCTTTTCATTCTCCACCATTATTTAAGTCCATATGATCAGAATGGAATGTGCAAGTCTATTCAATTGATTAATAACGACCCAAACTCCATCCTTCATTTTTAGTGATCTTAGTAAACCTATCAAAAAATCCATGGTAATATTATACAATTTATAGTTTAGAATGGAAAATTATTGAAGCATTAAAATTGACCTTTTATATTAAACTATCACTTATTGATAGGTGATACATCTAAAAAAATAAAACAAACTCAATTTTCATACATGGATATAAAAAATATCATTGAACATTGTGATGCATTTTTTTCAAACATGGACGAACCTCCTATAGAGAGATATGAAAATATCTCATCACTTACTCTCATTGATCCATCTAAAAAAATCATTTCTAGGTATATAATATGGAATCATCATCAAGGGTTAACTTGGATATCTTATCCCTACCATATAATATTTTATGGGAAAATAAACACTAATAATGTAAAATATATCTATCTTTAACTAGCTCTATCAAAGATGAGGTGATAATTAATAGTAATAAAATAATCAACAATGACATTACCCTCTCTAGAAGTATATATAATCACAAAATCCAATGACCACATATATTAAACCCATTTTAACTATAATATATTTATATCTCTTTAATAAAATATATCCTTTAAAATCTTACTGTTTTTGAATACCATAAACTTCTCAATGGATAGATAATGTTTCCAAATATTAACCACTTGAACAAGCATGAACAACTCATGATCATAAACAAGATTATTCTTATTATGTTACATAATCTATAAATAATGATTTTACAAAACAATCCCATCTTAAATTAATTAACATCCTTATACCACACTAGAAGCATCATAATAAACCTCATAATGCTTCCCTTGCTTTGGTAAAATGAGAATACGTGCCTATAAAAATATCATTCTTAACTCTGTAATGAATCCTAGTATTTATTATCCCACTTAAATTTCCACTCCATTTCTAGTAAATTCCATCACCAGTACAACTAAGTGATATAAGTCTAGAATAAATTGGATATAATAACCTGTAGGGCCCTAGAAACACCTAATATCAAAAATATTATTGGGAATATCCTAATATGTTACAACTACCACTTTCTTAAGATACAATGATATACCATATTTTAAGACAACATGGTTAAGAAAATTCACCTCCTAGATCTATATATCATATTTTGATATATTTGAATAAAAATGTTAATCTCTCAGTTTTCCTAAGTTAATAACCATATTTTTCCTCTGCTCCTCATTAAACTATGGGTATATCAATATTTCATTGATTAATAAAATAAAAAATGAATCCAAATAAGGATGAAAAACATGATTTATTATGTGAATAAAAAAATATTGTGTATTTATTAACCCAAATGGAATTAATAATAAATAAAAATGGCCATACTGCATTTGAAAGGTCGTATTTGGTATGTTATCAACTCGAACTCTTAACTAATGATAACCTGACCAAGGATCTATCTTTGAAAACTACTAAGATCATAAAAAATGATCAAATAAATCATTAATACAATAAATAATATATTTATTATTTATGGAAATATAGTTCATTCTATGATATTTAACAAATAATCATAAACTCCAATCAAGATTCATAGAAAATATCATTAGATCACCACCTGAAGACACACTTTACGTGGTGAATCATTTAGATTTAAGATCTTCCAACCAATTTTTAAACTTTATGAGATTAGCTAGATCTATACCGTAAATAGGTACAGAGAGAAGCATGGAAATTTTTACCATGTCATTCATGAATTATACCTACCTTTATGTAAAAACACCTAAAAAATATTCAATAAACACATCTAGATACCTATCAATAACAAGAAGAAAAAATTATTAAAAACACTGTCAGCGTAATAAGAACCATCCATGCCACCTGAGATATAGTCACCCTTATCTTTTATAAATCATATCAAGCTCTATTTCCATGATAGTATCTATCAGTCATAAAAATATTTGATTCAGCATAAGATGGAAAAATGCCACCCATCTGATAATAATAAATACAAGTCCAAAAACAAGAAAAAAATCAATTTCAATAATCATGTTAAAGATTTTATCTCAATAATATAAAAATCTCAAAGATGTCCATTTCTATAAATTTCAATGTCATAATTCATGTATCTTTTGATAGGATCATCTCATTTTCCCAATGGGGTATTCATAGAAAGAACACACGATAAATAAATTATAGCCATACCTTATTTAGATAACAAACTAGTAGAAATAATAGAATAAGAAGTTATATAATAAAATAACATGCTAACTAGGGTAAATGTAACAAAAATTGTACCTATAATCATATAGGAACCCTTTACAAGATCCATTAGATCCTTCTCAATAGAAAATAAATGACAAGTACCAACAATTCACTTTGGATCAGGGTCTATTAATGCCCCCAAATAACACCCCCCACTAAATCTATCCATGAGAACCCATTACAACTCTTTAAATAGACCTCCCTATAGATATAAGATTCAAAATATACTATAATTCACGAGCCTATGTTTGGAATACATATGTATAAGATTAATTTAGACCTTGATCCATCCAAGATACCTTCTATTTTTTTTAATATATCCTATTTTTTTCCTCAAGTGTGAAACTCATTCGACTTAGTAGGATAAAAATACTGAGTATAGTCTCTAAAGACCCCCTAATAGAATTTTAAAAGCATCCTACCTATAGAAGAAGGAGAGAAAGTATTCCCTTGATCACTTGATCACTAGATATCCAGATAATATTTATCTATCTTATTCATCATACCCTTCCTAGATCCACCTCCTCAAACTAAAACCCTCATCTCTTCCTCAAGATCATTATTTTCTATAAGATATTTATTTACCACTTATTTGAAAATTGGAAAAAAGTGTTTAACCATTGATATAATCTCAAAATTCACCACATAATCAAATTGATGAGCCTTATAAGTATTAGAACCTACCATGGTAAATTAAAAGTCACATTTTTTTGAAGATGAAGGCATATTGAAGGAAAAATATATTCTATTGCTTTATGCCCATAAAATATTGACCTCTATCCATACTTAGTGTCTGTGGTTAGAAATTCTTGAAGAAGAGATCCCATAAATCATCCCACATAAACTCCTCAGTCCTCTATTCTTAGACCAAGATATCCCAGTAGTATCAAGATGGTACTATAACCATTAAAATGAAAAGTATCACTTCTTTACCCTTTGAAACATCAATCAACTCAATGATCTTATACACTCCCTCTATCCACTTATTAGCTCCATGATTCCAGTCATCTCTTATAATTATAAAAGGATACCAAGTTCAGGAAACTTGACCACATAAAACACCACTATGACCTCCTAAGGTGGTATCCATTCCATATTAAAAATTACTTTGTGACGAATCTTAGTGATGTTCTTTTCCCCTAGAGTCTTATGTTCACTCTCTTATGGAACATACATTTCTTCCCCTTATATATTCCACTTTTAAAAATGTTTCTGCTCAACATACTTCCTATATGACTCATCAAATCACATCATTAGTGCCATAATTTAATATAAATTGACACACCAGTTAGTAATTGAATCAAAATTTTCAGAAAAAAATCATGAATCTCTTCCCACACATAACCACATAGTAATTAGTCAGAAAATGTTTATTAAATACAATTAAATATATTCTATAAAATTTAGCTAACTAATCCAATAATAATAATAAAATAATATTTAAATTTTTAATTCATTTAAATGAAATTAATTCACCATTCAATCATAAGAACATGTGAAAACACATATGAAAAGTCTCTATGTTCCAAAATGACGCATTAATAACCCACTACCCACCCATAACTAAGTGAACACCATATCTTGGAAATCTCAGTTATAAACCTAAAAAATACAATTCTATACTTCTCAAGTGACTTTGATTTATACTATAGTTGTTTTGGAAAATCACACACACATAGCTTATACACAAAGTATTGAATACTAATCTTCAATCTACCAATTTCTCAAATATTAAGACCTTATAAAAGAATCCTCCTTGATACTATTTTATAACACCCCACCCCAATATTATTGTGTTGCTAAGATAAAATATCATCTGACCTCAAATTCATTTCCCAATTGCTGAGGTCTGGTGTCTAGAAATTATGTTTTGAAGATATATCTTAGGGATAGAATTACCATCCAATAGTCCATAACATAAAAATACAAAAAATAAAAAACATTATAATAATAATAAGTGGAAACCTATAAGAACAAGCTCAATAAACTCAAGTTCATATCCCAAAAATCACCATTTGATTCATTTATAAAAACATAGACATGAAATAAAACCCAAGTACTTAATCCTGAATAATATAATTAATAAATGAGTAAAAAAATAAAGCATTAAAACACCCTACATATGACATAAAATGTATATGAAAATAGCTCCATGATTTATCCTGATACCTTCTCCCATCTACCAAGGGCTCTTTACTTTACATATAACATCATGAATATTATTTTTACACGCATGAGGTGTGTATTTATAGTGATTTAAAATAAATACTAATAAAAAACTACCATAACCTTAGGCATCCATTTGAGTTTAGCTTGATGATATATTAAATGTGTAAAACTATTAAATGATTTAAAAATATCATTTAAAGCATTAAATTTAAATTGTTAGATGATAAATAATTCACAAAAATAGTATAATATCATATTAGAACATTATTGGTATAACCTATGGTTTTAATCATTGAACAAAAAGTCCAAACACAAAGCTCAAATCCATAAAATTATAATCACATGTCATCTCAAAAATCCTTGGGAATAGAATATGGACTTACCAAACCTATGCGTCACATATCAAAATATAACATCCCAGTCTAACACAAGGATCCTAGTAAGTGAGAAAATTCATGTCACATTTTTTTAAATAGTTATGATAAAACAAATTGAGTACTAATTTTTTTTAAACACATCATATCATAAATAATCCATAACTTATTCAGTTTTAATAACACATTTTCTTTAAAAATAACTTTATTTTTTTATAAAAAAAATCTTCTATATATTAACACATAATTTATAGTTAATATAATTCACAAAAAATCCTCATTTCATTCCACTAAAATTCACATCTCCATAAAATCATTATTAATAAATCATTTCTCATTTTTTATTATCACTTTAAATTATCTCAAATGAAATTTAAAACTAATCAAAACCATTTATATCCCAATGTTTTCACTATAAAAATCATCAAGACACATAACTAACTCAGGTAGTTATTTAGATGTCGTTACCCCTTTTATGCATGTATTTTCACATGAAAATAGAATTATTAATGAAATTAAACCTAATCATAACACTTATAATTTCAAAAAAATATTTCTCAATAATTTATAAAATTTTAGATGTTTATTAAATGATTTTTCACCATAGTAAACAACACATAAACATATAAAATATATATTAAAACATTAATTTTATCCTTGAAATTCAAATAATTAATTACACTATTAATAATCACATCAATTTCAAGAGTTATCTTACCATTTTTATCATATTTTTCAATCTAAAATTTAAAATGATATATTTTTAACCCTAAATCACATTTATTAAATATATAAAACAATTAAAAATTCATGAAAAGTTATTATAAATTATTTAAACTAAACTATTATGATAGTTAACTCACTTGAATTGTTTAATCATAAGAGTAGTACACATTTCATATAAAAGCGTACACGTAAATTGGAAAGAGTGAAAAATTTCAACAACTTCACATAATGTGAACAATTATCACCAAGAGTAAAGGATTAATTCCTTTTAAAACATAAATAATACAAAAAATTACTATACTAGAAGATAAGATGGAGAATTATAATAAATCAGTGACTAAACCTCAATAATCTTAATGAAACAAATCCAATAATTCCAATAGATCAAGATTATTCCATGAAATGAAGATGAAATGGTCACTTGAAGGTATAGAGGGAAAGAGAGATATTAGAGGGAAATAAATTCAAAAAAAAAATCCCCACTTGGAGAAAATACACGGAATTAAAAAAAACCTATGATAGTATAGTTACTAAAATTCCATCATTAAACGCTGACTAGGAGGCCTACCGGTTACTTCATCACCAATCACCAAACACTTGATGGTACACCAACCACCCAATGCCTAGTGATTGGCCACCTAATGGATAGTATAGAGGTTCATATACCATATCCTTCTATGTGGTACCTAGTAACCAACCACTGGGCACACAAATCAACTAAAAATATGCTAAAATAAATTCAAGAACACAAAAACTTAAAATTTAAATAAAAAACATATCTTAAAACCGAGGGTTTTTATAGAAGTTAAGAGCATGGTAGCTTCAAATGTGGTGTAGGGAATATTATGATGCCACATTTTTACAGGTGACCATGTACAGTCTTTTATAAGTACATTCAGACAACCTTTGGGCTATGTTGGTTGGGTTAGATGTTAAATCACTATGGGTTATAAAACAAAAACCTTTATGGTTTGGGATTGTGATTTATCTCATGGGATGACTTATTTTTGTTATTTAATGTTTAAATATGGAAAATAATAGTTCTATTTGTATTTTTTATAACTACTAATAGTGAGTAGTTTATATTGTGTAGTGCTTAATTGAGGATTCTAAACTTTATGGTTTATTTGTTAACCAAGTTGATAAAATTTTAATTATATCTTGATCATAATGTAATGAAACCTAACTAATAGAAAATGTGTTTGGATATATAAATAACTATGATTCAATTATGATGATCAGATTTGGTTTCTATTTTTATGAATGTTAACATTGGATTCACTACACATGTTATTTGTATAGTTCTTTCTTATGGTGATCCATGGATTCATATTAAGTAGACATGAGTTATTGGATTGATTTAACATGATAAATATTTCATTCATGTATTCCAATACATGATTCAATTCATGTATGGTATCACTAATTACAAATGTTCTAGTATTTAAAATGAATATTATATGTATTCATATTCACCTATGCATGAATTTGTTTATGTCTATGTACTAGTGATCATATACATATTTTTTAAGGGATATGTGAAATCATTGATCATGAATGAGGTTCTAGTGATTTTTAAATTGTTGGTTATAAAGTTGTATGAGGAGTTATATTTCATATCATTGTGTAGTAGATTTTATTTTCTTGTGTTGAGTAATTATGTTTTTCTAATATTGAGGGGTTATTGATGAATGATTATGGTTGATAACTTTTATATTACATTTCATGCTAATCATAGAATGTTTCATTTCCGAATTTTTTAATTAATTTGGGTTTCCTTATATATTATTGTCATGTAAGTAAAAGTTTAGGAATAATGCCTCCCATTGTATCTACTTTCTTTTCTAACCCTTATCAACATCTCATGTCCTATAAAAGACATGATTGAAGTAAAATATTTGTCTTTATCATGAACCTTTCGGGGTCTTAGTAAAAGGTGATTCATTTTATTTATTTTAATTGTAAATTTTTAATATTTTTTATTATTTTTATTTGTGTTTTTGATTTCAAAACTTATTACTACTATTTAATTAAAGTTAAAGCAAGGTTCATAGAGTTCAAAAAAATATGTTTTATCCTTTTTTTAAAAAATATTTATATATTTTTTATGTGTATTTTTAAAATTTATTATTGTAATTTTTAATATTATTTATATCCTAATATGTAAAATACTTATATATTTACACTATTTTTATTGATGACAGCATGTCTGGTACTTGTGAAATTTTAGATAATAAAAATATAACCCATTTAATTTTTCAATACATAAATATTTTTATCACCCATATATTCTTTTTAAATGCATCCACCAAACCATAAAATTTTATATTTTGATATACTCATATATATACACTAACCCATTTAAATACCTGTTTATAATTATAAATATTTTTAATAATTTACAAATAAATAATGAATAGATCTAAAAATAAATAAACATGCTTATATTTTTATTTTCATTTAAAAAAAATAATGTTAATGAATTTATAATTATTAATTTAATCAAATTAATATTTAAAAATAATTTATAAAATATAATATGAACTAAAATAAAAATAAATAAATAAATAAATAAATAAATAAATAAATATTATAATATTACTATTATTCAAAAAATATAATAAATAATTTTATGATATTAAATTTAATTGGGTTCATGTTTAAGGTTTTATAAACTTCTATCCAAACCCTATTATGACAATTAAGAATTTTTTTTAATTTAATACACTAATATAATAAAAATCATTTAATTACTTCCCCAACCATACTTAATCAGATCATGTAGTGTTGAGTACCCTGTTAATGGGAACCCATTGCCTTCCCTTGTTAATTTTTTCATTTTTTATTTTTTTTATTATTACTTTTCATATGAAACTTGTTATTTTATGATTTATTTTTTACATTGTTTTTGTTAGTTTCAAAATTTATCAAAATTATATTTTTTATAGTTTTTTTATTTCTAATTATAAAACATTTGTTTTGTTATATCTTCTCTCTAATGTTTTTATAAAAAATCACGTGTACTGAATTTTTTATTCGATTTTTAATATTTTTTTATTTTTATAAAGATAAATGTCTTTTATCCCTTTTTATTAAAATATTAATTTTTTTGTTTATCATATTTACAAAGCATTTGTTTTGTTTTCGACACCAAATGTTTGTTAGGTAAATTTCCCTTTGAGTTTTAGTATATTTTTGATTGAAAATTTTATTCTTTTTAGGGGAAAGGACATGTGATTGATTAGACTGATTATTTTTTAGATTTTACAACCCAACCATGTTTTCAAGGTTATTAGATAGAAGGAATTTAATGGGTTGTGGCACAATCCACTAGACCATGAGTTCCAACCATGCAACTGATCTTGAGTTTTATTATTTAACTTTTAATAGAATGATTTAACTCCCTTGACCCTCATTAATGCATTTATATATCCTTGGTTGAACATATGGCCTTCCAAAATAAATTTTGGGGCTTATATATTCTAAAAATATATTCTCTATAAGATTGAATGGATCAATATAAAATTAAAGGAAATGGATCAAAATATTATTGGTTAACTAACTTCCCTCTCTAGATATATTATCATAGTGGGTGGATGTCAAATTATTATATTATGTATAATTATACCAAGAATTGTAAAATTATTATGATAATTCCTTATTTTTTGATTTTTAAGGATTAGATAATGATATTTTATATATCATTTATAATTTAAAGTATTTATAATAATAAATTTTCTAAATTTGGTGGATAAAATTCCATCCAAAGTGTATAATGATTCAAGATTGTGTGATTGATATGATTTCCAAAGGATTTACTGTCTTGGTTTTTTATTAAATAATTTTTCAAAATTGATTTGAGAAAACTAAATATTTCTTAGATTTTAAAAATATAGATTATTGAATTTTATGAAAAATAATGATTTTTGGTGTTTTATAAAACTAGGATTTTATATCTTAAATTTATTTCATATTTAATAAAGTATACATGTAATTATTTTAGAAGACTATTTTAGAAGGAAAATAGTTTTAGTAAATTAAGGAACATTAGATATGAGTAATGGCTTGGAAGTTCCAGAGAATGGGAGAAAGGTGTTACTAATGATTAAGTGTATTGAGAATTGATATGGATATGGAGGGTCATGGTATGTGATATGAACATGGGAGGTCCATTATTTTGGGAACACTTGGATGGATAGAGAGCCGTGTCAGGTAAATTATATGATTATATGAAGGTATTTTTTGTTATATTGATTTTCATTTATCATGATTTTATTAACTATTGTATATAATGATTTTTCTTGGTATTGGGTGAAATATAAAGGGTTACCCCTATTTTATGTATTTTTTGGTGTGATTTTATTAAACTTGATGACTAAATAATTTGAATTTCTTGATCAACTATTTTGTTTTGGGTGGTATTTAGATAATTTTAATAACATTGATTAATGGGATGTATTATACATGAGACTAAATGAAAGTGATCCATGTAAATACTAATAATTATTTCTATTAAATTCTCATACTCACACATTTATGCATTCATGTAGATGTATTTTATTATGATTTATGATTTTTTTCATTGGCGATGAATCTTAGAAGCTAGTTTGTAGTGGATGTGTTAGTGTTTGTCCATAATTTTTTGGAAGAGTTAGTCTATAATTAGTGGATAAGTTTTATTTATAACAACCTTGTGTATATCCCAAGGAATCTAACTCAAATTTATACAAGACCTCAGGAACACTTCCTAATCACTAAGGCTAGTGTAAATACAAAGGGTGTAAGGTATGGTTTAGTGGGAAACTATTTTTCCTCTTTAGAATTTATTATTACATTAGAAAATCCTAATAAAACAATAACACAACCCATTTATTCATAGGAATTTCATAAATAAAAACTTTATTTCTAAAAAAAATTAGAATTTATTCTAGAGGATACCTGTAATAACTCTATAATAATATAAACAAAATTCAAAAGGAATAAAAAAAATAAATCAAGAAAACCATATAAAAAATAGTTTATTTGTTTGATATGACTAGAAGTCAACTCACACACATATATATAATCCAAGAAGAAAGTATAACTGCTACTAGATGTGGGTAAGTGATACCCCATGAAAAGACATCAAAAGGAATAAAAAAAGTAGTCCATGTCCATCTCCACACAAGATATCCATCACCTTCTCCAAAACAACAAGAATTATAGATCCTACATCCATCATCCCTCATGTATAGGTTTATTTAACTTACCTATATCATAGAAAACAAGGTATACAGACAACCCAAAGAGACAGATATAGGGTTCAGTATATCATACCCAATATGTGGTCACCACCCAACCTCAACCTATACATCATAAGATCAAGTGTATGTATTAGTATCATAAAATAGTAAATAAACCAAAATATAAATTAAAATATGTTATCATAAGGATATAAATAAAGTATAATAGTACACCTAGTGAAACATATTCATAAATATATAATTAGAATAGACAATACCAACTTTCAGCCATACATGAAAGCCACCCTAGTGGAACTTAGACATCCTTTATGAGAGGAAAATAACCACATTGATCCACATATATATATATATATATATATGTGTGTGTGTGTGTGTATTAATTAATGTATATATCTATAACTATCCTCATTTTAGTGGATTGTATCCTCATAGAATAGAGTTTTTACAAACATAAATATATACACACGTGTATGTATGCACGTGTGCATGCATGCACACACAGACACAAAAATCCATACTCATTTAGAGGATTCAATTATTATAGGTTAGAATGAGTTAATCTCTCTCTCACTATATATATATATATATCCATACATGAAGCTAGTGTACACATATCAAATTGTAACCATAATTACCAAAACCTTCAATACCCACATATGAAACATAAAATAATAACAAGAATATATTCAATATAATATATATAATTATTTAAAAATTTATTACATTATAAGACTAAGGATATACATATTCAATATCTTATATGGTAGCCTATAAATAGGGATTAAAAAACAAGAAAATGGCTCTACATATATAATATCATATATAAAAACCTTTAAATAGGGATTACCTAATACTAATGAGTATAAAATAAATCAAATAAATATTCCCAAGAATAATACACGATATAACATGGAGAAAAACCCATTTAATAATTTTTAGTTTGAAAATAAACACTTTTAGAAAGAGTTTCTAAAAGAACACATTTCATCAGTTATTACTCACTATAAACCATATAATTGATATCATAACCGCTATAAAAATATGATATAAAATGAAGGGTCACCTAAAAAATTATATGTTGAATCCTAAATAAAAAATCATAGGAAGATAATATGTAACCACTTAAAATTTTCAAAAACTCTATGTAAGAATAAATTAAGAAAATATAGTGGTTGTATTAAAAAAATATAAACTAGGATAAACAAGTCCTAGAGTTACCTCAAGACCACCAAATCAATATATTTTTATATATTAATTAAATAGTGACCAAAGGGGATGACTGATTTAGATATATATAGAAAAGAGGAATTAGGCATTCATCTTTCTTCGCCTTGAATAAGTACAAACACAGAATGATGTATAGAGATCCCATCTTATCTTTGCTAAAGGAATGCTTCACAACTACCTAGAGGAAGGCTAGATTATTCTAGATCATGAATTAAATGTAGAGGGGATGAAAATGGAGGAGATATATTTAAGGGGAGGTATAATGTTATTTAATAGAGAAACTCCTGTTTGTAGGGTTTAATAGGGGTTAAAATTATAGGGGTATTAATTATTTTATCCCCCATTTTAAAATGGAACTTAAAGGATATTGGAAATTTACTTGGGTTCTATTAGACTTCTGATAGACACCAGGTATCTAGTGTCAATCCATGAGGTTCCTACTACCTTTTCTATTATAATACCCCACTTATTTTCCTTTACCTTCCTTCTCTAAATCCATTCAATTTTAGTTTGAAATATCATAAAACCTAAAAATTCATCATTTAACTATTAAATTAATAAAATTAAAATTTAGTACTAATGTAAATGAATAGGGTCATTACAAAATCTCAATTATCTAGCTTCTTTTTCTTGAGAAGAATCATTAATATTACTAGGTAAACAATATGGACCATTGAGATTTAACCTTATCTTTACATTACCATGTTTTATTCAAAGCATTACCGTACTACTAGCAAATTCAATCCAATGAAATAACATTACCAATAAATTCGTTCTTACTCTAGTTGAAAACATAAATTGATCTATCCATGTAGGAAACAATATATTTCTATTCAATATCATAAAAAATAACATGAGTAGTATCAAGTATATATATCCTCTTTTGAAAAACATATAAGATATTATGAACAATACTAAAATAAGGAAGAAATAACAATATGTAAGCTATTTTACAAATACACTACCACATTTTGAATTGTTTAATGAATTTGGGATTCATTTTTCACTACATCCCCATATGAAGGTGACACAATCGAGTATAATCTTAGAGAAATACATGATAACTATCATTAAATTACAATTTTCAATGTCTAGGAAAAACATAATAATTTTAGCGACCTTGAGTTTCAATCAATCATTTCCAAATAAACTTTATCTTCTCAATCATCTCTTGAACTATTCTTGGCCCAACCAAGGATGATTCCCCAATCTTTGTCTATCATAATGGATACCAATACAATATACCATAGAATACTTCAAAATACCCATCTGAATTGATAAGTGACATATATTATTATGAGATCTTCTAAAAACATACGATCCTCTCAAGTGCCACTAAGACAAAAGATATATACTTATCACATATATTATAATATATGAATTGTCTACTCAAAAAATCCATCTATATAAGGGTTATAACATGTAATCAATTTTATCTAATTACTTAGATCCTATTTTATCCCTTTCCAAATCAAGAGTTAATCCTTGGGTCTTGATAAAAAAAATGCTCCCCAGAACCCTATAAAGATTTATTATATTCTGGGAATAAAATTTACCTAACTCATTAATGGAAGAATATTCTATGATAGGTAAGAAATAAACTATCCTGTTTATGTGATTAATAATCACTCAAACTATATCTTGACCTCTCAAGGATTGAGTTAATCTAGTACTAAAATACATAATCATATATTTCCATTTACAAACTAGTATAGGGAGTGCCTGAAACCCACTTATGGGTCCCTAGTGTTCTACTTTTACCTATTAAAATACGAAACCCCAAGAAATATTACCACCCATCTTCTATTTCATATTTAAACACTAAAAATCCCTACAATATTATAATATATATTGGGTATTCTAGGGTGAACATACCATCAGAAATAATGGTATTATATCATCACTTCTTCCCTCATGCTAATTTGAATAAAAAGTCTTCCATGGATATAATGTAATGAATCTAAATCTTGATACCGCCCATCAAGTTTCTCCCCATAATCAAGTCTCGCATGAATAATGATATAATTATTATCATGGATTTTGGATTCCTTTACATGATCAATGACTAATGATTCTATTATAAATATTCAACAATGATCGAACCACAAAGTTGTGGTTTAAAAAATGTTGTCATTTTTCTGGGTGTAAACCATGACATAGTGAGGGTCACTGCACCATGGTATTATGTATGGCAGTTCACACATTATTCAACAACATGTGACACATTCTGTTTATCTTATTCCTAGTTATCATAATTTGTTAGGAATATCACTATATGTTTTTCAATAGAGTTTTGATTACATAACATGAAATGTATAATAATTAGATGTCTCATTAGTAATGGACATAGAGTTACAGACCATTTGAAATATTTATCTTTATTATATAGTTTTTATGAAACATTTAGAGCCTCGAGGAGTGTACTCAATGCCTATAAAATGAGTCCCAGGAAATGTGATTCCTAATATAGAAACTCCAAGATTGAAGGATATATAATTTTTAATGAAATAAATGAGATATGTGAGATCAACATAAGAAAAAAAAAATATAATATTAAATGAGGAAGGATATTCTCATGTTATATTTACATAGCCCATTATATGGATTATGTGGAAATAAGAAAGTAATGAATATCACCAATGTAAGATCAAAAGGCCACATTGGAATTTAAAAAAATGGCTCATTTAATATAAAATGGGTAATTTAATAACTTACATGATAATAAAATTCACACATATCAGAACAACTCGAATAATTCCTCAGGGCTGGCCAATATAATCTCAAGTTTCATCAACACCATCTTGCTACCCAAAACCATATCAAGAATCTAAAACATACTCTTATGGGCCACAATAACTTAGGAAATTACCAATTACTTCTTGTGATATAATTCCCCATCAAAGGTTTCCAACATAACCTCAATCTCAAACATTATATCATTCTATACCAATATAATCTCAAGGTCCCTGCTATGCACCAAGTTGAATTTCAATGAACCATAGATACTGGTGATCACACCCAATTCAGTGGGGACTATAAACTAGATTAAAAGCCATGGATATAATATAAAGACCATGTAGAACACATGAAAAATGGTAGGAATAATTATTATATTATTTTTTTACTAAATTAATTTTTTTTTTGAATAATTCATGTGAAGGATATTCATTGAAGTGAAGTTACATTAGTCCCCTACTCTAAAAGTGAATGAAATTTTAGAATCTCATGGAAAAATTTAGAATCTCTAAGATATTATTCCATCCATACTATCCCAAACACCCATTCATTATTCTCTCTTAATTCACTCAATTTATTCCTCTATAAACAAAATCCATTCACCCATTTTCCTAATTGGGTTTATAATAATTACACTATATAAAATTCCTCTATATATCACCATAATCAATATCCACACATCCATGTTACTCTATAATATATACATTTAATAACCTTCATCTATCCACTACTAGTAATGATGTTGTAGCCACAAGATCAAATGAGAAATGGAGGACGATTAGCAAATATATGAATTGAAATTTTCTTCTTCCTCTATTTTCACTATTCTAAGCATGATAAAATTTCATGTAATTGGGGGATGATGGTGATGTAATATATTATTATGATATATTACTTTTTGAAACTATATTTTACATTATTCATGTATTTTTTATTAATTTTTATAAGTGATTAGACATTAATTAGATGATCGTAGGGAAATGGCGAGGTAATGTTAATTAAATCCTAAACCACGCACTTAGGTGCTAATCACTTCTTCATTTTTGAAGGAATATGAGTTCATGAACAAACGGAAAAGTATCATTTATTATGAAAAAACAATGTTACAACAAGTGAAAGTATAGTAATTTATAAAAATCTCATTGAAAATGGGGCATATGTTCATCAAGTAAGTGATCAACAAAAACACAATTGTCACACTTTATCCATTTGTTTTCATGTCCATCGACATGGTGGTCAAATTCACTATATGTATGTGTGATGAAGTAGAACATTATTGAAATAAGCTCCAAACATATTTTCCATTAGCCAATGAGTTTCCATGAAAGGTGAAATTGACCACTTCTTATTTCTAGTACAAGAATATGAGAGTCACACTCAAACCAAATCTTATTGCATCCTATTTGTTTAGCCATGTCCACTACATTGATCAGACTCTAAAAATGTATCAAAACCATAGGTACCGTAAAGACACCCCTTAACATCAAAATTATCCTCCAAATTATTATTTTTTATTTAAAAATCACTTTTTAAGGAAAAAGTGGGAAACCAACAAGATTCAGAATACAGAAAATCAAACCTAAAAAAAGGTTGAGCCATTCCATAAGAATCTAAAGCGGTTAGAATTATGCACCTTAAAGAGATTCCATTCAATAGAGGTAAATTCAATTGCTGTATTGTCCTTTATGAGATCCTCGAAGGAGATAGTAATCTTTTCCCAAGCCCGCACATGCTCCTCAAAGATTGTTTTCCCCTTGTTGATGCCAAGAATCATAATTCTATTATGTTTATCAATCCTAGAGGACTGTTCGTTGTTCAAATCAACACACAACGGTATTTCAAACATAAGGTGAGAATCTTTCTCTGAATTTTTTTATCAAAAAGGACTCTTCTAAAATTTATTAATTAGAGTGAATTAGAAGTTATTGGGATGATCCCTCAGCCTCATTGTTGTCCACCACTGGAACAGGGCCATCTGGGACCCCTGCTTGTGATTCAAGCGCCTCATTAGCCGCTGACTCCACATTATTTGAAGATCTTTTTCACTTAGTCATTAAGTGATCATCAGTATCATTCTAACTTTTTTGGGGGAGTTTACCTTTGGTAGAAGATCTAGTAAGAGAAGGGATAGGTAGATTTGAATAGTCCTTTTGTCTCCGTGGACTCTGTGAATTCATTATAAAACCATCAGAATCCTCGATAGTGTTCTTCCCTTTCTTTGAGGAGGATCTTAGATAATATTCCATGAGATCCACTTCCTTTGGCTCAATAGATAAAGATTCTGAAGTAGAGTCATATAAAACTCCATTTTCATTCGGTCTCAAACACTGGTCCTGTCCATGATGAACTTCCTCTTCAACCCCTTATATGGAAGTATGAAAATCACTTTCTCCCAACACCGTAAAACTATTGTAAGATCTGTTACCAATGGAATAAACTTTTCCTATACCAGCAGAATAATGAGGTTTTCTAGCCTCCCCAGGGTTCTGTTCAGCCCTTATACAACATTCTGTACCCACTACCCCAACCTATCCCCCTGATCCACAACAACCTCTTCATTAGGAATACTACCAACAGATTTCACAACATCAGTAAAAGTTGTAGGGGTCCTTGAACATCTTTTTGGAGCCGAACCTCCCCCTGTTCATCACATGGGGAAGAGTTACTGATACCCAAATCCCTTCGCAGTCTATCTAACACTTCCACAACTCTCGGACCAGGAATCTTCCATTTGACCTCTTTCGGAAGGGCTGTCGAAGTGCCAGCATCTCCAGAACCCACCAGGTCCATTATAGTTGCATTGCACTTATCTCCCAGAGGAACTACAGATCTCCAGGAAAAAGCAGAGGAGCCTCGATGAAATCTGCTATCATCATGACCTAAGGGGCTAAAACCCACACAGAAGGGAACCCATGACTCATATCATACCTTTTGATTCCAATGAAGTTCCCCTTCAACCTCAATGCTGATGAAGTCCGATGGTTCCAGTGAAACATCTACTTCCACACAAATTCTAGGAGCAACAGGATGAAAAAAGACTCGAGTTCGAGAATCCAAGCACAAATAACGACCTAACACATTGCCAATCAACGGAGGATCACCAGATTCTAAAAGGGTACCGGAAGACCAAGAATGGATAACCAGATCACCGTGACTAGGGAATCATGCCTCAGGTGGAACTCAAAAGACCACTGAATTAGAGAAAACTGAAAACCTTCCATATTTCGCAGAGCATTAGCCCAGGCATATATCAAGTCATCTTCATTCTAAAAATGAATCTGAAAGTGACTTGAGTCCAACTACTAACCTATCCTACAAATTCCATGCCAAGAAGACATACTTGTCTAAGGCATCGACGGAGGAACGTAGCTTCCCAAAGCGAGGAACCAGAGAAATATCCAGTAGTGCCAAGTCTCTCATGAACTCCAGCGGAGAAATCAGAATATAAAGAACACCATTCTCATGATTTTTAACTTTAGGGCTAACATCAGTTGAGGGGAAGCTAGGGAGAAGCGATGGATCTGTGTAAGGAGAAAGGGAAGGGTCACGAGAGAGGGAAGAAAGCAGATCCTTCCTCCCCCTCCCCGACTAAGGCGGGCCAGGGAGGGGCTGCGACGGTGCGGCCATGACCTACGCCATCGAAGGAGAGGGGATGGATAAAATACAGGCCATCAAAATTATGGTCTATAAATATAGTCCTAATTTATGAAGGTCCTGGGTTACCTCTGGAGGATTCATATGAGTTACACTTCATCCATCCCATGAATGGGGTGTTCTATAAAACTTCAAGGGTATGATGAATGGGGGTAAAAAAGTAGGTATGTCCAATAATCTATGTATTGTATGATCATGAAAATAATTAATAAATTAACCATTCTACTGGGAGTTATCACCCTTAACTTCCATTATGATTTGAAGTTGAGAAGAATGAATATTGAAAGTGACCTTCTGATGCAATATAGCATTCCAATTTTTCCAAATGACTTGTTTGTGTTTAGCTCAAGCCACCTGAAAAAGGATTAAGAGACGTGTTGAAAGATATATATGAGTACATTCAAAGAGATTAACTTGTATAGATTCATAACAAGGTAGTAACACATCAAATATATTGGGGATAAAATTCTTCAGTGAAGATGAAGTGGAGTAGATCAAAAAGAGATTATTAGTAAGACCTTGACTACCATGAGAGTGAGGTTTATAGGATATGTGATATTTTTAATTATTATTTATTGGTTAATATATTGGGTATGATTTATAAGATAAATTACTAACTCGAATCCCAATACACACTTCACATATAGAATCAAGTTCCCTTAGTATCTCTAATTATTTACTCTCATTGCCCTATATCCACCATACACCCATACATACTTTAATTATAAAAATAAGAAAAACATTTATATTAATTAAATTATTACACACCCGGAAACCAATTATCCATTATTTTTTTCAATTTATACACCTAAGTAGATTAGTGAATTATCAAAATCCTATTACTCTAAAGACGATATGATACCAACTGATATTTGTGGTCATATTTTATAAAACCATTAATTAGCATCGTTTTTGGGGATTTGATTTTTTTTTCATTAATTTTCATAAACTTTTTAAATAAAAAGTGATAAAAACATATAAAAATATAAAAAATACATAATCCTATAATTTATTAAATATTACATTATTTTTTGTTTTCATTAATGAAATTATACTTTTCCATGTTTTATTTGAGGTATCTAGAGGACCTATATCATCCACATTGTGAAACTAACATTTTAACATCAAGGATACTTCATTTGGAATAAGGTAAAGGTTAAATAAGGCATGAAAATTGATGAAAATTAACCTATTTCATACCCTAAAATATGTGTACAACAACTACATAGATTTCACATACATAATTTGAATCAAGATTCAAAAATATTAAAATATATTGAAATATACCAAGTGAAAGGGGATCATTATTTTATCAATATGTTACCAAAATTAATGTAATATCAACTCAATAAGTACTATGTTAACTTTATTCAAACATTAAATAGTTCCCAATGGAGAATGTGCATTCACGATCATCAAGTAGTTCGTGAAAATAATCCAATCATTACCACTCAACTGATTGAAAAAAGGATAAACTGAGTTTGATATTTTACCCCTATTTCTTAAAGGCGAGGAAAGAATATGGTTTATAAAACAAGTGGATTATTTTTTTGATACATGAGATTCTATTAAAGATTCATTTATAAAAAAATATTTTATAATGGAGAAAACTAAGGGAATGATGAGGATAATCATCAAAATTACTCAAGGATAAGAGGAGTAATTCCATAAAGAATATGAGATATGATAGGTATATTTACAAAATATCCCAACTCAAAAGATCAATAACACAATAATCACATAATATTTTTTTATTTTTCTCACTATTTAGGGATTTATCTTGGTGGATATGATAGTTGGAAGAAGTTTTGAAAATAATAATTCAATGGAGATCGAACACATTTTAAAAAATATGGATATGAATTATTGAGGGAATTAAATTATGTAAAGGGGAAATGTTTCTTAATAAATCTTACACTAAGAATGTGTATTCATATATTTACCATATAAAATAAAAATTTAAAGAGTTTACTTCAAATAAAAAAGTAATAAGGAGAAATATATTACATATAGAATTAATGGCCATGGTGCAAGACACTTTTTAGGTTATCCAGTTATACCATCCAATTAATCCTCATATAAAGAAGGGAACATGTGAAACTTTGTAAATCAACTATATAATAATGATAAATTCCAAATCTAATGTAATCAAGGATGGAGTGGTTATTTTGATTTTTTTTAAATAAATCCCAATTTTAATAAGCTATAATTCCCATAGTTCAGTCCTTGAATGATCTATTTTCAAGTGAAGTCTATCCAAATTTTGTGAAAAACATTAGTATACCTTGGGATATCTATGAACACATAATTAAATATAATATTTTGGAAATTAAAATTAAAAAATGATTTTCAATGAAATCAACATGATTTAGATTTTATATTTATAGATTAAGTCTACTTAGTTTTGAGGGACCAAGTTGAATTGCATCTAAGAGAGAAAGAGGTATTTTTACATGTAGAAAATTTTGTTTTGAAAGGATATTCATAACATAATTTTTATTGGAATTATGATAAGAAACTATCACATCTAAATTAGAATGACCATGGGATTGATATTATTTTAGAGTAACTTAAAGGAATTAAAAAAAATATCTCAATAAATGAAGATAGTATGGAGTATTTAATTTAAGAAATAAAGTATCACATATAAAACTCACAAATTAATTTCTAAAGTATATATTAATGGATTGATTAACTCTCTAAAAAACCATTGCATTCCATAAAATATTTAAAGCTCAAGTGGATATGTTTTCCAAGAATAATAGTGAAGGTACCCATGAATTAATTGAAAATGAAGATATTTATATGCCTATGGAGTGTGTTAAAGCCATCAATTCAATAATTTATATGAATATATAATTTTATTATGGAAGCCCACATAAAGGTGTGTATATAGTTTTTATAGTGGAAAACCCATTTAAAATTTCAAAATGAATCCATTTTCACATGAAGAGAACATTAAGGAAGAAAATAAACATGATGATCATGATGTGATTCTAAACATAGAAGAGTCCACTAAAATCCCATTTTGTAAGAAAAATGACCCTGAAGAAAAAATAAAATAAGAGGTTGTGGATCTAGATCTGAAATAACCTACTGAACCTGAAATTTAAGAGGATAAATAAAAAATAAGGTTAAGTGATATTAGTATGAGGTATAATTTTTTAAAATACTTTTGGAATAAATTCCTCTATCATTTAAACACCTAAAAGTAACATAAGAGTGAATTTATAAGTACTAAATATAATTAAAATTTCAATTATAGATTAAAAAGAGGATCAAACTTATCTATAGTTAGGTAAATTTAATCCCAAATAAGAGGAATATAAATTAGTAAAATGTACCATCCTGGCGATTAAAAAATCAAGGGTCAATGAACTTTATATCTAGGATGAAATAAGAAACATGGGATAGAAAAAACATGCATAATTATTTATATATTTTCCAACAATTGGATCTTAGATGACAATTTAGATGTTTTAAGAGAAAATATTTATACTTGAAGTAGATTAAACCAAGGAATAGATTCAAGAATAATTTGGGTAGATTGAATCTAAAATCCAGATTCTTAAGGTGAAATCACATCAATTGTTTTTGATGATGTTGTGGTAGATTTGTAAGATATGAGTATAAATGATACATTAATTATATAAGAACCAATTGGGTTCCCACTTTTGAAGAATAAATCTCTATGGGGTCATAGATGTGCTATGAATGAGAAGAAGTTAGGCTGAGACTATAAAATAACCACTTCTTAAAAGGCAACCCAAGCCATATGTTTTTAATTTTATTTTTTTATTAAATTATTATTTATCAATTAAAATAAACTCAAAAAAACTATTTTATCAATTTTATTTTTATGGTTCCTCAATAGAAACAAATGAAATAAAAATTTGGGTCAAAAATAATACACATAATACCAATAAAAATAATCTACAAAGGAAGGGTGAGTCTTTTAATTTCACACTTATTTAATTTCCATCATGATTTAATTCAATGTTAAATATTTTTATGAATATCTATACTTGTTAATTCATTGAATACAATAAAAATAAAATTTGTGTGTGGGGGGGGGGGTAAAAATGTGTTACTATGTTGTGTAATTAGAGAATGATCATACTTGAGTAAATATACCCATAATTACTCAAGGAGACAAAATCAACTTAAAAACATTAAAAATCTTATTTAAATAACCTTAGTATTAAGGTTATATATGATTAGTCTTAGGTTCATCAAAATTTGGAATGTTTGTATTGTCTTGATAAATTTTTCCTTGACTAGTTTATTTTTACTAAACTCTAGTAAAACATAAATGGTTTTCCCTAAACAAAAATTGGATAAAATATTGTAACTTCATTAGTGTGATAAATTGGGTTAAAAAATGGATTATCTAGAAATTACTTGTCATAGGGTATGTGAGTAAAAAATATAATCCATCAAATAAGATTAAATGAATACCTATGATCTATTTTCCCTTACATTTATTTTCATAATTGACTATTACTCTAATAACACAAACCTTTATAGGATTTTAGATTTCTTGAGTTAGTTTTTGGAGGAGTTAGGAAGATTTTAGAAAAGGATAAGTGTTGTTAGGCCAAATATTAAAGTTAGGATAAGGAATTGGAAGTGTGTCTATTTGGGTTATGAAACAAGAAACCTGGCTATAGTTGAGGGATGTTCTGTAGGCGATGATTCATAACAAGGAATTTATAATCATGTAATGTGTCATTACACTAAGGATTTTTTTTAAAATTTTAGAACTTTAATTTCTAGGAAAAAAAATTATAAAGTTCTTCTAAACCTTATAAACATTACATTATTTATTTATTAGTCCTGAAATGAGATTTTCTTTTGTAGAATGGAATGTATTAGAAGTTATTAAATATTTCCATTGAAGGATTTCACAACATGGTACTTTCATGATGTGTTACAGAGTTTTAGAGGCTAATTTTATGGCTTTACTAATTGGTTGGTCATAGAACATCAATCCCTACAATGGTTTAAGGACCGGAAGGTCGATTTTAGTGGTTCTGTACTAGGTGATTTTACACTAAGATTTTTGGGTTGTTATGTGAACATTCCTCAATCATATCATGTTTAGATAATTGGATTATTTTAATAGGGGTGGATATGGGGGATTCACAACATGATTTTCAAAGTTCAGTTTGAGATAGCCCCATTATGATATTATGATGGCATGTGATGCTGTGATGTAGAGTTTTCAATCCCAAGTATAAATATGAAAGCCCCTTTGAATCCCATTATTTTTCCATTATTTATATATAACTTGGTCAACCCTAAGTGTGTTTTTAAGAGACCTATAAATTCTCTTCTTCAACCTTAATTTTGGGATTCTAGAGATCCCTTATTCATGATCCTAGGCGAGTTCCCCTTTCTTATATAATAGGTTTGCTCCCTATTGTTCATCCCAATTTTTCAGGGTAGTGAATTCAATTTTTTATGTCCTTGATTCAAGTTTTTGATTAAAATTTATGTGATATAGGTTTATAGGTTTCACTCATGATATTTAGAAATATGATTATCTCCTCCCATATTATTGTTTCCCAGTATCTATTCAATCCTTGGATGATGTAGGGTATTTGAGAAATACTTTTATTTATGTGTGAATTATGGAAACTTCATGATCTTAATTTATTTATATAGATATTATGGATTTTACTAATAAAGACAATAAACTAGACTAAATAGAATTTATGGGAATGGGTGATCCTTATGGGTTTAATTGTTTCTATGAATTTCTTATGTGATTATTGGATACCCAATTCCATTTCTATAAATATTTTAATGATGAGATATATATTTTGTTGTTGTTGTGATTTAAATTTTTGGAACACATTTTATAAATGGTAAATAACATAAATAAGGTAAATAAATTGATTTAATGGAATTTTATATTGATGTATTGTTTCTTGTGAATGTAAGGAATCATGGAAGTGCTTGATTTTGGAATTTTTTATTGTGTGGATTATTTCTATTATTGAGTACTTATTGATGTGATTGTGTGGTTGGGGTGATGGATGGTTATTTATGGTTTTAAGATAATGGTATGTATTTTTGAATGGGGTTACATCTACCTTTCCATAGTTAGTAAGAGGATAGGTAGTTATTTTTGTGGAATTGTGGTATGGTTAGTTGTGTGGAAGATTATGTGATATGTGATTATTAATATTTTTTTGGAAGGAGTTTTGTAAATGTTGTTCAATGGTTGTTTAGTTAATGAGGGGGTATTTTATAGTTTCTCATTAGTATTGTACTGTGATTGGTAATAATGAAAATGCTAAATTTATAGGGGATATAATTGAATAAACTAGATGATGTAAATAAAAATTTATAATACTTGAAATGAATGGGTAATAACTGGATTAAATTTGGGTTTTGGATTAGAATGATTTGTATTTAAATATATAATTTGTTGTAATAATGAACATGACATGTAAAGTAAAAGGAAAATTTATAAGTTGTTAAATGATGTGATTAAATAGGAATTTATTCATGGTTGTTGTGGATGTTCTTTATATAATAGGGTTGGTTTATGGTGAGATAGTTGGCAATAATAGCAGTGTGTGGCAGTGAAAGAGTAGGTATGATTTTAGTTTGTGATAGTTTTTTTAGTTTTAAAGTTTTAGGCTATGCTTTTCTGTGGTTTTTTATACTTGTATTTTCTTGTATTTTCTTTATGCACACCAACCGATTCAAGTTACCTCATAGATGCCCAAATATTTCAGGTTCCATGTGTTTTCTCCATAATTCCTTTTAGATAGAGAATAAATGGTTAGATACAACCTCTTCCCTTCTCTCACTTCTTGCTGTATTATGATCTACGATGGATTACAATAGACTATTTATGTGGATGGGATGATGATACTTAGTGGTAGTTATACATGGTAAGAGGAGGGAATGAGGTTGATGTTATTCATGTTCATGATATTATATAGAGATGGTTATGTGTTAAAATTTATATGTGAACATTAAATATAAATATATGATATATATTTGTGTTTAGGGTTATTTTATAACTAATACTAGTTCCAATGAGACTATTGTATGCTACAAAGGTTAGGGTACATAGGGATGTAGTTCAACCCACATCAGAAGTGATGAGATTGGTATAGTGTGTTGTGACACGGCTATGGAAGGGATATGAGCACCTTAAATTTGAATTTGGGGTTTGATAGTGAAAAGTAGCAAGGAAGTGGTTTTGGGGCACCCTTTTCCACATTCATTCAATATTATGTTATTATACTTGGATAAAATATTGGGTGAGTGGGAAGTGGAAAGGATGCATTTTAGTTTCCTTGGTAGGTTCTTATTGGTTGTGCTATTTATTCACTAAAGTATTAGTATAATTATTCAAAATTTTCATGAGAGGTCTTGAGGAGGATCCTGATAAGCATACAAGTGTGTTCACCCATATATATAAATCTATTTTACTGGTTCCATGTGGCGGTGGGATGCGAAAATGTGGAATCATATATATGGATAAGAGTTAGGATGAATAATGTAGTTACTAACTAGTGAGGATTTCATTGGTTTGGTAGGGGGAAAATGTTATTCAAATTTAATGTGTGATATTTTAAGATACACTCGCTAGGATACATGTGATTAGGGACCCCTATCTGATACAAGGACCTTAATATTAGTAAAACCCCTAGGTAAGGCAATGCTGATTGAGAGGTATGATCCTAAGATAGGTACATTCATCAAAATTTTTACACTTGTATTTTATTTGGGGTGATTTAGGGTGAAATTAAATTAATTGAATTAAAAAAATATGATTAAATGAATTATATGATATTGGGATTAAGAGTTGTTTTGTTTATAGAGATTCCTTATAGTCATCATCCATGTGTGGTTTAGGTTAGTGAGTTTCAACAAGATGATCCATTTGACTACCAGAGGATTTATCTAAATGTGGAGGATGAGTCTTGGAGTAATATAATGTGAAAATTCCAATATCGAGGGTTATCAAAGTATGGAGGGAATGTCTCTAATATGGAGACAAATAAATATTTAGAGGATCTTCAGATTGTATTCAGTCTAGTCAGTGATGGGGTGGAGTATCTGGTTTTATTTTTGGTATGTTATATGTGAGTATATAATCTTCAGATGTGGATTCTATATCCCTGGGAGCTTTTGGAGGGAAATTTTCAATGATTTTTTTTTTCATAAATGATGAGGGAAACATAGAGTTCAGAGATCCCCTACCTTCAATAAGGAATCTTGAGCATGTGTGATCCTAGGATCGTATTTAAGGACTTTCTTCACTTCCTCATTGATCATTTCCTAAATTAGGAATTTAAAGAACATTTTTTAGAGGTGGTTCCACACCTGGTTATTCGATATGTGGTCACCCCATTTATGTGACCTATATATTTAGAGGGGAAAAATTTGGCTAAGGTGAGTGAGAGGATTCATGTTTAGTTGAGGTTATCTCAATAAGGGAGTTATCAAAGCTCCTAATAGAGTTATAATATTAATGGATGATCTCAGATACTCAATCCATTGAGGTTTTGACCAGAGGGGATCTAGGATCTAAAAATGTATTCTCATTTTTCTAAATTTGGGGGTTCCCATTCATCCACCGAGATCTTCATGCCAATATTTTTTGTTTGTAGAGTCCCTAATGATATGTGATATCAGTACCCAATTATTATCAATGATCAATATAGTGAAGGTGGTTAATATCCATTCCATCAATAATATTAGTTTCCATAGGGGTCATATCAGGATCTGGGATAACATACATACATTCATTCAATATGAGATGATGTTAGTAGTGATTAAAATCATGATGTTACCTATCCTCAAGGACTTTTAGTTGAGTACGGTTTTGGGTGTTCACATCAATAGTAAGGTAGAGGAGTTGTGTGTGAATAGTTTAATTCTATATAGATGCCAATTCTAAATGGGATATATATTTTCTGAGGTACTTTCTCTTTATATTAAACCTTAGATTAGGTTTTATTTTATTTTGGGGAATCTCACTCCTTTATTTCACCCACCTTCGTTCATTACTTGTTAATAAAGGTGAATAGGCTTCCAGTGACCCTAGTGTTGACTATGACTAGTTTGGGTTAGACAATTTCTCTTGTTGTGTGCCAATGTTGTCAGATAATGATAGGGGAACATTAATAATTGTGGAATTTATTTATAATTTAGATATAACCATAAAATGTACTTCTTGGCATCAAATAGTTTTATTCAATGAATTCATTCATTAAGTGTTTTCATAGGAGAGTTGTGTTTAATAATAAGAAGATAAAATGTGTAGTATTTATTGGTGAAAAGGATCATTGAATTCACAATAGTCCTTTAAAGCCTCTTTTTTCATAGTTGGAAGCATTTTTATTGGATTTAGTGGAGGAACAATGGGTGGAGTTTCCTAGAGACGTTGAGGAGTTCTCAGGTGTCTTCCCTGAGGAGGTTTTGATCCTACCCACTCAATATAAAATTGAGTTAATGGTAGATTTACAACCCAGTGTATCTAATATATATGGAACCTAATTAGATTAAACCTTATGAGCCATGATATTTGAGGTTCTAGATTTACAATTTGATGCAGTAGGAATTTATCAAACCCATTTTATCATTGTTGGGTGCTCTGGTGTTATTTTAATTAAAGGTAGATGGTGTATAGAGGATGTATATAGACTAAAAATAGCTAAACCAGGTGATGATCAATAACCCTTACCATATTATGAGGATATATGATTTTTTTGAAAAATTTAAGGGGTAAAATTTGTTTCTGAGACCAATCTATGGTTTGGATATCACCAGATGAGGGTGAAATAGAAGGATATTCTGAAAACTACTTTCCAGTGTTGTTATGGGAACTTTGAGTTCATAATTATACCATTAAGTGTCATGAATATCTCAACTATTTTCATTGGACTCATGAAATTCATGTTCCTTGAGTTCTTAGGTAAATTTATGGTAGTGTTCATTGAAGAATTTTTCATATGCTTGAGGTTGGAGGAGGTGAATGTCAAGAATATTAGGACCTTTTTATAGATCCTTTGTATATATCACTTAATGGGAATCTATCCAATTATATTCATTGGATGAATAAGTTACATTTTATATAGAGTTTTCTGTCTCAATATGGAGTGGTAGTTTATATTTTGATTGTCGGGGCATTTTTTTCTTGGTTAACACCTAATAATATTATAGAGGTATGAAATTTACATTTACTATTAAAATATTATCAAAGGTTCATGTCAAAATTATCATGGATTTTATCCCCATTAACCTTGACTAGGAATGATACAGATTTTTTATGGAATGATTATCATTAGAAAACTTTTAACTACCAAAAATATTGGTTGATCAGTGCTTATTTTCTTAAGTTACTAGAGGAGGGAGTAATGATTTAGGTTTTCTATAATTATTCCTATATCATTTTGGGTTTCATCTTGATACATTAGAGGATAATGATCTTATATGGATCTAGGTACTTTTGCCTCCATTAATATAACTCATCCACTAATGATCTTGAGTTAGTGATATTGATTTTTTTCTATAAATGTGTGGTGAAATTAAACTACTGATGAGTTCTTTATGGAGTTATAAGATCATAAGATCTTGAAGAATATTTTATCTTAGTGGTATTAGAATATTAATGAGTGGAGGTGGATAAAGTTGTTATAAGGATATGATTTTTAGATCTTCTAAACCCTATGGTAGGGGAATATAGTTACTAATGCACTAATTTGGAATCAATAAAGTTATATTGTTCAAGAGTCGGTATATGTTTGGAGAGTGATAGAGGATCTTATGGAAATGCATCTTGATGTGAGATATGTTGGTGGTAGAGGTTGCTTATACCTGATGATAGTTCTAATATCTTTGATGCAGACGGTGAAGGAGTATTAGTGGGGAGACTCAATGTTAAAGTTGATACAAGGATTTTCCTTTCATAGTGACACTCTATAGTGATTGTTAGAGGATAAATGACATCGAATGATGTATATAACAAAATTTTTTATTCTATTGGTGATGCATAAGAAGGTTATCAATGATCTTAATATCTCATATTTGGTAGTAAATCCCGGTATATCTATGATATATCATGACTTAAAGTATCAGGTCTGGTGGGTTGAGATGAAGTGGTATGCGATAGATTTATTATCAGGATGTTTGGTTTTTTAGTTTGTAAAGATAGTGAATCATGTTCCTGGAGGTTTATTTTAGCCATTTAATATAATAGACTAGATGTGGGAGGACATATCAATGGATTTTGTAATTGATTTATCCCTATCCCAGGGAGTATGTGATGTTATTTGGGTGATTTTAGATCATCTGATAAAGTTGATACTTTTATTAGAAATTATGTAGTTAGATGTTGTGGATATTCTAGATATAAGGTATGGATAAAATACCATGAGTCTTTTTTGGGTGTGTAAAAATATCATATTTGATTGAGATCATCACATTACATAAGGAGTCTGGTGAGGTCTCTAGTTTTATTTTGGCTCTAAGCTATAATATAACACCACTTAACATCCTAAAAAATAATCAAATTAAGCAGACCATCTAGATTCTAAAGGATATTCCATATTCATGCAGCTTAGATTTCAATAGATTAAGTTTTAAACACCCTCCTTTGGTTGTTTTTCTTACAATAATTTCTATCACTTTTCTAGTATCATGGATCCATTTAAGGTATTTTATGGGTTGTCTTATCGATCTCTATTATGATGGACCAAAATTTGGGACTCCATGGTTATTAAGGATGATGTGGTGCCAAACATAATAGATATGTTTCAAATTATTCAGTAGTAGTTGAGCATGATGAAATAATTTCCTTAGCCTCATGATAAACACTAGTGTAGATCTTTGGAATTTGATGTCATTGATCATATATTTCAAAGGGCTTCTCTTAATTATTGTAAATGGAGGTTTGTCTATGAGAGTGATATTTATCTTATATTCATCAACCTTTTTGATGATTTTAAACACATTGGGAAGGTGTAATATCAGTTAGATCTTCTCATTTACTTGGAAAAGATCCGTAATATCTTCCAAGTGTTGTATCATCATCAATATATTCACGAGGATTATAATGTCATCAATTTGTGAGAGTTGGATGTTGATGATGATGTGAAATTCATGGAGTGAATATTTGAGATATAGGATAAATGATATAGTGTGTGTTTTATATGAGTTATTTCCTTAGTTTTCATTATTTGGAGCCATAGTGACCGAGAGGAAAGTATCTGGGAATGTGATTCATAGATGTATGCTCAATATACAGAGCTATTGTGAGATCTATTTTTCTATAAAGATTGGGATTTTTTATTTTATACTGAGATGATTGAATGGATTTATATGTATTTTTTCTTAGAATTTATTATATGGTGTTGTTTTTATTAGTCGTGTTGTTTTCATGTTTGAAAGGTATCTATTGGGAAGATTTTGGAGTGGAGGATATGATTTTTCTTTTTGGTTTTGGTTTTGATTCTCAAGGATGATAATTATTTTTAGATGCATCTGATTTAACATTATAGATCTTTTCATGTTATAAATTTTCTTTTTTGAGTGTGTTGGAGGTTTTATGATAATTTTGTTGGATGGGAGGTTCTATTAGAGATGATATTTCAACTCGGATAATGAAGTCTTGGTATGGCTATTTGGGTCTTGTTTTGAGAGACCTAGCTATAATATATGGTAGTTTTATTGGTGATGAGTCATGGTGTTATGTTTAAGATAATAGCATATAGTATTTTCAATGATTATTTTGGTAAAATATGAAACCTCAAATTCTAGGTGACGAACCTTGTGAATTTCTTATTAACTATAAGAATTTCCCTTTATTGGATTCTTGGTTACGACATAGGGGTTTGATTTGTGGTGCGACATGCCTTGGTAGTTGGTGAAGTTTTCCATAGAGTATCTTTATGAAGTGGTACTTTCCTAATGTAGTGTGGAACTTGGGTGACTAATATAGAGTTTTTGTTAGCTAGATGTTCATGAAATACCCATCCCAATCATGGTGTGTGGATCTTAAGGTCATGTTGGTGGTTCTGTGCTAAGTGAAGTTTCATCATGGTTCTTAGATCATAGAGAAAACCTTCCTTGATCATATTGGATATGGAAAGTTGATCATTTTCAACTGGGTATAGATATGGGGGGACACATGGTGTGATTTTTGGAGGGTAGTTCAAGAAAGACCTATTGCATAATGATGATGGAATATCATTCCACAACACAATGTTTTCTATCCTGGGTGTAAATTTGAATGCTCCTTTGAATCCCATTTTTTCAATTGTTTCTATCAACCTTGGGAGATCCTAAGTTCATTTTTGGGAGTCCTTTAAATTACCTTCATTAACCTTGATCCTTATCTATTAGCGATCCCATTTTGGTGATCCAAGGTGAGTTCACTTTTCTTATTAATTAGGTTCCCTTCCTAATCACTAATACTTATTTACGTTTATTACAAACTGACCTTTATCAGTGATAAAAATTTTTGATGAATTGGTGAATTTTATCAGTGTTAAGTAAAATCACTGATAAACATTGAATTTTTTCATCACTTTTCTCAGTGCTAATAATGTCACCCCTTTATGGGTTCTTTTCTTAGCACTGATAAAATCTCCCCCTTTAACAACTTTGCCCAATCACTGATAATTGGAACCATGAATAATTTAACTTATATCCATATATTTATATATATTTAAACATGATTTATATATATAAATATGAAAATATAATATATAAATAGGATTTATATAACTATTTTATAATAAATTATCATCAATCATATTTTCATAATTTTTTATACAAAAAATATAAAATTTATATTAATCAATAAAAATGTTTAATAATATTTTTATGTACATTGATTAAAAAATGTATATATCAATATAATAAATTAATATTTTATTTAAAAAATTATATAAATATATAATTGAATGTATATTTATTTAAATATTTTTCATATTTTAATTTATATATTTATATTCAAATTAATTAATTTAAAATAAACATATATATATATATTTGTACGTAGGTGTATGCATATAGAGGTATGTGTACGTCTGTATGTGCGTTCATGTACATGTATGTGTGTTATATGTATTGTGTGTGTGTTTATATATACGTATGATTGTGTATGTGTATGTTTATTTATACGTGTATGTCTATATGTGTGTGTATGTATGTCCATATGTACGTGTACATGTATGTGTATGTGTATGCATTTGGATGTACATACAAGTATGTGTGTATGTATATGTGCATGTGCATGTGTATGTGTATGTGTATATGCATGTGTATGTACGTATATGTATGCAAATGTGTATATGTGTATGTTTATGTAGTATGTATGTATATGTATGTGTATATCTATGCATGTGTATGTATGTGTATGTTCATCTGTATGTGTATGTGTATGCATATGTATGTGTGTATGTATATGTACACAATGCACATGTAATGACCCACTCATTCTCATTGTCTTGATAGCATAACGAGTCATTACTTGGCCATAAGTGACATCCCCAAGACACCAAAGGTTGGCAATAAATGCCGAAGAGTTTCAAATAAAAGTGGGGAACGATTTACCCTTTATGAAATAAAACAATAAACCAAAAAACCATAACCAAACATTCACTATATGATGCATGAACAAATGAAAGACAACTCAACAACTTCATGTATCTCAAAATCACATCAAAGTATGTAACAATGGAAGAATAACCACGTATCAAAGTACACAACGGATAAACTACACAAGAATCTAAAAATACCCCAAGAATCCATGCTCTACAAGATCCAAGATCCACAATATTCGAACATCCCAAACATCATGAGGTAGTGCCAAAAACGTGGGAAATGTTCCCTTTTCCCCTGTCCTGGAAGATGGCATCTGCAAAAGCACCAAAGTGCCAAAGCAGGGGTGAGTATAAAACTCAATAGGTTTTCTCCAATGACTTCCCTACTCAAGCCACTAGGATATAAGAGTTAGAAAAATTATATAAACTATTTTAAATAGAAAAAATTATCAAAAATAGTTTATAACAAAATATAAACAAGTTTCCAAAACCATTCATTACCAAACATATATAAGTGAAATTGAAACCAATTTTCCCATCAAGATATTTTCCAGAAAAATTACTAAACAATCTTTTAAACCATTTCACAATATCCCTTTTTGGCATACCCAACCATTCCACAAACCCATGCAACCAGCAATTTATGCTACGTTATGACAGTTTCATACTCATGAGTGGTTTCTCGTTGATCTACCAAGTCGTCACAAGGTAATTGTTTCCCATGTTCCATTAACACTTTGGCACCGATCACATGGTCATATTTCAACCAAGACTCATATATGAAATTCCCACGTGTCATTAACTCATTTTCACTAAGCAGAGGGTCATATTTCAACCAATCCCCATGTATGAAACATGAAAACACACCACATATTCCTAATGATCATTCCAAAAAAAACTTTCAATAAAAACACATTTTTATTGAAAACCATTTCGGTCAAAACCATTTCAATGACAAACAATTTCAATGCCAAAACATTTCAATAAAACTCCATATTTATTCAAAAACAATTCTTTTGAAAAATCATTTTTCATCAACCATTTATCAATTACAGAAAATCCAAAATTTAAAATCATCATTATAAATTCATGAAACTAAACCCCCTTTGCACAACTTTTCACCGCGATCACACAATTTCAAAAAAACCATAAATCATTACTAAAGAATATTTTCCATGATTTTAAAAATAAATTTCTATTTAATAAAAAAAATTGAATATAAGAAAATAAATTATAGCAAGATGAGTTGAGATAGAATCCTCCTACCTCGAAGGTTTTGATGAACTCAACAAGAGATGGAGAATGCACAAGAAGGTGGGTCAATTCTCCAAGAACGACCTTAGTTATCTTATCCTAGAAAGATCATGACTCAAAATTGAATTATTAAGAATCTAAAAATGTATATATACCCATTATAGGATTATATTTTAGAAATAATAGAGATCATAGAAGTAGATCCAAGCAGATCAAACAAAACGTGACAAATCTGGAAAGAATGGTGACATACCTCAAGAATCGGATCAAGATTCCAAGAACGCATCTTAGATATCTTCCTCTATCATGAAAAACACCATATTAATCCTTTATTGACTTTAAAAAACTTATATCTACCCACAAGAGTTGTGGCTCTAAGAAAATGAGAAGGAGAGAAGGAGGGGTTTGCAGAAAACCCGAAAAGAACCAAGAAGATCGACACTTACCCCAAGAGTCGGGCTTGAAATTACCATGGGAAGACTCTTGGTTGGATCCAACTCATGTGGCGAGGTTTCTTTAGCCTTATAGGGATAGAAATATCGAAATAGGGTCTTTTGGAAGCCAAAATGAAATATAAAGAGCAAAAACGAGTAAGCTCATAGAGAATAAGATCTTAGTTTTGACCTCTGCACACGGGTTGACAAAACAGTTTGGGCCAACCGTGTATGGATCATGAGACCTTAATTTTGGTCCCAAAACCCCTTATAATACCACCCCAATCTCCCATCCTTCACCTTTACCATTTTTTTGGAAACAAATTCTTTTATGGAAACATCATCCTTTATGGAAACACCCCACTTTATGGAAACACCCCACTTTATGGAAACACCCCATTTTATGGAAACACACCACTTTATAGAAACACACCACTTTATAGAAAAAACCCACTTTATAGAAACAACCCACTTTATGGAAACCCCCCACATTATAGAAACAACCCACTTTATGGAAACAATCAACTTTATGGAAACACCCAACTTTATGGAAACACCCAACTTTATGGAAACTACCAACATTATGGAAACACCCAACTTTATGGAAGCTCTCCATTTAATAGAAACTCCCTATTTTATTGAAACTCTATATTTTATGGAAACTCTATAATTTATGGAAAATCCATATTTTATGATACCCCATTCAAAGCCACACCATTTAAAAAACGCATATTTTACATAAAAAACATGAGGAAAAGGTTATATACCCGAAACTGGGGGTACTACACTCTCCCCACCATTGATCTTTTTGTCCTTGGAAAGTAGAAAATTTCTGCTTCCCAAAAAGAGTTCTGTCCACTTCTCATTCATTTCATTCTCACATTCCTGTGTCTCTTCTTGAATATGAACAAGTTTCCCTAAAACCTGCACTAGGCTGATGATTTTCCCAGACAAGACTTTCTCTTATCTATCCATGATTCACACTATAATATGTTCCAGTGATGTATCTAGTTCTAGGTAAACATGATCCCATTTGATCACATAGTCAAGATCAGAGTGATACTTTTTCAACTGGGATACATGGAACACATTATGCACTGAGCTAAAATGTGGTGGTAATTCCAAATGATATTCCACCTCTCCAACCCATTCCAGTAGCTCAAAAGGGCCAATGTATCTAGGAGATAACTTTCCCTAATTTCTGAAATGACAATTTCAAAGGCTTGGAGAGATTCTCAAGAAGATATGATAAACCACAATGAATTACAATGGTCATCATTGGTGATATGCATAAGATTTCTGAAAACTCCGAGTCATCTCCATCCTCTTTCTAATCAAATAAATCTTCTCCGTTGTTTTCATTGATAAGGCTCAGCCTGACTAGTGAGGTTTCACCCATTTCCACTCAACATAGTGGAGAAGGACAAGGAATCCCATACATGCTTCAAACAAAGCCGTGTGTATCGAGGATTGACAACTGTTATTGTATGAGAACTCCACTAAGGGTATATACTCTTCCCATGAGCCACCAAAATCCATTGCATAGGCCAACAACATGTCTTCCAACATTTGTATCATCCACTCATATTTCCCATCCATATGAGGATGATACACCGTGCTCATAGTCAACTGAGTCCCAAGGGCTTGCTGTAAGGATTATTAAAAACGATACGTGAACCTCAAATCTCTATCTAAGACTATTGGAATTGGTATTCCATGCCTCTTTACCACTTCTCAGATATATATTTTTAAAAGATCCTCCACCATATGAGTTTCATGAATAGGGATGAAATGGGACGACTTGGTAAGATGATCCACTATCACCCAAATGGAATCATGTTTCCGGACCGTTCATGGAATAACTGTAACAAAATCCATTGCTATCTAATCACATTTTCACACTAGGATGGGAAAAGATTGTGACATACCAGCTAGTCTCCAATTTTCTGCTTTAACCTGCTGATAAGTTAGGCACTTCAAGACGAACTCAGCCACCTTCCTTTTCATTCCGCTCCACCAAAACTATGCCTTCAATGCCTTATACATATTTTTTAGCTGGATGTACAACCCAAATCAAATGGTGGTAATCAGGAAGGAGTTGTTCCTAACAATCCATAGGTACAACCATCTCATCTCTGAAACATAAAACTGAACCCCCATCAAGTTTCTATCCTTCTATAGTCTCCCCACCATAGAGTTTTGAACTCGCAACTAGACATTATGCATCAGATGTTTGTGCCTCTTTGATCATTTTTACTAAATCAAAAATAAGAATAGCTTAAAAGAAAACCGTTACATCACCTCAGTCTTCACATTCCACATGAATGTCGGCTAATACTGACATCAACTGTCATTCATCTGAAGCTTCTTTTTCAAAATGATCATATTAATTTCTAATCAATGCATCTACCACCGAATTTTCTTTCTATGGTGTTTAAATCAATTCAAATTCTACCATTTAGCGATACTCCATCCATATCCTTTTCCTCAGATTCAAATATCGTTGTGATAAAATGTGTTTCAAGATTTTGTGATCTCTAAACACATTAAATTTCTCACCAAAGACATAATGTCTCCATGTTTTCAGAGCTTGAAAGACAATAGCTAACTCAAAGTCCTATGTAGGGTAATTATTCTCATGCACTCTCAACTTCCTTGAACCATTAGCAACCAAATGATCTCTTTGAAAGAGAACATAGCCCAAACCTGATCCCAAAGAATCAAAATACACCACAAACCCATGTCATGATTCTGGAAATATCAATATATGTTCTGCTGTAAGATGAAATTTCAGTTCATGGAAAGACTTCTAAAATTCCTCTATTCATTGTAATAGAGAATTATTCTTTGTTAGAGCTGTCATTGGTGAACCTAGTCATGATAAATCACACACAAAGTGTCAGTAGTAACCAGCTAGACCAAGAAATATTTGTATCTCAAAAAAAATTCTTTGGTGGTTTCTAAGAGATAACGACTTCTATCTTTTTAGGATCAACATAACATCCTTTCCCAGAAATGACATGGCTAAGAAAATGTACTTCCTATATCCAAAAATCACACTTTGATAATTTTGCATAAAAATTATGATCTCTCAAGATTTTCAACACTCTTTCCAGGTGCTCCTTATAGTCTTCCATTGTCTTTGAATATATGAAATTGTCATACACAAACACCACACCAAAAGAATCAAGATATTGTTGAAATATATCATTCATCAATCCCATAAAGATCACCGGTGAATTATTTAGACCGAAAGGCATGATTACATATTCATAGTGGCCATATATGCTTATAAAGGCTGTCATCGAAATATATTCCTTCTGAACACAAAATTGGTGCTATACTGATTACAAGTAAATTTTAGAGAACCACTAGGCTCCCCTCAATTGATCAAATAGATAATCAATGTGTGGAAGTGGATATCTGTTCTTTATTGTAACTTGGTTCAAATTACAATAATCAATGAAAAACTGGAGAGTTATATCCAATTTCTCCACGAATAAGACTCATGCTTCCCACAGAGACGTACTTGGCCTAATGAAAACTTTTCTGTCCAGCTCCTCAAACTACTCTTTCAATTCCCTTAGCTCTGATGGTGCCATTCTATAAGACATATGGAAAATAATTCTAGTCCCTAGAATGAGATAAATTATAAAATCCACTTCCCTTAAAAGTGGAAACCCTAAGATTTTTTTTGAAAATACATCTTGAAATTGATCCACAACTGCTAGAAAATTGTTTACCTCGATCTCTTCCATTGATTCCAAAGTCAACTCCACTAACTGGTAAGAGATATTACCCTTTATTGGTGCCACCAAGATCTTTTAACCTTTCTTTACCATCCTCTTACCTCTAAATACATGCTCAATCAAGTCCTCAGTCATGAAAGTCATTGTTCTCTTATAACAGTCGATGTGAGCCTTTACCATTGTCAACCAATCCATACTCAGAATTGCGTCATAAATATCCATCTCTAACATCGAGAAGTACCATTTCAACTTACCTCCCTCCAACAATTATAGAACAAGCTATACACACGAATTCTCAACATTATCTTTCACTGATAGGATTTTGGAGTGTTATAATAGAAGAAATTATTTCAAGTTTGAAACATAGCGAATAGGTGCCCCACATCATCTTCATATTAGTGCTAGAGTTCTCAGCGCCTCTAGTGAAGGCAATGATACTTCCTCCACATGGATTTTCAGTAGTGACAAATATTGTTAATAGAGTATCTAGTTTCAGTCCCAACTCAATGGTTTAAAAACCCCGAGTGGTGATTTGGACCAACTATTGGTTCACCTGTGGCTTAGGTGCAACAAAATTTTCAACAACCTCTTCTAGATAGTTCTTATGACACCTATTAGTTTCTATTTTCTAAACCAACAACTCCATCAATCTCACTCTCTCTAAACTGATGGATTAACATTTCAAATTCTATCGCATCAACTATCACACCATTGTTTTCTAAAAACATCCTTTTTCAAATTAAACCATTTTTAAAAAACCGTGGTTTCTTTTGAAAGACAAACCATTTTCAAAATATATTAACTATACTTTTTAAAAGTATTTTATTTCAAAAAAAATTATGCATTTTTCAAAAATTTAAACCTTTTCAAAAAATCATAAATCATTACTCCAAATGAAATATGCAATCCTAGTGGAAAGTCATTCCTCTATAATGTGTTTCATGCTTGTCTCATTGGCTAAACCCATGAAAATGATATTTCTATATCCTGTAAGTGTATCCAAACAATTATTTACCCAACTTCCTGGTAACTTGAAGTTCATAATAAAAGGGTTATCTACGTCCTTTTATGCTATACATTTCACATTCCTAAAATCCTACTCCTCTCTAAGATTTCAGACCAAAGGATAGACAAGAAGGAATTTCAACTCCAAGACCAAGAACATGGATGACTATTTGTTAGGCAAGGACCAAATAAGACGATAATATTTATACATCAATGGAAGGACCAGACTGATACCATTTGTAATGATACGCTCATTATCATTGGTTTGAGAGCACAATGAGTCATTACTTGGCCATAAGAGACATCCCCAAGATGCCAAAGGCTGGCAATAAATGCCGAAGGGTTTCAAATACAATTTGGGGATGATTCAACCTTTAAGAAATAAACCAATAAACCAACCAACCATAACCAAACATTCACTATATGATGCATGAATAAATTAAAGACAACTCAACAACTTTAGCTATCTCAAAACCACATCAAAATATGTAACAACGAAAGAATAACCAAGTATCAAAGTACACAGCAGATAAACGACACAAGACAATAAAAAGACCACAACAATCTATGCTCCACAAGATCCAAGCTCCAAAATCTCCAAACATCCCAAACATTATGAGGTAGTGCTAAAAATGTGGTAAACATTACCATTTCCCCTATCCAAGAATATGGAATCTGCAAAAGCACCAAAGTGGCAAAGCATGGGTGAGTATAAGACTCGGTAGGTTTTCCCCAGTGACTTCCCTACTCATACCACTGGGATAGAAGAGTTAAAAACAATTATATAAAACAGTTTATATATAATAATTTCACAGAAACAGTTTATAACTAAATATAAAAAAGTTTCCAAACCATTCATTACCAAACACATACAAGTGCAATTAAAATCAATTTTCTTAGTAAGATATGTTTTCAGAAAAATAACTAAAAAATCATTAAAACCATTTAAAAATATCACCTTTTGTCATTACCAATAATTCCATGAACCCATGAAACCAAAAATTCATGCTATGTTATGACAACTCTATACTCATGAGCGGTTTCTCATCGATCTACCAAGTCATCAAAAGGTAATTATTTCCCATGTGCCATTATCCCTTTGGCACCTAACACAATGTCATATTTCAACCAAGCCCTGTATATAAAATTCTCATCTTCCATTAACCCTTTGGAACCAAGAACAAGGTCATATTTCAACCAAACCCTGTATATGCAACATGAACACACACCACATATTCCCAATGATCATGTCAAAATAACCCTTTCAATAAAAAGACATTTTTATTGAAATCCATTTCCGTCAAAAACATTTCAATGCCAAACCATTTCAATGAAAAACCATTTCAATGCCAAACTATTTAAATAAAACTCCATTTTTATTGAAAAACATCTCTATTGAAAACCCCTTTTTCATAAACCATTTAAAAATTCCAGAAAATCAATAATTTAAAATCATCATTTTAAATTCATGAAACTAAACCCGCTTTTCAAAACAATTCACCAAGATTATACAATTTCCCAAAAACCATAAATCATCACTAAAGATGGGTTTTCTATGATTTTCACAATAAATTTATTTTAAATAAACCAATTTGAATCCAATCCAATCAATTATTGAAAGAAGAGTTGAGAGAGAAGCCTCCAACCTCAAATGTTTTGATGAACATGACAACAGATGAAGAATGCACAAGAAGGCAGGTCGATTCTCCAAGAACGACCTTAGGTATCTTATCCAAGAAAGATCACAATTAAAAATTGAATTATTTGGAATCCACAAAAATATAAATACCAAATATAGGTGAAGATATGATAATGAATGGAGATCAAAGAATTAGATCTAGGCAGATCAAAGAAAACATGAAAAATTAGGAAAAAATGGTGACATACCTCAAGAATCAGATCAAGATTCCAAAAAATCAGATTAGATCTCTTCCTCTATCATGAAAAACACCATATTTAGACTTTCTTAATGTAAAAAAAAACTTATATCTACCCACAAGAAGTGTAGATTTAAGAAAACAAGAAGGAGAGAAGGAGGAGTTTGCAGAAAACGGAAAAGAACCAAGAAGATCGACACTTACCCCAAGAATCGTGCTTTAAATTACAAAGGGAAGGCTCTAGGTTGGATCAAACTCATTTGGGGAGGGTTATATAGAAATCTAGGGAGAGAAATCTTAAAATAGGGGCGTTTTTAAGCAAAAAAGAAATATATAGAGAAAAAATGAGTAAGATCATAAAGAATAAGATCTACATTTGACCTCTGCGCATAGTTTGACCACACGGTTTGGGCTAACCGTGTATGGATCGTGCGACCTTCCTTTTGGTCCCAAAACTCCTTATAAAACCCCCTAACTCTCCCACACTTCACCTTTACCCTTTTTATGGAAACAATTTTTTATGGAAACATCCCACTCTATAGAAACAACCCAATTTATAGAAAAACCCCATTTTATGAAAACACCCCACTTTATGGAAACACACCACTTTATGGAAACAACCCAGTTTATAGAAATAACGCACTTTATAGAAACACCCCACTTTATAGAAAGAACCCACTTTATGGAAACAACCCACTTTATGGAAACACCCAACTTTATGGAAACACCCAACTTTACAGAAACAAACAAAATTATAGAAACACCCAACCTTATGGAAACTCCCTATTTTATGGAAACTCCCTATTTTATGATAACCCATTAAAATATAAACTTTTTAAAAAATTTATCTTTTACAAAAAAACATGAGGAAATGGTTATGTACCTAAAACTGGGGGTACTATATTTCCCCACCATTGGTCATTCCATCATTGGAAAGTAGAAAATCCTCGCTGGCCAAAAAGAGTTCTAGCCATTGCTCTTTCATTTCCTTCTCACGTTCCCAATTTTCTTCTTAAATCTGACCATATTTCCATAAAACTCACACAAGGCCAATTATTTTCCAATGCAAGACTTTCTCTACTCTATCCATGATCCGTACTGGTATATGTACCAATAATGCATCTGGTTCTAGGTTAACATGATCACATCAGATCACATGGTCTGGATCTAGGTGATAATTTTTCAGCTAGGATACATGGAACACATTATGCACCGAGCTAAACCATGGTGGTAATTCCAATCGATATTACACCTCTCCAAACCATTCTAGTATCTCTAAAGGGCCAATGTATCCAATAGATAACTTGCCCTGCTCCTCAAAACGATGATGTCCAATCCTTGGAGAGATTCTCAAGAAGACATGATCACCCAAAAAAAATGAAAATGATCTTTGATGGTTATTTGCATAAGATTTTTGACGACTCTGAGCCGTCTCTATCATATTTCTAATCAACTGGAACTTCTCTATTGTTTCTTGGACAAGGCTCAACATGCCTAGTAAAGTTTCGATCGTTTCCACCCCGCATAGCAGAGAACTACAAGGACGCCCTTAAAATTCTTCAAACGGAGCCATGTGTATCGAGTCCTGATAGATTTTATTGTATGAGAACTCCACTAAGGGTATATGATCCTACCATGAGCCACAAAAATCCATTACACAGGCCTGAAACATGTATTCCAACGTTTTTATCATCTGCTCAGATTGCCCATCTATATGAGGATGATACGTCGTGCTTATAGTCAACAATGTCCCAAGGGCTTGCTGTAAGGATTTCCCGAAATGAGATGTGAACCTCGGATCTGTATATCATACTGTTGAAAATGGTATGCCATTCCACTTTACCAATTCTTGGATACATATTTTTGAGAAAACCTCCACCGTATGAGTTTCATCAATAGGGATGAAGTGAGCTAACATGGTTAGATGATCCAATATCACCCAAATGGTATCATGTTTCCGACCATTATTGGAAGAACTATAACAAAATACATTTCTATTTGATCCCATTTCCACACTGGGATGGGAAAATATTGTAACATATGAACTGGCCTCTGATGCTCTGCTTTAACTTACTGACAAGGTAAGCATCGTGCGACGAAATTGACCACCTTCCTTGTAAATACCCGTAAAATTCAAGGGAAATTTTTTCTTAATTTTTTTTGGAATTTTACAAGAACGCGGTTTCTGACGGCACCTGATTCCGAGGCCCGGTGTTCCCGGAATTAATTTCCGAAGTTTGGCTCGGGTACATTCAGTGAACGAATGAGCGGGAATTTATAACTTTTGAACCGGTGCCCGAAATCGAATTCTGAGGGCACCGATGGAACTGCAGCGCCGGTAATTTCTTAGGAACTCTTGTTCCGGAGTTGCGTTTACAGGAGTGTTGATAATAAAAATTGTGGAAGTGTATTTTATAATTACACTACAATTTTTATTATTTTACTCTAAGTGTTAGTTCTTGATACAAGTTGGGTAACCACCCAACCTCCCTTGGGAGGTTATTAGGGTGGTGGGGCCCACACGAATCCCACCCCTTCATATCCTCTAAAACCCCCGTCAACTCCCAATTTATTTTTTTTAACTTAAGTTATAACTTATGACTTAAATGTAATAAGTTTAATCTGGTGAGTTGTGTGTGTTTATTGAATTTCAAACATTTGAAATTCAAATGGTAGGTTGTGTTAATAAAATAAGACTTAGTCTTATTTTATTATGTTAGAGTTTTGCAACCTTGGGAGGATTGGGGAAGAACCTTCTTCTTCTACCTCGATGAAGAATGCGAAGAACACCATTCTTCAACGAAGAACTTCTCCACCGAAGAGCACGATTCTTCCGCGATGCCGTATCCGCGACGCGACGTTCTTCTTCCGCGTCGTCTTTTCCGCGACGGAATCGCCGTCAACGACTTCGAATCCTCGCTTCGCGCCGTCGAAGTTCTCCCGCGACGCCCGACCTCCACGACGCTCGTCTTCCGCGGGTCGTTGACGAACATCGTTCCTGAACCGAGGTAGGGGATTATTTTATTTACTTATTTCCATTCATGATTCTAGTTTATCGATTATCGTGGATTTTCTACTAGATGTTATCATTAACGAGAGGGGGTTGAACCGCACAAACAAGGCCGAATCCCCATCCTATGTTAATGTTTGATTCTTTGCGGATGGAACGGGATGGCGTGGTGCCGTCTCACCACGCGGGAATCACACGGCAAGTATTGCGCGACGCCGTCGCACCGCGCCATGGAAAGAAGTTAAGAACGCGACGTCGTCGCGCCGCGTCAAAGGAAATCGAAGGCGCCGCGGCCGGAGCGGGGCCGCGGCGAAGGGGCGCGGTGTCGTCGCACCGCACCGGACGACAAGGGCCATGGCCGGTTCCGGGCCACGGCGGAACAAGGTGACCGGCGGCCGAATCGGGCCACCGTCGACGGAGCTGGAAGGGGACCGGCCACCGCCGGTCCCGTTGAGAAGGAGTCGGCCGGCCGGAAAGGGAAGGGGCTGGGGGAATTAAATTCCCCCGGTCGGTTCAAACGACCCCCCATAATTTGGGGGGGGGGGGTTACACAGGGGGGCAGGCGCCCCCCCTTTGCCGAACGGCTCGGCCAAAGCCGAGCCGACAGCGCGCTGGGCGCGCTGTCCCCAGCCGGACCGGCGCCCGGCCGGTCTGCCAGGCCGTTCCGCGCCGGGCCGGGCCGACCCTGTCCGGGGTGGGTCGACCCTGTTTGGGCCAACCAGGGGATCTCGGGCCGGGTCGGTCCGGGCCCGAAACCCCCGTTGTCGGACTGTTTGGGTTCAAATGCCCATAACTCGGGCTATGGACCTCCAAACGACGCGCCGTCAGCGGCGATGCGATCCTTGGATCGGGACGGTCGTTTCAGTATATCGCACTCAATGTTTCAGAATACTTTGAGTTCGGCCGGGTTGGTTCGTACACGAAACCAACCGGGCCCTCGGAGCGGAAACACTCATATCTTGAGCTACGAACGTCCGATTGACGTTCCATCAACTTTGTTGAGTTCCGATTAGTGAGACGGATCATTTGTATTACTCCGCCCGAGGTTTGGACGCAGGTGGAGTACGGTTGGGTTTGTTTTTCCTTAAAAATCAACCGGGCCCCTGGGACGAAAAAGCCAATAACTCTCAGACCGGGCGTCTGATTGACGTGCCGTCTGCGACGTTGAGTTCCTGTTGGCGATACGGAACTTTTGGATACATCAACTATGGACTAGGTGGCAGTTGATGTATCAGATTCTTATCTCGTGGAGTGGACCCTCCCGGAACGAGCATGCTGTGTGCAGAAACCCTAGAGCCGGTTGAGATTTGACGACTGCTGATCGAACGACTCGGTGTGTTACGAATAGCCCAGTGAGAAGCGCTTGGTTGTAGCGGCAGATCCACGACAGAGGTGCTCTTGGTTGTAGCGGCACAGGGGAGCACTTGGTTGTAGCGGCAGACCCACAGCGGAGGTGCGCTTGGTTGTAGCGGCACAGGGGAGCGCTTGGTTGTAGCGGCAGACCCAAAGCGGAGGTGCGCTTGGTTGTAGTGGCACAGGGGAGCGCTTGGTTGTAGCGGCAGAACCAAGATAGAGGTGCGCTTGGTTGTAGCGGCACATGGGAGCGCTTGGTTGTAGCGGCAGACCCATGATGGAGGAGCGCTTGGTTGTAGCGGCACGGGGGAGTGCTTGGTTGTAGCAGCAGGCCCATGACACCCTATAGGTGGAGTACTACAGTAGTCCAAGGTAAGAGGGAAGCGCTTGGTTGTAGCGGCATAACCACTGTACTTGATGGAGAAGGAGTTTCCCAATAACTTTGAGACCAACTTCATGATCGATCCTATGTGGGTCATTACGGGGGTTAGTACCTTCCGATCCCTTGTGGGCCCGACGGATTAGATGAATCAGTGGCTACATCTGATCATCTCTATCGTCTTTCGAAGATGTATACCTGTGTGAGGTGAATCTTGTTTACTTTCCTGTGTGGATTGTGTTGTGCTATCCTGTGTGGATTACGTTTTTCTTTCCTGTGTGGAATACTTATACTTTCCTGTGTGTACTGAGTTGTACTTGGGATCGGAGGTTGGAGCGTATTGGAATTGATGACTTAGGTATATGTATGGGCATATACCTAAGCAGTGTCGGTTGTTACTTCGTGTTTGTATCTTTCCTTTGTGGATTTTGGGAGACCTTCGAAGGTCTTGGGGTCTCTACTGAGTAGCTTATACTCACCCCTGCACAGGCTATGCCCGCACTATGTTGTGTTGGTTGCAGACGATGGATAGCATTGATCGTGGTTGAGGCTTCCAGAGCAGGACGGTACCTGGAGGTGGACCACTGGGCGGACGTGCTCGGAGCGGACGACGGGACCCGAGGAGAAGTGGAGCTATCTGTACCCACCCTTCAGGTGGGATTTCCAGTGGACAACTCGGTGTAGCAGCTTTTACTTTTCAGTTGCTGTTTTTCCCTTTCGAGTTGTACTTTACTTTCAGTTTGGGTTTTTATACTGGCCCATTTACTTTTCCGCACTTACAGCTGTACTATGTTTTTACTTAGTGTTTACTTTTCCGCTTGCTTACTCTGTGGTGCTTGTTTACTTTACAAAGGCAAGGCCTTCCCTTTTTACCGGAATTTATGCCTTGGTGCTAGTCGCCAGCCCCTGGCCTATGGAAGGCGGGATTGGGGTAGTCACGGCACGGGCCCCGAGGACGGGCCGTAAAAAATTGGTATCAAAGGTGGTCGGTTCTACCGCAGACTCTAATCTTTCTTCTATGTGAAGCAATAGTGTTTAGCGTATTGGGTGTGGTTATCAGTCCAGGGAGTCCAGTGTTGGTGCGGCGGCCGACGTATCCGTACACCAGGACCCTGACTTCTGATTTCCGACTTAATGCACGAATACATTGATTGCGTGTGTGTTTCAAGTTTTCTTTGTGATTACTTGTTTCAGCTCACCAGGTATACTGTTCTGACCGTGGCGCACCTGTTTCCTTTTTAGGATGGCCCCACGATGGCAGCCAGCTAGGGTTCCGAGAGTCGAGCGTGATGACAGCCCACCGAGCGACGAGGCCTCGGTGCAGGGCCCTTTGTCAGCAGTGGCACCGGCGGTAGCTCTACCCGCCGAGCCACCGATGCTTCCAGCACCTGCCGCTGACGATGCACGTCGCCTTAGTGCACTACACGAGTTTCAGCGTCAGTGACCACCCAGTTTTTGTGGGGATACGGACTCTCAGGCAGTTGAGGATTTGCTGGAGGCAGTTGTACGGGTTTTCAGGTTAGTGAGGACACCAGCTGACCTCATGGTGATCCTCGCAGCGAGCCTACTGCACGCGGCAACAGGCAGATGGTGGAGCTTGATTCTCCAGGTGCACGACAAGACATCTCTCCTCTGGACGGACTTTGAGAGAATCTTCCGCTCCGAGTTCATCCCAGCCACCCTCCGAGCGGTGCGCATCCAGAAGATACTACAGCTGCGGCAGGGCAGCATGACAGTGGCCCAGTACTCGGAGAGATTTACTGATCTCTCGCGCTACTCCAAAGATATGGTACGGGACCCGTTCTTCCGGGCCCGGACCTTCGAGCAGGGACTGAGGCACGAGATCAGGGCTTCGATGATCTCCCTCAACATTCTGACTCAGACGGGAGTATTGGAGCGAGCCCTCTTATTGGAGAGTTTCCTTGCTGAGAAGTCTCCAGCAGCAGGACCCACCACTTGCCGGCATGCGGCAGAGTCTTCCGCAGCGGGCGGTAGACAGATGACGCAGGGGTCCAAGAGGACTAGACCTACAGGTGGTTGACAGCATGACTCCGGATTGTTTGTGCGAGGCACTCGGGGTGGACAACGACTTTCCATGAGAGGGAAGTGTTACTCCTGCGGCGGGATTGGTCACATGGCTCGTGACTGTCCGACCCGCCATACGGATGACCAGTAGATGAACGAAGGACCCCCCAGGCAGAGGTAGAGGTTCGATCAGGGCGGGACGCAAGGAGCAGGCGGCCATGGCAGGGGAGATGGTCGTGCAGTTGGAGGTGGACGACGCTTCGGGGTGTTACCACCACCACCACCAGGAGGTCCACCCCGACCACAGGGGACAGAAGGACATGGGAGAGCTCAGCTTCAGGCAGTTGAGGCCTACGATCATGGAGCTCCGGGAGCAGATGGACAAGAGAGGAACTAGTGGATACGTCTTTTGTACTTCTAGTTACTTGTTACTATGGTGTAGTGTCTTTGTATTATGAGCTGCAATAATAAAAGATGATTACCCTTGTGAAGATTTTATTCCTATCCTCTTTTGTGTTGTTACTAAGAGGTTCCGGTTTAGACTGTTGACTTGACCCTCACTTGTGAGACATCTACTGGAGGAGACCCAGTTACCACACACTGATGCCGACAGTGTGACACAACCATTGGAGGTGAGATTAACGGTTGGATCTCTTGGTAGTAGCGTCGAGGCCTTACGACGTCATCCTTGGTATGGATTAGTAACATCCATGTCGGAATTGACTATATTAGGCAAATGAAGTGGTTCATCCAGGGGATGAGACCAGATTTCTCTTATCAGTAAAGAAGAAATCTTAGCAGCTCTTGTGGGACCGGAGATGGTCCAGGCCACGATAGAGAAGGTCCAGGTCATCCAGGAGCGGATGAGGACAGCTCAGAGCCGGCAGAAGTCTTTTGTTGACAGGAGGCGGAGGCCACTTGAGTTCGAGGATAGCGATCACGTCTTCTTGCGTGTCTCACCTCGACGTGGATGACGGAGATTTGGCCGAGGCGGCAAGTTATCTCCGCTCTTCATCGGACCATTCTAGGTCCTCAGCAGGATTGGCGAGGTGGCTTATCGTCTGGATCTACCACCTCAGTTGCACCGGGTGCATGACGTCTTCCACGTATCTCAGCTGAGGAGATACGTGCATGACCCGACACACATCATTGACCATGGGGAGCTTGACGTTGATGATGGGGAGACTTTTACGGAGGTCCCGGTGGATATCGAGGATCGACAAGAGCTGGTCCTATGTGGACGGTCGATTCCTCTAGTGCGAATCAGATGGCAGCACAGGAACCTCCAAGAGAGCACTTGGGAGCGGGAGGCTCAGATGCGTGCTCAGTACCCTCTTTTGTTTCCCTAGTTTTGATGTATCTTTACGGGGACGTAAAGCCCTGAGGTGGGAGTAATGTAAAGACCCTTAAAATTCAAGGGAAATTTTTTCTTAATTTTCTTTGGAATTTTACAAGAGCTCGGTTTCTGACGGCACCTGATTCCGAGGCCCGGTGTGCTCGGAATTAATTTCCGAAGTTTGGATCGGGTACGTTCAGTGAACGAACAAACGAGAATTTCTAACTTTTGAACCGGTGCCCGGAATCGAATTCTGAGGGCACCGATGGAACCGCAGCGCCGGTAATTTCTTAGGAACTCATGTTCCGGAGTTGTGTTTACACGAGTGTTGATAATAAAAATTGTGGAAGTGTATTTTATAATTACACTACAATTTTTATTATTTTACTCTAAGTGTTAGTTCTTGATGGAAGTTGGGTAACCACCAAACCTCCCTTGGGAGGTTATGAGGGTGGTGGGGCCCACACGAACCCCACCCCTTCATATCCTCTAAAACCCCCCTCAACTCCCAATTTAATTTTTTGTTAACATAAGTTATAACTTATGACTTAAATGTAATAAGTTTAATGAGGTGAGTTGTGTGTGTTTATTGAATTTCAAACTTTTGAAATTCAAATGGTAGGTTGTGTTAATAAAATAAGACTTAGTCTTATTTTATTATGTTAGAGTTTTTCAACCTTGGGAGGATTGGGGAAGCACCTTCTTCTTCTACCTCGACGAAGAACACGAAGAACACCATTCTTCAACGAAGAACTTCTCAGCCGAAGAACACGGTTCTTCCGTGACGCCGTATCCGTGACGCGACGTTCTTCTTCTGCGTCGTCTTTTCCGCGATGGAATCGCCATCAACGACTTCGAATCCTCGCTTCGCGACGTCGACGTTCTCCCATGACGCCTAACCTCCGCGACGCTCGTCTTCTGCGGCTCGTTGACGAACATCGTTCTTGAACCGAGGTAGGGGATTATTTTATTTACTTATTTCCGTTCATGATTCTAGTTTATCGATTATCGTGGATTTTCGACTAGATGTTATCATCAATGAGAGGGGGGCCGAACCACACAAACACGGCCGAATCCCCCTCCTATGTTCATGTTTGATTCTTTGTGGATGGAACGGGATGGCGTGGTGCCATCGCACCACACGGGAATCACACGACAAGTATTGCGCGACGCCGTCGCACCGCGTCGTGGAAAGAAGTTAAGAACGCGACGCCATCGCGCCGTGTCAAAGGAAATCGAAGGCGCCGCGGCCGGAGTGGGGCCGCAGCGAAGGGGCGCGGTGCCGTCGCACCGCAGCCGGTTCCGGGCCGCGGCAGAACAAGGTGACCGGCGGACGAACTGGGCCACCGACGACAGAGCTGGAAGGGGACCGGCCACCGCCGGTCCTGTTGAGAAGGAGCCGGCCGGCCAGGTCGGGCTCGCCGGAAAGGGAAGGGGCAGGGGGAATTAAATTCCCCCGGCCGGTTCAAACGGCCCCCCCATAATTTGGGGGGGGGGGTTACACAGGGGGGCAGGCGACCCCCCCCCCCCCTTTGCTGAACGGATCGGCCAAAGCCGAGCCAGACAGCGCACTGGGCGCGCTGTCCCCAGCCGGACCTGCGCCCGGCCGGTCTGCCAGGCCGTGCCGCACCGGGCCAGGCCGCGCCCAGCCGGGCTGGGCCACGACTAACCGGGCCGGGCCGTGCCGGGCATGGCCGACCCTGTCCGGGGCGGGTCGACCCGGTTCGGGCCAACCGGGGGGTCTTGGGCCGGGTCGGTCCGGGCCCGAAACCCCCGTTATCGGACTGTTTGGGTTCAAATGCCCATAACTCGGGCTACGGACCTCCAAATGATGCGCCGTCAGCGGCGATGCGATCCTTGGATCGGGACGGTCGTTTCGGTATATCGCACTCAAGGTTTCAAAATACTTTGAGTTCGGTCGGGTTGGTTCGTACACGAAACCAACCGGGCCCTCGGAGCGGAAACGCTCATATCTTGAGCTACGTACGTCCGATTGACGTGCCTTAAACTTTGTTGAGTTCCTATAAGTGAGACGGATCTTTTGGATTACTCCGCCCAAGGTTTGGACGCAGGTGGAGTACAGTCGGGTTGGTTTTTCCTTAAAAACCAACCAGACCCCTGGGATGAAAAGGCCAATAACTCTCAGACCGGGCGTCCGATTGACGTGCCGTCTACGATGTTGAGTTCCTGTTGGAAATACAGAACTTTTGGATACATCAACTCTGGACTAGGTGGCAGTTGATGTATCAGCCTCTTAGCTCATGGAGTGGACCCTCCCAGAACGAGCATGCTGTGTGCAGAAACCCTAGAGCCGGTTGAGATTTGACGACTCCTGATCGAACGACTCGGTGTCTTATGAATAGCCCAGTGGGGAGCGCTTGGTTTTAGCGGTAGATCCACGGTAGAGGTGCGCTTGGTTGTAGCGGCAGAGGGGAGCGCTTGGTTGTAGCGGCAGACCCACAGCGGAGGTGCACTTGGTTGTAGCGGCACAGGGGAGCGCTTGGTTGTAGCGGCAGACCCACAATGGAGGTACGCTTGGTTGTAGCGGCACAGAGGAGCGCTTGGTTGTAGCGGAAGAACCACGACAGAGGTGCTCTTGGTTGTAGCGGCAGACCCACGACAGAGGAGCGCTTGGTTGTAGCGGCACGGGGGAGTGCTTGGTTGTAGTAGCAGGACCACGACACCCGATAGGTGGAGTACTACAGTAGTCCAAGGTAAGAGGGAAGCGCTTGTTTGTAGCGGAATAACCACTGTACTTTATGGAGAAGGAGTTTCCCAATAGCTTTGAGACCAACTTCATGATCGATCTTATGTGGGTCATTGCGGGGATTAGTACCTTCCGATCCCTTGTGGGCCCGACGGATTAGATGAATCAGTGGCTACATCTGATCATCTCTATCGTCTTTCGAAGATGTATACCTGTGTGAGATGAATCCTATTTACTTTCCTGTGTGGATTGTGTTGTGCTATCCTGTGTGGATTACATTTTTCTTTCCTGTGTGGAATACGTATACTTTCCTGTGTGGACTGAGTTGTACTTGGGCTCGGAGGTTGGAGCGTATTGGAATTGATGGCTTAGGTATATGTATCTGCATATACCTAAGCAGTGTCGGTTGTTACTTCATGTTTGTATCTTTCCTTTGTGGATTTTGGGAGACCTTCGGGGGTCTCGGGGTCTCTACTGAGTAGCTTATACTCACCCCTGCACGGGCTATGCCCGCACTACGTTGTGTTGGTTGCAGACGATGGAAAACATTGATTGTGGTTGAGGCTTGCAGAGCAGGATGGTACCTGGAGGTGGACCACTGGGCGGACGTGCTCGGAGCGGATGGCGGGACCCGAGGAGAAGTGGAGCTATCTGTACCCACCCTTCAGGTGGGATTTCCAGTGGACAGCTCAGTGTAGCGGCTTTTACATTTCGGTTGGTGTTTTTACCTTTTGAGTTGTACTTTACTTTCAGTTTGGGTTTGTATACTGGCCCATTTACTTTTCCGCACTTACAGCTGTAATCTATTTTTACTTAGTGTTTACTTTTCCTATTGCTTACTCTGTGGTGCTTGTTTACTTTACAAAGGCAATGCCTTCCCTTTTTACCGGGATTTACGCCTTGGTGCTAGTCGCCAGCCCCTGGCCTATAGAAGGCGGGCTTGGGGGTAGTCACGGCACGGGCCCCGAGGACGGGTCGTGACATTCCTTTTCTTACCGCTCCCCCAAAATTGCTCCTTCAATGACTTATACATCTTCTATGTACATCGATGTACAACCCATATCGAATGGTTGTAAGCATGAAGATGTTTTTCTTGACCATTCCTAGGTACAACCATCTGATCTCTGAAACACAAAACTAAACCCCCATCAAGTTTCCATCCTTCAATGGTCTCCCCACCATTGAGTTTTGAACTCACAACTAGACAGTTTTCATATGATGTTTGTGCCTCTTTGATCATTTTTACTAAATCAAGAACACGCGTAGCTGAAAGGAAAACTGAAACATCAGCTCAGTCTTCACATTCCAAATGCATGTCGGCTAAGACTGATATCAACTGTAATTAAACTAAAGATTCTTTTTCCAACTGATCATATGAATTTCTACTCAATGCATCTGCCACCGAATTTCATTTCTTTGGTGTGTACGTCAAGTCAAAGTCAACCATTTGGATATACTCCATCCATCTCCTTTGACTCATATTCAAATATCGCTATGAGAAAATGTGTTACAAGCTTTTTTGATCCTTAAACATAGAAAATTTCTCACCAAAGAGATAATTTCTCCATGTTTTCAAAGTATGGATGACTGCAGCTAAGTCCAAATCATGTGTTAGGTAATTATTCTCATGACCCCTCAAATTACTTGAACTATAAGAAAACAGACGATATCTTTGCATGATAAAAAAACCCAACCTTTATCCTAAAGCATCACAATACACCACTTACCCATGTCCAGATTCTAGAAAGATCAAGATAGGTGCTGATGTAAGCTGAAATTTTAGTTCTTCGAAAGACTTTTGACATTTCATTGTCTATTAGAATGGAGAATTCTTCTTTGTCAGAGCTGTAATTGGCAAAGCTAGTCATGAGAAATCATGCACAAAGCATCAATAGTAACCAGTTAAACTAAGAAAACATTGTATCTCAAAAAAAATTCTTCTGTGGTTTCTAAGAAATAACGGATTCAACCTTTTTCGGATCAACAGATTTTCATTTATTTGAAATGACATGGCCAAGAAAACATACTTCATGTATCCAAAAAACCACACTTTGATAATTTGGCATACAAACGGTGATCTCTCAAAATTTGTAACATTGTTTCTAGGTGCTCCTCATAGTCTGACCTTGTCATTGAATAGAACAAAATTTCGTCCACAAACACAAAAAAAATAATCCAGATATTGTTGAAATACCTGATTCATCAATTCCATGAAGACCGATGGTGCATTCATTAGACCTAAAGGCATGACTATATATTCGTAGTGGCCATATATGCTTCTAAAAGCTGTATTTAGAATATATTCCTTCCAAAATCACAATTGGTGATATCATGATTGAAAGTCACTTTTAGAGAACCAATGGGATCCCCTCAATTGATCGAATAGAGCATCAATGCATGGAAGTGGATATTTTTTATTTATTGTAACTTGGTTCAGTTTATGATAATCAACTCACAACTGGAGAGTTCCATCCAATTTCATCACGAACAAGACTGGTGCTGCCGACAGAGTGGTACTTGGCATAATGAAATTTTTTTATTTCCAACTCCTCCAACTACACTAGCAATCCCCTTATCTCTACTGGTGTCATCCTATAATATAGAGGGGAAATCGTTCTAGTCCATAGATGGAGATCATCGTAAATTCCTCTTCCCTTAGAGGTGGTAACCTTGAGAAGTTCAGGGGAAATACATCTAGAAATTGATCCACAACTACTGGAAAACTATTTTCTTCGATATGTTCCATTGATTCCAAATTGAACACCGCCAAATAGTTAGAGATCACTCCAACTATTGGTTCCACCAAGATCTTTTCACCTTTCTTTAGTATCCTCTCACCTCTAAAGAGATTCTTGATGCCATCCTCAGTAATGAAAGTCACTGTTATCCTATAAAAGTCGATGTGAGTCTTAAAAATTATCAACCAATAAATACCCCGGATTAAATCATAGATATCCATCTCTAACATTGAGAATTCACATTTCAACTTAGCTCCCTCCAATAGTTATAGAACATGCTCTACACACGAAGGCTTGACATTCTCTTTCACCGAGAGGAGTTTGGAGTTATATCATATAAGGATTAATTTCAAGTTTGAAACAAAGAGAATAGGTTCCCCACATCCTCTTCACTTTATTTCTAGAGTTCTTAGATCCTCTAGTGAAGACAACCATACATAATTCACATGGTTTTTCAGCAGTGATACATATCGTTAATGGAGTATCTGGTTGCAATCCCAACTCAATGGCTTGAAAAGCCTGGGTGGTACTTTGGAACAACTATTGGTTCACCTGTGGATTGGGTGAAACCAAATTCTCAAAAGCCTCTTTGTGTAGTTTTTATGACACCTACACAGTTTTATTTTCTAAACCAACAATAAACACTATCAATATCACTCTCTAGAAAGTGATGGATTAGCATTTCAGATTCTATCGCATCAACTATAAGAATATTGTTTTCCAAAAAACATCCTTTTTCCATGTTCAACCATTTATGAAAACCCATTCTTGCTTTTGAAAACCAAACCATTTCAAAATATATCATCCATACTTATTTAAAGTCTTTCATTTGAAAAATAATTCTGAATTTTTAAAAAAATTAGACCTTTTCAGAAAATCATAAATCATTTCTCCAAATGAAATATGAAATCCTTGTGGGAAGTCATTCCTCTACATTGCATGTCATGCTTGTCTCATTGGATAAAACCATGACAATTTGATTCTTATATCCTGGAAGTGTATCCAAACACTTATTTACCCAAATCTATTGTAACATGAAGTCCAACATAAAAGGGTTAGCTACATCCTTTTATGCTATACAATTCAAGTTCTGACAATCCTACTCTTGTTTAAGATTTCATCCCAAAGGATAGACAAGATGGAATTTCAACTCTAAGACCGAGAACACGGATGAATACCTGTTAGGCAAGGGCCGAACAAGCTGATAACATGTATAACTCAAAGGAAAGACCAGATTGATACCATTTGTAATGGCCTGCTCATTCTCACTGTCTTGAGAGAACAATGAGTCATTACTTGGCCTTAAGCGACATCCCTAAGATGCCAAAGGCTAACAATGAATGCCGAAGGGTTTCAAATACAAGTGGGGGAAAATTTACCATTAAATAAATAAACCAATAAACAAACCAACCATAACCAAACATTCACTATATGATGCATGAACAAATGAAAGAAAACTCAATAACTTCGTGTATCTCAAAACCACATCAATGTATTTAATAGCAGAAGAATAACCATGTATCAAATTACATAGTGGATAAATGACAAAAGACTCTAAAAAGACCACAAACTCCATGCCCTTCAATCTCCAAGCTCCACAGTCTCCGAACATCCCAAAAATCACGAGGTAGTGCTAAAAATGTGGGAAATGTTACCTTTTCCCCTATCCCAGAAGATGGCATCTTCAAAAGCACCAAAGTGTCAAAGCATGGGTGAGTATAAAACATAGTAGGTTTTCCCCAATGAATTATTTAATCACGCCACTAGGATGGAAGAGTTAGAAATAATTATATAAAATAGTTTATATAGAACAATTTCTCAAAAAAAACTTTATAACTAAATATAAACAAGTTTCTAAAACCATTCATTACCAAACCTATACAAGCGAAATTGAAACCAATTTTCCCAGCAAGATATTTTTCCCGAAAAATAACTAAACAATCATTAAACCCCTTTCACAATATCCCATTTTGGCATACCCAACCATTCCACAAAACCATGAAACCAACAATGCATGCTATGTTATGAATGTTCCATACTCATGAGTAGTTTCTCATTGATCTACCAATTCGTCAAAAGGTAATTTTTTCCCATGTTCCATTATCTCTTTGGAACTAAGCACAAGGTAGTATTTCAACCAAGCCCCATATAAGCAATTATCATTTTCCATTAACCATTTTTCACTGAGCACAAGGTCATATTTCATCCAAGCCCTGTATATGAAACATGAAAACACACCACATATTCCGAATGATCACGCCAAAACAAACCATTCAATAAAAACACCTTTTACCATTTCCGTCAAAACCATTTCAATTCCAAACCATTTCAATGCCAAACCATTTCAATAAAACTCCATTTTTATTGAAAACCATTTCTATTAAAAACCCATTTTTCATAAACCATTTATAAATTCTGGAAAATCAAAAATTTATAATCATCATGTTAAATTCATGAAACTAAACCCCCTTTGCAAACCTATTCACTAAGAACATGCAATTTCACAAAAACCATAAATCATCACTAAAAAAGATTTTTCCATGATTTTCAAAATAATTTTTTTTAAATAAAACAACTTGAATCCAATACATTAAATTATAGAAACAGGAGTTGAGATAGAATTCTAATACCACAACAGTTTTGAAAAACTCGACAACAGGCGAAGAATGCACAAGAAGGTGGGTCAATTATCCAACAACGGCCTTAGTTCTCTTATCCTAGAAAGATCACGGCTCAACATTGAATTATTTGGAATCAAAAAATGTAGATCTACCCACTATAGGTGCAGATATGTGAAATAATAGAGATAGGAGAAGTAGGTCTAATCAGATCAAATAAAACAAGACAAATCATGAAAGAAAGGTGACATACCTCAAGAATCAGATCAAGATTCGAAGAAAGCAGCTTAGATCTCTTCCTCTATCATGAAATGATCTCTTCTTATGTCCTGAAAACACCATATTTTGCATTTATTGATGTTAAAAAACTTATATCTACCCACATGAGGTGTACATCTAAGAAAAAGAGAAGGAGAGAAGGCTGAGTTTGCAGAAAACGGAAAAGAACCAAGAAGATCAACACTTACCCCAAGAATTGAGCTTGAAATCACCAAGTGAAGGCTCTAGGTTGGCTCCAACTCATGTGGGTAGGGTTCTACAGAATTCTAGGAGAGAAATATAGAAATAGGAGAGTTTTGAATCCAAAACGAAATATATAATGAAAAAATGAGTAATCTCCTAGAGAATAGGATCTAGATTTGACCTCTGCACACGGTTTGACCACATGGTTTGGGATAACCATGTATGGACTGTGTGACCTTCCTTTTGGTCCCAAAACTCCTTATAAAACCCCAAAAATCTCCCACACTTCACCTTTACCCTTTTTATTGAAACACATTTGTTATGGAAACATCTTCCTCTATGGAAACACCCCAGTTTATGGAAACACCCCATTTTATGGAAACACCCCACTTTTTTGACCACCTCACTTTATGAAAACAACCCACTTCATGGAAACAACACACTTTATGGAAACACCCCACTTTATGGGGAAAACCCACTTTAAGGAAACAACTCAATTTATGGAAACACCCAACTTTATGGAAACACCCAACTTTATGGAAACAACCAACATTATGGAAACACCCAACTTTATGGAAACTCTCTATTTTATAAAAACTCTCTATTTTATTGAAACTCTCTATTTTATGGAAACTCTCTATTTTATTAAAAGTATATATTTTATTGAGACTTCCTATTTTATGATAACCCATTCAAAGCCACACTATTTAAAAAATGCCTCTTTTACATTAAAAACATGAGGAAAGGGTTATGTACCCGAAACCGGGGGTACTACAGTGCAAGTATGTTTATTCATTTAATATTATTTATTCATTTTCAATATTTCTCCATTTTTAATATTTTCTATAATTTTTTCATTTTTAATAATAATTCACTTTTAATATTTATTCATTTAACATTATTATAATATATTTTATTTTGATTGTTATTAACACATTTTTAAATATTTATACATTTAATTAAAAAATAATATTATTAATTATTATTAAAAATAATAATGTTTAATAATCAATTATATTTTTCATATACAATCAATAAAATAAATACATGAATAATTAGCAGAAATAATAAAAAGATTTATTCACTGTTATCCATTTTTTATGTGTTTGTAATTCTAGTAATTAATTTTACAAAATCACTTTTTAAAATATTTTTGTAATTTATTAAATTTTAATATTCTTTCATTTAATATATATATTTTTCATTTTTAACATTTATCATTTTTTTTAATATTTTGGAAGTTATTCATTATTTTAAAATTTAAACATTTTTATTTACTAATTTTAATATTTACTAAATTTTTTTAAATTATATGATTAATATTTATTAATATTTATTTATTAATGTTAATATTTTTAATATGTCTGAAATTTATAAAAATAATTTATTTAAATGATTTTAAATTTATTTTTTAAATTTAAATATTTAATATAATTATTTTTATTTTTTTATTTATATAATGAATTTTATTTATTCAATCATTTTTATTAATTTTTTTAATTTGAATAATCAGTGTTACAAAATTAAGTTTTTAATTTTTTTAAAAATTTACTCAATTTAATTTATTCATTTTTAATATTCATTCATTTAATATTATTTATTAATTTTTAATTTAATTTTTAATTTAATTTAATTTTATTCAATTTTAATACTTATTTATACATATTTATTTGCTAAGTTTTAATATATTCAATATGTTAGTAATTTCTATTATTAATATTTATTCATTTTTATTTATTATGTTTTATCATTTTTAAAGTGTTTAAGATTAATGTAATTAACTTATTTCAATTAATTTTTTATTTTTTTCTAATTTTAATAATTAATATAATTCATTTTTGATAATTCTGTTATTTATATAATTTATATTATTTATTTATTCATCTTCCTCATTTTTTATCTATTTATAATTCATGTAATTTATTTTCAGAATTTAGTTTTTTAAATATTTTTTTAATTTATTCATTTTTTATTTTTCATTTTTAATATTATTTTGTTTAATATTATTTATTCATTTTTAATATTTATTATTTTTTAATTTTTTTTGGAACTTATTCTTTTTTTAATATTTATTTATACATATTTATTTACTATGTTATAATTTTTTCAATATGTTTGTTATTTATATGATTAATATTTATAATTTTTTGTTATTATATTTTAATAATTTTAATAGATCTGATATTTATATAATTATTTTATTTAAATTTAAATTTTAATATTTTTTAATTTAATTCGTTAATATAATTCATTTTTTTAAAAAAATTATTTATGTAATTAATACTATTTATTTATTTATTTTATTCATTTTTATATGTTTTTAATTTACGTAATTAATTTTACGAATTCACTTTTTTTAATATTATTTGTGATTTATACAAATATAATTATTCTTTTTTAATATCTATTCATTCAATATTATTTATTTTTCTTTACTTTTTTTTCAGAATTTATTCATTTTTTAATATTTATTTATATATATTTATTCATTAATTTTTAATATTTTCAGTATCATTGTAATTTATATTATTATTTTATTTAAATGCATTTTTTCATTGTTTTTGAATTTTATAAGTTAGTAAAATTCATTTTTTTTAATTTTGTAATTTATTTATTTAGAATTATTTATTTATTCTTTTTTTTACATTTTTTAATATATGAGTAAGCAATGATATTAGTGTATTTTGTGAGTGCTAAAAATTAAGTGATGAGAAATATCACTTTTGGCAGCATTTTTTTGGCACTTATAAATGTATTAATTTATTAGTGCTAAGAAATAACTATCAAAAGTGACATTTCACTGTGTATTTATTTTTAATATTGAGAAAACCATTCATCCTTTTAAAATTTACCCTAAGATATTCCTTATCCTCTCGCCACATTCAAGCTCTCACGAAATCGATCCATTATAGCTACCAAAGTCATTTTTTTGGACAAATCAAACCTCAAAACCATAGTTTTGAAATTCCAGTTTTTTTAAGTATTTTCAATAAACTTTTCTTGTGCTTTTCAATACTTTTTTCCGTGTTTTTATACAACGACTAGACTCATTTATTTTTTACAAATCAAACTACATAACTGAATGTATGGTGTTGTGAACTTATTTTTAAGATTCAAAATTGATCTATCATTTTTTTTCATGATTTTTTGAGTTTATATTCTCCTATTCATTTTTAATGGTTTATCCTCTTTTTGGTCATTTGTAATCAGTTTTGTGCACTATTCTTTCCATTTGTTTGGATGAATTAACCCATATAGTGTGTTTTCCATTTTGGTTCGCCAATCTTTCTTGATTTTCATGATTTTTGGGATGTTATTTCTCTTTTTATAAATAGATGTATACTATATATAGGGATTTCCAAAAAAAATTAATTTAACATTATTTGATATTAATTAAAAATTTAAATGGGGTTATGTGGAATGAGATTGGTTTTTATCGATTACGTGGAGAATTAATAGCTCGAGTAATTTTTAGATAAGAAATCCATGTTCGTAGTTTTATAAATATGTGGAATCCTTATCAATATGAATCGATTCATGATTAATCATTGGGTTATGTTTTGGGTCAATCTAGTAACTATATTTAAATTGAGAATGATTGAAATTTATGATTAATTTTTTTTATGGAAACTTGACATTAGATATGATGTTTTCTTATATATATGTATGTGTGTTTCATTTGTTTTTTATATATAACTATAAAAGTAAATATACTCTTGTTTATGTGTGTTTGAGTATTTATATTCATGTATATGTTTATATATATATATTTATATATTAACATTAGTTTATATTTTATTGAAATCCTTAAATTTCAATGAAAAACCCAATCACATTATATCATTACATTACGCATGAAGTTACCTACTACACAGTTGAAAAATAATCCAAACTAAGAGAGAATAATTAATTCTTTCCAAAACATAGGATTTTTTATCACATCACATATGTGTGGGGATCAACACGTATGAAACAAGTGGTGTTTTTTGGTACTTTATTACCTTCCTAGATGATTTTAGTATATATAAATATTTATTTCTAATGAAACACTGATATTGAATCTTTTAAATGTTCAAAAATATCCAATAACTATAAAAATTATAATCATAGAAGTGTTGTAAAATTTTCTTAACAAAATTGAGCAGTTAATACCTAAGTAAAGAGTTTACCAACTACTTAAGGGTGTTTGCTATTATATCATAACCTACTCATTTGGGATTACTATAATATAATGGTGTATTAAAAAGATAAAAATTATTAAACATGATTCAATCAATGATGATTTAAGATTGAACTTCTTATATTAATTTGGGATCATTATCTAGAAATAATAACATTCACAGTTAAATAAATTCTATGTATGAAGACTCAAAATACACTATATTAGAAGTAGAATTGAATGAATAAAAAATTTTATAAGTATTTTTTTTCAAAGTTACCACTAATTACATTTCATGACCTCAAAGACCTTTGAAGTTGTGAACTAATAGAAGTTGGAGATCTCCATTTTAAAAGATTACATTTTTATCTATCTTAATGAATCCATTTAAAAAAAATAATTATTTATGATATGTGACTTTTTGTAATAGAAAAATAAGTGTTACAATACATTAAATTCATATAATTCTGGTTCTTTATATGTTCATACAAGTTGTTGATGCAATTAAAATTTATATTAAATATGATGAATAAATGTGTGTATATATAAAGAATATCCTTTTTAGAATTATACGCTCATACCTTCCATGTTTTTATTTTTTTATTATATATGAATATTATTCAACCAAATAATATCGATGTGAATCGAAAATGGATGAATGCAAGTCATATGACAAAAAAGTATAAGGATGTGAGTTAAATAGTTTATGAAGTTTATTTATTTTTGCATATAACCCTTCTAAAATCCCTTTTTCATGTTTATGTAGTTGTTATTCAAGACTAATTAGTCTAAAAGAGTTATAAGTAGACATTATCTATCATGGAATATATCAATGTTATAAATTTTGGACTAAACACGGGGAAGAATTGAATGTAACTAGGGACTGGGATAACACTTCTTTTTACGAATCATCTAATATGGCTATATGTTTAAATTATGATAAATACCATATCAAGGATATGATTATTGGTGTAAATGATAATGGAGATTATACCAAGGAAATGAAAAGAATAGTTTAAGATGAACTTTATGATTTTCCAAATCTATTTCATAAGTTAAAGAGCTGTTAAAAAATTCAATTTTATGCTGGTCTTACTAAATATATAACTTTTTTAGCTATAATGATGTTATATAATGTAAAATATAGCAATAGATAAAGTAACATCGGCTTTACTGAACTGTTCTCATTCTCTTGAATGATATGATTCCAAAAGATAATTAGATTCCATGTGGAATATATGATGATAAAAATTTCTATGTTTAATGGGTATGATCTCTAAAATAATACATGACGATCTATATGAATATATAGTATTTTTCAAGGAACATTTATCACTTAAAAAATGATCAAAGTGTGGTTTGTCTTTATATAAGAAATATAAATCAATTCCTTCAAAGGTTGGGTGATACATTCCAATCATTCCAAGGTTTATGTGCCTATTTGGAAGTGAGGATACTAAAAAGTAATTGACATGGAACGTAGATACAAGAAATAAAGGTGAAAAACTTCATCAACCAGAAATCTATCCTCAGTGGAAGAACGTTGATAACAGGTATCTTGAAATTGGAAACAAGCTCAGAAACCTTTTTCTTATGCTATTTATAGATAGAGTGCATTATTTTGGTTAAAAGAGTATCACTCATAGTACATGGATAGTTATGTTGGTAAATTACCACTTTCCACTATGGGTATACACAAAGAAAAAAATACATTTTGTTTTTTTTCTTATAACAGTATAAAAATAACCAAGTAATGATATTTATGTTTATTTGGATCCATTGATCGAAGATTTGAAATTAATATGGGATTTAGGGGCTATGTTGTATGATTCTAATAGAAATGAAGATTTAACATTGAGATCCATGTTTTATGGGACAATTAATGAATTTTCTTCTTATGGAAAATTTTTAGGATACATCATTAAAGAAACTCAATAGTGTCCCATTTGTGAACAAGGTACAGACTCAGTTAGGTTGAAGCATTTCCCAAATAATTTGTTTTAAGGAAATCAATTTTTTTTAACATGATAACATAAATATCAATCTTAGATGAAAACATTCAATTATAATTCAGAATAAGGTAAAACAATGTCTTCACTAATAGGTAATAAACTATTTAATAAAGTGAAGGATATGATCACCTCTTTTGGTAAAACTTCTTCAAAAAACGTTATGAAAACACATTAGAAAATGATATTAGTTTTTTGAATTATCATATTATAATTTTATGTACATGAGAAATTTTTTTAATGTCATGTGTGCGGAAAAAAAATATATGAGGGAGTGTAATTTGAACATTACTAAATGCACTAGAAAAAAAGTAATTAAGGCTTGGCTTGACACGATTTACATGGGTATATATGAAGAGTTAGTGTCATTGAAGGGTCAAAGGAGGGCTTTTCTTCCTCAAACTATTTACACTATTTTTAGGAAATAGAGATATCAATTTTGAAACATTCTAAATGATGTAATGTTTCTATAGAGTTATTTATCAAATATCAAAAATATCATGTTAGTGAGTGATTTTAAGGCTAAATGTACTAAAATAACATGACTTTCATGTTTTGATGAAACATCTAATTCATGTATTTTTACATTGAATTTGTCCTAAAAATTTCTATTATACTTAACACATATTTGTTTCTTTTTTAATTATATATATAGTAAGGTTATAGACCTGATGAAATTTATAAATAAAGAAAGGATATTTTTATTTATATTATGGGAATTAGAGATGATATTCCCTCTTCTATTCTATGATATCATGGATAAATTAACAGTTTATTTAGATAGAGTGATCCAACTATGCAATCATATATATTATATATGGGTATACCCCATTGAATGGTATTTGATTATTTTGAAAGGGTATTTCAAAAACTAAATTTGTCCAGAAGGTTTTATTACAGAGTGATATATTATTAATAAAGTCATTGGATTTTATACTAACTACCTTTTGGATGTGGAGAGATTTGGTCTACTAAAATATCATTATAACATGCAACTTGTTGGTAAAGGATTTTCTAGAATATATATTTTCACAATTACCATTATATAGTGGGATAAAGATTTCCCTTATGTTTTACATAATAGTTTAGAGGTTTCACCATATGTTGAAATCCAAAAAGAAATTCTTGGACATTTTAATCTATCAAGGGATAGAATCTGGATATAAAATACTAATAATTGATAGTTTATAGGATGGTTTTGGGACCATATTATTTAGGTGTCAGCTACAAATCCAAATTCTATGTTTTTAATGAATTTGATTGTTATCCATGGGAACAAATCCATTCAACCATTAAAATAAAAACAGAGAGTTCAATAGTTAGTTTAATGTTTTTTTAAATATACCATTCATTACATCATAATATTTTGTGTTCAATACTGAATTTACAAAATCTAAATTAATTGTTCAACCACTTATGTAGATAATAGATTCTTTATATGTTGATGCTCCCAATGCTAGGGAACAACATATTTCTCAACATGTTTATTCTATCAATATAAATGAATAATAGGCTTCTCCAAATGTTAATTATACCAATCATGAGGAACAATATATTGATAATCTAAAAAATGAGGAAATGGTTGAAGGAGAACAACCTATGTCTGAGAAAAAAACCTGAGCATCATAACATTACAATATTAACAAAAATTATTAATACGAGAATTAGAGGCATAAAATTTTAGGTTGGATGGAATGCACACGCCCAACCTATTTACCCCCAATAGTCTATTTTCATTACTTATAATAGGGAAACCTCTCAAATTCATGTTTCAATTGATGTATATACATGGAAAAATGTTTGGCCATGGTGAATGCATTAATTTGGGAATACATTATGGTAAAATTATGATATTATTTATCTATTTTTCGAAAAAAATAAAATAACAAAATGTTGATTTACACTTCACTATCCCTTATTGAGTGAATTTATACTAGATGAATGTAGAATAAAAGTTGTATTAATATTTTATAGAATGTATTATATATCCTTTCAGATAATTCTTAAAAAGCATCATCTGAGGGGTACTGAAGGGAAAGTAAACCCACACCCACTAAAGATATATGTACCCCTAGTAATCCAAGAAACATTTAATGCATTTATTTCATACTGTGAGGAGGAATCACTTCAGGTACATTGTCATTGGTAATACTTTACATGGAAATACAAGTATCAATCACATTGATTAAGAATTATTAATTTATAAAACAAGAACTGAGTACTAAAAATAAGAAGTGCGCATTATAACCAATTTACCCCAACCGTAAAGAAAGGATGGGGTATGATTCACTTGAAAAGATTGCATGTATTTTAAATCTACATTAATAATCTTATGTGTAAAGAAAAAATAACAATATAATGTTCCATTTTTTATATACAGATTGTTTAGTCAAAATCAAAATTCACTTCCATACCACATCACATGCTATGTAAGGAGGATTGTGTAAATAATGGAAAACACTAGTAGATGAAAACACATAAGGAATATGGGAATGGCATGTATGTATTCCATCATATATTTTTTTATTTAAATCAGTATTACATAAAAATTACTAATTAGTTTCCAATATTTTATATCTAGTTTAGACATAAGAATCTCAATGGATATATTCAATTAATGAATACTTTTAGTGGCCTTTAAGTGAACAAAATAAAATGGAAGTGTCTGAGGTAAGGGTTTTTAGTGCCATATCAAACATATTTTTGGATAATAAATGAAAAAAGGGAGAAAGATAATAAAATATATGATATTTAAGAACATATAAATATTCTAGATGAAAAATTAATTGATATTATGAGTTATTATAGAATGTTATGGGAAGGAATTGAAGAGAAGAAAAAATAAAATAACAACCACTAAATGAAGATCCACCCCCTATATTTGAGGTTATCCCCTCCCTTCAATGTTCTACCTTACTAGAGTTAATCAATTTCATCATATTTTTTTTGTTAAATATGAATCATGTAGATAATAATACCTTTACTCTAATAAAATTATACATGGTGAAATTAATTGTGATTTGAATCTATCATCACCCTACCATTATCTTATTGAGATGTGTACATTGTATAATATCTGAAGAGATATTCTACACAAAAAACAAATTCCAAAGGATCGTATGAGAATAGAAATTAATTTATCTCCTGAGATAATCATTAAAATACTTATTTTCCTTAATTATATAGATGTTAACATGGTCAAAAATTCTATTGGAACATCCATTATTTGGCCGTTTGAGCTTGTAAAAATAAATTTTGAAAATGATTTATGTCTTTTATAATTTATTTTTTAAGAAAAAACTTTATAAAACAATTAAAAACTTCATAAAAAGAGGAATGTTATTACAGATGAATAAAAGGAAGGGGAAAAGGAAGGTAAAATCAAAACAATATAAATGAACAACCAATCAATTAAAAAAATACCTTCAGAGAGTACCATTAACCCTCTAGTTCAACTATTGAATTTAAAAATATTAAAATTTCATGTAGATAAAATTTTCATAGATAGTGATATGAACATCATTGATTTTTAGGAGAAAATGTATAGAGTGGCCATTACATACATTATTTGTCTTGAGAATATAGGTGATATCCTCAAGAATGGATGACTAGGAGGATCAGTCATAAATTCATACATGAGGTGCATTTTCATAATCTTTTTTTTCCAATAATTGATATAAAATATTGATTCTAATTAGATATTATTTATATTTTTAAGGCATATATATATATATACTATTTTAAGGAGAAAACCTACAAAACAAATTTAGAATCATTAGTCCTCACAGAACATCTATATAATAAAGGTCATTAGAAGACAACAAATATTTAAAAATTGTGGACCAAAATTCCATAATGTTTTCAAAGAAACTTATAGACGACATAATCATCTTAATACCCATATACAAGGGGTAAAACTATTCAATCTAATCATTTCAAATATATTTTCATTTCTTTCATTACTTATTCCTTTTTGTTTTTAGGGATCATTGGTTTCTTATTGAAATCAATTTGGATACCCTACAGATTTATTTTTATAGATTAAATTATTGGATTAACAAAACATAGACTATACATGATGATATTTATCGATTTTTAATACACTAAATTCAATATTTTATAACTAAACATCTAGTAATAAATTATATATTATATTTTATTTCAAATCATATTATGATAGGGTGGTATTTAAATATCATAAAAGCCATGGTATGAGGATGGTCCATGAGTATAAGAATCCTATAAAAGTCTACAACTAGATAATAATTAGGGTATATATTATAAGATTTCACTATCAAAAGAAATTACTCATTTTTATTAGTGTTTCTATAGTTCTCAAAACAAACTAATTTAAAATATTTTGGTTATTACATTAGCTAATTTTTGAAATATATCATTTTTAATCAATAAAATTTCTTCCAAAAAGAGGTATTTTCACTGATAATTTCAATTTAATATAAAATATTTATCAATAATTTGATTATTTATATTTTTCTTTTACTACCAAGACTATTGATAATATACATATTTAAAAGAGGAAATATATATTTTTAGAAATAGTTAATAAAAATACATGGTGTCAGAATGTATATAGAGATTATGAATATGTAGCTTTATAGTAATTATTTTTAGTTAATCTTCTTTATCATTTTTATCTAATACACATTTTATTAATTTTTGAAAAGATCATGCATAAGGGACTTCATCGAGAATTGATTCTTCTCAAATAGTTTTTTCTCTAAAAGAGAACAAAATTATTGAATAATAATCAATTATTTATGAATTATTCAATAATTATGATCCACTCAATTATTATTTATTCTCTTTACAAAGCTATTTTTTCTTTCTTTAATTTTATTTTATTTTTATTATCACCTATTTTCAATTTACAAATGAATCAAAGTGTATGTTTTAAATTTACAAATGACATTTGAGTGAAAACCTTGTGTCACTCACTGAAAAAAAATCAAACACACTCATTTTAACTTTATATATTAATTAAATGACCCATAATTAATTAGTGGTATGTAAGAATTATTTTTACATCAATATAATCCATGGGGAACCCAATATGACTCAAAGTGCATGTTTTAAGTTTAGAAGTAACATTTTAGTTAAAAACCAGCATCACTCATTGAAAAATGTAAAAAAACACTTATATTATCTTGATACATTAGTAAAATGATCTATAAGTCATTTTTTACATATAGGAAATAGTCTCACTTAAATCCCATACATGGTGTAGAAAATATGATTGAAAGTAATTATTTTTATTTAAAAGTTCTATTTGAGTTCACAACATACATCACTCACTAAAAATGATAAAAATACACTTATATTTTCTTGATAATATATTAAAATTATCCATAATTCATTTTTTATTTATAGGAATCATCTACACATAAATCCCACTCATGGTAAAGTTGTATGATTTAATGTGTGTGTTCTTATTGAAAAGTTACATTTTAGTTCAAAATGATTATCACTCACTAAAAACTTATAAAATAGGATAATATTGTCTTGATAATTTTAGGAAAATTATCGAACAATAATTCATGACATTTAGGAATCAACCTCATATCAACCATACACACGGTGAGACCAATATGATAAAAAGTGCATGGTTTTTATTTAAAAGTGACATTTTAGTTAGAAATAAGAATCACTCACTGAAAATCAAGAACACACACTTGTATAGACTTAATAATTTTGTAAAATAGTTTATATATCATTTGTGACATATAGGAATAAACTTGAAATAATTTTGACACACAATGTTCTCGATATGACTCAAAGTGTGTGTTTGAGTTTGAAAATGAAATTTGTATTATCAACATGCATCTCCAAATAAAAACATAGAAAATCAATCATATTATCTTTATGTTTTAACAAAATGACCCATATTTAATTTTTGACATATATTAATTTACCACACATTAATCCCGTACACGGTGTGATCGTTATGACTTAAAGTATGTGTTTTTGGTTTAAAATTGAAACTCTAGTTAAAAACTTGTGTTACTCTTTGAAAACCAAGAAAAAACACTAGATTGTCTTGATACTTTAATAAAATTATACATAAGTCATTATTTATGTGTATTAATCAACCAAAAATTAATAGAACACATGGTGTGGACGATATGACTCAAAGTGTGTAGTTTTATTTAAAATCAACATTTTCGTTCAAAAGATGTGTGACAAACTCAAAACCAAAAAAAATTCTCTGATTATCTTGATAATTTAGTTAAATGATATATAAATCATTTTTGAATTATAGGAATCAACCAAACATCAATCAGACACATTATGTGCCCTTTATGGCTCAAAGCGTGTGTTTTGAGTTTAATAATAGCATTTTTGTTCAAAATGAACATCAGTTACTAAAAACCAATAAAAAACTTATATTATCTTGATAATTTATAAAAATGATCCATGAAATATTTGTGGAATATAAGAATCATCTTCACATCAATAAGACACACTGTGTGTCCATTATGAATAAAAGTGCATGTTTTTATTTAAAATCATCATTTTATTAGAAAACAAAATTCACATACTCAAAGCATATCAAACACACTCAAATTATCACAATAATTTAGGATAATGATCCATAATTAATTTATGATGTGTATGAATCATCTGAACTGCAATTCAATACACTATATACCTAATATGACTCAAAGTGCATGTTTTCAGTTTAAAAGTGACATTTTAGTTCAAAACACATTACACTGATTAAAAACCATGAAAACACACTCAGATTGTCTTGATAATTTTTTAAAATGATATATAAGTCATTTTTTATATAATAAATAATTGTACATCTATATTAATCATAATATGGATGGTATGACTGAAAGTACTTGCTTTTATTCAAAATCCACATTTTAGTACAAAACACACATCAACTACTCAAAAATGAGAAAAAATCATTATATTGTCTTAATACTTTTTTAAAATAACACCTATATCATTTTTGATCTGTAGGAATTATGCACACATAAATTGAACACACGGTGTGGATAATATGATTTAAAGTACATGTTTTTAGTTTAAAACTCACATTTTAGTTCAGAACATGCACCATTCATTAAAAAATAATAAAACACAGTAGGATAATCTTGATACATAGGAAAATTGATCCATAAATCATTTCTAACATATAAGAATCAACTGCATGTAACTCTAACACATGGTGTGCCTGATATGACTCTTAGTGTGCATTTTTAGTTTAAAAGTTACCTTTTAGTTCAAAACATGAATCACATACTCAGAACTAGGCAAACACACTCATATTGTCTTGATAATTTATGATAATGGTATATAATTCATTTTTGATGTCTATGAATAAACCAACACATATATTTCTTGGCATTACTTAAAGTGTGTGTTTTCCATTGAAAAGTGAAATTTTAGTTCAGAAACATGTGTCACCCACTAAAAAATAAGAAAACCCACTCAAATTGTCTTGATACATTTATGAAAATGATCCATAATTCATTTGGTTCATATAATAATAAAAAACTTGTCAATCTGACACATATAGTGCCAGATATGACTAAAAGTAGGTGTTTTTATTTAAAATATACATTTTGGTAAAAAACACATATCACACACTCAAAACCGAGAAATAATTGTTTAATTTTATTGAAAATTTAAAAAAATAATCTATACATCATTTTTAACATGTATTAATCAACCAAATATTAATCCTACACACAATGTTCCCAATATGACTAGAAGTGTGGATTTTTAGTTTAAATTTGACATTTTATTAATTCATTATATCTTATTTATATTTTATTTTTTTCTTTATAGTATTACTAACATAATAATTATTTTTCTATATATGAACACTATTATGTTCAAGTGGGGGTGATTTTCTCAGCAACTGGTAGCATGATCATTCTCTTAGAAGTGGGTCAAAAGATAATGAAATAGTATTTTTGAATTTCTTGATGTTTGTAATAAATTTTATAAATACCAATGTAATTATAAGAACTAATTGAATTATAAATACCAATTCTTTAAATGTTTTTATGCATTACACAATGTTTTTTAATATATTATGATGTAAATTTAATTGATATTTATTCAAACCATTTATTTCTATAGAGTTCTATGGATTGATGCAACACACTGCTCTAATTAAGATTTTATCAGCATTGATATAATCATATTTTATCATTTCTAAAAATATAATTGATAAAATCTATATTCCTCAGTGCTAAAAAGAAACTAATGATGGTAAACCTTTATCAATTCCAAAAAATATCTAATGAAATGACAACTTTATCAGTGTTTTTTCTAACATTGATGAATGTATATTTTATCAGCACATTTTTAGTGTTAAAAAATGATTCGGCTTTTAATGGAGCTTATAATATCAATGATTATTAAGAACAAATAAAGGCCATTTCTATTGTTGATAAAGGCTATATCTATAGTAGAAAATATTTATCCTGAAAGTATATATAAACTAATTGAATTTGTTTTTTCTAGACTTGAGTCATCGTTGTGATTATAATTGATTTGTAATTGGTTTTTGAGGATTCCCTCACATATTTTTAGCATTGTTATCATCTCATCCATTTTTATTACTGTATAATGGGTATTAGAGATTATATCTATGTAGGGGATTCAAGAAATATATATACTATATTTAATTTAGGTATTTTAAAGATCTTACATTATTTTAGGGGATCTTATTGATATTTTTAATAATGATAATGAGCCATACTAAATAGAATTGATGGAAAGGGGTGATCTGTATGGGTTTAGTTGTTTCAATGACCTGATTATGTGATTTTTGATTTCTGAATGTTGTTGCTAAAAATATTTTACTTCTAAGATATGTATTCAGTCAATATTGTGATTTGAATTATGGGACCACATTTAATAAAATTTTAATAACATAAATATGGTAAATAAAATGGTTTCATGGAATTATATATTAATGTGACGTCTATTATGAAAAAATTTATTATGGAGGTTCTTATTGTTGGAATTTTTTATTATTTGGATTACTACTATTGTTGAGTTTCTAGGGTTGTGATTGTGTGGTTTTGGTGGTGTATGGTTATGAGTTTTTTTGGACTATGTTATATATTGTGTATAAGATATTTTACTGCCTTTCCATAATTATCTAGAGGGGAGGTTGTTGTTGATGTGGAATGATAGTACAATTCGTTGTGTGAATGTGGAAGTGATGTGTGGCCATTTAGATGGATTATTTTATGATATTAGTAAGGGTCACATGATGGATGGTTAGTTTATGTGGGCTATTTTATTGTTTCTTGGTAGAAAATTAATTGGATTGGTAATCTTGAAAATATTAAATGGGAATGGTCTAGAATTGAATAAACTATAAGCTATCAATGTAAATTTATAATAATTAAAATTAATGAGTAACTAATGGATTAAACATGTGTGTTGTTTGAAAATTGTTTGTCATTAAATATGGGATTGAATGGAAAGATGAATGTAATATGGTAGGTAGACTATAAATTTGGAAATGATTAAGTAATGTGATTAAATGTGAAATTGTGCATGATTGTGGGGGTTGTTTTGTGTGGAATATGTCTCATTTATGGTGAGCTATTTGGTAGTGATTATAATTTGTGGTAGTGATAGAGTGGTATAATTGTGGGTTGTGATAGTGTTATTTTTGTGTGAAACTTCTAGTTTGGGATTGTGCGTGGTTGCATTATTCTTGTATTTTCTTATGATTTCTTCACGCACCCCACACGAGTCAAATAACCACACAAATGCCCATATGTTTTGGGTCCCAATTTTTTCTTGAACAACTAAATTAGTGAGTTAATGAATGAATAGCTAATCTTTCTTCCTCAATCGCCCATCATGGTGTGGTTTGGGATGTGATGTCTTTTAGTATATTAATTATGTGGATGGTATTATAGTACTTTGTGGGGGTCGTTTATGATAGGATGAGGGAATGAGGTTGATTTTATTCATATTTAAGATACTCTATTGATGTTGATATGTGATAAGTCTGTTATGTGTGTTTAAGATATAAATATATGATATATTTTAGTGGTTATGATTATGATATAGATAATACTAATTCCAATTAGATTATTGGATCTTGTACAGGTTGTAATGGTTAGGATATTGTCAGACCCAAATCAGATGTGATGTGATTGGTATAGTATTCTTCTGCCCAAATATGGAAGGGATAATAGGACAAGATAATTGAAGTTGGGGTGTGATAGAGACAAACTAGTGGGGAAGTAAGATTCCTCAGACCATCACACCTAGATTTGGTTCTAAAAAAATACTTTAATTTCTATTTGGATACCAAGTGCGATGGCCTAAGATAAACTTACATATATATCACATTAATTCAATAATATAAAAATTAGATTTCATAAATATTCATACAATCATAGAACCTAAATATTTAATGTATTTGGGTATTAGCTACATAAAAATATTATTTCACATATTTGTGAACATTTTTCCATAATCACACTTTACTATACTTCATTCCAGAAATCTCATATGTTATACTAATCTTCATAACCTAGGGAATAAGAAAACATAAGAATAATTTAGATCAAAAAACTAGTAAGGTAAAATATTATCAACATGTCATCATGATTTAGATCATAAGAACATGATAATACATGTATGTGAGATAAATATCTTATTAAAAATAACATTAAATGACAAGATTTATCCATATAGAATAATTGAATGATATGTAGTCTTAAATGATCAATCATATACCCTGGAATAAGAGTGATAAATCATGAGAAAATAATCACGATCCATGGAACCTAACATAGAAATTTAACATATAAATATGGAAAAAGAAAATTAATAGGAAATAATTTTTTAACATAGTATAACCGAAATTATGTTCACATTCAATCTTGTGAGAATAACATAACCACAATTATAACCACACACATTGTTGAGAGAAAACATAACTGTAATTAGATCCACACACAATCAAGTAAGTATAAATTATCTAAAATTATACCCACATAAAAAGCTGTGAGCATATATTAACTACTATTACACTCTCAAAAAATCTTTTGCAAATATATTATCCATAATTACACTCACTCACAACCGTTTGAGAATATCATAATTTCAATTTCACCCATGCCCATTCATGTGAGAATAGTTTAACTAAAATTACACCCATACACCAAATCAGAATATCATGAGATATAAAACTTTAACCAATTATTTTATGGGTGGTATTGTACCACACCCATAATAATAATAATAATCTATATAGATGTATTCCAAGAGAATATGAAAACATTCTAATTTCAGAAAACACTTAATAAACCCCTGGAAAAGAGTTTGGTTTCAAGAATAAATCCATAGGCCATTTCATAATCTTTCCCAATTAGTACTGTGTATGGTAACATAATAAAATATCCTTAGTGAATCTTAAAACACATTGAAGGATGTTTATATAGATGAAAACACCTTTATTAGAAGAACACATTGAAGGATACCACATAAGAGGGGATAAAGAACTGGATCATTAGATATTGTGAGTTTAATATCATAAAATAAAAATTAGTTTTAGAGAATTTAGAGGGTTATTCATAGAAACTAATTTTTAATAAAATAAAACCTTTTGAGATAAATAGGAAAATTGAATATAAATCATAAAAGTGTTTTGTATAATTTTTTTAACATTTTCGTAAAGGAAAAAGTTAAAAGTCACATATAAATGAAATTTTTGAAAATGTGAAGAGAATTGTTCTTAAAAAAATTTAATTTTAAAAATAATCTTCAATAATGGAGCCATAAAAAATATATATAAAGGTAATCTCTAGGTAATGTTGAGTGGAAGATAAAATATTATTAATATTTTAAAATACATTTATTGAAACCCACATCATTAAAATAGTAATAAAGATTCCATTAGAAAAGAGGTGGACCAAAATAATAATATCACTATAAATAATACATATTTTTGATTCAAAATAATAATGGATAATTTTTACAGAAATAAATAATATAGACATAGAATAAATAGGGCCTATTGTGGAGGATGAGAATTATTCTTAACAATGTTATTCATTTATGTGAAGGAATTTCATCAAGGAAGAAGTTTTGAATTAAAAATTCAATTTTACCTATATAGAAATAAAATTTATCATATAATAGGATATTATGGTGGATGAAACCAAAAATAGAATAAAGTAGTTCATGAAGCAGCATTATAACTCAGATAAAGGATATCTGAGTTAACAAAACTCCTTATAGCTTTATTAATACATAAATAAAAAACTACTAAAAAAGGTAACATGTGTTTTATTTATAAAACCATTGAATTTAACTTAAGGTATGATAAAAATCATTTATAGTTAAGTATATACACCACAAAAAATAAAACAATTGGTGAATATGACATATGTTCCAATGAAAGAAACCCATAGGAGAAAACCATTATGACTTGGATAATATTTGAATCAAAAGATCATGAAATAAATATCTTAAATGGTATTTTAAATCACATGATCAAGGGTAATTTATGATAAAAAATATTAAGTGATTCATTAATTACACCATGTAAAAGACTAAGAGGAACAAAATATGAAATCATGCCTCAATGAAGGGGAATTGAGATGAAAACTCTTACCTTAACTTTCATCTTCTACAAATGTGATTTAAACTCATGTATAATAAAAAAAACTTTCTTAATAACATATTTCAAAAACTTATTCATATATATAACCATTTATACTATTTAATTACAATAATTAATTATACATTAGTTATTTATCATTTATTTTCATCATCGAATGTTGGTAATTTTCAGTTATTTCATTCATGTTTCATAATGGTGACATCAAACACCATTATTTGATATAAAATTAACTATTTAAATATTTTAAAATATATATAAAAAATTTTTTTCTATTATTTATTCATCACCATGTTCATTTTATGGGAAATATGGTCATGGTTTGAGAGAATGAGATCAATGAAAAGAATATTTCAGGTAATTTACATATATCAAAAAATTACTTTATAATCATCATCAATTGTTTACATCCTTTTGAACCCTATTCATGATTTATAATACTCTATTATATTATATTTATTCTTAAAATATATTTTAGAACCATCCATTTAAGTTTTTAATGAAAATAAATCACATCGTCCATTGAGGTAGTAGTCTGCATGTACACATGAGTGACATTTTAATTTTATAATGAATGGGTGGGAATGATGATAAGTAATGATTAATATTTCAAAAATATTAAATATTTGATAAATATCATATTTATTTATAAAATAAATTATTATAACCATCCATGTGAGGTGGTTATTAAAAAGGAAATATGTTTCCCATGAAGGCAGTAGTCTGCACATGCGCATGAGTGACATTTTAATTTTTCGTATTCTTGAGAGGAAGTTAGAAAATTATTATCCTATTAAAAAAATTATGTATAATTATGAAACTTTTTTAATTATTTTATCAATGTTTAAATAGTTTTGTAAGATGTATAAGAAAATAGTATGGAATAAAAATGAAAAGGGAGTGATTGTGAGTTTTTACTTAACTCTCTGAGAAAACTTCTTGAGCCTTCTTATAATGGTATTTTGGTGAGAAACGGACCTATAAAACATAGAATATAAAGTTTTTGAGGTAATTTAGTATAATATTTTGAAAAAAATTCTTTTGGTGTGTGGATAAGTGGGGTATTGAAGGTCCAGTTTATGAGAACGATGGGTGACACTTTTTTAAATACCCATAAATTTATATTAAAGACATGTCACCTTGAAAGGCATGTGACTCAAAAAGTTTAAAAAAATGGTGTGGGGGTAGTTTTAGGCTAATAAATATATCACACTCATTTTTAGACACATCTTAATTTTTTATGTATTTTCTCCTGATTTAACCATTTTACCATTTTGGCTTTTATCGTGGTAACTAAGTTTTACCTATATAATTTATTTTTAATGCCAAAAAAAAGATAAACCTTATTAGGTAATTTTAATATAATGATAAAAAATCTGAAAATAATTTTATAATATTAAATTTCTAATATTAATAAAAATAAATGTTAAAATAGTAATTTTTCAACATATATGAAGCTATTTTAGAAAAAAAAGACATAACTTTGGTTCAAAAAATATAAAACATAGGTTTCTAATTTAAAAATAATATTTTATAATATTCAATTTTACATATTTAATAATTATTTTTCTAGGAAAAATGTTTCATAAATTTTTATGTCATGATTATATCCAAATGATGTTATAAGAGCTATAATATTTGTTAAAATGATATTTTATACTATTCACATAGAAAATCTATCTTTCCAAAAAAATCCCAAAATTCAATATTAAGAAAATATTTTCATTATGAATCCAAAAATTAAGTCCATTTTTTAAAATTTATATTCTAATATTTAGTAATATAACTTCTAAATGGGAATATAAAATATAATGGAAAAACGTTTTTATAAGATAATTCATTTTTCAAATAAATTTTTTCAAATTATTATTTGTTATCATTTTTTAAATTTTTGGCTTGAATCCTATTTTTATAATGAAATCAAAGTCCTATTTTTGTTTGGGAAGATTAAGACCCATTATATAGCACATAGGCCTAAGGACAAGTGGACTAGGAACATGACCTGAAGGCCCAGTGCAACATCATGGCTGTATCATCCTACTCACATCACCAGGCATGTGTCATGATTGTATCACCACCAGCCTACATCATTACAATTTCATCAGTTTGGTGCTACATCCCCTAAGGGGATTTTCAGGATTAAACCTCTAGTCATTTGGATGCCGGATTATGGGGTTTATCACTTAGGTTCCACCCCAACTAAAAATGTGTTATTAGGTAATGAGGTATAGGTGGGAGCCACAACATGCCTATCCTGGACCCAACACCACTTGAACATAAATAATTAATTTCATAAGTGGTTCTATAAGACATGATAAATACTTTATGAAGAGTTTGTAATACCCAGCTATCCCTAAGAAACTCTGTATGTCAAAAATGTTCTTGGGATGCTCTTAGGAATCTACAACTATCACTTTCTATGAGTCTATTAAAACTCCTAAATCTGAGATGATGTGACCTAGGAAGTGGACTTTATCGATCTAGAAGTGGAATTTGCTGAGCTTATCATAGAGCTGATGCTCTCTCAATGTATTTTGTAGGATATCATGACGGTTTTTATGGTTATGTCTAGAGCATTAATACACTATGATATCATCAAAAAATACTACCATGAATGAATCCAGATATGGGTGGAATACCTGATTCATAAGAGCCATGAAAATAACATGTACATTTATGAGTCCAAACGACATAATCTGGTACTCGTATAGACCATACCTACTCTTGAAGGATATGTGAGGTATGTACATTGAAAATAAATTTACCTGGTGATAGCCTGACCTCCGATATTTTTTGAAAAAACTATATGTCCTAAAAGATAATCAAAGGGATAATCTATTCTAGGAAATGTATATCAATTCTTTATCATGAGTTGGTTTAAATGATGGTAATCCATGTAAATCCTGAGGGTGCCATCCACCTTCTTGGTGAAAATGACTAGTGAAACCTAAGGAGAAGTTCTAGGTTATATAAATCCTTTAGTCTCCAAATCCTCCAACTATTTCTTAATTTATAGATGATCATTAGGTTATATCCTATAAGGAAGAATAGTAATTAGTGATTCACCTGGTACTAGATTAGTTGTTAACTCTACCTCTCACATTAGAGGTGAACCAGATAAGTAGTCAGAAAGGATATCTATGAAACACTCTACTATAAGAGAAAACTTGGTGGATCATAACCCCTAATCATCCAGGGAAAGGATGAATATTTGATCTAACACATTATAGACCCTATGCTGCTTGGGTCCTGCTGATGTTTCCCTGACAACCCATTCTCCCTTATACACATTACTTCCTCCCTCTGGTGATGTAAACATCACCTTTTGATGATATCAGTTAGTGTGGGATATATAGGGAACTAACCAATCCATCAAAATTATTACATCAAGTCCCATCATGTCGAGGATGAAAATAGTCCACACGAAATGATATTCGCCTATCTCAATGGGATAGTCCTTACAATGGTGAAACCCCTCTAATTAGATACCTAAAGGGGTGTCTAATGTCATAAGAGTATTCAATCATGAGGCCTAGAATCTCAGTGATTATGTCACGACCCATTCGCCGGGACCCATGCCATGACTACCCCAAGCCCACCTTCCATAGGCCAGGGGATGATGACTAGAACCAAAGGCGAAAATCCCTAAAAACTGGGAAGCATTGCCTTTATAAACTAAAAACACACATAATAGAGTATGAGCTAGAAGTAAACACTAAGTAAAACTGTATACAAAAGAAGTGCTAGAAAGTAAAAGGAACCAGAAATACAAGCCCCACAGGAATGTACAAGTACAACTGAAAAAGGGACAAACCAGATGAATGGGGAAAGCAGCTCCTGGATCGTCCACCACGGATCCTACCTGAAGGGTAGGTATATATGGCCTCCTTATCACTCCATGTCCATCAGAATCTTCTGTGTACTGTCTCGTCGTAAGGTCCACCTCCGAGTACCGTCTAGTCCTGGTGCTCTCAGCCTCCGTCGGTACTGTCCGTTGTCTGCATCCAACACAATGAGGTGTGGGCATAGCCCGTGAAGGGGTGAGTATAACGATACTCAATAGGGACCCCAAGACTCTAAAGGTATCACAAAATCCAACAAGGATAAACCACAATGTATGAAATCGATAGATAACCCCACTTAAGTATATGCCCATACATATACCTAAGTTATCAAGTAATCCATCTTGTTCACGTGTAAACACAATATTTTCTGACTCAGCTCACATAGGTATACAATTTTTGTAGAGTGATAGAGATGATCAGATGTAATCATCAATTCATCTAAGCTCTCAGACCGACACAAGATCTTGGACCAATAGTTGGAACTGTCATACCCACACATGATCCAGGAACAGTAGTCAGAGCTGTCGGACCCACACAGGATCCAGGACCAGCTAAGCTATCGGACCCACACAGGATCCAGGACCGGCTATTTTTTCAGACCCACATAGGACCCAAGAACAGAAGTCAGAACTATTGGACCCACACAGGTTCTAGAATAGTCGTCAGAGCGCAGCTAGCCACAGGGTTTTCACAAAGTATGCTTGATTCTGGGAGGGTTCTCTCCTCAATCCAAGAGTCAATACACCAAATTCAACTTCATCCCAAGTTGATATATCCCAAAGTTCCATCTTGTTAAAATGAAAACAACGTGACAGACGGTGCGTCAATCGGACACCAGGTCTGAAAGTTATTGGCATTTCCATTCCGAGGGCCTAGTTAGATTTAGGTTCAATCGAACCCGATCGTACCCCAACTGAATCCAAACCTCAAGTGGGGTATTCCAAATGAACCGTCTCACTCCAATATTTCTATCACAGTAGACGGTTCTCCAACCAGACACCTATAGCCCAAGTTGTGGGAGAAAAGGTGATTTCGGGTCAAACAGGTCTAGACTAGGGTCCGACTCGGTCCACAGGTCCGACTCAGCCCGAGGGGGCGACCCGAACCGAGGAGGAAACCCATCCCACTATGGGTCCGGCCGATGCTGGGTCCGGCCCGGTGGCCCACGTGCCCTGGATGGCTGCCTGCATGGCCTGGCTGGCGGTCCGCATGGACTGGCTGGCCAGCGGCTGGCAGCGCCCAATGGGGCCCACCCTAGCCGCGTAAAGAGGGGGGGGGGGGGGGGTCCTACGCCCCTGTCCCTCGAACAGAACCAGCGCTAGGTGTAGGTTAAGTAACCCGTAGGGCCCGGGAGGGTCCCACCTTGTCCGGCTGGCGGAGCGGCCATCCGGTTTACTCCGCTGGCGGTCGGCCCAGCTGGCCGCTTTTGCTCCACCGTTGTGGCCAGGGGGCCACGAATTCTTCTTCCGCACGACATGATGGCGGCACACACCTCCGGTGGCCTGACGACCACCTGTGTGTACCACCACGGCTAGGAGCCGCGACCTCTTCCTTTTCATGGTGGGATGACACCGCGCCCTTCTGGAGATCCAGCGGTCCTTCGCCGCCAGTTTCTTCACGGTCGGCCCAATGCCAGCCCCCGTTGCTCCGCCGTGGCTCGTCGACCACGGTACGATCCTCCGGTGGTGCCGTTCAGCTGCCTCCCTCGTCAACAAGTGAAGAAAAAATGGAGGGGGGGGTCGGTCCGAGTTCGCATGGCCCGCACCCTCCGTGTTATGATGATAACGATTGAAAAAAACAAACCATGATTGAACAAGATAGAACGAGAACAAAAATTAATTCAAATCCCCTACCTCGTATCATTTTTTTGAATATGTCGCAGAAAGGAGGACGTCGATTCGTTGAAGTAAAAAATGAAGTAGCTGAGGATGGAATCGTCAGTGTTCTTCGAGGATGGTGCTTCCGCCTTTGTTCTGGTTAAAGAATGAAGAAGGTTTCTGTCATTGGTAGATGAAGAATTCTTCATTCTTTGGTAGTCGTTCTTCATTGGAAGTTCTTTCCTCCTCAATTCTCCCTTCCAACAAATCAATGATGCCAACACCAAAATAAAATAATCGATTGTCTATTATTTTAATTGTTGGTAGGAATTCAAAATGCAGCGTTTAATTAAATGAGATAACTCACTTAATCAATGGTGCGGAGTTGGCTCAATTAATTAGTGGGGAAGGTCAAGAGTTTTCTCCACTGAAATGGGAGTTAAAGGGGTTAAAAATCTCGGGTGGTCCGCACCAAAATTTATCCTCCCAAGGGAGGTTATGTTCAGGTGGGCCCCACCACCATAACCACTCATGGGAAGTTATGGTGTGGTGGCCCTCACCTCAAACCTCCTTTTGGAGGTTTTAACCACCATGAATAAAAATAAAGTCACAATTTATTTGTATTTAAATTAATCTTAAAACAATATTCATAAACTAACATTCATTCTCAACCAACTGTCGTCGTGGTGAAAGTCTTCTTAAGCGAATGCCGGAAATGCGAGTTCAATGGTGCACTCCGATTTCAATTCTGAGAACTATTTCAAAATTTATAAAATCCCACTCGTATGTTTACTGAACATACCTGAACAGAACTTCAGAAATTGATTCCAGGCGTACCGGGTCTCAGAATCAAGCACCGTAAATTTTAGCAGACTCGTAAAAATACCATGTATTTAAGAAAAAAAATTCCATGGAATTTCCAAGTCTTTACATTCTCGCCACCTCAGGGATTTACATCCCCATAAGATAAAACTTGAACTAAGTGAACAAATGGGGGTAATGAGCACGCATCTGAGCCTCCTACTCCCATGTGCTCTCTTGGAGGTTCCCGTGCTACCAGTGTATGAGCACTAGAGGAATTTACCATCCACGCAGGATCTGTTTCTATTGATCCTCAATCTCAACTGGATCCTCTATAAAAGTCTCCCTATCGTCGACGTCCAGCTCACCATGGTCGATGATGTGGGAAGGGTCGTGCACCTATCTCCTCAACTAAGATACATAGAAGACGTCGTGCAACCGGTGCAACTGTGGAGGAAGAGCTAAGTGGTAAGCCACCTCGCCAACTATGCTAAAAAACTAGAAAGGTCCGATGGATCTCAGAGATAACTTGCCACCTTGGCCAAATCTCCATAGACCTTATTGAGGTGAGCCTCATAAAAAGACCTGGTTTCCATCCATGAACTCCAAAGGCCTTAGTCTCCTATCATCATATGACTTATGCCTGCTCTGTGAAGTCTTTATCTGCTCCTAGATGATCTGCAACTTCTCCGTAGTAGCTCGTACCATCTCTGGTCCCACTAGTGCTGACTCACCAGGGTCAGTCCAGCACAAGGGTGATCTGCAAGGTCGCATTTACAAGGCCTCAAAAGGAGCCTTCCCTATGGTTGATTGATAGCTTTTGTTGTAATAAAACTCCACTAAAGGAAAGTGATCCTCTCAGATGCATCTGAAGTCGAGGACACATGCACATAGCTTTTCCTCGAAGGTCTGAATGGTCCTCTTAGTCTGGCCATCTATATATGGATGGAAGGTTGTGCTCAAATGAAGATATGTCCCGAAAGCCTCCTGCAACCCCTTCCATAGCTGAGAAGTAAACCATGCGTCATGTTCAGAGACAATAGAGGAAGGTACTAAATGTAGTCGCACAATCTCTTACATGTAGAGGCATCCCAGGCTCTCCACTGAACCCTTCTCTCTGATCAGTAGGAAGTGGGATGACTTGGTGAGTCGGTCGAGGATCACCCAAATCGAGTCATGACCCCTAGATGTATATGGAAGACCCGTCACGAAGTCCATGGATAGCCCATCCCACTTCCACTCCGGGTCCTCTAAAGGTTGTACCAAGCCTGCTGGTACCTGGTGCTCTGCCTTCACCTGCTGACAAGTGAGGCATCGAGAGACAAACTCCACTACTGCCTTCTTCATACCTGGCCACCGGTGCTATCGTCTGAGGTCCTGGTACATCTTCGACACTCTTAGATGTACCACTAAAGGGGAAGTGTGGAACTCCCTAAACACTTCCTCCTGAAGTGACACTGTTACCATGTTACATCCTCTGAAGAGAATGACATGCTCCCTACCTTCATAAAATTCATCTGGCGCCTGCCCTATGGATAATTGAACACATCGTGTCTTGCAGCCATCATCCCCACGTTGTGACTCCCTGACTCGCTGAAGAAGTGGAGGAGTGACTGTAAGAGACTGTAGATAGGTTGCTCCATCCCTATCCACAAAGGATATCATTAGGGAAGCCAGCTACTCTTTCACCTCTCATAGTAGTTGTATACTAGATCTTCTGCTGAGTGCATCCACAACAACATTCCCCTTCCTAGGAGTATAGACCATCTTGAAGTCATAGTCCTGGAGGAACTCAAGACAACATCGCTGTCTCAGGTTCTGGTCCTTCTGAGAGAACATATACCTGAGACTCTTGTGATCAGAGTACATGGTAAAACGTTCGCCCATTAGATAGTGTTTCCACATCATGAAGTTGAAGATCACTGCTGCTAAATATAGGTCATGGGTAGCGTAGTTCTTTTCATGCTGCCTCAAATGCAGAGAACCATACATGATCATATCTCACTCCTATATCAGGACACACCCAAGTCAGGTCCATGATGCATCTCAGTAAACTACGTACCCAATGCCTTCATCTGGAAGCCTCAAGATGGGCACTAGTCAGCCTCTACCTCGGCTCCTGAAATCTCTACTGGCATCTTTCTAGCTCTACAAAGGGTTTCACCTTCTTCGTCAAGGCTGATAGTGGTGCTGAAACTATAGAGAATTCTGGAACAAATATCTGGTAGTATCCAGCTAATCTCAGGAAACTCTGTATCTCCATCACACTCTTGGGTGGCACCCAAGAAAGTACCGCCTCAATCTTCGCTAGATCTACTGCAACTCCAGCCTCTGAGATGACATGCCCCAAAAAGTGAACCTCTCAAATACAGAACTAGAACATAAAGAGCTTACCATAAATATGGTTCTCTTGGAGTGTGTTCAGTACTACCTTTAAATGGTAGGCATGCTCCTCCTCAGTGGTTGAGTAGATCAGTATGTCGTCAATTAAGACTACAAAAAAGCGATCAAGGTATGGCTGGAAGATCCTATTCATGAGTCCCATGAACACTACTGGAGCGTTGGTTATGCCGAAGGTTATAACCAAGAACTCATAGTGGCCATACCAACACCTGAAGGCTGCCTTCTGCACATCATCATTTCAAACTCTAAGCCGGTGATAACCTGATCTGAGGTCTATCTATGAGAACCATTATGCTCCCTTCAGCTGATCAAAGAGGTTTTCAATCCTCGTGAGTGGGTACTTTTTCTTTATGATCTCCCGGTTCAAGCGATTGTAGTCAACACAGAGCCTCATGATTCCATCCGCCTTCTTGGAGAATAGAATTGGGGCTGCCCAGGGAGAAACACCAGGACAGATGAATCCCTTCCCCTACAAGTCCTCTAGTTTTATCCTTAGCTCGCAAAGCTCAGCAAGAGACATCTGATATGCTGGAGAAGATATCAGTGTCGTCCTGGGGTACAGTTCATTGTATAAGTCCACCTCTCTGTGAGGACGTAGTCCCGAAACATCATTAGGGAAAACATCCACATACTGGTCCACCACTGCAGGATAGCTCGGACTGTCCACATCAACTACTCTGAGGGTAAGGCATGCCAACTGATGAGTGATCAGCTGCACCCACCTCCGAGTAAGCCCGTCCTGCACTACAAAGGTTCCCTGATCACAGGTGAAGGTGATCCTGGTCCCATCCATGTGGACACACCGCACTTTGCGCCTAATACAGTCAATCTGAGCATGGATTGTAGATAACCCATCCATACCTAAGATGGCGTCTTAAGGCCTCGATGCTGCTACTAGGATATCCCAGTCGAAGCACTCTCCTCCTAGAGTATGCTCGCACTACGGCCACTAGTGAAAAATCGTCGAGTCTACTCAAGTAGGAGTCTCTAGCTCTAAGAATCGAGCCAACGGCTCCGTCGGAATCTCTGAGCTCTGAATGGTGGTAGTGGCAAGGAAATAGTGACTAGAACCTGTGTCTATAAGAATTGCAGCTATGATGAAGTAGACACATATCGTACCTCGAATCATCTCCGGAGTGCCATGGTCATATGCCTCAGCTGCCTGGAGCTGATCTCTCCCCTATCCACCTGCTCCCTGTGGTCGGGGTGGACCTCCTAGTGGTGGTGGCGGTAACACCTCGGAATATTTCCCTATGCCAGCTGCTTGACCAGCTTCTCTACCACATCCGCCTTCTCCCTACAGTCCACCTCGATCAAATTTCTGCCTCTACCTAGGAGGTCCCTCAACTGTCTGCTGATCTTTAGTATGGCAGGTCAGATAGCCACGAGCCATGTGACCCTCCCCGATGTATGTGAAACACTACCTGTTACTCACATGACTGGATATGTCTCGTGTTCCCTGCACAACCGAACCCATTTCCTGAGGTCGCCCACTGGATGGTTTGGACCACTTGGATATCTGCGACATCTGTCTGCTGCCTATTGTAGAAGACTCCGCTACATGATACCTAATGGTGGGTCTCGCTGCTGGTGACTACTCAAAAAGGAAACTATCCATGAGTAGGGATCTCTCTAACACCCCCGCCTGTGTCGGAATGCTAAGTGATATAATCGACGCTCTGATCTCCCATATGAGCCCCTGCTCGATGGTCTGGGCCCTAAATAATGGGTCCCGCACCATATCTATGGAGTAACTTGAGAGGTCGGTGAACCTCACTGAGTACTGTGCCGATGTCATGCTACCCTCCTGTAGATGCAGTAGCTCCTGGATCCATATCACACGAAGGGTGGCTGAGACAAACTCCACTTGAAAAAGGCTCTCAAATTCAGCCCAGAGTAGTGTCGCCTCATCATGCACCTGAAGCATCAGGCTCCACCATATTACTGTAGCTGCCTAAAGGAGACTTGCGACAAGGATCACCATTAAGTCTTCTGGTGTCCCTACTAGCCTGAAGAGTCACACCATAGCCTCTAGACAATCCTCATCTGCCTGCGGGTCCGTCTCACCCCTAAACCTAGGCGGCCTCTAGCGATGGAACTCATGTAGCGCGCTCAAGCGGCATGCACTCTCTGCTACTGGGGCTAGTGGTATTGGTGGACCAACGGGTAGTGGTACCGCTGGTGCCTGTAATGGGCCCCTGCACCGATTCCTCGTCGCTTGGTGGGCTGCCATCTTGTATAACTCTCGGAACCCTGGCTGGTTTTCTATGTGGAGGCATCCTGAAAAGAAAAAGGTGTGCCATGGTCAATAAGTTATACCTGGTGAGATGACTCAAGATATCATAAAGAATACTCTTGAAACACACACACAATCAGTGTTTTTGTGTATTGAGTTAAAAATCAGAAGTCAGGGTCCTGGTGTATGGATACGTCGGCCGCCGCACCAACACTGGACTCCCTGAACTAAAAACCACACTCGGTACACTTAACACTATTTCTTCACAAAAAAGAATCATCAGAGTCCTAAGTTATATAGTATAACTGACTCCTCTGATACAATTTTTTCATGACCCGTTCCCTGGGACCTGTGCCGTGACTCCCCCAATCCCGCCTTCCATAGGCTAGGGGTTGGCGACTAGCACCAACGGCGAAAATCCCTAAAAACTGGGAAGACATTGCCTTTATAAACTGCAAACACACACAAAAGAGTATGAGTTGGAAGCAAACACTAAGTAAAAATTTATACAAAAGAAGTTCTAGAAAGTAAAAGGGTCTTGAAATACAAGCCCAACAGAAAAGTACAAGTACAACTGAAAAAGGGACAAACAACTGAATGGTGAAAGAAGCTCCTGGATCGTACACCACAGATCCTACCTGAAGGGTAGGAACAAATGGACTCCTCAACACTCCACATCCATCAGACTCCTTCGTGTACTGTCTCATCGTAAGGTCCACCTCCGGGTACCATCCAGTCCTGGCACTCTCAGTCTCTGTCAGCACTGTCTGTCATCTGCATCCAACACAACGAGGTGCGAGCATAACCCATGCAGGGGTGAGTATAATGATACTCAGTAGGGACCTCGAGACTATCAAGGTCTCACAAAATACATAAAGGATAAACCTAAAAGTATGAAATCGACAGATATCCCCACTTAGGTATATGCCCATACATATACCTAAGTTATCAAGTAATCCATCTCGTTCACATGTAAACACAAGATTTGTTGACTCAGCTCACACATGTATACAAATTTTTTAGAGTGATAGAGATGATCGGATGTAGTAACTGATTAATCAAAGCTATCAGACCCACACAGGATCCAAGACCAGCTAAGCTGTTGGACCCACACAAGATCCAGGACCAGCTATTCTGTCAGACCTACACAAGATCTAGGAATAGAAGTTAGAACTGTCGAACCCACACAGGATCTAGGAACAATCGTCAGAGCATAGCCAGCCACCGGGCTTTCACAAAGTACGTTTGATTCAAAGAGGGTTCTCTCCTCAAGCCAAGATTCGATACATCTACTGCCACGTCATCCCAATTTGATGTATCCTGAAGTTCCGTCTCGTCAAAGGGAACACAACGCGATAGATGGTGCATCAATCGGATGTCTGGTCTGAAAGTTATTGGCATTTCTATTCCGATGGCCCAGTTGGATTTAAGTAAAATCTAACCTGAATGTACCCCAATTTCATCCAAACCTCAAGTGGGGAATACCAAAAGAACCTTCTCGCTCCAAGATTTTTGTCACTGAAGACAATTCAACAACCGGACACCTATAGCCCAAGTTATGGTCGAAAAGGTGATTTTGAGTCAAACGGGTCCGGACTGGGGTCTGACCCAGTCCGCGGGTCCGACCCGGCCCGAGGGGGTGGCCCAGCCTAAGGGGGTGGCCCGGAATGAGGGGGAGGTCCGACCCGCGCTGGGTCCGGCCCGCACTGGATCTGGCCCACGTGGCCTGGCCGGCGGCCCACATGGCCTGGCCGACCATCAGCTGGTGGCGCCTTGTATGGCCCACCCTAGCCACATAAGGGGGGGGGGAGGGAATGCCCTCTGTCTCCCAAATGAAATCGGAACTGGGCACCGGTTCGGTAACCCATAGGACCCGGGAGGGTCCTGCCTTGTCTGGCTGGCCGAGCGGAAAGCCGGTTTACTCCTCCAGCGGCCGACCCAACCGACCACTTTTTCTCCACCGCTGTGGCCTGAGGGATGAAACTTCTTCCCCCACACGGCGCGACGGCTTCGTGCTCCTCCGGTGGCCTGATGGCTACCCGTGTGTACCACCGTGACCTCTTCCTTTGTGCGGCGTGATGGCGCTACCCCTTATGGAGATCCGGCGGGCCTGCACCGCCGGTTTCTTTGCGGCCGCCCCGACATCGGCTGTTGTTGCTCCACCGCGGCTCGCCGGCCGTGGTCTGCTCCTTCGGCGATGCTGTTGCGCTGCCGCCCTCTTCAGAAAGTGAAGAAAAATAAACAGAGGGGGGTTGGGGCGAGTTTTTGCTTCCCGCACCCTCCACGTTATGATGATAAAAATTGGTAAAAAAAACATACCATGATTGAAAAAGATAGATCGGAAAAAAAAAATTCATTCAAATCCCCTACCTTGTATCGTTGTTCGTTGACGATGTTGCAGAAAGGCGTTCGTTGATTCGTTGACTTCGAAAATGAAGAAGCTGAGGATGGCATTGTCGGCGTTCTTTAAGGATGGCGTTCTCACCTTTGTTCCGGTTGAAGAAGGATGAATGTGTCCATCATTGGCGGATGAAGCGTTCTTCATTCTTTGGTGGTCGTTCTTTGTTGGAGAGTTCTTTCCTCCTCAATTCTTCCTTCCAACAAATGAATGATGCCAACACTAAAATGAAATAATAGATTTTCTATTATTTTAATTATTGGCATGGATTCAAAATGTGGTGTTTAATTAAATAAGATAACTCACTTAATTAATGGGGTGGAGTTGGATCAATTAATTAGTGGAGAAGGTCAAGAGTTTTCTCAACTTAAATGGGAGTTAAAGGGGTTAAAAAGCTCGGGTGGTCCCCACCAAAATTTATCCTCCCAAGGGAGGTTATGCTCTGGTGGGTCTTACCACCATAACCTCTCATGGAAGGTTATGGTGTGGTGGCCTCCACCTCTAACATCATCTTGGAGGTTTTAACCACCAAGAATAAAAATAAAGTCACAATTTCTTTTTATTTAAATTAATCATTAAAAAAACTCAAAAACTAACTTTCATTCTTGACCAACTGCCATCGAGGTAAAATTATTCTTAAGTGAATACCAGTGCTGCGAGTTCAATGGTGCCCTCAGATTTCAATTCCGAGCACTGGTTCAAAAGTTATAAAATCCCACATGTACGTTTACTGAACGTACCCGAAAAAAACATCAAAAATTGATTCCGGGCGCATCGGGCCTTGGAATCAAGCGTCGTAAATTTTCACGGACTCGTAAAATCCCATGTATTTAAGAAAAAAAATTCCACGGAATTTCTGAGTTTTTAAAGATTGTCTCTAACACAAATGAGTGAGACATAACAATGTCAAATAAAGATGAAACTAAAGTGGAGGCTACTAGAATAATACCTCATAAATTAGAAGTTCCAACGCTCTACACCAATGGAATATGCTAGACTGCATTTAACTAAATTGTACCATGGATCCGAGTCCTTTACTAAATTTTTCAAGCACGCCTACTCTTCTAGTGACGAGAATAATGAGTTTAGAATCTTCTTCTTTGACCTCCACCTCATCCTGAGCGGCCGGTGGTATTCCTTCTACCTTCCTAGCATGGTCCTAATGCCCCCCACTCTTGATCTTGGAGTAAGATTAGATCCCCTATTTTTAAGAATGGATAGAAATGTTTTGTAAAAATTATGGATATGGACCATCCAACCATATTATTTTCATTAAAAAAATTGCATAAGAACTGAGGTTTTGTGTGTCCCGACTTGCCACACTATTTAAAATCATAAATCTATCAGCATGAGGAACTTGACTGCTACTACCTTCTTTAGTATGCTTAAAATATCTCCTTTACCCATAAAAATAAACACTGATTGATCTTGGTGTCAAACCACCCTGACTTTCAATATTATCTTCTCTAAAATTTCTCTCTATAATAAGGGTTTGGTTAATGATTTCAGAAATAGTGATCAACTAGAATACTTTGACCTACGATCAGATTGCATAACCCAACACATCCTAGAATCATCTTGTAGTCATAAGGTCATCAATCACTCGAGTATGAGTAAACTGATTTATCTATGTAAAATGAGAATACTATTCTATTACAAATAAACTTCTGTACTGTAAGTTCATGAATTCTCTAGCTCTATCATCTATTAGGATATGGGGATAAAATTAGTTGTAAAATATGGTATGGATGTCTGCCCAAACCATATATCTATGAATATCTGCCTAGGTAATAACATCCCACCACCAATTAGAATAATTTTATAGCATATACATAGAAAGCTTGACCCTCTGATCTGGAGGCATCTCAAGATGCTTGAATATAGAAAAATAGCTTCAATCCAAGACTCAGCAACATGTGGTCTTCCATCCCTTGAGAAGGTGAGAGGATATTGCTGTTGGAATTCCCAACTATGACATTCTTGGGGCTGGTCAAACAACACCCTTTATATTTTGAAACATATATATAAATCCCTATCGGAACTAGGTTTCAAGTCCCATATAAAGAATAGGGAGAGGCGCAACATGTGACACTACAAAAGTAATCACTGGTGACTCATGGATCTCCACCTTAGGTTCTTGGTCTTCACCGACTTCTAGAAATACGACTAGAGTGCATCATGGTGGCAAGATACTACAATTAAAAACACATACCTTAGAATAGATTTTAATAATAGAAAAGATTGTAATTAAAAAACTAGGACATGTAAATTTCTTTCCTATAGATAAATCATACCTCCATTCCCACTTCTAAAGACAAAGATGGGTAATTGAGAAAGACCACAATGGACCAAAGAACATAAGAGATACCCCACTTCCCACTACTAAGGCTACGTTCAAGTTTACATCTCTCTTTCACATGTATAATATTGATATTTTTACTTTATAAGTTATATTCATTTGAGATCTTTTTTTGTTCAAATATTTAAATCAATTCAAATTGTTGAATTTGATGGATTACCATTAACAATCCATAATATCCCATACTCCTTGTTAACCAAAATATGGAATCCACTTAACCGACACCAAAAAATGTTCTATACTATGAAAAAAATGGTTTATGGATCAATGTTCCATAATTGACTACTTAATTTGTCTCGTTTAACCTATTTAGGAACAAAACTATTAGTTTATGGCATGGAATTTAATTATCAATTATGTTTTCCAATAATAGTATGAAAAGTGAGCAAAATTCAATATATAATCAAGGTACTAACAATATGAAATAGAACAATTCCCACTAAAAAAAGTTGTGACATGGAAAATGCATGGAATACTAATCCTATTGTGCTTATAATGATTCATGAACAGATGTGATACCCTTATTTCATTGGGAATAGGTAAAATAAAACATCATTGTTTTAATACCAATATCAATAAAACCATAATACAAGTGTGTCACCCAATTGTGAAGTCTTATCAACCATAAAGGACATAATCAATAACAACAATTTACTATTCTAGTAAATTTGGGTTTCCCCTATACATGGGTTAGCTGCATCCAGGCATAGGGTTATTTCCCATTTCATTTATCTCCAAGTATTCCATCTAATACCCAAATAGAAAGAAAAAGGAAAAATAATGCTCTGATGCCAGTTTTTAACATCCTGACACGTGGTCCACTTAACCTGTTCCCTGAGTTTGTGGGTCACATGGCCTCAAATGCGCATCCCTATATGCTAGAGGCTACTGACTAGCATCGAGGGTTTGAAGGTGGTATGGTGGGGAGACTATACCCTCTTATCAGAGTGTCATAAAAGATATAAACAATAAAAATACAACAACATAATCATATAGGAATAGACAAAATAAATAAACAGTGGAAGAATAAACAACTAAACAACTAAATAATAATAAAAATCCACTAGGAAATATCATATACATGGATTCGTGACATGCTGATATCAAAAAGGTGAAAAATGTACATTCATATACAATCATGAAATACAAAGTCAAGAAGAATTTTTTTGATCCACTAGCATCCCAAAAACATTCTATCACCTCTACTCCTGTGATATGTCTATAAGTAGAATGTATCAACTAACTATAGCAGAGCCCTTTCCCTTAACTATACCTATAGTAATATAATATTCTAGGGTACCAAAGGCAGCCTGAGTAGGGTGTGATATAAAAATATTAGTAGTCCACCACCAATTATTTCTCAAATAAATCCAATAAGTTCTCATAAGTAAACAATGTGCATGTATAAATAAATAATAGAAACCTTGTTGAATAAATAACCATCCCACTGAGGTTCTTATAGGACACCTAACATTCTACTTGCTTCATCTCATGGCTAGAAAGAGTGTATGAATAGTAACAGTATATATATAATGTATATATATATATATTGTATAGTTATATATTTTATCCACTCATATGGACCAAGTTCATGTAGATGTAAGTGGCCATATACCTGGAATACTATGTGATGGTGGGGCTGGGACATAACTCACAAATCCATGACCAATCTAATGATCTTATAAGCTAAAGTAATAGGGTACATACACTGCATCTCGTAGTGAGTGAGAGACATCATACTTGTCACTCAAGATGGTGAGTGTGCCATCATGTCAAAACACTAACATGAATGTGGTGTGCCATGAACACCTCCCAAACAGTGTCAGTAGTGTGAGGTGTCATGCTCAACATATAAGGGATCATAATACCTTTATGCTCCAAAAATCCCTTACCATCATACCATAGACTATATCAAGTCGTAATCATTTTTATAATATAATACACAAGGCATTACCTCTCATGTATCAATTCTATCAAACCCATATATATATAAGTGATAATAGTTCAATTTAAAACAATTGATTAAGAAAGCAATAATAGGCATGGTTGTACCACTCTTTAATCATTTCACTTAAACAATTCATTTAATTTATGGAAAAGTAAATGATCATGTATAATTCATCCCCTGTATTCAAACCTATTAATTCAGTAAAACATTGAATTTATACATATAAGTCTCAAAGAATCATTTATAAGGTGTCATGGTCAATTTGGGATATTACCTATGTGGGAAGTTTCATGTGTAGGTTGGGTAAAGAACTTAGGAGGTGCCTTGGATTCATTAAACAATTCTATATCAGAGAAAATTCCATTTATAATCTAATCCAAATGATTATAAGGAACTCCCAGAAATTAAATAATTTATTATAGAAGGTAATTCAGGTTGGCACACCAAAGGGGTGTCTATAAATTAGGCCAATAACATATAATCCACTAAACAAGGTTCAATAGGCTTATAATAAGGCGCGTTGAACAATTTTATATGAAGAACTCAATTAAACAGCGATGCATGAAAGAAGCCAGCATTTGGCACAATGACAAATCTATTAAATACTAAAAATCCTGGAGAAGATGATGAAACCACCTACCTTAGAGCTATCTATGACTCTACATCTGATAGAAGCCTCAAATTTGAAGTGGGTATAAAGAAATCAACAAAACGATCTAATGATATAAAAATAGGGAAAAAGGGATTGCACCTAAATAGCGCTAAATATAAAAATATAAACTTAGATAAGAAGATAAATGACTTGATAACATAACTCTAGCAATCCAACACTTCCTTCATATCTTGATTTAGACTTTAGATCAGAGATTTACCTCTATACCCGGGTTGAGGGAGAAGAAAATATGCGGGAGGGGGATAAATGTGCTACATGATGGAAATGGGAGAGGTAAAATTAAAACTAGTTTTAAGAATTAAATAGGGAAAAAATGTCATTTCAACCTCAAAATAGTGGGTGGACAGTTTGCCTGCATGGTTTTTCCAAACCATGCGTAAACCTTACTCAAGACACTGCTTAAGGAAAACCCTCATACGATTAAGGCTCATAGTTTTCATAACAATTCATAGAACATGATAAATACAACTTTCAAAAACTATAGGTAGTTTTCATGGTCATGTTCCTAGAGTCTCACAATTTCAGACAAACCGTTTTCCTTCTACCACACCTCTGTTTCACCCCGCATGGTTATAAGAGACCTTGTGGGCTGAGAGACATAGTTTTTTGAAACCATGCAGCACAGTCATTTTGCCCATTTTCTGGAACTCTAGGATCAGAACAAGCCCCATATTCTCCAGGGACATTCTATAGGCCTTAGTGAAAGTTTACCAGGATTAAACCAAGGATTTAAATTAAAAAAACAAATGATCCATGTAACATCCCGGTTTGGGGTGACGCCCAATGGTGCCCCATACCCGGTTGGTCACTTGGCCTCAAAAAAATTTCCTGGAACACCAGAGGTTCCCAAATAGAAGCGAGGGACTTGGGTGTGATAGTGGGGATACTATGCCCTTATTGTCAAAGTAACACAACAGAATAACAATAATATACAACAACAGAAACAGTAATACCATACAATAAGTAAACAATGGAAGACTAAAAGTAAATAAACAGTTGGAGAACATATATATAAATGATGCATGTCACGTATGTCTAGGAATGAATCCAAATAAGTCACAGTGATGGAATTACAGTACTAAACTAATGTACAAAGTAAAAAAGTAAACTCTAGAAGCATTGAAAGCCTCAGCTTGGTCCCATTCTCTCTATCTCCACATCAATCAAGTACCTAAAGAAGAAGGGAGCTTGACCTTATCTATACCTACAACCATATAATCTATTTGGGCCCAAAAGAATGACCCAAATAGGGTGTAAGATGAATCCCAGTAAGAAACCACCAAAATATCTGGGCCTAACTATCAGTGAATATATATAGTAGGCAGTATGCAAAATAAAGTAATAAATAAGTAAGTACTCAAAAGTAAACAATCCTATAGTTTCAAACTACATTCATGTACATTTATTAATTATTCAAACAATCATTCACAATAAACCATTTAGGAAATTTATCACAATCTAACCTCTCTAGTTTAACTTATCATTAAATCAATAAATATATAAATACCCTATAAAAAAGATCACACGGTCGAACCCCTTGGTCTCACAAAGACAAAGACTATCTCAGGAAGCAATCACCGTCAATTCCTCCTATAGACTTTTAATGGTAAACTATAGACTCTATGAGGAAGAAATAAATGTCAATTCCCTATGTGGTCTCGTAATGGTATACTATAGACACACTAAGAGATCACTCACTATCAATACCACCTATGGTCTCGCAATGTGAGAAGTATAACATACACTCTGGGGAAGCCCTCAACATCAATTCCCCCTATGGTCTAACTATACCAAGTTCTCACAACCCTGTGTAATTATATTATAAAAAAACTATATCCAACAGCCAATGTAATCTCAACTACTACAAGGAAAAACAGCTACAAAACATATCACAAGCATCTCATATAATATCAACTCCATCCTAATAGTACTAGGTATAGAAAATCAAACGGACTAACAGCTAGTTCCAGACCCAATGGCCAATATCAAACAAACATGAGAAATCACATCCATAAAAATGGTAATAAACCTAATTCATAATAAAAAAACCTTTCTCAAGCAAACAAACTATAGTAGGTAGAAAACAAGGTCAAATTTCAAAAACACGCAATACCCTAAACTAGGGTATTCAACACTTTTCACACATATAATACAAAAAAAAAACTATAGAAAGGAACAAACCACCTAAGTCAGCACTGTACGATTGATATAGTTGAACCTAATCCTTTGAATCGACCTAAAACATTGTAGATCTACAAAAACGTTAAAATGATGAACCTTGAATATCTCACAAAGGAAGAGAAATCAGGAGGAGAAGATCTAAAAAAGGAAGGACTCACCTAGGCAATTCCAACGCAATCGACAGTGTTTGATTCAGAGAACGGATGATGGATTGGTGTATCATAGAAGAATCATCACCCTCGGCTACTCCTGGATGAAATGGGGTTAGTAGAAGATGAATATGGAGATTAGACGTGACACTGGTATGATTAATCAAATAAAAATTCAAGTACACTGTGTGTTTATTTAATGTACATTCCATGTACTAGACTCAAATGGCCCCCAACATTAGTGGTCTACCACATCACTCCACACGTCCATGTATCAGCCATTACAGACCTAAGAAACAGTTGGATGCAGAAACATGGTACATTGCATGTACTCCTAAGTACACGATTTGTACTTATAAAATTTTCAAAATTCTACACTTTTTCTCAAAAACACCTAAAATCAAGTTCCATACCTGAAATGAATATATGGGTTCTTACAGACATTCCCCCTTAAAGAAATTCATCCCAGATTTTTCTTAACAAGGTGGCGAAGAAGAATCCTCAAATAGCCCCAGCCACAACGACCGCATATCAGCCTCCCTCTCCAAAGTCCCGTCCTGTACTTTCCTGTGCTGCCACAACACTCGTACTAGAAGAGCAGATCGGCCATATAGAACCTTCATGCTATGATCAACAATCCAAATAGGATGCTCCTAAAATTATTCTTCCACCTCTAAATCAACCTCCTCATGTTGAAAAACATGAGACATGTCCAAGAAGTAATGCCGTAGATGAGAAACATGGAAGACGTCATTCATAGCCTGATACCTATGAAGTAATTTCAGTCGATAAACAATCATACCCACTCTATACAAAACCTCAAATATCCTGACATATCTTAGTGAAAGATTTCCTTATCTCTTAATCCTCCTATTCCCCAACCTCGGTGTGACACGTATGAAAACCTGATCTCTGACCTCAAACTCTAGGGGTCGTCTCTGTCAATCATCATAAGACTTCCGCCATGACTATGTAGTATCCATCTTCTTCTAAATCAACTCCACCTACTCTGTGGTCTCTTGAACAAGATGAGGTCCCATCATAGCCACCTCTCTTGCCAACAACCAACATAGGGGTGATCGGCATGGACTACATTATAAATCTTCTTCAGGTTCCATCTGAATAGTTTCTTGAAAACTGTTATTGTAGGTAAACTTCACCAGAGGTATGTGCTTCTCCCAAGATCCTCCAAAATCTAGAACGCATGCTTGGAGCATGTCCTCCCGCACCTAAATCATGTTCTCAGACTGGCCATCATTCTGGGGATGGTAGGCTGTACACAAAAGTACCTGTGCACCCAAAGACCTCTATAGTCCCTGCCAGATTTGAGAAGTAAATCAAGTATCCCAGTTAGAAATTATGGAGTGCAGAACCACATGTAAACGTACAATCTATCGAATGTACAACCTTCTAAGCTCATCAACACTGATGGTATCCTTGATCAGTAAGAAGTGTGTAACCTTCATGAGTCTGTTAATGAAAACCCAAACTACGTCATTCCCTCAAGATGAACTTGGAGAAACCTATCATGAAGTCCATCACGACGTCATTCCACTTCCACTCGAGAATGGATAACTGCTGCAAAATCCATGATGGTCATTGATGCTCTGACTTCACCTATTGATAGGTGGAACACCTCATCACAAAACTAGAAATATCTCTATTCATACTACCAATACCGATGGTGTAGATCTTGATACATCTTGGTGACAATAGGATGAACTGCCCAAACCGAGGAATGAAAATGCTGCAAAATCTCCTCACGTATGTCTGGCGAAACCCATATGTGCCCATAAAAATGAAAGATTTAATCCTCTCCTACGGTCCATCCAGTAATAGGGTCCCCTCCTAACATGCTTTCCCATATAACTAGGCCTTCAAAATCCGATAGCTGCCTCATTCTCACTCGATCAAGAAGAGTATGGGTAACAACCACAAAAGTAATAAATTTCTACCCATGTCTATCATGCGCCTCCAAATGCATCTCAGAGAATAGATCCATAAGCTTCCACTCACTACCGGCCTCCAGAACTACCAATATTTATTTCCTTCTACTCAATTCATCAGCCACTATGTTCCTTTTCACAGGTGTATAAGCAAGCTTAATGTTAAAGTACTGAAGGTACTCAACCCACCTTCTCTATCTCAAATTCAGATCATGTTGTGAAAAGATATACTTGAGACTTTTGTGGTCAGTGTGCACCACAAAATGCTCTCCCAAAAGGAAATCTCTCCAACAACGCAAGGCATGAACAACTACAGTCAAATCAAGATCGTGTGTCAGGTAATTCTACTCATGTGGCCTCAACTGCCATGGCCCATACGCAGCAAAAACTTACCCCTGCATAAGCACTTCTCCCATATTGATACCTAAATCATCACAGTAAATACTATAACTCTTTTCTGGCTATAAAAAAACTAGTATCAGTATAGAATTCAACCTCTCTTTCAACTCCTGAAAGGCTGAATCACATGAATATGTCCACAGGTACTTCACACCCTTCTTATTCATGCCCATAAGTGGTGCTGCTATGTGTGAAAAGTCATGTATAAAACTTTTTTAGTAACCACGCATCCCTAGAAAACTCCATACCTCGAAGATGATCTCAGGTTTATCCTATGAAACTAATTCCCTCACTTTATATGGGTCTACTGATACCTTTTTCTTTGAGATAACATGACCCAAGAAGTGAATCTAGTCCATCCAAAAGTGAAATTTTTAGACCTTGCCATATAACCGATGCTCTATCAGTTTAATCAAAACAATCTCAAGGTGGGTTGCATGGTCATGTCGAGTGTGATATTACACCAAGATATCATCCACAAAATCCATCATGAAGGAGTACAAGTATCGATGGAGCACTCAGTTCATCAGTTCCATAAAAATTTTAGGTCCATTCGTGAGACTGAACGACATAACAACATACTCATATTGAAAATACCTACTAAAAAACAATGTAATAGGTATATCTGATGGTCTAATGAGAAACTAATGATAATCAAATATCAAGTAAATCTTCAAGAAAACTTGGTATTCTCGAATCTAATCAAAGACATCGTCAATCCTCAGCAAGGGATATCGATTCTTGACTGTCAACTGGTTCATCATCTGATAATCCACACAAAGTCTGAGGGTACCATCCATCTTTTTTACAAATAGGACATGCGAACACCAAGGAGAAGTACTAGGTCAGATGAAACCATTTGCCTGTAACTCCTCTAATGACTTCTTGAGATCATTTTACTTTGTTGTAGCCATCATATAAGGAGGGATGGACACTAGTGCTGCTCCTAAAACAAGATCAATAGAGTAATATACCTATCACTCTAGAGGTAAACCTGAAATGTCATCTGGAAAGAAATCCTTGAAATGATCCACCACTGGAGGAAAGTATGTCAGTGAAGTCCCCTGGTCATCCAGATACAGACTAGAAATCTGGGCAGTAATTCATCCCAAACCATGATGCTCAGGTCTATATCTTCTCTCTGATACATCCCATTCCTCTTTGTGTAGAAATAAACCGCCCTCTGGTGATGTGAAACTCACCCAACAATGATAGAAATCGACAAAAACCTGGAAGGGAAGTAACCAGTCAATTCTAAGAATGAAATCATAGCCCGCCATCTCTCAGATATAAAGGTCACATAAGAAGTGACACCCCTCAACCTCAAGGGGGAACTACTTACACTGATGTACACTAGCCGTTCTAGTCCCCAATGGAGTATCCAACATCATGATATCCACAAATGTAGAGATATAGAGCCCAAGGATCTTTTCAAAAGGAAAATATATGAATTTATGGGAATCCCCTGTATCGAAAAGAGAAAAATCTAGAACTGAGGCAACCAAGATCATTCCTCTAACCATAGAGGGTCTGGGATCCTGCTCAGGTTGGGTCTCCTTCAGCGAAAAAGTCTAACCTATGTCACAACCCTGTGAAGCTGTCTGAGATCCCTAAGCAGATCCACCCTATGGATATCGAAAATGATGTGTCTGACCACCACTACCATGACCACCGCCTCAGCCCAAACATTCTAAAGAACTCCAGACCCTAGTCTAATGTGGTACTGGTGGTCTTTCTTCGGTATAAGGAGTCAAAAAAGATCCTCTTTAACCAGTTGTTGGTGAGAAAAACTGACAGAAATGATGAAGATGACCCATCTTTCCATATGATCATTACTCAACTGGGTATCTCAGACAATGTGGCCTTGTATGCCCTCTCTTTCCACACTGGTAGCATACCACCTAGCTACTTGAAGAAGTATCTTTCCTACTCAGATCTCTACATGTAGACTCCCTATGGCACTTCCTACTATTGGACAAAGGAATACCAACTCAGGATGTTGAGCCGCCCTGGCTCACAACTTCTGAATCTCTCAGGTTGTGCTTGGTGACCAGCGCCTGGTTGGCTATAGAAGATATGGAAGTCAACATGAAGATGTTAACCTGAGATCAGATATCATGCCTAAGACCATCCTCAAACTTCCTCACCAGAAATAACTCATCTCCCCCATAATCGGTGTGAAGCACTAAAACTATATGAAGTAATAAGAATACTCCATGAATGAGAGAGTAACCTTCTCTAAAATCATGAACTCTTGGGCTTGGTCAGCCCCAAATTATCTAGGTATAAGTAGTCATAGAAGGTATGCTGGAACTCATCCCACACCATAATTCATGCATATCCCACCTATGATATCACATCCCACCATCTCTTGGTAGAATATTGAAGAATGTTGGTTTCAAGATGCACCCTCCTCTCAAGAGGTATCTCAAGATACTCAAAGATAGACAACATGAATTCTAACCAAGACTCTGCAGCCTGAGGTCCTCCATCTCCAGAAAAAGTGGGAGGATGCTACTATTGAAAAACCCATGTCAACTCTGCCATAGATAGGGAAGGATGAAAATCTCCCCGGAAGGCATGCATAAACCTCATGAATCCTTCTCGGAACTATGCATCAACACCTACATCCGGAATGACGACTCGTGCCAAGACAGGCACGATAGGAGGATCTGATGGTAGTCATTGATCTACCATGTCTGGTGTCTGATCATTGCCCTGTATCTGGCATAAAACTAGAGGACATCTTAGTGTAATGAATCTGTAAGGTGAAGCGCACACCTCAGTTAAAAATTATCAAGGAGTGAAACATATAAATGAAAGAAAAGAACATGAGAATAAAAACAATCATGTTTTACAAAACAGGGGTACACGGTGTGTATAACCCCTACACGATGTATTCCCTTAAGATTTTAACACGGGAATATACCTTTTCTAAAACATGTCATGTAACACCCCTAAACACGGCGTGTTCCTCCTATGACACAACATGTACTCGAATTTTTTCTCATTATCATGTTCTTTTACATGGCTAAACCACACGGTTCTCTTAAAGGTAACATTGCAGGACATGTTCATCTTACACACGGTGTGTAGCACTTAAGTTATAACCACCCATGTTGTTGGTCACACATTTGGTGACACGGTCGACTCAAAAAAATGTGCATGAACGAAACACGGAGTGTATAACCTAAGTTTCATCCACCCATGTTGTTGGTCACACAGCTGGATACACGGTCCTTAAAACATGGTGTGTACTCCCCATACAAGGTGTGTTCTACCAAACATTTATCAACCCGTGTCTCTGCTAAAAAAATCAGTCACATGATTACGCTCTACACGGCATGTACATATAGTACACGATGTGTACTTAATAAAATATTGTTTCTTCTTGAATAGAAGAACACATGGAATTTGTTCATAACACCACATGTCGTGTTGTCTGGGTTTCTAGATAGCGGGCCTTTGAAAATTTTATGGAACCCTTAAAAACTTATTCTTTTTCCAAGGAATGAAAAATTCTGACCCGTGAGATCCCATACTCCGACTAATCAATGTTTGGAATCCTTATTCACATCATACTAGAAAAAATTAAATTAAATTTCATACATTATCCTCCAAATTCTGATCCAAGAGGGCCCATAACACCTCCAAGATCAATGTTTTGAATATATACAAAAGAAACATTACATATAAGTAATACCCTATCAAATAACATGTATTTTATCATGGAATATATCACAATAACAAGAATATCTATAACAACATATATCACAACAACATGAAATCAGGAATGCACCCAAAATGGCATGACAAGAATGCATGACATGTAATCTCTAGAAAGTGCCTATATGATGCATGATATGGAATACCCTCATCTAATCAGTTTGGAATAGAAATAGAACCTCAATAATATCAACAATAACAAAACAAAACATGTGAATCACCCAAAGATAAAATCAAATCATCCCTAAAAATTAAAAAAACAGAAAAATTGAAATATTAGAGGCATATTAGATTTTTCCAGTACATGGGTTAGCTACTCTCGGGAAAAATTTATTACCAACAACCTATTAATTCCTATATCTGTCTATAGGCTCTAAATAGTAAGTCAATGAAGAAAATAATCCCTCTGATACCACTTTGTAACGTCCTGGTTCTGGGTGCCGCCCAAAGGTTACCTATACCCGATTGGTCACATGGCTTCAAGACCATTTCCCCGAATGCCAGAGGATGACAACTGGAAGTAAGGGTTTTGGGTGTGATAGTGTGGAATCTATTCCCTCATTGTTAGAGTAACATAGTGGAATAATGAAAATATAAAATAGTGGAAGTAGTAATACCATACAATAATTAAAAAGCGGAAGACTGAAATTAAATAAACAAATGGAGAACCTATATATAAATGGCTCATGTAACGTATGTTTAGAAAATCATCCAAACAAGTCACAATGCTAGAATTATAGTACTAAACAAAAGTATAAAGAAAACAAGTAAACTCCAACATCATCACAAGCCTCAGCTTGGTCCCATGGTCTCCAACTCCACAAAAATCATGTACCTAGAGTAGAAGGGAACTTTCCCTTATCTATACCTGCAACCATATAATCTGTTTGCACCTAGAATCATGACCCAAACAGGGTGTGAGAAGAATCCCAGTAGGAAACCACTAAAAGATCTATGCCTAACTGTTAGTGAATATATATCGCAGTCAATATAAAACATGAAGTAAAAAAGAAGTAAGTACTCAAAACTAAACAATTATATAGTTTCAAACTACATTCCTTAACATTTATTAATTATTCAACCAATCATTCACAAGAAACCCTTCGTTTTATAGAAAATCACCATATTCTTCAAAACAAATTCACAATAAACCCTATGGGAATGTTCTCATAGTCTAACCCCTCTGTTTAAACTTATATTTAAATCAATAAAGATATAAATACCCTATGGGAAAGCTCACACGGTCGAACACCTTGGTCTCACAAAGACAAAGACTCTATGAGAAAGTACTCACCATAAATTCTTCCAGTGGTATTTTAATGGTAAAATATAGAATCTATGAGGAATCACTCAGTGTCAATTCACCATCTGGTCTCATAATAGTATACTATAGAAACTATGAGGGAGAACTCACCATCAATCTACCCTATGGTCTCGCAATGTGAAAAGTATAACAGACACACTAGGGAAGCCCTCAACTTCAATTCCCCCTAGGGTCTACTACACTAGGTTCTCACAGACCTATGTAATTCAATTGTGCACAAATGATATCTAGTAGCCAAATTAATCTCAACTACTACAAGGCTAAACACATAAAAAGAATAACACATGCATCTCATATAATATCAACTCCATCCAAACAGCACTAGGCATGAAAAAATCCCAACAGGTAGTTCTAGACCCAACAACCAATATCAAAAAAACATGGTAAATCACATACATAAACAAGTTAATAAACCTAATTTATAATCAAAAACCTTTTTTAAAGCAAACAAACGATAAAAATCATCAAATAGGGTTAAATTTCCAAAACACGCAATACCCTAAACTAGGGTATTCAGCACATTTCGCACATACAATCCAAAGACAATTATGGAAAGACACAAACCACCAACCTTAGTGTTGTATGATTGATATAGTTGAACCTCATCCTTTTAATCAACCTATAATTACATATATCTACATTAACATCAAAATGATCAACCTCAAATATCTCACGAAGGAAGAGAAATTAAGAGGAGATGCTCTAGAAGAAGGAAAGACTCACTGAGGTTATTCCAATGTAATTAACAGAGTTTGATTCAGAGAATAGATGACATATTAGTGGCTCAAAGAAGAATTGTCTCCCTCAGTCTCTCTTGAAAAAAACGGGGTTATAAGAAGGGGAATATAGATATTAGACACGACCGTGGTCTGATTAATAAATAAAAAGAAAATTACATGGTGTGTTCCTTTAATTTACACGTTGTGTACTAGCCTCAACCAGCCCCCGACATTAGTGGTCTACCACATCACCCCACACAACCATGTCTTGACCATTACACTCCCAAGACATGGCTGGACACGATAATAGTGTACACAGAGTGTACTCCTAGGTTCGTAGTTTGTGCTTATAAAATTTCCAAATTTATCCCCCTTTTCTCAAAAACACCCGAAATCAAGATCCATACCTGAAATAAAGATTCTAGTTCTTACAAGACATACCGTTTTGAAATGATAGGTTGTTACAGAATGCCTTTGAGATTCAGAGATTTTTTACCTCATGGGATACTGCCAATGGTTTATCAAAGATTTCTCAAAGTTGGAATCAACTGGGATAACTCTTAATATGAAAGGGGTGAAATTAAAATTAGATTCAAAATGTCATTCTTCTTTTGACGAGTTGAAATGACTTCTAACATTGGATCCTGTTATGATCTTAATTGATCCCGATAAGGGGTATGTGGTTTTCAATAATGCTTCTAGTAATAATTTGGGTTTCATACTTATGCAGGATGATCATGTGGTAGATTACAGCTCTCACTCGGAACAACCACATGAGAAGAATTACCACACTCATGATTTATAACATTCCATGGTTATACATGTGCTTAAGTGTTTGTGGAACTGTCTTTTTGAGGATATGTTTGTAGTCTTTTCTGACCATAAGAATCTGATCTATATCTTTTATTATAAATACATGAATATCATACATAAGGGTTGGGTGGAATACATTTACAAATTTTACTTCAACATCCCCTACACCCTGGGTGAGGGTAATTTTGTTGAAGATGATCTCAACAGGAAAGTACCACCATAGGATGCTCTGGAATCAAAGGGGGAGCAGATTCTTATGGGGATCTTTTCTCATTTTAACTAGGACACTTTGGATGATGTTTCATGTATTTTTGAGACCAATTTTTAGTTTTCATCATCGATCCTTGTATCTATTTTACAAAATCAGTAGTATGGTGGAGAGTTTAGGTAAATTTAAGAGACCCTATATAGTGGAGAGACCATTTCAAGTTGGTATCTCCCTTCAGATGATGTTCTATATTTTGGGGATCATTTTTTCGTCCCAATATTAGTGAGAATATTAGATTTTTTAAATTTAATAGTTCATCATGATCCATTCATCCAGTAACTAAGAAAACGTATTATGAAACTAGATGATGATTCTGGTGGCCAAGTATAAAGCGTGACATTGTAGATTATGTGTCTCACAGTTACACCTACCAACAGATAAAGTTAGAGAATATGAAATCCTGTGTATTTCTCTAGACTCTTCTAGGGACATTTAGATAATGTGACAAGGTTTCCATTGGCTTCAGTTCTTGATTACCATGGACTCCTCTAGGGAGGAATTTTATCTAGGTGGTAATTTATTAGTTGACAAAGTCAGCTCACTTTACTCTGATAAAGGACACCAAAAAATTTTAAGACCTGAGTAAGCTATATGTGTATGAGGTTCTGTGATTACATGGGGTTCCCTCTGCCATTTTTTCAGACATGGATCCTAGGATTACCTCAAAATTTTGGAAGAGTCTTCATGTTTCCTTGGATACTCATGTTAGGTTGAGTATAACTTATCATCCACAGAAAGACGTCCAGATAGAGCATGCTATTCATATCCTGTAGGATATTCTCCATGCACGTGAATTAGATTTTGGTGGATCATGAGATATCCATCTGGGACTAGTTGAGTTTTCTTAAAAAAATAATTATTAGTCATAGATTAAAATGGAATCTTTAGAGGATTTATATGTTCACATGTTTAGATCACATATTTTTTGGTTGTGGATAATCCATAGGAGATCATTGAATCTCATTTAAAGGTATTTTAGGGGGATTTGTTTTTACTGGTTATAGTATTATGGCTACACAGATCATATTATCACAAGAATTGGGATCATAATTCACTGATTAAGGAGTAGATACCTCACCTATTTCTAGACACCATTCATCCACATGACATCTTAGGGAAAAAAATTCTTATGGCGAGGAGTTTATAACATCCTGTTAACATCATTCTTGTATTTCTATTCTCTCATTTCATTTTCATATTTTATGGTCTGTTTTGGGACTCATAAGTATGGAGAACACTAGAGAAAGGTTTTGGATATTTCTATATCAAATAGACTATTTTATGTTTTCTGGGAGATTTAATGTCATGAAATTATTACACATCTTGAAATTTTTACCTGCCATGAAAATTTTTCATGCCAAATACTAGTTTTCAGGAAGATTTTGTTAATCTATTGATGGTGTTAATGGTTTACACATTTTTAATAGGGATCACATAGTTTAATGTTAGAATATAGTAATTTTAATCTAAGTAAATAGATTTGTTGGTGTTTTTTGGGTTTCATGGATTTCATGTCATGAAATAGAGATTCAAGCCATGTAATTATCACAATTTGTTATTTTTAGGGAGTTGTACATGTGATTTTTCATTTATTCACATGTGTCCCTTTTTCTATCAGTCCTAGGAGATCTCCCAGGTGATTTTGGAGACCTTCAATCCTTTCAGATCATTTCATTCAGTGATTGATATTCATTGTAGTTGTAATGTGTTTCACTAAGTTATTAATCCTTGTGATTTTTTGTTTCCATTGACTGAGGTAGTGGAATTCCCCTATATTTATTGATCCATTTAATTGTGATGATAATGTTCTTGATCCTTCCTAGATCTGTTTCATTATCTTCCTTCAAATATTCACCCTTCTGTTGGTTATGGCATGCTGTGCGAGTTTCTTCGAGGTATGTTTTGATATATCTTCTCCACCATCCATTTTTATAGTTTAATTGATTATATGATATAAGGATTGATTCTAGAGCATCCATTTATATCTTTTTGTTCTTCCTTGTATGTGGATCTTGTTTTAGGCATGTGAAACCCAAGTTTGAGGTAGGTGTTTATGTATCTATCCTAGGTTTGATGAAATTTATTAATCTAGTTAGATAAATTGAATTGAATTATGTGCGTGGAAAAAAGTTTTTGTCACAACCCATCCTAGAAGGATCCGTGTTGTGACTACCCCAAGTATGGCTCTGATAGGCTAGGGGATAGAAACTAGCACTGAGTAGGTATACCCCACAAATGGTAGGAATTTTTCTATGTACATGTACACATGAACACATCTCCAAACCCAAGATGCTAAGATATAAAAATAGTAAGTAAAAAAGCATGCATACCACTATGATACCAACAATAGAGTGCTATAGTAGAAAAATGGAAAGTAAAAAGTGTCAGAATACAAGCCCAACAAAAGAAAGAATCTACAATAGTGAATGAAAACATTCCTAAAACTCAACCGTAGAAATCCATTCCTTAAGGGTAGGTATAGTGACTGTTGTCTGAAGCCGCATGCACACACCTCATTTGTCTAATCTCTCTTATAACCACCTATTCTTGGTCCACCTAGGACTCTATCAAAGTTTCAAACTTCTGCACAAGACATGAAACGTGTGGGAAAATCCAGTTCATGGGTGATTAAAACAATACTCAGTAGGACACCCCAAAATTTCAAAGGAATACTACTAAGAAATACATGAAGTACACCACAAATAAATACACCAATGAATACCACTAAGGACAACACGAAGGAACACCACTAAGGAACATGTCTAAGGAAAACTATGAAGGAAAACCACAGAGGAACACCACTAAAGAACACCACAAAATAACCCCACAAAGGAATTCCACTAAGGAACACCATGAAGGAGCACCATGAAGGAACACTAATAAGGAACACCATGAAGGAACACCACTAAGGAACACCATGATGGAACACCTTGAAGGAACACCATGAAGGAACATCATGAAGGAATACCACTAAGAAACACCACGAAGGAACACCATGAAGGAACACAAGGAAGGGACACCACTATGGAACACCACAAAGTAACACCATGAAGGAACTCCGTGAAGGAACACCATGAAGGAACACCCCTATGGAATGCCACTAAGGAACACCATGAAGGAACTCCATGAAGAAACACCACTAAGGAACACCATGAAGGAACATGATTAAGGAACACCACTAAGGAACACCATGAAGAAAAACCACTAAGGAACACTAGAAAAAAATACCACGAAGGAACATCATGAAGGAACACAACAAAGTACAGTTAGCTCACACAGGTATAAGTATAAAGCACGAAAAGAGATATCTTTAGTTGTAGTCCACAGATCTCCCAGTCTCCATGACACTACAAGTGTTGATGGAGTATGGACTATCATTGTCCCATAGAGTGTCAATGGTGTACATAGCATTTATGGAACATAGAGCATTAGTGGCGCAAGTAGCATTAATGGCGTACGAAGCCTCAATAGTGCTCGGAGTGGAGATGGCACCTAGGGAGTCGATGGATCATGAAGAATTAATGGCATATGGAGTGTAGATGGTGCATGGAGCATCAATGGAACGTAGAGTGTCGATGGACCATGTAGTTTCATGGGTTCATACATCGCCCCAAGTCACAAAGTAACTAAGTCACAGCTAGCCACATGATTCCGCTCATTGTGCGCTTATACCGAGAGAACCTACTCCTCAAGCAAATAGGTCATAAACCAACTTACACAAAAACAAAATTATAGTATCTCAAAATTAATTTCTCATATCTAGGGTCCCAAATCCACTAATGGCTCATCAAACATACCTACCATTTGAACGATATGGTCAATTTAGAAAAAACTGGTATCGTTCCATCCGAGTTTGACCTGAATCGGTCCGGTCAACCCTAACCAACCTGATTCAGCTAACCCGAACTGACCCAGTTGTTAGAGGCTACCCCAAACCTTCCTAGACCGATGGGATTATGGACCACGACCCAGTTCTCTATCCCGAACCACATCGCACGAGCCATCTTTGCTCCAAAAAACATGGCCCACCCTGGCTGTGTCCCTCTGGTCTACGCGGTCGCCCGACCGTGTGGCCAGCTAGCTCCCCCAGTCCACACAGTGCTAAGAATAATTTCATGTGGCCAGAACACCTCCTCCACCCTATCCTGATTCCCCACCTCTGCCATGGGATCCCATCAACATAGCTCCGAGCTACGTCCCAGCTGCCGCCACCGCGACCACCTATAGTGGCCCCTAGTTGCTGCTCGCGGCCTGGGCTACCATGATCCCCATCTGTAATGTGGTCCTAATTAGACTTCATCTCATCACTATCATTGGAATCACTTCTAGTAGCATCTAGCTATGCTCTACCTGATCTGACCTCCCTTGTCGGGCCAGTGCTGCCTCCGCTGCCAGCCGCCCTGCTGGTGGCCTTGTCCTGCTACGCTCCACCTAAAACTGCTAGAGTCGCCACCTTGAAGTATCACAGACTTGCATGGCTGTCCCCTTACACCACAGTGGCATAAAGTCTCTAGTATTGGATATTTTCACCACATATCAATGGTGCAAAAATCCTTTAATCATAATTCAGGAGGAACGAGGAGCATAAAGATTTTGGGATAGAGACAAATCACATGAACACCCCATTAGATTGAATTTGGATTTTTTCATGTCATTCTTAATATTTTCATGTTATAAGGTTTAACTAAGAACAAAAAAATGATAACCAAAAAGATCAAACACCCATTTAATCCTCACAATAATTTATCCATCCCGTAAGAAAAAAAGAACCACTAATCAACCCGTTCATGGGTTGTTCTATATTTGTCAATTGAATCCAATAGGGGAAAGGAAATCACAAATAAAATAAACGTCCTACCTAATGTTTTGGTAAGCTATTGACGAGGAATGTTTGTGTGTCCATCATTGACGAGATCCTCTAACTCCATTGGAACAATGATCCATGATCCGATCTTCGATCTGTCATTGTTCTCTCAGAAGGGTTGTTTCTCCAAGCTCTCCCCAGCGATTCTATGATGTCCCCAAGGTTTTGCAGCTAACCCTAGGATTTTGGATTAAGGATGATTTTAAAGGAAAATATCCTCGTGTCAACAAAATAAATTATCTTTAAATTATTTAAGGGAAATTATATCCTTTTCGAGTTTTTACACAGATGACCTGCACCGATTAAAGTTATGTCGTGCCCTGGGAAACACCACATTAATAACTCAATGGTTGTATCATATTTCCAATATGATTCCCTGTTCATGAGTTATTATGATTTTAAAATAAAATAATTTTTATTTAATTACTTTATTTACAATTACATCAAAAAAACTATCTTTCACAGTCGAACCACACTGACCAATGTTAGGCCTCACATTAGGTAATGTCACAGCTCTAAACACAATAGTGACCTTAGATTTCTAATCCAGGAACCAATTTAAGATTTATTCCAATTTTTCAGGAAAATCGTGTGCTCATGATGTTAAAAACATAACATTTTTTTCAAAAGCTTTTTCTGACACACCAACCATCAGAACACTACCACAAAACTGGGCAAGGACAGCTCCACCCCTTTATCAGCGCTAACGAAAAAGCACGGATAAAGGGGGGTCCCTTTATAAGTGCTAAAAAAAGAACTGATAAAAGTACCCATTTACCAGCACTTGTTTTTAGCACTGATAAAGCCCCCCCCTTTATCAGTTCTTTTTTTAGCGCTGATAAAGGGACCCCCTTTATCTGTGCTTTTCTTAGTAGCACTGATAAAAGGGAGGCCTTTATCAGTGCTTTTTTAAAAAGCGCTGATAAAGGGTTCAACTTCAAAAAAAAATTAATTAAAAATAATATATTAATATAAAAATATATCAATATAGTTATATTGATATAAATATAATATATAATTTTTAAATACATTTTAGATAAGTATAAATATACATTTACACTTATTATACTTAAAATATAAGATATTTATTGAAAATGGCTTATAAAAAAATTAAAAAAATATTTTTAATTAATAATTTGCTAATTATTATAGTGTAATAGTCATTTAATAACAATTTGAAGACAAAAAAATTAAAAAAATTAAAAAAATATCCAAAATATGTTGAAAACGCAACTCAAACTTCAAACGACCATAACTTTTGATCTAGGTGTCTGTTTGACCTCTACCACATATCAAATTGAAGCATGTGATGAGATTTACATCACTAAGATCCCGAGGGGACCTTGGTCAAGGTTTTTTCAAGGCCAAAAGAGGCCCAGAATGCCTCTAAAACTGAGTTTCTAGTCGGGGTACCCCGATTTTTTTAACATTTTGTGGATTTTCAGCCTCGTTTAAGGGGGTATTATTGGCTTTTTTTTTGTTGGGGACTGAATTTATTCCAAGGTATTACATTCATATTGATATTATGTCTTTAAAATTTTATCGTTTTTTATAATTCACTGCTATTTATAATCAAATATATAACTATATGTACATATTTTTATATATTCACACCTAAAAATTTAATTTTTTAAATAAATAATTAAACATATTTACATATAAAATATATTAGCTTTATCTAAATAATAACTAATATCCATTTTATTTAAAATACCAATATATTAATATTTATATAACAGTATATTAATATAACTATATATATATTAATGTAACTATATATATATATATTAATATAACTATAAATATATATATTAATATAAATATATATATTAATATAAATATATATTACTATACGAATAAATATAACTAAATATATATATAAATAAATAGATATATCATAAATAAAAGAACAAATCAATATAGGGGAGTGGTAAAGGCTTTAGGTGCGCATGGGGGAGGTCTCGAGATCAAATCCGGGTGGAGGCAGGGGCACACACGCAAGGGTTATTTAGAGGGGATATCACTGATAAAGAGTGTAGGTGGTGCGTGAGGTCGCTTTAGGTGCGGGAAATCACTTATAAAGGGGGGTTCAAGCACTGTAAAAAGCGCCCCTGAGATTGGCAGTATTTTTTTATTTTTTTATTTTTTAAAATTTTTTATTTTTATCAGCACTAAAAAAAAGATCTGATAAAAGGGGTCTTCTATCCGGGCTAAAACGAAATCGCTGATAAAAGACCCTTTTATCAGCACTTCGTTTTATCGCTGATAAAAGACCCCTTTTATCAGCGCTTTTTTAGCACTGATAGAAGGGGTCTTTATCAGCGCTTTTGAGAGTGCTGATAAAGGGGACCCCCCCCAACTTTATCTTCTTCGGCATTAATATCACTTTTTAGCTCTTTTAAATGCCTTTTTTAGTGATATTAAAAGATATATTTGTAGTTGTGGAATTGCACGTTGTCTCAGTTCCATATCTTGGAATTTTCCCAAATAATTTCTCAAAAATAAATTCAGGAAAATTCAAGTCATTACATTGTACTCAACTTTGGGATTTATGGCCTCGAAAGAAAAACCAATGGATACCCAAATAGATGTGGGAAATGGGCAATAATCCAAGTCTCCTACTCCCATGTACCATCCTAGATATTTCTATGCTTCCAGAGAATGTGAATCAGAGGAATCAACAACCCACAATGGATCCTCTCTGATCGATTCTTAATCTCCATGACTGTGATGTAAAATGAGTATCATGATATGAAAATATTGTCGATGGAATTTCATGGAGTAAAACTATCTCCTAAATGTAGAGGAATCCCAAGATCTTTATTGAACTCTGATTCTAGCTAGTTAGGAGGTGGGATGACTTGGTGAGTCATTCAATGATCACATGGATAATATTGTGTCTTTTAGATGTATGTGGTAAACCTATCATGAAGTCCATTGATATACCGTCCCACATCCACTATAGCTCCTCAAGGGGTTGGGTCAAGCCTGCTTGAAATTGGTGCTCGACCTTCACTTATTGAAAAATGAGGCATCGAGAGACAAACTATTCAACCCCCTTATTCATCACTAGAAACCAAAACTGACATCATAGGTCCTGGAACATCTTCTCAACACCTAGATGTATTGCAAAAGGGGATGTATGAAACTCCCTGAAAACCTCATCCTGTAATTCAACTCATACTACTGATCACCCTATGAAAACACCAAAATGCTCCCCACATTTTTAATATCCATCAAGGAAATTCCCTGTGGACATCTGAGCATGTAATGTCCCATCGTGAGTATCTCTGAGTTGTGCCCCCAGACTTGTTGTAAGAGTTGAGGGGTGATAACCATCGGCTGGAGGTAAGCTATTCCATCTCAATCCACAAATGATAACTGCAAAAATTCCAACTAATTCGAAACCTCATTTATAATATGAAAACTAGATCTCTTGTAGAGATAATCTTCCACCATGTTCCTCTTCCCAAGGAGTAGATACAATCTCTATGTCATAATCATAGAGGAACTCTTGACAATGACTATATCCTAACCATTTCTAGATACACTACAACTCCACCACCACTGTAGGAAACTAAGGACTCATAACGCTTACTACATCGAGGGTTAGTCCAGCTAATTCATGAGCAATTGGATGCACCCAACTTTGTGTGAGTACATTCTGTGCTATTTGGGTTTCTTTTTCATAAACCTAGGAAACCTCATTCCACCACTATGGACACCCCAAATTATTCACCTAAAATATTCAATCTATGCATGAACTATAGGTAACTAGTCCATACCAAAATTGATGTCATAGGGTATCGATGCCGCTACCAAGAGATCTTAACCAAAACTCTTGCCTCTAAGAGTTAGACCACCCTATCCAAACTAGTGTATGATCATTGGGTCTTCTACAATAGGAATATACAAGCTCGAGGGTCGAGTCAATAGTTCAATTGGAATCTCTGAGTCTTGAATAATATTCTCTATAAGAGAAGAATGACTAGTACCTGTTTCTAAAAATACTGTAGCTAAAGTAGAATAGGCACAGATCGGACCCTAAATCATTCTTGGAGCCCCTAGGTCATATGACTAGAACACACAGAGCTGTCCCCTCCCCTATATTCTATCTCCTTGAGCCTAGTGTGGACCACCTGGGGGTGGGGGTGGTAACATGTCAAAATGTCTAACACCTCCTACTGCCCTCCCATCTCCTCTTCCACATCTTCATGCCTTGTGGACCTGTCTTCTCTAAATTTCCAACTGTTGACTATCACTGGTTGTATATATTCATCCAAGGGACTCTAAACCAAAAATATTATATCTAGTATCCTATCATAGATAGGAAAGCATAGAGAGATAACACTGCCTTAGATATCTCTACTTATACCTTGCTTGGAGGTCTGAGACCCAAATTATTGGTCGTGTATCACATCGATCGAGTACCTTGAAAGGTTGTTATACCTCAATGAATACTCAGATACCAACATGTCATCCTGCTGAAACTATTGAAGTTGATGGATACACACAACCCTTAGTTTATAAGGTGAGAACTCCTCTCTTAAAAGGTTCTAAGAATCTATCCATAGAAAATTCACCTCATCAAAAAAATAGGGTATCCAAACCCCACCATCACCCTACTAATCCATGTAGAAGGCTCTCTGTCTAGACCACCATATGATCTACTAGTGTCTTGACTAGACAGAAAAATCAGATCACCACCTCAAGCTAGTCCTCAGCCACCTATGTGTTAGGCTCGCCTCAGAACCTGAGCAGTCTTTATTTCTAAAACTCATGAGGTGTTCTCGTCCCTCAATCCTCATTCTATGGTACTATGGATACCATATTCTACTCTACAAGTAGTGGTATAGATGGTGCAACACATGGTGGTTCTATCTCTAGTAAAAATCCTTGTACCGATGTCTCATCACCCAATGAATCATCCTTGTGATTACGTAGTGGAATACTGGATGGATTTCTATGTGGAGGAATCTTGAAATATTACAATATGTTCCACAATCAGTAGAGAATATATGGTGAGATGACACAAGAAGAACATGAGAACACACCCAAATCCAATATGACACATGTACCACTATTTTCCCTACAACCGGTGTTTTCTTTTACTGAGTCTAAAATTAGGTGTCTAGAGTTCTGGTGTATGGATACGTCGGCTGAAACACTTATACCTGATTCCCAATCCTAGAACCCAAACTCTAAGTACTCAACACCGTTTCCCCAAATCAACCCCATAGACTCTCAATCCAAAGGTAGATCTGACCACCTCTGATACCACTCTGTCATGACCCGTCCCACAGGGGCTTGTGTTGTGACAACCCCAATCCTACCATATAAAGGATAGGGGATGACGAATTTCACTGATTAGGTATATCCCACAAATGAGAGGCATTTTCCTAAGTACTTGTAAAAATGCACACATACCATAGCCCAAGATGCTGAAATTTAAAAACACTAAGTAAAAAAGCATGCATACCACTAAGATACTTACGACAGAGTACTATAGTTGAAAAATGGAAAGTAAACAGGGATAGAATACAAGCCCACAAAAAGAGAGTATGAAATAGTGAATTCACAAGTTCTTAAAACTCATCCGTAGAAAACCCTACATGAAGGGTAGGTACTTGGGTAGCTGTTTGAAGCTGCAGGAGCACACTTTAACTGTCTGGTTTCTCTAATAACCATTTGTTCCTAGTCTACATAGGACTATGTCAAAGTATCGAACATATCCATATGACATGACACGTGTGGGCAAAGTAAGTTTATGGGTGAGTAAAACAATACTTAGTGGGACACCCCAAAACCATAAAGAAATACTACTAAGAAATACAGGAAGTACAAAACAAAGAAATACCTGAAGGGATGCCACTAAGGAATACCATGAAGGAAAACCACTAAGGAACACCAATAATGAAAACCAAAAAGGAACACCATGAAGAATCACTACTAAGGAACACCATGAATGGACACCACGAAGGAACAACACTAAGGAACACCGTGAAGGAATACCACAAAGGAACACCACTATGGGACACCATAAAGGAACAACTCTAAGGAACACCACTATGTAACACCATGAAGGAACATCATGAATGAACACCAATAATGAACACCATGAAGACACACGATGAAGGAACACCATGGAGGAACACCAAGAAGGGAAACCAATAAGGAATACCACGAAGGAACATGATGAAGGAACACGATGAAGGAAAAATACTAAGGAACACCATTAAGACACACCAAAAAAGAACACCATGAAGGAACACCACTAAGGAACAAAACAAAGGAACACCATGAAGGAACACCACTAATGAATACCATGAAGGAACACCACTAAGGAACACCATGAAGGAACACCAGGAAGTAACATCATGAAGTAACACCACTAAGTACAGTCACCTCACATAGGTATAATTATAAAGAATGAAGATAGGTATATTCAGTTGTATTACATAGATCTCACTGTCTCCATGACACTAGAAGTGTTGATGGTTCATGGAGAATTGTTGGTGCATGGATCGTGAATGGTGCATGGAGTATTGATGGAGCACAAAACGTCAGCAGAACATAGAGCGTCAATGGATCATGAAGCGTCGGTGTGCCCAAAGCAGGGATAGAACCAAGGGTGTCGATGTCACATGATGCATCGATGGAACACAAAGCATTGAGGGAACATAGAGAATCGATGGAAGCATGGAGGGTCTACGGAACACAGAGTGTTGATGCTGCACAAAGTTTCATTGGGTCATGAAACACCCAAGTTAGGTAGTCACTAAGTCCAAGCCAGCCATAAGATTCCACTAATGGAATTATTTTACCAAGAAAACCTACTCCTCAAGCCAATAATTCATACACCCACTTCCAAAAAAACTCACTCAGAGTATCTTGAAATTACCATCTTGTCGTAAGGGTCCTAATGCCACAAATGGCTCCTCAAACGACCTCCCATTTGAAATATAAAACCAATTTAATAAAAAGGGCTTACTCTACTCTGGGTCCAACCCGACCCAACCCGGTCAGTCTAGGCCAGCCTAAAAAGGCCCGAACTATGTCACATGGGACGAATTTTCTCTTCTGGATGCGGCTTGCCCTGGTCGCGTCCCTCTGGTCCATGTGTTCTCTCGACCGCATGACCATCCGGCTCCCCCAATCAACGTGGTGCCAGACCACATTTCACGTGTCCCACAAAATATCTTCCGCCTAGTCCTATGACCTCACCACCACCACAGGATCTCATCGACATGGCTCCATGGCATGTCACTGTGGCTGGTACTGCAACCCCTAGTTGTCTTCTATGGCCTGCGCCTTGGTGGGACCCTTATCTAACGCGGCCCTGCCTAGACCGTGTCCCATCACCACTGCTGGCCACCCTACCAGTGGCCTCTAGCTGTGCTCCACCTGACCTATCCTCCCTTGTTGGGTTGGTGTTGCCTCCGCCATCGGCCACCCCACTGACAGCCTTGCCGAGCCGCGCTTCACCTAAATTGGCTGGAGTTGTCTCCTTGCACTGCCAAGCCCTTGCATGGCTACCTCCTTGCACTATCGCGGGATCAAATCCCATTTCTCAGATCATTGGGACACAAATCAAAGTTGCAATGATCCATTGATCATAATTCATGAGGAATGAGGAACATGGAGATTGGGGGAAAGAGAAAAATAACATGAACTCCCAATTGGATGTATCTTCACCTTTTTTGTTTCAGGCTTGATCTGTTCATGTTAGAAGGTAAAAAGAAGAAGAAACAAATATTAACCACAAAGATATAACACCTCTTTAAGCCTTGAAATAATTTATCCATCCCATAAGAACAAATGAACCTGGGATCAACCTATTCATTGGTTGGTCTATGTTTGTCATTTGATTCTAAGAGGGGAGAGAAAATCACAAAGAAAACCAACATCCTAACTCAAGTTTGGATTGGTCGTTGAAGTGGAACAATTTCATTTCCATCATTGATGAGATCCTCCAACTTTGATGGCACGATGATCCACAATCTGATCTCTCATCCATCGTCATTTTCTCAAGAGGATTATTCTTCCAAGCTCTCCCTAGAGATTATCCAGCATTACCAAGGTTATGTGGCTAAATCTAGGATTTATAATTAAGAAATTTTTTAAAGGATAACATCATTTTGGAAACAAAATAATTTATCTTTAAATTATTTAATGATTATTACATCCTTTTTAGGTATTCCACAGAAGAACCACACTGACTAAAATTAAATCACACCTAGGGAAAACACCAAATTATGAACTCAATGGTGGTCTCAGATTCTAAATATGAGTGTCCGTTCATGAGTTATTATTATTTTAAAATAAAATAATTTTTATTTTATTTTTTTATTTACCGTTACGTCCAAAAACTATCTTACACAGCCGGTCCACACCAACTGATGCTAGGCCTTGCCTAAGGTAATTTTTCTTCTATAAGCACAATAGTAGCTTCATATTTTTGATCTGAGCACGTATTTAAGAGTTATTCCATTTTTTATAGAAACCCACGAGATCTTTCTATTAAAAACATATATTTTTTCAATGAACTGCTCTGGGTACACCCGGCCTCGAAATTGCATGTCATCTTAGTGCTTGGTTCAGAATTTTCGGAAATATTTTTTAAAAATAAATTCAATTAAATTTGAGTCATTACAGTTTGTGTAAAACGATTTTATTCTACTTGTTTTGGAAAAGGAAAAGATGTTTTCAATTCATTTTGAAATGTATTTGTGAAATTGTTTTCAATGCATGTTTATGAAGAAATAATTTTGAAATGTAGCACATAGGACACCTTAGGAACTTTGGTGGAAGGATTAGTAATATTTTTCATCCACTGATAATGTTGGGGGGTTCACTCATGGGGTGTTCCTATGCTACCTATACCTTTTGTTATAGGGAATTGTTAGACACTGTTGGGAGGTTCACTTTCTAGGGAGTTCCTCTATTCTCTAGATTTGATGCATATGTCTAGAGGCTTGATTCAAATGATTTTCTATGTCTGGGTATGAGTGTTCTAGATAGACTAAACTCTAGTGATCCTTATCACAATATTACAAGTGCTTTCTTATTTTACCATATTATCTTGTACTTCCAAGTAGTTGATATTAAATGTGACATATTCTTTGCTTTGATTTCACTTCTTTGATGTATATGAAATTATTAGAAACTTTTTACCTGGATTATTCAGAATTGTGGAAAAGGGGGAAATATTTTACCAAGATTTTGAAATGAAAGTTGTTTAATAGTTTATCAGGCCTTGTTTTCTTTAAAGTTGAGCATTTTTATATTTTTGTAAAGATAAATGACATGTAAAACTTGGATGGGATCCTACTAAGACTGTTTATCTTAAACCTTGTGCATCAAATTAGTGGTGAAAAAACCATTTAATGTATTTTAATATATGGAAAGTAAAGGAACAATAGTGAGGTGATGATGGTTCTATCAACTATGTTTGTGTAGCTGGTGGTGATATGGTGGGAGTTTGGACACACTATCACATATAGAATCCATTTTAGTTTTAGTTTTCATTTTATGTTGGACTTGTATCTTAGAGAATGTTTAACAAATTTTGAGTTGTATCCATTTTAATATTTCCTTTTTTATATGGAATATATTTATTATTTTACTCTTCCATTATTTCCTATGTTTATTTATATATATTCCTTTTTTTATTTACGTTGGGCGAATTCATTCCCTATGGTTGTTGTTGATTCTTGGGTTTGAGAAACCATCTAAAGGGGATTAGGAATGACCTTAAAGTTTGTGATGGTTCTGGTCAAGTACCAGTTTAAGAGGGTATCTAGGTTAGGTTCATCACATGATACCATGAGTTTAATCCTCCAAATAAAAAATCAGTATAAGATATTTTATAGGTTAATTCATGAAAAATAATTTCCCTTGAAATAATTTCGTTTTAGATAATAAGGAAAATGTAAGTGAAACCTTATTGATGCCCAAAAAATGTGTATCAGAAAATATACAAGGGAAGAAATTACAAAATCATGGGTATTTTTTTACAAATAATAGGAAATGAAGGTGGATATAACATATAGATTGTGTGATCTTACAAGGGACATGTGATCGCATGACCTTTCAAAGGTCATGAGAACAGGTCATATGCAACACATAACCTTCTTGAGATTGCACAGAGACCCTTATACAATACCCTTGTTCTTTTTACGGTACTCATAACATTTGATGATCCTGTGATGACTTCTAGATGAGTTCCTCCATATCATGTGACTTATCAGCTGAAAAGCACCTAATAACCATAATAAATCCATTTAAAATAATGGAAAAAATATGAAAAAGGAAGAAGCCTTTTATGGACATATATATTCATGATACACGCCCTTGTGGTTCCTAAGACATTTCAGAATACTTACCAACATATCTATATAATTGTACAAGATCTAGGTGGAATTTCACCCTCATCATACGAAGGGTTCAGACATTTCCATTCAATTTTTAAATGCCCCTTTGTCCCCATAGTGAATGGGTTTTTTTTTCCATGAAAATGATCACACATCACCAAAAGACCCATTATTGGTCATGCGATGCATTATAGGTAGGGAGAGTGATTGTTTTCAATAACACTCACACAACCTTTTATGATTCCTAGCCCTTGAAAAATAAGGAAGTAAATAAAAGGAGAAAATTTGGAAGCTTCTTGTGGAGAAAAGATACATTGATCATCACGTGAAAGGGGTTATGCACCCCGAGTGATCACCATTGATCCATGGATTCACCCCTATACATGACAACATAGTCTCACAAAGGGCCTTATACTTGAATGATTGATCTCACAAAGGCTCCCTTATAATGCCAACATGATCTTGAAGGACCCCTTGACATGACAACATGATCCCATGAAATTTATTTTTTCAAGACGTTGTTATCCCATGAATTACCCCCAAAGAGTCATCTTTGATCATGAAAAGGACTTTATATAGGAATCATGATATCATGAAGGCTCCTAGACATACCCTACTAACCTTTTGGAAGCTTATTGACATGTCCACATAGTGTGGAAAATCCACTTTTATCAGCATTGGTCCAATAAAAATGGATAAGGAAAAACATTCTAATGGTCACTAAAAATCATGCAACACCCCCTGGATGACATATGAAAGGATCATACGAAGAACATGAAACTAAAATACCTCAATAGACTCCAACCCATATTTTCAAGTTATGCATCATGTATGGTTGCATATTACTGGGGTGGAGAGGCCTATAAATCCCTCCCCCTTAGCACAAAATATTTACTCATCCATGATCCATCACACACAGAAGCGTAGGAGAGGACTTATCTTATGTGGAAAATCATGTGATCTCAAAGGTTTTTTATAGGTAAAAACCAGGGAACAGCCTAATGGATCATTTATCAAGCATAGATACATCACCTGATCACTAATGATCATGCGGCGTACATCTGGTGTGTTAGTCAGCTAATGCGAAGGATGTCCCACATGTCGGTTGGGTCATGTGAATCCAAAATTTAATAAGGAAACATTAGAGAATCCTGAGGCACATATGCAATAAAAGGATAGAATTAAGACTAAAAGACATGATACTTTTGTGAATAAACTGTACGCTGGTCTTCATGTGCTTCACATGACTTACCCAGATCATGAAAAAACATTGGGGCATGTAACTCAAATTATGAGATTCTCACATGACATATTATAAGGGTCATGTGATGTCCCTTGGACATTCCAATAAAGTCACACTGTGTCATTTGTGCATGCCATACAGGTCTTGAAAATCCCTCTGAGCTTTCCATACATTTCATGAGATTTCCTCCAAACATGTCACCCAAGTTATGAGGTGATGCTTGGAGAATTTCACTAGGTCTTATGGTGACACTAAGACATGTTAGTCTAGATCATCCGACATTCTAAAGACAAGTCATCCAGGTCATGAATAACCCTCCAGGCATGGAAAACTCAATCATGGGACATCCTTTGGAAATCTCAACCCGGTCATGCGACACCCTCTATACAAGTTAGCATGGGTCATGCGACATCCTTCAGAAAAGTTGGCTAGGTCATGAAGCACCCTCCATACATGTCATCCAGGATTAGGCAACACCCACTGGACAAGTCAGCAAGGTTATATAGAACCATACAAACATGTCATCTAGGATCATACGACATCCTCTAGACAAGTCATCAAGGTCATATAGAAAAATATAGACATGTTTGAATGGATCATGTGACATCCTCCAAAAAAGTAAACTAGGTCATGCGACACCCTCTAGACATGTCATCCAGGTCATCAAGCACCCTAGAGACAAGCCATATTGACCATACAATGTCGTATGGAAATCTCATTCAGATTATGAAATTTCACTCGAGAAAGTCAAATGGATCATGTAATTGTATTTGTACATGTATTCTAGTCAACTGTCCATACATCCTAATACATTTCAAACAGAAAATGATAACATGTTAGGTAGATAATCAGGATATGCTGAGCTGTCTTCTTGGGACATGATAACCCAATATAGTGGATAAATTAGGGAAAGCTTAGTGTGTAACCCCTAATCAAATTAAACTATGATGAATTTGATTCCCTCCATAATTAGAATACACATGAATCATTCCAAAGGCTTATGTTCTATATTAAATATACAAGGGGAAACTCACTGTGTAAGACCCAATAAACTGAATTATGAGAAATCAGATTCCTGCCATAACCAGGATATATAGGGTTCCCTCTTAAGGCTTGTGATGGGATGATCATCCATGTAATGCCCTGACCCTAGTTACCCAGAGTCTGTGCATTATTACACAACATTGGAATGATACAAGGAATCATGTCCCGAAAGACAAATTACTTTAGTATCCTTGCAAGTACTAGATACATACATAAGTATTAAATTACATAATGAGATAAAAACAAAAACAAAATTTTGTCCCCTTTGAACACACATATATCCCTTATCCTATCCCTGTAGGTCAACCATAAAATACTTATTCACATCCTAGAAAAAAATAAAACATAGAAATGGGAGAGCTCAGATGCTCAGTAAGGATAACAATATAGAAGAAACATTCATAAATAAGCATAAACATTTAAGGAAATGTATAAGAATAAAACATAAGCCTTTTAAACGTAAACTTTAGCATAATATAACAAATATAAATCGTATAATTCCATTTACTTATTCACAAGGATATTCTACTAGTTGAATAATAACATCCAATATCAATATCCAATTTCATAATGATGGAATACATAATGCCAGACATCATAACCACATAGTCAAGGAATCGTGCTAAGACTAAAAATAAGATTTTGTCAAGGCCTAGTGCTAAGACACTAATTTATCTCATGAGACCTATCGATGACTCAAAGAGCAATAGCAGGCTACACCCATCACTTACTAAGTCCAATGCATTCCTCATATGAAAATGTTGAAACATAACATAAACATTCATATTAAAACTATCATATGAAATGTTAATATGTTAACCATACACCATGAATGGTATAAAAATAAAACATCCATAGTCAAACATATCACAAAACCTTTAATAAAATATGGATGATTTGTTTCATAATGAATCAACTTCAAATAATTACAAAATCCATTAAATGATGTTGATATAGATGAAATCAAAATTATCTGAGAGGAATATATATTTCTATTTTGAAATCATTTAAAATTCATGTAATTATAAAAGAAAACGTTTATTTTGAAAATATTATTATAATATTGTAAGGAAAGCTTCAAAGGTTTTATAATGGTGGAGAATAACCACACCTACCGTATAAGTTAAAAAAATCTTTTTTACTTTAATTTTTCAAAAATGTCATAAAGTACCTTGTTTCGAAAACGATGGAAAGATTTCTTTCAAACCATTTTATAAAAAGTAAAACAAGGGTATAAATGAAATTAACCCATAGTCTAGAAAATATTAAAAATGTTTTGAAATAATTTTTTAGAAAACACATATGTGGATGATAAAGTGGTCCCAATAGATACTGATGTAAAAACAACCTCACATAATAAAGAGATTGTGAAATTAACCCTTACCTTGTACTTTTCCTTGGTCGAGGGTATGTTAACCTCCGGTATAATAGTTAAATAATTGTTATTAAATTATAAAAGAACTAAATACATAAATATTATATTATATATGATCTTTTAATGTTTCTTTGTTAATAATATTTTATTAGTATCATTATTTCTGGTGTTAACTGATTCATTTTACTTTATATGTTTTGTTACGTAAGTCATGTTTGTTATGGATAAGACGTATTTGATTCATAGATAGAATGATATTATTTTCTTAAATATTATTTTTAATAATAAAATTAAAATTATTCTTCAATGGTTATGATGGGGAATGAATATCATCGTGTTCATAGAGATGGTAATCTGTACGCACACACGAACACTACTTCCATTTCATTTTATTTATTATAAAAGGAAAGAAAACGAAATGATACATAGGTATATTATTATTCCAGTATAATATAATATTTTATATATGTTATTTATGTTCATTAACACCATCATTTATGCATTCAATGTATGGTATGAACGATTCATATCACCTTGAGGGGGTGGTAGTCCGCACTTCCTAAAATGAAATTATCGTATATATACAACATGAAAAGAATAAAGGTATGTTATAAAAGAGAATTAAAGAAGCTTATAGATAAAATAAATATCATAAATATCATATATAATTAGTGTTCCATCATAATTTCCACCATAAGAGGTGGTAGTAGAATATTGAACAATCATCATTTCTTGAGGCAGTAGTTCGCCGTCCAGACAAACTTTATGTTCTATACCCATTAGATGTAGGGGTGTGTAAATGTAGTTAAAATAATTGTCATAAAAACAACCTAGTATTTTCAGTATACTGTTTTTTTATAAAATAAAGGAATAAAAATAGGTTAGGGGGTTGGAGAACTAAAATAAAAGAAAATAACTTAAGAGGATATGTTACCTTTAAATCGGGTAACTCCCTATGGTTTGAAGAAAAAGGATTCCTTGAAGTGACTTATTCCTAAGGTAAGGATTCTAGGAGTAATATATGGATTTTGGGAGCTTAATTGGGTAGAGTTTGGATGAGCCAAGGGGCTTGAGAGGTGTGAGAAATGGGTTAGAGATGATGGCTTGTTATAAGGGGGGGAGGGACTCTTTTAGAATGTTTGAAAATATTATTTTATTATATAATGATTTTTGGTTTTTAAAGGTCCAAAACTAAATTAAGTGGAAGATAAGATGACTCATGTTTTATATAAAATCCTCCAATAATAATTGTACAGGTTATGGATATTTTTTTAATTTTTATAATCTCATTTATTTAAATCATTCATTAATGAGGTAAACACTACATCATTATTAGGTCATAAATAATTTTATTTATTAGAGTTTTAAAAATTATAAAAAAAATACCATGATGTATGAAATATTTTTATCTTTAAAATGAATATTTATATTAGAATTGATAACTCATATAACCTCATGTAAAAATTGTCTTACTAAAATATATATGTTTATGTCATTTTTGTCTTTACATTAAATTAATTAATATAAATTGTCATTATCACTATAAAGGGGCTCCATGGGGTCACCAAATAGACCCAAGGATGGCCATGGTCGGACATGTATCAGTTAATAGGGTTATTACAGGTGTTAATTTAATTTAATATACTTTTTAACCCTTATTTACCGGATTTACCCCTTTAACCAGGGTAAATAAAATATTTACCGAAGTAATTATTCATAATTTATAAAAATAAAAGATACATATTTACAAAATTTGGACCTCATAATTCCAAATATGGAATCCATTTTCCTAAATTCAAAACACAGAAGTGGAATAAATTAATTTAAAATTAATTCCCGTTATCAACACAAAATGCGTGTTTTTAAGAAATAATAACTATCAAAAGATTGACACTTGTTTATATTCAGTTTAAATGTGAAATTACAAACAATGAACTAAAATATATAAAATGATAAAAAATAATATAATGATACTTAAAAACCATTCAAATGTATAATTTATCACCATAAATTATTTTGATTAGAAAAGTTGTTTTAATTAAAATGTTGTATTTTTCACTATTCATAAAAAATTGAATGTTTTTAGAAGAGTACCAAAAATTAACCCTAAGATAAATTTGATATTATGAATCCAAAAATGAAGTTCATTTTGAAAAAAAATCATAAAGTTTCAAAAAGTGGGTATTACTATTTATAACGACTAGTTTGATTGGTCGTGGTGTGTTAGAATCTCAAAGTTGCGTGCATCGCAAGCTATTGCATTATTAAAAGGGAAACGTACCGTGGAAGCTTGGGGTGTTACATTATTCCCTCATTCAAGTAATTTCATCCTCAAAATTTCTAGAATACTACTACATAAAAAGATTTTGGTGGTTCTTCATCATAAGTTCTTTGGGATCTCACGTTGCCTCTTCCAACTTATGATTTCTCCATATAACTTTCAATAGACAGGTCGTCCGGTTTCTCAAAACTTGTTCTCTTGTATCAAGAATTCTGATAGGCTCATCGCAATAAGACATATCAGGTTCTAGTTCTATTTCATCATAGGTGAGTACATGAGTTGGGTCAGACATGTATTTTCGCAAGAGCGATACGTGGAACACATTATGATCTTTGGAGAGGCTTGGAGGCATTTCCAAATGATAAGCTACAACTCCAATTTGTTCTTGAATTTTGAAAGGTCAAATTTACCTGGGACTAAATTTTCCTTTCTTATAGAATTGTATAACACCCTTTCTTGGAGATACCTTCAAGAAAACATGATCTCCTACTTGAAATTCCACATATTTACTTTGGTTATCAGCATATATATTTTGCCTACTTTGAGATGGTTTGATGTGGGTTTGGATAACCTTAACCTTTTACATTGATTCCTCAACAAGTTATGGCCCTATGATTTCTCTTTCACTAACATCATCCCAACAGGTTGGTGTGCGGCATCTCTCTCTATATAACGCTTCATATGGTTCCATCTAAATACTTGAATGGAAACTATTGTTATGGAAAATTAAACTAGAGGTAAATATTGATCCAAAATACCTTGAAAGTCCAATGAGAAAGATCTCAACATTTTTTCTAATGTTTGAATATTCTTTTCTGATTGTCCATTAGTTTGAGGGTGGTAGGAAGTGCTCAAATGAAGTTCAGTATCCAAAGCCCTCTAAATATTTTTCCAAAATCATGACGTAAAATAGGGATCACGATCAGAAACAATCGACAGGGGTACTCCATGAAGTATTACAAATTCATTAATATATAGTCTTACCAGATGTTCAAGTGGTAAATCTTCTCTTATAGCAAGAAAATGAGCTGACTTGGTAAGATGATCAACAATGACCCATATTACACCATTTCTTCTAGGAGTCTTTGGTATACCCATGACAAATTCCATCGTAATATGATCCCATTTTCACTCAGGTATAGGAAGAGGTTACATGAATCCTCTAGGATGTTGTCTTCAAGATTTCACTTTTGGACAAACCATACATCATGACACATAATCATCAATCTCTTTCTTCACGTTGTCCCTCCAAAAATGTTCCTTAAAATCTCTATACATCTTAGTTTTACCACGGTGTATAGAGAAATTGGATCTATGAGAATAATCCAACAATTCCATTTTTAGATTGGGTATGTCCGGAACACAAATTATCTTCCCAAATTTCAAAATCCCATATTCATATATGAAGTCGATCAATCTCCCATCGTTCATAGCTTTAATTTTATTTTGAAACTCTAAATCATCAGTCTGAGAACTTTTTATCCTTTATAGAAAAGATGGTTTGGAAACCATTTGAAAAATTATTGATGTTTTACCTTCCATGATTATTCCCATATCCATCTTTACTAGATCCATGAACATATGATCCCTTTCAACTCTGATCTTGTTCCAAACTCCGTGATACTTTTTTCTCAAATCATTTTCCACCTTATTTTCCTTCCCCAGGTGGTAGTGTATGGTGAAATCATAATTTATGAGTAGTTCGAGCATCTCCTTTGCCTTATGTTGAGTTATTTTTGTTATAAAAATAATTCAAACTCTTGTGATCAGTATAAATATCACATTTTTACCATAGAGATAGTGTCTCCATATCTTCAGAGAAAAGATTATAGCTGCTAACTCAATATCATGAGTGGGATAGTTTTGTTCATTAATTTTTATCTATTGTGATTCATAGGCAATAACTGTATCATTCTGTATAAAGACACAACCAATTCCTTTCTTTGAATCATCACTATAAATAACAAAACCATCACTCCATAAAGGTAGAGTTGATATAGAATCATTGAATAATCTTCTCTTTAGTTCTTCAAAACATTCTTCATACTCTTTCTTCCAAACAAATTTAACCCCTTTACATGTGAGCTTAGTTAATGGGTTAGCCAATCAGGAAAATTTTTGGACGAAATGCTAATAATAACCTGTTAAACCAATAAAACTATGTACCTTAGTTATACTTGTCAATGCTGGCCATTCTTGGACTGCCTTGGTCTTTGAAGGATCAACAGAGATTCTATCCTTAGAGACAATATGGCCAATAAATGAATACTCCAGAAGCTAGAACTCACACTTGGTGAACATCCCATATAATTCATTTCTTCTAAGAGTCTTTAGAATAGTTCACAAGTGATTTTTAAGATCTTCATCGGTTTTAGATTATACAAAGATAACATCAATAAATACCACTACAAAGTCATCAAGATATTCCTTAAAATCTTTTTTCATTAGATCTATGAAGATAGAGGGTGCATTAGTTCATCCAAAAGGAATTACCGTAAACTTGTAATACCCATACATAGTTTGAAATGCTATCATTTTAATGTCTTCCTTATTCACACACAACCGATGATATCCAGATCGAAGGTCAATATTTGAAAAATATTAAGCTCCATGAAGTTGATCAAATAAATCATCAATGCGAGTTAGGAGATACTTTTTCTTTATTGTTATAGCATTTATCTCCCTATAGTCAATGCACAACCTCATAGATCCATATTTCTTCTAAACAAAAATAAGAGGGTCTCCCCATGGAAAAATACTAAGGAGAATAAATCCTTTATTACTCAACTCCTCTAGTTGTTTCTTTAACTCCACGAATTCCACAGTAGCTATTCTATAAGGGGTCTTCTATATGGGCCTTGAACCATGAATTAAATCAACGGGAAACTTAATTTCTCATTCTGGAGGATGTCTAGGTAAATCCTATGGAAATACATCAACATATTATTGTACAATAGGTATATAATCTATTTGAACACTCCTTTCCTCACCCATAGTTATTTCACTCTCTTCCTCCACAATAATTTAATTTAGTAGAGCTATAGGGGGTGGATCTGGATAAGAATTAGATGGTGATGTTTCTGCTCTAAAGATAATGAATTCCTTATCATCATCAAAAATTGTAACCTCCTTCTAATTAAAATAAATTTTCTCATCATGGTCAGAAATATAATCCATATCAAAGATTATATCAAATTCAATGATGGGTATGACGATGAGATCAATAGATAAAGAACATTTATATTCCCTAATGGGGACTGATTCATAAAAATTTGTTGCAATGATACTTCCCTTAGGATTTTTGACTGATAACTCCCTTGTTAAATCAAATTGGAAATATCTAATTTTCTTTGAAAACTGGGAGGATAAGAAACAATGCGATGACCTAGAATCAAATAAAGCATTAGTTAAACTTGAGGAAACCATTAATTTACCTGCCACCACATCTTTCAGAGCTTTGACCTCCGCAGTACTGATCGCATAAGCTTGTCCTTTCTCCCTTGGCCTTTTTGAGGTAAGTTTATTGGGTTATTAAGACATTTATTTTCGTAATTCCCCATTTCTCTATAATTGTAGCATTCAACATTGACAACCCCTTTATTTCCTTTTCAATCATGAGCTTGGTGGCCTTTTTCAAAACACTTGTAACAAACTCCCATTCCCTTCAGGCAACTACCAGGGTGTTTCTTCCCAAATTTACCATAAGATGGATATTTAAAATTTCCCTTATTCCACTTATTTTCATTTCCAGAGTGTTCAACATACCTCTTATTCTCTTGTTTTTCTTTAATGTCGTAAGACTTAGATAATTATTTTTTGATCTTGATAGCACCTGAGACAATATTTTCGTACGATGAGAAGGATTGTGAGACTAATTCTCAACAAAGAAATGGTTTTAAAACCCCAAAAAATCGATCAATCTTACTCCCTAGGTTATGTATATAATATGATGCATGCCTTGTTAACCTTGTAAAGTTAGCCTCATACTTTGTGAAATTCTCATCCTCCTTTTGACTCAGACTCAGAAATTGTGTTTCCATATCCACTTGATGGCCATGAGGAAAGTATTTTTCTATGAAAATATATTTAAACTACCTTTATTCCATGTTAGATAATTCTTCATCCTAATTTGTGTTTTGAATTAATGACCACCATTGATCTGCATTTCCCGTGAGGTGATAAACTGCCATGATAAGTTTTTCCCATTCGCTACTCCCAAAGCATGAAATATTTTCTCAAAGAAACTTATCCATTTATCAGCTACAAATGGAATTTTATTCCCATTTGATGTTGGTGGTTTTTGCCTCATGAATCTATCTAACATTGATCCTCCACGTTTTAGATGAGGGTGCTCAATACGGGTAAGGTTATTATTCATAACCTGAGTGAGTTGTCCTAGTATGGTGATAAGCTGATCAGCACCAGTTAAATCACCAGCTCCACTATAATTATCTTGAGTAGGAGGGAAATCCCTACATGGATTATTTGCATTGATACAGTTCCCATTCCTTCCACTAGGTTCCATCTCTAAATAATGGGATACACTACATTAGTTTATGAATTTCAATACATAATTCCAAACTTGTAAAACACTTAACATAAATTGAACAGTTTATAGATATAATCCACAATCATAATATTTTTTGAGGAGGTATATACTCATAAATACTTCATAATGGTTTTTAAAGAAAATGTGAATTATCCTAAGTATATCTTCCAAGAGTGTCATAACTTAAAGTGCATCAAGACCCGTTGTCGTGTACCAGGATAACTTAGGTCAAGCCCAAAAATCCTTGTCAGAGTTTTCACTCCTAGGTACATATTTTCCAGAGCCACCTCTACCTGCTTGTATCTAGACATGGATGTATTGCTTGTAAAATACAAAAAATTTCTACATTACTAAAATTCTTGGAAGTTATTCTTTTGTAATCCTCAAAGTCTATCTTTGGGTAATGTGCTCTAATCAGAGTTTATCTAAATCTAGTTTCCAAGGTTTGTACTAAACTTCCACTGATACCAAATGTAATTCCCTAACACTAGTTACCAAGAGTCAGTGCATTATTACATAACATTGGCATGAAACAAGGAATCGTGTCCTGAAAGACCGATTAGTTTAGTATCCTTGGAAGTACTAGATACATAAATAAGTTTTATATTACATCATGAGATAAAAATAACAACAACATTTTTTCCCATTTGAACACACTTATATCCCTTATCATATCCCTGCATGTCAACCATAAAATTTTTATTCACATCCTGGAAAAAATAAAACACAGAAAGTGGTGAGATCAGATGCTCAGTAAGGATAACAATATAGAAAAAACTTTCATAAATAAGTATAAACATTTGAGGCAATGTATAAGACTAAAACATAAGCCTTTTAAACATAAAATTCAGCATAATATGGAAAATATAAATTGAATAATTCCATTTACCTATTAAAATGGATATTCTACTAGTCTAATAATCACATGCAATATCAATAGCCAATCTTATAATGATGGAATGCATAATTACAAACATCATAAACACATAGTCAAGGCCTCGTTCCAAGACTACAAATATGATTTTGTCAAGGAATTGCTCCAAGACACTAGTTAGTCTCATGAGACCTACTAATGCATCGAGGAGCTATAGCAGGCTCCACCCATCACTTACTAAGTCCAATGAATTCCTCATATGAAAAGGTTGAAACATAACATAAACATTCATATTAAAACTAGCATATGAAATGTTAATACGTTAACCATAAACCATGAATGGTACAAAATTAACACATCCACAATCAAACGTATCACAAAACCTTCAATACAATATGGAATATTTGTATCATAATAAATCAACTTCAAACAAGTATAAAATCTATTAAAGGGTGTTGACATAGATGAAATCAAAATTATTTGAGAGGAATATCTCTTTCTATCTTGAAATCATTTAAAAGTCATGTAATTATAAAATAAAACATTTATTTTGAAAATATTTTTATAAGATTGTATAGGAAGCTTCAAAGTTGTCATAACGGCAGAGAATAACCGCACCCACCATATAAGTTAAAAAAACATTCTTACCTTAAATTGTGGAAAATGTCATAAAGTACCTTATTTGGAAAATAACAGAAAAATTCCTTTAAAACCATTTTATAAAGAGTCAAACAAGGGTATAAATGAATTTAACCCATAGTCTAATAAATAGTAAAAATGTTTTGAAATACATTTTTAAGATACACGAATGAGAATGATAAAGAGGACCCAGTAGATACTTATTTAAAAACAAGCTCGGATAATAAAGAGATTGTGAAATTAACCCTTACCTTGTACTTTTCCTTGGTTGAGGGTATATTAACTTCCTATATAATAGTTAAATATTTGTTATTAAATTATAAAATAACTACCTATATAAATATTATATCGTATATTATCTTCTAATATTGTTTTGTTAATAATATTTTAATAGTATCACTGTTTCAGGTGTTAACTGATTCATTTTACTTTATATGTTTTGTGACATATGTCGTGTTTGTTATGGATAGGATGTATTTAATTCATATCCAGATTGATATTATGTTCTTAAATATTATTTTTAATAATAAAATAAAAATTATTCTTGAATTGTTATGATAGGGAATGAATCTCATCGCATTCGAGGAGACGGTAATCCATACATACGCACAGACGCTACTTCCATTTCATTTTTTTATTTTAAAAGGAAATAAAACCAAATGATACAAAGTAATATGATTATTCCAGTATAATATAATATTATATATATGTTACATAAGTTCATTAACACTATTCTTTAAATGTTCCATGTGTGGTATGAATGAGTCATATCACTTTGAGGGGGCAGTAGCCCCCACTTCCTCAAATGAAATTATCGTATATATTCATCATGAAAAGAATAAAGGTATGCTATAAAATAGAATTACAGAATCTTAGAGATAAAAAAAATATCATAAATATCATATATAATTATAGTGCCATCATAATGGCCACTATAAGAGGTGGTATTAGAATATTGAACAATCATCGTTTCGTGAGGTAGTAGTTCACTGTCTACAGAAACATTATGTTCTACACCCATTAGATGGAGGTGTGTGTAATTTTATTTCAAATACTTCCCATAAAACAACCTAGTATATTCAGGATACTGGTGTTGTTATAAAAAGAGGAATAAAGAGAGTTTAAGAGGTTAGATAAGTAAAATAAAATAAAATAAATTAAGAGGAGATGTTAACTTTAAATCGGGTAACTCCCTTTAGATTAAACCAAAAGGATTCCGTGAAGTTCCTTATGCCTAAGGTAAGGATATTAATAAGAATATAGATATGTAGGGAGATTAATTGGGTAGATTCTGGATGAGCCAAGGGGCTTCAGAGGTGTGAGAAATGGGTTAGAGGTGAGGGCTTTTTATAAGGGGGAGGAGGGGCTCTTTGGGAATGTTTGAAAATATTATTTTATTATATAATGATTTTCAGATTATAAAGGTCCAAAAAATCATTAAAGTTGAATATAAGATGACTAATGATCTAAATAAAATCATCCAATAATAATTGTACAAGTTTTGGATATTGTTTTAATTTCTATAATCTCAGTTATTTAAATCATACATTAATGAGGTAAACACTGCATCATTATTGTTTCATAAATAATTTTATTTATTTGATGTCTAAAAATTAGAAAAAATTCCATAATGAAGTAAATATTCTCATATTACAAATGAATATTTATAGTTGAAGAGATAATTTATATAACCCAATGTAAAAATTGTTTTACTAAAAGATATATGTTTATGTCATTTTTGTCATTACTTAAATTAATTAATATAAAGTGTCATTATCACTCTCAAGTGGATCCATGGGGTCCCAAAATTGACCCAAGTATTATCATGTTTGTACATGTATCATTAAAAAGGATTAGGACACATTTTAGGGTAATTTAATATTATTATAATATAATTTTTTACCATTATTTACTGGATTTACCCCTTTAACCATGGTAAATAAAATATTTACCGAACTAATTATTCATAATGTCTAAAAATAAAAGTTACCTATTTTCAAAAATTTGGACCACATGATTCCAAATATGGAATCCTTTTTTCAAAATTCAAAGCACAGAAGTGCAAGAAATTAATTTAAAATTAATTCCCATTGTCAAAACAAAAAGCATGTTTTTAAGAAATAATAACTATCAAAAGATTGACATTTGTTTATGTCCAGTTTAAATGTGAAATTACATACAATAACCTAAATTATATAAAATGATAAAAATATAATCTAATGATACTTAAAAACCATTCAAATTTATAATTTAACATTATAAAGTATTTCTATTAAAGAAATTGTTTTAAATTAAAATTTTGTATTTTTCACTATTCATCAAAAATGGAAAGTTTTCAGAAGAGTACCAAAAATTCACCCTAAGATAATTTTGATATTTCAAATCCCAAAATGAATACCATTTAAAAAAATTTATGAAATTTCAAAAAGTGGGTATTACTATTCATAACAGCTAGTTTGATTGGTTATGGTGTGTTAGAATCTTGAAGTTGCGTACAACGCACGCTATTGTATTATTAAAAGGGAAACGTATCATGGAATCTTGGGGTGTTATGATACATATCAGTGTAAGCCCATATATGTCTCTAACAATCTGACCATTGGGACCCAATTTCTCCCATGGGCTCATCATAATGAATCATCCACCAATGGATTGAAAAGGAAATTGAAGTATGATGAATATGATTCCTAACATGATCAGGATATATAGGACACCCTACTAAGGCCTAGGATCAAAAGGGAAACCTCAACATGTGATCCACAATCAGTTTCATAATATGATACTCCTCTATATAAGGTAAACCTCAACATGTAATCTTTGATAAAGTGAACTACTAGAAATAGTATTCCTACCAAAACTAGGATATGAAGAATGCCTTATCAAGGCCTGAGCTCAAATGGGAATCCAACTCAGTGTAAGTCCTATGTCTCTGACATTCCAAACATCAAGAAAAAATCACTCCCATGGATTTATTATACTACCGGATCCACCAATTTATTGAGAAGGTAACTTAAATATGATGAATCTGATTCTTTCATATCCAAGATATATATGAAACCTTCCTAAGGACCAAGCTCAAATGGGAATCCACATTGGTGTAAGTATTTCCATGTCTCTGACATTCCAACCATCGAGACCCAGTATTTCCCATTGATTAACCATTAAATCTCATCTTCTTTTGGATTGAGAAGGAAAAAATAGTGTGTAGGCCTCGATAAACTAAACTATGAGAACTATGAACCCTTCCATAACCAAGATATGTAAGATTCATTTCTATGGTCTGGGATCTATATCAAACATTCGAAGGGAAGTCCTAATACCTTTGTCCTATATCCATATGCAATGAGACTAGTTACTTGATATCCCTTGTTTCTGGCATAGATCATGTATCACATGTTCTAAGGGAGTTTCAATGATAATATCATTGCAATCATGAATCTCCACCAACCATGGAAACCTCAATATGTAAACCCTATTCAGTGGAATGATACAAATACCCCTATAAGGTTATCCAGCTTGGGGAAAGTCTCAAGGGAGTGATTAAACTACGATTATTCTGATTCCTATCATAACCAAGATATGTAGGATGCCCGAGAACAATACCTGGTGCCAATGTACACTCATATATCTCGTTTCTACATGATGCTTAACTATACAGGTTTAAAAAACTATGTGAGTTTTGATTCCTATTATAAATAAGGTATGTATGATGCCTACCAATGGTTCAATCCCATCCTTGAGATATCAATCACCACCTTGGATGGAATTAAACTTTTGAGTTCCTGGTTATATGGATTAAAATTATAAATAGCTACTCAATAATGGGGGATATATGAAGAACCTCAAATACATACATATAGAATCATTAATATTGCATCCATTACATGTGGAAGGATTTGGTACTTGATCATTTTTTAGGTAACTGGTCCCATATAATAATTAAGGAAATATTACCAAAGATATATTAAATCAATAAGAGAGTCCCATAGTAGGTAATAATTTCCCCAAAAAAGGTTGTGATGAGCCCAGAATCCCATAATCTCAACCAATGGGAGTTCTTAACTGTCATTGGGTCCGAAACCCCAAAGGACCACCTGCCCTTGGAAGGAAGGTCCTTACTCAGTTATAGATGTGGGAAATTTTTGGAGTTTCTATAGAATATATGAATGAATGGTAAACCCAACATGACTAATTTTCTAGACATCAAACCACCCACATTCAAATTTTTAAACCATTTTTCTCCAGTCGAGTATGTGATCTTTCCCATGAAATAAGGATAGTAGACGTAGAATAAAATAATCTAATTATGGAATCTATTTTATAAGATAATTTTTTTGACTTCATAGTTCTCATCATACCATTTTTCCCCAATATGGGTGATCACCACAATGTCTTTTCCTGATAAACAAAAATGGTGAACTTGATATGAGTATCTCGAATAGAAAAATGATTAGTTTAGCATGCACCAGGCCATCTTGTTTTTCATTTCATATGAAAACAAATATTATGGACCCAACATGGATCATTTAAATGAAAAAATTGGTCGACTAAATCTATATAGATAGGGGTTATCATGAAATTTATACATCCTCTCTGTGATAAGTCCATGCAAGTAGACTATTCATAATGGGAATATGAAAGGACAATTGTGTTACCCATGTTTATCTAATTTATCACATATCATGCCTATGATAATTCACTGATCAGTGACCTTTTTCATTTTGGTATTCATGAATATAGATATTGATTTCCCAAACAACACCATGACCCAAGATAATGGCTTTATCTAATGACCATTCTGGAAAACCAGCTAGAGTTTCAACCCTTATGGGTCTCATAATGACCTGACATACCCGGAACATTTAACATCAACTGGAGAATGAAATAATCTAGTAATACCTACAAAATGGTATGATCTTAGCCCTTGAGTTTTCCCACGAGGGTCTCCAAATTCTAAAACCAATGAGTCCACATAATCCATAGAAATTAGCTGTAAATATAGTGGCACTTGTTGCCATGACCAACTGTTTCATAATATTATCTCTAAAGTGCAAAAATTACCACCTTTAGTATCCAATGAAGGTGGATAAAATAGTCAAATACTGCCCCCTTCTAGTTTAGGATCCAATGAGGATAGATCCTATTAACCACCATCACTGGTGTAATACCATTGGCACTTTTTAGTCACTTGCTGAGGGTACCACCCAATACAATTCCACCTCTAAAACCCATGCATGAAAAACTAGGAAGACACATCATGTATGTAGAGATATGTACAACTGGGATAGGTATAATATCCCTATTCTCTCTGATTAAGCCTACCAGCATATTCCAATAGAATCTAGTGAGTAGTCTCATATCCCTGTTCACTCAGATGAATTATATAGGAACATTATTTCCGAAAGCATGGGGGTGGCTCATTTCCCTACATCCATGCATGAATTCCATTAGCATATTTTGATGGAATAAAGAGGATAGAAGTGGGATCATATCCCCTTATCAATTAAATAAATCTTCCAATATATTGTTGAGACAAAAAATGTGTAGGATTATATTCCCACCCACACTTTGTTATAATTCCATTATCTTCAAGAAATAGTTGATGAAATGTATTGGAATATTTTGAAACTAGAGTAAATATAGGGATAGGTGAATATTAATACCTCTATATCTAGGGAAACAAAACACTTTGATTAGTATGAACAAGTTGTTTCTCCTGAGTAAGAAAAAATTACTACTCCCATCAAGGAGGATTATCAGCATAATATGATAAAGGACAGACACAAGACTGATCTCATATTCCCATTCTAATAATAAATCACCAAGTGAGAGCAGAACATGCATCAGGAGAGACTTAAATTACTATATCAAAATAACAATATAATATTCCAAAGCCCTAGGATCGGGTTCATAACCCCATTCTGGCTGGGGATCACCATGAAAGATTGTCACATTCCATAGGACATGCTCATATTCATATCAAAAAACCAGAGGCATACTACAATGGCTGAGGATTAGGCTCATATCCCTATTGTGATTGAGGATCACTAGGTGAGAGAGGAACATGCCTTGGGAAATGATAATATTCCAATCAGTGAAGCTACATGGAATATTCAAATAACTAATGGAATATAGGCTCATATCCCTACTTTTACTAATGTATGATTGCACTAGCCTCCTTCAAAAGCGATATCATAGGAGGCTCATATACTTTCTCCCATATTAGAGGTCCATCAACATATTCCAATGGGGAATTCATATTATGATAGGACACATATTTCTATTATAACAGAAGATCTCAAAGTGAGAGTGACACATGCCTTGGGATAGACTCATATTCTTATCTCAAAAGACCACTAACATAATCCAAAGGATGTTATATCCATGTTCTGACTGAGGGTCACCAAATGAGAGTGGAACATTCCTCATGACATGATTACATTCTTGTCAAATAATCTCATTGGCATATTTTAGAAGCTTCTAATTGATTTTATTAGGTTAGATTATGGACAGTGGTGAATTAGAAAACATATCCACTCTAGAAAAAAGAATTAATTAACTTTAGGTATTATATTTTAACTCTACAAATTTATCCCTTATGTTCTTGTATTACTGATTACGATCACACTCTCACAATTTACACAAATTTCGGCCTCGCGTGTTTTTGTGTCAATTGATCAATTGCTTGCTTAGTTTTATTTAAATTGAAAACTCAATTAATAAATCATATTCAGTGAATTATAGTAGCTCATTGATTCAAAATAAATTAATTAATATGATAAGAGGTAGATCTATTACTAAGAAAACTACTCTTCCATGGGTGGTGCAGTCATCATAGAAACATTTTTCATGTGAAAAGGTTTCGAGAGGGTAGAAACCAATCTCATTTCTACTCTTGATTCCATACCTATTATGAAGATTAAGAGAAGAATATATTTGAACAAAAAAGAAGAAAAGAGAATAAATAAAATAATAATAAATATGTTTATTACACAAATGTAAACATTTCAACATGAAGAAGAAGAAGAAGGCTTCAATGAGGGGATCCTCACTTCAAGATATACCCTCATTCAATAGTTGTAGAATTTTAGTGAAACCATTTCTCATCTACCCTAAATCTCATAATGAACTTCCCAACCACTAGAAATGAGAACATAACTAATTTATATAGTGTAGGGGAGGCTAGGTTCAAAGTGGTTTCAAGTGTAAATGGGGAATCTTAGAAAAATATTTTAATCCATCTTTCACTTCCCATTTTACCTCCAAAACGCTTGAATCATATGTCCTTATAGAAGAATTATTTGTGAGAAAATTATTCCTTTATCACCTTAAAAATTTGGGCCTAATCCAAATACTGATGAATAAGTTATTTCCCAAATACATAATTGATGTCCAATCTGGCAAGTCCAGTCCAGCTTTGATTTTATAGCCCATTAAGTCCAATCAAATGAACAATTTAGCTCATATATCCTTAATGAAAGTTTTATCCCATTAATTCACTAACATATGTACAAAATTTTAAGTTTAAATAATACATTTCAAATATTTATTCCTAAAATGATACATCGACGTTTAAAGGGTAAAACTTGAATTTTCATAAAAGTTTCAAATTAATGATCTAATCACAAATATTTTATAAATAATTTTTTTTAACATAATGTGAGGAATTTTTTTCATCTATTATAAATAAAATATTCAACAAAATTTAGTTTTATCAACTCCCACACACATACCATTTTGTACTGTTGGGAAAAAATTCATATCATGTATTTGAAAACACTGTGACAAGATATGCATATTCAAATTTATCAATCCACAGTGAAAATATAGGCAAAGTAAGAATCACATAAAGAGTCCATATAAATAAATTTTAATGTAATTTTCTCATAAATTGTGTTAAAACAAAATCTAGTGAGATTTATAACAATAATCATAGAAAAACAAGTCATGGGTCTACCATGCCACTAATTATCCATGTCTGTGTGTGACAACCATTCCAAGTTCATAAATCCACCCTTTATTCAGTATATTTAGGTCAAGTAAAAAAATTATTATTACCTGTTTTAATTCATTGAACCTATTCTACATTACTTTACAGTTTAATTTCAAGACCCACTCACTTAAATTTTCTCGAAAGTCAAAACTTACTCTAATGACCTAGATATCCCCATATGTTGTAGATTTCATCACTCCCCTCATTAATTTTTTTATGTTTCACATAGAATAAATCTCACACTTAACTCTCAACCCATGTTTTATATCCTCACGAAACTAATTGTAATAGTTATAATAATATCAAAGGTCGATGAAGAGTGGATTTTGACCTGTCCAAGACACAACCCATATTTTTTTGAGGGCGTATAATATTCAAATAAAAGGTACACATGAATAGGTCAATTCAGTACAGTAATGAAACTGATCGAAAGAAAAACAAACGCATGGATCAACCAATGAATTTTTTTCCTAACCTGACTATACCTTCAATTGAGTAGGAAAATTTCACAAGTCATGGTTGAGTGAAAATTTGTGTAGAGAAATCATTGACACAATTTACCATGAAAAAATATCACAAATAATGATGTCAAAATCTAAAAGGTTTTTATAATGGAAAAACCATTCATATCATCGACGACTTCAATTTTTATAAAAATAAACCCTTGATTATGAAATCATACTCATGCTTATAATTATACCAATGAATTTTGAAAACATGAATTTTCCATATGTTTCACATGATAATGTAACATGATATATTTGTTTTGTTTTTTGAAACTTTTAACCAATCACTTAATAGAATATACACAAAAAACACACAAATGAAAATCCTAAATATATAACCCAAAATGTTGTCCCCTCCCCCACACTTAAAATATTGTATCCTCAATGTGAACCTATGAGATGATATATGCACATGAAATGTATAATTTTAAATAGGACAATTAATATAAAAGTGAAAGGGTTAGGAACAACCTAATATGCTCAAGTGAGGATGAGGTCATCCTGTGTGTTGAAATCCACCCCATATGTTGGAAGTCCCTCAATGCATTTCTTCAAACGTTGTCTATTGAATGTAAAGACCCTTCTATATTCCACTTGTGCGATCTCCACTACACCATAAGGAAAAACATTAGATACAATATAAGGACCTAACCATATGGAACACAACTTACTAGGTACCAACTTCAGTCTTGAACTATAGAGATTGACTTTCTCTCCAACTTGAAACTCCCTTTGTTGGATCATTATATCAAGTGATTATTTGGATCTTTCCTTATAGAGCCTTGAGTTATCATATGAAGATAATTGAATCACCTCAAGCTCTGTAATTTTCAACTTCTTTTGAATTAGATCTTGGACCAAATCCATGATGCATTTATTTATATCCCAATAATCTTGATGTTCAACTTCTACAGGGAGATGACACACTTTTCCATAAATAATCCATAATGGGGACATGCCAATATGTGTCTTTTATGTTGTCATATAAGCCCAAAGCACATCATCCGAGCACTTTCACCAATCTTTAATATTCGGATGCACGATTTTCTCCAAAATTTGTTTCAACTCCCGATTTGAAAACTCAGCCTGATGATTTGTTTAGGGGTGGTATGGTGTTGATGTTTTGTGTGTCACTCCATAATTCTGAAGGTGGGAAGATAAGTTTTCATTGCAGAAGTGTGTCCCTTGGTCACTAATGATCTCCTTTGGTACTCCAAACCTAAAAAAATTTGTGTCTTGACAAAGTACACTGAAACATGAGAATCATCAGTCCCGGTGGCCTTAGCATTGACCCATTTACTCACATAATAAATAGAAACCAAAACCTACAAAAAACAAAATGAACTATAAAAGGTCCCTATAAAATTTATGACCCATACATAAAAAATCTCATAGAATAGTATGGGTTTTGGGGCATCTCATGTCTCTTAGAAATGTTCCTAATATGTTGAAAATGAGACCATGAATTACGAAACACTTGAGCATCATGGAATAAGCTAGGCCAACATAATCTGGAGTCAAATACTTTCCTAGCTATCTATTATTGTCCAAAGTGTCCTCCAAAAGAATGTGTATGACAAAATTGTAGAATAGACTGAAAATCGTGATTAGTAACACACCTCCTAATAACTTGGTCACTACACATGTACCATAAGTAGGGATCATCCCACAAAAAAATATAGAATCACTCTTTAACTTCTAGACTTGATGTTTCTTTAAATTTATAGGGATTTCAGAGGCAACAAGGTAGTTAACTAAATCAACATACCAAGGATTCATACCTGAGATGGAATAAATATTCTCATCGAAGAAAGTGTCACAAAGTGGTACTTGGTCCAAGGTGTCATCCTATCATGTTTGAGTAATCCATGTCATGTGGTCCACCACCATGTTTTCTGACCCCTTATTTTACTTTGTCTCAATGTCAAATTATTGATGGAGGAGCATCCATCAGATAAGTCTAGGCTTTGCATCTAGATTCTTCAAGAGGTACCTCATAGCTGCATGGTTAGAAAAAACAACTACTTTAGAGCCCAATAAATATGAACAAAATTTATCTAAAGAAAACATAACAATAAGAAACTCTTTTTTTGTGGTTGTGTAATTTGTTTGGTTCGAATCCAATGTCCTTGAAGAATAGGCAATCACATGTAAATGTCCCTAAACCATCTGAGATAAGACAGCTCCAACTGTGAAGTTAGAGGCATCACACATAATCTTAAAAGGAAGCTCCCACTATGGAGGCTGTATGATTGGTGGAGTGGTTAGATGTCGTTTTAGCTCATCAATAGAATTCCTTCAATAAACATCAAACACAAAATCAAAATCCTTTTGAAGTAATCATGACATAGGAATAGAAATCGTACTAAAATATTTGATGAAGTGCCGCTAAAATTATGCATTACCTAGGAAAGATCTAACATCACACACACATGAAGGATAGAGTAGGGATGAAATAATATCTACCTTAGATCTATCAACCTTTATCCCATGTTTTGACACTACATGCCCTAAGACAATGCCATGCTCTACCCGGAAATAAAACTTTTCAAAGTTCCAGACCATATTATTCTTAATACAACAATTCAAAACCTTTCCCAAACTACAGACACAATCATCAAATGAAGACCCATACAGTATAAAATCATCCATAAATACCTCTATGCAGGTCTCAATGAATTCTGAAAAAATACCCACCATGCAACTCTGGAAGGTACCTAGGTCATTACAAAGTCCAAATGGCATCCTCCAGTAGGCAACCGTACCGAGTGTACAAGTGAATGTTTTCTTCTCTTGATCCTCTGAAGCAATATGAACCTAAAAAAACTAGAAAAACCCATCCAAGAAACAATAGTGTGTTTTCCCAGCTAGTCTCTCAAGAATCTGATCAATAAATGGGATGGGGAAATGGTCCTTGCGAGTGGACTGATTTAGTTTCCTATAATAAATACACACATGCCAACTGTTTTGCACCCTCATTGCATCTAACTCATATTTATCCCTTTTAATAACAGTAACACCACTTTTCTTAGACACAAATTGAATAGGAATCACCCACTAGGAATCTAAAATGGGATAAATTATTCCTCCCTTGAGGAATATTTCAACTTCTTTTCTGACAACTTCTAGAAGAGTTGGATTCAGTCTCCTTTGTAGCTGCCTAACCGGTTTATCCCCATCCTCCAAATGAATCCTATACATGTAAATAGAAGGGCTAATACCTGATATGTTATCCAAGGTCCACCCTATTTCCCTGATGTTCTCCCTCAAAAGATTCAAAAAAAATTCTCCATGTTCAAAATGGAGTTTGTTATAAATTAAAACAGGTAATCTCTGACCACTTGACAAGTATGAGTATTTGAGAATTGGTGGTAATGGAAGGAGTTTTAGTGTATGGAGGTGGTCTATGGATGGAGACATCGAAGAAAAAAATATGTGCACAAAAAAAAATTAGTATCAGAATAGACGTCATCAAAATCAGAGAATAAAACATCAAATCCATCAGTATACCCAATAGCCAAGTCATAATCAGACTTCACATGATTAAAATAAGAATATGAATCTATTTCAAAATCAAATCCAAGAGAGTTTTGTGCATTATAAATAGGCATGTAAGTACTCTTAGACATCAAAATAGAACCAATGATCATAATATTCATAAGAAAAGGAAAATAAAAATCCAGGGGGTTTTTACATGGTGATTCAAAATGAGAGAAAACAAAAGCAGAATGGTCCTATAAGGGGTACTTAATGGAGCCCATAACATTAAATATGACAACTTAATCTCCAAAATCCATGGAAAGTGTACACTTATTGACATTTATGATAGTATTTGCAGTTTTGTAGAAGGGTATACCTAAGATAATGGGATAATGATAACTTTACTGATCACCCCCATGTTATGCACATAGAAATCTATTAGAAATATCATGTCACTTACCTGGACATGTACATCCTCAAGGACTCCTGCTGGATAGGTTTTAACTCTATTTTCCAACTGCACCACTACTCTCGTTGTCTTTAACTCACTAATCTATAAGGAATATAATCCAGAGTGAGGAATTACATTTATGGAAGCTACTAAATCACATAAAGCATAATAAAAGTGTAACTCCACTATGGTGAATGGGATGGTGAATGTCCTGGAGTCCTTACACTTTTTTGGCATTACTAGAGTTTGTGTAATGTGTGCTAACACATTCCTTCAAATATTGATCCTCTCATTTCCCTTGAGCCCTCGTAGATTGGTAAAAAGTAATTTTAAGAATTTTGAATACCTTGGTATTTTTTAATGGCTTTATGTAAATGGATGTTGATCTCTACATGCTTGAATGTACCTAGAACTTATTTTTTCATCGCCTCTTCAGCCATATTTTTTGTTGGAACAAATCTATTTGGAAAAATAAGGGGTTTAAGAGGAATATAATTAATCTTTTTCTTCTCTTTATTTTACTCCTTGAGTTTCTCATCAGTAGGTGTGGAATGTGAATTTTCTATAGTTGAGGTTAATCCTAGTGGAACAATAGGTGTAGATATATCTGTTTTTTTCTTCCCACATCTCAATTTCATGTCACTGAAATTACCCTTGGGATTTGGAGTAGGTTGGGAAGGAATATTTCCATAAATATTACTTACCAATTCATGGAGGGCAGTGGCGATCTAGCTCATTTGAGTCTTAAACTCCCTCACCTCTGAACCATGACTCTTCAACTCATTCTATTGATTATGAACAATTTTTTTCCAAAGTTAATCAAGGTTAGAATCTACCTTGGGTGGGGGATTCTCTTAGTGCTGGGTTGTTGATGCTTGGGATTTAAATATCTTTTGGGTTTGTTAGAAACCTTGTTGATAAGGTAGAGGCTGCTGGAAGTTTTGATGAAAAGGGGGACTTTGTTGTTGTATAGAGTTGTAACTCATGTTTGATTGATCCTTATACCCTTGTTTGTATGTTGGAGAAAAGGAATCAAATTTTTTTGGGATATGGTTATTCTTTATTCTGGTGATACGGTCTCCCAGGAAATACCACTACACAATCTTCTGTTTCTTGTAGTTGGGGGAAACAGTAAGTTGGGTGACTTGTCTCAGTGAAAATTCCACAAGGCCTTGAAGAAGTGGGTTGAGATGTCTTATGAGCCAGAGAAATATTCCTCACCATAGTGGTCAATTATTCCCACTTGGTATTAATTAAATGACTCTCAATTGAATAAGGGCTTATCTGATGTACTTCCCTGACTTGCGGTGTACCTCGATCTCCAACTTATTGGGAGTTTTGGGCCATTTTTTCAATCAATACATGTGCAGATAATGGTTTATTGTCCACCAATGATCTTATAACTATGAAATACACCATGCTTCTCTCTATATGTGTGAGCCCTTCGTAGAAGTACTGGAGGAGTAGTTGGTCACTGATTTGGTGATGTGGACAACTTACACACAAATTTTTGAATCTCTCCCAGTACTCATACATTTAATCTCCTTGTTCTTGCTTGATCCCTAAGATATCCTTGTGAATGGAAGTGGTCCTTGATGCTAGAAAAAATCTCTGCAAGAAAAGACACTTCAAATCATTACAACATGTTATGTATTCAGGTTGTAAATAATACATCCAGTCTTTTGCAGCCCCATCATGTGAAAATGGGAATGCTATTAGTTTGAGTTTATATTCAGATACATTTCTTGGTTTATTGGTTGATCAAACAACATTAAATTCTTTAATGTGTTTATTGGGTTCCTGAGCAGAGAGGCCATGAAATTTTGGAAGTAGGTGGATTAACCTAGATTTTAGTTCAAATTCTGATTCGAGATTGGGGTATGCAATGCAATTTGGTTGATAATTAATATCTGGTGTAACCAATTCTCGAATGGTTATATTAAATTCATTTATATTATTTTCAGACATCGGTTCTTGTTTTATTTTTTAATTTAAATTTCTTTCAATTTCAATGTTCTGGGAGTGGAGGAATTCTCCAACTGGTTGAATGCTGGAACTTCTCATAGATTGAGAATGTATGATTCGAGTTCGAAGGCTACATTCAATCTCAAGGTCAAGATCTAAAAGATACTCAGGATTAGTTAATGTCATAAATAAAATAAAAAAAATTACGGAAAGTGGACCATATTAAAATAAAAATGATAAGTTTGAGTTGATGGTCCAAGAATAAGAAGAAGAAAATAATAGAAGATGAAAAAAATATGATTGGGTAAAGAAGGAAGAAAGAAGAGTAAAAGAGAAAAAAATGTAAAATAAAATAAATACCATTATTGGTTGAAATAATTAATTTCTTCCCCTTCAACTGTGACAATTTGAAAGGATCTATCATGGGTGCTCTCAAATGATATTCAATTTCGGGTTATTTTAGATACTCTAGAGTGGCTGACCAAGGTCACCTCTCAAAGGAGGAAGTAATTCAAGACAACATATTGAAAATATTTTGAAAATAAAATTAAATAACTCACACACACTACTTGAATGGATGGGGGGATTTTATTATTTATAAAAATAGAAGAATTTTACCGGAATAATATTTTAATTTTTTGTTTTTAATTTTTGAGATGAAGTTCGATTAAAATGACACAAAAAGAAGATGTTTTTAGAAAATATTTTAAAAAGAATAATCAATAAATCTCTACCTATTCACTCAATTACTTATCATTATCATTTAAATTAAAATTCACTTAATTATAATACCCTAATTTGTTAACCCTTAAACCATAAGAGAGTAAAATTTACCACAAAGATGAAATTATTTAATCTCTTGTCTAGCTTCAGAACATGAAATCACAAAACTCTACTTTGATTGATGTTATTAGGATAGCTTATGATCAGTGGTTAATTAGAGGACATATAGACTCTCTAAATGAGGATTAATTTATTTTAGGGATTATATTTTAACTCTAAAAATTTATCCCTTATGGTCTTGTATTACCGATTACGATCGTACTCTCAAAATTTACACAAATTTCGGCCTTGTGTGTTTTTGTATCAATTGATAAATTGCTTGATTAGTTTAATATAAATTGAAAACTCAATTAATATATAATATTAATTGAATTAAATTAGATCATCTATTCAAAATAAATGAATGAATATGGTAAGAGTTATATTGATTACTAAGAAAACTACTCTTCCATGGGCAGTGTAGTCATCGTAGAAACGTTTTTCATGTAAAAAGGATTAGATAGGGTAGAACCAAATATTGTTTATAATACTAATTCCAGACCAATTATTAATATTAAGAGGTAAATAAATTTGAACAAAATATAATAAAATAGAATAAATAAAATAAAAATAAATAAGTTTATTATGCAAATGCAAACATTACAACATGAAGAAGAAGAAGAAGGCTACGATGAAAGGATCCTTGCTTCAATAGCTACCCCTCTTATAATGGTTGAATAATTTGAGTGAAACCAATTATCCTATGCCTTGAATCTCATAATTCACGTCCCAACCCATCCAAATGGGGAAAACACCAATTTATAGAGTAGAGGAGAGGCTAGTTTCAAAGTGTTTTCAAGCGTGAATGGGGAATCTCGGAAAAATATTTTAATCCAACTTGAACCGCCCATTTGACCTCCAAAATGTGTGAATCATCTATCCTTACAGAGAAATTATTTTTGATAAAATGAATCCTAGAGATCCTTTAAAAATCTGGGCCTAATCCAAATGCATATGAATAAGTTATGGCCCAAATATAGAACCGATGTCCAATCTGAAAAGTCCAGCCCAACATTGACTTCATAGCCCATTAAGTCCAATGTAATGAAAAATTTAGCTCATATGTCCTAAATTAAAGTGGTATCCCATTAATTCATGAAAATATTTTCAAAATTTTAAGTTAAAATAATTCACATCAAAATATTTATGTCTGAAATGCTACAGTTAATTTTAAAGTGTAAAACTAGAATTTTCATCAAATTTTCAAATTATTGATCTAATCCCAAATATTTTATAAATAAACATATTTAACACAATGTGAGGAAATTTTTTCATTTATTATCAATAAAATATTAAAAAAAAAGTGTATTTTATCAGCTTCTTAGTAGTGGGCTCATACTCACATAGTAGTAGATGATTATCGATATATTTTGTAAGCCATCATACAATAGGCTCATATCCCTACAAAATTACAAAAGGCTGGTCAATATATTATAGAAGTGATGTAGAATGGGAATAATATTTCTAACATGATCAATTATGGTGTCCTTGGGGTTGTTTGAGACACATTATCAATGACCCAGGGGTCTTAGAGCTCTTTAACTTAAGTGGAAGCCGATCTTTACTACAATAGTCCTCCTCATGGTAGTGTGGATATGGATCGTATAGACTCAAATCCCGATATTTGTCATGGTAAAACTCCCAACAAGGATATATTAAAAGGACAAGGAAATCCTCAAATTTTACAAAAATCTATGTATATAAAGGTTCTAAAAATTCAAATGCCTTATTGTATAGTGGTTCTCGAAACATTGGGGTCAAATTCAAAAAGTTCCTCATCAACTCCCAGCAACACTCAACTCCAGTCAGCAGAAAACCCTGAGAAGAACCAACTAAAGTCTGAACAGATGGGGTTTTGTATGTTTGATGAAGAGGAATAAAACATTGATATATGGAGAGAGTTAGGCAGAAACAACCTCCCCACCATGTTTTGTCCCCTCACCACTTCTGACAATGAGATCTAATATGATTTAGAGAAGGAGTTCATGCCTTATCTATTCCAAAATATGGGGGAAAATCACTAGTGATTAGTGGCTAGACACCTCCCATATCCGATCTATGAGGGTCACCATCAGACAATCAAGATAATATATTATTAGTTAGACCAGGGTACTATCTCCATGGATTGGGACACAAAACAGAAATGTACAACAAAAGTCTAAGACACGATTTCCACCATTGCATCACAAATCTTCTACAATTGATCATTGAACCAATTTCATACATCCTTATTATAGGATGAAGTAATCATGGATCATTTCACTTCACCATACCCCTAGAATAGAAGAGAACCTCAGATTTTAAATCATATAATGGAAATTCCTTTAATGGTATTATGGGACTATGTAATGCACGATCTGGTTGGTCACTACAACAGAATTCCTCCGCTTCAATGGTGCTAATTAATATTGAACAAAGGGAGTGCATAGCCAATATATCTTTGAACTGTGCCCATTTAAGTGATGGGAATGCATTTCAGACATGGAATCTGAAGTTGTGGTCAACCAAACAACATCCTATTGAAAATGAATCCTATCATGGGATTCCATTATACCCAGATCATACATGAACACAATTGTGCCATATCAAACATGTCATAATAGAAGTTGTTATAGTATCCATCTAGGAGTAAACCCATTACATTGGGATAAGGAAATATATACCACCTACTCCACCCCTTGGATCTTCAATTCGAATGAGGATTCAAGAAATATCAGTAGCAGCAGTAAAAAAACCCCAACCCACTAGTCTGGAGGGATTTTTATCTCAATCCCTATCACTAGGTTCATTATCCCCTATGAAGGTCATGGGAAAATAAACAATGGTTCTTGATCAAAATCAACCCAATGGGCTAGGGGAATTTATATCTAAATGTTCATCCCATGAATCCTTATATTCTGGTTTGAAATTGTTGATTTCACAACAAAAATATCAAACAATTCCAATTTCGACCTCGAATAGTCCCCATCCCACAGGGTTAGGGGAATTTTCATCATCATCATCACCATAGAGGGAATCAATATTCTTCTATTTATGAGGTAAATATAGATAGTTGTCATCCCATATGTTCCTTTAACTATAAGACAAACCACTACTATTCAGGGAACGTTCAGAAAACATGTATGAAAATTCCATCAAAATCACTATTCATAGATCAAGATGTGAGGAATTTTTGGTGAAGGGAATCCAAACCCACCAAGGTTATAAGACAAAATAGTCCAATATGGAAAAGGGAATGAGAAATGACCAAGATGATAGTGGTATAAAATCATCATGTTGTGTTGAGAGTAATGGGACAACAACCATTTCCAGATATATATCTATGAATGTCATCACCATAAACACAATAGATAATGTGGATCAAGATGCAGATTCAAGGGGAAATAATATAGAAAATATCCTCCAAGAGGAGGATTTGGATACACCCAATACGGATGCGCATACTCAAAACCATAGGAGGATCCAAAACCTGGAACCTACAAATATTTAGTTTCCACCATTATGGTAAAAAACTTCCAAGAATAAAGGGAATGTTATGGCTATGTCCCAATCACCACCCAAAAGAGATGAAATTCATTATATGGAAGAAAAAAATGGAACAATATTAGAATGAGATACAAAATATCAGAAAACTCAATGATAATATACTCAAGGGAAACATTCCCAATGGTTATCATATTTAGATTGATATGAATATCCTTCCTCCCAAATATCTAGAAAGATCCAACCTTCCTTCAACATTAGCATCTTTTCATCATAACGACTATGAATCCAAGAAACCTATCTACATAAATGAGGAATTCAAAAATGATCATAAATTACCCCCATTATAGTGGCATCCTCTCCATCTCCAGTGTGATCATTCGTTCTTATCACGAATTAGGAATCGATAAGATATGGAAATAGGTCCACATTATATAACCCAACCCACTCCCTATAGACATGAGGTAGATTAGGTAGCAGTGGCTTTAAAAGTGCTCAATGCCATAGAGTACTTGGATACTTGAATGGAACAAATGGAAGGGTTACACACACACGTTTATCCTGAGATAACTCCATATCTTGAATGGGAGGATGCCATTTTCCCCCACCCAATTTCAGCAATCCTACCTTCTCCACCTTTGACAGTGCGACAGACCTAGGACAACATACCACACACTTTGTATCCCAATAAGGTTTGATGATGAGACCATGAGATCAATAGGAGGTGACCAAGATGAGGTTTTTTTTACAAACTATGATAGAGGCAACCTTTTTTTGGCACAACAGTATCCTAGCAGGGTCAATTTTAGGATAGGAAGACCTTCATCATCAATTTCTTTACCAGTTCGGATCCACACAGAGGAAAATGACAATTGTTGACTTGATGAACTTAAAGAAACATAAAAGTGAGAGGGTGTCTAAATTCATTACTATATAGAATGGTATAACCTATTCACTTAAAATCTCACTATCATATGATAAATTGTTGTAAATATATGCCTAAAATATTTGGGATGAGATACAAAAACCTCTAATCCTGATGAAGTACCTAGGTTGGTTCTGTGAGTTCACTGAAATGAAACAAAATTTAAAAGATTACTTTTAAAATTCCTAATCTAAATCTTGATTTATACTCTCAAAAAATTGAAAATTAATCGACAAGGATGATAATACAACTTTTACCCACAATCTAGTAGCAGTTCCCATACAAGTGCCAAAGGAGGCCTTGATTTTTCTAGTGCCTCTTATCAAGCAGCAACAACCACGAAATCTCCCTCATCCAGGAGGAAAAAAAACCAGATTCAATTGGTATTTTAGAAATGTATGAATAAATCATACTACTAATCAAATGAAAAAAATCCTAGGTTAATTCCTTACAGAAATGGATAACAACCTACTCAAGCTTATACAACTCAAGAATCCCAATGAGGTCAACCTCCCTAATCTTCCCGACTACTTGCCTTTCCATATAAGGCTAGGTCACAAAAACTATTATTTCTTCGTGTTAAAATATGTTCTTAAAAGTATGGTCAATTTTATACATGGGATGTTGGATAAATCCCTAGAATAGGTGACTTTCATAACCATCCCCCAGTCAGAATAAGAAAGTGATTGGAAAAATTTTCCAACTAGGTGTGAGTAGAATTTCAATAACTAGATAACACTACTGGAAAACTAACATATACCAACGGTTTGGAGAAACGTAGCCAAGTAAGCCGTTGGGATAGGTTTATACCAACGTTTTTGGAAACCGTTGGTATAAGTAATATGAAAATATATACCAACAGTTATGGAACCGTTGGTATATGTATTTTAAAAAAAGAAATTCGCTGGGATTTGATCCCAGGACCCCTAGTTTATCATTGAACGACTTAACCACTAACCTAACATGACTTTTGTGAACATAATTACATAAATATATATATATATATATATATATATGTATTTTCATAATTCTTTTAAATTTTGATTTATATAATGTTCTCGGTAAGAAGATATGATAACAATTCTCAGGACCTAAACCAATGGTTTTGAAAACCGTTGGAATAGACCTATACCAACGGTTTTGAAAACCGTTGGTATAGTTCTTGATCCTAGAATTTACTTTGGGTTGAAGGTTGGTTTCTAGGGGACATATCCCAATGGTTTTGGACAAACCGTTGGGAAAGGTGGCCACACAGTGGACTTTTCCCAATGGTTTGGCCAAACCGTTGGGATCAGTATACCATTTCCCAACAGTTTTGGCAAACCGTTGGGAAAAGTGGCCAAAAGTGGGATTTCTCAATGGTTTGGCCAAACCGTTGGGAAAAAGGACCCATACCAATGGTTTTTACAAACCGTTGGTATAGAAGCGTTGGGAAAAGTCAGGTTTCCAGTAGTGTAACTCAAAAAATAGTGGATCAAGCTCATCCACCCTAAGAGAACATATTATAAGAACTATAAAAATATATTCACCTAGGGAGAAAATATTAATTATTCCTCCCAAAGGTGAACATGGCCATCAGGCTTAAGAAGAGAGATAAGAGAATGATTTATATTTGCCCCCAACACAAGATTTGGCTCTTATATAATTCTTTACTTCTACATCTAACAAATGAGAATCTTCCCACACTATGAGACCATCATTAAAAAGAACTCATATTTGGTTCTGTTAATATGATATACTTTGATCAACCCTTATCTAATGAGGAATATGCCTTTGGGTATGAGTTCCTCATACCTGATCGGGGAGATGGAGGCTTCATGCAAAGGATTTGAGGATACATATGACAAGGTGGTCATGGTTAGACACTATATTTTATTCATGTCCCCACAGAGGACATATAGGCAGCTAAGACCCATGTGAAAGTGCTTCTAAAATCCCAACAGAGGTGTTACAAGACCCTCTAGTTACCATCCATAACTAGTCATCTTACATGATAGTCTAGAAGGGATTCAATTATCTGATCATCCCAAACAACGAGTAAGGCCAACACGACTTGTGCCACTAGTAGTAGATTCTCCCTAGACCTCTGCACAAGTACCATGACCCTCAAACCTAAATAGATAAGATCATGAACCTCATAATAAGAAGAAACCCCTACTTGGGAAGCATTGAACCCTAGCACAAAATTCTGACATTATGAAACAACTAGTGGCTATACCAGCCAATATCTCAATACTACATGGGATCCATCTTTTAAAAGAACCCAGAGCATCACTCATTGAAGTTCTCCATTCCCATAGGATTTCAACAAAAAATTTATTTTATTCGAGGTTTATCGAGTGGATACCGTGCCCTCATAATGACATGTTTCCATCTCGTTTACAAAGTAGTATCAGGAAGAGGTTATCATGGGACAAATTAGACCCCTATATCTTTTAGGTAGAATTTGATAATTTCAATATCCAAAGGTAACTTATTGATAATGATTCCAGGATCAACCTCATCCTGGTTTAGACACTCTAATGTTTTAAATATATAGAGGGAGATTTGTCTCCCACAAATATGACCATTCAAGGGTATGATATACTTGATAAAAGACATCTTGGGAAGATCAATCTCAAATCTCAGTTTGGGGATCTCTCATCCAATACTAAGTTCATGGTTATCCATCAAGACACCACATACAATGTATGACATGGAAGAATCTCGCTCCATAGCTATGTGGAGGTGCCTTCAACATCCCATTAGTGTTTTCAATATCCCATTTAAGGAAAGGTAGACATACTACATAGTGAAAGCTCCCCCTTAGAGACTTGAAAAGCCACATATGATGAGGTAGGTTTCTATAAAAGTAATTGAAAATAACCAATAGTGGATGAAAATATAAAGGATGTATCCCCCATTGACTTGGGACCACCCTTATAAATCCCTTGAGTATTCTCAACAGTGACTATGTGCTTCCCATATAACCAATTGAGGAAATAAACTTAATCCCAGATATCCCAACACCTTTTTTCCCCAGTGATAGTGTAATAGAAAACCATATCTAGAATCTTTTTTCAATAACTATAGTAGTAGAGGATGCTAATGTATTTTCTAATGGCCTCTATAATCCTGAAAGTAATAGATATTCCCTCATATTTTCTACCTCATATAAAGATTCCTTCACAGACTCATAGGGTGAAGAAGAAGAGGATGACCTTAGGAAATCCCATGCCATATTTGATGAAGGTGTCTCCGTCACTATTGATGAGCTTAGGAAGGTAAATATGTTAATAAAAGAAGAACTATAACCTACGCTGATTAGTACCACCATTGTTCTCAAGTATAAGGAGATGTATATTACATTTCTAAAGAAACATCGATATGTGTTTGTTTGGAATTATAAAGAAACACCCAGATTAAATCTTGATATGGCTATAAAACATCTCGGATTACCCGATGATCATAGATGATTCAATTAGGTATCTAAGAGGATAAACCAATATCGGGTTACTAATGTAGATGTGGAAGTTATAAAATTAATCAAAGAAATATTTTCTATGAAGTGAAATACCCAAGATGGCTCGCAATCATCATCCTTATCAAGAAAAAGGTCAACTTCCACAAATGAGAAACAATAAAAGAGAAGAGATAAATATTTAATAGATCAGGGTACTTGGTGTGTATCTCTGACTCAAATTATCAAGTTATCTTCTCCAAACCACCAAGTCTCTACAACACATGAACCAAGGGAACAACACACATGTACAACACATTCTTCTTGTGGTCTTGGATCTCCACAGTTTGTTCCTCAAAAGTCACATCATCATCAAAATTGATCTCAACTCAATAAATGGTGTGTAAAACTTCATGTAAGTAATGATAGAGATGTGAAATGTGAAATCTCAAATATAGTTCACTAAATAGTAACCAAACCTATTTGGCCACATGAACTCAAGCGCACCTTCCCATATGCCATAGGCTGCTGACTAGCAATGAGGGTCCAACGTGGAATAGTGGGGAGACTATACCCTCATGGTTAGAGTGTAGCACAATAGTATAACCATAATAAACAATAGTGGAATCATATGAATATCTGATCAACTAAATGATATCATCCATCATATTAATGACAAATTAATGTCATCTAATAGTTTCATATACAAAAGATGACCAAGGAATGCTATACAAAAGATAGAAAATACATGAAAAAATGCATCCAATGTAGTATTTGTATAAAAGTTACAAAAATACCAAACTAACTATCCCTAGAAAGAATCATGAACTATATAAAAGTATTTTGCTCACCAAATTCTATGAAAAAATCAATAAAGCATTAGAATATAGACACTTTAACTTATCCCAACCCGTATCCATGAATTATATTTGGGTATTATAAAAGTGGCCCTCGCAGGGTGTGAGATAAACTCAGTAGGCCACCACCAATGGTGTCTAATAAAATCTAGTCATTAAATATATAATAAAAAAATTTAATGTAATAATAATTATGGAAATTAAGTGTGGTGTATAAATAAAAAACATAGGTCTAGGTTCCCATGGAATACCCTTCCTATGATACCCGCTTAAACCTAAGCCAGACTATCTCTGAGTAATCATTAAAATCATGTTTTATTTAATAATGAAGTATTGGGACATAGATCATAGCTAAATTATGCCCTGTTTCATATCCAATATATGTTTATAATAAGTTCATCGGTAAAATGTAAGGCTCCAACTAAATCCAATCTTTTTTATTGGCTTTGTAGGTTCATTGTATAATCATTTTATTGTTATTCAATTATAAAGTATCATGATCTCATCCTTGGTGTTCCTAATTTAGAACCCAGGTATCTCTCTAGGTATATCATGAACCAAACACCTTACAAGACCCTCCTATAAATCCCTCATAGGAATCCTAGTATCACTATAAGTGTGGTATAAAGCCACCACCCACTAAGTCTATCCTTAGAATCCCACAAACAAATCCCATGTATAACTTTTGACATACATGATAAGATTCCATCAGAGTCCATAATTGGTATTCCTTAAAGGTGTCCATGTATCACTCAACATATATGAGCAATCTTGAAAATGATTCCATCAATGGTGTTCAAAAAAGAATCAATTTATCACCCAAGGCACATAATAATCAATCACTATAATCATTTAATTATTTAATCCAGAAGATTATGTCTATGTAGATCTTAAATTAGAACCCACATATCACTCGCGTCATGTCAAGAATAATATTCATGGGATCTTAGTATAACAATACCATATAATCACAAGTTTTAATCCAATTGGTCATCAAAAATATAATCAATTCACTCACCTTGAAAGGTGGCTTCAATAGAAACATAGGCTTAAAAGACCTAGCATCACATGAATCCTTCCATTCATTTTTAATATTAAATTTCAATTATGAATGATGTCTCAAGTAAAAGAGATCAAGATTATTGGACCAAGACCTATGGTCAAGGGATTTCATTCCCACTTTCTTTTATTAAATAACAATTTGAACAATTCATTTAACATCCTTAATAAAAGTGAATAAACGCCACACCTCAACAGGTGAATCAATTACATAGGCCACTCATGGTGTTTTAAAATCATTTAACAATACACCCATGTGGTGGTTAAAATTCTAGGTTCATAACCTTTAATAATATCTCAATGGGTCTCACTGGACTTGTAGTTCAAGATCATTCGTTTTATTTAAAAATAATCAATTTTTAAATTTCATCTAGAAGAACTGGAGTTTGGTAAAACAATATAATATATAAACATTGAGATGTTAATTGAAAAGAATGAGAAAACATAAATTAATCCCATATATGAGTACTCATCCATTAGGACGCTCTAATTAGGTCTATATTAGAAGAAAAGGGAAGAAGGGATGAATATCTTGAAAATAGGGCATAAGTTCCTACACCAAAATAGCATCACTGAGAGCAAGGAAAAAAATGGAGAATAAAGAACACACCAGTTTCTATCCAACAAGATGAAAAAAAGATTAATTAGATGTTTGATGATGAAACAACACCATGTCCAAGCTTATGATTCCGTGGAAGATTCAATAGAAGAAAATGGGGACAGTCATTGAACGGAATTGGAAAATAGGGGGAGTATTAAAATTTTAAATCATTAAGGTAAAAATGGTAATTTACACTCTAAAAGCCAGGATTCATGGTCTGGTTGCACGGTTGGTCAAACTATGTGCCAACCATACACTCAAATATCTACTGACACCCCCTAACAAGGTCATGGTGCCTGGTTAGACAAACTATGCACCAAACTTGCAGTTTCTATATGTTCCAAAACCTGTAACACACTAACAGGCATGCGACTTGTGTTCCATAGTTTCCATAAACCATGAGGCCTTGGACAGTGGACTAGACAACTCCATATAGTTAATCCAAATCATGCGACCTAGACTTAATGGTTTCTACTAATCTTTCATCCCAGATGAGACCTCCAAAATCTTAGGATTTGGGATATGTGCAAGCCCCATACACCCCTATTTCTTCTATGAATACACAAGTAATTCACATTAGGGATAAAATTAAATAATTTAATTTAAATAAAATGGTTCCTTACCTTATAGAAAATCCAGGTTCTTAGAATATTTCCAATTAAATTAATTCATCCCTGAATTTATCTTCCAAGGGTGAAAAATCATCATCTAAGAATAAGTCTAACCACTAGGAACATATGTCAGCCTCCTGCTCCCAAGTCTCAAGTTGTACATGGTCGTACTACCATCACACCTATACCTAAGGAAATTATTGTCTCCATAGAACATGTGTGTCACAATCAACAATATGGATTGGATGATTATGAAAGGATGCATCTACCTCCAACACAAACTCCTCGGGCTGAAGAATATATGATAGCTCAGAATGATATCAGTGAAGTTGGGATTTTTTGAAGACATCAAGCATGTTCTGATAACTCTGATGGAAATTGAAATAATAGAATATCAGCCCAAATCCCTACCAAATCTCAAATAGAATGGAATAATGAGGTGATAACTCCCCTTGTTTTTTAATCCATATATTCCATAGTCTAAGAAAAAACTCAATAAAACCCAACTCCCAACCTCAAACTCTAGTAGTTGATGATGATGGTCAGTGTATGAATTCTATATAGACCAAGCTGTAGACATCAACTTCTTAAAAAGATGAACTTTCTCCAATGTGTCCTGAAAAAGGTGAGGACACAGTAGTGCTAACTCTCCTATCTCTATCTAGAACAAGGTTGAATGACATGACCGACATTATAGGGCATCATAAGGAGACATCTATATAGTTTTAAAAAAATGTATTATTATAATAAAAATTATCGAGAGTTAAGTGTTTCTCTAAAGAACATCCAAAATAATGGACTCACACTTGTAGCATTTCCTCCAAAATCTATATCATTCACTCAGATTGACCTTCAGTCTATGGGTGATAGTTTGTACTCATCTGTACCTATAAACCAATCTCCCTCTACAACCACTACAATAGCATTGATGTGAATTGAGAATCTCTATCCAATATGATAGAACATAGAACCCCATGGAGGCATATGATCTGAAGAATGTAGAGCCTTTCGAGACTATGAACTTAAATATTCTCTTTAATAGAAAGACAATGGGAAACCATATTCAACCATAGTGAAATCATCTCATTTCCACTTAAGAATAAGAACCAACTATAAAATCCCTTCTAGTCACTGGTGCTCCTCCTTCACCTTTTAATAGGTGGAACACCGAGTAACAAACCTAACTATCACTCTTTTCATCCATGATCACCATTGTTGATGGTGTAAGTATTGATACATCTCAGTAAGACCCAAATGTATAACCCAAATAGAGTCATGAGTACTGCACATAAACTCCTCTCATATTTCCTTCAAAACCAAGATTCATATGTGAATACACAAGATATCTCCCTAATAAACTACCCAACCATATAGCGGGTCATCCCCTACAAGGCTCTCCCGTAGGGCCAAACCCTCAGAATATGATAGGTTTCACATCATCACTCTCTCTTGAAGTGAAGATGCCACTGCTAAGGATGTAAGTATATTTTGTAAATGAAGGTCCTAAACCAGTATATGAATCTATGAAAACAAGGCCATAATCTACCACTCTTTGTTGTACTCCTAAACTGCCTGTTTCTTAGTCCTCTTACTCAGTGCATTGATAACTATAATGACCTTTATAGGAATATTTCCAAAATCGATGTCAAAATACTATAGGTATTAAACCAACCATCATTTACTAAGAGTCAATTCACACTATTTAATGTTTTCCCTAAATATTTTTTTCATCTTTGACCACCAAATAAATATCTACCAGTAAATAATACCTCAAACAGTAAAAAGAATGAACAACAATGGCTAAATCGTGATCATGTATCGGGTAATTCCTCTCATCTTTCCTCAAATGAAGATACCCATATTCCAAAAATCACTCCTCCTACATCATAAATACTCCTAGAAGGTTACTTAATGCATCACTTTAGACTATATAACTTCTTCCCGGATCTTGCAGAGTCATGATCAGTGCCGAATTCAGTCTCCCTTTCTGCTCTTGAAAGGTTGTATCACAGTAATATGACCATATAAACTTTGAAAACTTCTTATTAAAGAATATAAGAGGTTATTATAAGAATGATTAGTCCCTTATGAATTGCCTATAATAACCAGCTATCCCCAAGAAACTCCATATATCAAAGATGGTCCTGGGAAGCTCCTAGGTAACTTTTGCTCTCACATTATCTGGGTCAACTGATACTCCTGCCTCGGAGATAATATAAACCATGAAGTGAATATTATCGTTTCAAAAATGGAACTTCATGAGAAAAGAATATAAATAACACTCTCATAGTGTATCCAATATGATCTCAAGATGTTTGGCATGGTCGTGTCGAGTGTGAGAATATACTAAGATATAATCCATGAATACCGCCACAAATGAATCTTAATAAGGATGGAAAACCAGTTTCATAAGTTCCATGAAAACTACTAGAACATTTTTGAGATTTAACAACATGAAAAAATACTCATATGAGCCATATCTACTATAGAATGTTGTGCGTAGTATATCTGATGGTCTAACACACACATGATGATAACTCAATCTCATATCAATCTTTTAGAACACCCAAGCTCCATGAATCTAGTTAAAGTGATCATCTATATGAGGACATGGATACTATTTCATAACAATAAAATGGTTCAATTTCTGGTATTCCACACATAAACTATGGTTTACATCTACTTTCATGGATAAAATGATCGATGAACCCCATAGAGAAGTACTAGTTCATATAAAACCCTTTACTTCCAACTCTTATATCTTCTTCTTGAGCTCTTAAAACATAGTATTATCTATCCTATAGAGGGGAATAGAAACCGGTGAAACTCCTAGAACTAGATTGAAAGATAAATCTACCTCTCTCTCAGGAGGCAGTCTTGAATATTCATTTGGGAAATCATCCCTAAAGTAAACAATAAATTAAGAAAAATATACCTGACACATTCCCTAATCATCCCAACATAAGATATAAATCTGGGCTATCATCCCACCAATCCCATGATTCTTGGGTCCAACTCGACTCTCTTGGATATCTCATTCACCTTTTTTTGGATAAAAACCCCACCCTCTGGTGATGTGAAGGTCACACATTGACAATAGAAATCAATTCAAGTATGATAGGGAACCAACCAGTCCATCCTATGAATGATATTAGATTAAATTATCTTAAGGATAAAGATATCCCATACAAAGTGAAACCCACTTATCTCAAGGTGTCACTCCCTACATTGGAATATACTCTCTGATCATTTCCAAATGGAGTGTCAAGTGCCATGATTCCACATGAAAACTAAACATTGAGCACAAGGCTCTACACAACTGGCACAAATATGAAAGAATGAGATGCCCCTATATAAAAAGAGTAGATACTAATGTATAGGCTAATAGAATAGTACCTCTCACTATAAAAGGAATGGAACATTGCTCCTCAGGTATTAGATGCACTGTATACATTTTTTCTGATCTGTAACCCTATGATATAGCCTAAATACCCTAAGAAGGTCCACTCCATTGTTGCTGTATGTTTTGTGTCTAGCTACCTCAGCAAAAAAAAATACCTTGGCTTGATTGGTCGTCTGTACTCCAGCTCCCTTCATAAAGATAAGCTGCAGAACCTGATCTAGAATGATGATTTAATGTAGAACCTCTCTCACTAGCTGCTGGAGGAAAGGTTCTTCAAAATAACTGAATATTAACCATATTTTTGTAATATTAGGCTCGACTAGGTGCCGAATACACTAAGGTTTTGAATGTCTTGGTCTACCTCACTGATTTCACCTCACCTAGTTACTAGAGTATGTAACCTAGATACTAATATCACCATGTGTAAGCTATAGATGATGATTTAAACTATTGATTGATGTAGTTCTAGATCTAGGTACAAAACCAACCTGGATCACACCGCCAGACTCTCAGGTTATGCTTCATGACATGTTCATGATTAATTATTCCTGATACATTACTAAGATAAAATAAATTCACCCATGATCTGATGTCATACCAAGGACCATCCTCAAAGCTCTAAGATTTAGATAACTTTTCAACTAACAGAATATGTGAAAAGAATTAGAGCTCTATTAAGTGGGAATAATACACTACTACAAAAAAGGCCTTTCACAATGCTTGAATAGGCCTTTATGAGTTCCAAAAAAAACACTAACAATTTGAGTGTGGTTAAAAAAGTTAATTACACATCGTCTAACCCTATTATAGGATGTGTACTATTTTAGTTCAAAAATCCATTTTATTTCACCAGTACATGATGTGAACCATGTTTACACATCATGTAGTGATGCATGTCTATTTTTAAAATTGCTGGTCCTAAACCCTTTGCTCATGACCTTCATCCCCGACCCCTCACCCCCCTTATCCACCTTCCCAAACACCCATGGCCTCCCACTCACCTGCTCCCTCTCCAAATCTAATCACACCATCCTCATCCTCTCATCTCAGTAGTGCCCTCCCTTTTCACTATCCCCCAATATATTCCTCCTTCCCAACCATTGGAAACCCAAAACCTACACCCCACTACGCATGAACCCACCTTTAACACTAATGCACCAAATGAAATTGCCATCCCCTCATGATGTCCAAGACCAAACGACCCCAACCCTCTACCTCATCATCCTCATCCTCTGATGAGTTTCAACTAGCCAAGAAGCAACATGTCATATCTTCTACATTACATGGAACTACTTATGAATTGACTGCAGAACCATTCAAACTACCTACAATAGCTCATGCCGCACTTGTTGCCCGAGCCACATCCTCTTCCACCTATGGGGACTCCTCCAGAGACAGAAACCTCCACATATATCCTATCCTCTTGTTTTCTAGCCTGAAACACAGGATAAATATCACATGGCTACATTTCAAGATGATGAAAAAAAACAAGACCCTGGACCTGCCCATCATAGCTAGGATGAATATCAGCGATTCCACCCTTGACCTCTTAGAGACACTCTATATCGAGTTTCGTGAAGAGAACTACTTGGAGTTATTTTTAGAGTTTCTGTACACATTTGAGATGGACATTGAATAAATCATATTCCTCCTAGGTGGTCGGACACATGAGATTTCATTTTTCAAGTTCTCCATCGACCACAGAATTTATACCAATGAGTCTTTAATTTCATTGGTCTATCAGACTCTATAGATGGAACCACCCCAAGTTGATTCTCAGCATCTATGGGAGCTAATTTCCTCAAATCATCAGTCACCCTATGACCAATGAATCATAAAATCTACCCAGTTTTGGGGCCTAGACTTACAAATTTTTCATCAAGATATGACACATGGATGGTTGTCCAGGGATGATTCTCATGTGATTGTTAGCCATATTGATGTAATTATTCTAGAAGCAACCATGGGTGGCCCAACCATCAATATGGGTTCCCATTCTTCCAAGTATTTCAAATACAACACAAGATGAATCAAGATAATTTTCTGGGAGGATCCTTAATTACTCATATAGATAAGCTCGTCGACATGTGTTATGTACTTGTTCCTCTCACCTCATAAGGACCTATTTATCTTCTTGATGTCATCATGCTACATAATATGACAAGATTGGTTAAGAATGATGATATCTATAGTTGGGCACCAAGAGTGCAGGAGGCCCCACAACATGTAGTAGTCCAGTTGAGAGAAAAACTACCGACCCATCGGTTCCACCCATTCATATTACAACCTCAATTACCACCTCATCCACCATTCCTCCACCCACCTATCCCACCCTTTTAAAGATATGGGCTACTCAGCAGTGCATCCTAGATAACCTGTCCTAGATTTCCACACATCTTTACCTCCCTTTAATTTATCCTTTAGAGTTCACCACACCACCACCACCCACCCCTTTTGACCCATCATTTCCTACCACTCCCACAACCCATCCTGACATGCCAGTTGACATCACTAATCCTACCACCTGACAGGAGTTTTTTTTAGCAGGCCTGGAGGGGCAATGGACTAGACACTACTATTACCACATAGGTGGCTTTCATTGACCCATACACCAGATCCCTAGACTCCCTCATTATTTTTACCTATCCACCATGTCTCCAACTCTACTACTCCAACATCTTCCATTGTTCTTCTTACCCCTCCTGCAGCTGGTGATACTGCTCTAGACAACCCACTACCTTTACCACTCATTGGCAGATTGAAATTGGAGGATATTTTTTGTGTTGACTCCTAATTGTCCTTTTATTTTATTTTTGGGATTTATAATTTTTTTGATAGGGTTGGATATATTTTGTTTTTTCATCTGTTTGTTCCCTCTTTCTTGTACTGATCACTTATATATATATATAAATTAATTTTCTTGTCACTCTTTTTTGGCATAGATTTCATTTATTTCCAGTTTACATATCCTTTTCTAGATCATTTATGTCTTTAATATTTTTCGATGGAACCATCCAACCATCCGTTCTGTTCCAAAGAGTGAACCAGCACGTCGCAGAAATTGAACGACAACTTCAAGAACTATCCATAGAAATCCATGCACAACAACATCCAACAAGAGCCATGATATCATTCCATACACACTTGATTAATTATCACATTTCTTCACCTGAATTAATAAATTTGGTCAAGAGACCTCACGAGGTAGAGGACACTACCACAAGTAGCTACAAGTATAAGAGGAGAAACTAAGCCGTTGGATACCACTGCAGGATTTTGATCCATCTGTTCGGCTGACGACGCCATGTTAGCGCTTTATGGGAGGTAACCCATAGTTGATAATTTTTTATATTGAGTTGTCATACTTTAGTATTTTTGCTTTAATTTTTATTCCTTTATTTAACTTCATTATAAAAATCTAACACATTTGAATAAAAATGGTTACCTTTGCTAGTAATACTATGAAACTGTGAGTTATTCTTCTTATCAATGTTTTATACATGTGGAATAATGATTTTATCTAGTGTAGGAAATGTTTCTTGACCTATTTTTCAGGTTCCCCAAATATTGAAAATAAAAATCTCTAGTTCCCTCATGGAATGACACTTATTACTGGGAGCTCTCGATTCCCTAAATTTTTAAACTACAAAATTCATTTTTTATTTTTTCTATGCTTTAATTTCTATAAAACTCGCAAAATAATTTCGTGGATATTTATAAAACTATCAATTTATAAGTATGGGGGAGTTTATCATGATTTTCAATTTTGATGCAATTGAGCTTTTGCTTATTCTTTCTTATCTAGAATAAATTTTCAAATTTTAAGCATGTTTTTATCATGAAATTCATTATAACCCTTTGAATAAAATAAAACATTTAGATAAAATTGGTAGAATTCATTTTTTCTTTATTTAGAACATTAGAATGACTATTGATCCTAGAAATATAGTTCAAATTATACATATTTAAAATTATGGTTAATTGACTTACTACTAAGTTTTATACCCTTTGTGATTTTCGATTTCTTTTTTTTTTCTCATTACCTAAGAGGAATCTAAGACTAAAATTGCATATTCCTTTTTTGAGTATATTTGTTGAGTGATACATGAGACATGTAAACCTACGAGAAATTTTATTGAGATCTTATTAAGGCTATGACTGAACAAGTAAAATTTTAAATTTATTGAGGAAATATTTGTTGACCCACTATTTTCTAAGAACCACATAACATCTTTCCTTAGTTATCCCTTAGTTCCCATGAATGACCTTATAGGATGAATCTATTCCAAGATGATTTTTCCTTTCCTACCCTTCTCTTTGTATTACACACGACTTTACTAGTGAATAAGTGTGGAAGAGGTATTTAGATAGATGGAATGATTTTATTGTAGAGATTCACTATGTTTATCATTATAATATTTGGTTATAGTCCATGTATACATTATAGCATTTCAATTCTATTCTGTTCCTTTTCAAAATTCAAAATAATGGAAAAAATTGATATAGGTTGTGTATTAGAAAGGTAAAAAAAACACCATTTCCATCCAAATGAATCCCTTGAAAGGGTTATATGTGGTTAGGTATGGATGTGATTTCTTGACTAGACATGAAATTAAAAAAATTAAAATACAAAAGGAAATGGAAAGAAAAATGATATTATTTTTTGGAACTTACTTTACATATATATGGATCTATCATGAGATACTAGTAGAGTGGACTTGATTAGATGGTAGGAGTCATTTTTTTACACATGTCTCAACATTCATACATTTTACATCTGATATTACCCTCCTTTTGATCTTGATTTTTACTTTTTACCCACCTAACCACATCCTCATAGTCATTTGAACCCAATTATTGAAGCCCTTATGATTATTTTTGTACTTGTCTTTACAAACTAGGGATGATAGAACCAATGGAAGAATATGGTTAGGAACATGTACTCAGGGTCTGCGTGTAAGTCAAATTTTATGTTATCCTGAGTAATGATAAAAAAATAATTATGAGATAAATTACAAATGAAAATAAAACTCAAGGAATAGTTAAAAAATTGTAATTAGAAGAATAGAAGTCATTTAAAATAACAGTGTTATGAGTGATGACTGATATTCTATGCATGAATGATTCTGAAAACTAACTTTTTCTAATTATAATTAGTTTTATTTGTCTAAACATAATAAATTTTTCATGTTTTAAAATTTTCTTATCTTTTCAAAATCATTGTTGAGACCTTTTTGATTGAGGAATATCAATTGTTCAAGTGTGGAGGAATTTGATAATCCAAATTCATATATACTTTTTTCTGCCATTTACAAAATGTTTTTAATTATTTTATTCAATAATGAACTTGGTATGTGATTAATTTTGTAGGAATGAGGCTTTATTGGGTCTCAAAGGAAGAAATGCCAAAAAATTGTAGAATTCACCTATTACAGATCATGAACCATTATTTCACATTGTGTAATAGTATTTCACAGCATCCAGTAAGTTGTGAGCCATGTTGTGAATAAAGAAGAAAAATAATCCAGTACACGTTGTGAATGGGAAATTCATGACATGACCTCAGTCAAACATGTTGAATGAGAAATCTGATCCAGAGATATAGATGGAAAGTTAGTACATGTCTCCAGTCATCAGTACACAATGTGAAAGTTGTCAAACCTGATATTTCGAATGAGATATGTGCGATATATGTGTAAGATTAAAAATACAAAGATATATACATAGATAGTCCATTACACAATGTGTAATTCATTAAACATCATGAAACTTTGCTTCTATATATACATAATTCATGCAGCTATTTGAAGGCATCCTAGAGTATATTTCCTTTGTGCTTTTGTTCCCTTTTGAGTTTCCATTGAATCCTTCCCTCTAAAACTCAATTTTTTCTCTTTAATTATTCTATTTCAAGACAAGAGATGTGTATTGAGTTTTAATCATCTTCCTAAATACCATTTTTTCATCCGTTTCCATCATTCATAAACAAATTTATGTTGGGTCCATTTCCTTTTTTACCACAAGTAAGCATTTCATTATGTTTTTATTTAAATATTTTCAATCCCCACTGCATGCTCGTCCTCATTGTGAATATGAATCATTTCATGATTGTAAATAGTCTTAATTTAATTGTTCTAATCATGTAAAACATGGTTTCATTTATTTATTTAATTCCTCCCAACCTTCCATGAGTGGATAAACCACCAAGGGGTAGCGATCGAGAGTAAGTGTATCCGATCATTTATTAATTATTTAATCCTAAACTTAGTAACCTTAAAGACTAGTAATTAGGATAAATAATAAATTTATATCCAATTCATTTGAACGTCCCTGACCATAGGATCTTCGATTGAATGAACCTATCCTGGTTGGAGTTTATTAGGCTATGGCCACTAGCCTAAGATACTTTCTGTCATATAATCTGAGCCAAATGAATATAGATTGTTACTATCCTCTGATCAAGGAATAGTGACCTCCCAGGTAGAACTAGGTGAACTGACCAAAGTCAAATAATGACTTCTACTTTATTCTAATCCTAAACCTTAGGAACCCACCAAGAATAACATTTATATCATCCTTTTTATAGATACCTAAAATTGATCTCGACCCCTCTCTCTTTATTGATGTAACCATTATAGATCTAGAAATTCCCAAACTAAGAAAACTAGATAGGAATCATAATCTAAAGGGTATTCAAGCAATTAGATTTCAAGGGCCAGCTTCCTCCCTATGGGATCAACTGTGAACAATCACTATACTATGCCTGAGTAGTAAGTAAAGTTTGGGAAATCAATAATTCTAATCTAACCGCAGCCCATACAGAAATCAACGACATGTACGAGCCCATCAAGTGTATCTAATGCCCATTTGAGATATTATATTATGAATTATATTTTAATCATGGTATTTTATGTTTAATTACAGGTCCCCTTTTTCACGGGTTTTTTATTCATAAATTTCTAAAGATGTAAGGGTTTCTTTGTCTCAAGTCTGAATTCCTTGAGACATGTTTAAGTTTTACACCGCGATTTTTTTTCAATGGTGTAAATACTAAAATATTTTAATTATATATCATTATACTGTTATAATTTAATATATTTATTTTTATATTTAATTTTATTACTCTCATGGGGTTTTGATTCAAAAGTTACAAAGTGTGTAAGGGGTTTTCATGACTGAAATCTCTTTATTGGATCATAATCACTCTTCTTTGTGTATTATTTTTCCAATATTAATCTATCATAAACTATTTTGATTTAAGGATGTGTTTAAAAATTCATTTATAGGGTATATTATCTTTCACATCAAAGCCATCTTCCATAAATATTCTATTATTTCATCAAAATGCATTTTGTTAAGAATATTTCCCATTTCTTTTAATGAACTTTTCTCCCAAGTCCATGTTTTTACTTCCCACCAATGTTATCCTTTACCATGTGAAAATCAGTTTTTTAAGTTCAATGATCCTTTTATTCCCCAATTTTCATTTTAAAACTATTTTTCACCATAATTTTAATGATTTAGGTTCTAAACAAGGTTATTTCAAAATGCTTAAAAGTTTTTTATCCTTTTGAAATAAAAGGTTTTATCCTTCACTTTAAATTTTATTTTAAGAAAATTTATTCTTTTTTCAAGTTACCAGTATTAAATATTATTTCAAAAAGTAAAATTTTTCCAATTATTTTTTACTTTCCCTTTACAAAAAACTTTATGTCTTTATCATGTTTCCATTATTAAATATTATTTTCAAAAGTAAAAGATATTAATTGATTTCAACTACTCATTTTGGAATCCTTATTTATTTTCAAGAATATTTTATTAGTAACTCGTTATATCAATCCTTTTAAAAGTTTTAACTTTCCATTATATAAATATTATTTTGAATTTAATTTACACTTCATCTTTTATAACGATTATTAGAAAGGTTTTGTAAAAGATGTTTTATTTTCAATTAAAATTTTCTTGTAAGGTTTATCTCTTTTGAAGTGATGTTCTGAACATCCTTGATATGTTATTGTGTTATGAATTCTTTTGGTAAATGATATTTTCATGATTTTCAGATATTATATCATGTGATAAGTTTGAGAAACCCATTCTTTTTATATGGTTTATTTATGTTCTAATAGTGATTGATTTTAAGTAGGACACATATATATGGATGATTATGGGTGGATTTATATATCAAACTCCAATGAATTGGTTTAAGATTATATATCTTGAGATATTTAGGCATAGAAAAAATGAGTTTTTTCACATAGTAATGGTCATAATGGGTTTTCTCAAATTTCAGGTGTGGACATAATTAGTTTGTTCACATAGAAATGATAATAATGAGTTTGTTCACATAGGTTTTCGTATACTTATAATTATGCCACAATTCCATTATGTTCATCAATTTATGTTAAATTTTCAAGACACATTTCATTCCATTGAAAATTAATATTTTCAAGAGTACGACTTATTTTTAAACATGTTCTACACTTTTATGTCATTCTATCACGTCCTGTGACTATTGAGATATTTTTTGATCCAGGTCATATCTTTTATGCTCCATTGATGAAATTTTTATGATATTATGTTTCTATAACATGTTATTTGATTAAAATATATGGTCTCATGATAATTTATTATGATATTATTTTCCTCATGTTCTCCTTCATGTTATGATATTTTCTTACATTAATGATAATTTGAACTAACCACATTATTATGTTTCAAATAAATAGGTTTTGAAGATGATTATATCATGTGAAATATCTAGAAAAGGTTCTAATTGATCATAATTATAGTGAAATTCTTTCAAGTGTTATAAAATAATATTTTTATATATCTAGTCTCCAAGACACTAAACCTTTTGGTCCTTGGATTATATGACTATTGTTAGATATATTATTTAAATAATGTGATTAATGTATAATTAAAGCCATATTTATCTTGGGTATCTATAGTTGGTATCAAATGTTTAGTTATGTAATATATTAGTTTAGTTATTTTTGGATATTAGATTACTTACCTTTGATTTTATGGTTATAAAACATTAATAAAATCCCTAGAGTTGAGTATAAGTGTAGGATGATAGCATAGAATATTGGTAAAGTCTTTAGTAGATGGTTTTTCCTAGAGTTAAATTCCTTTATGGATACTACTTGTGGATATAGTCCCTAGAAGAGATATACCTAGGGGAAATAACCCTGAAAAAGGGAATTTTAGGTATTAACATAATCATAACCTAGTGTATGAGAAAGCGGCCTAAATTCACACCTCGTTTGTAAATCCCAAGGGATATGATTTGGTTGAACATATTCTCTTTATGGACCACTATGAAGGTTTTATTTCCTAGTTACTTTGAGGGATTATATTTAGAAATGTATGATAACCTAACTTAATGTAATCTAATTCAAACTAATATATATATATTTTGAACTAAAATAACTATAGTCTATCATGATAATGTTAAAGAGGAACACATTTTAATGTTGAATTAATTTTATAATTATGATATTTACCATATATTATTATTGTTTTTTCACACATGTAAACCCTTTTTGTTTTAGTAATGGCTTGAAATAGAGGTATGCATGGGTACTAGGGACTATATGGAGATTACCTCCATGAATAACCCATTATATTATGAGTATGGAATAAGAAAATGTATGATTATACCACACCAGCTATCATGGAATATTATTATCAATGTGAACACAGTTGAAGTCTCACACACACTAAAGAAGAGATGGATAGAGTCACATTAAAGATAAAGTGAAGAATATGGTGAAGGAATTTTTTTATAATTTTTTATATTCCCCAAATGTGTAAAAAATCACAAAGGGAATTTCCTTAATGGGATTGGGAAATGCATTACCTATGGAATATGGGGTCATTAATCATGAAACTTTAATAGGAAAATGAATAGTTCATTTAACATGATAAAAAAGATAAAACTAATAAAAGGGAACCACTAATAATTTAATGACTTGTATAAAGAGAACATGATAATTATCCAACAGAATGCCTTAATTCATGGATTACTAGGGATGGTATGAATCCACAACCTCTAGTCCCAAGGAGGAAGGAAGAATATATGTGATGACTATTAATGAAGAGGATAATAGTAATTAGGTTTCACTTACCCTCCACCCAAAATTGATGTATATGTTCAAGTTATATCAACCATATTGTAGCTAGGGTGTTTTCTATGAACATAAAATCTCCACCATCAATGTTTTATTATTTTTTTTGAAAAATTTTAGGGGTATGATTACTATGTTTATGGAAATAAATATTGTGCAAATCATAACATCCTCCTCAAAAAAAATAACTTGATTTTGGAAATAGAATGTCTATATTCACTTTAACTTCACATTAACGTCTAGAATTAGGAAAAAAACATACTAAATCAACAAGGACCATTTATTAGTCCAAGTACAACTATGAATTATGTAATAAGAAAACTGAATCCTTCACATGGGATTAATTACTTTTCAATGAGATACATTTCCTTGAAATGGATAAGGAAAATAAGTATTTTCTAGTCTTACCTCTGATATGGAGGGTCATATATGATTATATATAATATTTTGAGGTATTTCAATATTTTATCCACCTTTAGTTATACCTATAAGTAAATGGTAATTAAACTGTGAGGGCATAATTTATGTAAGGGGTGGAATGTAACTAAAAATGATTTTTAATCCTTTAAAATACATGCTATGATCTATAAATTGTGTCATATACTAAACCCAAAGTTAAAAAAACCAAAAAACATTAATAATAAAATACTAATAAAATTTAAATAAACACTAATATGGTAAAACTCTAATATTTATTATCATTAGAAGGTAGATAATTAATAAGATCTATTATAGAAAATGTTAGTTTCAATAAAATACATTTTATTTATACTATATATTTTATTTTAAAAATATAAATTTAAAATTTTATAATTTAAATAAAAAAATTAAAATTATTTTTTAAATTTACCATAAAAAATAGCATAGGATGTATTTTTATTGATTTTTAAATAAATAGTTAAAAAATAATGATTTTGATAATACTGTCAATTTTTTATGACATAGAGGTTTTTGAAACATTTTTATATAAAAAAATATATTCATAGATTAAAATAAATTAATTTAAAATACTCTGTTAATTTATAAAACCATGAATATCCTTTTAGAGAACTATGTTTTGTTATGATAACTATTTATCGTCTTTATATTTAATTAAATTTAAAGAAGGGGAAATTAGTTTTTGATTTATTTTAGTGTCACATAAATATTATATAAATAAATATAATATTCTTAATATCATTATAATTAATAAAATTGATGCTTTTATCTTACACATAAAACATTATACTTATAAATGCACTTTGTTTAAAATGGGTTTTTACAAATTACATCCAATAACATTAAGATTAATTTCTCAACTCATAGAAAGTATATTTGATAATATAATGTAAATATTATTTAATATGAATTTTTTTTATTTCTGGTTATAAAATTTTAATTTTTAGGATTAATTATAATTACCCCGATAATGGTAAAATAATTATTTTAAATTTATTTCTTAATTTTTTTAAAGGTTGGGGACGAAGCCTTAATGTATTACTTAAATCAAAAACCTCTTTAAACTTGGTAGAGGGTGACCCATTACATAGCCTGAAGGCCCAAGGCCAAGTGGACTGAATACAAGGCATCAAATCCCATTTTTTTGGCCCCAATGACCCCTAGGTGAACAATACTGCTATAGTACCTGCGCTACTACAGTACCTGCTACAGTATAGCCACCGCTACAACACCTTCTATAGTCCCTCCGCCTCTACAGTTTAACTACTACTACAGTTTCACCACTGCTACAATACTACTACAGTGCCTTTCTATAGTACTTCTACAGTACCCAGAAATTTTCCCCTACCCGGATTTGATCCTAGGTCTTTTGGATGCCAAACAGGAGCCTGTACCACTAGGGTACAAGCTCGTTGGAAATTTATTTCTTTATTAATATCAAGGAAATTAGATATTATTGATTAAATTTAAATATAGTAAATAGTGAATATAATATGATTTATAAACATATAAATAAATATATAAACACTAATTTAATATTTAATCAATAATAAATTAAATTAAGTGTCTATAATTTTCAAAATTCTATTTTTCTACTAAATCAATTTATGTACACAATATCTATTTTAATCTAAAAGTTAATATTAGGATATTTTGAAATTTAATTGGATTAAATATAGGTTAAATTTTGTTCCAAACAACCCAAAAAAATTTATGGGTCATTTTACATTTTTAATAAAACAATAAATCACTTAGTTAAAAAGTAGTCACTGTGTTCAATAGTAAAAGAGTAAAGTGTTAAAACATAATGGTACAAACCCTACACAGTTTTTAAACCATGTGTGGAAATACTTGTTTCATACTTAACCAAAAAAAAGTAACATTTTACTCAAATATTTCTAAAATTTTAAACCATTTACCTTGGAATAGTTTCAGGACATTATTAAAATATAAAAGGGTTCTTCCAAAAGTTCCCTCTCCCTCTCTTATAAAAGGGGAAAAATAACAACATTTCAAACACACATATATCCTTAAAATTCAACCTTTTAAATATAAAATTTCACTCTCCACATAACCCTATATGAAAAAAATAATACCATATTCAAACATAATTATCCTAAGTCCATCATTTTCAATGAAACTTCCAAGGACAGATCAAGTCTCCAATGTAAGTATTAACTCCTTCTTAAGCTTTTCTTCTTAATTTTACTCTTCCAAATATTTTATCACCATAATAATATGATTAATTAAATATCATGACTATAAAATGAAGTTTTTTTTAATAATGGGAAACCCTTAGTTATTTATTTCCATCCTCTTATAAAAACAAATGAATGACATGAGTGTGAGAAAACAACCGCTTCCACAAAGAATCAAGTTTACATTTTTCTTATCGATTTTCATTATTAATAAAAATATATTCCAATAAAATAAAAAATAATAAAAAATAAAAATAATATCATAATTATTCTTTTATAATTATAATATTTAAAAAGAACCACCACCTTAACCATACTCAATAATCGAGTTAAAGCACGTTCACCTTTGGGCTAGTTTAACCACCTACATAAACGATGACTTAGAAATCTATTAAAGAAGAATATGGTAACATGAACACTAATATTATTAAAATAAAATAATCAAAAAATTATTAGAATATGGTCCTATAAGCATTATATTAATTTTTAACTTATTATTAAAGTATCATTTTTGTTAGCTAAAACTACTGAAATAAGCCATTATAAATTCTCTTTTAACATAACATAAACAAAACACATACAGAATGAAATAAGAACATTTTAAATAAATATAAGCTATATATTATATAATATTAAATGATATATCAATACTTAAAAATGTATTAAGTGGTGGGTAATGATATCAAAATTATTAAACGTGCGTAAACCAATTAAAATTATTAACATCTGATGGTCATAAAACGCCATAAATAATTATTATACTGATGATAAATAATTATAATAATTATTATAATTTGATAATATTTATGAGTATGGTTATTTAATAGGATATTAATTTAGTTATTTTTGTTTTACATGATGTTATAGTGTGATTTTCTACGCAAGGAAACAAGGTAAGGGTTTTTCATCTCAAAATTCATCTCTTTAGGACATGTTTGGAATTATGAACCCAATTTAATTTATGTGGTGTATATACTTACCATTTAAGATAAAATATTATAAATTATATTTTAGTAATGGTATTTTAATTTTAATTATAAGAGTTATTTTTCAAGGAGTTTTGATTTGAATGTTTTTAAATTCGTAAGGGTTTCTTTATCTCAAATCTAAATTCCTTGAGATGTGTTTGAGAAATACACCATGATTCATTTTTAAATGATGTAAATACTATCATATTTTCATTTTATATCATGATAATATTATAATTCATGATATTAAATGTTCTATTTAAATTTTAACCTACTTTAGGGTTTTGATTCAGAAGTTACAAAGGGTGAAAGAGGTTATCAGGACTCAAACCTCTCTCTTAGGTAATAACCACCCTTCTTAGTCTATTATTTTATAAATATTGATATATCATAACCTATTATGATTTTAGTATGTATTTAGACCTTATTTTATAGGGGATATTATGTTTCACACCAAATTATTCTTCCTTGAGGATTCTATTATTTAATTAAAATGTATTTTTATTAAGAATAATTCCCATTTCTTTTAATGTATTTTTCTTCTGTATCCATGTTTTTACTTCCCTCTATTATTATCAGATTCTTAGTGTAAAATTAAGTTTTATTCAACTACAGTGATCTTTTTATTCCCCTTTATCAATTTTAAAATAAAGGTATCACTATATTTTTATTGATGTGGGTTTTCAAAAAGGTTATTTCAAAATGTAAACATGTTTTAATATCCTTTCAAAATAAAACAATTTATCATCTGAAACAAATTTTATTTCGATAAAATTATGTATTTTTAAAGTTTATATAATTTAAAATAAATTTTAATGTAATATTTTTCAAATTATTTTCACTTTTCCCTTTTGAAAAACTTTTTGTCTTCATCAAGTCTCCCATATTAAATATTCTTTTAAAAAGAAAAAGTTTTCAAAGTATTTTCACTTATATTTTTTTAAAATCATATATCATTTCATTATTTTTTTTTATTTTAAACTATTTATAATAAATGGTTTCAAAAATTATAATCCCCCCCTTTCAAAAAATGTGTTTCGAAAGTAATTTACACTTCCTATTTCGTAAGAGTGTTATCAAAGGGTTTGGGAAAACATTTTTTTTACAATTAGATTTTTTTGAAAATGTTTACCTCCCCTGAATTGATGTTTTGATAATCCTATATATGTTATGAATACTTTTAGGAAATTAAAATTTTATGATTTTCTATGTTTATTTTATCAAATAAGTTTAGGAAACCCATTATTTTTTCCATTGGTAATTTTAGTTACGATGATGATTTATTTAAGTGGGAAACATATATATGGACGATGATGGGTGAGGTAAATATAACCCACCAATTAATTATTTTAATATTTTATCTCATGATATAGTTTGGCAATTATATAAAAATTTTGTTCACACATACATGTGTATGGCGGGGTTTCTCACATTTCAAGCATGGACATAATGAGTTTGGTAACATAGGCATGAGCATAATTCACTTTCTCACACAACTTTTCATATTCTTATAGTTGTTCCAAAATTATAAGTTGATAATAAATTTATTTTAAATTGTAAATAACCATTTTATTTTCATGAAATTATATGTTTTAAACATTATTTATTATTTTTAAAATTATTTTACACTTTTATGTCGTTCTCTAATGTCATGTGTCTTTTGAGATATGTTTTTATCCTAGTCATACGTTTTATATTACCTTAATTATCATTTTATGATATTATACTGATCTAACATGTTCTATTATTATCATATATGGTCTCACAATCTTTTATAATGATATTTATGTCTCCATCATGTTATGAAATATTTTTTTCCTTAGAGTGCGTCTGAGATCACCCATTTCTTATGTTTCCAATTCCTAGGTTATCAAGATGATTACATCATGTGAGATATCTTGAAATGGTACTGAGGATCACAATTATGGATAAATCATTACACATTTTATAAAATAAGCTTTTAATGTAGCTAATCTCTTAGATAGTTGAACTTTTAATCCTTAGATTGTGCAACTGTTGTGAGATGTGTTATTTAAATCATGATATTAATGTATTATTTAAGTAATGTTTAGCTTGGTTTGATATAGATTTAGGTTTTTTAAATACCTTATAAAAATGAGTAATAATAAAAATGGTAATTAAATGTATTATTTGTATAATCAAAACCTGAATGATGTTAATGTTGACCCATGAAATATAAATGTCGGGAAGTATATTTTCTACTTACTATTGTGTGGATATAAAAATGAAAAATGATGTGTTTAATGTTAGTGATTCTTGATATAATGGAACATGATGAATTTTTAAATATGGAAACTGGGTTATGGATTGAATAAAATATTGTGGGATATCAATTAAATATAAATAAGCTGTATGGCTGGAATAACGTTGTAATACACAAAACCCTACTTTAATAAGTAAACTTAAAATCATGGATTATCCCATTATAAAGATCTTATATTCCATACTTTCTTTAAAATTTAAATTTTATAAATTTAAAATTAAAAAATAAATTTAATTTTTAGTTCATCATATAAAAATTATCTTAGAATTAATTCTTGAGTTTTTCTAAAAGTGGTATTTTTTAGTAAAAAAATAAAGTTTCAAGAAAATTTTAATTTATATGACATTATTATTGTATAATAATTTCTTAGAAGTTTGAAAACATTTAATTAATCAAATATTAATTTATCAAAAAGCGAAATGAATTTTAAAATATTCTTTGAACATATATATCTTATGTCCAACATTTTTAAAACCAATTAAAAGTTTATTTTATTATAAAATCTATTTTTAGTGTTTTAATTTAACCAAGTATTTTCAAAGATTATTTGGTTTTTTATTACCTTTAAATCCTGATAAATTTATTTTTTTAAAAAAATTAAATTCTTTCATTGAAATTGGTATCCAAGATAATTTTATTATTTATAAAAATTTAAAGCCTACAAAAATTATTCCTAAACAAACTCTTTTTATACAATTATGTGCATTTATTTAAAAATTAATATTTCTCTCCATTAAAAATTTTATTTGATAAAATGATTTAATAATTTGAAATTATAAGTATCAAATTAGGTTAATTTTTCAATATTATTATTTTTCATAAAAATTAATTACCATGGTTAGAAACTAATTACCAAGGTAAAAGTAAATTATGGTAAAATATAAAAAGTTAAAATAAAAATCCATAAAACAATTAAATATTTCTCAAAATTGATTTTTTTATGTTATTTTAGACCCAAAATAATTTTCCTCTCCTCTTGTGTCCATTTTTTTCTTGTTACACTATAATAGTAACCCTACATTATTGAAAATTTAAGGGCTGCTCCCAAAAACTACTCTCCCATCACTTATAAAAGGGTAATATATACACCAATTCAAGAATCACATATTCTTAGAATTTATCCTTTAATATCTCAAAAACAAATCCAATTATAATTATTTACCTCTTATAAAATAGTTTGGTAAACATTATTCATCATAAGGCCTTTATTTTCAATGTGGATTCCAAGGAAAATCCAAGTCCCCAACATGAGTATTTTCAACTACTTTGTTTTTATTATTAATTAAATTCCTTAAATTTTTTTATAGAAACACTAATATAATGTTATTACTATAATTTATATAATTTAATTTTAATTTATTAAGCTATTATTATTTTTTATTCATATACCCCATTCATTATGAAAAACAAAATCGTTGTTCGTGCGTTGTGCGGACTACCACCTCCACGATGCAACTTGTTTCATTTTCCATCAATACATTAAAAGGATGGATATTAAGATGATATTAAATTATAATTATTATTTTTAGGATATCACTAAGTTTATGGTATTAAAAAGTTATAATAGATTAATGATATCATCAACAAACAATCATCATTAATTTTATCATTTAAATAAGCGTGCTAAGAAGATATTCTTTTATTCAAATCAGGTAGGGTTTTCATATCCATTAGTTTTCTTATACTTATTTAAAATCCAAATATATCAGCCCAATAAACACTAAATAATATCATTATGATTTTTTATAAGATGTTACAACATAACCACCTCATAATCATTCATTAAATCAGGGTATGTTTTTGTCTAGGTTGGTTTAACCACTTAATTGAACAATACATTTAATTTATATCATGAATGAATAGGAGATCATAATTTCTATTATAATATTTTATAAATGTGTAAATAATTTTTTCCTATATATTTCATTTCAATATTAAATTTATTAATTATTAAAACACACTTTGATCATCAATAATCATCAAAACATGCTTGTTATTGATTTCATATTCAAGGATAATTACTAAAACAATCATGAAAGGAGTTAAAAATCACAAATAATTATAAATAAACCCTAATATTAACTTTAATTATATATTAATAATTAAATTTAAAATAATAATGAACATGAACACCACTATTATGGAACCAGTACAAGTGATAAAAACTATAAACACCCAGTGTGTAAAATTAGAAGAATTTAGATCGATAATTACTATTTATGAAGATTATGAATGGAAATTGATATGAGTATGACTATTAATTAAGTGATTATTATAGTTATATTTATAAGATATAATTTGAATGTACATTCATGTAATTTAGGGAAAGTGGTAAGGGTTTTCTGTCTCATATTCCTTTCTTTGAGACAGGGTTTTCATTATGCACCTAATTTCCATTATGTGGGGTATATACTACCTATGTTAGATATTATATCATGATATTAATTTATTAAAAGTAATAGAAGATAAATTTTATGTCATATGTTTCATTAGGTTATTAATGAATTGATAAACTAGCAATATGTGGGATTTTTCTGTCTCAATTTTTGTTTTTTGGGACTTGTGTTACAATCACCACTTATTTTCCTTTATGTGGTTCATACATTTACGTGGATGAATTTTGGAAATACTACTCATGAAATTTAGGGTATTTAAAAAAATATATTTTTATCCATCTCTTGTATTATTTTTATTCAATAGTTACCTTTTACATGGTAGAAAAACCTTACTATGTTTTAGTAAAGAAAAGGTGTGTATAATTTCTAAGAAAATACATCATTATCTAGATAATAAAAGGTGGTTGCAGTTGTGTCACAGATGCACCATTGGTTTATCACCTTTAAAAGTGTTTTTAGATAATTTACTCAATCATAACCTTGATATAGGTTGTGTGGGCCTAAGACCACAGACCCTATGAGACACTTCCAAGGGATATGGTTTAAAATATTCACATGCTCTTAATAAAACTTGATAAAGGATTTTTCATATAATTAATTTTGTTTCCTACTAATGAAATATATTGAGACAAATTAATATCATACATAGATGAATCAACACATTGGATGTACCCTCAACCCTATATTTCTCTCATGAGGATGCATCATGTTATTTCGCTGATACCCCATAGATTTTAAGTTTATTACGGGATTTTTTCCAAGACAAAAACATTATTCTATTGAATGTTTAAGTATTTTATTTATATATTTCTTATTATATATAAACCCTAGTTTGATTCAGTAAGGTGTTCCTAGAGGTGATATAAAATAAATATCGATCATTTCTTTTATGGGTTAAAGAAAAGTCTTCAATGGGTTTAGTTTCTCAGACCTTTTCTTCATATGAGTATTTAGTCTAAAGTGACAATAATATAAAAGAGGAGTTATCCAAGATGTATGTATTCAAGTAAAATTAATATAAGAAGAGGATGATTTATAATCATTGGAATAATAATGAGTCCAATGGTATGAAAATTCAGGTTGGATTCATCATAGTTGATAATTGTGGGAAGAAAAAACCTAGAGATTATAGTAAGGGAACTAGAGTTTTCTTATAAGTATGGATATAATTTCAATCAAGACCACCAATAAACGGTCAAGGAAGAATATATTGATGTAAATTATTTAACTATAAGTAGAATAAAAATTATTCAAACCAATTCCTTAATCTTAAAGGGAATTTACCTTAGAAATTTACAAGTAAAAAATGCCATGATTATGAAATTACCACTAATAAAGGTGAAGTTCAAAATGACTTGGTGGAATATACATTGATCATTTCCTCATACATACCTATTTTTTTATTCTAGATCTTTACAATAATTTATATCTTCCATGTTTTATAAAAACATTAGATATTTACCTATCACATTTAAAATGTAATTACCAAATAAGGCAACGAGTGGAAATCTTATCACAATAAATATGTGTATGAAGGTTACAATAATGACTTATATGAGTACAATATTGGAAAACGTAGTTATTATACATATTTTAGACTTTGATATGATCCTATTAATAATGTTTCTTTCAATGTATAATGAAAAAAAATTATTTCCAAGAGAAATATATTATTATATGTGAAGGTGAGGTGGAATTTCTTATCTTTAGTGGTGAAAATACCTCATCAAAATCATGTTAGGATCCTCCCCCAATATATATCATTAATAAAATTCTTGGTATATAATAATATAATGTGTCATATATGGATGAGTATTATTTCATAATAATAGAGGATGTACCAGTGATACATAAATTTATTGATATTTTACCATAAGAATTACCTAGTCATCCAGTAAAGTGTAATGTTGAGTTCTCCATTGAATTTATTTATAATGTAAGGTACATATCTAAAAAATATTATATAATGGAACCATTGGAGTTGGAATAATTGAATAAATATTTTTTGGATTTAATTGATAAGGTATTCATTCACCCAAGAGTTTCACCCTAGGGATCCCATATTTTATTTATAAAAAATAATAATGGGTCTATGAAGCATTGATGAATCATTTGATCTTATCCATGGGTCCCAATAATTTATCAAGATCAATATTTTCTCTTGTTATCATTATCTAAGGGTGAAGAAGGATGATAAGCCAAATATGACATTTCAAAAATGGTGTGGACATTATGAGATTATGGTAATTCCTTTTAGTTGGACTAATTAATCATCTATCTTTATAGATCTAATTAATTATCATATTTAAGGATTATATTAATAAATTTGGGGGGTGTTCATTAAAGATATATTGATATAATTTAAGAGATATTAAGATCATGATAATCATATGAAAAAAATTATTTAAACCTTCATAAAAATGGAATTATAAGGGAAGTATAATAAGTGTGAATTTTAGCTCAATAAATTTTCCTTTATTGGCCATATTTTATCCAAGGATGAGAAATATATTGACCCTTAAAATACAAAGGTATTAAAATAATGGTATACATCAATGAAAATAACATAGATTTGAAGTTTCCTAGGATTATTAGGATATTAGCCATTTGTTTTTCAAGATTTTTTCGGGTTGGAAAAACCATTAACCATGTAAACACATAAAAGGATTAAATTCACATGGTTAGGGGAATTATAAGAAAATTTTGAAGATTTGAAGAGGAGACTGATTAATGAAACAATATTAACTCTAAAAGTAAGTAAGTATTTTAAATTTATAGTCATTTATTAAAGAAAGTCTTTGGTTTTTTTATTATATAGAATGATAGGGTGATTTATACGAATCATGGAAATTAGAAATTAATTAATAAAACTATAAAACTCTTTCCCTTGAGTTAGAATCCACAATATTTTCTTTTAAAACATTGAATCACTACCTCTATGGTGAAATATTTGATATATACATATATGGACTATAAGAGTTCGTAGTATAAATTCTCTCAGAAGGAGCTCAAAATGAGGAAAATACGATGGTTGGAACTACTCAAGTTCTAATATTTCTCAATACACAACCACCATGGGAAGGAAAACAAGGTAGTTAGTGTATTGATTATGAAGGATCATAGAGTTTTTTACATGATGAGGACTAAAAAATATCTTATATATAGAGATCTAGAAAATATGGATATGGTGATTTTTTGGAAATGGGATCCATCATTACATTTTTGTGGAATTTTTAAATCATACTTTCTAGAAATTATAGAGAAGTCCCTACAGGATGATGAAAACATAAAATGTAAAATGAAAGTAGTGAATGATGGGAAATTGAAAGGCTCCATCCATAGAGATAGAGTACTAAATTTGGGAAGAGGTTATGTGTTTCATCCATATCATAATTATAGAGGAAAATTTTATATGAAGAACATATGTAAAATTTATCCCTAAACTATGGTAGAATAAAGATATATAGGGATTTGAGAGAATATTTGTAGTGGGATGGTATGAAACATGAAATTAAAGACAATGTGTCTAGATTATTAGTATTCCAGCAGGTGAATACTGAAAGAAAAAATATTAAGGGAATCATAAGTCCCCTACCAATACCTATATGGAAGTGGGGAAATGGTAAAATATAATTTGGTAGAGGACTCTCAAAAAATAAAAGTAAGAATGATTCTATATGGGTCATCATTGATCATATTTATTTGTCTATACATTTCATAGCAATAAGAGATTATCTACTTCTTGAGAACCTTTCCTGGATCTATATCAATGAAAAAAGAAGGATTTATTGGATACCTATATCAATATTATCTTACATTGAACCTAATTTTACATTGAAATTATAAATTATTCTTTAAAGGGAACTCAACACTGAGATACATTTAAAAAATTTCTATCATCTGTAGAATAATGTGATTTATGAAAGGATTATCCAAAAAATATAATACATGTTGAGATAATGTTTTATTGATTTCCAAGGTATATGGTAACTTATATCCCTTTTTTATAATTTACATACAATAATTGCAACGATTTGTGCATCCAGATAACACCATATCATCATAAGTAATTTTTTATTCAAAGAAAAGGAAGTATAAGAAAGGAAAATAGGTCGAGCCCCTCCAGCCCTAAGGGGGAATAAAATAATGAAGACCAAGGGCATACCCTCTAATCAAGTTGACCCACTCTGGCTTCAATATATCCATAGTATGAAAACAAACATCCTCTAAACCAGAGATATCCAACAAGGATTGGTGGTCCACTACTTTTTCCCCCTCCCTCAAAGTGTGTAACACTTTAGTATTGTCAATGAGGATACATATACACTTTTTTATGATATATCTTACCAAATAAGGTGAGTTTCCATTGTTATGTAGGGAGTTATGACCAATCAATGAATCTGTTTCAGCTTCCATGATATCAAAGCCTCGCTGACAGCATAATATGATCCCTATGAGTAGATCCATGCCATCTACTTCAAGAGAAGATCCATGGTCGATCCTGATAGTAAATTCTATGTAGAACAAACTGTTGGCGTCATGCACTACCCCTCCTACTCGCAAGACTCCCAGGGTACACGAACCATCCATCTTGAGCTTCAAACCTTCCGAAGGGGGCCTACAATGAACCCAGTTGTTCCCTATTCTGCTGCTAATGGGAAGACCATCATGGGACCCTATTATAAATCTAAGAACATAGGGGGCTTCTTCCAGCTGCTCACCACACTTTCCAAGTCAATTAATAGAGTTATCATGCATACTATGATATAAAAAGCTAATCTGGACACCCCTTCATGCCTTATTTTTTTTCCTTGCCTTCCATAGGCTCCAACAACCAGCTTATAACACAACATTGCATTGTAACCATTCTAGACCAACATCTCCGAAGCCATGGTACCATAAATCAAGAAAGGGGTGATGATCCATGATATTGGTAGAAAGAGTAGTGAAATCCATGAAGTATTTCCACACATTGTAGGCCCACTTACTCTCAATGAATTTTTTTTCATTCTTTCTTCACTACGAGCCTTGCAATACACACACATAGAAAAAATACTAATACTCCTACACTTGATATTATCACCCATCAGTACCACCCCATTTATTATCCTCCATGTAAGAAAGAAAAATTTTGTTGGGATGCACTTATTTTTGAGGACCTCATACCACACATCCACATGAGCCTTTAAAATGATGGAATGATGAGATTCCTTAGAAATAAAGGACCCTGAAGGGGATGGGGTGAAAAAACATCTTTCAGGGACTGATGACAACTCAATAAGATCAAACTATTCATGTTTCACCTTGTACAAAACAACATTCATGAAGGTTGGGAAATGATTGGATTACCAGAAGGAGATGGTGGTGGAAGGGAACCATGGGAAGCCTATAACATACCCGCACTAGTTTTGATGCCATAATGAGAGGTCCAAAATCCCAACAAGCTGGAAGGATAGTGGACATAGGGAAGTGATAAGGGGACCAATAATCGACCCAAGTAGAGAGGTTTGTCCCTCCCTTATAACTTGGTACCCTAAAGCATGGTCGTGTATTGTTATCCCCCTTAGAGTATGCTTCTCCAGAACCCTCCAAAATGTTTTTCATGCATCTAGTCGAGGTTATCATTGAGACTATGAATATTTATTCCTCCACTAATCAGCCTCACTATCTTATTATACTAGACCTGTAATGTCCTAGATTCTCCATGTAATTTTTTTAAAAATTATATTGGATTATTTTGAGACCAGGTGCTGTGAAAACATGTTATTCCATGGATTGGGGTTCCTAGAATAAATATTTGAACTATTTTTATTTTTATTAAAAAAAGAACGTGTGATCAATTTTAGTAACATTTAAATGAGTGCTCAGATAGGAAATCTTAGGGCACCATTATGTTTAGAGCAGTGAGTTTTTCTTTGGCAGAACATAACTTCGACCGACATGGGTCGACCATGGAAAATTGTTTTTGGATGTTTTAAATATGAATACAAATAAACATTAAAAGATTATTTTATTTTTATTTTATCTTTTTGTGATGACACAACAATACTACGACACATTGAAAAATCAGTTGTTTCCTTTCATAAAAGAAATAGCATGGCGATGTTGTTTTAAAGTTAAATAGTAATGCTGTAACACGTCTTTAACCTCTAGAAAGGATTCAGAATTTGGATTATGTATCATTCCTTGTGAATTTTGGTGGAGATCCTATCAATTTCCTCTCATTGTCCAACGACGAACACCGATGAATGCTGATAGATCAGGGATCATGAACCAAGGATCTAGGATCGACGAACGATGACAGTACAACTCTGTTCTTCTCCGACGATAGATCCAGATTTCTTGGTAGGGGGTTTATTTTCATCATGATTTCTTTATGCATTTTTTGGAATTAATGATTAATGTAGATCAACCCACGAACATGTTGACCCATGGATTGCTTGTTCTTGCGGGATGGTTAAAAATTATGGATAAAAGTGGATAAATCTTATGAAATTTTACCATATTCCTCTTTTATATTTATGCTAAAATAAATAGATCAAGGCTGACATGAACTAGGAAAAGGTACATTCTTTGGGTGTTCTTGTTCTCTTTCTCTCCCTCGTTCTTGTGTTCTTCACCTATGTATCCACATGGTCACGTCAGGATTTTCCAGGAGGTTTGAAACATGACCACACCCCCAGAGTGATGGAATGACGATTTCAAGACCATGGAGATGAAGAATGTGACCTGAGTGTTTCATGAATTCTTTATTTTCTAAAAAATGGAACACTGGCGTGTGACCAGTGACCCGTAGAAGGAGAGACGTCGGCAGTGGCACATGGTGGTGTGGCCACACTGCAACAGATGGCTGTCAGCTCGATGGTTGGTGGCAGAGGGGCAGTGGTGGCGTGGCTGCAATACGGAGCCACGATGGTGGGAGGACACAACTCCCCGAGCTATATCAGATGGAGGACCCAAGGGGGAGCAGTGAGTGTGATCTGGTCATACATATCGACTGTGTTGACCCGAGGAGATGCGGACAGCAGGCTGCATGGAGTTAGAGTAGATGTGGAAGTCACTGTGTCTAGGTGGAATGAACCAGACTACTCAATAGGGCTGGGCTAGAGTTGGCAAGCAGGGTCTTGTCGGGGCAGGCTGGACCTAGTGAGAGAGGTCAACATGGTGGGTCGGGTTAGGCAGGACTGACACCCAACCGACCCCTTTTCACACAAAAAGACCGTAAACCAAAAACTGTGTGTCTATTTGATGATCCATTTATGGAGTTGGGACCCTTGTGACAAGGTGGTCATTTTTAGATACACTTAGTGAGTATTTAGGGAATTTTTCATACGAACTATTGGATCGAAGAGGAGGTTCTCCTAGAACTAGTGTGCTAAGGATAGAATCATGCGGGTGGATGTGACCTAAAAGCTACATGATCACCTAGACTGAATGTTTTGCATAAAATATGTGTCTTATCTAGAATTTGATTCTTAAAAATACTGATTAGGTACAACCTTGTCCCACTAGGGTGTAGGTCCTCTAGTATTTAATGAAACTCTATGTGTTACCTACACTCAGTGTGTTAACAACACTCCATGTGTTATCTACAATTTGTGTGTTACCTACACTCCATGACTAACTGAAAATCTGTGTGTTACCCACACTCCATGTGTTACTAACACTATGCATGTTACTACTTGAGGTTACTGTTTATTCTTATGACAATCCTATTTACGCACCATAGACCCATACTTAGTGTGATATGACTCTACTTACTCTCTTGATTGTACTTATTAGAGGCTACACTCTATGTACCTCTTTAGTAGCATGCCTTGTGTTTTACCTGTGTGGTTTGGGGTTACTACTGTGTATTGTTTTAGTCACCCCTGCACAGGCTTCGCCTGCACACGTCATGTCTTGTGTATACAATTGACAACTTTGATAGAGTCCTTGGTAGGTCAAAGATAGGTGGTTCTTTAGGGTGACCCGAAAGACATGGTATGTTTTATTGACATTCAAACAACTTACTATACCTACCCTTTAGGTAGGGTTTTCTATTGATAAGATCCAAAATCTTGTAATATTCATTTTCAGTTGGGATTATATTCTAGCCCGTTTACTTTTCAAGTTTTATTGTTTCTCTTAGTGGTGGTCTTCATGGGATACATATCTATTTACTCAGTGTTTTTAGTTTCATTACTTTTCCTAGGGATAGGTATATGTGTGAAAGTTTATAGGAAAATGCATCACCGTTGTGGGAAATTCCTACTTGGCCCTATTCACTAGCTCCTAGCCTATGGGAGGTGGTCCTGGGGTAGTCACGGGATGGACCCTAGAAGACAGTCATGAAAGAGTGGACTATGAAACACGAAACATAGGATGGACTTTCACATAGAAGGTTGCTACCAATCACACATGAGTTGGTTGGAATGACCCTCATTGTAGTGGATTAGATGAGTCTTAAGTTTCTTAAAGTGGTGGAAATGTATGAGGATTCCTTCCCTGATGATGTCCTAGGATTTTCTCCTAGTAGGGATGTAGATTTATGTATTGAAGTGTACCCCAATATGACACTGATATCTACACCTGCATATTGGATGGCTCTCGCAGAGCTCTATGAGCTGAGGGTATAGTTGGAGGACATATAGAGAAAGGGCTTCATGAGGCCTAGTGTTTTACCATGGGAATCCAAATTTTTTTTCCCAAGAATGTAGATGGTAGATTGTGGTTATGTGTGGATTTTTGGTGCCTAAACCAGGTGAATGTGAAGAACAAGTATCCTCTATTGAGGATCAATGATCTATTCGATCATCTAAAGGGAGAAGGATGTTTCTCAAAAATGTACCATAGATTAGGCTATCACTTGCTTCATGTACATGATGAGGACATCACAAATATGGATTTTAGATGTCAGTATGGTCAATATGAGTACTTAGTGATGTCGTTTGGCATGATGAACTCCCCATCAGTGTTCATAGGACTCATGAATAGGATCTTCCAACTGTACTTGGACCAGTGCAGTGGTATTTATTGATGACATTCTAGTGAATACATCATCTGAGGATGATCATGTGATACACTTGAGGATAGTCCTGTACTTAATCCAGGAACACTAGATTTATAGGGATCTCTGAAAGTTTTAGTTCTGGATTCGAGAGGTCCACTTTATGGGACATGTCATCTCAGAGGTTGGAATTGCAATGGATCTTTGGAATATTGAGGTGGTTCCCTCTTAGGATCCACAAAAGAGAATTACCTAGGTGAGGAGTTTTTTTGGATTGGCTGGTACTATCATAGGTTTGTAATCAACTTCTCCAAAGTAGCCGTACCCATGACCTCTTTGATGAAGAAAGGGAAACCATTCGTGTGGACAGAAGGGTGTCAACAGAGTTTTTAGCAGCTGAGGTATAGCTTGAAAAGCATGCCTATCCTTAGGTATACAGAGGAGGGTTCTATGTATGTGGTGTTCTGTGATGCCTCAAGAACCAGACTTGGTTGTGTCATGATGAAGGGGAAATGAGGATTGCATATAGTTCATGCTAGTTTAGGTAGTATGAGAAGAACTATGCGACCCATGATCTGGAGTTGGCTTCAATAGTCTTCGCATTGAATATTTGGTGAGACTACTTGATGGGTGAGTAGTTTACCATCTACTTTGACCACAAGAGTCTCAAGTATATCTTCTCTCAGAAGAATTTTTACTTGAGACAAATACATTTGTAAGATTTCCTCTAGGATTATCACCTCGAGATAGTATATAATCCATGGATGGGGAACATGGTGGCAGATTATCTCATAAAAATATTAAGTTTAATTCTACTAAATGAGGCATTAGAGTTATTAAACTTGTTTTAGATATCCTTTGTGGATAGAGATGAAACATCTTACCTCCAGTTGATGGTTTTAACGCCTCCACTCTTACAATGAGTTATGGAGTCACAAATCAGAGATACTAAATGAGAGACTACATGTTCTAAAATTTCCCTTGGGCATGCCCCTAATAGATATTGAAAAGTTCGGTAGCATTTCATTCTTTTTAGAGAATTAATAGTAGTACCTGTGACGATGCGAGAGGAGGTCATGATAGAGTTTTACACTTCCCCTTCTGCAGTACATCCTAGAGTGCGAAAGATGTATTATGACCTCTGATGTTAGTTCTGGTGTCTAGGGATATAAATGACAGTGAAAGAGTTTGTTTTTAGATACCTCACTTTCCAGTAAGGGAAATCTAAGCACCATGTTCCAGCAGGCTTGACCCAACCACTTGAGGTGCCAGAATGGAAGTGGGATGGGATATCGATAGTCTTTGTGATGGGTTTACCACACATATATAGGGGCATGATACCATCTGGGTAATTATTGATAGAATCACCAAATCACCCCTCTTCCTAGTGATTTGAGAGTAGAGTCTCATCGAAGGCATGGAATACCTCTATGTGAAAGAGATATTTCGACTCTATGGAGTCCCATCGACGATAGTCTTGTATCGAGATTCATTATTTAAATCTCTGTTGTGGAAGGGATTGATGGAGGTATTTGGGAGTCAACTGTGATTGAGAATATCTTTCCACCCATAGATAGATGGCTAGATGGAGTAGACCATTCATGTTTTATAGGACGTTCTATGTGCTTGTATCCTCAATTTTTTCTATATTTGGGAGGATCACCTACCTCTTGTGGAGTTCTAATACAACAACAACTACCACTCCACCATCGGTTTTTCACTGTTTGAGGCATTTTACGAGTGGCCCTATAAGTTGCTACTTTGCTGGACTGACCTCGGGGAGTCAGAACTCATTGGCCCAGAGTTGGTAGAGGATATTACAGAGAAGGTGTAGGTCATCAAAGAGTGGATTAGGACTACACAGAGCCATCAAAAGTCTTTTGATGATAGGCGACGAAGAACCTTGGAGTTCAAGGAGTGAGATGATGTGTTCCTTTGGGTATCTCCTTGATATGGGATATAAAGATTTGGCTGGGGTGACAAGTTATCTCTGATGTTCATCAGACCGTATCTGATACTGTGTAAAGTGGGAGAGGTGGCGTACCACTTGGTTGTGCCTACGTAGTTTGAGTGGGTGCATGATGTATTTCATGTATCCCATTTGAGGAAATATATACCCAACCCTTCACAATATCATTTACTGGGGTGAGATAGAAGTTGATGATGGGGAAACTGTAACACCCCAAGATTTCATAGTGTGTTATTTCTTCAAAATAATTCAATAACTTTCACTACATGCAACACCATGTTCAAGCACACCATGACTTACCAAACAAGCCGTTCAAAAGAGGTTATGAATAGTATTAGATAAATTTTAATGTTTATATAATCCTTATAATTTTAGAATCCATATTATGAGTTTCTTAGATATAATGCAAGAACAAATTCATTTTCAGTATTGCACTTTTATCAACTTTAATAGTGAACCCTTTTTAAATACTATATTTTAAACTTTTTGACTAAATGGGGACATCAAAAATTTAAAATGAAACATCCCAAGCTTCCACGGTACGCTTTCTTTGAATAATACAGTAGCGTGTGTTGTACACAACCTTGAGTTTTAACACACACCACAACCAATCAAACTAGCCGTTATGAATAGTAATACCTAATTTTTGAAATTATATATATTTTATATTTAAAAATGGACTTCATTTTTGGATTCGGAATATCGAAATTATCCTAGGGTGAAATTTTGGTACTTTTCGGATAACTTTTATATTTTGATGAATAGTGAAAATTACTAAATTTTAATTAAAAACAACTTTTTTAATCAAAATAATTAATAGTGATAAATTATGAATTTGAGTGGTTTTAAAGTATATTTAGAATATATTTTTACCATTTAATATAATGTTGGTCATTGGATATAATTTTACAATTAAACCGAACATAAACGAGTGTCAATCTTTTGATAGTTATTATCTCTTAAAAACACGCTTTTTGTTTTGACAGCGGGATTTAATTTTAAATTAATTTCTGCCACTTCTGTGTTTTGAATTTAGGAAAATGGATTCCATATTTGGAATCAGGATGTTAAAATTGTGTAAATAGGTAACTTTTATTTTTAGACATTTTGAATAATTACTGCGGTAAATATTTTATTTACCATGGTTAAGGGTAAATCCTGTAAATAAGGGTTAAACAAAATAATATTATAATAATACTAAATTACCCTAAAACGTGTCTTAACCCTATTGGTTGATACATGGTCGACCATGGGAATCTTTGGGTCTATTTTGGGACCCCATGGATCCACTTGTAAGTGATAATGACACTTTATTTTAATTTAGTTAAAATGAATACAAAAATGACACAAGCATATATCTTTTAGAACAACAATTTTTACATAGGGTTATATATGTTGGATTTTAGATTATAAATATTCATTAGAAAGCTAAAAAGAGTTTATACATAATATTATTTTATTTATAATTTTTAGACATTAAATAATTTATTTTATTTATGACACAATGATGATGCAGTAATTACTATAATAGTGAAAAATTAAAATAATTGATATTATAAATACCCAAATAAATATAATATGAAACTTTTAATGAATTAAACTAATTTTCTAGGATAATATGATATATTAGGATTGATTTAATTGACTTTTTTCGAAGTAATCAATCTGTTATGAGTTTCAAAAAAATCAACTATTGAATAGTGTCAAAATTGACATAAAAGAGTTCTTAAAACAAATATTATATTATTAATTGATATTAAATTCCTAAAAATCTAAGGTTCTGCCAAGAGACTTATATTATGATAGGTTAATCATTACTGGACCACTTGGGGGTCGCTTGGATGTATATAGTAATTTTATTAACCATATTATATAAAAATACAAAGAGACATTGTAAAAGTGAAACTAATTAACTTAGAGTTAATACTTAAAGATAAGGTTAATATAAGTACCCAAACCTGTCTAAATTCTATTGGATGAGTTGTTTTCGACCTATCCCCACCTCATCCTTTGAATAGTAAACTTTGGAGCCTTTGGAAACCGAATATGAATTTATTATAAATTAATATTTCTAGCTTTTCCAAAGGTGCCCCTCACCCCTCTTATAAAAGGGCACTCCTCCTTCTCATTTCCTCACACCTCTCAAGCCACTTGGCTCATCCAAACTCTGCCCAACTAAGCTCCCCACATCCCTCTCCTCCTACTTGAAGATTCCCCTTAGGCAGAAAGCATTTCAAGAAGTCCTTTGGTTCCAACCAAAGTGAGTTACCTAAATTAAAGGTAACAATTTCTCTTAAAGTATTTTCATTTATTTTGCTTCTCCAACCCCCAAAATCTTTTTATTTCCTTTATTTTGTAACAACACCAGTATCCTCAATATACTAGGATGTTGTTATAAGAAGGATTCAAACTACACATTCACACAACTCCATCTAATGGATGATGAACATAATGTTTCTGTGGATGGCAAACTAACGCCTCACGAAACGATGATTGTTCAAATACATCTTACCGCCTCTCATGGTGGCCATTAGGATGGCACTGTAATTAAATATGATATTAATGATATATATTTTATATATAAGCTTCTGTAATTCCATTTTATTTCATACCATTATTCATTTCATGTTGTATATACATACGATAATTTCATTTGAGGAAGTGCGGACTACCGCCCCCTTAAAATGATATGACTCGTTCATACCACACATGGAACGTATAAAGGATGGTGTAAATGAACTTAAGTAACATATATAAAATATTATATTATACTGGAATAGTAATATACCTATGTATAATTTGGATTCGATTCTTTTAAAATAAAAATTAAATGGAAGTAGCGTTCGTGCGTACGTACGGACTACCGTCTCCACGAACGCGATGAGATTCATTCTCCATCGTATAATTTGATGATTTAAAAATGATGTTTAAGAACTTGATACCATTCTGGATATGAATAATATACATCCCATTAATAACGAATATGTCTCACATAACAAAGAATATAAAGTAAAATGAACCCGTTAACACCCGAAATGACGATAATTCTAAAATATTATTAACAAATCAATGATAAAAGATCATATATGATATCATATTAAAGTAAATGATTCTTTTATTATTCAATAACAATTATTTCACCATTATACAGGAGGTAAACCTACCATCGACCAAGGAAAAAGTACAATGTAAGGGTTTTCTTATCTCACTTTTAATTCCGTGAGAATTCCATTGATCAGCACTTAATTATTGCATGTGGTGTATGTGTACTTCCCATGATCGTATTCATTGTGTAATATAATTTAATTTATGGGTATTTACATCATCATGGTATGATACTTCTTTCATGGGTGTATGTTTCGTAAGTTACCTAATCGATAAGGGAATTTGAGATTTCAATTTCCACTCATTTGGCTTTACACATATTTCATTGATTATATTACCCCAAGATTATGTGTGGAATCACTATTCATTTGATTATGTCATAATTTCCACTCCCCTTCCTGTGGATAGAAGTTTGATACACATAATCACTCCATTGGTAATTCTCAAGTCATTGATATGAATTTGATAAGAGTAATTTTAACTCATTCTCCATTTGTTGAGTTAAACATCCAATTCGTTGGTATTGTTTTTACAAGAATATGTGTGAATGTCCTTTGATTGTTTTACACTGAATATCCAATCATATTTAGTGTATTTATATTTGTAACACATAATTATGTCATTGATTTATCCTTAACCTAAGGATACAACCTTTTTGAGAAATTTCATCTCAATTTACATTCCATTGATACTTCTTTGATGATATACACCAAATCACTTCTATGTGGTGTATATAATGTACTTTGACATAGTATATCATGAATTCCTTTATTCTCATGATATTACAATGTTTTGATTACCTCAATTATTTGTATTCAAGTGTCTCTCTTTTGGTTAGAAACTCTAACCAAAATACCATTTTAAAATGTTTTAAAGAATTATTCTTCGAAATCATGCTCATTAATGTCCATATTTTAAAAATGGTTTTAAGGATTTATTTATATGGACATTAAAGTTTTAAAATTAAAACTCCTTTTAAAAGTTTCAAAGTGGTATGGGACACTTTGATTCAAAAATATACTTTTAAATGGCTTCTTGACAAATAGTGTGACTTTTAAATGTTTTCAAGAAAAGGGGGATATTTCTCTCAAATAGTTTTGATGATTATTTTCATCTATGTCAACATCCTTCATTATTATTGATTGAGGTTAATGTGATACAATACAATCTTCCATATTGTATCGAATGAATTATGTTTGACTGTGGATGTGCTATTTTTATACCATTCATGGTTTGTGGTGAAAGTATTGACATTTCGTATGCTAGTTTAATACGAATGTTTACGTTATGTTTAAACCTTTTCATATGGGAATGCATTGGACTTAATAAGTGACGGGTGGAGCCCGCTATAGCTCCTCGATGCATCGGTAGGTCTCATGAGACAAACTAGTGTCTTGGCACAAGGCCTTGGCAAAATCTTATTTGTAGTCTTGGCACGAGGCCTTGGCTATGTGGTTATGATAGTCTGGCATTATGCATTCCATCATTATGAAAGTGGTTATTGATATTGCATGTGATCATTCGACTAGTAGAATATCCATGTGAGTAAGTAAATGGCATTATTTCATTTTACCTTTGCCATTTTATGCTGAAGTTCAAGTTTAAAAGGCTTTTGTTTTAGTTATAATTTGCCTTAAGTGTTTATGCTCATTTATGAAAGCTTCTGCTATAATGTTATCCTTACTGAGCATCCGAGCTCACCCCTTTCAATGTTTTATTTATTTTTTCCCAGGATTATGAAGAAGTAATTTATGAATGACCTGCAGGGATAGTATGAGGGGATATGAAGACAAGATGTTTTTTTTATGATGTAATGTAAAAATTTATGGATGTATCTAGTTATTTCAAGGCTACTAAACTAATCGGTCTTTCGAGACTTGATCTTTCTCGTGATCATGCCAATGTTATGTAATTAATGCACCGACTCTGGGTAGCTGGGGTCGGGGCGTTACAGTTGGTATCAGAGGAAGTTTAGTACAAACCTTGGTAGCTAGATTTAGATAAACTCTGATTAGAGCACGTAGACCTAAGATGAACTTTGAGGATTAGTATAAAAAAAAACTTCCTAGAATTTTGGTATTGTAAAGATTTTGTGAGTTTTCCGAGCAATACATCCCTGTCTGGATACGAGCAGGTAGAGGCGGCTCTGGCACAGATGTACCTAGGGGTAAAACCCGAAAACACCGCTTTGAGCTAGACTCGAACGGGAACTGGTGCACGACAACGGGCCTTGCTGCACTCTTGGTTACGACACTCCCGGGGGATATGCTTAGGATAATTTACATTTTCTTTACAAACCGATTTAAGTAATATATACATAAGATGAGAGAAAATGACCTTGGTTAATCCTAATATGTTTCAAATTGAGAATATGGTGACATTTTAATCTCTAAATGATTTTACGACTACTATTACTCACACAATGCCTTCTGGTTTTAGTCAATGGCTGGATTCCAAGGAAGTCATAGTGACTTTGAGAATGATGTACAAGTTGGGAACAGTGGTGGCAATGAGCAACAAAATGGAATGTTGATAGGCGTAAAAGATATCGTCTTTATGCCAAATCAGTTTTCCAAAAATATGATCAACAACATATTTATTAACCAACTCCCAGACTCAACAAGGAAGAGAAAGGTGATAAATGATAAGATCTCCAGCAATGGAGACCATGGAGAAAAGAAACCTCAATTTTCATCATGCAGGAATTGTGGAAAGAGACACCCAGGAAAGTGTCTCAATGGGACAACGAAATGTTTTACGTGCGGGAAGGAAGGACATAAAGTGAAGAATTGCCGAAGAAAAATGAAGAGTACTATGGAAGAAGATAAAAATGGTCCCAAGAGTCCATTTACAGTCATTTGTCATAAATGTAGGGGACCTGGCCATTACCCGAGTGAATGTCCTATTTTATAGGATATTTTCTTGGTCAAAGAAGAAGCTGTGTGGAAATAAATGGCTGGAGAAAAATTTAAAAAGTATTAGCACTCCTTGTTGATGGGTTTGCTTTGGAATAATTTTCTCTTGTATTTGTAACCCCGCAGTTTGCCATGTGAGAATGATATTTGAGGAAGAATTGTCTCTTCTCTTGTGGATATAGGTATAAATAACCATTTGGTTTTATATGATCATTGAGGTTTGAGAAAATGATAAGTTATTATAATTTGGGATGAAAATGCAAAGTATGATATAACATTTGTGGTTAAATTATGTTATTTTGAGGAATTTATCTCATTTTGGTAATATTATAAAATATAGTTTTTGAAAAAGGACAACACGTAGACCGTGTGACAACCCATCGCGTCGGACAAAGCCGTGGGAATCGAACCCACAACCAAAGTGCGATTGGGATTTATCGCCTACCACTGGACTACGTGAAGTCCCTGGTTAGTGTGACTATTTTTTTTTGTTAAATGATTTTATTGATCAATAATAAGATGATTTGGGTTCTTATGTCTTATCAAATGAATACCCTTGGTATAGGAAAATGATTTGGTGATTAAGTGATAAATGTTATTTTGGAAGATGTTCGTTTTGTTAGGAACACTATATGCCCAAGGAAAATAGAATACAATGAGGTTTCATTTGTAGAGTAATGGTGGATTTTTATCTACATTTTTATTGTTGATTTATAGTGATTTGGGTTATTTATGGAAATGATTAACCTATAACAGAGAATATGTGATGATTACTTTTAAGTATGTGACTTTAAGAGTATTTGATGTAATTTGGTGATACAATGTAACATGGGAGACTACATAATCAAATTCTTCTATGTTTTGGGTTTCAATATTAGTTTGGATTATATTAAAGGATTTTAAGGACAATTGGTTATTGAATGGTATCTATTTAACTTTGGGGTATTGTTGGTTTAATTTTAGAAATTAAGATTAGTGCATATTTATCTCAATGAATATCCTTATGGGGGATCATTAGATCATTCACTAACCATTTTGGTTTTGATTAATATATGGTTTATCCTGCATGGATCATGTGATTCTATAGAAGTTTATTCTAGCTCTTCCAGTGTGACCGAGTCTTCTTGAATACTCATCGTTTAAAAAAAAATTGAGTTAGTGGTGGAAATTTATTAAAGAATGAAAATATACTTAAAATTTAAGTATATCTCATAATGTTCTTAGCCAATCTCATAAATAAAATCCCCAACATTAATAAAAGAAACATAGAACAAAAATGTTGTCCTAGATGATACCTTAAATCATCACAAATTTATGGCTTTGGGATTTTTGGCCTTTTCATAGCCATGTTCTCTACCACTCTCCATCAGATAATTGATGGTTAGATTTCTCCTCCATATCCATATTTTCCTTCATGGAACCCTAGTATGTGTTATTTTCGGTAATCTTCATACTTTCGACTCTTTATTTTAAATAGAGGCCTCATTAATTCATTTTTCGATGTGGGATTTCAACTAAGATATTTTGAAACGTCAAAAATGTGTTATCCTAATACCCTATGTTTTGTTGAACCGATGGTATTTCAAATCATCATAGATTGATGATTATAAGGACCTAAATTTTACACTTGTTTGTGATTGATGACCTCAATCACCACCTATAAATATTTACGTTTTTCCTCCAATTATATGTCTCTAGTTGCCACCAATGTTCTCCTAATCGAGATCATAATTTGGTGGTGACCCTTTGATTTCTCTTTTTCTCATATTAAGACTAAATTTTAGTAACCCAATTTCCGATGTGGGTTTTCCCACAAATATATTATCTATTTTCAACCTTTTTTTTTCGAAGAACAATTTCAAATTGCGAGGACGCAATTTATTGAAGGAGGGGAGAATGTAACACCCCAAGATTTCATAGTGTGTTATTTCTTCAAAATAATTCAATAACTTTCACTACATGCAACACCATGTTCAAGCACACCATGACTTACCAAACAAGCCGTTCAAAAGAGGTTATGAATAGTATTAGATAAATTTTAATGTTTATATAATCCTTATAATTTTAGAATCCATATTTTGAGTTTCTTAGATATAATGCAAGAACAAATTCATTTTCAGTATTGCACTTTTATCAACTTTAATAGTGAACCCTTTTTAAATACTATATTTTAAACTTTTTGACTAAATGGGGACATCAAAAATTTAAAATGAAACATCCCAAGCTTCCACGGTACGCTTTCTTTGAATAATACAGTAGCGTGTGTTGTACGCAACCTTGAGTTTTAACACACACCACAACCAATCAAACTAGCCGTTATGAATAGTAATACCTAATTTTTGAAATTATATATATTTTATATTTAAAAATGGACTTCATTTTTGGATTCGGAATATCGAAATTATCCTAGGGTGAAATTTTGGTACTTTTCGGATAACTTTTATATTTTGATGAATAGTGAAAATTACTAAATTTTAATTAAAAACAACTTTTTTAATCAAAATAATTAATAGTGATAAATTATGAATTTGAGTGGTTTTAAAGTATATTTAGAATATATTTTTACCATTTAATATAATGTTGGTCATTGTACATAATTTTACAATTAAACCGAACATAAACGAGTGTCAATCTTTTGATAGTTATTATCTCTTAAAAACACGCTTTTTGTTTTGACAGCGGGATTTAATTTTAAATTAATTTCTGCCACTTCTGTGTTTTGAATTTAGGAAAATGGATTCCATATTTTGAATCAGGATGTTAAAATTGTGTAAATAGGTAACTTTTATTTTTAGACATTTTGAATAATTACTGCGGTAAATATTTTATTTACCATGGTTAAGGGTAAATCCGGTAAATAAGGGTTAAAAAAAATAATATTATAATAATACTAAATTACCCTAAAACGTGTCTTAACCCTATTGGTTGATACATGGTCGACCATGGGAATCTTTGGGTCTATTTTGGGACCCCATGGATCCACTTGTAAGTGATAATGACACTTTATTTTAATTTAGTTAAAATGAATACAAAAATGACACAAGCATATATCTTTTAGAACAACAATTGTTACATAGGGTTATATATGTTGGATTTTAGATTATAAATATTCATTAGAAAGCTAAAAAGATTTTCTACATAATGATATTTTATTTATAATTTTTAGACATTAAATAATTTATTTTATTTATGACACAATGATGATGCAGTAATTACTATAATAGTGAAAAATTAAAATAATTGATATTATAAATACCCAAATAAATATAATATGAAACTTTTAATGAATTAAAATAATTTTCTAGGATAATATGATATATTAGGATTGATTTAATTGACTTTTTTCGAAGTAATCAATCTGTTATGAGTTTCACAAAAATCAACTATTGAATAGTGTCAAAATTGACATAAAAGAGTTCTTAAAAAAAATATTATATTATTAATTGATATTAAATTCCTAAAAATCTAAGGTTCGGCCAAGAGACTTATATTATGATAGGTTAATCATTAATGGACCACTTGGGGGTCGCTTGGATGTATATAGTAATTTTATTAACCATATTATATAAAAATACAAAGAGACATTGTAAAAGTGAAACTAATTAACTTAGAGTTAATACTTAAAGATAAGGTTAATATAAGTACCCAAACCTGTCTAAATTCTATTGGATGAGTTTTGTTCGACCTATCCCCACCTCATCCTTTGAATAGTCAACTTTGGAGACTTTGGAAACCGAATATGAATTTATTATAAATTAATATTTCTAGCTTTTCCAAAGGTGCCCCTCACCCCTCTTATAAAAGGGCACTCCTCCTTCTCATTTCCTCACACCTCTCAAGCCACTTGGCTCGTCCAAACTCTGCCCAACTAAGCTCCCCACATCCCTCTCCTCCTCCTTGAAGATTCCCCTTAGGCAGAAAGCATTTCAAGAAGTCCTTTGGTTCCAACCAAAGTGAGTTACCTAAATTAAAGGTAACAATTTCTCTTAAAGTATTTTCATTTATTTTGCTTCTCCAACCCCCAAAATCTTTTTATTTCCTTTATTTTGTAACAACACCAGTATCCTAAATATACTAGGATGTTTTTATAAGAAGGATTCAAACTACACATTCACACAACTCCATCTAATGGATGATGAACATAATGTTTCTGTGGATGGCAAACTAACGCCTCACGAAACGATGATTGTTCAAATACATCTTACTGCCTCTCATGGTGGCCATTAGAATGCCACTGTAATTAAATATGATATTAATGATATATATTTTATATATAAGCTTCTGTAATTCCATTTTATTTCATACCATTATTCATTTCATGTTGTATATACATACGATAATTTCATTTGAGGAAGTGCGGACTACCGCCCCCTTAAAATGATATGACTCGTTCATACCACACATGGAACGTATAAAGGATGGTGTAAATGAACTTAAGTAACATATATAAAATATTATATTATACTGGAATAGTAATATACCTATGTATAATTTGGATTCGATTCTTTTAAAATAAAAATTAAATGGAAGTAGCGTTCGTGCGTACGTACGGACTACCGTCTCCACGAACGCGATGAGATTCATTCTCCATCGTATAATTTGATGATTTAAAAATGATGTTTAAGAACTTGATACCATTCTGGATATGAATAATATACATCCCATTAATAACGAATATGTCTCACATAACAAAGAATATAAAGTAAAATGAACCCGTTAACACCCGAAATGACGATAATTCTAAAATATTATTAACAAATCAATGATAAAAGATCATATATGATATCATATTAAAGTTAATGATTCTTTTATTATTCAATAACAATTATTTCACCATTATACAGGAGGTAAACCTACCATCGACCAAGGAAAAAGTACAATGTAAGGGTTTTCTTATCTCACTTTTAATTCCGTGAGAATTCCATTGATCACCACTTAATTATTGCATGTGGTGTATGTGTACTTCCCATGATCGTATTCATTGTGTAATATAATTTAATTTATGGGTATTTACATCATCATGGTATGATACTTCTTTCATGGGTGTATGTTTCGTAAGTTACCTAATCGATAAGGGAATTTGAGATTTCAATTTCCACTCATTTGGCTTTACACATATTTCATTGATTATATTACCCCAAGATTATGTGTGGAATCACTATTCATTTGATTATGTCATAATTTCCACTCCCCTTCCTGTGGATAGAAGTTTGATACACATAATCACTCCATTGGTAATTCTCAAGTCATTGATATGAATTTGATAAGAGTAATTTTAACTCATTCTCCATTTGTTGAGTTAAACATCCAATTCGTTGGTATTGTTTTTACAAGAATATGTGTGAATGTCCTTTGATTGTTTTACACTGAATATCCAATCATATTTAGTGTATTTATATTTGTCACACATAATTATGTCATTGATTTATCCTTAACCTAAGGATACAACCTTTTTGAGAAATTTCATCTCAATTTACATTCCATTGATACTTCTTTGATGATATACACCAAATCACTTCTATGTGGTGTATATAATGTACTTTGACATAGTATATCATGAATTCCTTTATTCTCATGATATTACAATGTTTTGATTACCTCAATTATTTGTATTCAAGTGTCTCTCTTTTGGTTAGAAACTCTAACCAAAATACCATTTTAAAATGTTTTAAAGAATTATTCTTCTAAATCATGCTCATTAATGTCCATATTTTAAAAATGGTTTTAAGGATTTATTTATATGGACATTAAAGTTTTAAAATTAAAACTCCTTTTAAAAGTTTCAAAGTGGTATGGGACACTTTGATTCAAAAATATACTTTTAAATGGCTTCTTGACAAATAGTGTGACTTTTAAATGTTTTCAAGAAAAGGGGGATATTTCTCTCAAATAGTTTTGATGATTATTTTCATCTATGTCAACATCCTTCATTATTATTGATTGAGGTTAATGTGATACAATACAATCTTCCATATTGTATCGAATGAATTATGTTTGACTGTGGATGTGCTATTTTTATACCATTCATGGTTTGTGGTGAAAGTATTGACATTTCGTATGCTAGTTTAATACGAATGTTTACGTTATGTTTAAACCTTTTCATATGGGAATGCATTGGACTTAATAAGTGACGGGTGGAGCCCGCTATAGCTCCTCGATGCATCGGTAGGTCTCATGAGACAAACTAGTGTCTTGGCACAAGGCCTTGGCAAAATCTTATTTGTAGTCTTGGCACGAGGCCTTGGCTATGTGGTTATGATAGTCTGGCATTATGCATTCCATCATTATGAAAGTGGTTATTGATATTGCATGTGATCATTCGACTAGTAGAATATCCATGTGAGTAAGTAAATGGCATTATTTCATTTTACCTTTGCCATTTTATGCTGAAGTTCAAGTTTAAAAGGCTTTTGTTTTAGTTATAATTTGCCTTAAGTGTTTATGCTCATTTATGAAAGCTTCTGCTATAATGTTATCCTTACTGAGCATCCGAGCTCACCCCTTTCAATGTTTTATTTATTTTTTCCCAGGATTATGAAGAAGTAATTTATGAATGACCTGCAGGGATAGTATGAGGGGATATGAAGACAAGATGTTTTTTTTATGATGTAATGTAAAAATTTATGGATGTATCTAGTTATTTCAAGGCTACTAAACTAATCGGTCTTTCGAGACTTGATCTTTCTCGTGATCATGCCAATGTTATGTAATTAATGCACCGACTCTGGGTAGCTGGGGTCGGGGCGTTACAGAAACTTTCTTGGAGTACCTGGTGTAGATCAAGGATCAATAGGGGAGGATCCTTTGTGGATGGTCAATTCCTTTGGCGCGTGTTTGGTGGCCGCACCAGAATCTCTACAATTGGACATGGGAGAGGGAGGTTCAGATTCATGGTCAGTATCCCCATTTTTTTTTGTTTATCCCTTGTTTTGGATTTTGGGGATGTAAATCCCTAAGGTGGTGAGAATGAAATGTCCTGGATTTTCTATGATTTTTTTTGAAAATTATATGGGATTATTTTGAGACCAAGCACTGATACGGAACGTGATTCAGATCCTCGGGGTACTCAGAAGAAATTTTTGAACTATTTTTAAGTTTATTTAAAATAACATGCATTCTTAGTTTTAATAACATTTAAATGAGTGCTTGAAATTAAAATATGAAGGAACCATTGTGTTCGAAGAAGAGGGTTTTTCTTAGGCAGGACCTAAGTTCGAACGGTATGGGTTGACTGTGGAAAATATTTTTCAGATGTTTTAAAGAAGAATAAAAATAACTTAAACTGATTATTTTATTTTTCTTTTAATGTTTAGTGACAACGCAACAATGCTGAGACATAGTGACAAAGTAGTTATTTCCTTTTATAAAATAAATACCATGGTAATGTTGTTTCAAAGCAGATAAATAAAGATGAAATCCATATTTAACATTTTGTAGGTATTTTCGATTAGGATTATTGATCCTTCCCTATGAACATTGGAGGATAACATGGAAATTTCTTCCTGTTGGAAAATGAAGAACGCTGAAAGGTCATGGATCACAAACTGGGGATCAAGGATCGATTAATGATGGTGATGAAACTGTATTCTTCACCAATGATAGATCCAAAAAACCATGTAGGGTGTTTATTTTATTCGTGACTTATTTCCCCATCCTTATAATTAATGAAGAATGTGTAAAAACCCACAAATAGGTTGACCCATCACTACAACAGAAATTGGCTTTCACGGCGGGTTTTTAGCGGCGATTTTTGGGAACCACCGCTAAACCTTTTTTTAAAATGGTTTCGTGCCAGTTTATAATAAACCACAACAAAACATTTTGTTTATGCTTCTAGCCCTCCCCCCCACCTGAACCCTGCTTCTACCTACTTTCCCCACTTCCCCCGTGACCTGGACCCCTGCGACCCCGACGACCATGCGACCCCAGCGACCCCGGCCGCCCATAACACCGGCAACCCCGCAACCCCGGCGACCCAGTGACCCTGCGACCTCGATGACCCCAGCGACCCTGTCCCCCCATGACCACGGTGACCCCACGACCCCTGGTTTTCCTAGGTTTCCCTTATTCCATATTATTTTAGATTTTAATTAGTTTTTTGGATGTCATAAGGTAGTTTTAGGTGAATTTTGGTCTTGTGAATACCTCATTGATTTGGGTTTTTCCACATAATGGTTCTGTGTGCCAATGATTGAGATTTATAGAGGTTGGTTCTAGATGGGTTGGGAATGAGAATACATTTGAAATCATGCTCACATAAATAATATAAAAATTTATATTATTGAGAACATGAGGGTTTTGATCTTTTTGAGGTTTCTGTGACATGAAGACCATGAGGTTGAGGTACTAGTTGGACCATGTTGAGCATTGAAACCTCGGTAAAAAATAGATGTTGTTATTAATTTGAATTTTCTGTGTTTTTTTTTCACTTTAGCTTTCATATTTGGGATCTTTAATGGAAATTAATTTTAGGGATAGTTTTAGGGTTTGTGGGATTTTGTTGGAATTTAGGTTCTTGGTTTTGTTTTTTCATGAGGTGTATGTTTGGTCTAAATTTCACCATTCTAGATTATCCCTAAATGGTGCAGGGAGATATTCTTTTCCTATACCTATTTTGGGTTTTGTGTTTCATTTTTATTGTTTTAATATGATTGGAGATGATGGGGAGATTTTATTGAATAGTTTAATCCTCTTAGATGTGTTTTTTGTTTGGATTTAATTCTCTTAGATACCCCCAAGTTGTTTTCCCAACCAACCAACTATTGAAATGAGGTATCATGGGGTTATATCATTTTGAATTTTATACTTTTTATAATTACATTTTATGGAAATAATGTGTCATTAGGGGGTTGATTTTTACACCCCATGAAATAATTTTTTAATGATTTTAAGGCTATTTTTTTTAGCTTACCCTTTTTTAGCAATTGAATTCTGGGAGTGGTGTTGTCTAGATAACTTTAACATGCTATGGTCTAGAATCACCATGGGTGTGGTGTCACCTCTAGCTAGTGAAATATATAAAGAACCTCTTAAACACCCATATTAGAAGGAATTATGTTGTAGGGGTTTCCCTATATGAAATTAGGGGAGGGTCAACTCGCTTTTTGGGGAGCCATAGTGGTGATTGGTTATAGTGGATTCATGGGGGGATAAAACAAAGAAGCTTCTAAAGTATCATTAGCTTCCTACACACATTTTGGTTATAGTGTCTTCATGGGGGATAAAACAGTGATGCTTCTACAGTATTGTTAGCTTCCTACTTATAGAATCAAGTAAATAGTATTTGGATCCCAACATCACTGTAAAAAACTATGCTATGATAAAATGTTTTTGGTGCCAATTTTTTTCTATCATCATGAGGATAGAGGAGAATATTGATAAATTAGAGTTTTTTCTCCAACTATTTTATGGATTGGGCACAATTGGGTTCAATTAATGGAACTTATATGCTCTTATCCATCATTTCTCACTTCCTGAGAGAAATAGGTAGTCCAAGAATATAGCCTCCTCTTATTCAATATTTCTAACCATCAAGACAAAGATATATATGATTCCATTAAGTATTTGCATAATTTTTCTATTGAAGAAGCATGGCCTCATGATTGAATAGCTATGAAGATAGAAAAACCATGAGAACATGAGTCTCATGTGGAAAGGGTGTAGGTGTAGCTACTATCAGCAGACATAAGGATTGAACCCATTATATAAAGGATTTTAAAACTAACCTCCCATGTTAAAAAGACACATCCATTGGCTAAATTGAAAGATATTAAACAAATGAACCTTCAATAGTCCATCATAAATTATCATCAGTAATTCGATTATTTTTTAGATTAGGATGATTTGAGTATATTATAGTTGTTTTTATCATTTTTCTTTACCTGAACATCGAAGAGAGACTCCAGAATATGGATCCTCTTCTCTTTTGTTTTTATTAATGAATGAATATTTTTTTTATTCTTAGTTGTCATCCATTCTATAGATTTTGTTTTAACATGATTAACACTTCACAATAACCTATGACATTTTTGGAGGAAACATCATTAAAATAGTCTAAAACCAATTGAACATTGAATTGGTAATGCATAAAGTCAAATATGGTTCTCAAAAATGCTTGAGTCAGAAATATTTCCTCGGGTTCATGGATCATGTATGGGTACAGAAATAAGTATAATAACCGTAACACTATATTTAGTCTACTTGGATGAATTATTTCATTTTGATCATGGATCATTGATGGACATAGACATAACTACCATAAAATTAACACTATAGTTAGTTCATTTGGATGAATTAGTTACTCCTTTATATGGATCATGGATGGGTATAGGCATAACTACCATCACTATAACACTTTTTTAGTCCATTTGGATAAAATAGTTCACTCAACATGATAAGGATCGCAAAGGGGTATATTTAGAGCATGGATTCCAATGTTTAAAAGGGTTTGATCACCGCAAAATTATTTCTTCACACATTTCATAAATATACCTCTGGAATGATAAACTAGGGATGAGAGAAGAAGTGAATGCTTAAAAAATATCATAGTCAAAAGAGCCTAGCGAGTACAGCCTGACTTCTTCCAGATTAATATTATGAACCCCACAAGCTTTAATTCATTTATTTTATCACCTTAATTTTTTTTTGATCCTCATACTGGGGAGGCCTCGTTCACAAGGAATTGTCTTCTTATTAGGTTTCAATTTATGTATTTTCAACCTAATATGATTTCTTCCATTTTTCAATTCCAAATGCTTAACATAGATTAGGTTAGCGTGATATCCAGTTAGTGGAGACTCAATTTTTACATAGGTTTCTCTTTACAATTGTTCACCATGATGAGTTGTGTGTCTATTTACTTGTATAGTTTTTGTTCATGCATGTTGTACCGATATAGATGATGTTTATGGATATAAAAATTTGACCGAGGTGCACATTGTTTAGGTTTATGATGTGTGGACCATAAGCTGGGGTAGACTACATGAAGAGATGTTTCAAGTTAACCTGATATGATTTGGTAAAATATGGTATCATGAATATGGATGATCTCATAATTAATTATAACTCAATAAAACTAATGACCACTGTTGCTTATAATAGTTGGTTTTTTTACTCTTTGAGTTTGTTTTAGTGCTTGGTTGTGTGATATCTAGAGGAAAATATATGCACTCTATAATCATAAATGGAAGCAGTGGCAGAAGGAATGTCCCACTTTTACTACCTGGGTTGAAGGAGTTAGATTCAGTCTTGGAACATGTGTCATTTAGTTTATGGTCATGAAGCCCATACCATTTTCTTTGTGATTTGGAGTCACACAATCAGAAACAATTAAGGGTTACATCCTGCTATTTCTATGCTTCTTTATCATGATTGGAAACATTATTTTTTTCCTCATGAACTGTGATTCCAAACAAGTTATTCTTATGTTACTTTTTGTTATCTAATATTATATTTTGATTCTATAAAGGATTTCAAAAGTCAAGGGTTGAAAATTTGGAGATTTGGGAGAAACATGATAGGAATACTATTTATTATTACTTTTAGTATTGACCATGTGGTAATTGAGTAATATGGAATTTTTAGCACACTATTTCTCTTTACCAAAGAAACATCCCCTATCCCAAACACTAGAGGGTCATATCTAACTCATGGGATCATCTTTATTATATTATGTCTCTGTAATCTTACAATATCATATATATGAATCTCTCTCTCTATTTAGTATTAACTATGTGTTTAAATTTTTAGTATTATTGTGTAGGCACATTGTGATAAACATGGATAAAATCGGGATCACATTACCGAGGAAAACACCTTAGTATGTTAAGGGTTTGAATGAGTTTTTAGATTTTGCAATTTCTAATCAATCCTTTGAAGGGATAATAAGATGTCCATGTCCTAAATGTAAATTTAGAACATAGTTGAAGAGAGATGATGTTTATGAACATTTAATATTGAATCGATTCCCTGGTCAATATTTTTGTTGGGTTTGGCATGGAGAATCGAACGTTACATATATATTGAGCATTGATGTTAATCCATAGAATGAGGTCCCAAGTTCATCGACAATGGAAAATGAAATTCAAAACCTCATAAATGATGCATTCGGCACTGCAAGACACCACTATCAGCATCAAAACATATTAGAACAACCAAGAGAGGGTGCTATAAATTGAAAAGTGACAAGTGATGTTTTTGAGACTATAACACAAGAATATCAAGATTGTAACATATCATTGGATCCTTCTCTTGATTCTATGGAGCCAAATCTAAGATAAAACTTCACATAGGAAAATGTGTTTCATGATTTAGTTGATGATGGAAATCAAGAGTTGTATAGTGGGTGTTTGAAATATTCAAAGCATTCATTTCTGCTGAAGTTTCACTATATCAAATGTCTATGTGGAATTACAAATAAGGAAATTTCCATGATATTGGAATTGATTTGTGATGCATTTCTTAAAGAAAAAATTCCAGATTATTTTTATGATATGAAAAAGTTGTTAACAAGCTTGGTCTGAATTATAAAAAAAATACTTGCGTTTTCAAATGATTGTTTGCTTTATTGGGGAGAGGATTCAAGTAGACAGAATTGCAAAAAATGTTCTTCTTCTTGATGGTAGTAAAAGGGTGATGTTGGAAGTATGAATGAACATAATTTCATGGAGAAGAAGAAAAGGAACAAACCTTCAAAGGTTTTGCGTTACATTCTCTTGAAGCCTCGACTGCAAAGATTATTCATGTCATCTAAAACCACCGAACACATGAAGTGGAATTCTGTAGATAAAAACAATGATGGGTTAATGAGACATCCATGAGATTCCCAATCATGGAAGACATTTTATTCATTACATATAGATTTATCAGATGATTTTAGGAATGTTCGATTGGGATTGGCTGCTGATGGATTCAACCCATTTGGGACTTTGAGTACTAGTTATATCATTTGGCCAGTTGTTTTGATCCCTTATAATCTACCTCCATGGATGTGTATGAAAAAAACACATTTTATCATTTCGATGATTATTCCTGGAAAACAATTTCCTAGAAATGATATTGATGTATACTTGCAGCCTTTGATTGACAAATTTAAGGAGTTATAGAACAACGCTGTTGATACATTTGATGCTTCTTCTAAAACAATGTTCAAAATGCATGCTTCTTTAATATGGACCATTAGTGACTTCCCTATGCTTGGGAATTTATCTGGTTAGAACACTTACATGGGTTTGTCTTGTGTAACATTGATTTTGAGCCCAAACAAATACCTCACATTAGAAAATGGTGCTTCTTGTGACATCAAAGATTTCTCCATGCATCTCATAGATTTCGGCTAAACAGATCAAAATTTAATGGTTCCATTGATTGTAGACCACCTCCAAAGTTGTTAATTGGTTCTAAAATATTGAAATAGCTTGAAAAGGTAGAAATATAATTTGTGAAGGTTTATAATTTGAATGATAGCGGAAAATGGGTCCGAAGTGCATCATCTGGTGAAATCAGAACACAACAATAGAAGAAAAAAATTATATTCTTCAAACTCCCTTATTGGGAATTTAATTTGTTGTGGCATAATCTTGATTTGATTCATATTGAGAAGAATTTTTATGATAATTTGATTTTCACATTACTTAATTAGCATGGAATGTCGAAGGATCATCTTAAAGCTCACAAAGACTTACAAGTAATGAACATAAAATGTGATCTCTAGCCAAATGATAATGAAAGTATGCTCTGACCATTTTTGCAATGAAAAACACGGATAATGATACATTCCTTCAAATTTTAAAGAATGTGAAGGTATCTGATGGGTATTTAAGTAAAATCTCAAGGTGTGTTGACTTTATGAATTGTAAGTTACAATGATTGAAGAGTCATGATTCACATATTTTGTTACAATAGTTACTACCATTGACATTGCGTACATTATTGCCTGAAAAATTTACTGCTGTTGTACTCCAATTCTGCACATTTCTCAGGAAATTATGTGAGAAAGATCTACATCCATTTCAACTTGAAAACCTCCAAGAGAGGTTTTTATTAAACCATTGTACAATGGAGATGATCTTTCCTCCATCATTTTTTACTGTCGTGATGCATTTAACTGTGCATTTGGTTGAGGAAGCTAAATTTGGAGGCCCTGTTCATTATCGGTGGATGTATCCAATTGAGTGGTATTTTATTTATATGTTTTTAATTTAATTAAACAATTTGTGGTATTTAAATAAATTCATAATGTTATTATTTTATTTCACAGATATCTTGGGCATTTGAAAGCATACGTGAGAAATAAATCTCAATTAGAAGGCTCTATTGCTGAAGGCTATTTGGACGAGGGGAGTCTTACCTTTTGTTCTGGATATTTGGATGATATTGAGACAATATTTAATCGATTTAGACATGTTGAAGACACATCAACTCAATATCAAATGCATTATAAATCAAAAATACTTCTTGCTATTGGCCGATCAGTTGGGAGGACCCCAAATGTGACACTGACAGAATTGAAATTATTAGAGGCAGATAGATATGTGTTGTTGAATAATGAAATTTCAGATCCATTTATTGAAGATTTGAGGATACAAATAAAGAGACTAATGATAGGCTGAACATGAAATGAGAAATATATAACGAAATCTATGAATAAATATCTTGTAGAATGGTTTTCACGACGTGTAAGTTCATAAATATTGCAATAAATATGAATATTAGTTTGACACTTACATTTTGTAGATCTATTAAATTATATTTCTTTTTTCATATCATGAATACTGATACTCGATCAGACTTATCAGAATATTTGAAGTTTCTTACTAGAGGTCTTATAAAATAAGTTAGAATGTTCGACGCTTATAAAGGGAATGGCTTTAGATTTTGTACAGTCGATCGAGAAGTGGGTTTGATAACACAAAAAAGTGGTATATTTACATATGATAAATTGGATACTATGGAGAGCTGCATGATATTATAGAATTAAACTACCACATACATTTTTCGTTTGTTTTATTCAAATGAAAATTGGTCAATATTATCAGAGGTGTTAAAAGAGATTCCTTGAAATTTACTTCTGCGAACATCTCTCGCATGATGAATGTTACTGATCATGAACTGCATGATTCATATATCTTAGAATCACAATAAAAAATGGTATATTATGTGAATGATGTTGTGGATGAATGGTGTAGTGTAGTTGTTCCTGTAATACAAAGAGATTTGTATGATATGGGTGAGGAAGTGGAAGATTTGACCTCTGAAATTGAATTTCATCAACAACAGGATGCAGAATTATTTGTCCATCATGATATTGAAAATATTAGTCTAGTAAGGATGAATGAAGTGGATGAAGAAATGGAGCAGGAAACTGACATGATTGAATGGGGAAATGATTGTATGTACAATTATTTATTCATTCAGCAACCACTTTTTTTATTTCTGTAGTCATTCATTATCATTGTTATATATATATTTTCTGTTAGTACTGGGAATCTATTATCACTTTTAATTTTTTTTTCTGCATAATTTTTTTGAAATATATATTCTGAACTAAATTTTATTTGATTAAATGAGAGGAATTCCAAGGAGGAAGAGGTACACTGTTTCTTCAAGTTCTGTAACAGATGACGATCCATCTGGCTCCCTCCCCATGGCATCTGAGGAACTAGCTGCCTACACACCTGCACCATCTCCCCCTGCACCATCTCTCAAACCATCTGTGGGTGTCCAATTAGAGGTTGAGTTGTCGACTCCCCCTTCAAAAGCCTCAACAGTGGGGCAACAACACGCCCCTTCCAATTCATCACATATATAATGGAGTGTCATTGTCATAGTTATAAATTTTAATTAAATAAATTTATTGAATTTTTTTTGTACTAATTGTTTTCTCATTGAAGATGAAAAAATGAAACCGTGGAGGAAAACATAAAAAGTTCATATGTTTGGAATATGAATGAAGAGAACATATTCATGCCATTTTATTCTTATGGGGTGCCTATGGATGATGCCGTGGGGTTACTTGTCCAGATTCTAGGCTAGCTGGCTGCAGAGCCCATTTCCCATCCTATTTCTTATAATGATTAGAGACATATGCTTCCAAGTGGGAAAATTAAGTATTTTATTCCCAGTGGGGTATCGAAAGCACACTGAAATGTTTTTGTTTACAAACATTATGATGAGAATCGGATGGTATTGAAATATATATTATTATATTATCCTCATTTTACATTTATACATGTATGTGAAGAGGATATTACATTGAATACATTACTGTTAAATTTCATTTTATTTATTTCAGGATCTCTCAAGACAGAATGCATCAAACCGGGCTATGCAAGTCATCCCTCACACTGTGGGCTCAAAAAGTTTTTCTAGAAGCCGAACGACATTGGTAATCCTTTCGTTAGTTTAAATATTTATAAGAAAATATTGTATGTTTAATATATTGAATTCATGATCTATTTTTTCTTAATGCAGTCACAGATTTTGGGGCCTGAAACATCCCAAACTGAACTATGGTTGGATGTTCACAAAAAATAATATGGAAGTTTTGTTAATGAGCCTGCCAAATAAGTTGGGGTATGAAGTCAATTTTTTATATAATAACATATTATCAGTTTTTATTATGTTAATATGTATTTATATTTGATTTATAGGTAAAAATTTAAGGACTATGGGATGCCAATCCTGGCCAGTCCTACTCAGTCTCCCAGGATGACCGAGTTGCTAAATTCCTTGGGAATGAGCATCCTGGTAGAGTGCGCGGGATGGGTTTCAGACCCATACCATCTAAGGTCTTTGGCATGCCACCATGGATTCTAATTGCATCTACTCTTGTTTATAGTCAGTCCATACCTGAAGATTCTCAGTGGGAGATTTCTTCTCTACAAACCATAGTTCAAGAGCAGGGGGCTCAGATATCTGCTTTGTAGAAAGCGATGATGATATACTTCAGCAGATGAGCAGATATGCCCCCGGTGGTAGTGCTTCAACTGGTGGTTAGTAGGTAAATCACAAAAATTCAAAATCATTTAGTTTTCAAACTTTCATTGGTTTTAGGTTTTAATATAAATATACAACAATATTTAATTTTCAATATAATGTTCTTACTGGTGACAGTAGAATGTTGAGATGGAGGTGGAAAGGGTGATGATGCATCATCAGACCGTGAGTAGTTGTATTGTTTATGTGTTGAAAAAATATGGGAATAGTTGGTTTGTATATGTAACATGTGTGGAAAATAGTTTCCACCAAACATTTTCATGTCCTAACATTTTCTTGATTTCTCATGCTTCCTTTTATGTATTTTATTGATTTTTGATGTATCATTTTGTGTCTTGATTTCTCGAGTGTGGTGTATATTATTCCAACTAGGCACGTGTTTGAATTGGTAGTCAAGATTTTGGATGACTAAGAGTTAAACCCATTGTTGATGTGTTGATCAAGTTGGGTCATTTCACAGTGATCAAGGGGATAGTGTTGTGGAAACTTTGGTGAGGCATAATTCATAGATAGTGAATCTTCATGCATTGTCAATGGTTATCATATTCTGTTCATGATGATAAAATTTGGTCATACCCTATATACAACCTAGGTTCATTTTAATTGGAGATGGTATTAAACTGTATAAAATTGGGATTCATTATACGATGTGTATTAGATGATCTAAAAGTCTTAAACTATATAAAATTTACATTCCTCTTACGATAATTATGATATGTTAAAAAACATTACCTCATAAAAAACATGGAAGCATCACATTATGTGAGATGAAAAAAATCATTTTCTTCAAGGCATGACATTAAATTTTTCATCATGGTATTGGTTGTATGATCTTACACTGTGTGCAATCATATTCAAAATTTCTTCATGGGTTGAACGGCCTACTCACATAGATCTTTGATTCACAGCTAATGGAACATTCAATGAAAAAGGATCAAAGGATAATGGTCCTTGGAATATGGTACAACTCATAGTTCATAAACCTTGGGGTTGGAGGATAAAATGCATGAAAAATTGGGTAAGAAATTTTAAGGCTCAAGGGGGGGGAATTTATCCAAATTAAAATAGATGCACAATTTTTCCTCTATCCAAGAGGTGTATAGGTCATATGGATTGACTGGTCCATCCCCATGGTTTGAAAAACCCATTTGGTGGCCATGAACTACCTCTATCCAAGAGGTTTAGGCCATACATCCCCTGGTCTATGGTGGAGGGTTATCTCTAACCATGCACCAACCAAGAACTATGCACTGGATGACCTCTTTTCTTCATTTTTCAAATCCCAAATTCCTAGAGTACCTCCAAACCCCCCATGTTATCCAGGATCATTTTATTAAACAAAAAATTAAGTTAAACCAAAATTTAAATTAAACTTACCTCAAACAAATGTTTATATCTTACAGGTTATGATGTTCATGAACAACACTTTTCCTAAATATCCTTGAGTTTTCAAAGGATGTTATACATGATTATTTTTGTTTTAAAAATATTTTTATCATTTATTTGATATATTTTTTATTTAGATCAATATTATACTATTTTATATACAAAATTTCAATAAATAATTCTATGAAACATTCATTTTTAAAATGAAAATATACGGAAACTTCATGATGCGTTGTTAGGATACAAAGGATTTTGATTATGTTAAATATTCATGTAATCTATCTACATGGTCTAGAATGCCATAATTATATTCAATTTATCCTTCAATGTTTTTATATGACTCTCATGAATGCTTTAAATAAATTTATGATATAATAAAAAAATTATATTGAGTATTAATTAATATATGTTTATTTTACATGTATGATTGAGTTGATGTTATTTTATGAGATTGTGTTAGGTTTTATATTTATTTGATAGAATTTAAATTTTAAAGTAATATAAATTAATTTCAATTTAAAAAATCCATGTGAACCTAAATAATCTATTGAAATATAATTCTTTATAAGAAAATCCACTTAATGGTCAAATTTTGATTGACTTGATTTCTTATTCTATCCATGTTTTGGAAAAATGTATTCATCCTTACAGAACTCATGCTTGAGATTCGATATGGGAATTCCAGAATTATAATCCTTCCATATTCCATGTTTATGAATGTCCTCAATGGGTAAGGTAATGGTTGGATGATATTGAGAGAATATTTAGTATTTTATGAATTCCTAAGACCTATAAGATCAAGTTCACCACATTCAACATCTAGGGTCTGAGTTGGAAATATTTAAAGACCATTGTTTATATTGAGTTACAAAAGACCCAATATTAGGAAGGTTTCATGAATTTGTAATATTATCATTAAACTATGAATGTGATGAAGGAAATGGAATTTATATTTCTCTTATATGGGAATCATATATTGATTGAATATTTTAACTACTTCATTGAGCTGATGAAATATATGACTAAGTTAGTCATAACTGATACCATGAAGAGGGTTTCTTTTTTAGAACATTTAGTTGAAGGTGTCTCTATTTTTCTTGAATAATATTATGTATGTTTTTAATCTTGATGCAAAGGTAGAGGTGATAATAACATGAACACCAAATATAAATGTTTTTTACTATATAAATGGTTGTTTTTAATGTGAATTGAATTATTAAAATAGGGAACTAAATGATTTTACATAGGGAAGTGTTGGCAGCGTCAAGAGATCTTCTCGACTAGATTAATCAGTTTTAATAATAGAAAATCTATAATCTTCACACTACACATATCCATTTATGAAGTTCCACTATATTTTCCAAGCATCATGACCATAATGTTTTTACTAGTTGTATCCAATATTTTTTAATTTTTTTTGTTCATTAATCTGTTAGGTTATTGATATTTCTGGTTTGATTTGTTTTTAGGGAAGTGGTGCAGTGGAAGCAGATTTTTTTTTTCTGGTCAGCTTTTCGTGGCAGTTAAAACCACCATGAAATGTATATAGGTATGACATTAGCAGTGGTTTTAATCTCTACTAAATGTTAGTATTTTTTACGTTTAGGGGTGGTTTTAACCGCCGCTACAGAGTCGCATCACCCACGTGCATTCCGCGGTAGTTCTCATGAATTTAGCGGCGGTTTTACAGCCACTAGATTTTATTTTATTAGCGGCGGTTATAACCACCGGTAATAAAATAAAATCTTGGGCTCGTACAAACTACCGCTAAACTCAGTAAAAACTCCGTGAAATGAGGCATCTACGATGATTCCCTTAAACCATCGCTAAATGGAAATAACCTCCGCTAATAGTTTTCCGATGCCAAATTTAGTGGTGGTTTCTGTAAACTGCTTCCAAACCATGTAGCGGTGGTTTAAACCGCCGCTAAAAGACAAAATAACTGTCGTTAAATGGAGGTTTTCTTGTAGTTCATGGATCACTCGTTCATGTGGGATCATTGAAAATGTAGTATAAAAGGGGATGAATCTTCATAATTTTTCTTTTTTCCCTATTTTATATTTCCACTAACATGAACGGACCATGGATAACATGAACATAGAAATGGTCTGTTCTAAGGGTGTTCTTGTTCCATTTATCTCCCTCCTTCTTTCATTCTTCACTGATTAACCCATATGGTCGCGTCAGGAATTGTATGGAGGTTTTGAATTGGAATAGACACCCAAAGTGACGAAAGAAAAAGTTCAAGCACATGGTGATGATGAACTCGACCCAAGGGTCACAAGTGTGCTTCCATTTCAAAAAACGGAGCACCAAAGTGCAACTGGTGACTCGCATAAGGAGAATTGCCACCAGCCGTGGGGCACAGTAGCACGACCACCGGACCATAGATGGCCATCAGCTCAACAATCAGTGGAATATGGGAATGTTGTGGTGATAAGATGTTTTAGCAAGATGCAGTGGTGGGAGGATGTGGCTTCCTAAGCTGCGTCAGATAGAGGACCCGTGAGAGAGTTGTGGGTGCGAGCTAGTCACATGGAATGGTTTTGTGAAATGTGGTCCGACTACATTGACCCGGGGAAACATGACCAGTGGGCTGCATGGAGTTGGAGAAAAGGTGGTAGCCACTATGTCTAGGTGGAGAAAACCGGCCAGCTCAAGTGGTCCAACAGTGGGCTAGGTCGACCCGGTGGTTCGGGTTGAACCTGGAAGGTTGGGTTAGGTAGGACCCAGGTCAGGTTGGGTTGGGTTAGTATGACTGCTTCAGACCGGACCAAGACCAATCCATCCCCTTTTCACAAAATAGCCCATAACTCTCAAACAATGTTTCTGTTTGATGAGTTGTTTATGGAATTGGGAACCTTGCGACGAGGTGGTAAATTTGAGACACTCTAAGTGATTTTCCATGAAATTTGGCGTACGAATTATTGGATCATTGAGGAGGTTCTCTTTGAATGAGCGTGCTAAGGAAAAAATCTTGTAACTGACTGTGACCTAGAATATATGTGATTACCTAGACTATGTATCTTACCTAGAATACGTGTCTTATCTTGTCTTTATGTCATACCAAGACTAATTAGGTACTCCCTTGTACAACCAATGTGTGGGTTCTCTAGTATTTGACAACACTCCATGTGTTACCTACACTCTATGTGTTACCAACACTCCGCGTGTTATCTACACTTTGTGTGTTTCCTACACTCCATGTGTTACCAAAAATCTATGTGTTACTTACACTCCATGTGTTACCAATTCTTCACGTCTTACTACTTGAGTGTAACTTTGATTCTTATGAAAATATTTTTTATGTTCCATAAACCTATACTTGGTGTGATATGACTCTAGTGAATCTCTTGATTGCGCTTCTTAGAGTATAAACTCTATGTACCTCTTTAGTAGCCTACCTTGTGTTTTACCTTTGTGGTTTGGGGCCCCTAATGAGTATTGTTTTACTCACACCTGAACAGGATTCACCCACATGTGTCATGTTTTGTGTAGAAGATTGACAGATTTTATGGAGTCCTTGGTGGGACGTATATAGGTTGTTCTTCAGGGTGACCCGACGGATTTGGTACACTTCAGTGACATTTAGATAGCTTACTATACCTACCCATTCAGGTAGGGTTTTTTTGTGGATGATATCCATGAGCTCGTACTTTTCTATTTCAGTTGGGTGTGTATTCTAGTTCGTTTACTTTTCAAGTTGTACTATTACTCTTGGTGGTTTTTTATTGGGTTACATATCTCTTTACTCGGTGTTTTTAGTTTTAGTAATTTTCTTGTGGATGGGTGCGTGTGTTTGAGTTAATAGGAAAAGTCCTCCCCTTTGTGGGAAATTCCAACTCGGTGCTAGTTTCCAGCCCCTGGCCTATTGGAGGAAGGGTTGGGGTTGTCATTGAAAAGACCCCGGGGGATGGTCATGACAAGACCCAATGCCTCTTACCTTCGGAGAATGAATCCCTAATGAAGTTATCCATTATCTTATCGATGTTCTTCATAATTTGTTTCGGGGACTCGATCACTGAAAAGGTATGCACTAGGGTAGCCAACAACATATTGTTAACTAGAATAACCCAAACCATTAAGGATAGATATGTGTTCATCCAATTAAGTAATCGATCAATAATCCTACTGAGGAGGGGGTAGAAGTCACGAATGATCACTCTAACATGTGTAATGGTAACACCCAGGTAGTCCATAAGAAAGACCCATGGAGGCATTCCCAGCTTATGGCTCACTGTAGGTAACCACCTGTAAGGACACATTATGGAAATATAGAAGTTACTATAGATTTTATTGATTACCTTCCCGCTCCATTGACTTTACTTCTCTAAAACTATATTCAATCCATGTATGGATCAACTCGTTGAATTCATGAATAATATAGTATCATTGAAGAGCATGAGTTGAGACACCATTTTAGATTTCATCCTTCTTCTATACAACAGGATATCACCATTACTAAGGACCCTATTAATGAGATAAATCAAAACATCATGAACCATGATAAAAAGACTCAGAGTGATCGGGTCCCCTTTCCCTAGGACTTAAGTCGATTTGAAGAAGCCATATGATTTTCCCATGAAAGTAACCGATAACCATGAAGAACTAAAGAATCCGAAAATAATATCAATGCTCAAAGAGTTGAAACCCATAAATTCCATCAACTTATTTATAAAGCTCCATTAAACATGGTTGTAATACATGTTCATATCAAGATTGATGTCCATGTTACAACTTCGAGTTTTGAAATTGATGTGTCGGAGTATCTTCTATGCCAAATCAACAACCTCCTATATTGAACAACCCTGGATAAAACCATGTTGTCCCAAAGAAACCCACCGATGAAGGAGAGGATTCAGTCTGGAATTAATGATGCTAGCTAGTATTTTATATAGTACATTTCACATACACACGGGGTGATAGTGAAAAATAGAGTTGGGGATCTTAGTTTTGGGATGAATCATTAAGGTTGTGGAACATGCAACACGAGGCAAGCTACCCCCAAAAGAAATATTAGATGGAAACAATCAAATACTCCTTTATAATGACCTAGGAAGACATATAAAAATAACTAGTAAACCTATCTGGACCTACCATGCTATCAGGGTTCAGGTGCATCAAAGCATCCAAGATCTCATTCTTATTTGGCATGGCCCCCAATTTTTCATTTTCCTGGTCAGACATATGGTGATGAATCACATAACAAATCTTAATATCCTTTGAGGGATAATCATTGGGCATGCGATCATTGGTACCATCAAAGAGATCTGTGAAGAATGAGTTTGCTAGGCCTCCCACTATATCAATGTGCTCCATTTAAGACCCATCCTCCAACAAGATATTCGGATTAACTGGCCTTTTCCTCTACTTAATTCACGCATGAAATAAAGATAAGTTTCTATCACCCTTTTTAATCTATTTTACCCCCGGCCTCTCCCTGTATAGATATTACTGCTTCAGAACCAAGTCCACCAGAATTTCCTTTTCACCACAAGCTCCTCAAAGGCATGATCATTCCAAACCTCCTCTAAAAGATTCTCAAGATGTTCAATGTGCTAAATAGTGGACTCAAAATCTGAATCTATGAGAGACATGTTTTTTTTCAATGAATGGATCATCTACTTAAGCCCTTGTATCTTACTATGAAGAGCATTCCACTTGTTTCCCTAGGAAGGCTCGTCCCAGGATGTTCTAACCAGAACCTGGAAGCTCAGAAGGCTGGTCCAAAGATGGTTATACCTAAACCGATTGAGGAGATCCTACATGGTTGACAAAGAGACCAAAATAGGGGAGTGATCTGAAATACCACAAACCAAATGATTCTCCTTCGTATAGGAAAAAACAGATATGGAATGCATGTTATCTAGGAAATGGTATATGAGGCTCCATGGGCGATTGTTCCCTCATTGGTTTTTGCACCAAGAAACCCAATCGCCCACATATCTGAGGTCCAAGAGCCCCTTTTCATCCATTAATTGGGTGAAAGATAGATTGGATATTCTTTGAAATAGCGCCTCTGCCCTTCCTCACCAATGGATCTGCAACAACATTAAAACACCCTTGATCCACGAGTTAGGACCCAGATAAAACACTTTAAGGTCTTCCCATACATATAACACCATATGAATCATTTATGATAATATATTTCATACACCAACCCTTGGGAATAAGTTATAGAAATAAATTTAGTTGGTTAAAAGCATGTATTCGAAACCACTATTAATGTGTGAAATATTTAGGATCATATTAAAACAACACAAAGTAGAAAAAAGATCTATGTTAATAATATAAGGAAATATTCATAATTTCAAGTTGGGGATCATGTATTTTTTAAGGTTTCACTATACAAAGAAATTATAAGATTTTATAAAAACGTGATATTAATCTTGAAGCACATTGGTAATTTTGAAATATTAAAATGAACTAAGAATTTAGCTTACCAATTATCTATGCCTCCCAAATTTTATAAAGTACATGGGTTTCTCCAAGTTTCATTAATGAGTAAATAAATTACAAATAAAATGAACGTTCCAAAATACGAGGGAATGAAATTAGAGTCATACCTATCTTATAATGAAAATCCTTTCATAATTCTTAACCCGAGAGTGTAAGTGGTGTAGAATCAATAAAAACATCCAGTGAAAGTCCTTTGGAGAAATAAAAAACTAGAAGATGCAATCTGAGATCGTACAAAATCTATAATTAAGGAGTATCCACATTATTTCAATAGATGAAACATACCATAATTTTTATGAAAAAATTATTTATGGGGAGGGGGATTTAATACTCGAATCCCTATTGTAGTAGGTAAACACCATATCCTGAACTATCACACTCTTTGGACCCATTATTCATGGATTTATTTAAAAATTATATTTTATAATCTTAAATTGAAAAAATGATTTCATTTTTAAATCAATCCAATCAAAATTATCTCAGTATAAAGTTTTGAGCTTTTTCTGAAAATTTCATTTTTAGTCAATAAATACAAATTTAAGGAATTTTGTAATTTGAAAATCAATATCTCTATATAATAATAAAATAAGAGTTTAAAAATCCATTTAAGTAATAAAATATGAATTTTTTGAATATAAATATTCATTTTAAAATATTCTTTGATCTTATATACCATATGTCCAAAATTTTTAGAACCAATTAAAATGTTTCATTAATATAAAAACAATTTCTCATTTTTTCTAAATCAAGTATTTTCAAGGGGGTTTGCTTTTGTATTTCCTTGAAAGCATTATGTAATTTATTTTTATTATAATTAATAAATTTATTTCATTAAAAAATATCCAATATAGTTTTTTCTTATATATAAATTTGATGCTTAAAAAATATATTTCTTTAATAACTATTTTTATATAATTAAGTCTATTTATATTAAAATTAACATTTCAAACCATTATAAATACCATTTGAAATAATGAATTTGAAATTTGAAATTATATGTATCACATTAGGTAAAATTTTCAATCTTATTATTTCTTATGAAAACAAATTACTTATGTTCGTAATTAATTTCCAAGGTAAAAGTAAATTGGGGTAAAAGATTAAAAGCTAAAAAAATCCCTAAAACTATAAATTTTTTCTGATAAAGGAGATATTAAGGTTATTTTTTATCAAAAATTATTTTTCACTCCTATTTTTTCCACTTTATGGCCTTTAAAACCTGAATCATAACCTTACATTATTGAAAATATAAGGGTTACTCCCAAAACTATCCTTCCCTTCACTTATAAAAGCGAAACATCATCACCACTTAACGAATCACATATATTTTGAATTTATCATTGAAACTATACCAAATTTTCCTAATTTTACCCTATCCCTTGTTAAAAATCTTATACTAAACATTATTTATCATAATAAATTCATTTCTATAGAGACTTCTATGGAAAATTCAAGTCCCCAATGTGAGTATTATCAACTAATTTGTGTTTATTCTTAATTATATTCACATATATTTATTATATAAAAACTAATATAATTATATTATTATAATTTATATACTATAATGTTACTATATTAATGGTATTATCATTTTTTATTCATATACCCTATCAATTAAGAAAAATAAAACCATTGTTTATGTGTTGTGTGGACTACCGCCTCCAGGACATAATGTGTTTCATTTTCGATAAATTCCATTAATGGAGGGATATATGGATGATATTAATGGATAAATATTATTTTTATGATATTATTTTGTTTTTGGTTTAACAAATTTTATAACCTATTAATTACATGATGAAGAAACAATCATTGTTAATTTAATATACAAAAACATGCATGAAAAGAAGATTATATTTTATTCAAATCATGTAAGATTTTTATATCCATTACTTATTTATTTAATTACATGAAATAATATTATATCACCCCCGTAAAAACTAAATAATATCATTATTACTCTGGTGTAATGATATTACACAAAAACCACCTCAGGATCACTCACTAAATCAGGGCATGCTCATGTTTGGGTTGGTTTGACCACCTAAATGAACAATACGATGAATTTATATCATAAATTATTACAGGAACATAATTAATGGTATAATAATATAAAAATTTATAAATAAATAATTTTTTTTCTAGATATTTCATATCAATATTTAATTTATTAATATAAAAAATACACTTAGATCATTAAGAATAATTAGAATGTGATTACCATCGATTTGATCTCCAAGGATAATTAAAAATAACTCATGAAAGGATTCTGAAACATAATAATTCACTATAAATCATCCCTAATAGTAAATTTTCTATTCTAGTAAAAATAAAATTTTAAGTAAGAATGAACATGGACACAACTATTATGAATCTAGTACAAATGATCAAAAATATAAATATCTGATGTAAAAAATTAAAATAATTCATGTTAGGAATAAGTATTTATGAAGAGTATGAATTTAAATCGATATGACTAAAGTTATTAATTAGGGATTAATATATTAATGTTTTTTATATAGAATATTAAAATACTTTTATAGAATTTAGGACAATATGTAAGAATTTTCCACCTCAAATTCTTATATTTGAGACTAGTTTTACAATATTCACATATTTTCAATAATTTAGTGTATATAATGCATATATGGGATGTAATATAATGTAATTAATTTATTCATTATATTTAAAGATTAATTTTATGCCTTATATTTCAAGAGGATATAATTTAATTTCTACCCAAGCCATATGCAGGGTTTTGCCATCTCAATTTTCATTCTTCTGGACTCATGTTATAATAACTACCTATTTTATTTTGTTTACTGTATACATTTTATATGGAATAATATTTTTCATATTACTCTATAATATTATTTTTATTAAGGAATTTCATTTTCCATGGTGTAAAAATAGTGTAGTTTTTTGTTAAAGAAAAGGTGTGTGTAATTTATTTGAAAACACATCCATATACATATATTTGAAATTTTATGTGACTATAACAAAGATTCTCCTAGGTTTAACCACCCCAAAATGGTTTGGTTCATAAATTAATCAATCATCACTTTGATTCACTATGAGTTGGAGTAACACCACATACCTAGAAAGACACTCATAAGGAATATTATTTAGAATATTTATATTCATTTAATGAACCATGATTATGGTATTTTTTACTATTTCTTTTATCTCTATCCAATTCAAACTATTGAACCCAATTATTATCTTCCATGGATGACATAGTATATTATAAGTAAATTTTCCCCTATATTACTTTCATGAGGGTACTTCATGTTATTTTGACACTACCACACATATTCTAAGTTGATTAAGGGATTTTATCATATAAATCCACATTATTCTATTTAATAGAGAAGCATTTGATTTATATATTTATCATTATATGGATAACCAAGTTTTATTAAGTTATTGGTTCCTCACAAAATAGTTTTAAGGTTCTTGATGAATTTTATGATGAATTCGTTGGAATTAATAAGGAGACATATGAGGCCTGAACTAATATAGAAACTTTATTTATTGAATGGCATCAAAAGGATAAACATCTTGGGATTTGGTGTATACCTCTTCCCATAATAGGATAATTTTACTAGCACTAGGCCTTGAAAATAAGTTATTATATTTTGTATTATGAATTCCATCAATACAATATCAATGGATATAATTATACATGTTTTCATTTATTATCATGGATATATATTTTTCATAATTTTAGTTGGTTAGATCTTCATGTTGTCTATTTATTATTTCTCTATAAATTATGGAATGCTTATTTTATGTAATATTCTGTTATTTATTTCTCCTTACTAAGCATATGACCTCACCCTTTTTTGTTTTCCTTTCCCCAATAAACCTAAAAGGGGACTATGTGTAATTTTTAGGGATAATATTGAATATATAATTATTTTCTTGAAATGTGTTCATGTTGTATCTTATGTTTTAAAATTTAATGTATGTATATATCTAGTCTTCTAAGACCACTATTTTTTGATCAATAAGAAACTATTGTATTATATACCAATAATGAAATATTACTACTAGGTTTGGGATTTTACCTACATAGATATAGGTTATAATTGAGATATGCATGATTGAAATAAATGAGCAATAGGTGAAAATAAATGCAGGTGATGGTTTATATTGGAATGTATTTGAATGTGGTAAGGAAAGGGATTAATGAACATAATATTTTATGAGGAATAAAATCTATAATTGGGTGAATGATTGAATAAAAAATAGAATTTTGGACAGTTTTTATTGATTTATTTCATGAAATTTAGTAGGTTGATGTTATAGAGGTAGAAATGGTTGTGAATGGGTAGTGGTGATGTAGTGTTTAAATAAATGTTTTTTATAGGGCTCTATGTATGCACCCCCATGATGGTATTTTTGTGCATTTAACATACTATGAATTTTACATTGATTTATAAATTCACCCCATATGAGTTTATTATTTTATACTGATTCCAAATGTTATACTTCATGGTGTTTTCCCCAACATCTAGGTTTATGAGGGTCAACGGATGACAACACTTTTTCACCACTCTCCCATTATCAACAGTATGGATATGATGGAGAAAGGATGGTTTGATTATACATGGTGTGGGAGTGACATGTGGTGTACCTCAATATGTAGTAGGGGTTGTGAATTGTATATGGAGGACATGAGTTTGATATCCTTCATGTTCATGATACCCTACTAATCTAGTTCAAAAGTGATCAATATAGATGTGATGTGGTTGTGATATGATGATGTTATATGTTGTTTTACCATATTCCAACATGAGATGTTGGCCAATGTGGGAGTTAGAGTAGGTATAGATGCATCCTTACCCACCTCGGGAAGGAAGAAATTGGAGAACAAGATGTTAGATGTTTGTGTGTGAAAGTAGAAAACCAATGGAGAATTGTTCATGGGGAGCCTTGATTATATTCTTCTAATATTATTTTTTCTATAATTTGGATATGATATGTGGTGAGTGAGCATTAATGATATAGGGAATAAGAAATTTACATGTTAGGTTCTTATTGGTTCTAACCTTTATTTATTGGAATATTAGTGTGATTTTCTCTTATTTTCATGATAGGTCTTATGGATTGTCCTTCTGAGTATACATGGTATGATCACTAATATGTATATATATATATTTTAATTAATCATTAGGGTTATTGGTACTATGATGGACCGGGATGTATTGATGATGGAGTTAAAATTTGGAGATGTTTCTTAGGATTGGTATTGTTTTTTTATTTTGAAGATTATTTCTATATAACATTACATGAAATTTTGATTTTATAATCATAGATCTTGGTGTATTTTATATGATATATTATTGATAAATTTTTCTCCCATTTCTATTATTTATATCTTATATTATGAGTTTAATTAAAATTAGGTTGTGTTTTATATCTTTAGTAGTAGTTTTCAAACTAGGTTCTATTAGACAAGGGCTTCAGGGGTAACTCATATTCATTTCCATCCCAACATAGGTACCAATGGGGGGGGGGGGGGGGGGTTGATAGAGCAGTATCAATGGAATAGTGATAGATAAGGTGGGTATTGAAGTTAGGATCACTATATATTGCAGGTGTTGTTTGGGAAATGTTCTCATTTGGGATTTTTGCATGATATAGACTAGGGATTCCAGATAAGAAAAGGACTTTTGGTCCCCTGTGGTATAATACAAAGACTATAAGTCCACTGAGTGATGAAGTATAGTGGAACTACTTTTATCATATATTCCTAGGATAGAAATATGAATCATACTGAATTTCATTTTTGTTTGAATGAGTTGACATTGGGAATTAGATGAACATAATTAAATTTATTTAATTTAATTCTTGGCTACTAGGATTGGGGATTTTTTGTAGGTAATGTATGTTTTGGATTAAAGCATATGAAGAGGGGGACAGTACTCCTATCATGATAACTTACTTTATGATTAATTTTAAATTCATATAGTCATGTCAGGTCCACCTAAAGTGGATAATCCCATGGTCTATCAGATGAATTCCCTATATTTTCAATCTTTCAATAGCCCTATTAATGTTTATTTTGATAACTTACTCCTTAATTTTTTGTAGTATGTGAATTCATTTTTTCTATAGTTTTCTTGACTTTATTTGGGTCATAATGAACCTTGTTTCTTATTAAATGATAGAATATATTTTAATAATGGGTGTAATGATTCAAAAAGTGGTCTTGTTACTAGTTTAAGGCACTTTGTACAATGTTTTTTAAATTTGTTTCTTTAAAATAAATTTAATAGTTTCTATAAAAAATATTTCACAAGAAGATTTAAATGTTACCCATTAATAATATTATTGGTTTCTTAAAAAATGTCAATTATTGAGGTTCACAGAAGAAATTTCATGTTTTAAAACTAAGGTTTTTCTTAATGGTTTTCCAACCATAAATTAAGTGATTAAAATTATATAGGTTCACAAATTTTACCTTTAAGGATTCCATAATCATAGTCATAGTTGCATATATGATTTTATTTTTGAGTGTGTTAAAAGTGTTTATTTTTCTTATGATCATTATAATTAGGAAGCATTCCTTTTAAATTTATTCATACTAGAAAAAATACTAATTCTTATAAATCATGAGATAATGATGTACTTAGATTAATTTAATAATATTCCATAATAGTTACTAAATTAGGAAGTTGAATTATATCAATTAAAAATGTAGAATAATTTTTGAAATTTGAAAAAAAATTAACGACTGAGTTAATTAGTATGCCAATGTGCTTCATTAACCAAGAATTATATCACAATTACCATGATTTTTTATGAAATATTTTCTTAATTATGATTTACCTTGGTGGTAAATTTTCAACTAAAATGTAATTTTTTTAAAAAAATATTTTAGATTTTTTAAATTCATTAATAGAGAATGTTATTCCATGTGATAAGATAATTTCATTAGAATCCAATTCATGTTGAAGCATGATTAATTTAATTAAAAGGGATTCTAAAAGTTATGAATTTTAGTTATTTATATTTTTTAATTTTAAGAAGAGTTTTAATTCCTTATTATTTCATATTGTTACTAAAAGGGGATTGATGATGCAAGATTTAAACTAAGAAATTATGTATTGGACATTATTAATAATTTTTTATAGAAAAATTATTATGCATTCATTATAACTTATGAGACATTATTGATTCCATATTAAAAATGATAAGTTACAAATGTTATTTATTAAATTGATGTCTAATTTATTATGATATTTTTTAATTAACTATAAAGATTAAATTTGGAATTATGTATAAAATAAGTGATAATGCATAGGTATTAAATCCCCCTTGTTATCTGAAATCTTGTTTCAATCAATAGTAAAATTATTAAAGATTACTTATTAAGTATGAATAGCCGGAATCATGAAAGTAATTTTGATAGGTTTTCTTTTGAAACCCAAAAAACATGTTTTCTATGTGTGAAAATAATTACTGAATATTTAATTTAAGAATGTTAAGTATGAAATAATTGGATAAAGTATGTGAATATTTTCATTTTAAAGCATGCCTTTGTAAATTTTATTGAAGTTATAATTATTATTTTTCCTTCTAAAAGAATTTAATTAAATTATGAATTGAACCATATATATTGTTTGGTTAGTAGATTTACTAAAATTTTGATATTATTTTTTGAAATTATTTTTATAAACCTTGAATAGTCATGCTTAAGGTTGATTAATATAAATTACTTTCTCTAATAAATTCATTTTTAGGATGTTCTACACCTTTATTTAGAGTCAATATGAAGTGATTTCTTTCTGACATTCATCTTGATGTTAAGAATATGTTTTGTTTTTGGATAAAAATTTATAATCACTTTTCATAAATAGATTAATTTTTTCCCTACTAGGTTAAATACCCCAAGGGATCGGGGTATGGTAGATGAAAACAATTTCACTTTTGTGTATCTTGTTTCATTGTTAAAAAAAATATATTTTTTATCCTTCCAATAGAAAAGTATAAAAAAATTAAAACATATATATGAAACAATAATTTTACATGGGACTACATTACTGGGCTACATTTAAGTATCATACAATGTTAATGTGCCTATGTACCAAATACACTATAGTAGACCTCTATAAAAAAGTTTGTAGTTGACTCACTATCCCTCCTGGTTCAATACCAGTCACACATTAAAAGCTCACTATTCTATCAACTAAAGTGTACTCACAACCCTTTTAAAAGATAATTCTGTTGATTACATGAATCAACATTGTTTACACCCCAATTGGTGTTTCATGAACATAAATTTCATCCACTTTTTGAATATAAATATTCCATGGTATTTTTGGGAAATTCATTATGGTTTGATCATATTTAAATTTTGTGTAACCATTTCAAAACAGTCACATGACTTCCCAAAATTTCATGAAATTTATGAATTTTCTATGGAAATTCAAAAACATTTGAATTTTTTTAGTTTTTCATCGAACTCTCAAATTTCACAAAACTTTTGGGATTTCACGATTCACTTGTACATATAGATAGATGTCACTTTTGGGTGTTAAACTTATGTTTGAGTCCCTAATTCATGAAGGAAATTATTTAATGTAAATATTACATGATTTCAGAGCCTAGATACTCTCTAAGGGATGGAAACTCCAAATGTGGGGCTATGAAAAATTTATAAACATGTCATATCCTTCATGAAACTTCCCTCCATTCCACAAACCATGCATAACACTTTCATGGTTCATTGAACAACAATTAATTGATATTTCTTTTATTATGAAACTCACTACTATTAGACAATTTTATCCTTCGAAAAACTATAGAAAATTCATGAATACAGTTCCTTTGTTTTATTTTTATTAGTTCTCATTAAATATTCATTTTTACACAAATTCGTGAAAATATTTCAACATTTAATACAGCTTTTTAACTTTTATGGAAATCTATAATTTTTCCAAAAACAACTTTCTCATTCACTCAAATTGTTGACCCCATAAATTTATCAATAAATTTTAAATTCCTATTTCTTGTAAGTGAATTTTTTTTTACATTTATAAGGCTTCCATACATTTTTCATAGATCTTTATCATAATAATTTTTCAGCAATAATATTTTAACATCACAATAGACTTTTTTAATCATCTTTTTCAACAAACAAAACCAACCTAAAAATACTGAAATGTCACCACGAGGTATTATTACACAATAACCTTCCCCTTTGTGTTCGTTAATAAACCGTCTTCCTTTGATACCACTTTAACCATTATATTTATATCTTTCTTAAAACACTTTTTACTCTTCCATATTCTACCACATTTCACATCATGTAACTCCATATAATGATCAATGATTTTATTAGTACATAATCTATGTCCATATCATCCATGATCTTCATGGAAAACAAGAGTATTATGAAAATTTCATCAATAACTTAATTTATTCTTGAAACCTCTTTTTTTGGAAATCTACCTACACAATAAAAACATTTCATCATCTCTCTTAAAAAATTATTTCACTGTACCTTTGCAGTAAATTCATTTCACTATCTCTAAGAAGAATGATGGAACCTGAGATGACCATCTATTTGACCCCACCAGGTAGCATCATGCATCAAGAACCCATAGTTTAAATTGTCATGATATATCTACTTTAAATGAATATCTTATGTTTCTTCTAATGATAAACTCCCCATGTTTCTCTAATCTAGATATAAGCTTCTCCAATTTTAATGAACATAAATTCTAACCATTTATTAAAGACCACAAGGGCCACTTCTTTTCGGCCTATAATAAGAAAATGAATACATATCAACATATAAGGAATAAATGTTTTTACCTTAGTGAATGGGGGATTATACAACCATACAGTTCAAATGTGGGAAGTTAACTGGACTCCAAGATCTATTCAATGATGTTCAAATGTTTCTTTTGGTATGGAATTCGTAGAATACTTATAACATGTAGTTATTTGATAATATATTCCAAATTAATAATATAATTCATCATATTATATTTGATAAAATGATAATTGATTTTAATGTGATTCACCTTCAAGATATGGACTTGATATTTTCTAAGATTTTATCACATGAAATATTACAAATTATTTCAATCATAGACGTACCATCAACTCCCATATCATCAAGATGCTAATTAAACCATAATAACTATGTCTTGGATTGATTAGATACAATATATTTATATTCTTTAGTTCCCAAAGAAATACAATATTATTTTTTATTAACTAAGAAATATATAAACTTATAAGATAGAATGAACCACTCAATTTTGGCATTATTTCTTCTAATGAGTTGTCCCAATCAGTGTATGTATAGCTCAATAACTCTTGACGTGATTTTTCATGGTACAAAAAACAAAAATACATTATGAACTTAATATAACAAAGTATTATTTTCACCAAAAGTGAGTGAATTTACTGGGGATTTATTTGTTATTGTACCTTATAAAAAATGAACTTTTTTGAGGGCCTTTCGCTATTAGGTACTACATGCTCCAAATGATTCACCTGTATTATGAAATAATGACATATTTTCTTTCATAATCACGTGATAAATGCATTCGATTTTCAATGAGAGTTTTCATACCATTGGAATTATCAATTAAAAATATTCTCAGTACTTATTTGTTATATTTGTATTAATACATAAATGTTCCATTACTTCCTTGTGTCACCTGTAAACTAAGGAAAAATGGAATCTCTCTAATAACTGACATCTTGTAATTTCATTTAATAAATTCTGTAAATTTTTTAAATTTTATTTGTTTTTTTGACCAAAGATTGTGTTATTTATATAAACTAGAACCATAATACATTGATAAATATCATTTTTACATAGATATTACAATCAACTCCACCATTATAGAAACTAATATTCTTCAAATACTGATCAATTCATGAATACCAATCTCTTGGTGCCTTCTTTAATACATATAGTGACCTCTTCAACCGAAAAACTTGTTCTCATATTAATATACAAGAAAAACATTTGGATATTTGATGTACACATCTTCCTCTAGAATAACATGAATAAATGAATATTTTACATCTATTTGGAAAACATTGAACTTTTATTACACTAATACGACTAAGAATGGATGAATAGTATCTAGACGTTAAACTAGTATAGATGTTTCATCTACATTATTTAACTCAATCTATGATTATCCCTTATATACCAATCATGATATATTTTGAATAACAATGAAATCTTTATTTAGTTTGTCTTGGAAGAACCATTTAGTCTCGATGACATTATTATAATTTTACCTTGAAAGAATCTCACATGCTTGATTATTTTCGATTTTATGAAGCACTTCATTCATCATATGATCCTAATTTTCATCTCATGTACCTTATTAAAAAAAATTGTCTCTACATGTGATATAAAAAATATTGAATGTAGAGACTTTATTGAATTCATCTATACTAGAACCGATTGATGATTATATTCTGTTTATCAGTTTTAGCACATCTGTTTTTCTTGTATGTAGATACATGCCTAACATCATCCTTCTAATCCTATATTTCTTAATTTTAATCTAACTAAATCTATTGAACTCCCCCTAAGATACTCATATGTTCATCACTATCCTCCTTCTTCTATTTACTAATTTTCTTAAGGTTCTTCTCATTATCCACCAAAAAATAATTTATCTCTATAACCTTTCCTTACTAATTATTGAATCATTTATATAATTTGATGTTTCCTAAGTATCCAATAAATATCCTTTTATCTAAATAGGATTCATACATCTTATGTTTCTCTTCATTGATAATTAAACACTAACTTCCACATACAAGAAAATATTTCAATGTTATATTATTTTCATACCACAAATCATATGGCATCCTCTCTTCCTTTGAAAACAAAAATGATCTATTAAAAATGTAGACCAAAGTCAAAATTACTTCCCTCTAGAACTTACCTAGAAGGTATTTATCAATAAGCATTGTTTTTTTATATTGTTGATGATATGATTCATTCTATCGAAAAACCAAATTTTTCTTTTGAATTATCACTACTAAGACTTGGTGCCTTATCCTGTACTTCTAGAGATAATCCTTTACTTTTTTTCAGTGAACAAAATCCCATTATTGGTTTATAACTATAGAATATTATATTCAAGATTCCTTTTATACTTTATATTTTATGTTGTTTGCAACTAAGCACCTTGGACTTGTGTGTGATGAAGAATATACATGCCATTCTACAACAATTGTTAATGCACAATACATAATATCTCTTCCCATATATGAATCATAGTGAGATAAGTCCACACATATCAATATGTACTAATAGAAACACTATTGTTATCATTTTTTTTTCTTATAATCCTTCTGAGTTACCTTCCACTATTGGAAAGCAACATGCATGTGTGTATGATCACATGATAGATTAGGGAGATATTGAGAACTATGAAATTTTATCAAATATACCAAGGATGGTTGGCTCAAATGACCCTGAAATTTATGACACAACCTATTTTCATATTTCATTGACATAATACACAAATATTCTTCTCTAATTGGAAGGTAGATATTCCCCTATACATTATTCCCCTACATCACCATTGTAATATCTTGTTTTTTAAATATACACATATTATTGAAAATGTTTATTCCATGTCCTATGTCACACAGTTGAATGACATTAAATAAGTTGTGACTGATACCTTCTGTGACCATGATATCAGTGTTTATCATCTCTTTTCTCCCAAAAATGGTTGTTTTGGAACCAATAATCATTAGGAATTCATTGTTTCCAAATTTGAAAAAGCCTTCCTTGTTATACTTGATTATTATGACCAGACCCTTATTACCTATAACATAGGAAGTTAATCCACATTAAAGGATTCATACATCATAAGGATTTGATACTTTGAAGTTTATCTCTGTAACTGCTGCCTACTTAGATATTTTCTTCTCGATGCACGTCTTCAAATTTATACAAGATGCTAATTGGTAATCATGATCTTCCTCAAATTATGATAGACCTAATTCCACTTTCCAAGATAGAAATATATTTTTTGGACCATTCAATGATTCCTTGAGATTATGTGTATAACCACTTTAGATCTAATTCAATGCATTCCTCTTCATTGTCAATGAGAAATATATGGACCTAAGTCTAAATCCTCCAAACCAGGAATGGTGACCACCAACACAATTCATATAACATTGAACATTATTTAGATACCTCTATTTATCTTGTGGATTTTGGTACATCTTGGCTACAAAATATTTTTTTGGAATGTCCCATCTTTTTAGAATAATAACACAGTATTTGAGGTTTATTACTGTGTTTCATATTTATGGAAGTAGTTGTCCCTTGAATTCACTAAATATTCAGATTCTAATTTATACCCAAATCAATATTTAATCTTTTTATGCGTTCTTGTGGTTTTTAACCAATAAACACAACTTTTTCTTGGAAATAAAGTCCATAACTATTGCACTATTTGAATATTATAAAAATTCATTGAGAGTTTTTATGGACCAATATACTCTAATTTTCCTTTTTCAATATCCCACGTGACCTTCTTTCCTGATGTCATAACATGAGTCAAGAGTCTCTTTCAATCTTCTATTTTTCTTCATAGACTAACAAATTCCTCTTCAAGTTCTTTGATATTTTTGACTTAATATTTCACTATAATAGTCAAACCATCAATAATCCTGGTATTTTATTCAACTATGATATTGTACTCAATAAATATCTCTATATTTTCTAGATTTTTATATTTGAGTTTTTCAATTTTTTCCTTCAGATAATAATTCTCTTTTTCCTATTACTATATATATAGTATGGCATCATGATCCACCATATTTGTTTTTTTCTTTTTGTATCTACGAATATCTATATTATCAAGATCAGTTTCTAAATCAACCAGAACATAAACTCTTCTTTCCACTTCGCTTTCATCATTGTCACATTATTCAATTTTCTAGGAGTTTCCTATAATTGTTACCATATCATTTTCTTTATAGTCATTCTAGTATTCAATTTTTAGTACATATTTTTCATTTAAACTAATATATTCTCAGGAAGTAAAGTTCATTTTCCTGGTGGAATTTCTCTATGTTCTTTTTCTACCTTTTACGTTAGTTGAATTCTTCTTCATGGGAATTTCATCATCATCCTCATTATAAACATGAAACTTATTGAGACACTTTGCTATAAGGTTCCCAAACATTCCACATAAAAATCATGAAAGTGAATATTTCATTCCCCCCTTTTCATATCAGAGGATAATATTGGCATGAATTTATCAACTTAATCATCTTCCTTTCAATCCTATATGGTGAGCTTCTTCATGGACTTGAATTCCAACTCCTTAGACTTTCTATTTCTACAACATCATTATCATCTCATATGTGATAAGATAATTATAAAAACTATTCAATGGAAGAAACTTTTGATATTTATCCTCTAGAATACAGTATTTCATATTGAGTCATGTTGGAAATATTCTTAGGATTTGTTTTACAATCATTATGGCTTTGAGGTATTCTCCAAGACCACACATTTTCTCTAATATCACATTCACCTAATTGAATAAATCACCAATAGATTCATTTGGTTTCATCCTTGTGTACTCATAATTATTCAATAGAACATTCAAATTATATTTTTAAACTTTTAAGTCTTCTTAAAATGTATTTAATAGCTTTTCCCCTAAGGAAAGTCAGGATTTTCATGAAAATACTTTTGTATAGATTTTGTTACATAGGGATCCCCCTAAAGTATTGATTCTAATGGAATCTGAATCCAGTTATATTTTTTTTATCATATGATAAATCATTTCTATCCATACCAAATGAAATACCATACATCATATCTATATACACATCCATGACTAATGATCAGAAGTTGTGCGACATATGATTCTTCCATAGTTGGAAATTGTTTCCCTCAAAGATCATAATCCCTTTATGATTGATGATTTCCATTGATTCAAATGAGAGAGAAAAAAACTTTAACCATATAATATAATTACAATTATTATCCCTACAAGGTTAAATATCATTGGGGGATCAATGTATGATATATTAAAACAACTACCCCTTTTGGATCTTGTTTCATTGTTAAACAAATCTCTCTTATCTCTCCTTCCTATAGAAAAGAATAAATGGAAATTAAAACATACACAGGACATGAAAATTACTTGGTTCACCCTACCTAGGATATATCCAATGAGAATAAAATGAAAATGTTATAATGTACCTAATGCACTATAGTTTATTATTATTACAATGTTTACATAAAACTCACTATCAGTTCTATTTTGCTACAAGTCACACTTTCTAATCTCACTACACTCTCAACTAAAGTGTTTTGACTACTCCTTCATAAGATAATTCTCTTTATTAGTGGAATCGATATTTTTGAAACCCCCTTTTTTATGTCATAGAGCTCAAATTTCATCCACCTTATGATTATCAATTTACTATAAAATTTATAGGAAATTCCTTCCATTTCACACAACTGTAACTTTTGAAAAACCGTTCAAAAACTTTAACACAACTTACAAAACATTCTCACAACATTTAGGTTTTTCACAGAACTCCAACCTTTTATGGAACTTTTTAATTTATCATGGAACTCCCAAATTTAGTACAACTTTTGGTTTATCTTGGAACTCATTTAGTTATATTGACACAAGTACCTTTTATGTGTGAAACTAATTTTTGAGTCACTAGTTCAGGCAAGAAATCACTTTTCCAAAATTTTATGTGATTTCAGATCCCTCATATTTTTAAGGGTTAGAAACTCTAAATTTGGAGGGTAGTGGACTATTTATAGATTCTTTGACCCTTTGTGAAACTACTTCAAATTAAACTGACCTTTCATGAAACATTCTTAGTTTACTAGACTTTAATTATTTTACATCATTTTTAGTATGAAACTTATTACTATTAGGTAACTATGACATTCATGAAACTAAAAAACTTTTAAGAAAAGATTTCATGTCCCATATTTTGATAAGGCTACCTCAAATATTTACTTTTATGTAACTTGAGAAAACTCTTTCACCGTTTCAAAAAAACATTTTCATTTTCATGAAAAGATTTCTTTTTCAAAAAAAATACATTCCCCTTCCTCTAAAAATTAAACCCCAAAAATTTAGAAATCATAAGGAAACGCCATGAAAAAATACACACAACTTTGTATACAACTATAAATATTTATTATATATATATATCCTAGAGATTTTTCAACATAATTGTTCAAAAATTATAATGGAACTTCAAAAAATATTTTTTCAATTTACTTTATTATCAAATAAAACCAACCCAAAATTATTGTAATGTATCCTTGAGGGTTTTTTACCAAAAAATTTAAAGCTAGTAAAAAAATTAGTTACTTATGAATCTAAATTTGGGTGAGGATATTATTTCTATTAAATCATTAATCATGGGAATAGAATGATAAAGAGGTAATAAATATGATTTTTGAGTTGGGTTTCCATGACATCATGTGTTTCCTTTTTGTAATTGTGTGAATTTAATTGAATTTTTTATGGATATATAAAATAATTTAACCTTTGACCCAAAATTATCTCTTGTTTATTTTTGGTAGCATTGTTCATGTTTGATAGGTATGTTCCCCAATAGTGTGATCTGGTAGATTTTTATTGTGTGTTTTATACAGCCTGTCCTTTTTATGTGGTGGTGGTGTTTTTAGTATAGAGAGGATTTTGAGAGGTATCTCACTAGGTGGATTTTCATACCTTTACAATTTTCCTTCCTCCCCAAGTTTTTTAATTCTTGAGGAGGAGAATAGTTTGAAAGGAATCAAGTGTATTGGACATGGCTATAACTTCCCATTCCTTTTCATTTTACCAAGGCTCCGAGGTGTTACAAGAGAGTTAAGAAGAATTTTGGAATCCAAATAAAAGTTATAGCCATATTTATGGACACTAATACGTAATAAAGAGTTTAGTGTTTTAATTTTTTAGTGTCTTTTAGTTCCAAGTGAGGTGTGGTCATTTAATGATGGACTTTTTTAGGGTTGGGAATTTCAGGTTGGATGTTTGGTGTTGGGGTTCATTATAGGGATTGAGGTGAATATGTGTACATTTTACTAGTTTTTTGCGATGAGTGCTTCACATTTGAAAAATTTGGGTGAATAAAACTCCCTTGGAATTGGGAATTTCAGCACGTAAGGGAGTAATGAGGCCGAGTGTTTGAGTGAGGTATGAAATAATGAGTAGGGGGTCTATCATTATATTTTTTAGTGTTGAAGATCAAAACAACTAGGTATACATCTCTATGTCATAACACAATGTGTGGTGGTGGTTAGAGGTAAGTTTCGAAACATTTGTGAAGGTGGCCTACCAACTATATAATAGAATCCAATTTTTTACTATAAGTACATGAGGGTGAGACCAAACATGTGTAAAGGCCCAAACTTGGGTAAGGGTAAGCTAGTTCTCTTCATCTACAAAATGGTTAGTTTTTTCAAATCTCACATATAGGTAATCTACAGCTTCCCAAGCCCATTTTATGGAGGAGATGGATTCTTCACAACATTTGGGTAGTTGTGTAACCACCCAAAGATTCATCCCTCTTGATCCAGTTAAATGTTTCAATATGAAAAATGTTTTTATAAGATGTCAACTTCTTTAGTTTTATGTTAAGATTTGTGACCGTTACTTTTTAGCCGTTGAGCAGTGATCATCTGAGTAGTATAAATATAAGGCTTTAACGAACCCATTTCTAATCAGACAAAGGAAGCGATGGCCTCATCCAGTAGAATTGCCCCTTACGAAGCCCATTTGTCAGAGCTCGGAAAAGAGGTGGCGTCTTTGAGCTTTGCCCTTGACCAAGCCCAAGCTGAGCTTCATCAAGTCAAGCTCGAACATGATCGTCTACGGGAAAAGTGGAAGTTGATTGAAATTACAACTCTAGCGATGTTATCTGAGCAACCCCAAGAGTCTGTCACCATCGCACACCTTACCCTTAGGTCTTATGCGGCTATTTTAAGGGGTTATGTAAAAAATAATTTGCACCATGTTCATGTACATTATTTTTGTATATAATAATGAATATAATTTCTAGTCATTTTTGATACATTGTAATTAGTTTTTAAAATACAAATGGTGTTTTTAGTTATTATTTAATTAAGAATTATATTTTATTAAATTAAAGGATTTTTGAATTAAATAATATTTTAATAAAATATTATTATTAATATAAAATTAATTTTTATTAAGTATAAATGATCTTATAATTTTATGAATGCAATTAAATTTTTATTAAGGTTTGAAAGCCATTTCTGTCAAAACCCGTGAATTTTTTTATAAATGTAGGTTTTTATTTTAAAAGTGAAAATTCACATATTTAGAAAATTATTTAGATAAAATAAATATTATTTTTGGAATCAGGACGTCGAAATTATCCAACGGTGAATTTTTTATAATTTTCTGAGACAGTCAAATTTTTGGGTAAAAATTAAATACCATTTAAATATATAATTGTTTTATGACATCATAATGACCCAATGGTGATGTAATAAAATAACATAATCCTTATGTTCGAACAATATGTGTTTTATCATTAATATAATAAGGTTTTGGGTTTGTTTGACTTACTTTTCAAAGCATTAATGGAGCCCTCAAGACTTATTCAACACTTTGCCTTTTTAAATTAATTTCCATGGGAGTGTGACTCACCTCCACATAATCAACCCTATTTTTTTTAATAAGTTCGGACCTTGGCCTTGTAAAATATTGTTTTCCTCTTTCATTTTCCAGAAACCATGGGAAAATACCATGGGATGGTTTGTGGTTTGGATTATTTTAATATAAGGGGTCCCAAACCTAAATAATAAATAATTCTCTCACCTTTCCTATATAAACCCACCCAAGCTCCCACTTCCTCCTCACTAAAATCCCTTGGAGTTCGTCCAACATATGCCCTACTCTCTCTATAATCCTCCCAAGGTGCCCCAAGCTCCCAAGAAGCCTCTCAAAAGCCTCTCTCTAGCCTTTGGAAGCACACTTTCAAGTAAGGGTTTTTTCTTCCTTTCTCATTTTTGTCAATTTTCTTTAAGTTGTATTGCCCTTTTAATTTCAATTATGAATGTTGGGGTATGGTTTCGTATCTCTCCCATAATTCCCTCTTATTGTTTGAACGATGGGAGTCCCATTTCTCTCTCATTAAAAGCCTCCCATGTACACCCGTTACTATGCCGAAATTCCGAAAGAAACCTTTTTCTCCTCTTTTATATTCAAGCAGTACTTTTGTATCATGAATCTAAATTCATTTTCAATTGTTGGGACATGTATATATATGACCTAATTACTGTCAATTACATGTAAATATTATGAGGAACCCCTTTCTCTATCATCAACCTTTTTTATGAATTCTTATGTCACGCCGTTACGCTGCCGAAATCACACCGATTTTCTAAGCCAATGTTTTTGTGTAGTAAATACCATGCCCATTTCTCCATCAAGGGTATTCACCTTTATGAAAATTTACATATTGATTGTAAAGTTTCATGTATTAATTCCACATTCCTTTATCGTGGAATAAATGATTATGTTTTATGAATCCATGTTTTATGATCCATGTGGCACACTTATGCATGAAATGAAATATTTAAGAAGGGTGCACCCTGATAGCGCTCCAATGAATTGGGTAAAGTATAGTATCATGATACTTCATGTGCAATGAGTGTTTACTCATGCTAATTCAAGTGCAATGAGGGTTTACTCATGCTTCAAGTGCAATGAGGGTTTACTCATGCTCCATGTGCAATGAGCCTTGGCTCATGCTAATTCAATGTTAAGTGTTGTTGCCACATTTCCATGTTATGATTATCATGCTTTATCATGCCTTTATGTTCATGTTACTATAATGCTCTATTTATTTTCCTATTGCCTAACTTGTATTGTACTCCTCATGTTATTCATTTTGTACTCCCTTACTGGGCTTTATAGCTCACCCTTTTCTTATGCATGTCCTCAGGTTATCCCATGCAATGCTAAGTACGAAGGAATGTAGTGGTCATGTAAATGAAGTTTTCAATAAAGATGTTGTATTTCAAGTTTAAAGTTTTTATGTAATGATACTAAGCCCCAAAGACACTAAACCTCTCGATCTTCTTTTTTGTATCAAGTGAAGTTTTATGTAATAAAGCATGCTTAAGTTGTATTAAAAAGCAGGGTTGTCATAGTTGGTATCAGAGGATAGGTTTAGTTATTTTTGGGATTAGGAAACCCTAGTAAAGCCTTAGATACAAGACTAAGCATAATAAAAACATCCCTAAGTTTTGGTAAACACTAAGTAAGTGGTTTATCAAACAAATACATCCCTGTCTGGATACGAGCAGGTAGAGGCGGCTCTGGCACAGATGTATCCTAGGGGTAAAACCCGAAATCACCGCTTTGAGCTAGACTCGAACGGGAACTGGTGCACGACAACGGGACTTGCTGCACTCTTGGTTATGACACTCCCGGGGGATATGTTTTGATAAATTCACAATCTTAGTATAAACCCTTATTAAGGGAAAAATTCCCCTAAGAATATATGTTAGAAGGAAGATCATGAAAAGCCTGTATTGAATCCTATAGACTCATGAGTTAAAGAGATTAAAGTTTATTTATAAGTCATCAACTTTTGTCTTTGGATTACCCTTTATGTGTTACCCCTAACTTTCTTTTATTCCAGCCAATGGCCGGTAATAGGAGAACTCGGGCTAACAACCGTTGTGAAGATCAGTGTGATGATTGTACTTATGAGATGCCCAATCCAATGGGAGTGGGAATCACGAACTTTGTCATGCTTCTCTCTCAGATAACTCAAGTTTAGAATAGAAACACTGGTCAAGAGGAACGTTCAACCCCCCCTAAGAAAGAACAAGTCGCTATCGAGAGCTTCATGAGACAAAGGCCTCCTACTTTTAGTGGATCATCCGATCCCACGATCGCTGAACAATGGATCAACTCCATTGAAAAGATATTCTCCATCCTCCAATGCTCTGAAAACGAGAAGGTTCTCCTGGCGGCTTATCGTATGGAGGGTGAAGCAGATCAATGGTGGACGTTGATCAAAAATATGAAGCCTGAGGAGGAGATCGAGGCTTTGGAATGGAAGGAATTCCGGAAGATGTTTTTCGATAAATATTTTCCATGCACCCTCCCTCTTAAGATGGAAAGGTATTTCCTTTCCCTCAAACAGAAAGATGAAGAACCTGTGGGAGCGTACGAGGCAAACTTCACAAGGCTTTCACGATACGCTTCCGTCTTTTTCATTAACCCCAAATGCAAGGTTGACCGCTTCTTTGGTGGGCTGAAGCCTAGCTTGCGGAAAGCATTAGCGATCCGTGACTTCGACAGCTATGAGGAAATTGTCTGATGTGCCCTCAAGGTTGAAATGGAGATCGGAGAATCACAAGGGTATCATGGGGACAAGAAACGTAAAGTGGACTTCAATGCTGGTGGTCCGATGGATAAATCCAACGGTGCTAAGAAGTTCCAGCACCCCACTTGCCAAAAGTGTGGAAAGAAGCACCCTGGAAATTGCCTTAGGGGGACAAGAAAATGCTTCAAGTGTGGAAGAGAAGGGCACCTAGCTGTTAACTGTCAGCAAGAAGGACCCACGGCTACAACAGAGGAGAGGAACACCCCATTCGAACCTCAACGCGTTGTTCAATGCTACAAATGCAAAGAACCGGTTCATTTTGCAAACCAGTGCCCTAATCCAAGGGTTATCGGAGGCAACCAGCAACCTCCAAGACAGCAAGGAAGAACTTTTTCCATCACTTCTGCCGAAGTGAACCCCGACAACGAAGTGGTGACAGGTACGTTAGTTATTCATTCAAGAATAGCAAACGTACTTTTTGATTCAGGTTCTACGCATTCTTTTATATCTCAAAAGATTAGTAGAACAATCCCTGCACCACCACAAATCATGGAAGTAAAGATGTCGGTGAGTACGGAAAATGGGGCAATCATTGCATCCCACGAGTATAAGTCCTCCCCTGTTATAATCTATGGATTGAATTTCCCGGCAAACCTCGTCATACTCCCTTTGGTGGAATTTGATGCAATTCTTGGCATGGATTGTCTTTCCTTATATAGAGCCAACATAAATTGTCAGGAGAGGGAAATCACACTCCATATGGAGAATCAACCACCGATTCTTTACAAGTGTCAGGAGGAAGATGAATCTCCTTTAGCTCCATCATCTCAAGCATGGATATTACTGCCTTATGAGCACGCATATCTGGCTCAGATGATTGAGTCCAAGGAAGAAACCAACCTTGAAGAAATGCCTATTGTGAGGGAATTCGCTGAAGTATTTCCCGAGGAACTTCCTGGTCTTCCTCCAAAAAGAGGTGTTGAGTTCTCAATTGAACTTATACCTGGGGAGCTACCAATATCCAAGACTCCATATAGAATGGCTGTTCTTGAGCTTGAAGAGCTTAAGAAACAACTACAGGAGAATCTGGATAAAGGGTTTATACGCCCAAGTGCATCACCATGGGGTGCACCAGTCCTCTTCGTCAAGAAGAAGGATGGGTCAATGCGGCTTTGCATCGATTATCGTGAACTTAAAAAAATAACGATAAAGAACAAGTATCCTCTCCCAAGAATCGATGACTTGTTTGATCAGCTGCGTGGAGCACAATACTTCTCCAAGGTGGACTTGCGGTCAGGATATTATCAAGTAAGTGTGAAGAAGGAAGATATCCCCAAGATTGCTTTTTGTACAAGGTATGGGCACTATGAATTCATAGTAATTCCTTTCGGACTCACCAATGCTCCAGCAATATTCATGGACTTTATGAATAGAGTCTTTAGAGATTACCTAGACAAATTTGATGTAGTCTTTATAGATGATATTCTAATATACTCCAAAACCAAGGAGGACCATGAGGAGCATTTAAGAACTGTACTGGAGACTTTGCGCAAGGAGAAGCTCTATGCCAAGTACAGAAAGTGTGAGTTCTGGTTGAAGGAGGTCTCATTCTTGGGCCATATCATCACAAGCAATGGGATATCTGCGGACCCCTCCAAAACAGATGCAATTGAGGGATGGCCGAGGCCAACATCGGTAACTGATATCTGTAGCTTCTTGGGGTTAGCTAGATATTATCGACGATTTGTGAGAAATTTTTCAAGATTGTCCAACCCTCTTACCAAGCTAACTCGAAAGGGAGTAAAGTTTTCTTGGAGTGATGAATGCGAAGAAAGCTTCAAGGAGTTGAAAAGGAGGCTTATCACTGCACCCGTGCTCACTTTACCCACAAGTGGGGAGCTTTTTGTGGTATTCAGTGATGCTTCGAAGAAGGGATTAGGATGTGTGCTGATGCATAATGATAAAGTGATGTCCTATGCCTCAAGGCAGTTCAAAATCCATGAGCGAAACTATCCAACGCATGATCTGGAGTTGGTGTCGGTGATCTTTTCCTTGAAAATCTGGCGGCATTATCTCTATGGAGAGAAATGTGAGATATATACTGACCACAAGAGTCTTAAATATATATTCACATAGAAAGAGCTTAATATGCGCCAGAGAAGATGGATAGAGCTCATCAAGGATTATGACAGTTCAATACATTACCACCCTGGGAAAGCAAACAAGGTGGCGGATGCCCAAAGTAGAAAGGATCCAGCTATTCTATCAATGATTAGAATTGAGAAGGATCCAATCTTCTTAGACTTGATGAAGATGGATGTGGGAATCATAAAGAAGGGAACATCATAAATCCTTTCACAAATGATTGCTCAACCATCTCTTTTGGAAAGGATAAAGGATTCTCAAAATAATGATGTGGGAATCCAAGAAAAAGTTGAAGCTATCAAAAAGGGAAAATCCTCAGAGTTTAATGTTAATGAATAAGGAATTGTGCGGTTTGGGAAAAGACTATGTGTTCCATCAAGTCCGGAGCTGAAGAAGGGACTTTTGGATGATGCACATAGTTCAAATTTCTCTATTCACCCAGGGAGCACAAAGATGTATCGAGATCTTCGAGAAAACTTTTGGTGGGATAATATGAAGAAGGAGATCGCTGAATATACATCAAAGTGCCTGGTGTGTCATCAAGTGAAGGCAGAGATGCAGAAGTCTAAGGGGATGATGCAACCATTTCCCATACCAGAATGGAAATGGGAGAACATCACCATGGACTTTGTCACCGGACTTCCAAGGACATCCAAAGGAAACAATGCAATCTGGGTTGTTGTGGATCGTCTTACAAAGACTGCACATTTCATTGCTATTCGAGAGGATTTCTCTTTGGATCAACTGGCACTGATATATATCAGGGAAGTGGTACGGTTGCATGGAGTACCACTATCTATTGTGTATGACCGAGATCCAAGATTTACCTCTAAGTTTTGGAAGAGTCTTCAACATGCTCTGAATACTGAACTGAACTTCAGTACGGCTTATCATCCTCAAACTGATGGCCAATCCAAGCGGACTATCGAAACACTTGAGGATATGTTGAGAGATTTCTCAATGGTCTTTAAAGGAGGATGGGATCAACATCTTCCTCTGGTTGAGTTCTCTTATAATAATAGTTTCCACTCGAGCATCCAAACGGCACCATATGAAGCCCTGTATGGGAAAAGGTGTAGAACACCAGCATGTTGGGATGAGGTTGGTGAACGTATGCTGCTTGGACCAGAAATGGTCGAAGAAATGGTGGAGAAGGTGAAAACCATTCAGCAGCATATCAAGGCAGCCCAAAGTCAACAGAAGAGTTATGCAGATAATCGTCGATGAGAACTTGAGTTTAAAGTCGGATACATGGTGTTTTTACGCATATCTCCGTGGAAGAAGGTCATGAGGTTTGGAAAGAAAGGGAAGTTAAGTCCAAGGTACATCGGCCCCTTCGAGATTCTTGATCGTGTTGGGGCTGTGGCCTATCGACTAGCACTTCCACCTACTATGGCCAAGGTGCATGATGTCTTCCATGTATCCCTCTTAAGGAAGTACATACCAGACCCTTCACATGTACTCTCTTCCGAGGTGGTACAATTGGAAGATGATATTTCTTATGAGAAGCAACCAGTGAAGATCTTAGATCGTAGAGAAAAGGTTCTACGAAATAAGACAATGCACCTCGTCAAGGTGTTGTGGAGAAACCACAAGTTTGAAGAAGCAACATGGGAGTCGGAGGATATGATGAAGCTGAGTTACCCACATTTGTTTTAGTGTGGGAAAAGGAAAATTTCGAGGGCGAAATTTCTTAAGGGGGGAATATTGTAACGACCCAAAGTTTCATCCCTCTTGATCCAGTTAAATGTTTCTTTATGAAAAATGTTTTTATAAGATGTCAACTTCTTTAGTTTTACGTTAAGATTTGTGACCGTTACTTTTTAGCCGTTGAGCAGTGATCATCTGAGTAGTATAAATATAAGGCTTTAACGAACCTATTTCTACTCAGACAAAAGAAGCGATGGCCTCATCCAGTAGAATGGCCCCTTACGAATACCATTTGTCAGAGCTCGGAAAAGAGGTGGCGTCTTTGGGCTTTTCCCTTGACCAAGCCCAAGCTGAGCTTCATCAATTCAAGCTCGAACATGATCGTCTATGGGAAAAGTGGAAGTTGATTGAAATTACAACTCGAGCGATGTTATCTGAGCAACCCCAAGAGTCTGTCACCATCGCACACCTTACCCTTAGGTCTTATGCGGCAATTTTAAGGGGTTATGTAACAAATAAGTAGCACCATGTTCATGTACATTATTTTTGTATATAATAATGAATATAATTTCTAGTCATTTTTGATACATTGTAATTAGTTTTTAAAGTACAAATGGTGTTTTTAGTTATTATTTAATTAAGAATTATATTTTATTAAATTAAAGGATTTTTGAATTAAATAATATTTTAATAAAATATTATTATTAATATAAAATTAATTTTTATTAAGTATAAATGATCTTGTAATTTTATGAATGCAATTAAATTTTTATTAAGGTTTGAAAGCCATTTCTGTCAAAACCCGTGATTTTTTTTATAAATGTCGGTTTTTATTTTAAAAGTGAAAATTCACATATTTAGAAAATTATTTAGATAAAATAAATATTATTTTTGGAATCAGGACGTCGAAATTATCCAACGGTGAATTTTTCATAATTTTCTGAGACAATCAAATTTTTGGGTAAAAATTAAATACCATTTAAATATATAATGTGTTTTATGACATCATAATGACCCAATGGTGATGTAATAAAATAACATAATCCTTATGTTCGGCCAATATGTGTTTTATCATTAAAATAATAAGTTTTTGGGATTGTTTGACTTACTTTTCAAAGCATTAATGGAGCCCTCAAGACTTATTCAACACTTTGCCTTTTTAAATTAATTTCCATGGGAGTGTGACTCACCTCCACATAAGAAACCCTATTTTTTTAATAAGTTCGGACCTTGGCCTTGTAAAATATTATTTTCCTCTTTCCTTTTCCAGAAACCATGGGCAAATACCATGGGATGGTTTGTGGTTTGGATTATTTTATTATAAGGGGTCCCAAACCTAAATAATAAAGAATTCTCTCACCTTTCCTCTATAAACCCACCCAAGATCCCACTTCCTCCTCACTAAAATTCCTTTGAGTTCGTCCAACCTCTGCCCTACTCTCTCCAGAATCCTCCCAAGGTGCCCCAAGCTTCCAAGAATCCTCTCACAAGCCTCTCTCTAGCCTTTGGAAGCACACTTTCAAGTAAGGGTTTTTTCTTCCTTTCTCATTTTTGTCAATTTTCTTTAAGTTGTATTGCCCTTTTAATTTCAATTATGAATGTTGGGGTATGGTTTCGCATCTCTCCCATACTTCCCTCTTATTGTTTTAATGATGGGAGTCCCCTTTCTCTCTCATTAAAAGCCTCCGATGTACACCCGTTACTATGCCGAAATTCTGAAAGAAACCTTTTCTCCTCTTTTATATTCAAGTAATACTTTTGTATCATGAATCTAAATTCCTTTTCAATTGTTGGGACATGTATCTATATGACCTCCTTACTGTCCATTACATGTAAATATGATGAGGAACCCCTTTCTCTCTCATCAACCTTTTTTATGAATTCTTATGTCACGCCGTTACGCTGCTGAAATCACACCGATTTTCTAAGCAAATGTCTTTGTGTAGTAAATACCATGCCCATTTCTCCATCAAGGGTATTCACCTTTATGAACATTTACATATTGATTGTAAATTGTCATGTATTAAATCCACATTCCTTTATCGTGGAAGAAATGATTATGTTTTATGAATCCATGTTTTATGATCCATGTGGAACACTTATACATGAAATGAAATGTTTAAGAAGGGTGCGCCCTGATAGCGCTCCAATGCATTGGGTAAAGTATAGTATCATGATACGTCATGTGAAATGAGTGTTTACTCATGATAATTCAAGTGCAATGAGGGTTTACTCGTGCTTCAAGTGCAATGAGGGTTTACTCATGCGCCATGTGTAATGAGCCTTGGCTCATGCTAATTCAATGTTAAGTGTTGTTGCCACATTTCCATGTTATGATTATCATGCTTTATCATGCCTTTATGTTCATGTTACTATAATGATCTATTTATGTTCCTATTTCCTAACATGTATTGTACTCCTCATGTTATTCATTGTGTACTCCCTTACTGGGCTTTATAGCTCACCCTTTTCTTATGCATGTCCTCAGGTTATCCCATGCAATGCTAAGTACGAAGGAATGTAGTGGTCATGTTAAGGAAGTTTTCAATAAAGATGTTGTATTTCAAGTTTAAATTTTTTATGTAATGATCCTAAGCCCCAAAGACACTAAACCTCTCGATCTTCTTTGTTGTATCAAGTGAAGTTTTATGTAATAAAGCATGCTTAAGTTGTATTAAAAAGAAGGGTTGTCATAAGTTGAGTCAAGGTACTTATGAGTTTCTTAATCCATATAGGGGTTCTTATGAATTTCAAATACCCTTGTTAGGGTAGCTAGTCACATGAGTGTGAATCCATGTTACCCTTATAGAGTATTTATAAGTCACGTATGGGTATTAGATTTTGCACAAAATCTAGATTTTCCTCCCTTTTCAAATTGAAATTAAATTATTACTGAAAAATAAGAAAAAAATAATGGAATTATTAGTTTTTAAATATTTTTTTGAAGAATATTGAATCAAATATTTGAATTCATAAATTATAATATATAAAAAAAGATCATATAAGGAAAATTAAATGGGAAATAATTAATATGAAAAAAATGGGAGTTGAAAGTGTAATTTATAAAATTTCTGAAAATCATTTTTGTTTTCTTTAAAATTGGATATTTTTTCTTGTTTAAGTTTTCAGAGTCCCTTTTCAAGTCTAGGAGATCCAAAATAATTAATTTAAGATCTAATATACTTACTTGATTGGAAAAACTACTTATTGCACATCTCGATAATGATCATCATTTACTCTCTCCTAAACATGGTGTATCACATGAAGCATATCTCAAGAAAAGGTATTTAGGACTTCTCTCTCTGTCATTTTGTGCACATTTTGAGGTTATCATGATTTTTTTTCTTCTGGGTAACTAGAATGAACCAACTTAAATAGGATAAAATAAATTGGAAAGATGATAATTTAAAAGAGATGTCTGGAACATTCATTTTTGTTGTTTAATTGGAGTTTTAATATGTTTCTACTATTATATTTTTATATAAAATTAAATATCATGATTTTTTTGTAGAAATATGATGGTAATTTTACTAAAATAATCATAGAAATGAATTAACAGTGATATTAAAATATTGTTTTTTAGTTGAGACTTATAATTTAAAGAATATATATTATATGATATGTTGTTTTCATGAGCCCCTTTATTTTATATGATTTTGTTTTCCATTTAAAATATATTTTTTTATGTTTCAGTTTCCAGAAATACCTCATATATATGGGTAGTAATAATAGGTCATAATTAAATGGACTACTTGGATAATCAGTACCTGGATTATTTTAATGTTTGACCATATAATATAACTTATTGGAAATATTTTTCCCCCTTACTACTATGTTTTCATAGTTATGAAATATGCTGTATAGTTTGTGAGTGATGCATGGTATATTTGTATGAAATAAATTAATGAATGTGGAAACTAGTTATTGGTTCTAATAAAATACTATGGGATGGTAATTAAATCTAAATAAGTGGTGGGGATGGAATTATATCAATATATGATTTAATTGAGATATAAATGCCACAAATAAATGAGAAACATATGGAAATAAATTTGGTTGATTTATCGGAGTAGAATGTATTTAAATATGTAAAATAAATAGTTCGATGAACCTAATGTTGGATGAGGAATGAAATCATTCATTTCGATAATGATCGAATAAAAATGGAACTATGGATGGTTTTTATTTATATTATGCACGGTTATTGATGGGTTTCTGTTATATAGGAAGTAGTGTATTTTAATTATCAGTGGTTATGTAGTGGTGAAATATATTTTTTTATAGGGATATTTGTCTACATCCCCAGATGTTTATTTATTTTCATATATCATACAATGTATTTTTTGGTGATTTTTAAATGCACCCACACAAGGTGAGTATTTTTTTTATGCCAAATTTTTTGGTACAATGTGTTTTTCACAACATCCAGGTTGGAGAGTATGGATGGATAACTAAACCTCTTCACCACTCTACCTTTAGCTATAGATTGGCTATGATGGTCTGAGGATGGTAAAATCATGCAAGGTGTGAAGTGTATTGTGGTTTACCTGATTTTGTTGTGAGGATCATGTATGGTAGGAGGATGGTACATAGTTGATGTTATTTATGTTCATGATAACCCATTACTGTGGTTATGAAGTGATGGATGTGGATTTAATGTGGTAATGATATGATGATGTGATATGTTGTTTTACTTGATACCAACATTAAATTTATTACCTTTTGAGAGGTGGTCTTGGTATTGATGTGTCCAGACACAAATCAAGATGTAAGTTATGGGAGAAAAAGATGGTAGACATTGGTTTGTGAGAGAAAAAAACTAGTGGGTAAGTGATTTTGGGGTTCCCATGATTATATTCTTAAGATATTATTTTTAGTAATATTTGGATATGATACTTTGTGAGTGAGCCTTGGTGAGGGTAGAAATGGGTAGTTTAACTATTAGGTTCTTATTGGATCTACTCTTTACTCACTGAAAAAATTTAATGCTTTAAAAAAATCATGAGAGGTACCAAGGAGGGTGTTATTAATTATACATGTTATGATAACCCCTATATATACTCAAAGTGAATAGGATGGTTTTTGTGGTTATGTTAGAATGGGATGGATTGGATCTAGAGTTTCTATTTGAAGATACGACTTAGAACTGGTTTCATTTTTTTTGGAGATTCTTTATGTATAACATTACATGAATTATTTTATTTATTATCATAGACCTTTTTTTTAATATTATGGTATTAATAAGTGTTTCTATTATTATCACTTATCCCTAACTTATATTATGATCCAAATTAAACCCATTGTGCATTTTATACCCTTGGTGTTAGTCACTAACCTGAGGGCTATTGCAGTCGAGATTTGAAGGCCACTACTTCTCTTCTTCGACAGCCCAAGATGGGTTCCAGTGGATGGGGGAGGGTCATGAAATTGGTAATGCTTGTATATTGGTTAATTAACTTGATATGCTTCACAAGTCCAGTTACTAACTTGAATACCTAAACACACTTCAAATATTGAAACAAATACCCTTGGTATCTCAAGTTGTTTATTCTCGATTCCCTAAATCCACTATCCTCTCATATATAAAATAATTATAAAAAATAACATTTATATTAATTAAATGATTAGAAACATATGTTACTATCATTCATTATTGTTTTTCATTCAAACACATTAGTCGATCAGTGAACTAGGAAAATCCTATCCCTATAGAGATGTCCCAAAACTAACCAATGTTTAATATCATATTTTTTTGTAACCAATATCCACCCCGCAAGAGAAATAAATAAAATAAAATAAAGTTTATTACTAATATATTAATCACTAATTATTAATTAATAAACTAATATTTATCTATTGTTTATTTCCAATTAATATAAACCTCCAAATCATTTTAGTAATATAGTGAAAAATCACACACAAGCATATATTGTGTCATGTTTTTCGACAAGATCATTCCTATAAATTGATACATGTTATGTATAAGACATGAAGGTATACCATTAATTCAAAAATAGACTAATTCAAACCAATAATACCCATTTTAACATAATATTCCACCATAATAAAGATAACCATGCATGTTTATAGAGCCTTGATGATCAAATCTCCTAAATATCATAATCCCACTTCCCTAAACAATTATTTAATACTATTTTGTATTGAATCATTCCAGATCGTATGGTATCTAACCCAAATATTTAAAAAACCTCAACTGAACTTCTATAACTCTATAGGATGGTGTAAATAATTATGGATAAGGAATGGTTTAGTATGAATTGGTTTTACCTCTTTGGAATTTAATTAATTCATTAACATATCGTTTTAGAAAAATTTCACTACCCATTCATATGTAAGAGTTTACAAAATAAAAACTTGTATGCCAGTCAAAAGAACCTATATACTAACGGATAACTATCATAAATTATAATAATATAAGCCCCATTCTATATTCACAAAAATTGAGGGAACAAGAAAACAAAATAATAATAATAATACATTAGCTAGATACGAATAAAAGATAACCCACATATATACATGATCCAAAAATAATGTAAAATCAATACTAGGTTGTAATAAAAGATATAATGGGACAAGATAACATAATTAATAACAAAAAAAACCAATTCCTTCTCCATACAGAATAACCATCACACACTCTAAAACTCCAAGACACCTAGATCTTGTATCCACTATATTTCATTCATAGGTGCCTCTTTATTACCTATATCCTAGATAAAAAGGTACATATACATACCTATGGGACACATGTAGGGTGTGAGTACATCTTACCTAGTTGCATGTCGACACCTAAACCCTAATTGTGTTTTAAAATATTAATTGTATGTAGTAAAAATATAACACAAACTATAATTAAAAATATGTTAGTAAAAAATTTATCCTAAAGTATTAAAAAATGATAACAAATCCACCTTGAGTGACATGATCATAAAGATATAAATAAAACAAACTATACCAACTTTGAAACATACTTGAAAGAAAAAATGGTGGAATTTAGACATCCTTTGTGAGGGGGAAATGAAAAAGTATATCGATATATATGTATGTATGTATGTATGTATGTATGTATGTATGTATGTGTGTATGTATGTATGTATGTATGTATGTATGTATGTATGTATGTATGTATGTATGTATGTATATATGAATTGACACATATATATTTATCCATCCTCATTTTAGAGAATTTTCTCCTCATAGAAAAGAGTTTTTTCATAAATAAGTCTATACACACAAGTGTGTGAACACACACACACACATAGATACTCATTTAGGAGGCTTGTATTATTATTATTTTGAATGAGATAATATACCTCACACACTATATATATATATATCCATACATTAAGCTTGTCTACACATAAAAACTTATAACAATCATTACCAAACCCCACAATACCTATATATGAAACATAAAATAATACAATAGAAACATATATCAAATATCATATATAGAAAAATATAAAAAATATTACATTATAATACTAAGACAACACATATTTAATATCATGTATGGTATAATATAAACTGTATTAAACAAAAAAAGTATGGCTCCATATCTCTAATATCACACATAAAAACATTTAAATTGGGATTACATAATAATATTGAGTAAAAAATAAATAAAATAAATATTCCCAATCATAATACTAGATATAACATAGAGGAACAACCATTAAATAAATTTTAGTTTTAAAAGAAACACTTTTAGAATGATTTTTTTAAATAACAATTTTACCCAGTTATTACTCACTACAAAACATATCATTCATATCATAACCACTGTAAAAATATGATATAAAATGAATGGTAACCTAACAAATGATATTTTGAATCCTAAATAAAAACACATAGAAAGATAATATATAACCACTTGAAAATTTAAATAACCCCATGTTAGAATAAATTAAAAAAATTTATTGGATATTTTAAGAAGAAATAGAAACAAGGATAAACAATGACTAGACTTAACTAAAGAACAGAAAATAAATATCTTTCTATAAATTATTTAAATAATAACCAAAGGGGATGACAGATTTAGATATATTTAGAAAAGGTAAATTAGGTATTTATCTTCTTTCACCTCGAAGATGAAGAAAAATATAAGGATTTATAGAGATCCGACAATATCTTTTATATAGTAATCATTAACAACTACCTAGAGGAATTATAGATCATACATGATCATGAATTAAACATAGATAGGATGAAAATGGTGGATATAGATTTAGGGGAAGGTATACTGTTATTTCCTAGAGAAAATCATGCTTGAATATTTTAATATGGGTTAAAATTATAGGGGTATTAATTATTTAACCCCTTATTTAAAAAAGGCACTTGAAGCCTATTTTAAGCCTAGTGGGGTTCCATTGGACTTTAGTTAGACACCAGGTATCTAGTGTCAATCCATTGGGTTCTTACTACATTTTCTATTCTAATACCCCACTTATTTTCCTTCTCTTTCTTTATCCAAATCCCTTCAATATTAGTTATAAATATATTAAAAACTAAAAAGTCGTCATTTAACTATTGAATTAATAAAATTAAACTTTATTACTCATAGAAATGACTTGGGTCATTAAAAAACCCCCATTATCGATATTTCTATCCTTGATGATTTTCATCAAGCTTCCTAGGTAAAAAAGATTAACCATTGAGATTTAACATTATCTTCACATTCCCATGTTTTTCCAAAACATTACCATACAACTTCCATACTTAATAAAATGAAATAACTTTACCAAGGAATTCTTTCTCACTATATTTGACCGTATAAATTGATCTATCCATGTAAGAGACACTATTTTCAATTCAATATCATAAAAAAATATGAGTAGTATCAAGTATTCATATCATATTTTTGGAAAACATATAAGATACTATGAACAATACTAGAATAAGGAAGAAATTCCCATATGTAAACTATTTATCCTATACACTCTCACATTTTGAATTGTTTAGTGAATATGCGATTCAATTTCCACTAGTTCCCCATATGTCATTGACCCAATCAAGGAGAATCATAGAGAAATAAGTGATCATTGTCCCTAAATTCTAATGGTCAATGTCTATGCACAACGTAATAATTTTAGTGAATTTATGTTGTAATAAATCATTTAAAAAAAAATTATCTTCTCAGTAATCCCTTGAAATATGCTAGTACTAATCACAGATGATTCACCAATTTTATTCTAGCATAATGGAGAACAATATAATATACCACAGATCACTACAAAAGAACCATATTAATTGATATCTAAAAGCTATTATTATGATAAAACTCTACTAAAATAATATAACCCTCTCAATTTTCACAAAAAACAAAATATATATACTTATAACATATCATACAATATATGAATGGTCTACTCAGACAATCCCTTGATATGAGGGTTATAAGATGTAATCATTTTTAGGTAATTACTTAGATCATATTTTGTCCCTTTCTAAATCAAGAGATAAACCCAAGATCTTGATAAAAAATAATGCTCACTGGAACCCTATTAAGATTTACTAAATCCTAGGTATAAAATTTACCCAAATCATAAATATAGGTGGAATCCACGATCCATAAGAAATTAATTATCCTTGTTAAGTGATTAATAATCACTCAAACTATATCTTGAACTCTCAGGGATTGAGTAAATGTAGTACTAAAATCTATCATAATGTATTTTTATTTACACACTGTAATAAAGAGTTCTTAAAACTCACATATTGGCCTCTAGTGTTCCACTTTTACCAATTACAATTTGAGACAATATGAAATATCACCGCCTATCTTTCATTTTATATTTAACCACTAAAATTACCTATAAATATTATGATACATCTTGGGTACTCTATGTAGAACATCTCATTGATAATAATGGTATTCTCTAATCAATTTATCCCTCATGCCATTTGTAATAACAATTATTCCATGGATATAAAGTAATGAATCTAAATCTTGATACCACCCTTTGAGTTTCTCCCCATTATCAAGTCTCAAATGAATAATGAGATAATTATGATCATAACTTTAGGATTATTTTACCTGATGAATTTCTAATTATTCTATTAGAAATATTCACCAAATATCAAACCACAATGTTGTGGTTTAAACTGTGTTGTGGTTTTTCTGGTGTAAACCATGACATAGTGAGTGTCATTACACCATTGTATTCTATATGGTAGTTCACACATGATTAAATAACACAACATACAACATCTTTCTCCTATTCCAATATATTGTAATTGGTTCGTAATATCACTAGATGGTATTCAATAGAGTTTTTATTACAAAATATAAATTTTTAATAATTAAACGTTTCATTAAAAATAACTATAGTGTTAAATTTCATTGAAATATTTATCTTTATTATATAGTTTTTATAAAACATTTAGTGCCTCAGGGAGATTCCTCAATGCCTATAAAATGAGTCCAAGACAATTTGATTTCCAGTGTATGAACTCTAAGATTGCAGGATACATGTGTTTTAATGAAATAAATAAGCTATGCGAGGTCAATATAAGAAAAATAATTCTCATGTAAGATTATATGAGGAAGGATCTAATCATATAATCCCATAATATGGCTCAAGTAGAAATAATAAAGTAAATTATCTCACCAGTGTAAGATCAAAAGTCACTATGGAAGATTAAAATGTGATCATGTAAGATTAAATGCGTAATTTGGTAAGATATATGAGAATAAAACTCCCCCAAATTAGATTAACTCCAATGCTTCCTCGGGTCTGGCCAATATAATATCAAGTTTCATCAACACCATCTTGCTACCCAAAATCACCTCATGCCTCTCTATCATACTCTCATGGGCTAATTAATGCATTAGAATTCCCAATTACTTCTATATATCTAATTCCTTGTCAAATATGTCCAACATAACCTCAAAATAAAACATTATATCATGCTACACCAACATAATCTCATGTTCCTAGCTATGCACCAAGATGAATGTCATTGAACCATATATACAGGTGATCTCACCGAATTCAGTGGGGACTATCAACTATAATCCAATCCATGGATATAATATCAAGGCAATGTGTAACACATGAAAAATGGGATGAATAATTATTATATTCTTATTTTCCTAAATTAGGTAATTTTTTGGAAAAAAATTATGTGAAGGATATTTATTGAAGTGAAGTTACATTAATCCCCAACACTCAATGTGTGGGAAATTTTAGAATCTCATGGAACCATTTAGAATCTATAAGATATGATTCCATATATACTATCCAAATAACACATTCCTTATTCTCTATTCATTCACTCAATTTTTTACTCTATAAAAAATCCATTCACCCTTTTTATTAGTGGAATTTATACTAATTTCATTACATATTTCCTTCCACTGTACATAACCACAACCATTAACCTCTTAACCATGTTCCTCTATACTATATCCATATACCATCCTTCATCCATCCACCACTAGAAATGAAGTTTTAGAAAATTAATTCAATGAGAAATGGAGGACGATTATAAAATATATAAATGGGAATATTCTTATTCCTCTTTTTTAACTATTCTAAGTATACTAGACTAGCCATGTAAGAAGGGGATGATCGGGATGTGGTATATTCTTATGATGTTTTACTTTTGGAACCTATATTTTACATTATTCATATATTTTAATTAATTATTCTAAGTGACTAGACATTTTATAGATGATCTTAGGGAAAGGGTGAGGTAATGGAAATTAAATCATAATCCATGTACTAAGGTTTTAATCACTTCTTATTTGTGAAGGAATATATAGGATTGATCAAAGGGTTAAGTCTCTTTATTATGAAAAAACAATGTTATAATAGGTAAAATTATGGAAATTTACAAAAAAATCCTTTAAAAATTGGGAATTAGATCATCGGGTAAGTAATCAACAAAAACACAGTTGTCACTCTTTATCCCATTGTTTTCGAGTCCATCGGTAAGGTGGTTGGCTTCATGGTACGTATATGTGATGAAATATAATGTTTTTGAAATAATATCCCAACATATTATCTATTAACCAATTATTTTCCATGAAATGTAAAATTGACAATTTCTTATTTCTAGTAAAAGAATATTAGAGTCACACTCAAACCAAAATCTTATTTCATCCTCTATTTTTATCCATATACATTGTATTGATAAGCCCAAGCATCTTAGCCTCCAAAGATGTTTCAAAACCACATGGGTCATAAAGGCACCAATTAACATTAACATTACGGTCTCTAAAGATTGTACCAAATCACGAAGGTCCTAGGTTACCTATGAAGTATCCATCTAAGTTACACTTCATCCATCCCACAAATGGGGTGTTATAGAAAATTTCAAGGGTACCATGAATGTGGTTAAAAATGTAGGAATTTCTAATAATCTATATATCATAAGATCGTGAAAAAAATTACTGCATCAACCATGCTACTGGGAGTTATCACCCTTCATTGCTACCCAGATTTGAATTTGAGTAGATTGAATATTTAAAGTGGTTATCTCATGTATTGTATCATTTTGTTTATTCCCTATAACATTCATGTATTAAATGCAAGCCACATAAAAAAGATTTAAGAGCTGCGTTGAATGATATATATGAGTATATTAAAAGAGATGCACCTATATAGATTCATAACAAGGTAAATGCATATAAAAAATATTGAATATGAAATGCCAGAGTGAAGATACAATGGCGTAGATCAAAATAAGACTATTAAAAATCACGTGAATACAATGAGAGTGGAGTTTATATGATATTTGATATTTTTTATTCATATTTATTGGTTAATCAACTTTGTATGATTTATAAGTTAAATTACTAAACCTAATCCCTACACACACTTCACATATAGAATCAAGTCCCATTGGTATCTCTAGTTTTTTTCTCTCACTTCCCTATATCCACTAGACAATCATATATACTTTAATTCTAAAAATACCCAGAAAAAATATATTAATTACATGATTACACACCCAAAAACCAATAATTAATTATTTTTTTACATTTACACAAATAATTAGAATTTTATATTAGCCAAACAATATACCTCTAGAGATGACCTGATACCAACTAATATTTGTGCTCAGATTTCTATAACCATAAATTAGCATCATTTTTATGGATTTGAAAAACTATTTCATTAATTGTCATAAATTTTTTATATAAAAATGATAAAAACATATAAAAATATAAATAATTATATAATTAATTGAATATTATAGTATATTTGGTTTTCACTAATGAAATTCTACGTTTTCTATTTAATTTGAGGAGTATAGAGGACCTATATCATCCACATTGTGACACTGACTTTGTAACATGAAGGATAATTCATTTGGAATACGATTAAGGTCAAAAAAGCCACGAAATGTGATGAAAATTAACCTATTTAAATTCATGGAAAATTTTTACAACAACTACATTATTGATGCTCCTTTCCATCATATAATCCAACGACTGAAAAAGGGAAATACGTTAACACAATGTGATTCATCCTTTGAAGAAACATCAAAATTTGACAAAGACATGAAGAGGGATTTGTTTACACTTGGGTCGCACAAGATTTACCATGGCAGTGCAAGTATACTTGAATGCCTCATATAGGTCGTGCAGGTGACTTGTGAGCCCTAAGTTATTTTCACCCAAGGTCTTCAAAAGCCTATAAATACCCCTTGTGGGCCCCCCATTTCAGGGATGAAAAATCCAGAAACTCAGATTTGAGCTCTTGGAACCCTAGTCTCTTCTAAAAGCCTTCCGAACACTTCTAAGGTAATTTATTACCAAGAATGGAAGGTCTAAAGAGGGGTAACAAGGCCTATGTTTTGAAATTCATCTACAACTACGCGCCTAAGTGGCTAGACCTTAAGGAAAATTTCCACACTTGTGTTCCACCTTATTCCTTCAATAGAACTTTCATGCCACTCATTTAAAAGTATTTAGGGATAACACTAAGGGCTTGATCCATGCTTCGCCCAAGATTTACCCTATGGGTTGACCGTCGCACAAGTGTACCTATGTCATGCAGGTATACCTGCGCGACCATGACCTGCGTGCCCAAACATGACCTTCACGCTTGCCTTCTTTTGGATGCCCCTCTTGTCCATTCATCTCTTTTCTTCAAATCAACCTCTCCTTTTCAAGATTTAGCCTTCAGAATCCTCTTCAAATCCATTTATGGCATGATTCCTTGGTTGGATTCTTTATCTGAAATGAATACTGTTGAACATCTCTCAAAACCTAGTGATTTACATATCTTTATGTCATTGAGGTTAGAGATTTCATTCATTTAACCTCATCCTTTAAGATGAGAAGATATTTAATATTGGAATCCTACTTAAGAGTAAGCCCCAGTCATAATTTTCTAACCTGGGCCTCCTTTTCATAAGTAAGCCCCAGTCCATGTTCCAAAATATGGGCATCCTTCTCAGGAATAAGCCCCAGTCATAATTTCTCTTAACCAGTCTTAACTTCTATTGATTTGGGCTTCCTTCTCAAGAATAAAACCCAATCACAAGTCCCCTCCTAATTTGGGCATCCTCCTCAGGGGTAAGCCCCATGTTAGAGTATCCAAATATCCATAAAGCACATATACCATTAGGGACCTTGTTCTCGAACTTCTTCTCTAAATTAAGTCCTGATCTTTATCTATTTGGGAATTCATACATATATAAGCCCCAAATCATTCCTTGTGACCACATCTTTCGTGGAACAAATTGTTAGGTTTACTAATACCTCTTGTTTCTCACACCGAGCATGACTCACATGATCTTAGAGTGTAAAAGTAACCACGACACATCTCTTTGGGTCGTTAATCATACGTAAGCCCCACAATTCCCAACCGAACCACGTGGACTTTGATCTATACCTTAAAAGTGGCGTGCATAGGAAGCCTTTCTGAGGTTCAATCCCATCACCCATTAATTTTCATCCATCCCATATGACGTTAAACTATTTCTTAATTCCCGAACTATGTCGGTTCTGATTCCTTTTCTAACAAGGATATGTACGTAGCCCATTTGAGGGTACGATCCCAACTATGAAACACCCCATGTCCTTCTGAATGACAATAAACTACAAGTGCCCCACTGAGTGGCTTTAAAACCGGTTTGGTTATCATAATGACCAAGAGATCTTTATATAATGTATTGAAGGATACCTAAGAATATATAACAAATACATATGATTATCTATCGATGAAGAACCTCAAATACATATAAAAGATTATCCAAATCTCATACATATTAAATCATTGATTGTCAGATCTTAAAGAAATCTCATTTCCATTACTTGGTAATGTAATAATTATTCACAAACATAACATAAATATATAAAGAGAGTCTCGGAGTAGACAATAATTCCCCTCAAAATAGTGTGATGAGTCCGACCTCCCATCCTCTCGACCAATGAAAATTCTTAAACCTCATCGGTCCACAGCTAATGAGAACCTACCTTTGGAAAGTAAGTCCAAATGGATATAGAATCATTGGATGTTTCCAGTTCTACGAATAAACCCGTTAGAAACTGATTGGAATGTTTGATCCTTAAACAAACAAGTTCATCCCCATTTACAGAGGAAAAAAATGGTGAACCCGACATGAATCCTTAACCAAGTTAAAATGAAGTTTTACTTATTTGTTAGGCCCCTATTTAAACTCAATTAGAGGGCCAACAAAACAATCAATAACATATGTTCTCATCCAACAGATGTAGTGGCCGAACTTATCTTGATTATGTCTATTATATCAAACATGAACTCTTTTCCAAGATCTTATGCCTTATAGAAATGGATTATATTAAGTTCACACCTGTGAATTCCTCTGCTGTGAATACCTCCACTGCTACTCCTACTGGATCATTGTCCGCTCTGAGGATGACATCACATACTCAGCGTCTTCAACGCTGGGTATCAAATGAAATAGTTAAGGAATACCGTCGACACAGTACCATTCTGACTCTGGAGGTGACTCGACAAGCCCTCTAAGTCAATAATTCACCCAGGTCATCTGGATAGCAATGACCATCGATCAAGAAGCAGGCAGTGCTAACCACCGTCTCTAACCGTTTCGGGTCATTATCCCCATAACACAACCACTATTCCCTCCCATATTCCAAGGAGGTAAATGAGAAGTTCACTCAAGCCCTTAATTCAAGGAAATAGGAGTCCTTCCCGAGGGCTCCCACCAACAATCGCCACCAGACTCGTGTGGCAGTGCGCCCTCAACATGATGAGGGTGTTGTCTCCAGGAGTTCGGCTCAGGTTCCTAAAACCCGAGCAGGAAAGATGAACCACTAGAGGTGGCGGCCGATTAACATTGAGAAGGTTCTTATCATTGTCGATTCAGGAGAAGTCCACCAACCTAACTTGGTGGAAAGAAATGAGCGGGCACACACACCCGTCCATTTTAATTCTGCTGTCCAGCAGACTCGTCTGGAAAAAACACTCCATTCCTGCAGGGCAATTCTGGCGAAGTACTATAGAAAGTAACATACACCTGTTTATAAATCATTATCTAGTCATAAGGCTTGTCTGACTACATATGATGAAGCCCGCCAACCCAATGTGTTGACAATTAGTAAATAGGCACATACACCTGCTTACACTCATCAATCCTGCCAACAGTTTTGTCTGCCAGTATTGAAGGAAGTTCATCAACCACGTTCAGCAGAGTGCAATCAGCATGCACATACACCTGCTAGTATTGATCAAGCCTACCAACTATATCGTTTGGTAGCACCTAGAGAAGTTAATTGGAAATCCCCAATGACAAACAAGAGGCATACTCAACTCTTTGCCCCCACACATGAGTACTATCAGAATTCATTGACAGGAAAAGGAGGACAAAAGTAGGAACACAAACCTACTCCCAACACGGAATGGATGTATATCCCCTTTCCAGTAGCTAAAGTCACCAAAAACATTCTAAAAATGGTGAAAGAGTAGAAGAAAATCCCTGCTCATATTCTAGATGCCTGCCAGGATATTATAACAACTTCAACAACATCACAGGGAAAGAAATGAAAATCTATCCCTACCAGTGGAGTGACACATCAACAGTTCACTTCGGAACAGACACACAGCTCTGTTCCAGTCCAAGAGGGTTGCGGGGCATACCCCCCCATGTCATACAAACAACCAAGTCAGGAACATACACCTAAATTGAGTGGAGATAATCAGCCTAACCTGACTATTTATCCTGAGCAGACACATAAATCTACCCATAATAACCACTTTCATCAACAAGTGGTTCCCAAAGTGAGTAAGAAGTCGTCTAAGAAAAAGACCCATCCAGAACATTCAAGAAATCAAGAGCCAATCTGTAACAAGGCCTTGCTCGATGCAAGAGTTCTTGATGCACTCAGAAAATTATCTGTTGCAACTCAAGATTCAACTCTCTCATTTCCAATAGTGGGAACATCAATTCCGAAGGTCTACATTAGACACTTTATCATGAAGGCTTGCTTCATGAAAGTTCGGTCGATCTCAAAGTATCATCTTTAGATAAGAGCCACGATAACCATCTGTGTCACGACCCGTCCCCCGGGGCCCGTGTCATAACTACCCCAAGCCCGCCTTCAATAGGCCAGGGGTTGGAGACTAACACCAAAGGCGTAAATCCCTATAACCGGGAAGGCATCGCCTTTATAAAACGTAAACACACACACACACAACCAGAGTACAAGCATAAGAAAACACTACGTAAAGTAGTATAACAAGTGTGATGAAAGTACAAAGGAGCCAGAATACAATCCTAATAGAAAGGTATAGCTACAACTGAAAGAAAGTACAACTTGAATACAAACATCTGGAAGATGGAAGAAGCTCTTGGATTTTCCTCCAGGTTCCTACCTGAATGGTAGGTATAGATGTCCACCTCAGCACTCTGCGTCAATTGGTCTACTCTGTGTGCCATCACGCCAAGTATCCACCTCTGGGTACTGTCCAGTCCTCGTACACTCTGCCTCGGTCATCACTGTTCATCGTCTTCATCCAACACAATGAGGTGCGGGCATAGCCCGTGCATGGGTGAGTATAACGATACTCAGTAGGGACCCTGAGACCCTCAAGGTCTCACTAAATCCAATAAGGATAAACCACAAAGAATGATCTCAACATATAACCTTTACTTAGGTATATTCCCATACATATACCTAAGTTATCAAGTAACTCATCTCAATCATGAGGAAAACACAAAGGTCATTGACTCAGCTCAAACCAGGGTTTTCATTATCAAAACCAAAACTACTGGAGAAATCCTCCTCTGTCGAGTACAATGTCCCAGTCATGACTCCAAGATGCTACTCACTAACCTTAGACTACTGAGGTACTTCTCCTTTTGAGTACCGCGAGTCTGCTGCCAAATATCGGGTGCTCCATCCGTTGTGGGTCTGCCACCAAATACCGGGCGCTCCCCATAATAGCCTACAGAGGTACTCCTCCTGTCGAGTACCGCAGGTCTTCTGCCAACTACCAAGCGCTCCATCCTCTGTGCGTCTACCACCAAATACTGGGCGCTCCCTCTAGTGGGCTAATTAAATAACTCCAAGTCGAATCGTCAAGCAGTCGTCAGGTCTACACCTACTAGGTCTCCGCACTCCGTATGATTATCTCCGGAAGGGTCTGCTCCACGAGCTACTGGTCATTACTTCCAAGTGTCAAGAATTATCACATATAAGTATCTCAAAGGACCGTCTCGTCATAGGGGTATCAACGCAACAAACAGCGAGTCAATCGGATGCCCGGTCTGTGAGTTATTAGCATTTCCGTTCCAGGGGCCTGATTGGATTTCGGGTATAATCCAACCCAGCCACACTCCAACTACATCGAATCCTTAGGTGAAGTATGCCAAAAGAATCGTCTCATCAAGAGGAATCCAACACAGTCGACGGAACATCAATTGAACGTATGATCCTTAAGTTATAAGTGTTTTATTACCGAGGGCCCGGTTGGATTTAAGTTCGTTCCAACCCGGTCGTACTACAAATGACACTGATTAACCAAACCCGTCACACAATTGCAATCCATATGGAAAAACACACGAGATGGACTACCCATTGGTCCAAAACGGATAGCCAGTGAAAAAGTTTAATTTCACCGCAACATGCACGAACCGAGCCTCGTGTGGCCCACGCCTCAACCTTGACCTAAATATCCAAAATTAGTCTTGAAATATTCATCTTAATTCCAAGGTCGCAACGTCGCAGACGGTTCGTCATTCCGACACCGTATGAGAGAGATATGTCTGATACAAGATCCCATAATAATAATAATAATAATAATAATAATCAGTGTTTTGTGGGCCCGAGCCATGAACCAGAATTTATTATCCAATATTAGACTTTAATCGACCGTCTTAAAGACAGGGTCGCACTGCCACTGACGGTTCGTGAAACCGAGGTCGCACGAAGAAGATACTGTTAAAATACGGTTTTCCCAACGAAAATAAAAATAACATTATTATATTATTATTATTTATAATTTAATTTAACCTATTAACTTATCACACCCAAAACTTACATGCAAAAATTCTTGCGCTCCCCACTCCACCTTTGATTGATTTCTTTTTATTTTGTTTTATAATTTCTCCATCCTATTTCCATTCTCTCTCCAATCTATTCTATATCCCACAAATTACTCACGCTCCACCCTAATTCCATCCGCCGCACATCAATCCTCATAACAGCATTCCAGACAAAAAAGTAAACGCACTGCCCCTTCACCGCATGGACACCGCCCTCCGGGTTTCCACCATACCCACCTACCACCGGCCACCGCGTCGCCCCTTCCGCGGGATGTCGCATCTCCGTTCTAAGTTCAGAAATTGTGACGACCGCAAACTCGCATTCCTTGTGTCGGGATCTCCGCGTCCGTATGCCGTGCTCAACATGACATTGAGAATTTAATGAGCTTAATTATTTTGATGAAGAATACACAATGAACGCGTGGAGAATGAAATTGAAAAGGGCATGGTTTGTGTGAGGATCGATGGCCATGTTTGGTTTGGCCATCGTTTTTGAGAATCAATAACATTGGAATTGACAAAAACATATTCATCATACTTCGATATTTTCAAGAAAAAAAATGAGAAATGGATTCAACCCATTATTTTTCGATCCGCAAATTAATTTATTTAATTCGCATTCGTCATGAAAAATTCAACTGGGGTAAGGAATCCAAAAAGATAAATCCTACATATAAATATACAAAAATCCCACTACCTCGAAAATGGTTCGTTCATAATAGATGCAGAAAGTGTTGTCTCTCCGTCAATGCTGGGAAGGAATCGTCGTCGTTGGAGAGTTCTCCGCAGTTGTATTTCCTCCCTTGATGCAGAGTAAGAAGAAGATAAGGCACATTATCGGTGACTTCGCATTCTTCATCGGAGGAAGAACACCTCTCTTTCTAATCCTCTAGAGGTTCCCCACCTAAATATTTTCTATTGCAAATTTTACAAAAGACTTCCCCCATTTAAAGAAGTGTCCTGCAACACAAAATATTTCAAATTGTGATGCACCAATTTAATTAAAGAAACCATTAATTTAATTATGTTGACAAACTTTATTAGAGGAAGGTGGAGAGATCTCATTAATAGGGGAGTTGAGGAGTTAACAAATTAATGGGGGGGGGTTAAGGGGGTGTTTAAGAGAGGATATGGGAAGATGAAAGGTTGGGGCTCGTGTGGGCCCCACATCTCATTTATCCACACATGAGTAGTTAGTGGTTATGGGTATCACCCTTAACTCCCCTTTGTAGGGTATAACTATCATAGATAGAAATAAAATTGTGTACCACCAATTTTATTTATTTAATTCTAAATCCCCAGTTTTTAATTCTCAACAAGCTTAAAAAAAACTGCAGTAAAGGATCCCTTAAGCAATTACCAGTGCTATGAGTTCATCGTTGCCCTCAGATTTCAATTCCGAGCACCGGTTCAAAAGATAGAAAACCTGCACGTACGTTTACTTAACGTACCCAAAAAAAGTTCGGAAAATTATTATCAGTCACCCTCAACCCACGCCGGTCAAGGTCAGGATCTGCCTAAGTAAAACATGCCCCAAAGAACCCATCGATACTCTCGGATTTTCAATCCGAGTTACTGTTTAGATGTTATAAAGTTTACAATAAAATAATTGTCACTTAATTATTTTATTTGTGGCAAAAAAACTAACTTTTTCTGGTGGCCCATGCTGGCCAAAGTTAGTATCTTCTTAAATAAAGCATGCCCTCACAAGTTCAGCAGTGGTATCAGATTTTTAATCCGAGCTACCATTTTTGAGTTATAACCATTTGAAAAATAAAATAATTTATTTAATTATTTTATTTACAGTTATGCCATTTTTGCGAATTTCTCCCAGGAGGCCCGTACCAACTAAACATTAGTCGTGCCTAGGGTAAACCCACCATCCGGAGTGCAACAGTGCCCTCAGATTTCTGATCCGAGTAACCTTTTAATATGTATTCCTCTTTTTCAGTAAAATTTCTTGCGTGCATTAATTTAAGCTTAATGAAATTTCAGAAAATTATTCCGGGCAAACTGGGCCTCAGAATCAGGTGCCGTCAGAAACTGCGTACTAGTAAAATTACAAAGAAACTAACAAAAAAATTCATTCAAATTTCTGGGTCTCTACATTACTCCCACCATAGGGCTTTAAATCCCCATAAATCTACAACACACACTAGGGAAACAATAGAAGGTACCGAGCACGTGTCTGAGCCTTTCGCTCCCATGTGCTCTCCTAGAGGTTCTCGTGTTGCTAGTGAAAGCGCACCTGAGGAATCGACCGTCCACGTAGGAACTGGTCCTGTCATTCCTCGATCTCCACTGGAACCTCTGGGAATGTCACCCAGTCATCGATGTCCAGCTCCCTATGGTCGACAATGTGTGAAGGGTTGTGCACGTATCTCCTCAGCTGTGATACGTGGATGACATCGTGCACCCGGTGAAACTGAGGTGGAAAGGTCAAGCGGTAAACCACCTCGCCTACCCTGATGAGGACCTTGAAAGGTCCGTTGAACCTCAGAGATAACTTGCTTCTTTGGCCACATCTCCGTAGACCTCGTCGAGGTGAGACCCGTATAAGACATGGTCTCCATCCTAGATCTTTAGAAGCCTCTGTTCACTGTTTGAAACTGAAAACTGAAAAATCCTGCTACCACGAGGGTAAGGTTGTATGACTCAAGAGTGATCGGTTGTACCCTCCTATGCATGAGTTTATCATGTACTGCCTAGTTTTCCTTTTTTTCCGACCAAGGAAAACCCTATCCCAACGTTGTAGATAATCTACAACCTTTTTTCCTAATACATTCAATCTGAGTATGAACTATGAATCCAATCCTTACCCAGACCGACATCGTAAGGCCTCGACGCTGCCACTAAGAGGTTCCAACTGAAACTCTTGCCTCAAGGGTCAGATCTCACCGTCGGCATATGTGTGATTATCGAGTGTCCCCACAATGGTATCTCCAGATGTGAGGGTCAAGTCAACCATTTTAACTGAAAACTCTAGGTCTGGGACAAGACTCGTGAAAGGAAGGAATGATTCGTATCAATGTCTGTTGTTACGGAACCTAGTAGTAGACACAGATCATTCCTTGAATCATCCATAGAGCCTTCCGGTCACACTCCTTGACGGCATGCAGCTACTCTCTACCTCTTCCCTCCAGCACCCTGAGCCTAGCGGGGTCTACAAAGGAAGGTGGTTGTAACATGTCGTAATGTAAACCACCACATGATGTTGTCCCATATTTTATTCCACATCTGATGCTCTACAGATTCATCTATCCTTAACACTTTCTCTTCTTGAAACATTTTACACGCTCAAGTCTCTGAGACTGGTACTAGTTCGCATCTTCCCACTGCTAACATTCACTGGCTATAACCGATCAACCAAAGAACATTCAACCACAAAGGTTCTCTCTGCCACCCTAACGTGAGTAGGAATGCATAGTGTAAAAGTGATGGCTCAGTTGTTCTTAAACACATGATGCTCAGAAGTCAGATCCCTGAAGCACTATTAGCATCGTATTCATCGAGTACCAGGAATTGTTGGTATGCCTCAATGAATACTCAACTACCAACATTTCGTCCTGTCGAAGGTGTATAAGCTCTAGAAAACTCCCAGCCACCTCCTCAAGCCAGTCCTCAACCGCCCGTGAGTCAGGCTCGCCTCAGAACTTGAGGGATATCTGGTACTAAAACACATGTAAGACACTAATCCTACAAGTATCCTCTACTGGTACCGCCAGTAGTGTCTATTTTCCAACAGGTAGTGATATAGTTGGAACACTACCCGAAGGTACTATCTCAGGCATCGGTCCACATACCAAAGCCTCATCACTTTATGGACCAAACTCACGGTCACTCACTAGAAAAAACTAGTAGCTAAGTCCACCTTCCACTCTAATGGTGTTTCAATTAGGCGGAAAACTCTAGTAATCGCCTCCATCAAGTCCTCTGTTGCCTGGGAATCTGTCTCGCCTCGTAACCTCGGAGGCCTATACTACTGGAACTCATGCAACATGCTCTGTTAGCATTCACCATTCACTAGTATGGCTAGTGGCATATGCTGCCCAATGGGTGGTGCTGCTGATGGTACACCACCCGAGGGTACCAACATAGAAAAAGGGCCCCGCATCGGAGCCTCGTCGCTCGGTGGGCCATCATCGTGTACTATCTCAAAACTCCAACAGACAGTTTGCGTGGAGGCATCCTGAACAGATGTGACACAGTCAATCGATTTATACATGGTGAGATGACCCGGTTTGAGATGACATTAAAACTTTTTGAAACACACACGCAATCAGTGTTTTCGTGCACTAAGTCAGAAATCAGTAGTCAGGGTCCTGGTGTATGGATACGTCGGCCGCTGCACCAACACTGGACTCCCAGAACTGAAGACCACACTCGGTACTCTTTACACTATTGCTTCATAGAAAATAATTATCAGAGTCCTGAGTTCTACGGTAGAACCGATTCCTTTGATACCAATTTTTCATGACCCATCCCCTGAGGCCCATGTCGTAACAACCCCAAGCCTGCCTTCCATAGGCCAGGGGCTAGCGACTAGCACCAAAAGCGTAAATCCCTATAACTGAGAAGACATTGCCTTTATAAAACGTAAACACACACACAAAACTATAGTACAAGTGGATGAAAACACTAAGTAATGCAGTATAACAAGTGCGTTGAAAGTACAAAGGGGCTAGAATACAAGCCCAATAGAAAGGTACAACTACAACTGAAATAAAGTACAACTAGAAGATAAACAGCTGGATGATTGAAGCAGCTCCTTGATCATCCTTCGGGTTCCTACCTGAATTGTAGGTACATACGTCCTCCTTAGCACTCTGTGTCAATCGGTCCGCTCCATGTGCCGTTACGCCGAGTATCCAACTCTGGGTACCATCCAGTCCTCGTACACTCTGCCTCGGTTAGCGCTGTTCATCATCGGTATCCAACACAACGAGGTGCGGGCATAGCCCGTGAAAGGGTGAGTATAACGATACTCAGTAGGGACCCCGAGACCCTCAAGATCTCATTCAATCCAACAAGGATAAACCACAAAGAAAGATCTCAACAGATAACCTTTACATAAATATATTCCCATAAATATACCTAAGTTATCATGTAACCCATCTCAATCATGAGGAAAACACAAAGGTCATTGACTCAGCTCAAAACCGGATTTTCATTATCAAAACCACAACTGCTGGAGAAATCCTCCTCTGTCGAGTACAGTGGCCCTGTCATGACTCTGAGGTGCTACTCACTAACCTTAGACCACTGAGGTACTCCTCCTATCGAGTACTGCGGGTCTGTGGCCAAATACCGGGCACTCCGTCCGCTGTGGGTCTGCCGCCAAATATTGGGTGCTCCCCCTAATAAAATATAGAGGTACTCTTTCTATTGAGTACCGTGGTTCTACTGCCAACTAAAAGGCGCTCCGTCCACCGTGCATCTGGCGCCAAATACCGGTCACTCCGTCCATTGGGCTACTCAAATCACTCCGAGTCGAATTGGTCAAGTAGTCGTCATGTCTACAGCTACTAAGGCTCCGCACTCCGTATGCTCGTCTCCAGGAGGGTCTGATCCACAACCTAATGGTCGTTAATTACAAGTGTCAGAAAGTCTCACGTAAAAGTATCTCAATGGACTACCTCGTCATAGGGGTCTCAATACAATAGACGGCGTTTCTATCAGATGCCTGGTCTGTGAGTTATTAGCATTTCCGTTCTAGGGGCCCGGTTGGATTTTGGGTACAATCCAACCTAGCAATACATCAACTATTTTCAAACCTCAGGTGAAGTATGCCAAAAGAACCATCTCATCCAGAGGAATCCAACAAAGTCAACGACACGTCAATCGGACGTCCGGTCCTTAAGTTATAAGCATTTTATTACCTAGGGCCCAGTTGGGAACATGTTCGTTCCAACCCGTTCATACTTAAAATGACACCGGTTAACCAAACCGGTCACACCATTTCAATCCATATAGAAAAACACACAAGATGGACTACCCATTGGTCCAAAATGGATAGCCGGTGAAAATGTTTCATTTCATCGCAACATGCACGAACCGAGCCTCGTGGGGCCCACACCTCGACCTCGACTTAAATATCCAAAATAGGTCTTGAAATATTCTTCTTAATTCCAGGGTCACAACGTCGCATATGGTTCATCATTCTGACACCGTATGAGAGAGATATGTCTGATACAAGATCCCGTAATAATAATAATATTATTATTATTCGGTGTTTCATGGGCCCGATCCATGAACCAGAATTTAGTATCCAACATTAGACTTGAATAAACCGTCTTAAAGACAGGGTCACACTGCCACTGACGATTCATGAAACCGAGGTCGCACGAAGAATATACCTTTAGAATACGGTTTTCCCAATGAAAATAATAATAACACCATTATATTATTATTATTTTTATTTTAATTTAACTTATTAACTTACCACACCCAAAACTTCCATGGAAAAATCCTTGTGCGTCCCACTCCACCTTTGATTGATTTCTTTTTATTTTGTTTTATTATTTCTCCATCTTATTTCCATTCTCTCTCCAATCTATTCTATATCCCACAAATTACTCACGCTCCACCCTAATTCCAGTCGCCGCACATCAATCCTCATAACGGAATTTTGGACAAAAAAGTAAATGCACTGCACCTTCACCGCATGGACACTGACCTCTGGGTTTTCACCGCACCCACCTTCCACCGGCCACTGCGTTGCCCCTTCCATGGGCTGCTGCATCTCCGTTCGATGTTCGGAAATTGTGACGACCGCCGAATCGCATTCCTTGGGTCAAGATCTCCGCGTCCGTATGCCGTGCTCAACATGACATTGCGCGTTTAACGTGCTTAATTATTTTGTGATGAAGAATAGGCAATGAACGCGCAGAGAATAAAATTTAAAAGGGAATGGTTTGTGTGTGGATCGATGGTCGTGTTTGGTTTGTCCATCGTTTTTCAGAATCAATAACATGTGGAATTGACAAAAAGATATTCATCATACTTCAATATTTTCAAGAAAAACAATAATAAATTAATTCAACCCATGGTTTTTTGATCTGTGAATTAATTTATTTAATTCGAGTTCGTCATCAAAAATTCAATTAGGGTGAGGAATCTACAAAGATAAATCCTACATATAAATATAAAAAATTCCCCCTACCTCGAAAATGGTTCATTCATTGTAGACGTGGAAAGTGTTGTCGCTCCGTCAATGCCGGGAAAGAACCGTCATCGTTGGTGAGTTCCCTGTGGTTGTATTTCGTCCCTTGATGCAGAGTAAGAAGAAAAGAAAGAACATCGTCGGAGAAATCACATTCTTCTTCGGAGGAAGAACGCCTCTCTTTTTAATCCTCTAGATCTTCCCCACCGAAATATTTTCTATTGAGAATATTAAAAAATACTTCTCCCATTTAAAGAAGTGTCATGCAACACAAAATATTTCAAATTTTGATGCACCCATTTAATTAATGAAACCATTAATTTAATTAAGTTGAAAAACTTAATTAGAGAAAGGTGGAGATATCTCATTAATAGGGGAGTTGAGGAGTAAAAAAATTAATAAAAAATGGGGGGTTTAAGAGAGGTTATGGGGAGATGAAAGGTTGGGGCTTGTGTGGGCCCCACATATCATTTATCCACACATGGGTAGTTGGTTGTTATGGGTCTCACCCTTAACTCCCCTTTGTAGGGTATAACTACTACTAATATAAATAAAATTGTGTACCACCAATTTTATTTATTTAATTCTTAATCCCCAATTATTAACTCTCAACCCGCTTAAAACACAACTGCGGTAAAGGTTCCCTTAGGAAATTACCAGCGCTGCGAGTTCATCAGTGCCCTTAGATTTCAATTCCAAGAACTAGTTCAAAAGATAGAAAAACCCACACGTACGTTTACTGAACGTACCCAAAAAAAAGTTCGGAAAATTATTATCAGTCACCCTCGACCTGCACCGGTCAAGGATAGGCTCTAACTAAGTAAAACATGCCCCAAGGAACCCATTGATACTCTCAGATTTTTCAATCCGAGTTACCGTTTAGAAGTTATAAATTTTACAATAAAATAATTGTCACTTAATTATTTTATTTGCGGCAAAAAACTTACTCTTTCTGGTGGCTCGTGCCGGCCAATGTTAGTATCTGCTTAAATATAGAATACCTTCACAAGTTCATCTGTGGTCTCAGTTTTTTAATCCGAGCTACCATTTGTGAGTTATAACCATTTGAAAAATAAAATAATTTATTTAATTATTTTATTTACATTTATGCCATTTTTTTGAATTTCTCACAGGAGGCATGCGCCGACTAAACTTAAGGCGCACCTAGGGTAAACCCACCATGCTTAGCACAATAGTGCCCTCAGATTTCTAATCTAAGTAACCTTTTAAGAGTTATTCCACTTTTTTCAGTAAAATTTATTACCCTCGTTAATTTAAGCTTAAAAAAACTTCATAAAATTATTCCGGGCACACCGGGCCTCAGAATCAGGTTCTGTCAGAAACTGCGTACTCGTAAAATTACAATGAAATTAAGAAAAAAATTTCCTTGAAATTTCCGGGTCTTTATACTCTGAGTGGCCAGAAGACTAAGGAGAAAAATGTTTCATCTTTTGCTGTAACCCACCATGGTGGTTCTTTCCATGATGATTAATCTAGTTGCAAAAGTCCTCTCTGCCATAATAATTCACATTTCCTAGAAAATGCTTTAATTGACAATGTAGTGATAAGAAAGACTTCTTATCTTGATTCACTTGCAAATGTGAATCCAGTCATGTCTGATGCTTTACTGCTAGCAGGTGAAATACTTTCTCAACCAGAAGATATCTTGGGGTGTGGGTCATTCTCCGAACTACCCCTGAGTCATGCATCTTCTAATTTGGTAAATGGATTCTCTACCAATATTGTTTAATCTGATGAAGCAACAAAGAAGCACCATCTTTGGTCTAATCAGGTAGAAGAATCTGCATTGAACGATAAAGAGGAATTACTGAATATGAGAAAACAACCGACGAAAGGTGAAGTAGCAGTCATGTTTTGGCCTTTGGCTGACTCCCAGTATGACATTCCAGAGATGTTGATGGAAGATCGTATTCATGGTATTCTTCTCAACATGTGGAAAAATCATTTTCAATTAAAAAAGAAAATATTATCTTACGATGAATATAAAAATAATGTAAATATAATAGAAGGGTTACAATGCCAAATTGATTTGGCCTCTCTCTCAGTTTCTCAATATCTAAAGGCTGAAAAATAGGAGAGATCCCTTCAGCGTTCATGCCTTGGTGCATTAAGAAGGTTGCACCAATTAATTTCCAATGCCCCATCTGGTATTCATATAAGGGGATGAGGTGTTCATGGAGCACTATATTTCACTGTACTCTCCAGTCAATAAAGCCCACCTAAAGTTGTCTCATGCAATGTTATTACCCACGACCGGACACAACCAATTGGTTTTTTGTAATCAAAGTCTTTCTCAAGAACAAGCCTCAACTAGTTCTTCTCAAAATCAAGAATACAGAGAACAAGTTGTCAAATTACTCATGCATCAGGAAAATGAGAATATTGAACATGATTCTCGTTTAGAGCGTGCATATCATCAAGTGAAAGAAGTGTCATAAATCATCCAACGGTCATTTGAACTAGGTGATTTGAGTGGATGTAGGTTGATGCATCCAACCAATTTTTGGACTAAAGTCTGCAAGATCAGGAGAGATTTTAAGAAAGTATTAGATGTAGCAGCTCAAGAGCCACCCCAGCTTGCCGGACTGGGGACTCTTTTGGCTCAACCCTTGGGATCAACAAATTGGATTCGAGGAGTTGAGAAGAAACAACAGGAACATCCCTAGTCCACCGGACTGGGGACTTTTTCAAATCCTCAGTCTCTTCCTCAGAGAAATTCAGTCTTCTCTTGATTAGGGAAGAAGCCCCAAGAGGAATGAAGAGCCGAATTATCAGGAGATTCCCTCTAAATTATGGTTCGTTATGAAGTTCTTGGGGGATTAACGCAATAGAAGGCAGTGTCTCATCAGGGACATGGAAGAATTCAATATCACAAAAATTCCTATAGAATAGATTCAATGTGTTACGCATAAATAAATGTCATAAATGTCGTTGTTGCTGATCCTCCAGAACATGAGTCTCATTCAGAAGGATCAGATGAGGAAGTTCCTGCAGAAGAGGTTGTGCACACATTGGCAAATGAAGAAGGTCTGCGCACCATGAATCAAAGGATTACCCAAGAATTTAGGTATTCCTTCCAGTATCCAACTCCCCCCTCTTCGAAATGCATCCAACAAGGGGAAAGGTAAGAATCAGGTTATATAACATTCCTCTGGAGAAGTCCAATCACTCTCACTAGAGAAAAGATTCACACAACAAGAGGCAGAAATAAAGTAATTAAAGAGGTTGAATGTAGAACTACTTAAAAGTAGCCTTCATCCTGAGTGTGCTGGAGTCAGTCAGTCAAGGGAATTTGTTGCGGTTACTGAGATGGATCAAGAATATCCTCCTTTACCAGTACACCCTCACAGGTCTAATCTTATGGATTATACACAACAACAACTAGAAATACTACCATCAGTGGTAGTCCCAGTCACCACACCTACTCAAGCTCTAGTTATTCCACCTTCACAGGTCCAAGCTCAATCGGATGTTTCTCAAAAGTTAATAACTACCATTGAGTCATTAGCATCTTAGTATGAAGCTATGGAAGGAAAGCGTGCACCGGTTCAACCAGAGAAGATAGCTTTCCCTAAATGGGTAGACAGAATTCATCCCCCATCAAATTTTGCAAGTACCACATTCCAAATATTTAATGGTTCGGGAGACCCATAGTAACACTTAACACATTTTGTTTCTCGTTTCAATCCTATGATGGGAACCCCTTAGCTTCAAGAAGCAGTTAATATTAGGTGTTTTGTACAGTCATTACAAGGTCCTACTTTTGTCTGGTATACAAGCTTGCAATCCCGGTCAATTTCCGAGTGGGAGGATCTTCATCAACAATTCCTTCTTCAATTCAGCTCAACTTTTCCAAAGACAATAGTTTTTGATCTTACAAATTGTAAGAAAAGGGAGAATGAAAGGGTTTTAGATTTTCTTGCTCACTAGAAGGGATTAACATATTCCCTGAGTTTAGCACTCTCTCAAGAAGAGTTGTTTCCAATTTGTGTGGAAAATATGGGTGATGAATTATGCACGCCATTGATCCATGTGATATACATAGGAGGGTTTCGAGACCTTACTTCAATCGCTTAACAAGTTGAAGACTCTCTTATAAAGACTAAGGATAATGCTCGTGTAATTCCATCAGCTCTATAAAGGAGAACGGGTAAAGCAGAGACTGCTAAAGTTATGCTTAAACAAGCACCTGTACCTGCTTCTACTTCAAGGCCTTCATCTTCTCAAAGGGATCCACCTCCCGAGTATAAAAAAAAGAGGTTGTTTCATCAATATGATCAAATAGATTAAAGACGAAAACAATTTTAGGATTTAAAGATAAAAATTTACTCTTTCCTAAATGAACAAGTTCATGGTTACTTCATTTCGGCTCTGGAAAATAATTTGGTTCAATTGCCAAGGCCCAAAAGGCTAAACAAGGAAGGAGATGAAAACTGTACCAATTATTTCCCATTTCATCAGATATTGGGGCATCCCATTCATGAGTGTTTTGTCTTAAAGGACCTCTTGAAAAAGATGGTGGACTCAGGAAAAGTAAAACTGAATGGTTCTTTAGCTCAGGTAGCATGTGTTACTGCTAAAAATCCAAAGGAAGAAGGCGAGTGGAAAGAAGTCAAAAACAAAAATGCGTAGAAATATGAAGATTGGATGGTCAGAAAAATGATCAACTGAACTCATGCCATTTTTTGAATGTAATTGAAGAAACCAATTGTGTCTTCTACTATGAATGCCACAACAAAACCCTCTTCATCAGAGGAAAAATCCTCAAAGAAATGGTATAATTCAAAAAAATAGGAACAATCAGAAGAATATGAGATCGTGTCAAAGCCCAAGTTGTCTTTGACTTTGGAAGATTTTATGCCATCTACTTCAAATCCTAAACAGGCACCGCCACACCAAATGGCACAACCTAAATGGGATAATTAAGCAGAATCTCCATCTGATGAAGAGTTGATCTTTGGTTTTATTAATATGATTCATTTAAGAGATCCTTATGCCAGTCACAACATTGATCTTAATGAGCCTGAGTTCCCTGTACCAAACAGAGAAAATAGAGGGAGTTCTAGAGGTCTGGGATACAGATGAAGACAAGGATATCCTAGAAACCACTATTCCAATTCTACCCCTTCTAGAACTGTGTATGCAGCAGAAACTCGTGGCAGAGCCCTTCAACAGGCTCAGCAAGAATAAGAAAATTCTTCCACCAATAGCAGATTCAGTCCTGGTACAATTATTCAGGAGGATCAGTTAGAGGTTCCACCTTCTTCCTCTCATCAAGTAAATAGACCTATTCAGTCTAATATTTCAAAGCCAGGAGTATTTTCATCTCCTACCCCGATACAAGAAGCATCTAATTCTAAAGCATCAACCACTAAGGCACCTGAGAAACCACATTTTCTTTTTGAAAAAAGTAGACCTTTGGATCAAAAATATGATTTTTTGAAACATTTGGCCCATGTACCGGCCATATTATCAATTCTGGATGCCTTGAATATATCCAAGGATCTTTGGGAGGAACTCATTGAGGCTCTGTCAAGTCCTTGGGAGTTCGAAACTGAAATTGCTGCGACTGGAGTCTATCATGTAGAGAATAATCCTACATAATTCCATGAAGTGATATCTTTTACAGATGAAGATGAAGATGATGTCGTGCATGGACATATTAGACCTTTGTATTTGGTTGGCAAGGTCAATGGTGTAGACATCTGAAGAGCTTTCATTAAAAATGGTTCAGGAGTCAACCTTTTCCCCATTCATACACTTCATCGATTGGGCCTCACAAAATCTGATTTATCTTTTTCTACTATGATGTTGCAAGGGTATGATAAAAATGAACAAGAACCACTGGGTGAGATTACACTTAGAACTCAGTTTAGAGACCTTGTATCCAATTCAGATTTCATGGTTGTTGATCACGATATAGCGTTCAATGTTTTTCTTGGAAGACCATGGCTACATCAACATGCGACTATCCCTTCATCATACCATCAATGTCTCTAGTATTGTTTTGATGGTAAAATTGGGACATTGTATGGTGATAAATCCCCCTTCAAAACTTGTGAATCTCAATACATTGAGGCGTAATTCTATCACATGAAGGGAAAGGAGAAATCCATAATAAAGGAGGTTACCAAAGTTAATGCTCCATATGGTTTGGAAAAGATTCCAGTAAAACCATTCACACATGTGAGTATAGATTATGTGTTGCTTATCAGTCAAATTGACAGGATAGACCCAAATCCAAGTACTCTTATTGAAACTCTCATAATGTCAATTATGACAATTAAGCCAGACAACATGGGAAAAATTGGTGATTCACCAAGCAATGATGAAATCTCAAATAGAGATGTCTTCATTTCATCTGCTGATATCCATCAAGTCAATACTTCACCAACCAGGCCAGAAGAAGCTATAACAATGTTATAGGTAAATGATGAAGTCGATTCTCAATCCATCATCTCCTCTTTATTCCCCAAGGAAGACCCTTCATTATAAATTGGGTCATAAATGGAAGCCTCTTCTTCAAGATGATCAAATTTTAACATCTCTCCTGATCATAGAAATTCTATTTCATCATATACTATGCAAGTAGAAGCAGAAGAGATAACATGTGTTGAATAAGAAGTGGAAGATCTTAGGGATGCTCCTCCACCTTTTGAAGAGGGTATCTCTACCACTGTGGATGAACTCAGAGAAATAAATCTTGGTACAAAAAAAGATCAACGCTCCACATTAATTAGTGCAGCCATGACACTTGAAGAGAAAGAAATGTCTATTTCATTTTTAAAGAAAAATCGATATATATTTTCTTGGAACTATAAAGAGATTCCAGGGCTTGATCCTGATGTTTTTACTCATCATTTGGGTTTGTCAGAAGAACATTGAGGATTCAAACAAGCCACAAGAAGAACATACCCAACATATGCTTCCAAAATTGAAGCTAAATTGGATAATATTATCAAAGCTAACTTCATCAGAGAAGTTCAATATCCCAAGTGGTTGGCTAATATTGTCCCTGTGAAAAATATGAATGGAAAAATTAGAGTTTGCATTGATTTCAGAGATCTTAATCGTTATTGTCCTAATGATGATTTTCTAGTTCCGATTATAGAACTCTTGATTGATGCAATATCTGGCTATGAATAACTTTCCTTCATGGATAGATATTATGGATATAATCAAATCTGAATGGCTCCATAAGATGACGAATATATAGCTTTCTGAGCCACTCAGGGTGTGTTTTGCTATCGGGTAATGCCCTTTGGCCTAAAGAATACTGGCACAACATATTAGCGTTCCATGCGCCATATCTTTAAACCCTTTTTAGGGGAATTTGTTGAATGTTAGGTGGATGATTTGGTGGTCAAATCCAAAAAATGTTCTAATCACTTGGATGATTTGGAAGTCATATTCCACAAACATCGACAATATAATTTGAAGATGAACCCCTTGAAATGTGATTTTGGGATAACCTCAGGAAAACTTCTCGGCCTTTTTGTATGCCATCGTGGTATCTAAGTCGTTCCTGAGATGAAAAAGAAAATCCATGGTATGTCACCTCCTCGAAATTTAAAATAATTGAGAGGACTTCAAGGACACTTAGCCTATATTCGGCGTTTCATCACCAATCTAGCAGGCAAGAGTTTACCATTCAACAAATTCATGAAGAAGGGAGTCACTTACCAGTGGACTAAATAATGTCAAGATGAATTTGATATTCTCAAGAAATATCTCTTGAGTCCATTGGTATTAATGCCACCTGTTTAAGGAAGACCACTTATCCTCTATGTGACTGCCTTGGAGTGATCATTGGGTGCCTTCCTTGCCCAGAAGAATGATGCTGGGAATGAAAACATCCTTTACTATCTCAATCGGACTTTTCTTGAAGCAGAAAACCGATATTCAAGTATTGAAAATTGATTCCTGGTTTTAATCTTTGTAGTTCAAAAACTGAGACAATACCTGAAACATCATGAGGTCCAATTTGTATCTCGCAATAACCCACTCAAATTCATCCTTAGTCGTCCAATGCTTACAGGACATCTAGCAAGGTGGGAAGTTATTTTGCAGTAATTTGATATCCAGTATGTGTCTCAAAAGGAAATAAAGGGTCAAGCTCTGGATGACTTCCTTGCTGAACACCCTTCAGTGGAAGATACATCTTTAGATACTGAACTTTCTGATGAGGAAGTCTTTTCTATTCAAGATAATCTTCAAACATTGGAAACGTACTTTAATGGTGCTTCTAGAAGTCCAACAGGGAAGAAAATGTAAGATCCTAAATTCAAAAAAGTTGGATTAAGAATTTTACTTATTTCCCTGGAAAAGGCAGTGTAAACTTATTCCTTCTCATTGTTGAGAGGCGGTACAAATAATGAAGTAGAATACCAAGCTCTCATCGCAGGATTGGAGTTGGTGCTTCAAGCACAAGTGAATCACTTAAAGGTGAAAGGTGATTCAGAACTTGTAATAAAACAATTCAATGGGGATTATGCCATCAGAAAATAAGAAATAATCCCTTTGTATGATTATGTCAGAGAGTTAATGGTGGAATTTCCTTTGGAACCAACATTTTCTTATGTCCCAAGATCACAAAATCCCCAAGCTGATGCACTGGATAATATAGCCACAACTTTGGCAGATCCAAATTCGGATGAGACAATCATCAGTATTTCCCACCATCATACAATTTTACCTTTTGTTCAAACTAGAACAGAGGAAATCAATGAAGTTAGTCCCATTCCTGAACCATATGGTCATACTATAGGATGGATGCCACCTATTAGGGAATACCTTCAAAATGGAACACTTCCACCTGATAGAGCCAGTAAAGAACAAATTCGGCAACGTGTGGTAAATTTTACTCTTTATGATAGCCCAGATCACCTAGAGAAAATTCTCTACAAAAGGGGTTTGATGGAATTCTCTTCAGATGCATTGACGGGGAAGAGACAATGGCTGTCATGAAAGAAGTACATACGTGAGTCTGTGGTGCCCATCAGTTTGGACATAGACTATCTGATCAAATTCGACGGATTGGATACTTTTGGCCTTCAATGATACAAGATTGTGTTGATTTTACAAAGAAGTGTCATTCTTTCCAAGTATATGCCAACTTCATTCATCAACCCCCAAAGTTGCTTCATACAACTAAATACTCATGGCCATTTTCCACATGGGGAATCGATGTAGTAGGACCTTATCCTTCAGGTACCGCCAAGCAGTTTAAGTACATTCTTACTACTAATGACTTCTTTTTCCAAATGTTCATAGGCAATATCTCTCAATGAAGTTAGTTCTAAAACCATTGTTAGCTTCATCAAGTCTAACATCATTACCAGATTTGTTGTCCCTCATACTATATTTATGGATAATGGAACCAACTTCTGTTCATATGAGGTAAGGAAGTTGTATCAAGAATACAACATCAAATCCAACCATTCATCTTGGTATCATGTAGTGGACAATGGACAAATAGAAGCTTTCAACAATAAGAATTCAAACATACTGCAAAATATGATGGATAAAGATAAGAAAACATGGCCTGATAAACTCTTTCATGCTTTATGGGCTTATCGAACCACCACCCGCACTGCAACGCAGTCAAATCCATATTCATTAGTATATGGAATAGAAATAGTCTTTCCTATTGAAGTTCAATTATCCTCACATAGGGTAGCCATTTGTGATAAGTCATCTACGGATGAACAATATCAAAAGTGATTGGATGAATTAGAATGATTACAAGAGAAATGATTGTGCACTTTGCACTACTTAGAAGTCTATTAGAATCGAATAACATGATCTTTAAACAAAAAATTTCATCTTCATTCATTCATTCAGGGATAATTGGTATTGGTTCTCAGAACTCCAATGATACCAGGAAAGAAACCTCCCAAGCTTGAGCCAAAGTGGGAAGGACCTTATTCAATACATAAGGTCTACTCCAATGGAGCTTATTCATTAATATCAATGGATGGAGAACTCATCACGACTCCAACCAATGCCAGATTTCTGAAGAAGTATTTTTTATAATTAAAATAAATATCATGGTCCATACATATGACCTTAAACTATTTTAACTTACATCCAACACGATGTTAAACTATGTCGTCCTAGCTATATGACATTAAACTGCATAATCGCCGGTCCAAGAATATGAACTTAAACTGTTAGCACCATCATCCAACATGACATTAAACTGTGCCATCATCCAACATGACTTTAAACTATTAAAAAGTCCCTAATAAGTCCAACATGACATTAAACTGTGTCCTCTTTTGTCTTTACTGCATGACATTAAACTGAACAGTCCCCCTTTCGTCCAACTTGACGTTAAACTGTATTGTCCCCATATTCTTAGCTACAGGATACTAAACTGTACAACACCCTTATTGTCTAGCATGACATTAAACTATGAACCTATATTTTTTCCTACACGATGTTAAACTGCACTACTCATTCATCCAACATGATGTAAAAATGACAAAGTCCCTTAAATACGTCCTACATGACATTAAACTGTGTATCGTTAAGGTGGTTGCTACCTCTTATTTATCACACCGAGTATGAATCACGTGAGCTTAGGGTAACTTCAACAATAACATCCACTCTGGACCACTAACCATGTGTATGTCCGGACACCATTTTTTTAGGTCGTTGTCTTCAAGAACAACTTGATCACCAATTCATTTTTTAGTTGAACTACACAGACTTTGATCCTTGCCTTCTATGCTGGGTATGTAGGAAACTTCCTGAGGTTCAAGCCAAAAACCAATCTCTTCACATCAGTTCACCTCTATCTCCTATGATTTTGATCTATGAAGCAACCCCAGAACCAATAATTTTTACATTGTCTCACCATCGTCCTTACTATATGACGTTAAATCGTACAAAAACTTTTGTCCTGTATGACAATAAACTACCACATTATTTGAAACCCTCACCTGAGAGGGAATCATTATTTACATTGATATTTAATCATGTTATATTCCAAAGACTATGTGCATACATGGAGATTCCCGAACCTTTTGTATTGGGTCAATACATCATTGCACTAAAGTCCCATTTCACCCTTCACTTGTACGAACTGAATCTGTACAAAGGGTATTTCAAGAATACATGGGGCTTGATTCCCATCCTTATGGGATATGTAGGAACGTTCAACTATCCCTCAAATCCAGCCCCAAGTCTTTGGTCCTAACCCCATATTTCACTTTCAGTCCCTTGACTGAAAAGTCCCACTGTGAAAACATGAATGTGGTATGAAAACCCTCGTCTTCATTCACATTAGGTTTATAAAACACACAATGTGTGTTCCTTATTATGGTTTGAGATCTATGACCCTAAAATAATATTTCCTACACTCTCGTCCCACATGATGCTAAACTGTATTTTAAGAACTATGTTATGCTAAATTCTCATCCTTATGGGATACGTAGTGAAGTCCAAAACCTTAATCTAGGACCCAGCCACAACATGATTATGGTTAGCATTGGTCTATGTATCTCTACATGTATTGAACAATGCCCATTTTTATTTTCCACACCCCTAACCTTAAATACTTCAAGATCTCCATAACCCTTTTCTTGAATTCTGGTCACAAAATATCTGATACCTAAGAGTTCTTTTGCCTGACTATGCAGCATGTGCCCTTAGGTGGCCTTGCATAAACAGTCTACATAATAGACTTTTCAACCAAAAGATACTATTATTTGACTATGAAGCAAATTCCCTTAGGAAACCCTGCATAATTCAACCCCCTAATGGGTTTGTTAAATAATTGTAACTTCATTCTTGGGAGGAAAACCTCTTTTGTTGTTATTTGTCTTAATGAAATATGTAGGGATCCACAAAATATCAATGTTTAACATATTTGTCTCATACTATTTTTAAAGATATGAAAGTATTAAAGTCTATGGTTTATATTCCCCTTTCCTACATTTGGGTCAAACCATCGCAGGAGTGACATTAATTCAATTCTTTGACAATTTTGATTGGAAATAACATCTCCATATTCAAGTACCTCTTTCCATACAGTAGACTCTGTGCTTCAGAAAATTTGAATCTCCATAAACATTCACCGGATTTTTAGCAATAGAAATGTAAGATTTTGGAGAGTTATTTTTCCTGACTATGCAACATGTTCCCTTAGGAAGCATTGCATAAACAGTCTACATAATGGACCTGTCATCCAAAAGATGCTATTATTTGACTATGCAGTCAATGCCCATAGGTGGCCCTGCATAATTCAACCCCCTAACGGGTTTGTTAAATAATGGTGACTTCATTCTTGGGAAATACTTCTTTTAATTCCTTTTATCCCTTTTCTCATATAATGCCTCAGATTCAAAATTTCTTAAGTAATAGTTTACATGTTTTTCCCCATACTTGAGTGTGGTAATATGTTTTCCGATAAATTATCATGTAATTGATTCAATTTTAATACATTTGTTCAAATCTATTTCGACCTTAAACATTATCCTTTTTATGTATGACGTGCATGACTTTAAACTTCCCACAAAAGACAAGGGAAATCTGAACAAAAGTCGAGTACCATCTCACTAAACATATACCTTTTATGATTTAGATAATATTGAGAAATTAAAAGATTCAAAGTTTGTAGGGTTATTTTTAATAATCCTAGTAAAAATAAAACTATGCTTACTAGGCACATTAGCTTAGGTAAAAATTTAAAACAGGTAGCAACAGAAGACATGCACAAATGATTGAAGATGAAAGTGTATTTAATTGATGCACAAGAGTTAGAAGGATGTCCACAGACTAGAGTCTCTTCTCTTTTCTAAGAATTTCAAAAGGCTATCAATATAAATCTTCATTTGATTTACGACATCCTGAGCTTCATCAACAGCCACTTGAAGCTCATTCACTCGACTAGCTTCACTATTTTCATCATGATGGAGTGATTTCTTGGATTCTGCAATGGATTTCATACCATTCGTTTGAACTCCTTCCAATGAATTATTAAGCTGGTCAAGTTCCCTAGTAACAGCATCTAACTGTTGCTGAAGGTGCATCTGCTGGACGACTTTCTCTTTTATCTTATGCTTCAACTCCTTTAACTTAGTAGCATGATCAGCCTCAGCATAGGATACCACAACCTCAAATTCATTGATATTGGCTAACAGCATGACCCTGGTCAAATCTTGATGGCAATTATTCTCCTAATCCCTTCTAAAGATGACTTGTTTTACCGCGGCATGGATCTCTCGATATCCAAAACTGCGAAGTCCCAACATGAAAAATAGGGATGGAAGTTGTGGGATATTCGATGAAATATCTTCAAGAGGCACTTCGGATATGATCTTCCATATGTTTTTCCATGCCTTGCATCGTGATACTTGGAGCGCCTTTTGTACTTCCGGGTCTGACTCAGTATCACTGTCATAAGGGGGAATATAATCTGGGATTAATGAACTTAGATAAGTGCCTTGTTCTTATCCTCCCCCTGGACCCTTGTTACTTCTATTCCCATTGGGACGGAGGCTGAGGCTTCACCTCCAGATCTAGACACTGAAATTGATGGCCCTGCATAGTCAATTGAATGTTTTTGGTTAGTTTCAAAGGATAACAAAAGTTTATTGGTAACCAGCCACAAATATTGTTATTTCTTACCCAATGGTAGATCATCAATAGAAGAAGGCTCCTCCCCGTCTTTCCTAGCTTCAACAGGATCTTCAGGACGAGTTTGAGGAAGCTCTATCGGGTTTATCTCTACTTGATCCAGTGTCTCTGGAATAGTAGGGTTATCTGTACTGCCTTCAGAAATTGATGGTTCGGCAGCTTGTTCAGATGGAACAGCACATTTGAACAAATCATGGTCAGAGATGTTATAAGAAGTTATTTTAACAGGACGAAGGATAACACTCACATCCAAAATCTTCCAAATCACATGGTAATTTAACATGATCTAAAAAATCTTCAAAAGATGTGCCATGTTCCATTATTTCATCCAATGTTATCTCAGATTAATATTTGGTATCACCAATGGGAGCATTTAATACATTTTCTTGGCGACCTTCGTGCTGCAGCCTCTGATCCCGGACAATGTCTTCCAGGACAATGTCTTCTAGGTGCTTTTTGCGAGAATGAGGCGCATATTTATAGGCCAGGCCACACCCCTACACGTCGAAGCCTGTGTGACTCGCACCTGCACGATGCCATCTATGCGCCTGTCGCCTGCGCGCCGATATCTGTGTGCTCAAAACTTGTGTTCCGCCCTTCCTTGGTCTTCTTATTTACCTCAGAGTCACATCCTCATTCCTTTCGGATCCAACTCTGAGAGGGTACTTTTGTTGATGCTCCTTTCTGTCAAAAAATCCAACGACTGAAAAAGTTAAATACCTTAACACAAAGTTATTCATCCTTTTAAAAAACTTAAGAAATTGACAAAGACATGAAGAGGGATTTTTTTACAATTCGGTCGTGCTAGTTTTACCATGGCCGCGCAAGTATACTTGTGTGCCTCATATTGGTCGCGCAGGTGACTTGCACCCAAGGTCTTCAAAAGCCTATAAATACCCCATATGGGCCCCCTATTTCAGGGACTATAAATCCAGAAACTTAGATTTGAGCTCCCGACACCCTAGTCTCTTCTCAAAGCCTTCTGAACACTTCTATGGAAATTTCTTACCTAGAATAGAAGGTCTAAAGAGGGGAAAAAAGGCCTAAGTGTTGAAATTCATCAACACTTGTGTGCCTAAGTGGTCAGCCTTTAAGGGAAATGGCCACACTTGCACGTCGCCTTATTCCTTCAATAGAACTTGCGTGCCACTCATTTAAAAGTCTTTAGGGATAACAATAAGGGCTTGAGCCAAGCTTCGCCCAAGTTTTACCCTATGGTTTGACCATCTCACAAGTGTACCTATGTCGCGTAGGTATACCTGGGTGACCGTGACCTGCGTGCCCAAACAGGACCTACGTACCTGCCTTCTTTTGGGTGCCCCCTTTGTCCATTGAACTCTTTTCTTCAAATCCACCTCTCCTATTCAAGATTTAGCCTTCATAATCCTCTTCAAAGCCATTTATGGCATGATTCCTTGGTTGGATTCGTTATTTAAAATGAATTCTATGGAAAATCTCTCAAAACCTAGTGATTTACATATCTTTATGTCATTGAGGTTAGAGATTTCATTCATTCAAACTCATCCTTTAAGATGATATGATCTTTAATATGGGAATCCTCCTTAGATGTAAGCCCTAAGTCCCCTATTCCTAGGCCTCCTTCTCAAGAGTAATCCCCAGTCATAATTTTCTAACCAGGGCCTCCATTCCAGGAGTAATCCCCAGTCCATGTTCCCAAATATGGGCATCCTTCTCAGGAATAATCCCCAGTCATAATTTCTCTTAACCAGTCTTAACTTATTTTGATTTGGGCTTCCTTCTCAGGTATAAAACCCAATCATAGGTCCCCTCCTAATTTGGGAATCCTCCTTAAGGGTAATCTCCAAATTATAGTATAAAAATATCTATAAAGAACATATAACTTTATGGACCTTGTTCCTGGACTTATTCTCTAAAGTTTGTCCTGATATTTATCTATTTGGGAAATCATACATATATAATCCCCATATCATTCCTTGTGACCGCATCTTTCATGGAAAAAATTATCAGGTTTACTAATAACTATTGTTTATCACACCAAGCATGACTCATGTGAGCTTAGAGTGTAAAAGTAACCATGACACATCTATTTGGGTCGTTAATCATATGTAAGCCCCACAATTCCCAACCGAACTACGCAGACATTGATCTCTACATTAAAAGTGGAGTACGTAGGAAGCCTTTCTGAGGTTGAAGCCCATAACCCATTAATTATTATACGTCCCATATGACGTTAAACTATATCTTAATTCTCAAACTATGTGGGTTCTGATTCTTTTTCTAACAAGGATACGTAGGTAGCCCATCTGTGGGTACGATCACAACTTTGAAAACCCCATGTCCTTCTGAATGACAATAAACTTCAAGTGCCCTGCTGAGTGGATTGAAAACCAATATGGTTATCATAATGACCAAGAGATCTTTATATAATGTATTGAAGTATACCATTGACTAAAAATCTCGAACAAATGTAGATGATTATCTATCGATGAAGAACCTAAAATACATATAAAAGTTTATCTAAATCTCATACATATTAAATCATTGATTGTCAGATCTTTAGGAAAGCTCATTTTCATACTTGGTAGTGTAATAAGGATTCACAAACAAAAATTAAATCTATAAAGAGAGTCCCAGAGTATACAATAATTCCCCAAAAAAAGGTGTGATGAGTCCGACCTCCCATCCTCTTGACCAATGCAAATTCTTAAGCCTCATCGGTCCACAACTAATGAGCACCTACCTTTGGAAAGTCGGTCCAAATGGACATAGAATCATTGGATGTTTTCTGTTTTTACGAATAAACCTGTTAGAAACTGATTAGAATGTTTGAACCTTAAACAAAAAAGGTCATCCCTATTTCCAGAGGAAACATACATAGATTTTAAATAAAATGTTTGAATCATGATTCAAAAATATCAAAAGATCTTGAAATATCCCATGTGAGAGGGAACCATTCTTACATCCAGATATTGAAAAAATTAATAGAATATCATCTCGATTTCTACTATGTTAACATGATTCTAACATTCAATGATTCTTAAAGAGAATATTTTCCTATGTTTATCAAGGATTTCATGAAAATAATCAAATCATTACCAATAAACCGATTGATAAAGGATAAATTGATTTTGATAATTTACCTATATTTCTTGAATGGGAGGAAAGAAGATGATTCATACAACATGTGGATGATTTTTTGGATACATGAGAATCTATTATAGATGAATTTATATGAAAATATTTTCAAATTTAAAAAACCAAGGGAATTAGGAGGATAATCATAAAAATTACTCAAGAAAAAGTAGTGTAATTCCTTGAAGAATATTATAGACACTAAGCCTATTAATAAAAGACCCCAAATCACCAACTCTCTACCACATTAATCATGTAATATTTTTTTCATCTCAGTCTTGGTGGAAAGATCTTAGTGGATCTACAGTTGGAGGGTGTTTTTGAAATAAAAATTTCATAGAGATTAATCACATTTTAAACAATCTAGTTATGAATTGGGAAAACGAAGTAATATGAAGAGACGAAATGTTTCTTAAAGAATCTTACACTAAGAATTTTTATTCACATATTACCCATACATATGAAAAATTGATAGATTTATAGGAAAAAAGAATAAGGATAAATATATTACATGTAAAATTATTGGTCATGGTGCAAGCCACATTTTAGGTTCTTCAATTGTAGCATACAATTCATCCTTATTGGGAGAAAGGCACATGGTAATATTGGTAAATCAACCATTAATGAATGATAAATTCCAGAGGTCATATAATAAATAATGGGGTGGTGATTTGGAAATATTTTTTTAAAATAAATTCTAATTATAGTATGCTTGAATTCCCAGAAGTCAGTCCTTGAATGATCCATTTTAAAGTGAAGGCCATCCAAATTTGGTGAAAAACATCAGCATACCTTGGCGTATCTATGATGAATTAATTAAATATAGTTTTAATGAAATTAAATTTAAAATAAGGGTTTTTATATCTATTATACATGATTTAGATTCTATGTTTCTAGATTAAGACTACTCAGATTTGAGGGACCAAGTTGAACTAAATCTAAGAGAGAAATAAGTATTTTTAAAAGATAATTTTATTGTTTCAAAAGGGTATTTATCACTAAATTTTTATGGGAATTATGATAAGAAACTATCATATCTAATTGATAATGAACATGGGATTGAGATTATTTTAGAGAAACTTAAAGGAATTAAAAAATATCAATAAATGAAGATATCATGGAGTATGTTATTTAAGAAATAAAAGATAACATGTAAATCAATAAAATTGGATTCTAAAGTATGTATTAGTTGATTGATAAAATATCCAAAACACCCATGAATTCCTTAAAATATTGTAATCTCAGGTGGACATTTTGTCCATTATAAATAGTGCTGTAACTCATGAAATAATGGATAACTTAGGCATTTAAATTTCCATGGATTGTGTCGTAGACATCACTTCAATAATTGATAGAAATATAGAATTTGATGGTAGAATCCATCGTGAAGGATTTTATATGGTTTTATAGAGTAAACCCCATTTAAAATTTCATAATGAATCTATCTACACATGAAGAAATTTTTAAGGGCGAAAAGACACTAGAAAATCATGATGGGATTCTAAACAAAGAATATTCCACTGAAATCCCAATTAAGAAGAAAACTACAATTAAAGAAATAATAGAAGAAGAGGTTGTGGATCTAGATATGAACTAACCGAATGATCCTAAAACTTAAGTGGATAAATATGAAAAAATAATGGAAAACTATATTGGTATGAGGTATAATTTTTTAAAAGACTTTTGGAATAATTTCCCCTATTATTTAAACTCCTAAAAGTAGCTTCTGAGTGTATTTACAAGTACTAAATAGATTTAAAATTTTAATTCTTAATTAAAAATATAATCAATATTGTAGTTTGGTAAATTCAATCCCAAATAATAGGAATATAAATCAATAAAATGTACCACCTAAGAGTTGAAAAAACAAAGGTTAAAGAATTTTATTTTTAGGATAAAATAATAAACATGTAAAAGGAAAAACATGAATATTTATTTATAAATTTACCAAAATTTGGGGATATTTCCAAGAAAGTATATAAGGTTTAAGATGTAATATTCATACATGAATTAGATAAAACTGACAAAGATATTCAGAAATAGTAAGGGTAGATTACAGATGAAATCTAGATTCTTCAAGTGAAATAACTTGATTTTTTTGAGGAAGTTGTCATTAATCTAGAAGATATGAGTATAAAGGATAAATTATTTATAGAGAAACAAATTTGTTTCCCACTTTTTAATAATAAATATTTATGGGGTTATGAATGAGCTAGGAAAAAGAATAAGTTATGCAGAGACTATAAAACAAGAACTTCTTTAAAGGAAACCCTGACCATATGTTTTTTATTTTCTTATTTTTATTAAATTTTAATTTCACATTTAAAATATAATCCATAAAACAATTTTATTTCTTCTATTTTGATGAAGAATCAATGGAAACAAGATAAATGAACATTTGATACAAAAATAATAAACATAAAACCAATAAAAAGAAGCTATAATGGAAGGGGGAGTAATATAATTTCCCTTTTAGTTTATTTTAATCATGATTGAATTCAATGACACATTTTTATATGCATCTCTATACTTGTTAATTAATTGAATAAAATCAAAATAAAGCATGTGTTTAGTGGGGGTGAAAAGGTGGTAGTCTATTGTGTAATTTGATAATTAACATACTTCAATAAATATACCCATAATTACTAAAGGAGGCAAAATCACCTTGAAAACATCAAAACTATTATTTAAATAACTTATGTATTTAGGTTTAATAAGATTAGTCGTAAGTTAATAAAAATTTGGAATGTTTTTATTATCTTGATGAATTTTCCATTTCGTGATTTATTTTTAATAAAATAGAGTAAAAAATAAAATTTCCCCCCTAAAAACAATTAGTTTAAACAATTTAACTTCATTAGTGTGAGAAACTGGGTTCTGAAATGGAATTTCTAGAAATTTCTTGTCATAACATGCATGAGTAAAATAATAAAATCCATTGAATAATAGTATATGAATAACTATGATCTAGTTTTCCTTAAATTTTTTTCTAATTTAACATTACTCTTACAAAACATACATTTCCTGGCCTTTACATAGCCTGATTTAGGTGTTGGAGGAGTTAGGATGAGTTTAGAGAAGGAGAATTTTTGTTGCACCAAAGATTATAGCTAGGATAAAGATGTGACAGTGTGGCCATTTGGGTCATGGAACAAGAAACCAAGATATAGTAGATGAAAATGTATATTGGTGGTGAGTCATGACATATAATTTATATTCATGTAATGTGACACTACATTGAGGATTTTGGTAAAATTTAGAATGTTAATTTCTAGGAATAAAATCTTTACAAAGTTATTTTTAAACATATAAACATCCCTTTAATGATTTATTGGTAATGAAATGAGTGTTCGGTTCATAGAATGACATGTATTAGAAGTTAGTAAAGTTTTCCATTGAGTTATTTTACAACATGGTATTTTACAAATGTGGAATAGAGGTAGAGAGGATGCTTTTATGGTTTTGACAATTATTTGGTCTTGGAAGATCCATCCCTTCCATGGTGTAAGGACAAGGAGGTCGAGTTTTGTAGTTCTATGCTGGGTGATTTCACACTATGATGTTTGGGTCCTGATGTGAATCTTCCAAAATTATATCAGATTTGGAGAAATACACGAGTTTATTATGGGTTAGATATGAGGGATTCACAATGTGATTTTAGAATTTCTGATCAAGACAACATCATTATAATGTTACGATGGAATATGATGTTGTAATGTAGAGTTTTCAAGCCCAGTTATAATTATTAAAGTACCTATAAATCTGATTATTTCCCCATTATTTATATAAAACATGGTTAACCCTATGTGTGTATTAGTAGATATTTATGGTAACTTTTTTGACCATAATTTTTGGATTCTAGAGATTCCTTGTTCATGACCATAGGTGAGTTCTCCCTTTCTTATCTAATAAATACACTTACTTTTTTTCATCTTAGATGGTAATGGATGTTAATTGGATTTTATTTATGGCCTTAATTAAAGTTTGTGATTCAAATTAATGTCATCTAGTTTGTTGGGGTTCACTCATTTTTTTCGAATTGTGATTATCTTCTCCCATATTCTTGTTGCACAATAGCTATTATAACTTTGGATGATATATGGTATTTGAGAACTACTTTTTTTTGAATTATGGAAATTACATGATGTTGATTTGTTGATGTAGATAGTATTTTTCTTTACTAATAAAGATATTAATCCAGACTAAAGATAATTGATGGGAAGGGGTGATCCACATGGGTTTAATAATTTTTATGACTTGCTTATGTGATAATTGACTGTTCAATGTCATTTCTATAAATATTTTTATTATGAGATATGTATTGTGTTGTTTATGTGATTAAAATTATGGGATAATATTTTATAAATGATAAATAACTTAAATATGGGAAATAAAACGAGTTCATGAATTATTATATTGAATTACGATTTCATATAAAAAGTAAGGGATCATGGAAGTGATTGTTTTCAGAATATTTTATTATGTGGGTCAATACTATTATTGAGTTTATATAGATGTGATTGTGTGGTTGGGGTGCTGGATGGTTATGTATGGTTTCATGATGATGGAATGTGTTGTAAAACAGGGTTACACCTACCTTTCCATAGTAAGTAAGTGGAGAGGTGGTTTATTATTTGGAATGGTGTTATGGATAGTTGTGTACAACAGGAAGTGATATGTATTTATTAATATTTTTTAGAAGGAGATGTGTATAGGTTGATAAATGGTTTTTCAGTTAATGGGGGTCCATTTCATTGTTTCTTAGTAGTATTAGAATGTGATTGGTAATAATGAAAATGTTAAATGGGTACAAGATATAATTGAATATACTACATAATGTAAATGAAAATTTATTATACTTAGAATTAATGGGTTATTACTGGATTAAATTTTGGAGTTGGATGAGAATTGTTTTTCATTAAATATTGAATTGAATGGAATAATTAATGTAACATGTAACATAAAAGGTAAATCTAGAAGCAGTAAAATGATGTGATTAAATGGAAAATTTTTCATGATTGTAGAGGGTGTTATTTATGGAAGAGGGTTGGATTGTAGTGAGATAGATGGAAATGATGTCAGTGTGTGGAAGTAAAATAATAGGGGTGATTGTGGGTTGTGAAAGTTTTTTTGTGAAACATTTATGTTGATATTGTCTGTGGTTTTATTGAACTTTTATTTTTGTTTTAATTTCCTTAAACACCCCACCAGATTCAAATTAACTCAAATATGCCCTAATTTTTCATGTTCCATGTCTTTTCCACATCATCCAAGTAGGAGATGGAATAAATGGTTAGCTACTAAAAAATTGCTTCTCTACCTTCTAGGTGAATTATGATCTTAGATAACTCACAGTAGATAAGTTAAATGGATGGGATAATGACACTTAGTGGTAGTTATACATTGTAATAGGAGGGACAAGGTTTATTTTATTCATGTGCATGATATTATATAGAGGTATACATGTTCTAATACTGCGATGTGAAGTGTAAGTATGTATATATGATATGTAGTTACAGTTATGGTTATTTTATAAGTGATACAAGTTCCAATAATATTAGTGTACCTTAAATATGTTGGGGGTACGTAGGGTTTTAGTTCAAACCACATCAGAAGTGATGAGATTGGTATAGTGTGTTGTGATATAGCTATAAAGGGATAAGATCAGATGAAAATTTAAATTAGGGTTTGATAGTGAAAACCAATGGGGGAGTGTTTTTGGGGTACCCCTTTCCACATTCATTAAATATTTTGTTATTATACTTGGAAGTGATATTGGGTGAGTGGGAATCAGTGAGGATGGGTTTTAGTTTCCTTATTAGCTGATTATTGGTTATTCTATTTATTCACTAAATTATTAGTATAATTATTCAACATTTTCATGAGAGATATTGTGGAAGATTATACTAAGTATAAAAGTGTGTTCGCCCATATATATAAATATGTTTTATAGGTTACCTGTGGGGGTGGGGTGAGATAATTTGGTATAATAGCTATGGATATGAGTTAGGATAAATAATGGAGTTAAGAACTAGTGAGGATCTCATTGATTTGGTCGAGAAAAAATGTTATTCAAATTTAATGTGTGGTTTTTAAGAAAGATTGTCTAGAAAACATGTGGTTAGGGACCCTTATCTGATGAATGGACCTCATGCTTACTAAAATCTCTAGGTGATGGAATGATGAATGAGAGGTATATTCCTAGGATAGGAACATTAATCCTAATTTTAACACTTTTTTTTGATTTTAGGTGATTTAGGGGGAAATTAAACAAATTGAATTGAACAAATTAGATTAAATGAATTATATAATATTGGGATTAAGTGTTTTTTTTTGTTTTTATAGATTCATGCTGGTCATAATCTGTGTGCGGTTTAGGATGGTGAGTTTCAAGAGGATGATCAAGTTGACTACCATATGATTTATTTAAATGTGGAGGATGATTCTTGGGGTAATATAATTTTAAAATTACAATATCGAGAGTTATCAAAGTTTGGAGGGAATTTCGCTAATATGGAGACAAAGAAATATTTAGATAATATCGAGATTTTATCCAATATGATTTTTGATAGGGTGAAGTATATGGTTATATTTGTGGTCAGTTAGATGTGATGAGAAAATCTCAAGATATGGATTCAGTATCCCTCAGATCTTATGAAGGAAAATGTTCTATGAGTTGTTTTTCCATCAATGATGAGGGAAATAAAGAGGGAAGGGAATCCCTCCCTTCAATATTGAATCTTGATAATGTGATATCATAGGATCATATTTAAGGATATCCTTTATTTAATCATTGATAATTTCCTAGATTATAAATTTAGAGATCATTTTACAAAG